>CM042835.1:8752635-10180135 GCA_023653725.1 Bungarus multicinctus | reverse complement strand
GGCTATACAATGGTCATAAACTCAAGGACAGGTTGTAAATCACTTTCTCTGAGGCCACCATAACTTCAAACTCTCATTAAACCAGCAGTGGTTAAGTCAAGGATTATCTGTAGAAGTAACTCTGCTTAGTACATGGACGTGACTGGACGTTGGACAGTGTAGCAAATGAAAGGAATGACCTTTTTATGGGATCAAGAGAACGGCAGGGATATATGTTCAGGTAAATCACTAGGACTTGAATTCGACTCCAAGATGACTTTCCTTTAGAACAGGGGTCTCCAACCTTGGCAACTTTAAAATTTGTGGACTTCAACTCCCAGAATTCCTCAGTCAGCTTTGCTGGAGGAAGTCCACAAGTCTTTAAGTCTGGGAGTTGAATTCTGGGAGCTGAAGTCCACAAGTCTTAAAGTTGCCAAGGTTGGAGAGCCCTGGTTTAGAAACAACTTTGCTAAGCAAGGATAGCCAGGCCTTAAAATACAATTTATTTCTCCCCTTTTGTTGCAGGTCAACACTTTTCAAGCTGTCTTGGCCACAGACGGAGAAATATCCTTCATCATGCTGAACTATGCTGATATACAGTGGACCACTGGAACTGGAAATGATGGAGATATCTATACGGGACTTGGAGGAACCCCCGCTCAGGTAGCTTTGGGATAGCTTGAAGGTGCAACCAGAAATGCAGGGTTGTCTCCTACTCAAGCTAAACCTACTCAAGGTGTGTTCTCACTGGACTTGGTCTCCTTCATCATCTTGGTAGCTCTTCTACGAACTTGCTTCAGTTTATTACAGGTTCTTTTTAGATTACAGGTAGTCCTTGACATACAACCATGATGGAGCCCAGAATTCATGTTGCTAAGTGAGAAATGTATTAAATGAGTTTTGTCCCATTATACCACTTTTTTTGCTGCATTTGTTAAGTGAATCACTGCAATGGTTAAATTAGTAACACATGGTTTTTCAGTGAATTATTGCTTGTCAGAAGGTCGCAAAAGTGATCACATAATCCCGGGACATGCAACTGTCATAAATATGAACCCGTTGTCAAACATCACATGATCGTGGGGATGCTGCAAGGGTGCAGAAGTGCCAAAAATGGTTATAAGTTTCTTGTTTCAATAGTGTTGTAACTTCGGTCACTAAACTGTTGCATGTCAAAGACTACCTGTACAGTGTCCAGAATTGGATACAGTCTCTCAGAAGAAGCCTAACCAAAGCAGGGTAGAGTGCAACAATTCCCTTCTGTGATAGATGTCAAAGGTTCCAAGCAGGGGTGAGATCCGACCGGGTTAACTACCAGTTCAGTCATTTACAAGGTTCGGTGATTTACGATGTGCTTCCCTGCATGCTGCTGCCGTCGGTGAGCCTGTAAATCGTCATCAGCATGCTGCGTGCAGAGAAGCAGCCTTTCAAAAAGCTCTCTTTTCCTGCTTTTTTAACTGCAGCTGTACCTCGCACAGCAGCTGAAGTTGAAAAATCAGGAAATAAAGATCAGATAAGAGCCCAGGTGGGCGGGTGGGCAAAAACATCAGCAGACATAGAACCGTTCTATGTCTGCTGCTCGTCAGAGCTACCGGTTCTACAGAGGTGGACAGAACCGGTAGAAACCCACTTCTGGTTCCAAGTAATTTGTTGTTGTTAGTTGCGAAGTTGTGTCCGACCCATCGTGGCCCCATGGACAACGTTCCTCCAGGCCTTCCTGTCCTCTACCATCACCCAGAGTCCATTTAAGGTCACACCGACTGCTTCAGTGACTCCATCCAGCCACCTCCTTCTCTGCCATCCCCTTCTTCTTTTGCCCTCAATCTTTCCCAGCTTTAGGCTCTTCTCCAGGGAGTCCTTCCTTCTTATTCTCATCCAAGTAATACATCCCATTTAATAAAAAGTCTGAGGCAGGCCTATTCCTCAAAGAACATTTTATTGGAACATATAAAATTGGCAATTTCTTGGTGGAAAACGGGCTCTAGATTCCTGTCACTTTTACACCCAATTAAAAGTCAAACTTTGTCACTTCCCTCCCAGAGTCATCAGTCACATGGTCCAATCAGCACGCAATCCAGTTGCTAGGTGACCTCAGTCTCCACCTTTCAAACACCTGCACCAACGTCCTTGATTCCCTGGAGAAATAATTTTATTTTGGCTACAACATCCCAACTATCTCAACATCCCCCCACCCTGGCCCAGGCTGTGTCAGCCCTGAAGCTGTGAGAAGAAAACTCCCTAGAGAAAAGCTACAAAAGGAAAATGGCCAACTGTTCGCTCAACTTCAGGGTTGACAATAGAGATTCGTTGTTCTCGTTAACACTTTGCAAAATAGATCTGCCCTTTTGAGAAGCTGTATTATATGGTTGATACCCCGGTTGACAATCCAATGAGAAAGTTTGTTGGGATGTTAATTAGAAAAGAGGTCATTCTTTCCCCTTCTCTACCTCTTCACCAGGCTGGCTTTGACAGTGGGGACAAAGAAAATTACTACAACATCCCTGGTTCCAGAACAGATGCAATTCTCAATATTAAGAAGACTACCAACGTTGGTGAATCAGGTCGCTGGATGTTTCAAGTGGATAAGTCAATTATTGGAGTTCCCACGCCAAAAAGTGATTGCTTGGATGCATAAGTAAGTGCCAGACCTTCTCTTTTATGTGCTAGTAGGATAGATATGTAAATAATTGGAGTGATGTGGTGGCCTAGAGATGGAGCACTTGCCTCATAATCAGGAGGCTGTGAATTCAATTCTAGGTCGAGGCAGATCTTTCTCTCTCTGGGCATATTGAGAAGATATCTGCTGAACAAACGTCTGCATTGGTGACAGGAAGGGCATCCGGCTATTAAAACACTCTGTTAGTTCCATTCGGTTGCCAAGGGATTATGGGGTCATTAAAAGAAGATGATGATAGATATGTAAATAATTACTAGATCCATAGTCCCTGGCTTATTTTGCTGTTGTCTCTTTTCATCAGGTGAAACCGCTTCCAATACAGACTATCTGCTTCTCCATGCTAGCCTGGGATAAGTTAAACAGCATCTGCAATCTTGCTCAAATCCCTCTGCTACCCTCTTCAAACAAGAAAAATTTTCTGGAGCTGCCATTGACTGTAGATTTAGCAATAAATGATTGCGCTCAGATTGGTGGTGTGTCCAGTGATGCATGCAGAAAAGAAATGCATGATTGTTATGTGTGAATACGTCAACCTCTGCACATATAAAGAGAGTATGTGTGTTCTCATGTGATGCTTTTAAGGGGAGTGATAAGCCTAACTCTCTATGAAGTTGTTTTCCATCATGGGAGATGGGTGCAGATGTAATATTCCAGGGGATGGAAAATGTGACATGGACATCCATACCAATATCTTCATACACATTGACTATTGAATTCTTTATGCCATATGTCCAATCTTGGCAATTTTAAGATTTGTGGACTTCAACTCCCAGAGTTCCCCATCCATGGTTCTTAAATTTTCCAAGGTTGCTTTAGGCAATGAGAACAGGCATATTTTAGCCCATTCAAGGAAGACCAGGCTAGGAATCCAATGTCATGTAAGTCAGTACTTTTGTTGTAAAGCCTTAGTAACAATCTAACAAGCCTGAATGTTTCCCCCTTCTCTCCCTGTTTTCATAAAACTAGGGAGGTCTTGTCTGAAGCATTTACTTCTGCCTTAGTCTTGATCGTCTTTTAGCTAACTGTTGTTTTGATAGTGACTGTTCCTCCTCTACTCAATGCCATTCAATCTGCCACCCACAACTTAGGAACAACTGAGTCAATCCCAAATCATCTTTACCAAGTCAACCACAATTCTAACCATTTTTTGTTGTGGTGTCTTTGACTCTGGATTACCTGGACAAATCTATGATACTTTCTTGGCAACAATTTCAGAGGTGGTTCACCATTGCTTTCTACAACTCACTCACTCCTGGTTTCTAGCTGACCAGATTTAATTGCAACAACACCATTGAGCAGTTTTGAGTTCATTTAGTTTAGTTTAGTTTTTTATTGTCATTGCACCTCATACAATGAAATCAAACACCATCTTCAGTGCACATCATGACCATGACGATGAAAATAAACACAAACACACATCCTTTACATTCTACACAATTGAATTGAAAATCCTTGATATTGCATTAACATTGCACTATACAATAGAACTCAATAGAGTTCCTGCCCTGGGATAGAAGCTGTTTTTCAGCCTATTTGTTATTATTCTATACCGTCTGCCAGATGGTAATAGTTCAAAAAAAGGGTTCCCAGGATGAGATGGATCTTTGAGAATGTTTTGAACTTTCTTAAGGCAGCAGGAGAGGGGAGAGGGCAACTAATGATCTTCTGGGCAATGACATTAACCCTCTGGAATGCTTTCCTACCTGTCACCAAAATTTAACACTGCATTATGGGGTCCGCTTGGGAATCACTTGATGTCCCTATGATGCCTTTTCATGTTCCCACGGCACATCTGCCTCTCCTTTGACCCACTGAGAATCTATTGCAGCACTTTTGACATTCTAAGTTTTTTTTTTAAAGAAAGGATGCTTTTGAAAAGAGAATCAGGCATAAAATTACTAGACCATTACAATCTTCTTTATTTCAGTGGAATTCAGATAAAATAAACATTTTAGCAAGACGCAACAAATTCTGCACTTTATTAGAAGGTCTGGAAGTGTCTAAAATAAAGAGTAAGATAAGCTAGACTGGCAGAAGGAAGCCGAATATAAAATCAAGTGGCAGGGAACAAGTTTATCTTCCAAGGTATGCATTTATACCCTGTCTTCATTATTTTTATAAATAAGGCAGGAAATATACCTAACAGTCCTTCTTCCTCTTGTTTTCCTCACACCAATTCTATGAGATGAATTGGGTTGATAGAAGGACTGGCCCCAAACCACTGGCTTTCTTTCATAAGGTGAGACTAGAACTCACGTTATCCTGGTTTCTAGCCTGGCACCTTAACCCCTAGATCAAACTGGCTATAAATTTAAATTATGGATAAAGATTTGATTGGAAGGGACACGGTGGCTCAGTGGCTAAGATGCTGAGCTTGTCAATCAGAAAGGTAAGCAGTTCAACGGTTCAAATCCCTAGCGCCATGTAACGGAGTGAGCTCCCGTTACTTCTCCCAGCTTCTGCCAAACTAGCAGTTCGAAAGCATGTAAAAAAATGCAAGTAAAAAAATAGGGACCCCTTTGGTGGGAAGGTAACAGCATTCCGTGCGCCTTCAGCATTTAGTCATGCCGGCCACATGACCACGGAGACGTCTTCGGACAGCTCTGGCTCTTCGGCTTTGTAATGGAGATGAACAACGCCCCCTAGAGCTGGAAACGTGTAGCACGTATGTCTGAGGGGAACCTTTATCTTTACCTTTTTACAAATGTGGTTGTTTAGTTTTCCTGGGACTATATGGCTGCTGAGCCTTTTTTTTTTAAACAATTCCTGTTATCACCTGCATATCAATTTCTGGAATGTGTTGCAAGCATTAGCTGATTTCACACAACCAGCATAATTTGTTGCATGAACGCAGCTGGGTGCCCCTCCAAAAAAACATTTGGCTAAACTCCATTGAGGTGAGCTCCTTAATCTGTAACACAACCGTTGTAATGCGGAAACTATAGTTGATCCATAACATGTTGTGTAAACCCAGCCAACAGTTCATTTAGTGACCATTTGAAGTTACAACAGCCCTGAAAAAAATTGACAATTTTTCATACTTACAACCATTGCAACATCCGTTGATCAGAATTTGGATGCTTGGCAACTAGTTCACATTTATGACAGTTGCAACGTTCTGGGGTCAACTTTTGTGACCTTCATAACAAGTAAAGTCAACAGAGAAGCCAGATTCACTTAATGACTGTGTTACTAATTTAACCACTGCAGTGGTTCATTTAAGGTCGTAAAATGGGGCAAAATTCACTTGACAAATGTCTCACTTAGCAGCACAAATTTTGGGCTCAATTGTGGTCATAAGTCGAGGACTACCTGTATATATATTATTTTATTTTTTTCAACAGGAAACCATAAACCATAACGTGGTGCAAAGTGCCGACCGGCTCATAAAAAGATATTTTAACCAGCAATAAAGAACATTCACACGATCTTTTGCACCTGGTGCTTTTCGCTTAGTCCTTTAAAAAGCCTTTATGTTCCACTGTTTAAAAACTTCTGTGCAATTCCTTTAAAAAAAATATTAAGGCTTCAAGGTGCAGGAGGTGAATGCACTCCAGAATAGCTGCAATGGAAAAAAAAAAGCAATTCAGGATTGAATTGCTGTCTGTTTACAGTCGAGTGGAGGAACTTGTTCGGCACTGGCAGGAGACACATTCTGATAAATGACCACAATCTAAAGAAACAAACAACAAAAGCTTTAGGACCATTCTTTGTGTGTGTGTGTGCGTGTGCATGTGTGTGTGTGTGTGTGTGTGTATGTGTGTGTGTTGTCAGAGAGGCCATTCTTATTTCATCAGCCTACATTGCATCAGACTCACTGCTGCTGGTCAACTCTTAAATCTTAATACCTCAATACCTGTGTTCTTAATACCTTAATACCTGTGTTTCTCAGGGGTGAGATGCTACCAGTTCTGCCCAGTTCTATAGAGCCAGCAGCTCTGAAGAGCAGCAGACACCGAACTGGTTTTCTGTCTGCTGCTGTTTGGCCCACACACTCACCTGGCCTCCTCACTGACCTTTATTTCCTGCTTTTTCAACCTCAGCTGCTTTGCGCGGCACAACTAGGGTTGAAAAAACAGGAAAAAAGTGCTTTTTCGAGTGCTGTGCACCTGCACGCAAAACATAATTATCGAACCGGTAGTAATGCCAGTTGAATCCCACCCCTGGTGTGCATATATTCTCATTCCGCAGCTCAGAACAGAATTCCTCAGTTTTCCAACAGCCTTTTGACTGAGTCTCTCTGCTTCCAATATAAGACTCTCTACAGCACTTTGATTCCTAAGAGGAATCTTGATCTTTATTGGAGCATAAAGATAGCGCTGTCTCTCTTTAAAGCAGCTGAATCCTTTTCTGATTTGCATGGCTAGGGCTCCCTCCAAAATCCCAGAAAAAGATGCAACTGCTTTAAAGACATTAACAGGGTTACTGGGTTCAAGCTGTCACACATTTCAAAGTATGTTTTTGGGAATTCAGTCTGAAGTGCTAGCTGGACCGTGTACAGATTAGGCACTCCTTGGGTGGTAAGAACCTTATATTGTAAAGACCCTGTTTTTTCAACAGGCCGGCCTGGCCCAATAACGATTTGTGGGGTTTTTAAATTTGGTATTTTTAAATTTTTTTATCAGTTTTTATACTTGTTAATTTTATATTCGGCCTCCAATTTAATCATTTTAAATTGTTTTTAATTTTATAACTTTATACTGTTTCTGTTTTAACTGGCTGTACACCGCCCCAAGTCGCTTTTTTGGGAGAGGGGGCGGTATAAAAATCTAATAAACATAAACATTAACATTGTCTTCTGCCAATCAGCCAGAATCTGAACTGAGATTCATTAGGTGGTTTGTTTCCTTTAGGTTTATCGCAATATGAGAATCTATCCACTACCATTTATAAGCTAGATTTGCAACACAATGTATGAGTGAAGCCAAATTATTATTTTGTGCATACCTAGTACAACATGTGAATTCACCCCATCTTGGCAAACATTTGCAGCAATCTTTCATCTTTGTTGCCAATGGCACCCTTTAACCTGAAGCCATAGTATACACATTGCTTTATTTTATATTTTTTTATAATACAATTCGGTGTCTATGTTTCACATGTAACAAAACAGCCAGATCTGTTAAATTAATCATCATCATCTCTTTTAACAACCCACATAAACCCTTGTGAGGTGGAGTCTGGGCAACTGAATGGAGCAGAGTGTTTACTGGCCGGATGCCCTTCCTGTTGCCAATGCACAGTTGTTTTCTCAGCAAATATATTCATATTGTGCCCAGAGAGAGAAATATCTGGCTCCACTTAGGATTGAACTCAGCCTCCTGATTGTGAGGCGAGAGCTCCACCTCTAGGCTACTGCACCACTCATTTGCAAAATTTGAGTTTTTTTTCATCTGAGTTATGGTAAATGGAAATGTGGCTGTAATTTCTCTAGGTTTTAGCTTTTTACTCTCCTCTGGGTCCAAATGGCATCCAGCACAACTCATGCCAAAACAACCTCCATAAGGATTTTATCCTTTTAATGATCATCTCTAAAACACATACGAATCAAGTTGCCTGCACAAGAGTCACTCAGAATCTCCCTACAGTGGTACCTCACTACTCAACTGCTTCAAAACCTGTTGAATTTGGTATTTGACACATTTTGATCTGAAAATGTTGTCCCAGTACTCAGTGTTTGTTTAGTACGTGATGCACTGTGATAGGAAGAGAGGGACAGCTGCAGAGAACAGGCAGGAAGTGGGCCATGCTGGGAACGTTGCTGCAAAAGGAGGGGGACAACAATAGAGATCGGACAGGAAGTCAGCCATGCTGGGAAGATCACTGCAAAAGGAGAAGGACAACAATAGAGGACAAACAGAAAGTCGGCCACGCTGGGAAGATCACTGCAAAAGGAGGGGGACAACCACAGAGAACTGACAGGAAGTCAGCCATGCTGGGAAGATCAGGACAAACAGAAAGTCGGCCACGCTGGGAAGATCACTGCAAAAGGAGGGGGACAACCACAGAGAACTGACAGGAAGTCAGCCATGCTGGGAAGATCATTGCAAAAGGAGGGGGACGACAATAGAGAATGGACAGGAAGTCAGCCATGCTGGGAAGGTCACTGACATATGAAAAGGGACAGACAGAAAGTTTTTCCCAGTCGAAACAAAGTTACGAGTTTGTTTGGGACTCATCCTTTTTAATACCTATCGCACCTCCTGAAATCAATTAATGCTAAATACCAAGGTACCATTGTATATGAAAACTAGCCTGAGGAGAGGCAGCAAGAAAGAGGTGTTATCCTATCCAACATAATGCCTTCCAATCAGACTATTCCATACTGAATAAATATCAGAAATCCATGTTTCTCAATTCATTTCCCCTGGTGAACTACCCATCTTCCTTTGGAAATCTTACTTTTTCAGGGAAGGTATCTCGGCAAACCATCTTACATCCAAATGACGCAACTGAGATGGTGATGCAAAACTCCAGGGCGGTGAACAGAGTAAGAATAGTCAGTATTCCTATGCCGATATTCTATCAATGAAGCAGAAAAGTAACATATCCAGTTTTATACACACAGCCAGGCATATTTATCTCCAGTTCTAGAGTAAGGAAGATGATCAGATGTGATAGGGAGGATCTATTGCCTAGGTCATAAGGGGACTGAAGTATTTTTGAGTCCAAAACAGAAACAGAGTAAGAGTTGGAAGAGAGCCTGGAGATCTTCTAGTCCAGGGGTCGCCAACCTTTTGGACCTCAGGGACCACCAAACTCATAATTTTAGATCCCAGGGACCACTAACTGGTTCTGTGGGTGTGGCCTAATTTGTGCCTATGGCTTGGTGGTCATGTGACTGGCTGGGCATGGCTTGTATGTAAATATTATAAATATTTATATGAATTATAAAAAAGGAGCAACTTTTACCCAAAATCAGGCAAAGCAGGCAGGCAGATTGAGTTGCTCACAGAATCACAGATTCATTCAGGGATCTATCTATCTGCCATTGGCTAGCTCAGTCTGTCACATTAAATTTGCTAGCAAGCAAACTCACAAAATTAACTCACAACACACCATGCATGTAAATATTGATTTTTTTTTTAAAAAAAGAGCAACTTTTACCCAAAATCAGGCAAAGCAGGCAGATTGAGTTGCTCACAGAATCATTCAGTGATCTATCTATCTATCTGCCATCGACTAGCTCAGTCTCTCAAATTTGCTTGCCATGAGTCTGCACTGAATTCGATTGCAAGTAAACCTTCAGTCCTAAGGGAGGTTGGGCTGTGCTGAGCCGAAGATCTAAAGACTAGCTAGAAAGCAAGAAATCCAACCATTTCCTGCTTCCTAGCTCATCTAAATCTCCTGGCACAGCAGAACAGATGATGGTCAGAAAAAGGGAAAATAGCAATTTAGCAGGCAAGTTTACCAGGTAAGGAGTAAGTGGGCGGGGAGGGTTCCTGTGGGCCATGTGGGCGGCACAGCCTTGTGTTTCTGCACAGCCTGGATTAATTGCTTTGTGGGGGTGCTCTGCGGGTGAGATTTCTCTGCGGCCCACCAAAAATTTCTCTGATGGGCGCCACGGCCCATCGGTTGGCGACCGCTGTTCTAGTTCAACCCCTGCTCAAGCAGGAATCCCTATACCATTTCAGACAAATTGGTTGTCCATTCTCTTCTTTAAAACTTCCAGTGTTGGACCATTCACAACTTCTGGAGTCAACCTGATCCACTGATTAATTGTTCTAACTATGGTATCAGAAAATTCCTCCTTAGTTCTATGTCGCTTCTCTCCCTCTATTGTTTCTTGTCCTGCCTTCTGGTGCTTTGGAAAATAGGTTGACCCCTCCTCTTCTTTCTGCCCCCATAGATATTGGGGGCAATGAACTAACATTTAGAATGCTACAGCCATGGCCTTGATTTTTTTCTCCAATGAATTAATTATCAGAGGCATCTTAGCATTCCAAGCAATGAGATAACATCTGGAATTAGCCCAAGCAACTGCGCAGCCCAATCAGATTATTTTGGGCCAGGTTTTTTTTCACCCTGTGCCACACCTAAATATCTAGCAAAATTTTGACTGTACAGTTAGAGCTGCTACCTGGAAATTGTGGGCATCCCTAGGGGCAGCCCTGGTGTATATGCTTTGGGAAGATTGGGTCAAAGAAAAATACCCAAATTCTAGAAATCCCATGTTAATAACCTTTCCATGATTAAAACTCTATTTGGGAGTTTGGGGATATATTTAGATCTCCTCCAAAGAGATCCATGCCCCCTTAGAAGTCACTATTAACTTCTTTTTCCTTCTCTGCCCTGTTGAAACAAACTTCTTGCAGATGGATTTGGGAAGGTCACATACTTACTATATGAAAGGGCTTACCTGATTTGCATTACACTTTTTCTCAATTTCTTTTTCAAAATTATGGCAGTGCGTAGACAAATTGAATAGATAGGGCATACCAAAGGTGGCAAACAGGGATGCCAGGCCCAAACCAGCTGCTACAGTACTTAACACATTCATGGCCACCATGCTTTGCACCTAGGGGAGACAACATAAATTAATAAACATACACCCAAAGACACACACACACACACACAGAGGCTGGCTATGATGCAAATGAGATTTCTCGGACGATGATGGGAACAGAAGCATGTCAATTTTGGGTTTGCTTTAGCCAGGAAAGGTGAGGTTGCTGTCCTTTAACCCTTTGCAAGAGCAGCTCAAACGTTAAGCCTTCGTGCTCCTCTCAAGTAGCACAGCTTGAATGCAGACCCTTTGGCATGGCAGATTAGCCATTGTGAAGAGAGACAACCACAAGGCGTTTGTTTCCATCAGAATATTCCACCAGGGATGGAGACACAGCACCTCTTTGCTAAAATCGGGCAAAAAAGAGATTTCAGAAAGACCTGCAGTTTCCCAAAAAGGGAATTCAGGGGAAAGGCTTTTTTAAAAAAGACATCACAACCATCGTGATGCTCCCTTGGATGTTAGTGATCCACGAATGTCAGAAATCCACCAAGCTCCTGATTGGTAACCCAATGGATTGTAGTTCTCCATGCAAGGGTGGAATTCAAAAATCCAGCAACCGGTTCGCTGCCCAGTTGCTGGGTGGGCGTGGCCAAGGTATGTGTGGCCTACCAGAACGTCTGGGAGGGCAGTTTTTCGCCTTCCCAAGGGTCCGGAGGCTTCCCTCAGGCCTCTGGGAGGGCAAAAACAGCCTCCCCGGGGCTCTGGAGGCTCTCCGGAAGCCGGAAACAGGCCCATTTTACGACTTCCAGTACTTCCAGTAGTGCCGTTTCCCCCCTCCCAGAGTCTCCGCGCGAACCCTGCACTTACCTGCATCAAAAATGGGCTGCGTGGAGACTCCGGGGAGGGGAGGGGTTAGGTGGGCGGGGCCAACCAGTCAGTTCAAATACCAGTTCGGCGAACCAGATACAAATTTAACATCCGGTTTGCGTGAACTGGTCTGAACCGGTAGAATCCCACCCTTATCTCCATGGCTTCAGAGAAGAGGCTTTCTCAATCTTTCATTGCTGGGATCTCACAGGTGGACAGTTTCTGATTAAGCCATGGCCTTTGCTTCTGCTCCAATGGATTAGTTACCAGAGGCATCCTGGGATTCCAAGCAGCTGCCACAGCTAAGGATCCGGAGATGATATACTAGAAGGAAAAGAAAAGAAAGTGGACCAGTATGGCTCTATCCCCAGAGAACTGGATTTACAGTATAAACCCATAATCTCTTTTCCACCTTAAACTGCTGCCTATTGTCGCTGCCTGCTGTTCTCTGGTCATCTTTTGTGTTGAAACCCAATCGACTTTCCCTATTCTAGTGGAAGATGCAGCTGCTTTAAGGGGTCACAGCCAGGGGTTACGTTCATTGAATTTTTTGTGCAACACAGCACTAACAGATTTAACAGTTCAACAGAGTTGGAAGGGACCTTGTAGGTTACCTAGTCCAACCCCCCCACCCACCCAAGCAGGAGACCCTACACCATTTCTGATAGATGGCAGTCTAGTCTCTCCTTGAAAGTTTCCATGGATGAAGCTCCCACAACTTCTGAAGGCAAGTTATTCCAATGATTGACTGTTCTCACTGTTGGAAAATTTATCCTTATTTCCAGGTTGAATCTCTCCTTGTTCAGTTTCCGTCCATTATTCCTTGTCTGGCCATCGGGTCTTCAGAAAATAGCTTGACCCCTTCCTCTCTGTGGCAGCCCCTCAAATATTGGAAAACTGCTATCATGTCTCCCCTGGTCCTTCTCTTCACTAGACTAGCCAGGCCCAATTCCTGTAACTGTTCTTCATATGTTTTCATCTCCAGTCCCCTAATCATCCTGGTTGCTCTTCTCTGTACTTTTTCTAGAGTCTCAACAACTTTTTTATAATGTAGTGACCAAAATTGGATGCAGTACTCTAGGTGTGGTCTTACTAAGGCTTTATAGAGTGGTATTAGTACCTCCCTTGATCTTAATTGTATCCCTCTGTTAACGCAACTTAGGATTGCATTGGCTTTTTTGGCTGCTGCCATACACGGCTGGCTCCTATTTAATTGGTTGCCCACTAAGACTCCAAGATCCCTCTCACAGTTAGTGCACTAGTATTTAACTCCACCACCCTCCATGTTGTTATGACAACAACCAAATCTCCAGATGCTGCAAACAACTCTCAGCCTCCTGATTCAAATGGAATGAAGCCCCTAGGAAGTGCAGCCACAGAATGGGAACTTATATTCAGAATGTTTATACAGACAATCCTCACCCACCACAGTTGGGGCCATTTAGTTATCGCTAAATGGCTCAGTGGTTATAGTGTGACCATGGTGACTGATGACCTCTGATTGAGATGCAGTCATAAAGCAAACCAACTTGGTTGTTAAGCGCAATCTCGTGTGACCTGGTTGTCAGAAGCCAGTGGTAAAGGTCACAGATTGCAAACATGTCACCATGGGGATGCTGCAATGGCCATAAGATCGAGGACCAGTCATAAGCACCTTTTTCACTTTGAACATTTCCTGAATGTGGCAGTAAGCGAAAACTATCTGTACAAATATGATACTTTCTCTATTAATGTTTGTAGGCTCTTAGTTCTTAAGTGTCTGAAACTTAGGAAAAAGACATCACCCACAAAATGGAATTAGTCAAGCAGCCCTTTTCCTAAAGCAAAACCTGTAAAAAGGTTTAGAGAAATCAACAGTTGCTAAAGTACAGCTCCAAGCAACCTTCTGCGAAGGCCAGTTTGCCCTGAGGCTGCTCTGATGTCCAGTTTAAGGTCTGGATCACCTAGTTGTGTTGTGGAATTGTTTAAATGCACCATCGTGTAAAACAGGGAAACAACTGAATGAAAAACTGCTAGTGACCTTCTACTGCTGCACCATAGAGACTTACTGCACCTCTGTATGGTTTGCCAATTGAACAGGGGCAGATAGGAAAGCACTCCAGAGGGTTAATGTCATTGCCCAAAGGATCACTGGTTGCCCTCTCCCCTCTTTGGAAGAGATTTATAGCTCCCGCTGCCTTAAGAAAGTTCAAAACATTCTCAAAGATCCATCTCATTCTGGGCACCCTTTTCTTTTAACTATTACCATCTGGCAGACGGTACAGGACAATAAAAACAAGGACAAATAGGCTGAAAAACAGCTTCTATCCCAGAGCAGTAACTATACTGAATTCTATCGTATAGTGCAATATTAATGCAATATCAGGGGTTTTCAATTCAATTGTATAGAATGTGAAGGATATGTATTTCTGTTTATTTTCATGTCATAATGTACACTGAAGATGGTATTTAATTTCGTTACGAGGTGCAATGACAATAAAGTAAACTAAAAAAAAACTAAACCAAAAAGCGACATTCCAGCAGTTTGGGGAGTGATGTCAAGCTGGCCACGCCCACCCAGTCAACCATACCCACCCAATCGGCCATGCCCAGTAAGTGGCATCAGGCTGGCCACGCCCACCCAGTCGGCCACACCCACCCAGCCCCACCAAGGTCAACCATAGCCCTGATGCCACCTTCAATGAAATTGATTTTGACAACCCTGGTGTAAAATTACCAAGATTCCACTCCAATAGGGCATCCATACAATAAGGTAGATAATATCATGTTCATTAATTATGTTGATCAGCATCCCAAAGATAATTTGTATGATTCCTATGAATATCTGTGTGATCTGCAAAGAGGAAAAAAAACAGCGTCTTCTCTTCCAATTCACCACAAACCAGAGCAACAGAGCAGGAGGGAAACAAGATGCATGCCAAAGCCTATGTAAATTTTATATCCTTTCCCCTCCCCCCAAAAAAATTTTATTAGTAAAATAAAACAATGTTTTAAAATAGAATATCTAATTATACATGCAATTCACCTGCAGCTACTACAACTTTCCCAATGATATTCAGGACTAGGGAACCAACAGAATTCCAGATGGTGCTGAACTACAACTTCTAGAATCTCTCGGCACTGGCAACTGCTTTTAGCACTACTGTATTGTTCAGTAACCTCTGGAGAACTTATTTTTCAGGTTATCTTATGGCCAGTAGGAGGCACTACACAATGGATTTCATCCTTGTTGGAACTCATCAAGCATTCTCGTGTTCAACCCTTTCTTGTATGTGTATGTGTACATCCTGGACATAAATCGTTTCAACTTCTACCCTCAAAATGATGCTATAGGGCACTGCACACCAGAACAACTAGACACAAGGACAGTTTTTTCCCCACATGCCATCACTCTGCTAAACAACTAATTCCTACAACACTGTCAAATTATTTACTGTATTACTATTATACTTCTCATCTTTCCTAGTATCTATCTCTTCCCACTTATAACTATAACCGTGTTGCTTGTAGTTTTACAATTTATATTGTTTTATTTATTTCCTGGTATGATTTGATTGCTTATTAGTAACCTATAACTATCACTAAGTGTTGTATCTTATGATTCTTGATGAATGTATTTTATTTTTTCTTTATGTACACTGAGAGCATATGCACCAAAGACAAATTCCTTGTGCGTCCAATCACACTTGGCCAATAAAGAATTCTCTTCTCTTCTCTTCTCTTCTCTTCTCTTCTCTTCTCTTCTCTTCTCTTCTCTTCTCTTCTCTTCTCTTTTCTTCTCTTCTCTTCTCTTCTCTTCTCTTCTCTTCTCTGCTCTGCTCTGCTCTTTTCTCTTCTCTTCTCTTCTCTCCTCTCCTCTCCTATTCTATTCTGCATTCTATTCTATTATTTCCATTCTACTCTACTCTATTCTACTCTACTCTACTCTACTCTACTCTACTCTATTCTATTCTTCCTATTCTATTCTGCATTCTATTCTGTTCTGTTCTATACATATATGTCATGGTGGCACAGTGATTACAATGAGGTACTGCAAGCTAATTCACTGTTCACTCCAGCAGTTGGATCCTGACTGGCTCAAGGTTGACTCAGCCTTCCATCCTTCCCAGGTCGATAAAATGAGGACCCAGATTGTTGGGGGCAATAAGCTGACATCGTAAACCTCTAAGAGAAGGCTGTAAAGCCCTATGAAGCGGTGTATAAGTCTAGGTGCTATTTAAAAAGGAAGATAAGTACAAAGAAAAGGGATTTTGGTGTTATTTTTATTTTTCTGGGCCTCGTGCTACTGGCCTCAGGATCACCTTCCCTTAAGGCAAGGGTCTTCAAATTTGGCAAGTTTTAAGACTTGTGGACTTCAACTCCCAGAATTCCTGAGCTAACATGACTGGAGGAGTTGAAGTCCACAAGTCTTAAAGCTCTCAAGTTCGAAGACCCCTGCCTTTAGGGAAGAGGGTGGTATAGTTTTCAGATGTTACATTACCTGGTCAGAGTGACAAACGGTTCAAGAATTTTCACATGTACCCAAACAAAGAATCCTCATGCTCCTACTGCAACAGAATCGGGGACCGTAGGATCCTCAGAAAGAGAGAAGCTATCGTTCCACTCATCTCCATACTCACCCCCAGCGCCAGAGGCTCACCCCGATAAAACTTTTTCAGCGGGACTGGAAAATCAGTCTGAGTGATGTAAGAAAGAGAGCCTGCAGTCATGACCACAGGCTGAGCGTCCATGCTGGGCTTTGCAAGAAGGGAAGTCCTTTAGTCGATCAAAGTCAGCAAGGCCGGGCAACCGTAGAAAGGAAGGAAAAAAGAGAGGATAATAAAATAGAGAGTCTTACAAAATATAAAACACACGATCCCCGTTATTAATCTCCCAGTTCTCAATAATAAAGTCCTGCATCAGGAAGCTTGGAAAGAATGCACTTTACAGTATCTTTTTATCCTTAACTAGCGGGGAGGAAAATAAGGGGGAGGGGGGGAAATGTTCTGCTTCTGCCTACCAGCCTCCATTGGTATTCATCTGGCTAGCGTCCTGTCAGTGTGTGAAAGAGTTGAGGGCTGTCTGGAAACTGAAGCAGTATTTGCTGTGTGAGCAAGGAGACAGCAAGGAGCCTAGGCGTGGCTTAGCTCAACTGTTCTGTACTAAAGCTGCTTGGTGCTGTGAAACCGAAACGCCTCTCCTCTGCTTGTGTTTTGCATTTGGAACAGATTTCTTTTCAGGTGGGGAGGGAGAGTAGAACTCCTTAGCATCAGAGCGTGTTAATAATAATAAAACTGCACTACTTGGAACATCATACATTTTAAGAAGATACTTGGTCGATACCTAGGATGCCAGCAGCAACCCATATCAACCATCAGTACCAGTAAATTTTGTGATACTTATCTGTGATATATTTTTAAATGTTCAGTTGACTGAGTTTCATGTTTAATGAATAAAAGATAATGACGACAACAACAACAACAACAACAATAATAATAGACTGACTACAAGCAGCGGCACGACAAAGTAGCAACAATGGGCCATTGGAAGATCTGCAAGAAATATCATTTACCTGTAAGTGGGAACTGGTGAGACTATAAGAATAGAGAAAACCATAGAACATGAAGAAGTTAAATTGCTTTGGGATGTTAGGATTCAAACAGACAGGCACCTCCACATAACACTCCAGACTTAACAATTGTCGATAAGAAAGACAAAAAAGTCTGGATAATGGATGTGGCAGTGCCTGGAAACAGCAGAATAGATGAGAAAGAACTGGAAAAGGTAACAAAATACAAAGACTTACAAATAAAAATAGAACAGCCGTGGCAAAGGCTAGCAAGGGTATTACCAATAGTCATAGGTGCCTTGGGTGCCATCCCAAAATAATTGGAACGCCATTTGAACACCATTGGCATTGACCATTTCACCATTAGTCAATTGCAGAAGGCAGTTTTACTTAGAACAGCTTCCATCCTGTGACGATATCTGTTAACACCGTCAAACATCTTGATCTGCTTATCCCAGGTCCTTGGTAAGGTCTGGATAGGTAGACAAAAATGCCCAACCCAGTCTGAACATCTAGCTGACTGTGCAATGATAATCATGATAATGATAACAAATAACAACAACAACATCGAGAAGGAATAAGCTAAGATACCAGTCTTACTACCAATGCCAAATTCATACTAATGGTATGGAGAGAGTCCAACAATTCAGGGCGTTGGATTAAGCATGCCCCATCACAGCCAGCTTTATCTCAAGGATGTGTGCCAACCGAGATGCAACAGTAGATAACATATGAAGAATGGTTGCAAGTCCTCGGTATGGCTAGTCTAATGAAGAGAAAGACCAGGGGAGACATGAGAGCAGTCTTCCAATATTTGAGGGGCTGCCACAGAGAGGAGGGGGGGTGAAGCTATTTTCCAAGGCACCAAGGAATAATGGATGGAAACTGAATAAGGAGAGAGTCAACCTAGAAATAAGGAGAAATGTTCTGACAGGGAGAGAGATCATGGAACAGAAGTTGCCTTCAGAAGTTGTGGGAGCTTCATCAATGGAAGCTCTCAAGAAGAGACTGGACTGCCATCTGTCAGATATGGTGTAGGGTCTCCTGCTCGGGTGGAGGAGGGGTTGGACTAGATGACCTACAAGGTCCCTTCTAACTCTGTTAATCTGTATCTAGATCCCCAGGAGCTTCTCCACCTTCGACACCAGCACTTCAGAGCCTGAACTTCCTCAATCTACCCTCCGCGACAGTTTGGCAATTCGTGGGACCTCAACTGGATTGACGCAACACACGCAACGCCCTTACTTAATCCCCCTGCTTTGCGAAGCACGGCTGAATCGCGCCAGCGATGGGACCGGAAACGCGCCGCTGCAAAATAAGAATCAGAATCAGAATAACCCATCTCAAAACTCGGCAGCTGCTGCGGCGTTCGATCCAGCAGGTGAAACCTGAACAGCCCCGCCATCCACCACCCCGAGTGCGGGTCGGGCCGTTGCTCAGCCGCCGTTGTGTGAGAACCAGGAAACGGGCTTCTCTACAATGCAAGGGCGCGCTCCAGAAGCGCTCCTCCGCGCAAAGACGCGCACCGCTCGGATCTGGCCGAAAGAAACGCAAGAAGTAGATCCAAAACCGGCGTCTCCTTGCGATCTCTAGCCTACCGGCAAGTCTCTTTCTCTCCCTGCCCACTACCGCCTCCAGCGGGTCCGGAAGGAGGAGGAGGAGGAGGGAGGAGGAGGAAGAAGGAAGGAAATAGGTAAAAGAAGGAAGGGGGAAGAAAGGAGAAAGGAGAAAGGAGGAGGAGGAGGAGGAGGAGGAGGAGGAGGAGGAGGAGGAGAAGAAGAAGAAGAAGAAGAAGAAGAAGAATCTAAGGAGGAGAAGAGGAAGAAGAAGAAGAAGAAGAAGAAGAAGAAGAAGAAGAAGAACAACAACAACAACAACAACAACAACAACAACAACAACAACAACAACGAGGCGGCCGCCTCCCCTCCCTCCCACCCTCCCTGGCCTTCGGAGTGAAGCTGACCCATCCGCTCCAGCTAAGCTCGGCTCAGCTTCGCCCCATCTTACCGTCCGGCCCGGCCGTTGCTTAACCGCGGAGCTGAGCGTTGCCCGAGGCCCGCCCGGGAAGGCGG
This sequence comes from Bungarus multicinctus, assembly GCA_023653725.1. Classification (NCBI taxonomy): domain Eukaryota; kingdom Metazoa; phylum Chordata; class Lepidosauria; order Squamata; family Elapidae; genus Bungarus; species Bungarus multicinctus. The sequence goes on along the minus strand of CM042835.1, from coordinate 10,160,543 downwards.
AGGTGATTACACCGGCTGAATGTCGTGGAAAGGCGGTCTTTTGTTTGCGCCTCCTTCCCTTTCTTCTCCCGTGAGAGTCGGGCCAGCGAGCTGTGCTGCGAGGAAGCAGAGGCCCGGAGTTTGTCTCCATCGCCAGGTTCAAAGAAGCCGGTATTGCTCCTCTCTGTTTCTTCGAAAGTCCAACTTGGGCTTCCGTTGCAGGGAACATTCATGGCTGGCTGGCTTCGGGTCTAGAGGCGCAGCGCAGCGTCTGGATCTCTTTGAAAGCCTTCCAAACTCTGCTGCAAAGCACAAGGGCCAGTAAAGAGAGAAAAGAGAGAATTTAGAATTTTTAGAATTTATTTGATTTGTCAATCGCTTACAAGATAATAGGTATAAGTATACACTGTACATAGTTATGAATACATGAAATGGGTAGAATAATGAAGAATAAAAGAAACAATAGGACAGGGAAGGTAGGCACGTTGGTGCGCTTATGCACGCCCCCTAAGACCTCTTAGGAAAGGGGTGAGGTCAATAGTAGACAATCTAAGGTTAAAGTTTTTGGGGTTTGGGGAAGAAACCACAGAGTATTCCAGACATTGACCACTCTGTTGCTGAAGTTGTATTTCCTGCAATCAAGTTTGGTGCGATTAACCTTGAGTTTGTATCTATTGTGTGCTCTTGTGTTGTTATGGCTGAAGGTGAAGTATTCATTGACAGGTAAGTCATTGCAATGTATGATTTTATATACCATACTTAGATCAGACTGAAGACGGCATAATTCAAGGTTTTCTAGGTCTAGAATTTCAAGTCTGGTGGCATAAGGTATTCTACAACGAGTAGAGGAATGGAGAACTCTTCTTGTGAAATGTTTCTGGACTTTCTCGACTGTGCTAATATCAGATACGTAATGTGGGTTCCAGACTGATGAGCTGCATTCAAGTATTGGTCTAGCAAATGTTTTGTATGCTCTAGTTAATCTGTATTAAAAGATTATTAATTATTAATCTGTATTAGAAGAGAGAGAGAATCCAAAACAATAGGATCTGATTTGAATTTTTGGTTTAAATGAAGACCTTCCTTGCTTCTTCCCCTTTGAATGTCTGTGGGCAGAATGATTCTGTATACAGGCAGTCCTCGACTTACAGTGGTTCATTTTAGTGACTGAAATTACAATGGGGCTGGAAAAGGCGATTTACGACCCTTTGTCACATTTATTTATTTATATTTTTATTTATTTGATTTGTCAATTGCTTACAAGATAATATAAGTATAGTATAGATAAGTATAAACATGAGTAAGAATACAGGAAATAGGTATGAATAAATGGGGACAATAGGACAGGGACGGGAGGCACGATGGTGCACTTATGCACGCCCCTTACAGACCTCTTAGGAATGTGGTGAGGTCAATAGTGGATAGTTTTAAGGTTAAAGGAGTGGAGGGTTTGAGGATGTAACAACGGAGTCAGGTGGTGCATTCCAGGCATTGACCACTCTGTCGCTGAAGTTGTACTTTCTGCAATCAAGTCTGGAGCGGTTTGCATTGAGTTTGTATCTGTTGTGTGCTCTTGTATTGTTGTGGTTGAAGCTGAAGTAGTCATTGACTGGTAGGACATTGTAGCAGATAATTTTGTGAACGACGCTTAAGTCCAATCATAAGCGGCATAGTTCAAGGTTGTCCAAGCCCAAAATTTCAAGGCTGGTGATGTAGGGCAGTGGTTCCCAGACTTTTTCGGTCCACTGCCCTCTTGGTGCTACAAATTCATCCTCAGTGTCCCCCACCCAGGGGTGGGATTCAATTTTCTTAACAACTGATTCTGTGGGTATGGCCTAATTTGTGGGTGTGGCTTGATGGTCATGTGACTGGCTGGGTGTGGCTTGGTGGTCATGTGAACGGGTGGGCGTAGTTTGATGGTCATGTGATTGGGTGGGTGTAGCCAGGTGTCCGGGTGACTGGCAAACCAAATACAAGTGGTCCTCACTTAATGGCCAGTTGCTTAGCAAGTGTTCTAATTTATGACTGACTTCCCTAGAGCTACTTTTTTTTTTATTTATTTACATTTATATGCCGCCTTTCTCTGGAGACTCAGGGCGGCTTACAGTCTATGGAGCACCATGCTAAGTGCTCAGCAATAGCCTTCATTCCATTGTATATGCCTGCTTATACTTGACCTGTTTTCACACACACACACACACACACACACAAACATACACACTTCTAACCCTGCTGGAGCAAGTGGTTGGACTAAATATCTCATTCACTTTCTCCTCCCTCCCTTTCTTTCTTTCTTTCTCTTTCTTTCTGTCCCTTCCTTCCATCCCCCCTTTCTTTGTCTATCCTTTTCCTTCCTTTCTCTCTCACTTTTTCTTTCTCTTTTCTCTTTCTTTTCTTTCTTGTCTCTTCCTTCTTTCTCTCTCTTTCCCTCTCTCTTTCTCTCTCTCCCTCTCACCCTCCATATCCCATTCACTTTCTCCTCCCTCTTTCTTTCTTTCTTTCTTTCTTTCTTTCTTTCTTTCTTTCTTTCTTTCTTTCTTTCTTTCTTTCTTTCTTTCTTTCTTCTTTCTTTCTTTCTTTCTTTCTTTCTTTCTCTCTCTCTCTCTTCCCCCCTCTCTTTCTCTCTTTCCCCCTCTCTCTATCCCTCTCTATCTATCTTTCTTTCTGTCCCTTCCTTCCACTCCCCCTTTCTTTGTCTATCCTTTTTCTTCCTTTCTCTCTCTCTCTTTCTTTTTTCTCTCTCTCTTTCTTTTTCTCTTTCCCCCACTCTCTATCCCTTCCCTAACCTATCTACCTATTTCTCTACCCAACTTCAATGGGACTGGAAGATCAATGTGAGTGGTGGAAGCCAAGGACTCTGGGCCCATGACCAGAGGAGAATCCATGCTGGGGACCGCAGAAAGGAAGGGAAAAGTCAGGGAACATCAGAGGTGGTATTCAGCAGGTTCTGACCAGTTCTGGAGAACCGGTAGCGGAAATTTTGAGTAGTTTGGAGAACCGGTGGGAACCTTCCCCCAAGAATGGGGAAGGAATGGAGATTTTACAGTATCCTTCTCCTGCCATGCCCACCAAGCCACACCCACAGAACTGGTACTAAAAAAATGTGAATACCACCACTGGGGAACATATGAAAAATACATTTGATTCTCACCAGGCTCCAGGTTGACTCAGCCTTCCATCCTTCCAAGGTCAGTAAAATGAGGGCCCAGATTGTTGGGGGCCGACTGTGTAAACTGCTTACAGAGGGTTGTATAATTCTAAGTGCTATTGCTATAGTCTTTAAACTTTCTATTCCCTAATGTTTTATTCCGCTTCCATAAAGCCTAGAAAGTTTATCACCCTCCAAGAGACTGTTAAGGTCGCCTTTAGCAACTTCCCAAGAGTTTCTTCAGCTCTGGCATCAAAGAACTGCATCTCCCCCAACTCCCCCCTCAATCCCTCCCTCCTCAGTGACGGATTGGCCTTTCTGGGACCTCAGATGGATTCACTTAACGGGCCTGTGACTTAATTCACCTGCTTTCCAGGCAAAGGATCCACTGAACCAAAAACCAACAGAGCTGGAAACATGCAGATGCAAAGCCCAACGCAATGCAATGCAAAGCAAAACCCAAAACACAACAAAACAAAACACAAAACTGACAAAACAAAACTGACACCTCAAATTTAATGTAGCTTAAAATTCCTGGCGATTGGTACATCGTCCGAGTGAGTGTAGCTTCTGGGTTCGGACCGATGTAATCAGTCTGAACAGCCCTGCCTCCGCGTTGCCTAATGGATCGGACCCTCTACCCGGTTGCTGGAACAGGTCATGCGAAGCCAAGAAACAGGATTCTCTACAAGGCTACAAACCCCCACCATCCCGCCCAGATAGCTGCTTTCCCTGCCCACTGCCTACCAAGGGTCTGGAAGGAGGAAGGGGAACCTGCCCACCCTTCCTGAGGCTGACCCAGAGGTGGGATTCTACCAGTTCGGACCTATTCGCTAGAACCGGTTGTTAACATTCTAAGCAGTTCGGAGAACCGGTTGTTAGAAGAAATTACTGGCCTAATCCTGTAAGGAAGGCAGGAAGGAAACATTCTGGTGTTGCTTACAGAAACTGCCTCTCCGTTAACCCTTATTACATTCTTGGCAGGACTGGACTTCCTGTCTCAGGAATGTCTCTGGAGTTTTCTTTCCCTCCTTTGCTGGTTCTTTGCTGGTGTGGAGTGACCATTCAAAGTTACAATGGCACTGAAAAAAGTGACTTATGACCATTTTTCACACTTACGACTGTTGCAGCATCCCCACAGTCATGAAAGGCCAGGTGAGGAGATCAGTGCCTCGATGTGAGTGATATTGAGTTTGCCACGCCCAGCCAATAACATGACCACCAAGCCACGTCCACCCAGTCACATAACCACCAAGCCATGCCCACCACCTAAGCCACGCCCACAGAGCCAGTTGTTAAAAAATTTGAATCCTACCCCTGGGCTGACCCATTCGCTCCCATACTGCTCGGCGGCACTCCGTCTCCACGGCCGGCTGGCGTGTTTTCCAGAGCCTGCTCTGCAAGGAGAAGGAGGGGGAGGGAGGGAGGAGGAGGAGGCGATTCGCCCAGCCAGAATCGGAAAGGCGGCCCTTTTCCCTTCTTCTCCTAGACCCGGGGGACGGTCATGGCTAGCGTGGAAGCAAATCAGACTTTCCTCCATCGCCAGGTTCAGAAGAAGAGTAGGAAGGATAAGTCTTTTAGACCAGATTTTCTTGTCTATAAAAGCATTGAACCCCCCTGTACACAACTCACTCCTTTTAAAGAAGGGGGACGGGAGTAAACATAAGGCTGTGTAAGATTTGTTTTTAACCTGTAAAGTGTCTTTTTCTCTTTCCCTTTTTCCGTAGAGTTCAAAACTACCAAATATGCCCTTTGGTAGACTTGTCCTTTAGTGGTATCTCCATGGCTACTCACGATGCCTAGTACAGAATGGGGGTTGTACATTGGCATGGAGGTGTAAAGCAGGTGCTTGTTGGTGCACAGCGGATGTAGTGTATTATTCGTCTTGAGTTGTGTGCCTCAGAAAATAATGTTCTGCTAACTAAACACCACTCCGTAATTGCAAAATGGAAAAAAGGAAAGGAAAAACAAAGTTGTAGTTGTTGACATTCTGATTGCTTCTAAGTAAATACGTTTAAAGAAGAAGTGGAAGTAGAAGAAAGAAGAGTCAGCAAAGGGAGAGAGAGAGAGAGAGAGAGAAAAGTATCCTAAACAATGAGACCCCCCTACAACCTCCTTATTTCTGTGGAATTTAGAGAAAATTACAAACAGCAACTTTACAAACTTATTGTTCAGCAAATTTATTAAGCTTGGGTACAGTTATGCCTCAAATAATGAGTGAGAAAAGCTTAATTGGCAGGAAACAAGTTTGTCTTCTGATGCATATTCTATCTTTATTGTCTTTATAAATAATTTAAGGCAGCGAACATAGCTAATATTCCTTCCACTTCCTGTTTTCTCCACAGAAAGAAAGTGAGTTGGGCCGAGAGAGGGACTGGCTTAAAGTCACCCAGCTGGCTATTCTTTGCAAGGTGGGACTAGAACTCACAGTCTCCTGGTTTCTACCCTGGTATTTTAACCGCTAAACAAATTGGCTTAAAAATGTAAATTATGGCTATAAATTCTTTCATTTTCATGGGACTATATGGTTACTGAGCCTTTTATGGGAACGATTCCCAGGGACACCCATTACATCCCACAAATTGATTTCTGGAATGTGTTGTGAGCCTTAAATGGTTTCACAAAAGCATAATTTGTTGCCTGAATGTAACTGGGCAGAGGTGGTATTCAGCAGGTTCTGACCAGTTCTGGAGAACCGGTAGCGGAAATTTTGAGTAATTCAGAGAACTGGCAAATAACATTTCTGACTGGAGATTTTACAGAATTCTTCCCCTGAAACGCCCACCAAGCCACGCCCACAGAACCAGTAGTAAAAAATGTTGAATCCCACCACTGCAACTGGGTGCAAAAAACATTAGGCTAAGCTCTGGTGAGGTGAGCTTTGGACCTCGCCTAGACTGTGACACAACCATTATGATGTGGACAATATAGTTTATCCGTAACATGTTCCATAAACCCACCGACTCTGCATTTTCCAACAGCAAAACATAACTTGGTACAGGTGCCAACCATCCCATACAGAAACATTATAATCAGCAACAAAGAACATTCAAGTTCTCAAGATCTTTTACATTGTGCTTCACTTAGCCCAATAAAGAATGTTATGTTCCACTCAGTAAAAAGTTCCATGGGATTCCTTAAAAAGCTTTAAAGATTTAATTTTGCAGGAGCCAATACAGTCCGGAATAGCTGCCATGAAGAGAAAGCAACTTAGGGGAATTCTGGCTGTTTGAAGTCGTTGGGTGGATGTTCAGCATTGGCAGGAGTCTCATTCTTATAAATGACCACAACCTAAAAATATATATAATGAGATTTTAAGACACTTGTTTGCATGCATTTCTCATCCTTTAGCTCAGAATAGAAATTCTCAGCTAACCAGCAGTCTGTTGAATGCTTCTGTCTCTCCTTGTTTCACATAAGGATCTGAAGCACTTTTGATTTTGTCAGCCCGTGGGCCGGGAACCACTGGTGGTTCTCAACGCCCCCCAAAGCAATCCAGGCTGCATGGGAACACAAGGCTGCTCCACCTACATGGCCCGCAGAAACACAAGGCTTGTGTCACTTGTATTGTGAACAACACAAGGTCATGAGGGGAGGGGGGAAAGGGCAGGGGGGAAACTTGCCCCACTTGCCCCACATGTCTGGCCTGCCACTGGACTGCTTCTTTCCGCTTCTTTCTTCTTCAGCTTTTGGCTGCACACAAGGAAAGCAGTAAAAGTCTTTTTTTTTTTCTCCCCCAAACTCCGCCAGAAATGAGTCTTTGGGACCCTGCAAGGCATCCTGCTCCAAGAGACTGTGCTGGTTTGACAAGTCTCACAAAGACTCATTTCTAGTAGAGTTTGAGGGAGAGAAAGAAAGACTTCTGCTGTTTCTGCTGCTTTTCTTGCATGAAGCCAAAAGTCTCTCTCTCTCCTTCTGCCTGAGAACGGAGCTGGAGATGGTATCCTGCAATCCCAAATAAAGAATGGTTGATCGGTAGGAAAATGGGGTGGGGAATTTTCCTGCAGACTTTTTTGGGGATTTTCCCAGGATCTCTGCTATTTTCTGCAGAGACCCTGGGAAAATACCAGCAAATCACCGTCAGTCAAAATTCATATTAGTGGTCCACAGGATTTAAAATTATGAGTTTGGTGGTCCCTGAGGTCCAAAGGGTTGGCTTTAAAAATACCTGCATCCTTTTCTGTTTTTGCATGGCTGGCGCTGCCTCCCAAGTCCCAGAAAGAATTGCTCTATATTCTCTCACAAATTTTTGGGATTCTACCTGAAGTGTTGCCTGGACCGTGTGTAGATTAGGTCAGGGGTCGCCAACCTTTTGGACCTCAGGGACCACCAAACTCATAATTTTAGATCCCAGGGACCACTAACTGGTTCTGTGGGTGTGGCCTAATTTGTGCCTATGGCTTGGTGGTCATGTGACTGGCTGGGCATGGCTTGTATGTAAATATTATAAATATTTATATAAATATTGAATTTTTTATTAAAAAAGAGCAACTTTTACCCAAAATCAGGCAAAGCAGACAGGCAGATTGAGTTGCTCACAGAATCACAGATTCATTCAGAAATCCATCTATCTGCCATTGGCTAGCTCAGTCTGTCACATAAAATTTGCTAGCAAGGAAACTCACAAAATTAACTCACAACACACCATGTATGTAAATATTGAATTTTTTATTTTAAAAAAGCAACTTTTATCCAAAAGCAGGCAAAGCAGGCAGATTGAGTTGCTCACAGAATCATTCAGTGATCTATCTATCTGCCATCGGCTAGCTCAGTCTCTCAAATTTGCTTGCCTGCACTGAATTTGCTTGCAAACAACCTTCAATCCTAAGGGAGGTTTGGCTGTGCTTAGCTAGAAAGCAAGAAATCCAACCATTTCCTGCTTCCTAGTTAATCTAAATCTCCTGATGTAGCAGAACAGATGATGTTTGGAAAAAGGAAAAATGGCAACTTAGCAGACAAGTTTTCCGGGTAAGGAGTGAGTGGGCGGGGACGCTTCCCGTGGGCCATGTGGGCTGAGCAGCCTTGTGTTTCTATGCAGCCTGGATTAATTGCTTTGGGGGGTGCTCTGGGGGTGAGATTTCTCTGCGGCCCACCAAAATTTTCTTATGGCCCATCAGTGGGCCATGGCCCACCAGTTGGCAACCACTGCATTAGGTGATACTTATTGTCAATTTTTAAAAATTATTATTATCAAATGCATTTGCTGCCCATCTTGCAGTTCAAGGGAACTCTGAGCAAGTCTTAATTGGGTGGTGAGAACATTATCTCCTTCTTTGACAATTAAAGATGAAGGTTGGGTTCACTGAGAGTGTAAGGTGGTTTGTTTCCTTTAGGTTTGCTACAATATGAGAACCAACCACCACTATTTATAATTCAGGAATTGCAACATAGCATAATGTGTGAAGCCAAATTATTGTTTTGTTTCTTTACAGCACACTTAGTACAATGTATGAACTACTAGAACCTAAGTTGTTCTGAACCATGTTTTTGAATCTCTTTCCCTCGATTCGCTAACCTTCTTCCGTTGGAAACTTACCGTTTCAGTGAAGGCATTTCGGCAAACCAGCTTACAGCCAAAAGACGCAACAGAGATGGCGATGCAAAACTCCAGGATGGTGAACACAGTAAGAATAGCCAAAATTCCTTGAAGGATGTGCTATCAACAAAGCAGAAAAGTAACATATCCATTTTTATAAATAGAGATAGGCATATTTATCCCCAATTCTAGAGTAAGGGAAATGGCCTAAATTAGATATGCAGGCTCTGTCTTGGCTGGGCAAAAAGGAGGATGAAGTTTTGTTTTTTAAAGTCAAGAGCAGTGAGATAATATTTAAAACATATCTCAGGCCAACACCTTCCTAATTGAGTGTGATAGAAGAAGGGGGTCAGCCCAATCAATGTTGCAAGGTTCTATTATTACAGCCATTGCAATAAAATTAGTAGCAGCTTTCCTGCAGAAGGAACGTGATGGCTCAGTGGCTTAAGACAATCAGAAAGGTCGGCAGTTCAGCGGTTCGAATCCTTAGCACTACATAACAGAGTGAGCTCCCGTTACTTGTCCCTGCTTCTGCCAACCTAAGCAGTTTGAAAGCACGTAAAAAATGCAAGTAGAAAAATAGGGACCCCTTTGGTGGGAAGGTAACAGCGTTCCGTGCGTCTTCGGCATTTAGTCATACCAGCCACATGACCACGGAGACGTTTTGGGACAGCACTGGCTCTTCAGCTTTGTTACGGAGATGAACAACGCCCCCTTGAGCCAGAAATGACTAGCACGTATGTACGAGGGTAAACTTTACCTTTAGTAATCTTCCTGCAGAGATGGTTTCTTGGTTTGTTATACCTGATGGGGCTGACTAATACCTCTTGGGTAGCATAGCTAGCACCTAGTCAAGGTGGGACTGGTTCCAACCATCTAGTTTGGTCACAGTCTACACAACAAAAACTGCAAACCGCATTTTTGTGGAATAAAACAACTTAACATTTGGTCAAAAAAGTAAAATGCCAGTGTCAAGAGTGCAATTAAAGCTCTGGCCACATTTTCCTATGCCCCGCATAAAAACCTGGAAGAACTTTGGCTGCACTGATACAGCTGCCATTTTAAATCTTGGCCTTGCCTTGAAAACATGACTCTTGAAGCTGTTTTGAAAAGACTGGGGGAAAGAAAATTGGAGCAGGCCAAACTCTTGAAACCCCAAGGCAACCTTTCTGCCCCTTGATTCCCTGGTTAAAACTCTGTTTGAGATCTATTTTTGACCCCACTATGTCCTCCAAAGATTTGCATCTCCAGCTAGAGGTTGCCAATTGCCTTCTCTGCCTATTGAAGCCAACTTTTTAGAGAGTCACAGACTTACCATAGTGTCACCATGACATAACTTTTCCTCAGATTCCTTTCCAAAACCAAAGCAAAAGTACTCTAAATGATGTCTAAAAAATGTGTTGGTTAAAATCAGGAATATGATGCCGATACCAGCTGTTACGGCACTTATCACATTCATTGCCAGTGCGCCTTGCACCTAGGAGGGATAAAATAAATTAATAAACATATAAAAATAAGCACACAAGCCAAGAGATTCAGCTGGCTTTGAGTTCTGAATTTGCTTTAGACAGAAACGATAAGACTTTTACTTTAAACACAATGCAAAGGGAATAGAAACCTTGTAATGCTTCTGCAAAATAATTAGCTGTGATAAGCACAAGCTTTGCCAAACTTTGTGAGACTTGCCAAAATATAACAGACAAGAAATAATTTGCAATACAAGAATCTTCAAATACAAACTCAGGATATTGTAATGTCCACGAGGCTGGAGTTTCAAAACGTCTTTGCCTTCTGCAAAGAACGTTTGTTTCACAGCTGGCTTTTATCTTCTTGAAGGAGGGGCCATTACCTTGCAGCCTTACTCCCGAATCACCTGTGCTGTTGTAACTGCTCTTTCCTACGAGCAATCCTACGTGCAGACGCACTTGGCACAGGCTCCTCGGGAACATCCTCATCACTGCTTCCAGCCCCTACAATCTCTGAAGGCAACAGTCCACTCCCTAATGGTCCTGGCCCCTCATCTGAGTCCTCACTCTCCTCAGCCATCTGCACCTGCTGCCGGCTAACCACAACAATACCAGGGATGTCAAACTCGAAAGCCTGCGGGCCAAATCCGGCTTGCGTGGTGCTTAGATCTCACCCATGCAGCCACCCTGGAAACAGCGAAGGACTGCCCCACAGTGCCTCTGTCAGTGAAAACCGAATTTGGGAGGGCTGTGTGCGGTCCTCCCAGGTTCCATTTTCGACTGAAACAGCCTCCTGCAGTATGGCCCTCCTGAATTCTGTTTTTGCTGGCAGAGCGCTGAAGGAGGCTGTCACAGCCGAAAACAGAGCCTGGGAAGGGTGCCTCCGACACAAGTGATGTCAAGCTGGCCACTCCCACCCCAGCCATGCCCACGCAGCCCCCAAGGTCAAACACAGCCCTGATGTGGCTCTCAATGAAATCGAGTTTGACACCTGTGCTCTACACTCTCAGGAATGGCTGAATTCCTTCTTTCTCTTCTTGAGTAGTGCAATTTGGAGACTCTCATTTGCATGCCAGACCGAGTAGCATGGAGGAAGAGGTTCAAGGTGTTTCCTTCCACAGAAGCAACTGCCTCTGTCAGGTCCCTAAGATCCCAATTGGGACGCTGCTGATCTGGAGGGGCAGGGGGTCTTGGATGCTCTTTTACAACCTTTTTCATGTACCTGGTCTTCCTGTCACTTTGATGTACCTGCTTGGGAATGGGAGGGGGAGGGATTGGCTGAGGCCATCTCTTTTGTCTCAGCTCACCTGAGAACAACTTATCACCTTCTCAGCCCCAGGTCTCACAGCAAGTTCACATGTCTCGCCTTGGACTGGACATAAGGGAGGGATTTTCTGCAGCATTTAATCTAATGGGTTTTTAAACAAGAACTTCAGATCCTGCCTTGCTCTCCTCGCTATCACTTTCTCGGAATAAAAGCTCCTTTTGAAATGACGCCTGTTTGAAGAGCTCTGCTTTTTTGAGGAGACAGGAGAGCCAAGTCCTTACAGCCTCTTCCAATCGGAATATTCAATCAGAGATGGAGGCACAGCAACCTCTTTGCCAAAAGCTGGCATAAAATGACCCCACAAAACACCTGGAGGTGAACCCAGGACAAGCATTTGGAGTGGAGAGGCTCTTAAACAACCAGACGGAATCATTGTGATGCTCCATTTGATGTTAGTGATCCAGGAACATCAGAAATCCACCAAGTTCCTGTTTGGCCACCACCCAATAGGTTGCAGCAGTCCAGAGCTTCAGGTGAGAGGTTTTTTCAACCTTTCCTGAAGAGGGTGGAGATCATGGCCAGGATCCCAGAAATGGAGGGTTTCTGAGTAATCCATGTCATTCACATATGTCAAATGGGTTAGTTACCAAAGGGATCTTGGGATTCCGAGCAGCTGCCACCGCTAAGGATCCAGAGATGATGTACTGGAAGAGAAGGAAAAGCAAGTGAACCACTATGGCTCTATCCCAAGAGAACAATATAGACCCAGAATCTCTCTCCCACCTTAAATTGATGCCTATTGTCACTGCTTATCGTTCTCTGATTATCTATTGTGCTGAGTCTCAATCAACGGTCCATATTCTAGCTGAAGATGTAGCTGTTTTAAGCTGGAGGCTAAAACATATGAAGAATGGTTGCAAGTCCTCGGTATGGCTAGTCTAATGAAGAGAAAGACCAGGGGAGACATGAGAGCAGTCTTCCAATATTTGAGGGGCTGCCACAGAGAGGAGCGGGGGTCAAGCTATTCTCCAAAGCACCTGAAGGCCAGACAAAGAATAATGGATGGAAACTGAACAAGGAGGGATTCAACCTGGAAATAAGGAGAAATTTCCTGACAGTGAGAACCATCCACCAATGGAACAGAAGTTGCCTTCAGAAGTTGTAGGAATTTCATCACTGGAGGCTTTCAAGAAGAGACTGGACTTCAAGAGAGATTTGTCAAAAATGGTGTACGGTTTTCTGCTTGGGTGGGGTGGGGGGTTTGGACTAGGTGAATTGCAAGTTCCCTTCCAACTCTGTTAATCTGTCATCTGAAAATCATTAAATAAAGGATCTACTACATCCACACGCATTTTGTGTATCCCTGAACTAGCATTCAGCATTTCCCCATTTTCTTATGGCAAGATAGGACACAGCTCTCCAGATGCTGTGAACAATTCTGAGACTCAGGATTTGAGTTGAATGAAACCACTGGGAAGTGTAGCCATAAATGGCAATTGATACTCAGAATGATTATATGGGCAGTCCTGACCCACCAAAATTGAGACGGAAACTGCAACTTGGTGCAGTTATTAAGTGTTATGTGACGTGACGTTGCTGACTGATACCAAGGCAGGTCCAGCTGCAGTAATGAAACAAATCAAATAAGTCATTTGAAGCACTAATTCACATGAATGTGACTTTCAACCTCCTGCTGGCTTCCCCATTGACTTAACATGTCAGAAGCTGATTGTGTAAATGGTGATCTCATGACCACAGGATCCTACAGCCATTGTAAAATGCACACCAGGTGCCAAACAAGCAAATCATGATCATGGGGACCTTGGAGTGATTATGATGGCCAGAAGTTTGAAAAAAAAGAAGTTTAAGATTCTTCTTAATTTGGAAGAATCGCTGAATGAACTGGGAATGAGGAAAGAGAGCCAAGGAAGTTACTTCCGTTAACATTTGTAATCTCTTAGTTCAGCAGTTTTCTGAAATTTGGAGAACAAACATAAGCCACAACAAGAAGCTAGCCAAGCTACTCAGCTATAGCACCCTTCAGCTAAGGCCAGTTTGCCTCGAGGCTGCTATGAAATGCACTGGGATATCCCTGGTTGTCCTGTTGACTATTTTTCTTAATACACCAGTATGTAAACTTACCAAGATTCCACTCCAATAAGGCATCAATATCTGAATATGGACAAATAAATAATCTTCAGTTACATTGAGCAGGATCCCAAAAATAATTCCTGTGATTCCTATGAATATCTGTGTGATCTGGAAAGAGAGAGAAAAAGAAATCAGGTTCTGACCTAGGCTTCCTTAAGAAAGCATAGAACACAATCTTAATCTCGGCAAAACCTCTTTTATTTCTACAGCTGTGAATTACATTCATTCACCGCTGGCCAGGATTCACAAACAGTCTTTCAGGGGAGTGTTGATAAACACCCACCTTATCGCACTTGGAATACGGCCAGAGAACTAAATTCCAGATGCAGAACAAAGCCAAATTTGACACAAAGTCAAACAGGATTTTTCAGAGCTTGAACCGACCAGACGAACTAATTGCTTCCTGCAAAAGCTCACGTCCCGCTTGCTCCTCTTTTATGTCCCATGGGAGGGGCCAATCATCTCCGAGGAGTGGCCTTACTCCTGAGTCGACCCTGCTTTCTCAATTGTTCTTGTCTTCTGGTAGCCCTGCACATGTGCAGGCTGGGAACCGGTTCCAGAAGCTCCCCCGCATCGCTGTTGTCCGAACCTGAAGGCAGCTGCTGACTGCCAGCCTGCCCTGGCCCCATCTCTGCCTCTGATGCAGAGCCCTCCTCCGGATCTTCCTCAGTCTCCAGACCCAGCCCAGGTTCCTCCCCAACCTCCTTGCTAGTGTTCAATTCTGCTGCCAGCTCTGTCAGACGGCGGCGAGCCACAACCAATCACAAGATCAGTGATGGTCAGCAGTGGGGAACCATCAAAACTCCGAATGTCTCTGAACTACAACTCCCAGCATTGTGAGGCTGTGATTGTGAGACGAGAGCTCCACCTCTAGGCCACCGCACCACTCTTGGCCAATAAAACAAATGGATGAAAAAAATTTCTTATATACTTAACAAAGAGTCTTCGTGGTCCTATTGCAACAGAACAGGGGACCCGGGAATTTCCAAAACGCAAGGAACTCTCATTCCACTTCTCTCCATACTCACCCCCAGGGCCAAAGGTTCACCTTGATAAAACTTCTTCAGTGGGACTGGAAGATCAGTCTGAGTGGTGGAAGGCAGGGACTCTGGGCCCACGACTAGAGGAGAATCCATGCTGGGCTTTGCAAGAAGGGCGGCTCCTTTAGGCCAGCAAATCCAACAATGCTGGGGACCATAGAAAGGAAGGGAAAAGAGAGAGAATGTAGAAAAGACACGATGCTCATCTTTTCATTTCCCATTCCTCAGTAGTTAGGTTCTGCATCAGAGGTAGCTTCTAAGGAATGCATTTCACAGCACCTTTTATCCTTAAATTTACCCTTCAATTGCAGGTACTTATAGCAGCAGACGGAGGCTTAGCGGTTACATATTCCTAGAGTGAAAATAAAGTTATTCTGGGAATTTTGCCTATAAGGAGAATCTCATTTCTTTGGGAGAAAAGCAAAGAGAGGATCTTCCATTATACGACAAGAACAATGACAAGATGGGCTCCAAGTATGGTCCGAAAGCTCGGAAGAGCAAATCTCTGATCCCAAAATCAATCTGCAAAGAAAACTGTTCATGTCTGAACCGCCAACAAGATTAGACAAATCATCTTTCATTTCAGAAGCTCTATAGGGAGTGTGTCTCACACAGGGGTCAGCAACCCAAGGCTCTGGAGCCACATGTAGCTCTTTTATCCCTCTGCTGTGGCTCCCTGTCTCTCAAAATATGCACTGCAACTGCCAATGCGCGACACCCACCAGGATGCAATTTATTGAGCTTTTCAACCTCCCTGGTAGGCTAACCATGGATAAATCCAAGAAAAGAAACGTTTCAGAAGAAAGCAGAATCTTTAATTCAGCTGTATATGCTAGTTTTGTGGCAGCTCAGGAAATAGTCAGTCACGGGAAGAGTTTTGTGGCTTCCGGTGTTTTCTTTTCTCTGGGAAATGGGTCCAAATGGCTCTTTGAGTGTTTAAGGTTGCCGATCCCTGGTCTAACTGAATGTCTAACAGAATGGAGGTTAGGAGCAATTTGGGAGAACAAGACACATCACGAAAAGACAATCGTGCAGATCAGGTTAGTCCATTCATTGCACAAAGCAGCCTTTGCTGTTTGAACCCAGTTTAATGTTTGGTAAAAGCATCCCTCATAGTTTCTTGCACAGACCAAGCTTTCAAAGCCAGGGTTGGTTGGTAGATAGCAATTCAATCTATACAACTTCCATCTACTATTAAGGGCCAAACACATTTTAATATTTATTTATTTATTTATTTATTTGATCATATTTCTATACCGCTCCCTCTCCGAAAAGGGACTCGGGGCGGTGTACAGCCTAGTAAATACATTAAAATACAAAAATACAAGATTAAATAGAGTTTAAAACCGAATTAAATATAAATATAGCTGTATCCCGAAAGTTTAAAAATAGTTAAAATTTTAAAAACCCTATTAACCTAAAACCCCTTTAACCCTTACTGGGCCAGGCCAGCCTGTTTAAAAAATAGGGTCTTAACTGCGCGCCGGAAGGAGAGGATATCTGTCATGGCTCGTATCTCCGGGGGGAGATCATTCCACAGGGAGGGCGCTCCCACAGAGAAAGCACGCACCCTCGGGGCCGCCAGCCGACAGCGATCAGGTGGCGGAACCCCAAGTAGGGCAACCCTGTGGGAGCGTACTGGGCGGCGGGAGGTAGTTGATGGCAGCAGGCGGTCCCGTAAGTACCCAGGTCCCGAGCCATGGAGCACTTTAAAGGGGGGAGAGAGCCCTATTTTCATTAAAAAACAAAAAACAAATCTAGGAAACCTAGAAAAACCAGCTTTACCTGGAACAGGTACTATATAGCCTTGATGATCCCTTCAAACAACAACATCTGCTTATCAGATCTTTGGGAAGGATTTGATAGGTGCATAAAAATGCCAAATTTGAATGCCACCACTGCTAAACAACTAATTCCCACAAACACTGTCAACAATTTTTTTTACTAAGACTGTAAATCTATTCTCATCTTTCCTAGTACCTCTCTCTTCCCACTTACGACTATAACCGTGTTGCTTGTATACAATTCATATTGCATTTGTTTCCTAGTATGATTTGATTGCTGATTAGTAATCTATGACTATCTAAGTGTTTTATGATTCTTGATGAATGTATTTTATTTTTTTCTTTATGTACACTGAGAGAGCATATGCACCAAAGACAAATTCCTTGTGGGTCCAATCACCCCTGGCCAATAAAGAATTAAGCAACGCCGCTGACTGTGCGACCAACGGTAAAGAAAAAGAAATAGGCTAAGATGCCAGTCTTACTGTCTGTGCCAAATTCATGCCAATAGTAAGCAGAGTCCAACAATTCATTGGGTCAAGTATGCCGCAGCCCAGCCCATACCCAGGTTTTCTTTCTCTCCTCCTCTTAAACGCAGTTTGCTCCCCTTTTTTTAGCAACTCCCCAAGACTTTCTCCACCTTGGACACCAACACTTCAGAGGTTGAATCTCCCCAAAATCCGGACCTTCCCCCAACCGTTCCCCGCCGCCGGACAGAGTTGTCGCCCTGAAGAGCTTTATTCGATGCGCGCAATGCATCCAACCCCGTTGCTTGATTCATCTGTTTTCAGGGCGCAGCAGGATCCAGTGAACCAAAAACCAAGGGGGTTGGTTGGAAACACGCAGATTAGAAGTGGGGGCTTCTAAAAAATCAAAAAGCGTTCATCTGAAAAACTTAACGAAAGTTACTCCCTTGCCTGGATTCAGCCGCTGGGTTTAGGATCGGGTGGGCTAAGCGTGTACAAGCCACCCTCGCAGTCTAGACTCTGGGTGAAGGGAAAAGGGGAGCGAACCGATTGAGGTTGACCCCTTGGTTCCCTCTGGGCTTGGCTCGCTCCAACCTCCACTTCTCCCAGCTTTTGCCCGACACCCGCCCGGGAAGGACAAGGGAACTCACCCAGCCGGAGTTTCGCCGCAAGAGTGACGTCCCAGGCTCCTTTCTTCTTTCGTAGAGGCGGGCGAGCGACTCACTGGTTGCGAGGAAGCAGCGCGGATTCTTCTCTAACGCCAAGTTCAAAGAGGTCTCTCTAATTCTTCCTCTTCTCTTCTTCGAAAACCCATTTTCGCTTCCCCCTTAGAGCGTTTCAGGGAATAGCGTGGCTTGCACGAGCCTGATCTTTGCAGCTCCTGACGCATCCCAGCATCTCGGGATCTTTTTTAAGCCTTCCAAACTTTGGTTTGCTGTCAAGAACAAGGGAGCGGGTGGGGGTGGGGGGACTTTGTAGCATGTAATTAAAAAATGTCAGATCAAATCTTTAAAAGAGAGAAAAACCTTAGGTCAAAGCTCTTCAAGCTTGAAAGCTATAAGACTTGTGGACTGCAACTCCCAGAATTCCTCCTCCAGTTATGTTAGCTCAAGAATTCTGGGAGTTGAAGTCTACAAGTCTTAAAGCTGTCAAGTTTGAAGAACCTTGACCTAAGGTATCCCAAGCAATTATATCTGATCTGAATTTTTTTTAAAAAATGAGGCTTGTTTTCCAGCTTCATCTCCTTTGAATGTCTGGGGGCAGAGTGATCCTTGTACAAATTTGTTAGAAAGTGAGCATTTCCTCCTGAGTACAGATAAGCGAATAAAGGGATGAGCTGACGATAGATAGATAGATAGATAGATAGATAGATAGATAGATAGATAGATAGATAGATAGATAGATAGATAGATAGACAGACAGACAGACAGACAGACAGACAGACAGACAGACAGACAGACAGACAGAGAGAGAGATTGAGATATATGTGCACACAAGCCGAATCCAGAGGGAAGAAGAACCACTTTGAAATCAGGCACCAGTTCCAAAATCACAACATGGATGTTGTTGCTGCTTCCCAGTTTAGGAAACATGAGTTTAAAGATGACACTTGAGGCTTCTCTAATTTGAACTGAATGCCAGTATTTTTTTATTTTAATCAACTGCCCTATTGTGCTGTTCCTGGGTGGTCTTCAGAAGTACCAAGTAATATGACCCATTTCTTTCAAGTTCTAAGCAAGCCTTGTTTTAGGCACATGTGGTACAGTATTATGGAAAAGATTCAGAAAAGGTGCTTTGGAATACACAGGCATGTTAATGTGGTGCCTTTAAAGCACCACATTGTTTTTTATCCCTCAGGATTATTGTTCCATTCTTGGAAAAGACACGGCTGCTTTAAAAATGAGCAATAAGACTCATAGTTTTCACGCTTACATATTCCAAAATATTTTTAATTCAAAAAGATATCATTACATAACCCTGCTTGATATATTTTTAAAATGAACTTTATTGAGTTTTATTACATTAAAAATATAAAATATATGTAATTCAATAACAGCTGTTTGTGGTGCTTATAGTATAACAATCATTTGTGTGATAATTACAGATATTAATTTGTGCATAATTATAGTCTTATTCTATCTATATTCTATATTTAATAATTACTTATCCATAGTCTGTCTCCGATCTATCCAGCTATACCATTGTTCCCATACCTTATAAAATATTGAAGATTCCTTATCTTTTAAACTCAGCGTTAATTTATCCATTTATACAAAATACTTATTATTACACATACTGACTGCTGCCAGTGTTGGAAAGAGCCATATACACCTGTAGAGGAACTGGTTATACAAAAAGTTATTAATTGTGCTGAAATGGATAAATTAACCCTGCTTGATATTATTCCCCTATCCATCCCTGCCTTCCCTCCTTCCATGTTGTAAAATAAATGGTTCAGATTTTGATGTCCAGACAGAAGGAACTTTATCAAGTTTTTTTCCCCCAACTTCAGAGACTTCAAGAAGAACCTCCATCTTGCCAGGGCTCTTTCCCAGCTCTCGATCTAAAAGTTTGCCAATCGTTTTAGAGAACAAGAAATTCTGATTTGTGTGTGTGTGTACTGTTCTTTGGCTAATTTTGCATGACAAGGAATACAGGATTTCCTGCTTAAAGAAGAAAATTTAGGCAGAAACCAGTTATGTTATTCCCACTTCCCCTTTAGAAAAGCAGAAGGGGGAAATGATTGGGTGAGTTGTAGAATTTAAAAAAAGAGAGATTTTTAAATAAGAAATGCTTCTAAGAACAACAGTAATACAATTGGCAGTGAAGACACTGGTTTGACACCCCTGCCCTAGGGGAAATGCCTTTTCATGTTCCTGCCACACCTCTGCCTCTCCATTGTCCCACTTAGAACCTTTTGGAGCACTTTTGACATTCCAAGACTTTTTGAATGAATGAATGAATGAATGAATGAATGAATGCTTTATTGGCTAAGTGTGATTAGACACACAAGGAATTTGTCTTGGTGTATGTGCTCTCAGTGTACATAAAAAGAAAAGATACATTTGTCAAGAATCATCAGGTACAAGACTTAATAATAGTCATAGGGTACAAATAAGCAATCAAATCATACTAGGAAACAGTCAATATAAATCATAAGGATACAAGCAATAGTTACAGTTATACAGTCACAAGTGGGAGGAGATGGGTAAGAAGGAGTGATGAAATAGTAATAGTAGTGCAGACTTTGTAAATAGTTGGACAGTGTTGAGGGAATTATTTGTTTAGCAGAGTGATGGCTTTTGGAGAAAAAACTGTCCTTGTGTCTAGTTGTTCTGGTGTGCAGGGCTCTATAGCATTGTTTTGAGGGTAGGATTTCTTTTTTTAAAAGAAAGGATGCTTTTGAAAAAAGAGGGGGATTCAGACTTCCAGAATGGGAACTATACTATCAGGCCACAGCACTTACCTGGATTAATAACATTAGCCACATCATACAAGGAAAACTTGCATAAGATATTCTATAGGTGGCATCTCCCACCAGCAAGATTGGCCAAAATGTATGGAAACCTATCATCTAATTGTTGGAAATGTCTGAAAGAACGGGGCACATATTACCATGTATGGTGGTCCTGTAAAAAGGCTCAGAAGTTCTGATATAAAATTTGGCTGTGGCTGGAGGAAATGATGGGGCTAAAAATAAACTATAAACCTGAGATGTTCTTATTGGGAATTATGGCAGAGAAGTACAGTAAAGCTGATACCTACCTAATAATCCAGGGGTCGCCAACCTTTTGGACCTCAGGGACCACCAAACTCATAATTTTAAACCCCGCGGACCAAAAACCCTGGGAAAATCCCCCAAAAAGTCTGCAGGAAAATTCTCCACCCCGGTTTTCTACCAATCGATCGTTCTTTATTTGGGATCGCAGGATATCGTCTCCAGCTCCATTCTCAGAGGGAGAAAGAGAGACTTTTGGCTTCATGCAAGGAAAGCAGCAGAAGCAGAAGTCTTTCTCTCCCCCAAATTCCACCAGAAATGGGTCTTTGCCAGCGCAGCCTCTTGGAGCAGGATGCTTTGCAGAGTTCCAAAGACTCGTTTCTGGCAGAGTTTGGGGGAGAGAAAGAAAGACCTTTGCTGCTTACCTTGCATGCAGCCAAAAGCAGAAGAAAGAAGTAGAAAGAAGCAGCCCAATGGTCAGATGAGGTGCGTGGGGCAAGTTCCCCCCCTCTGCCCCTTTCCCCCTCCCCTTGCTACCTCATATTGTTCTCAATGCAAATGATGCAAGCCTTGGGTTCCCGCGGGCACAGCCTTGTATTCCCGTGCAGCCTGGATTAATTGCTTTGGGGGTGACATTTCTCTACGGACTACCAAAATTTTCTCGCGGACCACCAGTGGTCCTTAGCCCATTGGTTGGCGACCATGTAATTACAGTGGAATGATATTTGCCCAAAATTGGAAGGCTAGAGAAATTCCTAGGGAAGGCAAGGTGATAGATAAGATCTTACAATGCGCCGAAATGGATAGGTTGACATTGGAATTGAAGGATAAAGATGACTTAGAACACTATACAATATGGAATAAATTTTACCACTGGAGGGAAATGAAAGCGAGTTTGCAAAATGGAATAAAGGAGCAGTAGGAAGGATATGGGAGATTATGACTTACCTCAATGGTAACAGAAAGGAATTAAAATGTATAAAGATTAAATGTATATATGTATATAAGTGTACAAAAGTTTCTAGAGCATTTAACATAATATGTTCCGACAAAAATGTCGAAGAAGTCTACCATGTTCAATGTCTTTAAAGATTACATTTAATAAAAGTTATTAAAGAAAAAAAAAGAGAAGAGACACTAAACCACCAGAACTCCTACTTTATTTCCATGGAATTCGGAGATCATAAAAATAGCAAGCAACATACTCAGCAGTTTATTTAAAAAATCTGGAGATGTAGACATGGCTACAATAAACAGTTCAATGGAATGGCAAAAGTGGCAGGAAACAAGCTTGCCTTCCAAAAAAAAAAAATGGCTCACTAATTATCATGGGAATATCATGGGAAAACTGTTTATTATAACAGTTTGTTTACTGAATATTCAAAGTTTACTGGGAAAAAAATGACTTATACCGTTTTGCGCAACTACATTGTAGCATTCTCTTGGCCACATGATAAAAAAAAATCAGATGCTTGGCAGCTAACTCATATTTATGACCGTTTGCAGTGTCCTGGAGTCAAGTGATTCACCTTTGCGACCTTTTGAAAGTCGATGGGGAAGCCAGGTTCACTTAACAACCATGTCAAAAAGAGGGCTGTGAAAATATTTACAGACCCCTCACATCTCGGACATAAGCTGTTTCAACTTGTGCTGTCCAGCCAGTGTATGGGAATTGGATAGTTAGGTAGCAATTGTGAGCTGTCCCCTTAAGGGAATGCATCATGGTAAATGTAGTTAAGGTATCCTGGGAAATGTAATCCATGTCACGTGACCACATCTGTAATCCTGATTGGTCACTAAATTGACCCTCGGGGGGTTGGGGGAGTTTTCCTTATTCTTGGCTGAACTCACGGAGTAACTGTTTTACTTCTATCATTTCAAGATGGGAGAAAAGGGATAGGAGATAAACCATCTTTTTACCTCCAAGACAGATATGCAAAGGATTGGTCATTAAAGAAGAACTTTGTCACAAATGTGAGTTATGAGGATACCTGATGAACCAATAAAAATACTTTGTTATGGATGTTTTGTGGAGTTTAACTATCTGCATCTGTACAGAAGACAAATCTACCACTGTACAGAACAGAACACCTACCCTCAAAACAACGCTATAGAACATTGCACACCAGAACAACTAGACACAAGGACAGTTTTTTCCCAAAAGCCATCACTCTGTTAAACAACTAATTCCCTCAACACTGTCCAACTATTTACAAAGTCTGCACTACTACTGTTAATCTTCTCATCCTTTTCCTTATCACCCACCCCCTCCCACTTGTGACTGTATGACTGTAACTTTGTCGCTTGTATCCTTATGATTTTTATTGAATGTTTCCTAGTATAATTTGATTGCTTTTGTACCCTATGACTATCATTAAGTACCTTATGATTCTCGACTCTTAATGAATGTATCTTTTCTTTTATGCATACTGCAGGTATTTACACCAAGACAAATTGTTTGTGTGTCCAATCACACTTGGCCAATAAAGTATTCTATTCTATATTACTAACTTAGCAACTACAATGATTCACTTAACAAATGTGGCAAGAAAGGTACAATAGAGCAAAACTCACAACAAATGTCTTACTTAGCAACAGAAATGTTGGGCTTTTATAGTTATAAGTTATAGTTATAAGGCAAGGATTACCTGTAATATGGCTGCCTGGTTTTCTACTTGAGCAGTTCCCCTGGACACCTTTCTATTGCACAGATCCATTTCTGGAATGTGTTACATTGGATGATTTCTCACAATAAGCTTCATTTCCTTTCTCAACTACAGGCTACACTAGGAAATACTGCTTTTTTAAAAAAAGATGAAGGTAATGGCAAAGGATTTCTGCATCCTTGTCAAAAAAGTTTCATGGTTCTGGAGCCCTACTGAATCCAAAAGTGTACCTAATCCCTAAGTAGAATGCATTGAACCATGAAGTAGATACACTAAAAACAAATGAACCCAGGTTAAAATTAACCAGTTGCTATATGGACACAGCTGGATTTGGACCTGGTAAGGTTCTTTTGTGAGCACACCACAACTTTTTTGCTAAGCCCTGTTGAGGTGGCGTTTGATTTAGCCTGCTCTGGGACACAGCCACTGTGATCTAGAAATTAGATATACAACATGTTGTGTAAACACAGCCAACTGCCTATTTTCCAACAGCAACCATAATTTGGTACAAAACACCAGCAAGTTCACAAGTGATATTTTCGGCCAGTAATGAAGAACATTTTCATGTATTCAAGTTCTCTTATGGATGGGTGTCAAACTCAAGGTCTGTGGTCCACTTCTGGCCCTTGGGGTGCTTAGATCTGGCCCACAAGGCCATCCTGGAAATAACGAAGGACTGGCCCGTGGTGCCTCTGCCAGCAAAACAGACCCTGGGCAGGCCACATGTGGCATCCCTGAGCTCTGTTTTCTCTGGCAGAAGGCTGCAGGAAGCCGTCGTGGCTGAAAACGGAGTCTCGATGAATGATGTAGGGTTGCCACGCCCCCTGGCCACACCCGAATTCAAATACAACCCTGATGCGGCCCTCAATGAAATCAAGTTTGACAGCCCTGGCTTAGTCCATTCAATCCTTTGTGTTCCACTGATTAAAAAGTTCTGTGCAATTCCTTTAAAACGTTTAAGGCTTCTATCTGCAGGAGGCAAATGCATTCTGGAAGAGCTGCGATGAAAGAAAATGAATTCAAGGGTGAATTGCTGGCTGTTTGCAGTTGAAGGGTGGGGGTTGTTCAGCACTGGAAGGTGTCACATTCTGATAAACAACGACAACCTAAAGAAACAAGAAATGGGGGTTTTAAGGCCATTTGTTTTTGTACTTCTATTTTTACTGCATTGTAAAGGCATGCAGAGTCACTTTGGATAGTGAGAGGATGGCATATATATTTAATAAATAAAGCAAATAAATACAATTAATTTTTTATCCATATATTTCTCATTCCATAGTTCACAGACTAGAGGTCCTCAGCTTTCCAACTGTCTACTGACTACTTCTAGCTGTCCTTGTTTTGAATAAAGGAGTTGGATTCCATTCTGAAGGGGAATTTGGATTTTCACTGGAGAATAAAGATAGCCCTGTCTCTCTTTAAAGTGGCTGCATCCTTTTCTGTTTGGCATGTCTGGAACTACCTCCCAAGTCCCAAAAAAAGATCCGCTGCTTTAAGGACTTCAACACAACTGCTGGGTTCAAGTTCCTACACATTCCAAAGCAATTTTTGAAATTCACCTTGAAGTGCTATCTGTATTATTTGTAGATGTGGTGGTGGCACTTAATTGGGCGGGGGGAACCTTACCTCTTCCCCTGCTAACTAGAGATGAAGGCTGGGCTCACTGAGGTTTCTAAGTTGGTTTACTTTCTTTAGGTTTATTACAATATGAGAATCTATCCATTAGGATTCAGAATCCTTGATTTGCGACATAGCATGGTGCCAGTTTGGTCCAGTGGTCAAGCACTAGGCTAGAAAATGGAAGACTGTGAGTTCAAGTCTCATCTTAGCCATGAAAGCTGGTTGGGTGACTTTGGGCTAGTCATAATCCCTCAACCCAACCCATCCTACAGGATTGTTGTTGTGGGACAACAGGAGAAGAAAGGTGTATTGGATATGCTTGCTGCCTTGAGTTATTTGTAAATAATAATAGATGGGGATGAATGAATGAATGAATGAATGAATGAATGAATGAATGAATGAATGAATGAATGAATATGTGAAGCCCAATGATTACTTTGTTTTACAGCACACTTTGTACAACATGTAAACTAGAATCGTATGCTGATTGGCTACTCTTTTACTACAATTATTATTATATTCTACCATTAACTGCCAAAATCTTACTATTCCATATTTTTCAACGAAGTATCAAAACGCCATTATTTCTGAATCTCTTTAATTAACTAACCTTCTTCCTTTGGAATCTTACCGTTTCAGTGAAGGGATCTCGGCAAAGAACTTTGCAGCCAAAAGATGCAAGTGAGATGGAGATGCAAAACTCCAGGATGGCCAACACAATAAGAAAAATCAATATTCCCTTAACGATATTCTACCAATGAAAGAGAAAAGTAACATATCCATTTTTGTACATAGAGAGAGGCACATATATCTCCAATTGTAAAGTAAGAAAGATGACCTGGATGAGATACTGTATGCAGAGTTCTGTCTTGTCTGGGCCAAAAAGGGGGGGTGAAGCTTTTTTTTTTTTTAATTGAGAGCAATGAAATGCTGTTTAAAAGTGCCTCTGCAGACACCTCCCTAATTCACTGCAGTACACCAAGAGGGAAGAGAGGCAGCCCAATCAGACTTGTAAGATTCTGATTGAGTCTCGGTGGTGCAGTGCTCAGAGTGCAGTATTGCAAGTCACTTCTGCTGACTGCTGGCTGCCTGCAATTTGGCAATTCAAATCTCACCAAGCTCAAGGTTGTCTCAGCCTTCCATCCTTCCAAGGTGGGTAAAATGAGGACCCAAAATTGTTGCGGGGCAATAGGCTGACTCTGTAAACCACTTAGAGAGGGCTGTAAAAGCACGGTGAAGCGATATATAAATCTAAGTGCTTTTGCTATTGCTATTCTGTTGTTACAGCCAGTTTCTATACAAATAGTTATAGCCTTCCTGCAGAATTGATTCCTAGTCTGGTCTAGCTTGTGAGACTCACAAATATCTTCTGGGTATATAGTCAAGGGGGGGGGGGATATCTAATTTGATCACAACAAGCAAAAATTGCAGCCTAGTTTTTTTTAAAAATATTGGTCAAAAAGAGTCAAAGGCCAGCCTCAACAATAGAATCAAAGCTCCAGCTAGTTTTTTTTTTTTAATGCACACATAAAATGCTGGCAAAACATTAATTGCTCTCTTACTGCTGCCACCTTGAATTCTTAGTTATGCCCTGCAGATGTGCTGGTTGCAGCTGCTTTGAAAGGATTGGGAGGGAAAAATCCCCAGAAGAAACAATCTCTAAAAGGCAACATTCCTGCCATTCCTTTCTATGGCTAAATCTCTTTGGGATCGATTTTTGACACTGTCTTGTCCTGTCTCATGCACAGAAGTGGATTTGTAGCTGTGCAGATGCAGATAGATAATTCCACAAAACATCCATAACAAAGTATATTTATTGGTACATCAGGTATCTTCATAACTCGCATTTGTGATGAAGCTCTTCTATAATGACCAATCCTTTATATTTCAGCATTGCAGGTAAAAGATGGTTATTTTCCAAACCCACCACATAGCGGTAAGCTGCTTATCACTTCATGAGTCCAGGCAAGAATGGAGGAAACTCCCCCAACCCATCGAGGGTCAATTTAGTAACCAATCAGGATTACAGATGTGGCCACGTGACATGAACTACATTTCCCAGGATACCTTTAACTACATTTCCCATGATGCATTCCCTTAAGGGGAACAGCTCACAATTCCTAAGTAACTATCCAATTCCCATAGACTGGCTGGGACAGCACAGACACCACAAACTCCAAAATGTTATGCCTCCACCTAGAGACAACCATGAGCTCCCTCCTCCTTCTTCTCTGGTCCTGTTGAAACCTAGTTCCCACTGATGGGATTCTGTGGAAGGTCACAACAAACATATAAAAAGGCCCACCTGGATTTCATCACATTTTTCCTTAGTGTCGAAACGATGATAGTTGCAATTGTCGCCGAAATGAAATGGAAGGAGGGGGCTGACTGAGAAAGACAGGAATACGATGCCAAGGCCAGCTGTAATGGCACTTATTGCATTCATTGCCAGCATGCCTTTCACCTAGGAGGGACCAAAATAATAATAATAAACACACAAGCACAAATGCACAGAGTGACTATATTGCAATCCAATTTCTCTGATGGCACAAAGAGCAGAAGAGTTCAGATGGCTTTCAGTTTTGGATTTGCTTTAGCCAGAAAAGGTGAGGCTGATAACCTCTACACCAGGGGTCAACAACCTTAAACAAAGAGCCATTTGGACCAGTTTCCCACAGAAAAGAAAACACCGGGAGCCATAAAACCCTTCTTGTGACTATTTCCTGAACAGGCCTCAAATTTAGCATATATAGTTGTGTTAAAGATTCTGTTTTCTTCTGAAACTTTTCTCTTCTTGGCTTTATCCATGGTTAGCCTACCGGAGGTCAAAAAGTTCAATAAATTGCACGCCAGTGGGTGCCTCACATTGGTAGTCATGATCAGAGGTGGTATTCAGCAGGTTCTGATCAGTTCTGGAGAACCGGTAGCAAAAATTTTGAGTAGTTTAGAGAACCGGTAAATACCATCTCTGACTGGAGATTTTACAGTATCCTTCCCTGGCCACGCCCACCAAGCCACGTCCACAGAACCAGTAGTAAAAAAAAATTAAATACCACTACTGGTCACGATGCATATTTTGAGAGACAGGGAGCCGCAGCAGAGGGATGAGAGTCACATGCGGCTCCAGAGCCTTGGGTTGCTGACCCCTGCTCTATACCCATGTAAGAATGGCTCAACTCCTTCGTATACCTTTCCAGTGGTGCTGTTTGGACACACAAAACATCTTTGTCATAAAGTGGCAAAAAGAGATTTGCAAAAGACCTGCAGCTTCCAAAAAGGGAATTTGGGGGAGAGGCTCTTGAACAAGAAGCCACAACTATCATGATGCTCGCTTGGATGTTAAGAATCCAGGAACATCAGAAATCCACCAAGCTCACAATTGGTAACCCAGTGGGTTGCAACTCTTCAGATAAGAGGCTTTTAAAGCCATGGCCTTCTCTTGTCTCCCATAAGTTAATTACCAGAGGGATCTTGGGATTCCGAGCAGCTGCCACACTTAAGGATCCAGAAATAATGTGCTGAAAGAAAAGAAAAAGCAAATCAACATGGCTCCATCCCCAGAAAATCAGATTTACAGACTTCTCTCTTCCGTCAGAGGCTGATTGTCAGGGTTCTAAGTAATACACCCATAACAGATAGAACTCAAGGCAGGTAGATTCCTCAAAGAACTGTTTTATTGGATATAACATATTGGTACAGGCTAGTGAAAACTGACTCTAAAGGTTCCAGCGGTTTTCACCAAGTTAAAAGTTTTCTCTCTTCCCCAGTCAGTCAGTCACATGGCCCAATCAGCGTGTCTTCCGGTTGCTTGGTTACGTTATTCCACCCCTCACCAACCACCTGTGTGAATGCCCTTGGTTCCCAGGGGAAAGTATTTTGCTTTGGCTACAAACCCCATCTATCTCTATTCCCTCCTCCCTATGCCTCAGCTCCAGTGTGGCAACACTGAAGCCCAGAAAATGGCCTTGGTTAGGGCAGTTTTAGAGTTGACCCCTTTAATCTCTCTCCTACCTTAATTTGCTTCTTACAATGAGCCACGGTGGCATAGTGGTTAGAGTGCAGTGCTGCAGGCTACTTCTGCTGACTGCCGAGTGACTGCAATTTGGCAGTTCAAATCTCACCAGGCTCACGGTTGACTCAGCCTTCCATCCTTCCAAGGTTGGTAAAATGAGGACCCAGATTATTGGGGGGAAATAGGCTGACTCTGTAAACTACTTAGAGAGGGCTGTAAAGCACTGTAAAGTGGTATATAAGTCTAAAAGCTATTGCTACTGTTCACTGGTCATTAAGCACAGTCATTTTTTTGTGCTGAACCTCAATCAATTTTCCCTACTCCAGTTGAAGATGCAGCTGCTTTAAGGCATCGCAGCCAGGAGCTAAGTTCATAGAACTTTTGTGCAACACAACATAGCAGACATGTTCAGCAATATTTTTCCCTTGTCTCTATAATAAAAAGCAAAGGTCTCCAGATGCTGCAAACAACAACACTCAGGCTCATAGTTCCCGTGATTTGCAATCTCCTTCTGGTTTCCCCATTGACTTTGCTCACCAGAAGCAGACTGTGAAAGTCACAAATGGCAATCATGTGTCACGGGATAACGCAGACCAGTTGTTGAGTGTTTGAGACATGATTCTATGACAATTGAGAGGGGTGGCTCTGCAATGGCCACAAGATTGAGGACTTTGTCCCCTTTGTTCAGTGGCACTACAACTTCGAACAGTCTACTGTGCACCATAGAGAGTATTTCAACTTACTGCACCTATGTCTGGTTTGCCAATTGCACAGTGGCAGATAGGACAGCGCTCCAGAGAGTTAACATCATTGCCCAGAGGATCATGGGTTGCCCTCTCCCCTCCTTGGAAGAGTTTTATAGCTCCCGCTGCCTTAAGAAAGTTCAAAACATCCTTAAAGATCCATCTCATCCTGGGTACCCCTTTTTTTAAACTATTACCATCTGGCAGACGGTACAGGACAATAATAAAAACAAGGAAAATTGGCTGAAAAACAGCTTCTATCCCAGGGCAGTAGCTCTATTGAATTCTACTGTATAGTGCAATATTAATGCAATATCCAGGGGTTTTCAATTCAATGTATAGAATGCGAAGGAAGTGAGTTTGTGCTTTGTTGTTTATAGTTATAATGTACACCGAAGATGGTATTTAATTTCGTTGTACGAGGTGCAATGACAACAACTAACTAACTAACTTGTCACTGAATGTGGTGGCTGGTTGGTAAGTAAGAACTAACTATACAATAAGAGCCAAGGAGATTACTTCTATTTTTATAATCTCTTAATTCAGAGGTTTTTAGAAATTTGGAGACCAGACATAAGACAAAAATGGAACTAGCCAAGGAAGTCTTTTTCTGAAGTAAAGTCTGTAAAAAGACTTGGGGAAACCAAAAGTGGCTATACTACAACTCCATGCATCCTTCAGCAAAGACCAGTTTGCTGTCAGGCTGCTATGATGTGCAGTTCAACATAGGGATTCCGAGTTATTGTATTGAATTGTTTCAACACATGATCATGTAAAATTACCAAGATTCCACCCCAATACAGTATTTTTATAAGCAGGGAAAATTACCAAGATTCCACCCCAATAGGGTATCTTTATAATCAGGAAGTAAGTTGAATCATCATTATCAATAAAGTTGAGCAGGATCCCAAAAACTATTCCTATGATTCCTATTAATATCTGTGTAATCTGCAAATAGAGAAAGTAATAATTTTGATTTTAGTCATCACTTTCAAGTGACACACCACAAACAGAACAGGAGGGCAGAGAGACATGCCAAAGCCTGATTACATTTTATCCCATCACTTCCCAAAACTTTAAACTTTAATAAAATGATACAAGATTTTAAAATGGGATTATGCTGTCCAGCCAGTGTATGGGAATTGGATAGTTAGGTAGCAATTGTGAGCTGTCCCCTTAAGGGAATGCATTTTGGTAAATTTATTTTATTTATTTATTTATTTTATTTGTCAACTGCTTACAAGATAATAGGTATAAGTAAAACATAGTTATGAATACATGGATACATATAAGAAAAATAAAATATAAAAGAAACAATAGGACAGGGACGGTAGACACGTTGGTGCGCTTATGCACGCCCCCTACAGACCTCTTAGGAAAGGGGTGAGGTCAATAATAGACAGTCTAAGGTTAAAGTTTTTGGGGTTTGGGGAAGAAACCACAGAGTCAGGTAGAGTATTCCAGACATTGACCACTCTGTTGCTGAAGTCGTATTTCCTGCAATCAAGTTTGGTGAGATTAACCTTGAGTTTGTATCTATTGTTTGCTCTTGTGTTGTTATGGTTGAAGCTGATGTATTCATTGACAGGTAGGACATTGCAATGTATGATTTTATATACTATACTTAGATCGGATCGAAGGCAGCATAGTTCATGTAATTAAAGATATTAAATGTAATTTAATACCTTTAATTAAATGTAATCAAAGGTATCCTGGGAAATGTAGTTCATATCACATGACCACATCTGTAATCCTGATTGGTCACTAAATTGACCCTCGATGGATTGGGGGAGTTTTCCTCACTTTTGCCTGAATTCACTAACTCATGGCAGCTGCTTTGTATCGCTACGAGATCGGTTAGGAGATAACCATCTTTTACTTACAAGGCAAATATACAAAGGATTGGTCATTAAAGAAGAACTTCATCACAAATGTGAGTTATGAGGATACCTGATGAGCTAATAAATGTACTTTGTTATGGACATCTTGCATCTGCACAGCTACAAATCCACTACTGTGCAGGATACAGAAAAGGCCATTCACCTACAGATATGACCTTCCTACAATGTGGAAACCCAACAATACTCCAGATATCCCTGAACTATAACTCCCAGCATCTGTTGGCATTGGCCACTGGCTTGGATTACTAATGTTCACCAACCTCTGCTGAACCTATTTCTTTCTTCATTTTATTTTAGCTACTGGCCAGGAGTCGTCACTTATGACTATGCAATCACTTTCCTCCTTGTTGGGACTCATCAGGCATAGATATTTTTATGTTCAATCCATACATAGCACAGTTTATAATATCCTTTCACTCATTCTTTTCTGTTTCAAATTTCAATCTTTTTACATTTTAGCAATTACATGTCCATCATTGTACCCAATTCTATTTCAAACTCAGTCAAGCTCAGTGATGATTCAATCATGGTCTGCATATACTGAATTTTAACATATACTTTTTGCCTGAAGGAAAGGCACAAAGCTAGTTCTGGAAAAAAGCCAATTTGTAACTTCAGTTGGTCAGAGGAATGCAACTGTTCTCTCTAGTGGCTGGAGTCCTGCTTCATATAAATCGGCTCATTCTGTCTCTCTCTAATCTTTTGCCTAATTGCTTTCTTGCCCTTGGCAGGAATGAGCATGGGTGGCACTCCAGAAATACAACTCCCAGCATCCTCCCAGACTGGTCCCACTCACTGCAGCTGTTGGGAGTCATGTATTCACCTCTGGAAGACCATCCATGTTTCCCAACTTTGCAGAACGGCAAGGCATTCAAAGACTAAACTAAACAGGAATGTCCATTGCTCTGATTTAACTGCCCTGCAAGGATGGACAGAGCTATGACCACACTTAGATTTCCAAGAACCATCATTCCCATCACTCATCTTTGTACTCACCCCCAGGGCCACAGGTTCACCCTGATAAAATGTCTTCACTGGAGCCGGATGAGCAGGCTCAGGGGAGGAAAACTGGGAGCTTTTACCTAGGACCACAGGAGAATCCATGCTGGGCTTTTCAAGAATGGAGGCTCCTTTAAGCCGGTCAAGTCAGCAATACTGGAGACCATAGAAAGGAAGGGAGAGGACAGAGAACGTATAAAAGACACCACCGCCTTCTTTTAATTCCCCATTCCTCAATATTTAAGTGCTGCATCAAGAAGCCTACGAAGAATGCAGTTTGCAGTACTGTATCACCATGCAAGAGGCTTCCAAAGGTGGCCTGCTAGGTGGCCTTTAGTAACTTCCCAAAAGTTTCTTTCACCTCTGACATCAGCATTTCGAAGAGGCGGAACCTCCCCAATCTACCCACTATCATAGATTTATGGGACCTTTCTTGCATGCAACACACTTAAGCAACCACTTAAACGAAAGTTACTTAATTCACACGCTGTTGGTGCACATCCATGCCACTAACGGGGCTGGAAACACGCAGATGCCAAGGCCGCCTTCCCGGCAAAAAAAACAACAACCCGAACCCATCTTAAAACGTACGGGATTAAGTACATCGCCCGAATGAAGGTTGTGGGTTCAAACCGCAACAGCCACCCCGGAGACCCACAATCTATCGCCCCGAGCACGCGTCAAACCATCGTTCAGCTGCCAGCGCGGGTCGTGGGAAACGGGATTCTTTACGATGCGCGGGAGAGAAGCGGCCCCAATCCAAAGAGCCGCCGTTTCCCCTTCTGGCGGAAGGAAGCGCAGAAGCGGATCCAGAACCAGCGCGCCTCTTCGCGCTGCCTTCCCCGACTAGCAGCCCCTTTCCCTGCCCACCGACTGCCGCCTCCGCGACTCCGGAAGGACGAAGAGGAGCGAGTTGGCCGCCCTGCCTCCCTCCCCCCGGACCCGACCTTAGGACCTCCTAGGCTGACCCGCTGGGCTCGGTGACGTTCCGTCTTTTTCGTCCAGCCCGGCCGCTGTTCAACCGCGGGGCCCAGCCTTTATTCGAGGCCCGTCGCGAAGAAGGTGTTTACAACCTAGAGCTCTTCGGGGCCTCCGAAGCTTTTCTGCTTCCTGATGATTACCTCACCTTGTGTTGTAATGCGAACGGATAACGAACTAGAAAAACTTCGCCAGATTGATGGAAACAGGAAGACAATGGATAAGGTGGATGGATGGATGGATTCAAGGGGACCCTAAGAATATCCTGAGAAGGCTCATCAGTCTGGAACCCGCATTACGTATCTGATATTAATACAGTTGAGAAAGTCCAGAAATATTTCACAAGAAAAGTTCTCCACTCCTCTACTCATTGCAGAATACCTTATGCCACCAGACTCGAAATTCTAGACCTAGAAAACCTAGAACTACGCCGCCTTCGGTCCGATCTAAGTATAGTATATAAAATCATACATTGCAATGTCCTACCTGTCAATGAATACTTCAGCTTCAACCATAACAACACAAGAGCAAACAATAGATACAAACTCAAGATGAATCACACCAAACTTGATTGCAGGAAATACGACTTCAGCAACAGAGTGGTCAATATCTGGAATACTCTACCTGACTCTGTGGTTTCTTCCCCAAACCTCAAAAACTTTAACCTTAGACTGTCTACTATTGACCTCACCCCTTTCCTAAGAGGTCTGTAGAGGGCGTGCATAAGTGCACCAACGAGCCTACCTATTGTTTATTTTATTTTTTTATTTTTCTTATATGTATCCATGTATTCATAACTATGTTTTTACTTATACTTAGTATCTTGTAAGCAATTGACAAATAAAATAAAATAAAAGACCTGCGGATTGTTGCCTGTTATGTCTATGCATCAAGAGTCAAGCCCAGTTGTGCCATCTACCTACCTACCTACCTTACAGTAATCATCTCTGTTAAGAGGCCAGAAGTACAATCTACACCAGTTATTTTACTATAATAAAACTGGAATATAAAATTATTCACTTTTTCCTTAACAGTGGTTGCAGAATGATGTCTATTAACAAAGAACTCGGGATCCAACAGGCTTGTCCAATCATTGTACATTTTTGGCATGAGAGTCTCATTCACTCTGGAATTTTTTTTGATGCATGGATGGGGGGGGAAGAAATGGGGGAAATATATAGTTATGTTAAAAACACAGTATGGCTCTATTTGCCATGCTTTCTTTGTAGAGGTCAACTTGTTTAAAAAAAAAAAAGGCTGAGTTCAAGAAAGAATGGAACTCTAACTTAAAAAGCCCAAATTCTAAAAGCACCTTTTTAATTTAGAAACTCAAAAAACTACAAAAACCTTTTCTGCTGCCACCTTCTGGTTAAAAACTTCCAAGATCTTTTCTTATTACTATGGTTTTGCATTTTTTTTGTTTGTTTGTTTCCCATGCTTTTTAACAGGGAATTTTTCATTTTGAAAAGTCATATTAAGTTCTGTTTATACTTTCCTGAACATTTTTTTCCAGTCATATGTGAGGCAGGCTTGGGCTGGTTTTGTTTTGTGTTTGAGATGGATGGATATTTGCAGTTCAACCCTTTATTTATTTTATTTATAATTTATTTATTTGGTTTGTCAATTGCTTACAAGATAATAGGTATAAGTAAAACATAGTTATGAATACATGGATACCTATAACATATACATAACCCTTGCACAAGTATTTTTAAAACAGTCAAGAAAGTACAGGCACGATCATATAGCGCTGTGATGGCAAACCTATGGCAGGCATGTCACAGGTGGCATGCGGAGCCATTTGTGCGGACACGAGAGCCCCAGCCAAACTTACCTGCATTTCTCATGTGCGCACTTCCCAGCTGATTTTTGGCCTGTTTGAGGTCGTTTTCGCCCTCCCGGAGGCTCGGGGAAAGCCTCTGCAGCCTCAGGAGGCTGAAAAACGGGCCTTCCAGAAATACTTGAAGTGACAAAACGGGCCCGTTTTTCGGCCTCCAAAGGCTGCAGAAGCTTCCCTCGAGCCCCTGGGAGGGCGAAAATGGCCTCAAATGGGCTGAAAAATCGGCTGGGAGGTGTACACATGCGCAGTGCAGGTAAGAGGGGTGTTGCACATGCATGCATGGGGGGAGCACATTGCATTGTGGCTACCGGTGTGCATGTGCATTTTCGGCACACCACAACAAAAAGATTCGCCATCACTGATACAGCATATGTATTAGATATAAAATCATCTAGAATTTTCATTCCCTGTTGCTTTGGTTAACTCCCCTAAAGATGATTCCCCAGGATCACTTTTGTAATTTCCACCTCAAAAAAAAAAAAAACCAAACTTCAGTTTATCTCGACAGTTCGGAAGCAACATTTCAAGAAAATGCTTTTTATTTTTTTTAAGGATAGTTGTATGACTTACATTAATGTTTTTCAACCTTGGCAATTTTAAGATGGGTGGACTTCAATATGGATGACTGGGGGAATTCTGGAAGTTGAAGTCCACAGGTCTTAAAAGTTGCCAAGGTTGAAAAACGCTGGCCTACAATATATGATCAATTTGTAAGGTGATACTGTGCTTTAGTTTTGGAGGTTTTGGGGTTTTATAAAATTGTTTTGAAGTGAAGCTGGGTACAAACTCCAGCCATAATCTAGAAAAGGTTTTGCACTAGTCATAGTGTGCTTACCACTCGATAGACCAGTGATGGCTAATCTTTTCCACGTTGCGTGCCAAAAGTGCGCTCGCAGGTGCACAATCGCACACTCGCTGCCTGCAGCCATGATGCAATGTGTGTACAACTCCCCCTGCCCCCCTGTGCATGCACATGCAACTCCCCGCACCACATGCTGCATGCCTCTGCGCATGACGTGTCTCCAACACACACATCTCCTACTGCACATGTGTGGCAGATACCCGACCATCAGCTGGCTGGTAGGGGGCTCTTGTGGGTGACCTCTTGCGGATGACCACTTCCGGCACGCGTGCCATAGGTTTGCCATTATGGCAATAGACTTACTCAAAGCAACATGAAATAAAATATATGCATCCAACAATAAAAGTTAGTTTTAACCAAGTATACTGGGACTCTCTCTCCGTGTGTGTGTGAGAGAGAGAGAGAAAGAGAGAGAGAGGCAGAGAGAGAATGGGGGAGAGAGAGAGGGGGAGAGAGAGAGAGGGAGGGACAGAGAGAGGGAGAGGGACAGAGAGAGAGGGGAGAGGGAGAGAGAGAGACAGAGGGAGAGAGAGGGAGGGAGGGAGAGAGAGAGGCAGACAGACAGACAGACCCTGGCCCTAGGTCATCCATATGGCTTTGTGTCTAAGATGGAACTAACGAGCCAGACTAGATAAGGTCTGGATTCTGTCAACAGCAAATAACATTAAATACAAACCACATCAACCATAAATATAACATTTGTTTTATTTGTTGCTGTTTCTTTTCCATTTTTATGCAATATAAATTATTTGGTCCTTCAACATCATTGAGCAACACTTTTGTCATTGATTATATGAGTTTATGTTATTCGTGGCCAACGTTACCACTGAAGACTATAATGCGATAAGCTGAATGTCCCTTGGCATTATGGGAAGAGATATTAGCTGGGGTTGTTCAAGGGGGATTACAAACTACGAAGGCAGGATCCACCCATTATGAGGAACCAAAGTCAAATAGACCAGATTATGGTTTAATTAACTATTTTTTTTATAAAACCACCTCCTCCCTTGTTTTCTGAATCTTTCTAGCTTGTCATCCAATCTGACAACTTCCAGATCCCAGTGATAATAGCTTTGCTATCATAGCTTCTTTCAGAACAAGGGTATGTAAATATAACCCACACCCACATCAGGCCAAAGACAGCACAGAGTCAATGTCAGGAAACAAACCACACCAAAAATCTATTGAGAGAACAAAACTTGAGATTTCTTGGCAGAGAATTTGGATAGACAAGTTTTGCTAAGCAACCAAGAACAATAGTCATTATACACATCGCCCTGACTTCAGGCAGGCGAAGAAAGGAACAATGAATTTCCAGGCCTTGTGGTTGTGCCAAGGAACTAGTTTAATGTAACAAAAAGATAATTTAGGGAGAAGGCAATAAAAATGGACATGTTGTAGGATCATAATAAGCACAAATGGAAAGCTTGGATAGCAGGAAAATCGTTTTGGGAGACCAAACATTTTTTTCATCATAAGAAAGGATGCCCCCTGGTGGTGCCAAAGCATTCCCAGTGCAGTCATCAGAGGCTTCAGGCAAAGACGTTTCAAGCAAGAGACGACACAGCATATGTTCTGTAAAAATAAGAAATCAGAGTTGGTCACGCAGGAGAATCAGACATGTTTCTCAAGCACAGTTTTATTCTTCTGTTCCATTTTTCATGTGATCAAGTGCACAAAGATAAGGGGACAGAGTAGGCAACACGGTTGTAAGTTTACCTTGCCCGCTTATTCCCTCGGCATCGTGGAAATTTCCCATGTTTACCACCTGAAGAGAAAAGGAAGCAAACAAAGTATTTGAGGAATGCTCTTTCCTAAAGTT
Organism: Bungarus multicinctus; assembly: GCA_023653725.1. Classification (NCBI taxonomy): domain Eukaryota; kingdom Metazoa; phylum Chordata; class Lepidosauria; order Squamata; family Elapidae; genus Bungarus; species Bungarus multicinctus. The sequence goes on along the minus strand of CM042835.1, from coordinate 10,122,544 downwards.
CAGAACCGAATGGGAAGAGATGGCATGTCAGCTGCTTCTTACATTGGGTACATTAAGGTGCTTGCATTGTGGTTGAGCACATCTGGAATGCCAGAATCTCACCACCATCACTACTTTGCCCTAAAGTTTGCCTTATGGTAAAAATAAATGGCAGCCTACGTAGCATTTAAACCCATCAAGGCATTGGAATCATGGTGGAAAACAGTGCCCTAAACCACATACTTCCCAGAGGCCTTTCCTGAACATTAAATAATATGTAACTCTTTTGATTTCAAATTCACCATCCAGATTTTCTTTGGCATGGAATGAATAGGCAGCCATACAAATTGATAGTGAAGTTAAATGTTCCCACGTAAACGTTGCCTTTTTTTCTGAAGTACTTCTGATTTCAAATGGTGATATTAATGGTGTGATGTTATATTCTAACATTTTCAGTTATGCAGATAATATTGCTGAGAAAGCTAATACAAAACCAGTGTAATGAACTGATTAATGTTAACTGTAATTGTTAAAACTAAAATAGGGTTGTAAGGTGATGACATGAAAACATGGCTCTGTTCTTTTATTCCATCATTCTCTTTCCACCCTCAGTTAATAAGATACAATTCAGTCATTCATTCATTCATTCATTCCAGTCTCTCAGGCTTACAGGTAAGAATGAGAATGCCCAAGATGAATAGGATGGCAGCAGCTACTAAACCCCATTTGCGCAAGGAGTAATAATCTGCAAGACAAACAGAGAAAAGTCAATAGTCTGGAATATCTGGAACTGAAAAGAGACAACATTTCAAGAGCATCTATTGAAGTTTGACGGGAAGGCACTGCATCTAACCTGCTTCTCAAATCATTCATTTTTCCTGACTTTAGCTAGTATTTTGAATCATGAACAAACCAAATAAAATGGGTTTGCACAACATGCAAAGCTACCAAAATACCCTCAAACAAATTTTTAAAAAAACCCACTGACCAAGCTTAACAAGTTGTGCGGAGGTAGCCACTACGTTTCCAGCATATCAGGTTTTAGCAAGTGGTATAAATATAACCAATGGGTAAATGGACATCAGAGAACTGGTGAGCCTTCCAGTGTTGTCAAATGAGTGCCAAAATCTCTCTCTGTTGGCCATCAATATTTGGAGAAACCTGAGGTGCCTCATCCCAACATATGTATATGTTACCTATGAAATATGTTATCTATGAAAAGGTAGCACAGTATATAGAATGCCTAGAAAATCTATCAAATGTGTAACATCTTTAGGCAAAGTATGAAATGTCTTTCACAATAAAAATGTGTTATTTTTAATATGCTATATACTTTCCCTAGGCATTGTATATAGTACCTAGACATTATGCGGAATGGCAAGAACTATTTAAGTAAAGTATGAAAAGAGAGTTATGAAAATCCTAACCCTAATCTAAACTCTTTATTGAAAAAACATATGAAAATGAAAGAAGAAATGCAGAATAAAGTACAGGACTTTCTTACTGAAAGAAACAAGAGAAAAAGATCAGTATTGGCCTACTTGTTGCAACAAGAAAGGCTAGAGTGGCATTTTAGTGGGAGTATTTTATACTTTGCCAGTTTGCCTTCTGGCATTGCAAAGAGTGCCTAGAATATATGTGAAATATAAAGTGTTTCATACTTTGATGTCCCATTTTTGGAATTCTATAGATTTCCTAGACATTCTATCAAATGCTTAATTTCACACATTGATATTAACATATAGATTTTATTTTAGTATTTTCTCTCTCAAACCATTTTTTTACAGGATCACAGGAGTTTCATCTCCCTTCAAGGTTTTTCCTTTGTTTAACCCAGTTTGAAACTCACCATAAGTGAAAATATCATGATATTCTTTAGTCTTAGCATCTATGGAAAGAAGAGGAAAGCACATTGATGTGGAAATGTCAGAATTGAAAAACATATTTTTCAGCACTTAGAGTTCAGATTGTAGATGTTATTGTTCAGTAGATGTTAATGTGTTGCCGTAGATGTTCATTAATGTTGATAAGAGTCTGTCATCTTGGAAAAGTTTGCCCAGCATGGCAAACAGTTTAGAAATCTTTAAATTTTCATAAATAATTAAAGAAATACCTTTTCTCTTTTTTTGGTCAACAGATGGTAGTTGAGGTGTGGAATCTTCTGGAAAAGATAATGCCGGAGGAAAATTTTACTATGCCAAGAAAATCATCCTTGAAAGTTCTGTTCCTCTGTGAAAGAGGCTTCACAGACTTTTTTTGGTCTGATTTTCAGGGCGTTTTATAATTTATTTCAAAATTCTTTATGTTCTTTGGACTCACAGTTGTGACCTCACCTGGAGTGTTCTTGGATTGCACAATGCTTGTGCTGAGAGACACTGTCACTTCAGCTGGTATTGTCACTTCTATAACAAGTCAAGAAAAGAGTGCCCTTAGAAAAGAATTGTTATTTTGTGGATTTTCCCTATCCGCTTGATGTTTTTTTTAATAATCAATCTCTACAGATTCTTCAACTAAGCATTAAGCAGAGAAAGGAAATCCTTAACCTTAATTCCAACATTCAAATATGTTTTTATGTCAGCTCACAAATTGTGGCTTAAGTGTCATGCTGGGTTTGGATATCAGTCAAAACTGTTCTCTTTGACTGGTTTGATTGGATGACAACAACTTCCATTAGGAACAAATGAACTATGTAGACTAAACATATAACAATGTCCACTATTACATACCACTTATTGATACATTCTCTTGCAGAAAGGTTAAATTTTCTGGATTGTGACTTTCATTTGTTAACATCCCTGTCATAGAAAAACAAAGCATGAAGAAGGAAAAATTATATAGATGAATTTCTCTCCCACCCTAAGGTTACATTTCAACTGATGGTTAAACATCAGCTCCATCCAGTTGCCTCAACTCTACCCCGAGTTAAGAGATTACAGGTTCATAAAAAAGGGAGGGTTTTTTAATGAATACAAGTGACCTAGTGATCATTTTAAAGACTGAATAGTAAAAACTATAGCTCTGGGTTGAAATGTTTGGTTCCCGGTGTTCCCTAAGACTTATTTTTTTTCTCTTCCTGCATTTTATTACCAGGCTAGATAAAATCAGCAGTGCAATGGGGAAATTGAGTTTGCTGAAATTGGTTTGCCATTGGTTGCTTCTTAGGGATGAGAAGGAGGTATTGGCCCATGTCACCCAACTAGCTGCATGCTTAAAGTAGGCCTAGAACTCACAGTCTCCCAGTTTCTAGTCTGCTGCCTTGACCACTATATTAAACTGGCTCTCTATCATGTTGTTGTTACCTAGCCTGATAATGAGACATCTGCAGGAAAGAGCCAAACTCAGGAAACACCAAATGTTTCATTAAACTATGAAAATATTATATTAATTAAATAATAAAGTGAAATATGTCCTCTCCATACACAAAAACTAGACCGTTTCCCCATCCCACATCACCATGTGTAGATCCATTTACCAACTCAGATGGTTTGGAGAGTTTAATAACTGTGTCACAAACCTATCTGGTAAGCAGAAATATGGGGAGAGGAATGTTTAAGGGGAAAAAAGAATGAACCACCTTACATCATATTCATTTCTGTTTAAAATTAATTCTCCATCTCTAGAATCTTAACCCCTTGGCTTTCAAAAAGTGTTAAGCTTTGGACTAATGACAACTCTAAACTGCACAAGAGTCCAATATATGGCAAAAACTATATGCTCATTTAACTTTAGCAAGATTTTGAAGCAGCATCCTAGGGAAATCAGCCCTTTTTGTCCAACCAATTAGTTCTCTTCTCAAAATACATCTTCAGGGAAGCAAAACAATCTAGGGATGGGAAATATATACTTAATTAGTACACAAATGCTAGCTTAGTTGAATAAGATTGGCTATTGCCAGCTATTTTAGCAAAAGACTCACCAAGAGTACTCAGAAAAAATTCTATTGTGGTTTGAAATCTTTTGGCATCTTCTTCCTTCTGAACTATCAAAGTTGGACTTCCTGAAACTGAATCAAGATGGAGACAGCTTAATATCCCTTTTCTGTCTGACTCTTCAATCTTTTCTCCAAATTGCTCAGAACAGTGCAACTTCCCATTTTATTCTTACCACACCCTTGAGCAATGTTTCTCAACCTTGTCAACTTTTAAGACATATAGACTTCAACTCCCAGAAATTCTGGGAGTTGAAATCCACAAGTCTTAAAGTTGCCAAGGTTGGACATTCCTGCTGTAGTCCAAAAGCTAAGGAGTAGAAACTACAAACAGAAATTCAGTATGTATAAACAAAGCTGGAGGTCAACATGAAGTAGCAGGTCTCAGATTTGGACCACATCTGGAAAGGGAGGAGTAACAAGTGAGATTGAAGTATAGAATGCAGGAATTAGAATTCTACATGACATTCCACTAGTTGTTCCCTATTTTCCACCCAGATATCATGTGAACATTCTGCTGCCAGGGATCATGTTCAGTCCTTTTTGGAAGGTCCCCCACAAAGCTCTGTCCCCTCTCCCAAAATGGTTTCAGAAGCTGGAATTTTGAGGATGTTGGATTTTTCCACAACGCTGCTGTTGCCTCCTGTTTGTATGTGAGTGAACTACTTCACTACAGAGATAATTGCAATCAGGTCTGTTCAAAGTTATAAAAGAACTGAACAAACTGATTTATGACCATTTTTCACCCAACCATTGCAGCACCCCCATGGTCACATAATCAAAATTCAGATGCTTGACTCATATTTATGACGGTTACAGTGTCCCAGAGTCACGTGGTCCCTTTTCGCGGCTTTCTGACAAGCAAAGTCAACAGGGAAGTCAGATTCACTTAACAACCATGTTATTAACTTAACAACTGCCGTGATTCACTTAACAACTGTGGCAAGAAAGGTTATAAAATGGGACAAACTTACTTAACAACTATCTTGTTTAGTAACAGAAATTTTGGGCTTAATGTTGGTTGTAAGTCAAGGACTACCTGTACAATTATTTGATGCCAGGATAGTCATTCTTCCTCCATTACATGTCCAAAACTCCCTTCTTCTCCTTTGTAGTAAGTTTAGGATCCCAATTGGCTACATTTCCTCATCTTTCTTTCTGCCAGCAGTTTGCAAATATTTAAAAATAATTTTTAAAAAAACAACCTGGTTCTCGGCTTTGCAACGCATGCAGAAAAAATGTGAAATTGTCACTGTAGATTCTTTTAAAAAAGAAATGTGGAAATTGCTAGCATATGTTTTGGCTTATTTAAAGAGAATTAATTTTCATCTTAAGGGTAAAATTAATCACAATATTTTTTATCTGAAATCTCCAAATGTCTTCTTTCCCACCTCTTGTGGGCATTAAAGGAAAAAGGAAAACAGGAAATGATAAAAGGGGGTCCCTGCATAGTTTTCTTTCTTGTTCTTCTCCCCGTCTTGATTTATTTGGATGCATCTTTATAAATTACAGACACCTTTATCAAAAATTTCCCATGCTGGTTGCAAATTACATTGACTAAGAATAAGGATAAATCAGTGGGTGACTTCCAGGTAAGTGTTTCTCTATAAATTTAAGAAAAGCACAACAAAAAAGCCCTGTACTACAATTAAATAAAAATATATTTTAGAATTTCTGATAAATATAAGACAGCTGAATAGATATGGACTGAATTGTCATCATAATGCTAGTAAGCAAACACTCCAGATAAGAGATGCAAAATTATACAATGGGAAGTCTATGGAGATTCTCAGTCATCCAGGCCATGGTTGTCCCAAAGGTGCTTTTTCAAGCGGAAACTGGACTTTCTGGTTTTTCTCTGAAGATGTTTTGCTTCTCATCCAAGAAGCTTCTTCAGCTCTGACTGGATGGTGGGAAACTCTTGAAAAATATACTATGGGATCTTTTTCTTACTTTGTGGGGGATGGGAGAACCATACTCTGCTTGATATTTTGTCAGTCCTGCCAGGGTGCAGATAAAACGGCTTTAGAAAATATAAATAACTGATCTTTGGATCATCCAGGTGATCCTCCTCTCAAATTCTAAGCTTTAAGTTGCTAGGTTTTCCTGTAAACCTGAAAGATTCCTAGGCATCAGATAGCATATCAAGACCCATGTCAAAAATAGCATCTTACCTTGGGCAACCACAGGAGTTGTGAAATGTGCAAGAGCAAGTAGGGCAAAAAAAATGAACTAGAGGAAAAAACAGAATTATGAATCAACTGTGATGTATTTTCTAACTCTGTCCCATGATTTCACTCCTGAATCACAACATAATCAACCCAGAAAGATTTATCACCAAAACCAACATGGGACATGTTAAATTTATAAACCAAGTGCATATCTCACCTATACCACAGAGTAGGCAACTGCCTTAGTACAGGATTCACTAGAGATAATTTATGGGAGTCATATATTTTAGTTTGTCCAAATTCAGAATAGCAGATGCTGAGATGCAGAATGTTAATTGGTTTTAGAGTGGTGGAAAAACACTGTCTTGTTCCTCATCTGCAGATATTTATGTGTTTAAAGCAAGTTACTTTTTTTTTTCATTATGAAAGTTTCCTAGATTTTCAGAATGGGCCCATATTCCATTAACGTACTGGTCATTTTAAAAATTAGCTTGGATTAAACAATATGCAGTCAAACTATTTTCTCTGTCCACATTTATTAATTTTAATATAAATAACTGAAATCAAAAACTCATGTATTTCTGTAATGAACCAACAGAATCTAATTCTCAACATCTATTTAAACAACAGTCTTTTAAAAACTCAAATTCATCCTTTAAGCCAACAAATAAAAAAAACTTAAAAGTGGCATTTCTTTTCTAATTGTTTCTGAATGCTCACCAACATGACACTCATCAATGAAAAAAATGAAGAAACCCTTGAAAATGGTAGTTCCTTAACAAAAACATCTTAATCTAGAAGTTCATCGAAACCCATAAATAGACTCACATGGACGACAGAAAATATTTTTCCATCAGGATATAGATAATTCAAATATTTCCTCCCTCCTTTTTTAGCACTGTGTTGCAGAGTGCTAACACAAACAAAACTTAATGCCTGATCACATAAATCTGACATTTGGAAAGCAAGCAATAGAACTGGTTTGGGGGCACAACATTTATACACTTATACTCACACACTCACAAAATTCCTACCCTACATGTTGCGTTGTTCTGTCTTAAGTGACCGCTTCACAACGTAACGGGCATTTCTGGTTTGTTCCAAAGCTCTGACGAAGTTCATAGATCCAAGCCTCCAGAGCTGGAAAAATACTGATATTTCCACTCAGCAGAACAGATCCTTCTTTCACTGAGACAGCTGAAGATATTGTAGTTTGTTGGAAAAAAACTCCTAAAAACGTGCACGCCATAGTGCTGCTATCTGCAAAGGCCGTTGGAAGTTGTCAGCCAGCCAAAGTCCTCGTCACAAAAGACCGTTGGGGTTGACAGAAACCTAGTGTGGCCTCTCACTTTTGCATCATAAGGCTGGGTGGATTTGCTATCCCTCTCCTACGGGATTCCTGCCAATCTACTGTAGCCTACACATCCCTGAAATTAACTATCCCCTTCCTGGCTTTTAGTTTTGTAACTGAGAAGGAAAATGACTTTTCTCTGCTCATATTTGCTTTCTCAATTGTGTATACACAATCATGCACACAAATACACACATAGAGCATCAGCGGAAGTTTGAAAGTTTGAAACTGCCCTAACTCTGAAGCCTAAAGTTTGGAATCTGCCGTTACGGCTGAACCATTATGTTCTCTCCACCCATCATTAACTATAACATAAAGTTCTTGTCTATTGTATGAAAAAACTTCCTACGAACAAACCGAAGATGGTGAAAAAGGCATTTCAGGGCTAACAAAAAAAGTGGGAAGAAATGAATCTCTCTGTGCTTTTCTGCCTGCCTTCTGGTTTACAACCCTGCTTTTTTTGCTTACTGCTGATTTTCCAACTCTTCCCATGCCTTTCTCGGTGGAACATGTGGTTTTCATTCACTGCCACTACCACCCCCCTCCTCTTTTACCCAGAGTTAGGTTCTTCAACTCAAAGAGTTAACTTCCAGCAAGGAATTTTCCCAGCTCTTTGTTCCAGAGGCAGGAAACTGAAAGACGGAGAGTGGTAGTTATTGTTAGAAAGGAAACTGGGAATAGGGGTCACTCACCTTCATGGCGGCTGCTTCACAGCCCTTGGAGTGTGGCATGTCGAGCATCTGGAAGGGAATGAAAGGCCGCACCAATCATTTCCTCTTCTTGCCACTTCCTGGCCCCGGAGAGTGGGTGTGTGAGTCACAAGACACGTGCTCCGACATTTCTAAGTGTGTGGGGTATGTATATACAAAGACCAGCAGCATACATGTACAGTATGTGCTTTTCAGAAGGGACCAGTGCATTGGACGGAAATACAAGCGTTCTCTGTTCAGGACAATTCACAGTAACCCAATCTCAGGCTGTTCATCAGAGAAGAACAAAGGCAACCTGGTTTTTCTTCACTCTTTCTCCGCAAGGCTGAGCGAGTGGAAGAAAAGTGGCCTGGTTCTTCCCCAACATTGATGGCTACAAAATGTTGAGCACTGTGTTGCAGGGAAAGAACATGGAGAAAACTCTTTTCGATGAGCAGGTTGGCAGGGCAAACTAAACCAACTAAACTGATGATCAGAACAACCAAGTGGTACTTAAGAGATTTATACAGCCTCCCAACTCACACGCAGCAACAATTAAAAATCTGTAATTTAAAATCCCACCCCCATGGCAGCGATAAAATAATCAGACAAGGCTCTTGATCAGGTCTGAAGCGCACAGAGAAATCTATGTTTTCAAGACCGTATTATAATGCCAATTCTTGCCTTTTTCCAAAATGGGCATGAAAAGCTTTATTGGAAAGAAGATGGAAAGTGTAATGCTGCAAGATCCAATTCACAGGTGTAGTGTTTCAAAGCAGGTGGGTCCAGACTCACCAAGGGAGTGCTTTAAGATATTTTAATCAAGGGCATCCAAATTCTAGCCCCAAGGCTACCCAAGGGGAATAATGATCAGAACTATATTTTATTAATATAAATTTAATGGAGTTTAGTTTTGTTTTAGAAATCACCTATGCCCTTGTCCTGACTGGTGTGGCCTTCAACCTGAAGCAGATGGTGCGTGTATTTTTGCATATCCTATTTGGGCTATGCAAGAGGTTATTTATCTCCTGCAGACCTAGTCTGCATTTAAATACCATGACTTTGGCCATTAATACAGTATTCTTTTAAGAGTCTTTTGAAACTATCTCATGGTTAGTGGCCACTGCATCATGGCAGCACCTGTCATTAATTGCTTGTGTGTTATGGATGACAATGTTTTTGAATCTGTTGCAGATCTGCTCATGGTAATCAAAAATGCTTGTACAGCAGCAAGTCTAGAATGAATCAACAATTGGATAATACCTTTACTAAGACAGCCTGCATGTCATAACACCTTCCAAACTCTTAATTAGATTGTTTGGTACAAAAACAAGAGTGGAAAACAAAATGTTTTTAAATCCATCATTTTAAAACAAAACAGCACACACAAAAATGCCTCCAATCTCTCCAATTTCCTGATGTATCTGTGAATAGCAAAACATGTCTATTTATAGCTATCAGTACAATATCCATTGGCGGCACAGTAATGGATTATGAAGCTAACTGCTTTCCTCTCCTAGAAAGGATGTTTTAATAGGAGCTCTCATCCATATCCCTGTACAAGACACTTCACATATCTTGTTGTGCCATTGCGCCCTCTGCTGATCTTTCAACCTGCAAGTAAATGTCAGGAAAGGGACAATTGATGGTGGCAACATTTTCACACCGACTTCAACCCCCACCCCAATTGCAGCCAATCTAGCTTGGCTATTCATGCAGAGCTGGCCCTCTGCCAGCACTCCACCCTTGCCACTGGTCCCCCATCCTCCCTGGGTGTATGATCATGGCCAATTCAGCCAGGGACACTTAATCCAGGCTGATTCACAGTGCAAGGCAACTAAATGCCAACCAGTATTCTTGCTGAGGGATGGGCCACTGCCTTATTAATGGATGGCAGCAGCCTCGGGTGCTGGGGAGGTGGGGGACAGAATGGGATCTGAAAAAACCCATGGGGAAGGGGCAGTCTGGCCCCACAATTCTCCCACCATTGCCCTTTGCATGAGCCTCAAAATACCTCCAACCCAACCCAGAACAACTTGAGGGGGCAAGTTGGCTGGCATGGTGGGAAGTGGTGTTCCAGGCTTCATGCAAAGTATAGGGCAGCAGCGACAGCAGCATGGTGCTGCACCAGCATGCACAGGCAATTCCAGACCCTACTGCCCTGATCCTGTGCCTCACAGGAGCCCGAGGATACTGCCATTCATTGAGAAGGCAGAAGCCCATCCACTGGTGTGGGGATTGATTGGCATTTCATTGTCCCACACCACAAAACAGTCAACAGGAAGTTTCCATGGGTAAATTGGCTGTGATCAAAGGGAGGCCTGGGCTACCGTGAGTTCAAAAATGGCACAGTGATAAATTGTCCCAGACATTACTTCTGGGGCTCTGTCAAACACTGGTGGTCATTGACCATTCTTTCAGGATCTAAGAACCATCGCCGTAGTCAAAATTACGCCAGTCAAGAATACTATAAATTCTACTATCCATCAACAGCCACACCTAGCATTAAAATGAGCTGGTGAGATCTTCTTCAGGGTCTAAGAACCATTGCCATGGCTAAAATTAGGCTGGACATGAGACAGTTGGAGTGTCTCTGGACCTAAGACACGTGGCTGTGTAGATCTTTGCTCATGAAAAAAGCAACACAATAGTTGTTGAAAATGCTGTGTTAAACCAGCTTGTAACCTTCTCCAATATCTCTCAAATTCTGTCCCTTCCATCTGGTTTCCTTAAGGCATGCTATGTCAATATGGTGATGTTTCAGGATTTTGGCTAACTCCCAGCTGCGTCCAGTCAATGCTCCTACGTTGAGTGCGCCAATGGGGAATGGTTTTAGCTTCTTTTGAGCTAGCTTCTTTAACCAGTCACGCTCCTGAACCGGTAGCCCTTGTTCATTTTTTCACATTGGTTGGGTGGGACCAGCACATAGAATAGAATAGAATACTTTACTGGCCAAATGTGATTGGACACAAGGAATTTGGCTTGGTGTAAATACTCTCAGTATACATAAAGAAAAGATACATTCATTAAGAATCAAGAATCATAATGATATTAATGATAGTCATAGGGTACAATCAACAGTCAAATCATACTAGGAAACAGTCAGTATAAATCATAAGGATACAAGGGACAAAGTTACAGTCCTATAATCACAAGTGGGAGGGGATGGGTGATAAGGAGTGATGAGAAGATTAGCAGTAATAGTAGTGCAGACTTTGTAATAGTTGAACAGTGTTGAGGGAATTATTTATTTAGCAGAGTGATGGTTTTCGGGAAAAAACTGTTCTTGTGTCTAGTTGTTCTGGTGTGCAGTTCTCTATAGCGTCGTTTTGAGGGAAGAAGTTGAAACAGTTTATGTCCGGGATGTGAGGAGTCTGTAAATATTTTCACAGCCCTCTTTTTGACTTGTGTAGTATACAGATCCTCGGTTGAAGGCAGGTTGGTAGTAATTGTTTTTTCTGCAGTCCTAATTACTCTCTGGAGTCTGTGTCTGTCTTATTGGGTTGCAGAACCAGACCAGACAGTTCTAGAGGTGCAGACGACGGACTCAATCATTCCTCTATAGAACTGGATCAGCAGCTTCTTGGGCAGTTTGAGCTTTCTGAGTTGGCGCAGAAAGAACATTCTTTGTTGTGCTTTTTTGATGATGTTTTTGATGTTAGGTGTTCATTTTAGATCATGTGATATAATAAAACCTAGAAATTTGAAGGTCTCTACTGTTGATACTGTGTTGTCTAGTATTGTAAGAGGTGGTAGTATGGGAGGGTTTCTTCTAAAGTCTACCACCATTTCTACGGTTTTGCATGTGTTCAGTTCCAGATTGTTTCAGTTTCACCACAAGGCAAGTTGTACAACCTCCCATCTGTATGCGGATTCATCGTTGTCTTGAATGAGACCAATCACTGTTGTGTCATCAGCAAACTTCAGTATTTTAACAGATGGATCATTTGAGATGCAGTCATTGGTATATAGGGAGAAGAGAAGTGGAGATAGCAAACAGCCTTGGGGGGCCCCTGTGCTGATTGTACAGGTATCGGATGTGATTCTGTCTAGCTTCACCTGCTGTTTCCTGTCTATTAGGAAGCTTATGATCCACTTATAAGTGTGTTCAGGTACCGCGAGTTGGTTTAATTTACTTAGAAGAGTGTCTGGAATGATAGTATTGAATGCTGAACTGAAGTCTACAAAGAGGACCCTTGCATAGGTATTTGGAGATTCAAGGTGTTGTAGGATGTAATGCAGAGCCATGTTAACAGCATCATCTGTCACCTGCAGGGGATGCCCTCGGGGCTTCGATCCATTAGTTGAGAAAAAATTTCCGAACAGCCTGTCACATGGGCCAAACATCGGGATCCATGATTGGTTTAGTACCACTGAAAAATAGGTGGGCTGTATCCAGCGGCACCACGAGGAGGAATGGACCATAACCACCATCCATCAAGAGTTACACCTAGCATTAAAATGGACTGCTGAGGTCCTCTTCACATTCTAAGAACCATCACCATGGCCAAAGTTACACCAGGCAAGAAAGCTCTAGTATCCATCAACAGCCACATCTAGCATTAAAAAAAATGGACTGCTGACGTTTTCTTCAGGTTCTAAGAACCATCACCACAGGTAAAAATAACCTGGTAACGAAGGTATCAAGTCTACTGTTAATCATAGCATCAACTAGGAATCTGAATATATGAAGAAAACTCCTATGTTTTACAACATATTAACAGTCATAATCATAATTCCCATTTGAAACTGTGACCATCTTAGACCAAGCCATGTCAACTAATGATATGAGATTTCTAAAAACTGCACTCTGATAAATTAGCCTTCAGTAGACACAGACATAAACAATATCTACCTCTGCACACAAGAGACAATCAACAAGCCCAAAAGGAATCAAAAGTACCAAAATACCTCATCACCAGCTATCAGCACCTATATGAGCATAGCTTAACTCCAAGGTTAATGTCAGACCAACAGTCAATTGAGCAATACCTGAATCAAGTTAACAACAAACAAGTTAACAACAAATAGCCCAATTAATGAACCTTCAAAACCACTTCCAGCAACACTGAAACCACTAGAACAGGGTTGTCAAGTTCATGGTCCATGGGCCAAATTTGTTACGTGCTGGTCCTGCCCTCGCTCGGTTTAGCAAAGGAGAAAAAAGTCCCGCTACATCACGCAACGATGCTGTGACATGAGTTTGACACCCCTGCACTAGAACATAAGTTGAAAGCAAACTCCACTCTCTCCTAGCATTGATGACGTTCCCTAGTTTGATAATGAAATATCCCCAAGAAAACCAACCAAGCTAAAGAGAACTGTAAGCCACAAATCTTTTCCTTTATTTGTATACGGCATCATATATACTTGCATCACCAGGTTTTCTTTCACTTCTAAGAAGTCTGGCTGGTACTGGGATTTTTTCCAAGAAAGTGAGGGTGGGAGGGAGGTAATCCAAAAGGATTCCCTTCCGGTCGGAATACTGAGGGGATCCTTGCACCTGAGGAGGCTTGCACCTGAGCGCTCTTGACTCCTCCAGGGTGATTTGCCCTCACTGCTCAGTCATGGACTGAAAGGGTCACCCAGTTCAGTGTGAGTCTCCCAGAGTGTGTGCTCAGGGATTGAATGAGACAGGGAGCAGGCCGACTCCCAAACTCATTCCATGTGAGTGTGACAGAGTGGAAGCTCAGGGATTGAATGACCTCCACAAGTAGGGACATCACCCCCATCTCCACGCTGGGTTGATATGGGGAATGCTTGTGGAGCCCTCTCTGGTTGCAAGAAAACAGCCAATGGCTAAAATGATCTCAGGTCAGAAATTGTTTATATGTTTTGGACACCTTTGTTACATTTATGCCTACTTTTTTACCATAATTACTTTGTGTGTGTTTTTAAACAAAACTTCGCTAAAGCATGCTGTTGGATAAGTTTTAGCGAGGCCCAAAGGTTTTTGCAGTAGTAAACCACATGTTGCCAACAGTACCTGTCAGGCTTCTTGACTAAATACAGCATTGGAAAGTTAATGAAATTGACTTACCTTTGATGTCTTCATCTGCTTGTCAGTTGCAATTCATTTCATGTAGAGTGCCTTTGAAATTAAAAAAAATGTCACCAAATGACCACCTGATGTTCAGAAACTAGAAAACCAATTCATCAATTTTACCAACAGGTATTTACTTTCACTCATTCTATGAGTGAAAGAAACAAGATACAACTAATTGGAATGTTGTACCCTTGAGAATACCTCAGACTGCAGGTTATGTTCCCAAAGATATGACCTCCAGTCCCAGGAGTTTCTCTTACTCTCCAGGAACCGAAAGGCATCCCTAAAATTGCTTCAGGTCCTGAGAGCTTACTTTCCTGCAAGAAAGTCAGGTCAGTTCCTGGATCTGAAGCAATTTTAGGTAACTTTTGCCACTAGTTCCTTTAAGTAGCTAGTCCTCTACCTGTTTTGTTTCTTTTAAGGACTTGAGGCTTGGATAGAATTACCTCAGGTCCCAAGAATTGGCTTTATACCTGTGAGCAAAGCCAGCTCCTGGATTTGAAGTAATTTTAGTTAACTTTTGCCTTAGCTCAAGTAGCTAGTGCTAGTCCTGCATCTTTGCTTCTTTTTAGTTTAGTGTAGATTAGATTGGATTTGATTAGGGGAGGGGAGAGTAGAGTATAGGCTTTATTGGGCAAGTGTGATTTTAGACACACAAGGACTTTTTTTTTAAAGAACTTGAACCTAAAATTACTTCAGGCCCCAAGAATTCATTTTATTCCTGATAGCGAGGTCAGCTTCTGAGGCAATTTTTCCTTTAAAACTATTTTTAAATCTGATGAGTTTTGGTGGTTTGGTCCTTTTAACAGGACATGGCTGAGATTTTACCAGCCAATATTTTACTTTAAGAACTTGAGCCTTGGCTAGAATTACCCCAGGTCCCAAGAATTGCCTTTATTTCTGAAAACAAGGTCAACTCCTGGACCTGAACTAGTTTTAGTTAACTTTTGCCTTTAATTGAAGTAGCTAGTCCTCTACATGCTTTGCTTCTTTAGAAGAGAATGTTTCATTTGGCAATACTTTATTTGACCAAGGAATTTAAGAACTTGAGCCTTGAATAAAATTATCTCAGGTCCCAAGAATTCACTTTATTCCTGAAAGCAAAGTCAGCTCCTGAGGTAAATTTACCTTTAAATCTTTTTTTTAAATTCTGACTTGCCTGTGGTGATTTGGTCCTTTCAACAGGACATGACTGAGATTACCTCTAAGAATTTTAACTTTGGCTAAAAGTATCTCAAGATTTGACTTTATTTCAAGAAAGTAAGGTCAACTCCTGGACCTCAAGTAATTTTAGTTAACTTTTGCCTTTAGCTACTTGAAACAGCTGGTCCTCCACATGTTTTATTTCTTTTAAGAAGTTGAACCTTGGCTAAAATTCCTTCTGGTCCCAAAGAGTTGACTTTATTCAAGAAAATAAGGTCAACTGCAGGGACTGAAACAATTTTGCATTTAAGCCAATTTTAACTTACTCACCTGCAGTAGTTTAGCCCACCTGGCTAAAATTGTTTCAGCTTAGTTCTCCTAAAAGCTACTTCTAAATCACTTGTGATGGTTTGGTCCTTTTTTAACAGGACATGGCTGAGATTATCTCAGCTTCCACCAATATTTTACTCCTAAAAACTTGAACTTTGGCTAAAAGTATTCAGAAGTTTGGCTTATTCTCTGAGAGAAACCACTTCGTGGGACTGAGGTAGTTCACCATAGGTGAAGCTCTATTGGAGCCCTTTAAATTAGACACCCTTCAGACATTACTTCAGCCACCCACTGGCAATTTACTCCGAAGAATATACGCCATGGTTAAAATTACCACAGGTACTATCTTTACTCCCTGAGAATAGGCTATTAATTAGCTCCCCTCCGTATCCCACAATGTCTAAGAGCCTCAGCTACAATTACCTCAGTGCACAAAGGCACAAAGTCTTGGCTACAGAGCCGCAATCGGGAGAGGTTATTTATTAATTATTAATTATTATTAAGCTCTCCTACGCCCGCAGCAGCTTCTCTTTCGAGAAACAAGAGAAACGGCTACTTTTGCAACACGCTCACACTTTTACCTCAACCTGAGGAGCCCGCCGCCTTTTTAAAGTGTCCCCGCCCTTCGGAGGGGATGGGTGGGAGAAGCTACTCATCCAATCCGAAGGATGAGTTTCCAAAGCAGCCAATCACAACCGAGATGGGCGTGGAGAAGAGCAACTGGAGGCGGTCCGAGAGCGCTGGGCGGGAAGCGGCTCATCATGGGCAGGTGGTCCGCGACCGCCCAGGTGAGGGCGATTGAAGGCAGGGATTCGGTCTGCGCATGTGTGTTTGAGTGTGAATAACTGCATAATGCCTTCTCCTCTAGGCTTCGCCCCACCTGGGACCGTTTGGACCCGGTGTCTCCAACTTTGGCAACTTTAAGACTTGTGGACTTCAATTCCCAGAATTTTGGGAGTTGAAGTCCACAAATCTTAAAGTTGTCAAGGTTGGAGACCCCATGTCTATTATCTTTGCGGAAGTACTTTGTGGACTGAGATCAGAGGGAGACCTGGATTTATACTTAAAGCAATGCTTCATATTACAAGTCCCATCAGCCACCTCCAGGGTGGGGATGTTGTTAGGGATCGTCCCTTCTTGCATCAGAGAGCAAAAAGCTGAACAGGTTGCCCCCTCAAAATACTCATTGTTTAAAAAAAATCTGAAAATTTAATAAAATTATGATTATACAGTACACACACACATACTCACACAGTATAGTATAGGAGATTCTTTGGACTACAGGTGCCATTAGCCAGCTTTGCAGGGTGTGGGCTGATGTGGATTACCTCTCTCTTGCAACAGATTGCCTCTTTAGTTGTTGGGCTCTCCCCACCTACAATTCAAGCCCATCTTTCTGTGTTTGTGTGTTTTGCTTGCATCTTCCCTGCCATGTTATATATAATCTTGCCAAACAGCTTTTTATTTTATTGTGCAAATATTGAAATTTTTTCCCCCGTTTCTTTTTAAGAAAAAATTCCAGGACATAACATGTCCTGTTTGTGCTTTACAACCTTGTTATCAACAAGGTTATCTTGTTCAGCATATACTAGTCAGGAGAGTACTCTCCTGCATCATTTCCTTCTACTTTTAAATATTTTATAGTCTGGTGGCCAAATAGCAATCCAGCTTGGAAGTCCACATTCTGATGAGCAAGGAGTAAAGTCACCAAGCTGGCATTACATCAGATGGCCATGAGAGATTGTTGCAATTTGAAAAACTGCCTTAGGAGAGTACAGTGGAACAGATGTGTCAAGCTCTCTGCAAAGAGCTTCCTAAAAGGCATCCAAACCATGAGCAGCACTCAAGCGTGTAAAATCGATGTCTGTTGCATTTGAGCCATCATCTCTGGGCTGCAAAAGACCAGAGGTCTACAAAGCTGACCAGGCAGCAATTACAGCTTGTCTTCGACTTACAACCGTTCACTGAGTAATCATTCAAAGTTACAATGGCACTGAAAAAAGTGACATGACGTTTTTTCACACTTACGGCCATTGCAGCATCCCCATGGTCACGTGGTTTACATTCAAATGCTTTACAACTGTCTCATATTTATGACGGTTGCAGTGTCGCAAGGTCTTGTGATCCCCTTTTGCGATCTTCTGAGAGGCAAAGTCGAATGGGGAAGCCAGATTCACTGAACAACTAATGTAACAGTGACAACGGTTCGTTTAACAAATGTAGCAAGAAACGTGGTAAAATGGGGCAAAACTCACTTAACAAATGTCTCACTTAGCAACATGCATTTGGGACTCAATTGTGGCTGTAAGTTGCAGGCTATATTTGCTTTTTTCCTTTTGTCTGCTTCCATTTAGAGGCCATCCAGAGATTTGCAGTCTGAATTGGACACCTTTAGATAGAATTCGTTATTGGCCAAGTGTGATTGGACACACAAGGAATTTGTCTTGGTGTAAATACTCTCAGTGTACATAAAAGAACAGATACATTTGCCAAGAATCATAAGGTACAACACTTAATGATAGTCATAGGGTAGAATAAGCAATTGAATTATGCTAGGAAACAGTCAATATAGATCGTATATAACAAGCGACAAAGTTACAGTCATTCAGTCACAAGTGATAAGGATGGGTGATAAGGAGTGATAAGATAAATAGTAATAGTAGTGCAGACTTTGTAAATAGTTGAAAAGTGTTGAGGGAATTATTTGTTTAGCAGAGGGAAACTCTCCTTGTGTCTAATTGTTCTGGTGTGCAGTGCTCTATAGCATCGTTTTGAGGGAAGGAGTTGAAACAGTTTATGTCCGGGATGTGAGGGGTCTGTAAATATTTTCACAGCCCTCTTTTTGACTCGTGCAGTATACAGGTCCTCGATTGAAGGCAGGTTGGTAGTAATTGTTTTTTCTGCAGTCCTAATTATCCTCTGAAGTCTGTGTCTGTCCTGTTGGGTTGCAGAACCGAACCAGACAGTTCTAGAGGTGCAGATGACAGACTCAATCTACCTGAAAAGGGCTTCTGTGAAGTACAAATATGATGATTCCTTGATAACCCTTGATTTATAACCATTTGTTAGTGAATGAAGTTACAACCGCATTGGGGAAAAAAATGACATACAACTGCTCCTCGCACTTACAACTGCCACAGCATTCCTAGTCACCTGATTGAAATTAAGGTGTTTGGCAATCAGCATGTATTTAAGATAATTACATCATCCTGTGGTCATTTGCAACCTTTCTAGCTAGCTTCTGAGAAGGAGATTTGCTAAACAACCACATAGTTCATTTAAGAGTGGCAATGATTGGCTTAACTGTGGTAAAAAAAAAGTTGTAAAAATCAGGCATGACTTACTGAACAACTGCCTTGCTTAGAAATGGAAACATTGGTCCTAAATCAAGGGCTACCTACATATTGTCAAGGAGAAATTCTTTGATTGATCATTTCACATCCTAATTTCAAATGAAGTCCTTAGTGCAACCTGTCCCTCGCCTTCCTTCACCCAAGGGCCAGTTTGCTCTAACACAGGGGTGTCAAACTCAAGGCCCGGGGCCCAGATTTGGCCCGTGGGGTGCTTAGATCTGGCCCGCGGGGCCACCCTGGAAACAGCGGACTGGCCTGCAGTGCCTCTGCCAATGAAAATGGAGCTCGGGAGGGCTGCGGGCAGCTCTCCCAAGCTCTGTTCTCGCTGGCACAGGGTTGCAGGAGGCCGTCGCAGCTGA
Source organism: Bungarus multicinctus (assembly GCA_023653725.1). NCBI lineage: Eukaryota > Metazoa > Chordata > Lepidosauria > Squamata > Elapidae > Bungarus > Bungarus multicinctus. Next base: position 10,103,195 of record CM042835.1, on the reverse strand, counting down.
AAATGAAACTTGGGGGCACGTTTTCACTGGAAAAGTCCCCAGGCCACCACTGGCACCCCCGATACGAGTGACATTGAGCTGGCCATGCCCCCTCCCAGCCATGCCCATTCTGCCCCTCCCCCCAGAGATCAAATACAACCCTGATGTGTCCCTCAATGAAAACAAGTTTGACACCCCTGCTGTAGTAGTTAAGGCACTAGGCTAAAGAACTGGAGGCTGTGAGTTCAAGTCCTGCCTTAGCCATGAAAGCCAGACTTTGAGAAAGTTACTCTCTCTCTCAGCCCAACCCACTTCACAGGGTTATTGTTGTTGTGGGGAAATAGGAGAAAGAAGGTGTGCTGGATATGTTTGTCCACCTTGAGTTATTTGTAAAAACAATAAAGGTGAGATGCAAGTATATAAATAAAACTAGCAATAAATCTCCTAATTGTAACGAACTTCACAAAGGAGCCCCCATCTGAAGTGATCTACTTTTGGAAGTTAACTGTAGACTTTATTTTGCAGTACTGGAATAAGAAATAGTTTGGAATAATATTTCACCAAATGTGGCAGCATTAAATTTTGAGTGACAAGGATTTATAGGTTCCTCAGCTTCCCTTCACTGTATCCAGTTCTAATGGCCTTTTCACTAAATTCAGCAGCTTTCTTTAATCTGACAGGTGTGTTGTGCTGTTCCTCCCACTGGTCTGGCTGCAGGTGTTATAAGATTTGTAGTTCTATACACCTGAAGGGTACCTGCTTGAGGAAGCTTAGTTAATTTACTCTGAGCATCTTATTCCCCAAAGCTTATATTGCTCAATGAGTTAGGGAAGTGAGATAATCCTTATTTAAAAGCTTAAAATCAAAAAGGCATAATACAAAAAGAAAAAAAAGGATGAGAAAAAAGAAGGAAACAAGAAAGCCTGAGTACTAACTTAAAGTTAAATAATTTTGTACTTTAATGATTTATTTGGTACCATTTAAGGAGAAAAGCTACATAGCAAGGAGAGAAAGAAAACTAGGCATGAACATCCTTAGATTTGCCTTAAGTAACTCATTGAAATCCATGTCATCGATGTCCAAATGAAGAAGTAGACTTTTAAATGTGGATCAGTGTGAAGACTTCACTTTTAAATTTCAAATTAAATGTTTTCTGATGTTTGCCTATTGTATTTGATTAGGTTTTACTTATTATACCGGATGTCTGGTCAATCCTGGTTGGTTTCTACCTCCAGGGAGGTGACACGAGGCTGGCTACAGGGGATTGTCAATGCTTCGTTGACGGAGAGGGCTCTTCCTACCGCCCTGAAAACGGCGGTGGTGCGACCCCTCCTCAAGAAGCCTTCCCTGGATCCAGCTCTTTTAAATAATTATCATCCTATCTCCAAACCTCCCTTTCTGGCGAAGGTTGTTGAGAGTGTGGTGGAGCGTCAGCTCCCTCAGTACCTGGAGGAAGCAATCTACCTAGATCCGTTCCAATCGGGCTTCAGGCCCGGGTACAGTACCGAAACAAAATTGGTCGCATTGGTTGATGATCTCTGGAGGGCCCGTGACAGAGGTTATTCCTCTGTCCTGGTCCTATTAGATCTATCAGCGGCTTTTGATACTATCGATCATAGTATCCTATTGCGGTGGTTGGAGGGGTTGGGAATTGGAGGCACCGTTTTGTGGTGGTTCTCCTTCCTCTCGGACCGCTCGCAATTTGTGTTGACGGGGGGGAGAGGTCCACCCTTAGGCCCCTCATTTGTGGGGTGCCTCAGGGGTCGGTCCTCTCCCCTCTTTTGTTCAACATCTATGTGAAGCCGCTGGGAGAGATCATCCGTGGTTTTGGGGTAAAATGTCATCTCTATGCTGATGACACTCAGCTTTACATCTCCACCCCAAGCCACCCCAACGATGCTGTGGAGGTTATGTCCCTTTGCCTGGAGGCTGTGCGGAACTGGATGGGCGGGAACAGGCTTTGACTCAACCCTTCCAAGACTGAGTGGCTGTGGTTTCCAGCGGCCCGATATAGTCAGCTGACTCCGTCGCTGGCTATTGGGGATGAGATCTTGACCCCCACAGAAAGGGCTCGCAATCTTGGTGTCCTCCTGGATGTACGGCTGTCTTTGGAAGATCACATCACGGCCATCTCCAGGGGGGCTTTTTATCAGGTTCGCCTGATACGCCAGATGCGGCCCTTTCTTGATCGGGACGCCTTACGCACAGTCACCCACACCCTGGTCACCTCCCGCCTGGACTACTGTAACGCCCTCTACATGGGGCTCCCTGCGGGGAGCACCCGGAGGCTCCAACTGGTGCAAAATGCAGCCCCGCAGGTGGTTAAGGGGGCATCGAGATATTCCCATGTGATGCCTCTCCTGCGCGAGCTGCATTGGTTACCGGTAGCCTTCCGGGTTTGCTTTAAAGTATTGGTTTTGGCCTTTAAAGCGCTCCATGCATCGGACATTTACAAGACCACATTCTGCCAGTAGTCTCCCACCGACCGGTGCGCTCCCACAGAGAGGGTCTCCTTCGGGTCCCGACAGCATCTATGTGCCACCTGGTGACCCCAAGGAATAGGGCCTTCTCTGTGGGGGCACCTACCCTTTGGAATGGGCTGCCCCCGGGGCTACGGACAACCACTGACCTGAGGGCGTTCAGACGTGACCTGAAAACCTGGCTCTTTGAGCAGGCCGGCCTGAGCTGACTTCAAATGGGATTTTAAATAAGGGGTTTTAGAATTGACTGGTTGGGATATGAAAATTTTTGCTTATTTTTAATCGGGGTTTTTAAATTTTTAAATGGCAGCCTATAATTTAATTCTCTTTTAATTGTATTTGTATTTGTAATTTATATATATTTTAGTTGGCTGTTCACCGCTCTGAGTCCTTTGGGAGAAGGGCGGTATATAAAACTATTTAATAAATAAATAAATAATCTCCTTACTAAAGCTGTAGTATGGAAATAGTTTCCTTCCCTTTTAAAACAGAAACACAAAAGCAACCATGTATCCCATTAGTCCCATATCCATTAAAACAGCCAAATTCCCCATTTCAAACCTTGACTCCATCCATGCAAGATGGCATGGCACCAATCTTGTACAGCAAATTTTATGTGGTAGTTAAGGTGGCTGACCTAGAAACCAGGAAAATGTGAGTTCTAGTTCCGCCTCAGGCAGGAAAGCCGACTGGGTGACCTTGGGCCAATCACCAGGAGACAGTGAGTTCTAGTTCCGCCTCAGGCAGGAAAGCCGACTGGGTGACCTTGGGCCAATCACCAGGAGACAGTGAGTTCTAGTTCCGCCTCAGGCAGGAAAGCCGACTGGGTGACCTTGGGCCAATCACCAGGAGACAGTGAGTTCTAGTTCCGCCTCAGGCAGGAAAGCCGACTGGGTGACCTTGGGCCAATCACCAGGAGACAGTGAGTTCTAGTTCTGCCTTAGGAGCAAAAGCAGCTAGGTGACTTTCAGTTACTTACTCTCTCAGCCCAAAACACAGGATTGTTGTTGTGGGGAAAATAAGAGGAAGTATTATGTATGTTGGCTGTCTTTAGTTATTTATACAATAATAAAGCTGGGATAAAATTCCAATATACAAATAAACCATGACCCTCCCCTCCTTGTGAAGGCATTATAAAAAATGTGGCCGACCCTAGGACAAAATACTATTATTGCATTGCAATAATAGTATTTTTATAATACTATTATAAAAATAATACTATCTTTCAGAAAAACAAGCAATCTGGTTGAGAAACGACACACGTTATTGGGGACTTTCATCTTTTTTTTTCTTTTATCATCACTGAAAATTACACACACAATTGACTGTATATTGCCCACTCTTTGTTCTTTATTTCCCGTAGTGCAATTGGGTCACAAATAAAAACCAGGCAAATGCAGGAAGGAAAAATAAAAAAGACAAGCTGAATGAAGAAAGGACACAGTTGTTTTTCACGGCACATTAGATTCAAGTTTATAATGTGATGTGCTGTTTGAAGCATACCATCACCATTTTATAGAGTTTTGAAGCATTATATTTTGATTTTATTTATGTGACATTTGTTCTGCCTTCTTATGGCTAAACGTTAGAAAAAAATATTCCGAATAATATCTGAAAAAGATCTCTGCATTTTAAGAGCTCCAATTTCTCCACCCAACAGTAGTATCAGCTACATGGTTTCACGTCTCCCCTCCCATAAAAATCAGGTTTGCAAATAATCTAAACATAGCAGAACTACAACCTTAAGTAAGACCCAGCCACCACAAGTAAGATGAGGGAAGCTAGGAAGGACCAAGCACAGTTTCTTCACCGCCATCCCAAGAGTCTGGAAATGGGATTTAAGGAATAGTGAACTCTTTAGAGTAAAAATAAATAAATCACCAAGTCAAGAAATTCGTTTAAAAAAAAAAAATCGTGATTTTTATTGATTGGTCAATTTTTTTCTCCATGTGTGAATGCGACATGGAGATGTGGATGGTACTGCATGGAGAAGCTGGGGTCAACGTCCCTTGGCAGAAGAGGACCATAAGACAAGAAAGCAACCCTTCCCTTTCTAACAATTCTTCCCTAGCTCGATTGCTCATCATTCCGACTACAGTACTAGATCAGGCCTGCAAAGTGCAAACCCTTACTGTACCACTAGGTGGCAGCAACAAGTATAGAAAAACTCTTTACTTTGCCGCCCTCTAGTGGTCAGCGGTAACATTATATCCTAGTTCTAGGAGTCCAATCCATTAGAAGGGATGGAATCCATTACAGTGGGCCCCCCACTCCAAGAAAGGGCTAGTTTCCCACAAGGCAAGGGGACGGGGCTCTTTGGACTATGCCACCTCACTTTGTGGCTAACGGCATTCACAGCACAGCAAGAGGCTCAGACAGCAAAGCAGCAGCAGTAGCAGCAGCAGCAACAGCAATGGAGGGTTACATTATGCCCAGCAGCAAGGAAGCATTTTGGTGATTTGTTTTCCCAGAGAGCAGCAGCAGCAGCAGGCAGCATTATTGCATTTTAATGGGACCCTGTGTAAGAGGAGGGGGAATTATAAGAACCAGCCCCCAGTAGAGCCCGGGGGTCAGCTGACACTGACTGGCAGGTGGGCTGCATCACCCCGTGGCCTACGCCGTGCCCCAACCCCACCCGGGTGGCCTGCTCCCATCATGCAATGGAAGCGCAAGAGCTAACTGGTTATAAAAGTGCCCCTCCCTCCTTGAGGTTAGACAGGAGAGACCCTCCCCCACCCGGGCAGTCAGTGCCAAGGTCTCTGGAGAAAGGTCCCGGCCGCGGTTCATCGTCAGCCACTCGGGAGCAGGACATCTTCAGGATGGTGCCTACACGGTGCCAGCTGGAGCTGGGGAAGAGAAAGAGGGGGAGGGAGAAAGTAAGGAATATGAGCATTTAAGGTATAGTAAATACAGGCAGTTCTTAACTTCACAAGCAGGGGTGGGCTTCAAAAAATATAGCAACCGGTTGCTGGTTGTGCGTGGCCATGGTGGGCGTGGTCTAGCTGGCTTTCTGAACCAGGGCCTCCAGGAGAGTAAAAATAGCCTCCCTGGGCTCTGGAGGCTCTCTGGAAGCCGGAAACAGGCCCATTTTTTGCCCTCCCCAAGCCTCTGCATGGGCCCTGCACTTACCTGGGATCCAAAACGGGCTACGTGGAGACTTCTGGGAGGGGTTGGGTGGGGTGGGCAGGGTGGGGGGCAGCCAGTTGTTGCAACTACCAGTTTGGTGAAGCAGATGTAAAATTTACATCCGGTTCACCCGAACCAGTGCAAACCGGTAGCAGCCCGGTACAAGCATTTGTTTACTGGTCATTCAAAATCACAACGGCACTGAAAAAAGTGCCTGATAAGCAGTCCTCGCACTTACATACATGGCAGTATCCCCCATGGTCATCATGAGATCAAAATTCAGTTCCTAAAACTCGGCGTAACTTACTTAACGACCTCCCTGCTCAACCACAGAAATTCTAGGCCCAGTTGTGATCAGATGTTGAGGACTGCCTCTATGTGAAAACTTGGGGGGGAGGAGTTTGGAGAGGGCCCTCAAAATAGAAAAAATCAGAGAAAGTGGGAGAGAGAACTAAAGTTCAGAAGAATAAAACTTGGTTAAACATCAATTGGGGGGGGGGGAACCCACAGAAAAAAAGGAATTTTTTAAATTCTCCCAATCAGGTTCCTTTTCCTTTCCTTTCAGTTATTTTTATTCATAGTTGCCCATTTCGTAGCAACAGCATTTAGATTTTTATACCGCTTCACAGAGCTTTGCAGCCCCCTCTAAGTGGTTTACAGAATCAGCCTATGGCCCCCAACAATCTGAGTCCTCATTTTATCCACCTCGGAAGGATGGAAGGAAGGCTGAGTCAACCTTGAGCCTGGTGGGAATTGAACTGCCAAATTGAAGGCAGCTGGCAGTCAGCAGAAATAGCCTGCAGTACTGCACTGACTGCCGACTCATACATGTAACTCAAGCTCATGCACGTAACTTTAATTACTGAATTTTATGTTGATGCCCATCTCATGCATGTGATCTAGACTTGGGGTACATGGTAAAAGTTCTGTCCCCCGTTCTTTTCTGTACCTTATCCCACCCCATCTTTCCTGCTACCCCAAAACCTCTCATCTTTGAAGCAGGAACAAAGATGTCCTGCCCTTCAGAATAATAATAATAAATATTTATTTATATACCGCTCCTCTCCCGAAGGACTCGGAGCGGTGCACAGCCATACAGATTAAAACAATAAATATGTGATACAATAAAACTAAATTAAACCCAACCCTGGCTGTAAACAAATTTAAAACCCTACTCTAAAACCCTAAAATTTAATAAAAACCGAACACCCGAAAACTAAAATCAGCCCAAGCCGGCCTGGTCAAAAAGCCAGGTTTTCAAGGCACGCCTAAAGGTCCCCAGGTCCGTAGATGTCCGTAACTCCAGGGGCAACCCATTCCAGAGGGCAGACGCCCCCACAGAGAAGGCCCTATTCCTCGGGGTCACCAGCCGGCACATAGATGCTGACGGGACCCGTAGGAGACCCTCCCTGTGGAAGCGCACCGGACGGGGGGAGGAAAATGGCAGAATGCGGTTTTGTAAATATCCTGGTCCGATGCCATGGAGCCCTTTAAAAGTTAACACCAAAATTTTAAAGCGCACCCGAGAGGCCATTGGCAACCAATGCAGCTCGTGCAAGAGGGGCGTCACATGTGCGAATCTTGACGCCCCCATAACCACCCGCGCAGCCGCATTCTGTACCAGTTGAAGCCTCCGGATGCTCCCATTCGGGAGCCCCATGTAGAGGGCGTTACAATAGTCCAGTCGGGAGGTGACTAGGGCATGAGTGAGTTGTGCCTTGGCAAACAACTCTCGTCCCCAAGGGCTTCTCAGCTCCCCGAGGAACAGTGCTATCTGTTGCCACGGCATCACTCTCCTGACAACGTCAAAAAACTCCATGGTAACCCCAGGTGGGTGGAAGGTGACTTCAGGTGTGGGAGCTCCAGGCAGTGGCTGACTTTCTCCGCAAGAAGAAAGTTTAGTGAATGATAAACAGATAACCTTACATTAACACGAATGCCCAACCTAGTCTGATTAAAGGCTGATTAAAGGTAGGATCCCTGGGTGACTTTTAAGCAGAAATTATTAAGGAGTTAAAAAAAAAATCCCACCCAAATTAAAAAGTGAGTATTTGTTCTATGTTGGGGAACTCAAGGCTTTGGAATAGAGAAACTGCCAGAATTTATTTTTAAAAAGGGATATCATATAATGGTGCGAGTACAGGCAGCCATACCAATGTTCACCTTGGTTTCATTGCTGTAAGGTATGGAAATCTCTCCCAATAACTGGTTAATATTACTAGTGCCCTATAGGTAGTCCTCAACTTATAACCAATCATTTAGTGACCATTCAAAGCTACAACAGCTCTGAAGATGTGACTTACGACCGCACTTACAACCATCACAGCATTTGGGCAGCTGGCATATATTTACAATGGTTGCACGTTCTTCTAATTGCTATTTGCAAGCTTCCAAGCCAGTTTCCAAGAAATACAGTCAATGGGGGAACCCAGAATCACTTAAGGACTGTGTGAGTCATTTAACTAGAATAATTTGCTTAACAACCAGGGCAAAAAAAAGAAAAGGTAATAAATTCAGACACAATTTGCTTAACAACTACTTTGCTTAGCAACAGAAATTTGGGGGAACCATTGTGGTCATAAGTTGAGACTATGGCTTCAGCAAATCTTGAAGGGGAATTTTGTGAGCATCCTATTGAAGATCATTTTTGTCCTTGTGGTGCCAATCAAGAGTGGAGAACATTATTCACTACATCCTCCACTGCCCCATTTATAAAAAGATGATGACAAAATTATTGATGATAAATGAAACGAACACTTTTGATTTCAAACAGTTGCATTATCTTCTTCCAGGGGTGCTTCCAACTGTTAGTAATCAAGTGTGCCACACTTCTGATTTGTTGCCATTTGAATTCAGAATTTTATTTCCCATTCCTCAACCTAGTCCTGGTTTCACCACTTTGTATCTAAAACCCTTTATTACTTTACTGTATTTATTCTGTGTTGCATTGTTACGACCTATGGTTGCAACAATAAAACATATACTTACTTACAAGCGCAGGGGTCTGCAACCTTAAACACTCAAAGAGTCATTTGGACCCGTTTCCCACAGAAAAGAAAACCTCGGGAGCCAGTAATTTAACATCCAGTGTGACTGAGTGGACGTGGCCAACTCGATGTCACTCACTCCCACCCAGTCGCCTCCTGCTGTGGAATATGGGGCGAGTCTCCATCCCCCGCCATCACCCTTACCTTCTCAGGCCAGCCAGGGAGCCGTCAGGGAGCCGCAGCAGAGGGCCAAAAGAGCTGCATGTGGCTCCAGAGCCGCAGGTTGCAGACCCCTGTACTAGTGTATGTCCACTTAACACATTTAATTAGGTTACAGCTTTAGCATTTCTGTATGATGCTAAAACTGGTGTGTTGTGTGAATGCTTCCCCCCCGTGGTTAGTTCTGCTAAACGTGCAATGCTAACACAACCCCAGCTAAAATTATGCAGAGTCATACAGGCATGCCACACTGAGGGGCCCCTTTTCCTGGGCCTTCCTCTCCCCCAATGTTGCAACACTTACTGGGACTCTTGCCTGTCGCCCTGGGATCTGACAGTCTGCAGAAGAGAAGAAACACAAAGGGAATCAGTTAAGATAGGCCAAGGGAAGAGTATTTCAAGGGGGTTTCAGAACTGGGGGAAGGAAGGAAGGAAGGAAGGAAGGAAGGAAGGAAGGAAGGAAGGAAGGAAGGAAGGAAAAGGGAAGGGAAGGGAAGGGAAGGGAAAGAAGGAAGGAAGGGAAGGAAGGAAGGAAGGGAAAGGAGGAAGGAAGGAAGGAAGGAAAAGGGAAGGGAAGGGAAAGGAAGGGAGGGAGGGAGGGAAAGGAAAAGAGGAAGGAAAGGAGGAAGGAAGGAAGGAAAGGAAGGGAAAGGAAAGGAAAGGAAAGGAGGAAGGAAGGAAGGAAGGAAGGAAGGAAGGAAGGAAGGAAGGAAGGAAGGAAGGAAGGAAGGAAGGAAGGAAGGAAGGAAGGAAGGAAGGAAGGAAGGAAGGAGAGAGTACCTACCCAGGGTCTGATTTTTTGCATCTGAATTTTTTACCTGCAAAAGAGAAAGGGGTAAAATGAGACAGGAAGAAACAAGGCTCAGGTAATGCAATTAGGAGATCCAGGATGGGGAATATAAATAGGGTGTGTGGACTTTGGCATGTGCCCTCATATCTTCAGAATTCAGGGAGGAAGAAGGGGCAGCAGAAGGCTTAGAGTGCAAAAAAAAGTGAGCAAAAGTGAGCAAAAGATTAGTTTTTCCATTTGCATTCTTTTAATAAGAAACACAAAAGAAAGGGACTTCCAAGTTGCATTGGGCAACATTTTTGTATTTCAGTAGTAAGTGTGCAAACAGTACTCATGAACACACCCATACGTACATATACCAAGTAAGATCTGTTTCCAAGAAATCCAGAAGTTAGGAATAAGAGAAGAACTCAGGATGGGATTTCTAGGGGCCAAACAAAGTCAGATCCAACCATGCATAAAAAAATGCAGGCATCAGAAAGAGGTGACTCACTCAGTGCTATCAAGATTCCCATCACAAACATGATGGAGGCCAGGATCATCCCCACCAAGCGCAATGTTTCGTAGTCTGTAAGGGAAAATAGGGAGGTTCAAAAGTCAGATGTTTGTGAAAAGATGATAGCAGATTTTAAAGCTGACCTGATTTTAAATTAGGTATAATACCAGAAAAATTTGAGAAACAAAATATATATTTAATATTGCATGCATTAACTGCAGCGAGGATTGTATTTGCACAATATTGGAAAAATGAAGAAATACCACGAGGCAAAGAGATAATCAGGAAGATACTGGATTGTGCAGAAATGGACAGACTCACATTGAAGATTGAACAGAAAGAAGATACAGAATATTATCAAACATGGAACTTGTTCTACCAGTGGTTGGAAAAAAGGGATGGAGAATAAGAATATAACCTGTACTACCAAGCAAATAAAATAACCCAGGCAACACGATGTTTATTAAGCACTAACAAAATGTAAACAATAGAAAAAAGTCAGATGTTCGTGAGTATTCCAACATATTCATATCAGGAATACCCTGGATTGCCCACCCATCACCATACCACATTTCTTCATTTCTTGAAGAAAGAAACTTCAAACCTCCTTCCACCCATATATGCCAATATCTGCAACCTTTCAATTAACACCACTCACCATAACTGAAGGGATCGACAGGTTGGCTGGTCTCTGAGGAGTAAAGAGAGCAGAGAGTCAAAATACAGTGACCAGGCAAAGTTACTGAATATTTTATTTCAATCGCTTTGTTTTGGTTGAGTATTGACTGGGTAAAATCATTCATTCCTTATATTTTGTTACAAACTTTGTTTTAAATCCCATTTTTCTGGGTTCATTCACCTGCTTTGCATGGATAGTGCCATATCATCGGTTAGTAGCTAGGTGGCACTGGAGTTAATCGTATCTAGTTGGATTCATTAGTTTCTCATATCTCGTCAATTTTCCTGATTCCCAGGAGTAAACAAAGCACATAATTCAAACCTGTCAACAGATCCAAATCGCAGCTCTGCCCTTATGGCAAAACTATGCAATATTTAACCTCATTCATCATTCAATCCATTCATCTATCAGCAATGCTCCATTACCCTCCTGACTGGATAACCTGACCACTCTCTACACAAAAAGAATGAGCAAACACAATACAACAAGGACAAAGGTAGGTATATCCCCAACACTAGTGGCTGTATTAGATATTCAGTAGTCTTAGATTATCTCATAAGATGGGTGGCCACTTGATAAATAAATAAATGTCTAAAAACGATACATAAAACAATGCAACAATTTTTTTTTGCCATGCACCTTAAGTTAGTCCCATTTGATCAAAGGAGCTAACCAAGATTTCACAGTGAAGCCTCTGAGCTGGATCCACAGTATTGTTGAATTTAGGAGGCTCACGGACTAAACTTCTGACTGTGATTGTCAAAAACCCACAGCAATTTTCTCACCACACTGCAGTGGGAACATAAAAGGCTGAACTGTAAGTCCTAAAATAGGTTTAACCTCATGTGTGTATGAGATGTGTGTGTCACATGAATCAGGCAGCTAATATAAATTTGTTTAACAAATAAATAAAGCTTGCTGCAGTTCTCCATTCCCCCGGAATATTAAGGCTGTACAATGAACAAGTTCATATAACAATTTTGACTAATTTACTGAATTGGCCCCTCTGCTAGATTCATGCTGATCATTGAATTAGAAACTAATTAAGAACACCAGGCTAGTGCTGTAAAATCTTCTCAAGGTTCAAATTAATCAAGATTTGCAAGCCATGCCAATCAATCCTAGGTTTTCACCCGACCTGTTGACCAGGTATGTTACTTATCCATCCAAATATGAAACTACTGTACAATGTTTAAAAATTAAGTTCTCTAATTTCACCAGGAGGGATTCACACAATACTTTAAACTGGCTGGGGAAACTGAGGAACTGAAGTCCACACATCTTCAAGGTGCTAAGGTTGAAAAATATTGCTTTAAACCCTGAACTTACATTAGGAAAACACAATATTGCTATTCTATGTTTTAATAGCTGTTGTTGCATCCATACAAGGATCCAGTCAATATCTAGTCAGGAATCCAGCATAAGCAGGAATCCGTTTCCAAGATGGCGGCCGGAGGACGCACCCGGGAGGAGCTCCACCGTGGCAGCCGGGTTTAGGGGTAAGCCCCTTCCCCCCTGGGTCCCCACCAGTGGCAGAGGTGGCTAAAGGACCGGGGGGGGGGAGGTTGGTGAAGCCGCTGGGAGATGGAGGAACCACTGGCAGTGCTGGAGTTGCCCGGGTGGTTCTCGGGCGGCAGAGGCCCTGCCACAGCCGGGCTTCAGCCGCCGCGGTCGGCGTTCGGCGTCGGCGGTCCGGGAAAGGCAGTGGAGCTGCGGATGATGCCCCCTTCCCCCCCAGATCCCCACCAGTGGCAGAGGTGGTCATAGGACCGGGGGGGGGGGTTGGCGGCCCCGGAGACACCGCGAGGAGAAGAGGCGGCGGAGCCGTTGGTGATGCCGTAGCCGCCTGGGTGGTTTTCGGGCGGCGGAGGCCCTGCCGCAGCCAGACTCCAACTGCTGCGGCCGGCGTTGGGCAGCGTCGGTCCTGGAGAAGTGATGGAGTCGTCGATGGAGCCCGTTTTCCACCTGGGTCCACGCTGGTCGCTGCCGTCGGTGTAGGGCGGCGATGGTCCCGGAGAGGCGATGGAGCCGCGGTTGGAGCCCCCTTCCCTCCTAGGTCCCCACCGGTGGCAGAGGTGGTTAAAGGGCCGGGGGGGTGGCCCCGGAGAAGCCGCGGAGAGGCAGAGGAGCTGCAGGTGACACCAGAGCCACCAGAGCATTTTTTGGGCGGCGGTGGCCTCGATGGATGTGGTCTCCTGATCCGACAGCGGCGGCGGTGGCTCCGGTGGAGGAGGTTATGGCTTCATTGACTCTGGTGGAGGCGACGGCGTCGGTGGCAGCAGTGTCGGGGTTTGGTGCTGTCACCTGGTTTGGTGAGGACGCTGGCCTCGGCGGTGGTGGTCCCGGCGTTGGAGTCGTCGGTGCTGCCGGTGTCACGGCTGCCTCAACGCTGCTGGTGGAGATGCAGACGTGGGCTGGGCGTTTCTGGGCCTGGCCCTGGTCTTGATCGGAGAGGCCCCCACGTCATCGGACAGTAGAGACATACCCCTCAGAGCCATTGAGATACTCTGCTAAAGACCTCTGGGCCTTGAGGAATGTCCCCCTCTCTCTCAAGTGGCCCTCTAAACTTTCAAAGACTTATCTCGATGACGGATCCTGGGATCCTGAGAGATGGCACAGCCGCAGGAAACGTTCAGGGGAGGGTTCCCGTGTGTTTACATTTTTATCCAGGTTTTATTAGGGTTAGGGAAATCCAAACTGGGTTTGGGGGACAGCCCACGGGAGTTTGGAGGCAGCCAGGCTGGCAGGCACGCCTGGGAGGGCTCAGTGGGTCGTGGTTGAGGAGGTGGATGGAGATTAGGCAGCCGGGGGGGGTTCCATCGGCACCGTAAGTGGGAGGGACAGATACAGCGGGGGTAGAGGGCCACATCAGGCTATGGGATAGCGCACCTGCTGTCTCCAAGCGGTAGCGCGCTCCAACCCTCTTTACCTGTCTTGCAGGCCTGGTTGTGCAGAGTCTCAGGCCCTGAGTACCCAGCTGATGTTGTGCAATGCCAGGTCCGCTGTTAACAAGGCCCTCCTGATTTACGACCTTATTCAGGAGGGGGGCGTGGACCTGGCAGGTGTCACTGAAACCTGGTTGGGCCCAGAGGGTGGTATTTCTCTGAAGGAGATGTGCCCACCAGGTTTTCAAGCATTTCATCGGCCAAGGTCCTAGAGAAAGGGTGGTGGGGTGGCGGCAATTATTAGAGAAGTCCTTTGTCCTAGGGAGGCCACTGTTCCTCAGACGGCTGGTTGTGAGTTTCTCTTTGTGAAGTGGGGCAGGGGGTTCAGATGGGCCTTTTGATAATGTACCTGGCTCCCTGCCACGTATCATCAGCCCTGCCCGGGCTCCTCAAGGTGATAGCCGGGCTGGCGGTTGAGACCCCTAGGCTTTTAGTCGTGGGGGATTTCAACCTGCCTTTGCTCGGGGAAACCTCTGGGGTGGCTCGGGAGTTCATGGCTTCCATGGTGGCCATGGATCTGACCCAATTAGTTTCTGGCCCCCCTCACACGGGGGGACACACGCTGGACCTGATTTTTGCCTCTGGTCAGTGGTTGAATGATCGTAGTTTTGGGGGCTTAGTTATAAAACCCGTCATGGTCTGATCATTCTCTCCTGAGGCTTGACTTCTGTGCCGCCACCCCCCACCACAGGGAGGCGGAGCCATGCAGATGGTTCCGCCCCAGGTGCCTGATGGATCCCGAGCGGTTCCAGATGGAGCTTGGGCCATTTCCTGAGACTCTGGCTCATAACTCGGCCGAAGACTTGGTGGCCATCTGGGATAGGCTGGCCGCCGAGGCTCTGGTCTGAGTTGTGCCTTTGCGACCTCTGACTCAGCACAGATCCCATTCAGCTCCGTGGTTTAGGGAGGAGCTGAGGGAGATGAAGTGCCGGAAAAGACGTCTGGAGGGCATTTGGAGGACCAGCCGCGCCAAGTCTGACCGGACAATGGTGAGGTCCCATATTAGGACCTACCTTGTGGCGATAGAGGCGGCGAAGCATTTACATTTCTCCGCCCTTATAGCGTCAGCAGAAAATCGGCCTGCCGCTCTGTTTAGAGTGACCCGCTCTCTGCTTGAGCCGAGAGCACGGGAGGACCTCTTGCAGGGCAGGGCAGAGGAGTTTTCCCGATTTCTGTACAATAAAATCGCTTAGATTCGGGGCGGGCTGGACTCCAGTTGGACGGTCCCGGGGGAGGTGTCCGGGGCAAGTCTTGAGACTGTTATCTGGGAAGAGTTTGATCCTGTGACCGCTGAGGGTGTGGACAGGTTGCTGGGGAGGCTGAATACCACCACATGTTTGTTGGACCCGTGCCACTCCTGGTTGGTTTCTACCTCCAGGGAGGTGACACGAGGCTGGCTCCAGGGGATTGTCAACACTTCGTTGAGAGGGGGATCGCTTCCTACCGCCTTGAAAATGGCGGTGGTGCGACCCCTCAAGAAGCCTGCCCTGGACCCGGCTGTTTTAAATAACTATCATCCAGTCTCCAACCTCCCCTTTGTGGCGAAGGTTGTCGAGAGTGTGGTGCAGTGTCAGCTCCCTCGGTACCTGGAGGAAGCGACTTACCTTGATCCTTTCCAATCGGGCTTCGGGCACAGCACCGAAACAACATTGGTCGCGTTGGTTGATGATCTCTGGAGGGCCCGTGACAGAGGTTATTCCTCTGTCCTGGTCCTATTAGATCTCTCGGCAGCTTTTGATACTATCGACCATAGTATCCTATTGCGGCGGTTGGAGAGGTTAGGAGTTGGAGGAACCGTTTTGCGGTGGTTCTCCACTTTCCTCTCTAACCGCTCGCAATTTGTGTTGACAGGGGTGGGAGAGGTCCACCCCTAGGCCCCTCATTTGCAGGGTGCCTCAGGGGTCGGTCCTCTTCCCTCTTTTGTTCAACATTTATATGAAGCCACTGGGGGAGATCATCCATGATTTTGGGGTGAAGTGTCATCTTTATGCTGACGATACTCAGCTTTACATCTCCACCCCAAGCCACCCCAACAATGCTGTGGAGGCCATGTCCCAGTGCCTAGAGACCATGTGCATTTGGATGGGCGGAAACAGGCTTCAACTCAACCCTTCCAAGACTGAGTGGCTGTGGTTTCCGGCGGCCCAATATAGTCAGCTGACCCCGTTGCTGGCTATTGGGGGAGAGATCTTAACCCCCACAGAGAGGGCTCACAATCTAGGCATCCTCCTGGATGCACGGCTGTCTTTAGAAGATCACATTACAGCCGTCTCCGGGGGGCTTTTTATCAGGTTCGCCTGATTTGCCAGTTGCGGCCCTTTCTTGATCGGGACGCCTTACGCACGGTCACTCATGTCCTGGTCATCTCCCGCCTGGACTATTGTAACGCCCTCTACATGGGACTCCCTGTGGGGAGAACCTGGAGGCTTCAACTGGTGCAAAATGCGGCCGCGCGGGTGGTTATGGGAGCGTCACGAAACTCCCATGTGATGCCTCTCCTGCGCGAGCTGCATTGGTTCCGGGTTCGCTTTAAGGTTCTGGTTTTGACCTTTAAAGCGATCCATGGCATCGGACCAGGTTATTTGCAAGACTGCGTTCTGCCGGTAGTCTCCCACCGACCGGTGCACTCCCACAGGGAGAGCCTCCTTCAGGTCCCGACGGCATCTATGTGCCGCCTGGTGATCCTGAGGAACAGGGCCTTCTCTGTGGGGGCACCCACCCTCTGGAATGGGTTGCCTCCTGAGCTACGGACGACCACTGACCTGAGAGCATTTAGACGTGCGTTGAAAACTTGGCTCTTTGAGCAGGCCGGCCTGGGCTGATTTTAAATAGGGGTTTTAAAGTGGGGTTTTTAGATATTGGGGTTTTAGACATTGGGGTTTTAGAATTTGGGGTTTTATATTGTAATTATTGGGGTTAGGTATAAAATTTGGGGTTAGGTATAAATTTTCTTTTAACTTTTGTAATATATATTGTATTATAGTTGGCTGTACACCGCCCTGAGTCCTTCAGGAGAAGGGCGGTATATAAGTTTGATATAAAATAAAAAATAAATAAAATAAAAGAGACATCATCACCTTCTTTAAACTACCCCACAAGTCTGGGCAATTGAATGAAGCTAGCAGAGTGTTTTAATGGCCGGATGCCCTTCCTGTCACCAATGTGTTTTGTTTAGATATATTCTCAGTGTGCCCAGAGAGATAAAGATCTGCCTCCACCTAGGATCGAACTCACAGCCTCCTGATTATGAAGCAAAGGCTTCACCTCTAGGCCACCGCACCACTCCTGACAAAAGATACATGATTATCTTTAAAAGATCTAAAGCTGCTGGTAGCTCTCTACTCTACTTTTGGCTTGATATGGGGAATGCTTTCTTGTGTGGATGTACAACAGCTACTGAAATACAATGGCTTGGCCTAATAGATTTAACTTTGTGGATGTGTGTGTATACCTGCCAGTCAGTCTTGATTCCTGATGACTGCCCAGACAAATCCCAGCAGTTTTCTTGATAAGATTTCAGAACTGATCTGCCATTGCCTCCTTCCTAGGACTAAGAGAGACTAACTGGTCCAAGGTTACCCAGCTAGCTTCATGCTTAACGCAGGACTAGAATCAGAGGTGGTTTTCAGCAGGTTCTGACCAGTTCTGGAGAAGCAGTAGCGGAAATTTTGAGTAGTTCAGAGAATCGGCAAATCCCACCTCTGACTGGCCCCGCCCCCATCTCTTCTCTGCCTCCCGAGTCCCAACTGATCGGCTGGGTCTTCTTTGGTTGCCCTGCACAGGAGAACAGAGCTGGAAAGCAGGTTAGTGAGGTGGGGAGGGAATGGGATTTTGCAGTAATTTTCCCCCTGGAGTGGGGAGGGAATGGAGGTTTTACAGTATCCTTATCCTGCCACGCCCAGTAAGTCATGCCCACAAAGCCACACCACACCCACAAAGCCACACCCACAGAAATTGAATCCCACCACTGAGTAGAATTCATGGTTTCCTGGTTTCTAATTTGATGCCTTAACCATTAACATCAAACTGGCTCACAATAGATTTTAAAAGATCTGTGGTGGCACAGTGGTTAGAACGCAGTATCACAGGCTATCTCTGCCCACAGCCTGGAGTTTGATCCAGATAAGTTCACTCAAAGATGACTCAGGCTTCTGTCCTTCTGAGGTCAGTAAAATGAGGACCTAGATTGTTGGGGGCAATAAGCTGACTAAACCACTCAGGGAGTGCTGTAAAGCACAATGGAGAGGCCCTATAACCTCTCTATTGTACTATTACTATTTAACTAAGTCAGTTAAAAATCAAATGCGGGTAAGCTTAGATAGTTTTCATCTCTAGTTTTCATCTCATTGAAGGTTGTATTTTTCCTCTTAGCGTGGTCTTAAAAAGTCATTTGTAAGTGACTTGCTGGATGAGGCCAGCCAATGAAACCCTCTTTTGGAAATCTGCAATGAAGTTAGAAACTGTTGGCCAACATCCTATAGAAATGGGACTTTTGAGAAAACGTTGCACTGCAGAATATTTCCACTTAATTCTAGACATCCCACTTCAGTCATCTTTACACTCAAGATTTTCTGCAGTTTTAACCCTATTTGCACAATGCAACCAAAGAACAAAACAATCTTTTTGTATTGCTGGCGGTTGTGGGGGGGAGGGGAGGGGATGGCATTTACATAGAAATCCCCCTCCTTGGGGGGTTCTTCAGTATGGCCGTCTTTGCATGAAAACTGCCAGCCTGGCTTCCAAGAACTGGCATCTGAAAACCCAATTAGGACATCCTGGAAGTGAACTTAAAACGAGAACAGAATTAAATTGGAAGGTCTGTGAGCTTTGATCGAAGCAGTACAGACAGTTCTGGATTTAAAATCGTTCGCTGAGTGAAATATCCAGCTCGAGCTATTGCTACCGAGAACCAAATCCTGAATAAATAAACCTCCCAGGGTCCAAACAAAATTAGGCTGGCACCTATTTGGCCTCTGGGGAAAGGGCACTCTCTAGATGAGGTGCCAATGCTAAGAAGACCTTTTCGTTTCTAAGCATGTTATCATTTGAGCATACAAATCCTGCCTCTTTTACACAGTAAGAAAGCAAAAAGTTAATGGTTTGGACATTTTGACACCCCCTTAATGGTATTGGTCATCTCATATCCCCCTCCTGTCTAAATGTAGGATCAGCCAGGAGCATCTGGGAGAGAGATGTGACAGTCTAGATAGCAGCCATAATAATGTGGCAGCATTCTCACAGAACACTTAACTTAGACTGGCTTAAACTGGGTTGCCGTAAGCAACCAGAGAAAAGGACAGATAATAGAGAGGTTCTGATCTAGTGTTGAAGCAGAAAGAAGAGGATAAGTTTTTTTTTCTCCAGTGTATAAGATCCAAAAAGTTTCAAGTCCTTCGCCATGAGAGAAAAGGAAAGGAGGAAACTGGATATCTTGCCCAGGAGAATGTGCCCAGAAATGTTCACTGAATTTGCTTGCCTGGAATCTGTGCCCAGAAGCAGCAATGGAAAGAAAACAGAAACTGGGATATTGGCAGGGGGTGTGCATGTGTGTGTGTGTGTGTGTGTACATGCATGTGCGTGTGTGAGAGAGAGAGAGAGACAAAACGCTCATTGCAACTTCATGCTGCCGATTCCATCCCTTGTGCACTTGTGTATAATAATGCACAAATAATGCACTCAAAAGTGCTGAGCATGTGCCACGACATCATAACGCCCCTTTCCGTTTTTTGACTTTAATCATAGCTAGCGGAAGGTTACTGCATCATCTGCTGAATCATAGTCTATATAAATCACAGCTGGCTGAATGACCTACAATGGGCTGGATTCCCATCTCACTGACTGGGTTCAGATAACATGCCTAACCCTAAATCCAGATTAACGAGCAGCAACTGGGTCATTATAAACATGCTATACTCCAGATAAAGAAATCACATTTATTTATTGTTTATTAGGAAAATTTATGCATGGGAAATCTCTCCTAATTTAATCCACATAGCAATCCTGTGATCACACTGAGCTAGAAGCAAATGAATGGCTCAGTCACTCACAGAGTCCAATCTAATATCTTTCTATCATCTACTTGCCTATCTCTCTGCCTGTCTATACCTGTCTGTCTGTCTACATCTATCTATCTATCTATCTATCTATCTATCTATCTATCTATCTATCTATCTATCTATCTATCTCTATGTGATGACCCGGGGCATGGCACAAAGGCAACACAGTCAAATAATAAGTAGGACTCCTTTATTTGCTCCAACTTTGCCCCCAGTGTCCTGGTTACCTTCTGGGCTGGAGAAAAACTCTCCCAGGAACAGCCTTTCGCTGAAGAGATTAGAGTCCAAAATGTGGTCAACAAAAACTGTAACTATAAGTCCACTCAAGGCAAGATGGGGTAATTAGTCTGGCAGGGCAAGAGAAGGAATTCCAGATGTGAAGGAACGGCAGTAATTCAACTCAGTTGGGAGGATGCCAGGAACGCAGATAACCAAAGTCAACACAAGATAAACTCATATTTGTTCCCAGCAGAGGCCGCACTCAGCTTGCCTCTCTTTTAAACTCTCTTCCCAGGTGTGGCTAATGAAGGGAATCATGGCCCTTTCCTCCCCCATAAGCCATGCAATCCATGTTGCTCTCTTCTCCGTTCCTCCCTGCGTGCCCTAGGATGAAGAGGGGGTGGGCCTGGGTCTTCCTCTGAACTCCCTCTCCCTTGTTCTACCTCTTCCCTGCTCTGCCCAGCCGGACTTTGCCCTTCCCCAGTTTCCTCCACAGCCAAAGAAGCCACACTCCCACTCCTGAGATTCAGACTCTGACAGGGGCATGATTACCTCCCTCCCTACCTACCTACCTACCTACCTATCTATTTATCTATCTATCATCTCTCTCTCTCTCTCTCTTTCCATCCATCCATCCATTTCACACCTGTCCATTTTCCTCATTTGAGCCATTGCTCTATCTCAAAACACAAAAATCTCCTTCTGGTGCCCTTTTCACCCAAATCAGCCTTCCACAATCTTTATGTAATACACTTCAAAGCAACCAAGCTGAGGAAAGGAAACCAGACAGTTCTATAAATATTTCTGATCTAAAAATCATCTTCTGACATCTGTATTCATTGGGGCATATAACATAATGACTTGCAGCCTCACCATGCAATTAATCTATTTTTTGAATTAACTCATTTTCTGAGATTACACCATAAAATAAATCCTATGCTAGCCCCCTCCTCCTCTTCCTGTTCCCCACCCTTCTAACTATCCAAATGTAGTTTGGTATGTCCATGCAGCTGTTAGGTCTTTTAATTGTCGTCGCTTGGTGGGTTGCACAGACATAATAACCATTGTTATTAACCATTTAGCCATCTGTAAACTTACTGGGTTGGATAGCTTGTTTTCTACATGCCTGCCTGTTAATGGGAAAGTCAAGATGATTTTCTTCCTTGGCTGAATGTCCTTCCAATGGGGAAGGGGAGAAAAAAATCCCAGAATTCACTGGGATTATTGAATTCAGCAGCCCTTCTCTAATTCTCCTGTTCTCCAATTCCATCCTATTCCTTGTAACCTATTTTTTGTAACCAGCTTCATCAACCACCCCTTTCCCCTGAACTCCTATAGTTTTTTTTTACTTATTTTGCCAACATTTTTCTTCCATCCCTGTATAAGGGCATAGAAAAGAACATTCTTGAGATTAATCAAAGGCATTTTGGGCCAAGATGTCTAGTCTTGCCTCCAAGGGCTTTCTGTCTGCTTTCTCGCCACCAGGATTGTCCTTGCCCCATTCATAACATTTCAAACATAATCCTAATTTCAGGCCAAACCACTAAAATTCTTCTCCTTCTTGGAATTCTTGCATCTCACAGCAGAGGCAGTTTTTTCCCCACCTTTCGCTCAAACTAGGGGAAATTTTCACCTGTAGCCATGACTATAAGCAACAATTTGCCTACACAGCATCCTTTCTTTGAGTCGGGTTGATCTGGGAACTTTATGACCCTCTTCAGACTCCTTTCACAGAATCAGACAACCCAGGAATGTCCAGGTTGGAAGGGATCTCGAAGATCATCGAGTCCAACCCCCTCCAGCCACCCCATCTCTTAAACACGTCAACCTGCATCCTCCATCACACGCTTTAGAAACATTACCAATGCTGGTTTACTGTTCTTACAAAGAAAACTAGGAAGTTAGCATGCCTTCAACCTCCTTCCAGAACCTCTCATTTCAGCCCCACCCAAGTCTTGCTGCCTTTGTTTCATTCATTCATTCATTCAAGAGAGACACTATCCCATCCCCAAACCTAACTGCAATCTACATAACTATTGTATGCCTGGCTCTATGAATCTGATGAATGAATAATTGATAAATAAGAAGTCAGGAGAAACCTGTGCTAAAGACAAGATTGAGGGCAAGCTGCAGCTGCTGGGACTGCGGTTGAATAATGCAAACTCCAATGCAGAGGATGGGGGGGGTTGCCATGGAGACGGGATACTGCATAAGCAGGCGCAGCGTCTTAAATCCGCTGCCAGAGTTAAGTAAGGAGTAGGCAGGTCAGGAGAAAGCAGGCAGCTCAAGTTCTTCATGGAGCTGGCACCAAGACGAAAGATTTACAGAAAACTTCCCCCCAACTTAGGGTCCTACTCCTTCTAACCACCAATACATCAATTCCCTCTCCGTTTTATCCCACCTTGGTCTTTGGTCAGCCTCCCCGCCCCTCCCAAATCTCAACTGTTGTCTTGAGATGTGCTCTGTTTGGAACATCTGGAGACCTGTCTGTTTTTCCCTTCCTGTCATCTGTGGTCTGTCTTCTTCAGGAAATCCAGGAGTCAGCTGGGACTTTGGTGCAGGACAAGTTCTCCAAAGGTGATATTCAGCAGGTTCTCACCAGTTCTGGAGAAGCAGTAGTGGAAATTTTAAGTAGTTCAGAGAACTGGTAGCGGAAATTTTGAGCAGTTTGGAATACCACCTCTGACTGGCCCCGTCAATCTCATCTATTCTCTGCCTCCCGAGTTCCAGCTGATCGGCTGGGTCTTCTTTGGTTGCCCTGCACAGGAGAACGGAGCTGGAAAGCAGGTTATTGGGGTGGGGAGGGAATGGGGATTTTGCAGTATCCTTCCTCTGCCATGCTCACCAAGCCACACCATGACCACCAAGCCACACCCACAGAACCGGTAGTAAAAAAATTTGAATCCCACCACAGAAGTTCTCTCTAACAGATTCAGCAACAAGGAGGGTCTGGAAGGCAGCCAGAGAGATACTCTGCAGACAGACTGATGCAGCAGTCTGAGTATTCAATTTAATTTATTTATTTGCTATTAAAAGCCTGGCTAGGGAAGCCCAACAACATAATCCGCCCCCTGAATTTCGTTTCTCCAGGATGCCACATCGTGTCGACCGCCGTTCGATCACCTCTGCCTCTCAAGGGGGAAAAAAAATGCAGCGACACCCTTCAAACTTTTGCCAGCTGCAAAGCAGGTTCGGACGATGGGTTCTAAGTCTGGATTTGGGAGAGGTGGCTCCAGGCCAGCCCTTCAGAAGACCTTGGAATGAAAATGAAAAGTTGTTGATGGGTTTGTTTGTTTTTTCTATGGTTGGCATGCTAGCTGGTCGATCACAAGGCAGCTGGGGATGTTTGTAACCAGAAATTGTGTGTCTTGAATCTGACAACAACTTAAGATAGTTTTCTCTTGGGGGTAAAACAACTCTCAGGGGGTAACACCTGCTTATAGGTATCAAGAGAGATGTGGCCAGGGATGGGATGCTACCAGTTCTGCCCAGTTCTATAGAACCAGTAGCTCTGAAGAGCAGCAGACACCGAACCGGTTCTGTGTCTGCTGCTGTTTGGCCCACCTGCCCACCCGGGCTCTTATCTGTCCTTTATTTCCTGCTTTTTCAACCTCAGCTGCTTTGCGCAGCACAGCTGAGGTTGAAAAAGCAGGAAAAAAGAGGCTTTTCAAACACTGTGCACCTGCACGCAGCGCTTTTCAGCTGTCCGGGCAGCACAGCTGATGGTTTTTTTACACCCCCGTGCAACAAAACATAGTCACCGAACCGGTAGTAACACTGGTTGAATCCCACCCCTGGATGTGGCTGTCTCTTATAACTATAACGGAACAGGTAGTCCTTGACTGATGGCCACTATTGAGCTCCAAACTTCCGTTGCTAAGCAAGACATTTGTTAAGTGAGTTTCACTCCATTTTACGAGCTTCCTTGCCGCGGCTGTTAAATGAAACCCTGAAGTTGTTTTAAGTTAGTGACACGGTCCTTAAATAAATCTGGCTTTCCCATTGACTTTGCTTGTGGGGAAGTCACAAAAGATAATCATAAAACCCAGGTCACTACAACTATCATAAGTATGAACTAGTTTGCCAAGCAGCTGGATTTTGATCACGTGACCCTGCAGCCATCGTAAGTGTGAAAAACAGCCATACATCACTTTTTTTCAGTACCGCTATAACTTCAAGCAATCACTAAATCACCACCCCGAGTCCCAAATGGGAGAGGGAGCGGTATATAAATTAAATAAACTAAACTAATTAACTAACTAAATGAATGGTTATGAGTCAAGGACTACCTGTATACCATTTGAAATGATTTGGTTTCACCTCGGAAAAGGGACGCAGTGGCTCAGTGGCTAAGACTGATCAGAAAAGGTGGACAGTTCGGTGGTTCAAATCCCTAGCGCCGTGTAATGGAGTGAGTTCCTGTTACTTGCCCCAGTTTCTACCAACTTAGCAGTTCGAAAGCATGTACAAAAAAAAAATGCAAGTGTCAGCTTTGGAAGCCATATTCCACGCTGCCACATAGCCTGAGAAAGTGGGAGGGGGTTGATCTCAATTAAATAGTTCTAAGTAGACAAAATGAAATTCTTTTGTTAGTCCAAGGCCATTGAGTATGGCTCAGGATGAAATAAGGATCTTATTTTTGGACTGATCGTGATTGGGCCAGGTGATGTGATGACAACCAAGGAGGGATGGATTTGTAGTTAGGGAAATTGTGGAAAGCCTCAAAAAACTTTTAGATTCGGGATTCCACAGATGTGCCAGGGGCTATTCTAATAAAGGTACTTTGGAGATATGTTTGTCTCGGAGTTACTGATTGGAATGGAGGTTTGCTGGAACGCTGACAGCAAGTAGAAAAATAGGGACCACCTTTGGTAGGAGGGTAACAGCGTTCTGTGCGCCTTTGGCGTTTAGTCATGCCGGCCACATGATCACGGAAATATCTTCAGGCAGCGCTGACTCTTAGGCTTTGTAATGGAGATGAGCAGTGCCCCCTAGAGCCGGAAACGACTAGCACGTATATACGAGGGGAACCTTTACCTTTAAGAAAACTTAATTCCCTATTAATTCCCTTAATAATTACCTTTGTTTTTTGTTATTGAAAGCCTATCAGTTCTTAGTTCATAATCAAATTTAGCCCCTGTGATGGATTGCTCAGAAATAGTATTGCTTCAGGATGAGCTGGGTCCAGATTAAGAATGAAATAACTTAGTTTGTTGAAGGGACTTTAAGTTGAATTATTCCCACATCTTCTTCATCTGAATTTGCTTACATAAACCTTCCTAATTTTCAATAAGTGAGGATTTTAAGTTGTTTTTAAGAGCCAATTTTTGAGCTAGTGGTTAAGGCACCAAGCTAAAAACTGGGAGGCGGTGAGTTCCAGTCCCACTTTAGCCAAGAATCCAGCTGCATGATCTTGGGCCACTCGCTTCCTCTCAGCCCTAGGAAGCAGGCAATGGCAAATCACTTCAGAAAAAGCTTGCCAAAAAAAAAACTGCAGGGACTTCTCTATGCAGCCTCTAAGAATTGGACATCACTGAACAGAAGAAAAAGAGAAAAAAATATACAAATAATAAATGGATTTGATAAGAATGTTTAATATCCTAACGCTGACAAATAACGGTTGTCCTGTCAAGTCCACATCAAAAGCAGAAGAATGGATCAGCTGAACTTGATAATAAACATATTTGAATCCCTGACTGTCATACATAGATGAAATTTCATTTCATGCATAGTTCTGGCGATATTTAGGCTTCTGAAATTATTTCAGAAATAACGTGAAGGTGAAGAAACACCGCAAGGTGAAGAGATAATTAAGATAATTAAGAAGATACTAGACTGTGCAGAAATAGACAGACTTACATTGAAAATCAAACAGAAAGAAGACACAGAATGTTATCAAACTTGGAACATATTTTACCAGTGGTTTCTGCCATGCAAAATTCTAACTGGAGAGCATGATTGATGACTCTTGGCTATGGATGTGTCCCATTGGAGAATATGAATTAGGACACATCCAGGGGGTTGAGGGAAAACCAGGGTCAAGGGTGACAATGCATGATGTGCCTTGGAGTCAGTTACACCCAGGCAGTGCCACACCTTTTAACTCCCAATAAATCCTTTTTAAGTTTTGGAAGTTTGGCTTGAGATTCATGATTTAAATGGGGGTAACTGCCAGAATCCTGATACACATACTTCCACTTTGATTGCAAGCTCCCGAATCATACAGAGCTCATGAACAAGAGACAACGAGTTAGATCAGACAAAAACTGAATCCTTGATCAATACATTTCTCTGTTGTGATACAGATAGTCCTATCTGTACTTACAACTATTTGTTTACCAATCATTCAAAGTTACAATGGCAGTGAAAAATAGTGACTTAGGAACAATCCTCACACTTACTACTGCCGCATCGTCCTCACAATCACGTGATCAAAATATAGGCACTTGGCAACTGACATGTACTTATGACGGTTGCACTCTTCTGGGGTCATGTGATCACTATTTGCGACCTTCCCAGCTGCCTTCCAACAAAGTCGACGGGGGAAGCTGAACTCGCTTAACGACATGATTCACTGAAAAACTGCAACAGCTTCTTTAACAACCCAAAAGGGCTTAAAATCAGGTGTGGCTCACTTAACAACCACTGTGCTTAGCAACAGAAATTCTGGCCTCAATTGTGGTCAGAGGTTGAGGAGCACCTGGCGTTTCAGCAACTGGCTGAGATTCACTATAAATTGTTTCCCTGTTGCACAAACCACAATGTGAAAGCCCGGAAGACCACACAATAGCAAGAATCTGGCTTCCCAATTGACTGTGCTTGTCAGAGGGTCACAAAAGATGATCATATGACCCCAGGACACTGCAACCGTCATAAATATGAATCAAATGCTAAGCATCTGAATGTTGATCATGGGACCATGTGAATGCTGCAGTGGCTGTAAATGTGAAAAATGGTCATAAGTCACTTTTTTTCAGTGCTGTTGTAACTTTGATCAATGAACTGTTGTAAGTCAAGGACTACCTGTATTTAGGGTTTATTTTAGCAATAAGGAATTACAGAAATTGGTCCATTGGGCGTACAGGAATCTGAGAAAGGTAATATGTAGGGATGTCAGGGCATAACATCTATCACACTGGCATGGCCACTTTAATTTTTGTGACCCAAGAACATCCCCCCGCAATGTGCGTCCATGAGCCACGGTGGCGAGTGGTTAGAGTGCAGTACTGCAGGCTACTTCTGCTGACTGCCGGCTGCCTGCAATTTGGGAGTTCGAATCTCAGCAGGCTCAAGGTTGACTCAGCCTTCCATCCTTCCAAGGCGGGTAAAATGAAGACCCAGATTGTTGGGGGCAATAAGCTGACTCTGTAAATTGCTTAGAGAGGGCTGTAAGGCCCTGCGCTATATAAATCTAAGTGCTAGTGCTATTGCTACATCAGCACCAGGTATTGCAACTCATAGCAATAGCACTTAGACTTATATGCCACTTCACAGTGCTTTAATCACAAAATCACAAAAGCCAGGCACCCTATACCACCAGAAACTATGTTGCATGCATGTGTGGAAAGGGTGTGGAGTTGTAATTCTCACATCCAGAGCTGTTCCCAGAATATGGTAATAAAGTGTCAATTGATGGTGCAATCAAAACTCTGGTTTTTTTTTTTTTTAATGTGCATCTCCAAAAACGCAGGCAGGGTTTTGATCATAACACAGCAGTTGCCACTTCCGATATTTTTGACTGTACTCTCCAGGCCTTTGTTCACATCACATCAGACACGCACAGCATGGACATATGTTTCTCAAACTGTCTGAAGGCCGCCACGCCTAGAGCACTGCAGAATGAACATCACAAGATTGGTCGCTAGAAGGAATGGCTTGTCTGAAACTTTGGAGAACCTGCCAATCAAGAAGTGGAAGAAATTAGCTTCTTCCTCCCATTTGCTGCACTGAAAGGTTGGAAAAAAACACTTAACCTTCTTTTTCCTCTGATTTATTTTTGTTTTAAAAGAAGCGTTTGGCATTTCAATTTAACCACTATTGAAGGAGAGAGAGAAAGACTAAATATTCCTTTTTGTTTTCTGAAATGGGGCTCATCATTTGCAATATAAGATATATACCAATGGAGCTACTCTACTCCTGTTTCCCCTTTAAAACTATGCAAATTCTACCAATTAAGCAAATTCTACAAATTAAGTGATTTAAACCTCTTCCATCTTTGTGGGGAATCCCATCTATTATTAAATGGGTGCCAAAGCAGAGAGAATCAGACTCATTGACTGCATTTTAGATCATTTATTTTTATGCATTTCTGTTAATTTGATTATAGTCCTGGGAAAAATGCTGCTCCAAATTAACTTGGCTGGCTATTTGGTTAGTAAAACCCTAATCAAATTTTACCGACATCTATCTTCAAGGAAGTGTGATTGATAAATGTGATTTACTTTATTGTTTTTTAAAATAATTTTGATGTATTTTACTGTAGTGTTTATAATTGTAGCTAGAATTTTTTGAGTGATCAAGTAATCAGTCTGATAAAATGAAAAGCTTATCTAAAATATGTATTTATCGGTCTTGGTAGAAGAGTCAAACTATTTGACACAATGAACAATGCTGTACAAATGTTACTGGACTACAAATGCATTCACACAATATATGAAGTTTGGTTAAGGCTGACCTTAGTTAGGCTTTTTCAGGCCTCAGCTTTTGCTTAAGAGATGATTTAGTGAACATTCCTGCCTCGAAAATGGGTTATTTCAGAAACCAGGTTCTGCAATCCTGCAGTTTGATTCCAAGCCATGTTTCCCTCTACATAATGTATGAAATGGCCATGATGCCAGAAAGTAGCAGTTCTCTATGGTTGAAATCAACGCAGAGGGTTAGAGTTACCGGCCTTGACATCCTGTATTAGTTTGTAATCCTGTTTGTATGTGACTGTTGATTCCCAGAATTCTGGGAATTGAAGTCCACGCATCTTCAAGATACCAAGGTTGAGAAAAACAGCCTTATTGGCTGATCAGGCAGTAGTTCAAAACAGCACTGGCTGCCTTTTCATTTTAGAAAAAAAAATATGGATTACATATCATGGACATATAAACTGGTGATGTTTAGCCAGTTTAGTTAAAAACGAGTGGATACCAGCTTACAATATATAGCAAGCTTGGTTAGTTTGCCCTAGGAAGACATTTCTCTGGTTGAGCTTGCTATATGACGTAAAACAACTTGGCTAGTTTATGGATGGATGGATTGTACTATACAATACAGAAAGTAGGTTAACACTGGAGTCAAGTTGAATGTGAATGTAGCCACACTTCTGTCATTAACAGGTATATCCCCTTGCAACTTATCCACTCTGTGACTAATGTCCTAGTTGATCATTAAACCTTTTAGTGAGAGGGCAGCATGAAAATTCAATCAATCAAGACTTCTGATACAACTGGGGCCTGGCCATGGCTCCCATAGCAGAAGAGATGAGTTCCAAAGTCCTTCCAGTGTGAATCACACAGGCCAAAGATAGCAGACCCTTCATAGGCGCAGTGATTAGAATGCAATTTTGCAGGCTAGCTCATTACTCACTGCCAGGAGTTCGATCCTGACCAGCTCAAGCTTGACTCAATCTTTCATCTTTCCATAGTCGGTAATATGAGAACCCAGATTGTTGGGGGCAATGTGCTGACTCTGTAAAGTGCTTAGAGGGGGCTGTATACAGATTCTTGAACAGACCACAACTATCTGGATTCCTACAACAAACTATGCCATTAACTATAATTTGCGAAGCAGAAGAGATAGGTTTGTGCAGCAAACAAAGAATTGTGGGTTTTAGATTTTTATCTGTTATATATTGGCTGTTTTATTTATTGGGTGCCCTATGGGGAAAGTTGGTAATTCAGTAAATAAATAAACAAACAAACAAATAAAAACAGGCAGGTCATTGTAATAGGATAGTGTTCTGACCCAGGCTTCGTCAAACTTAATAAAACACAAACTGAATTTAAAAGTAAAACCTATTTTAATGCAACACTGGGAATTACTTGCATTCCCAGCCAAAAAACTGTGTAATTTATACACAGTCCCTCCAGATAAGAACATGCTTTTCAGTGCTGTAGAATGCTGCCAAAAACAGACGTCCAATTAAGGCTAACATAAACCAACCCAAAACCTCAGAAAAAAATGACCAGAATACGCAGAGCTTCAAGAAAGACTCGGAAATTACTGAACTGCTTTGCTTCCTGCAAAGCTTTTCATCATTGAGGTCTGACTTTTATCCCTTATGGGAGGGGCAATCGCCTCCCAGCCTTACTCCCGAGTTGTCCCCTCTGCTTCAGTTACTCTTGCCTTCTAGCAGCTCTGCGCACATGCGCACTGGGGACAGGCTCCCCGGGATCCTCTGATTTGCTGCTGCCAGACTCCAGAGGCTCTGGAGGCACCACCCCACTCCCAGATGGTCCTGGCCCCATCCCTGCATCGTATGCAGGACCCTCATCCAAGTCCTTTCATCCTCACTGTCCGATACCTCTGCCGTCTGCACCGGCTGCCGGCGAACCACAACAGATATCCTATTTTGAGAATGCAATCACTGATACTTTCCATCTCAGACCAAAGGCTACCTGAGAATTAAATCTTCTCCCATCGATATCAAACGTTCAGCCATCTCAACCGAGACTCCTTCAAGGGACGTGTGGTATCTTCAGGACAGAAGTAAGCGCAGGAGATAATTGTCTTTATGTTCTCCTGCAATGTCTCCCTTATGAGATAAAACAACGAATGCAGATGCTTGGCAGGTATCATTCTACCTCTCCGGAGAACCTGGGAAAGCTGCTGGACCTGCCCCAAAATACGCCAGCAAGTCATATAAACTGACACACATGCACAAAGAGAAGCACAGACTTCATTCTTTCATAATCACCCACTCAATGAAAACACAAGCCAGCAACAACCACCATTCACAGACTGCATACAAACAGCAGGTTATATGCACACAGATACAACTGCACCAGATCAAAACAGGAGTTTGGTTGGGTGACATGTGGGAGGTACAGCCAATCGCAGTTTTCATCGCCTAGGGCCCCACCTACCCACCCACTCACCCACCTACCTCCATCTGCAATTCAGAGCCATTTGCCAGCTTTGGTTTTTCTGGCCCTGTTCAGCTCTCCCAGTCGGAAGAGCGACAAAAAAACTTCCATTCATAAATGCAGGCACCACAACTCAGGCAGCACAGATTGGGTTTCCAAGTCCATTTTGTGGGAGGCCCCCTAGCTTGCAAAAGGGGATTCCTTGATTTGGATGTCACAGCATGGCAGCTCGCAGCTTCCTCAGTCAGGGGTTAGTACCTGAAATTCTGCAAGTACAGACAAGCGTATTGATCGGTGCAGAATATAGCAATAGCCATAGCCCTTAGACCAAGGGTCTTCAAACTTGGCAAGTTTAAGACTTGTGGACTTCAACTCCCAGAATTCCTGAACTAGCATGACTGGCTGAGGAATTCTGGGAGTTGAAGTCCACAAGTCTTAAAGTTACCAAGTTTGAGGCTCTCTGCTTATATGGAATTTGTTTAAAAAACAATGGGATTTAGTTTTGCCTACACTGATGTATTCAAATAAAAATACAATAAATGGGAGCTGGCATATAATTACCCTTGCCAAGAATTACAGTCGCCAACCGATTTTTGTGGTGAGGAGGAATTCTGGGAGTTGAAGTCCACAAGTCTTAAAGCTGTCAAGTTTGAAGACCCCTGCATTAGATTTATATACTGCTTCATAATACTTTGCTAAGCGGCTTATAGAGTCAGCTTATTGCCCCCAACCATCTGGGTCTTCATTTTACCAACCTCGAAAGGAATGAGAGCTGAGTCAACCTTTAGCCAGTCAGGATCGAACTGTTGGCGGTCGGCAGAATTAGCCTGCAATACTGCATTCTAACAACTGCTCATCGCAAAGCCTTTCCTTTACCTAACCGTGATAGAAATGTGTCTCAGCAGCCTGTGTCTGCAGCTCGCCTTCATAACATTGCCTTTTGCTGATCTTATCCTTGAGCCCATCGTGCCAGATTCCTAAGAGATCTGCTGGGAATCCATCTCTGTGCAAAGCGCCCTATGCACATTCCTCATAGGTGCATAGCTCATCTCTGTACCACATCAGCTAACAACTGCCTCTGGTCTCTTCAACCCTCATACATACATACACACACACACCACAGCAAAAGCCATAACCACACCTTTGACGCTTGTGAGCAAGCCACACAGACGAAGGCTGCTCTCCCCATCTCTGGCTCTGCCCAAATCCTTGCCCAAACAGGTGAGGGCATCTCCTCTTTTGGCAAACCAAGGGCCATCAAGGTGTCTACCTCCCCATCTCCTCCCTCCACCTCCAGCCTCTTCTCTTGGCAGCCTCCCTGGGCCTGTCAGTCAAATGGCAGCTGCAGAAGAAATGACTTCAGGCTGCTCAGTTCTGCAGTGAACCGTCCGAATGCCTGCAAACACATTCAGCAAGCTCAGTGCCTGCAGCAATTCCCTGGAGGTGCCAGAGGAAGGTGAAAGCTATCACTGACTGCACACCTGCCTCGGCTGCAGCTACCTGTGAGCAAAGGAACAGCTAAGCATCCTCAGATATTTTTTTAAAGCAAGTAGTTATATGTATTTGCACACACACACACACACATATGCACAAACGCTAGCCACACCTGCCAGTGGTCCACTGCATAAGCCCTGCTTGTCTGCACATAACTTGTCTGCATGCCCACAACATCCATAACCCAGTTTTTGAAGGAAACCCATGTCTGTTCCCTACCTAAAACCATGGAACCATCATCTGACAAGCCGGAGGCTAAGCTGCAAAAGAATTAACCAGAGAGCAAAAAACCCCAGCTGTCTGCCTTTAATGGACTTGGTGAAATATGTTGTGTGAACATTAGTTTGTGTTCCAGAGGATGCTTATTTTTGCTGGGGAAGGCACCTCCCTCCCCCCTCCTCTCTCCCAACAGACGCGTGTCCAGCACAGAGCTCCACGCAAACCAATCCAGGGGGGGGGGGGGCGAAAGGAAACCCCACTTATGGGTCACTGCACCACCGCGGATCCACGCCCCGAGGCAATTCGGGTGAGCCACGGTAGGCAAACCACGCCTAAGCCAGTTCTGCCAAGCCGCGCCTCGGTTCCAGAGAAATCGTTCCCACCATTCCAAAGGGAAAGTTGCAGCGATTTTATATTAAAAAAAGCAAAACCCAAACCCTGCAAAGTTGCGGGAAAAGAGGAGAGGGAACCCCCCCCACCCCTCAAAAAAAACCCAAATTAAGGAATTGGAGGGAAGCAAAAAAAAAAAACTACAGGCGGGTGGGATTAGCGTGCAAATGGCAGCCTTCAAACCAACCAATCAACCAACCCACCCACCCAAATGGGGGGAAAAAAATCGCGCTCTTCGCCGGCTCCGCTCCGGAGTGGCTTCGGAGCAGCGGCGTGAAGCAGCATTCGGGCCATTCGGAAAAAAAAGCGCCAGCCTTGCCCCGGATTAACCCCGCAGAGATGCCTTAAATGCCATTTCAACTTCTCTCCCTCCAGTCCGGATTCCACGCCTATAATGCGGGTGTTGAGAGATTCGAATTTCTTCTCTTACCCTCCCCCCCACTCCCAAATAAATGAGGTTCCAGCCCCCCCCCCCCCCCGCCTTCTCCTTTCCCCACTAGCCCCCTCCCCGCAAGGAATGGCCGGCCTGGCGGAGCTTGGTGGGGGATGCCCTCCCCCCTCCAGGGAATCCCGGCGTCCCGTCCCGTCCTCACCCCTCATCCCCACCTTGCCTGCCTGCTTGCCTCCCCAGGGAGTGGAGGGTGGGAGGGGGCGGCTCACCCTGATGCGGCGGCGGGGTGATCATGGTGTGTGTGGGGGGGGTGGGACGCTGGCGAGGCGGCAACTCCCGAGGAAGCTTGATCCGGAGCAAACGAGCGACTGCGGCACGGCCAGGCTGGGCGGGCGAGGAAATAAGACGGGAGCGAAGATGCGGGGTTGGGCGGGGGTGGCTTTCCTTTCCCAGCGCGCGCCCCCTCCGCCTCCTCCGCCGCTCGCTTCTCTCTCTCTCTCTCTCTCTCCCCCGCTTCACGTGGGAAGGGAAGGACCAGTGGAAACGGAGAGAGGTGGGCTGTCTCCCACGGGGTGGCGGGGGGGGGGGGGGGGGGGCGTGGCAGCCCATCTCAGACCTTTTGGCCTCTGATCTCGCCGCTTCTCCAGAATGCAAAGCATCCCCTTTGGCGCAGAAGGCGCCCGGTGGGAGAAGGGTGTGTGTGGGGGGGGTCTTGCTTCCCAAGGACCCCTCTGGGTTTTATTCCCACCCCACCCCACCCACCCACCCTCGCTCGCTCGCTCGCTCGCTCCGCAGTAAATCGGGATAGATCCAGATCCAGATCAT
Source organism: Bungarus multicinctus (assembly GCA_023653725.1). Lineage (NCBI taxonomy): Eukaryota > Metazoa > Chordata > Lepidosauria > Squamata > Elapidae > Bungarus > Bungarus multicinctus. The sequence continues at coordinate 10,068,829 of CM042835.1, read as the reverse complement.
CAGAGTTGGAAGGGACCTTGTAGGTCATCTAGCCCAACCCCCCCCCCCCCACACACACACACATATACACCATTTCTGACAAATGGCATGATGGGAGCCGCTCCGGGGCGACTGGCTCTCGGCTTTCTCCTGCGGCCAGAAAAGCTCGGGGGGGTGGGGGTGGGGCGTAGGCCGAGCCTCCCTGCACAGGAGCAGTCTATCCCTGCTCAGCGGCTCCGGCGATGTAAGCGGCGGGCGCGGCTGACTTTTGTCATTCTAGAAACCCCTTTGCCCAACCAGGAAAGCCCTCTTGATGTATTGGGGCTACGACATCCAGCAGACCCGGGGTGGGGTGGGGGGTGGCATCCTTTGCTCGCAACCTTTTCAATGCCCCTTTTCAATGCCTGGCACTTCGGGGTACATTTCTCGCTTCCTTGCACCTATGCAATATCTGCCAATAATGGCGTAGCTTTAGCGCTAAACCAGGGGTTGACAACCTTAAAACAGTCAAAGAGACATTTGGACCTGTTTCCCACAGAAAACACTGGGAGCCACAAAACCCTCCCCATGCCTGACTACGGCTGTTTTTTTAGGCTTCCTAGATTTGTGATTTTTATTATTATCATCATCATCATCATCAATTTTTAAAACTTTGTAGTGTGATTGTGATGTGGTGTTGGGGCACTGTGCTTGGAGTAGCTTTCAAATATCATTGTATTTGTGGAATGCAATGATAATAAAGGTATCCTATCCTATTCTATTCTTTTATACAAATAGGGCTCTCTCCCCCCTATTAAAATGTGTTTGGCCCTTAATAGAAGATGGAAGCCATATGGATTGAATTGCTATCTACCAACCAACCCTGGTTTTTAAATCTTGGTCTGTGCAAGAAACACTAAATTGGGTTCAAACAGCAAAGGCTGCTTTGTGCAATGAATGGACTAAACTGATTTGCAAGATTGTCTTTTCGTTAATGTGTCTTGTTCTCCCAAATTGCTCCTAACTTCCATTCAGTTAGACATTCAGTTAGACCAGGGATTGGCAACCTTAAGAGCCATTTGGACCTGTTTCCCACAGAAAAGAAAACACCGGAAGCCACAAAACCCTCCCCATGCCTGACTATTTCCTGAGCGCCACAAATCTAGCGTATATAGTTGAATTAAAGATTCTGCTTTCTTCTGAAACTTTTCTTTTCTTGGATTTATCCATGGTTAGCCTACCAGGGTGGGTGGGTCGAAAAACGCAATAAATCGCTTGCCGACAGATGTCGCATATTGGCAGTTGCAATGCATATTTTGAGCAAACAGGGAGCCGCAGCAGAGGGATGAAAGAGCCACATGTGGCTCCAGAGCTGCGGGTTGCTGACTCCTGTGCTAAACAATGGCAGGGCTATTCAGGAGCACCCATGGTGCTCAAGGAATGGCAAAAACTTTAGCGGCTGCAGAGCAGAACAGACAGGGTGTAAGCTGGACATTGAATGATTGAAGAGATTGGGCTGCCATTTGTTAGAAATGGACTAGGGTCTCCTGCTTGGGCAGAGTTGGGGGGGGGTTGGACTAGATGACCCTACAAGATCCCTTCCAACTCTGTTAATCTGTTAATGGTTTTCTGGCTTCATGCAATACACTGAGCCTTAAAGAGATGGGCTGTCACCACATAAACAGTCCTCTAGCCAAGATTAAACTGAATTTGGTGGGCTTTGCAGCTGCTAAGTCTTGATCTGACCAGGTAAAACTGGTGTGAACACACACAGCCATTTTCCTCAAGCCAAGTCAGCCAACATCATTGCCAGGAAAACACAAGCAATAAAAGATACTAGAGTAATCTGCAGTATACTATAAGCTGGCTGTGGAATTCTGGGAGTTGAAGTCCATACATTTTAAAGTTGCCAAGGATTGAACAAACACTGTTCTGCATGAAGGACATTTACAGGTAGTCCTCGACTTACGAGCACAACGGAGCCCAAAATGTATGTTGTTTAACATTGGCTAAAAGGAATTTTGGCCCATTTTGCCACCTTTCTCATCACAGTTGTTAAGTGGATCACTGGAGTTGTTAAGTTAGTAACTCGGTTGCTAAGCAAATCTGTTTTCCACATTGACGTTGCTTGTCAGAAAGTCACAAAAAGGGGATCCCATGAGCCAGGACACTGCAACGGTCATAAATACGAGTCAGTTGCCAATCATCTCAGTTTTGATTATAGGACCATGGGGAATGCTACAACGGTGCAAATTCACATTACATTCACATCCGTGGTGGGATTCAAATTTTTTTACTACTGTTGATGGGCATGGCTTGATGGGCGTGGTAGGGGAAGGATACTGCAAAATCCCCATTCCCTCCCCACCCCACTAACCTGATTTCCAGCTCCGTTCTCCTGTGCAAGGCAACCAAAGAAGACCCAGCCAATCAGCTGGGACTCAATGGGAGGCAGAGAATAGATAGGGGCGGGGCCAGTCAGAGGTGGCATTTGCCGGTTCTCCGAACTACTCAAAATTTCCGCTACCGGTTCTCCAGAACTGGTCAGAACCTGCTGAATACCATCTCTGGTTCACAGGCTTGATAACTGACTCACATTTATGACAGTGGCAATGTCCTGGGGGGAGTCACATGATCAGTCATGCAATTCAACTGGTGTAACAACTGGTTCAGTGATCGCGCACTTCACTTTACACGCATGCACACCAGTGGTGTGTTTCAAATACTTTTACCACCGGTTTGGTGGGCGTGGCTTGGTGGGAATGCTTTCCGTGCACACACACACTTCATGCACACCAAATGCACACTTTGCACAGTTGCAGAAGCGTTTTGAGTCACTTCCTGCAATCCTGCACTCTCCCTGACACTTCAGCAATGCCGCGCAAAACAGCTGCGCTTCAAAAGCAGAACATAAAGGTTAGTATGGGAGCCCGGGTGCATGGATGGGCCCAACAGCAGAGGGTCAGAGACAGAGGTGGTATTCAGCAGGTTCTGACCAGTTCTGGAGAACCAGTAGTGGAAATTTTGAGTAGTTCGGAGAACCAGCAAATCCCACCTCTGACTGGCCCCGCCCCCATCTCTTCTCTGCCTCCCATTGAGTCCCAGCTGATTGGCTGGGTCTTTCTTTGGTTGCCCTGCACAGGAGAACGGAGCTGGAAAGCAGGTTAGTGGGGTGGGGAGGGAATGGGGATTTTACAGTATATCCTTCCCTTGCCATGCCCACAAAGCCATCCCCACGAAGCCACGCCCACAGAACTGGTAATAAAAAAAAATGGACCCCACCACTGGTCGGAGAGAACCAGTTCAGGCTCCGCTGCTCACTGCTTGCTACCAGCTCAGCAGAACCGGGCCCAACGGGTAGAATACCACCACGGATGCACATCATTGAAATAAACCCATTTTCAGCTCCAATACTTACCTTCTACTGCAGCCCCGGTGAGTAAAACAGCAAATCATCTGTGCTCCAAAACAAGGAAACAAAGCACAGAAAGAGCAGGGGTGGGTAGGCAGGGCCAAATTATCACTGGAACTACCGGTTCGCCCGAACCGGTTCTAACCAATAAAATCCCACCCCTGCACGTGATCTCCTTTTGAGACCTTCTGACAAGCAGGGAAGCCAGTTTCAATTAAGAACCGGCCGACTAATTTAGCAACTGCACGGTTTCACTTTAACAACCGTGGCGAGAAAAGTTGTAAAATGGGGCAAAACAAATTTCCTCACTTAGCAACATAGATTTTGGGCTCAATTGTGGTCGTAGGTTGAGGACTCCCTGTATCCCTGGTTGATGACCCAATTGCAACTGCCATCTTGAGTTTTTTTTAACCCCTTCATACATTCTCGCCATGTCTGATTTCTCCCACCAGTCCCCGTGTGTTATTTCTTGTTACTGGTGAAAATCTGGAGTTAGGGGTAATATATATCCATAGCAGGGGTGTCAAACACAAGGCCTGAGAGCTGGATCCTGCCCGCAATATGGTCAGATCCGCCCCGGAGGGCCGTTCTGGAAAATGTAAGGGGCTGGCCTGCGTCACTTTGGCCCAGTCTACCCAATGAGAAGAGATGTGCCAGCAGTTTGAGGAGTGGCTTCAAACTGGCCACGCCCACCCAGTCGGCCACGCCTACCCAAACTGTCATGTCTAGTGAGTGAAATCAAGCTGGCCATGCTCACCCAGTAAGCCACATTCACCAGTCGGCCACACAGCCCCTCCGGAGGTCAACCACAGCCCTGATGCAGCCCTCACCAAAGTTGAGTTTGGCACCCCGATCTATAGCTTAAAAAAAGGAGTGGACCAGCTGTTCTGACCCAAACCTGGTTCCAAGCAAAGACCAAACAGAGATAAAAGCAAAATGCTTCTCTGTGAATTATGTTCATTCACAGTAAAAACACTATTAAAACCAGGGGTGGGATTCTACCAGTTTGCATCTATTCGCTAGAACCAGTTGTTAACATTCTAAGCAGTTTGGAGAACCGGTTGTTAGAATAAATTACTGGCCTAATTCTGTAAGGAAGGCAGGAAGGAAACATTCTGGTGTTGCTTACAGAAATTGCCTCTCCATTAACCCTTATTACATTCTTGGCAGGACTAGACTTCCTGTCTCAGGAACATCTCTGGAGTTTTTTCCCCTCCTTTGCTGATACTTTGCTTGTGTGGAGTGACCATTCAAAGTTACAATGGCACTGAAAAAAGTGACTTATGACCATTTTTCATACTTACGACGATTGCAGCATCCCCACAGTCATGAGAGGCCAGGTGAGGAGATGCATGCCTCTATGTGAGTGATGTTGAGTTGGCCATGCCGAGCCAGTAACATGACCACCAAGCCATATCAACCAACTAAGCCATGCCCACAGAACCGGTTGTTAAAAAATCTGAATCCCACCCCTGATTAAAACTAATTGTCCCAGATAAGAACAAGCCTTGCCAAGGTTGGGCAAGGCTGCCAAGAACACTAGATTAAATTGCAAGGAAATAATCAAAACCAAAAATCTCCAAACACAAATCAGGATAGTCCGAACTTCCACAAGACTTGAAGTGCAAGAACTTCTTCTTCTGGCAAAGAATCCCACCTCTGAGGGCTGGCTTTTATCCCTTCAGGGAGGGGCCATCCCCTTGCAGCCTTACTCCCGAGTCACCCATGCTGCTGCAGCTGCTCTTTCCTTCGAGCAGCCCTGCGCACAGGCTCCTCAGGGCGGTCTTCATCATTGCTGCCAGACTCCACAAGCTCTGAAGGCAGCACTCCACTCCCTGATGGTCCTGGCCCCATCCCTGCATCACACGGAGGCCCCTCATCTGAGTCCTTCTTCGCTCTCCGAGGCCTCAGCCATCCACACCTGCTGCCGGCGAACCACAACACCAGCTTAGCTCAAACTGACACTCTATTGAATCCCCACAACCTACCCGCCAACATGTCCTAGATAGTGCAAAATCCTTCCTAGCCATTCATCTCCTGGGGAAACGAAACACCTATTTATTGGATTGTCAAATTAATTTAAACTCATCCTTTCATCTTAAAGACAATGGCTGATTTAGAAACCCTTTGTTCCAGCTTTATGGAAGAACTAAACTGCAATTGAATGAGGGGATGTGTCGCACACCCCCAGGGCTCTGTGCAAAGTGAATCGCTCCTTTCCCTTAATCCCACCTTGCGAAATTATGCAGATGATTCCAAATCCACAGGGCTCAGAATGGGAATCTTTCCACTTCTGAGCCACCCAGCTTCCGACATAGACTGCTACAGCTGAAGGATTGCATTCCCACCCCTAACTCCCCAATTGCTGTTTACAAGTAGTCCTCAAATTAACAACAGTTCATTTAGTGACCATTCCACGTTACAATAGCCCTGAAAAAAGGGGACTTACGACCATTTTTCACAGTTACCACCTTAGTAGCATTCCCACAATCACATGATCAGAATTCAGATGCTTGGTCACTGGGTCATACTTATGGCATTGCTGTGTCATGAGGTCATGTGGTCACATTTTGGGACCTTTTGATCAGTGGTGGGATTCAATTTTTTTTTTACTACTGGTTCTGTGGGCATGGCTTGGTGGGTGTGACTTGTGGGCGTGGCAGGGGAAGGTTACTGCAAAATCCCCATTCCCTCCCCACCCCACTAACCTGCTTTCCAGCTGTTTTCCTGTGCAGGGCAACCAAAGAAGACCCAGCCAATCAGCTGGGACTCGGGAGGCAGAGAATAGATGGGGGCGGGGCCAACCAGAAGTGGTATTTGCAGGTTCTCCAAACTACTCAAAATTTCCGCTATCGGTTCTCCAGAACTGGTCAGAACCTGCTGAATACCACCTCTGTTTTTGATGAGCAAAGTCAATGAGGAAGCCAGATTCTCTTAACAACCAGGTTACTAACTTATCGGTTCTCCAGAAGTGGTCAGAACCTTCTGAATACCACCTCTGGGTGATGGGCGTTGTTTTCCAACATGCCTAAATTAAAAGTAGAAGGGACGAAAATTACAAATCATGAAGTAATCTCGAAAGTAACCCCAAATTTGCAAGACTTCCCTATTGCAATGCATTCTGCCTTTCATTTTCAGAGGTTAATGACATATCAATGGCCAGGAGAGATGGCCTTCCCCTCATGTTATACTCGTGCCAGTTGGCTGAAAGTCATTCCAATAACTTCTTCGCTATCCAAAATCCATGTGATAATCAAGAAGATCAGGAACAGAGGTTCACTTTCAAGTGAGGTTGTAGTCATGTTATCGGTGGAAAAAAACCAAAAACAATGGACTCAGGGGAAATAAAATTACCCAGCTGGATGTTACCTTATTATTTGTTACTGAATTATTTGTTCTGAACAATAGTACCTGAAGTGTGTAGCCATTCTTAATGGGGAAGCTTTCTCTCTGTCCTTGGAGTGGACATTTTACTTATTTATATCCCTTTATTATTTTTACAAATAACTTAAAGTGGCAAACATATCCAACACGCCCCCTTCCTTCTCTTATTTTCCCCACAACAACAATCCTGTAAGTTGGATTTGCTGTAATCCTGTAAATTGGGCTGAAAGAGAGTGACTGGCCCCAGGTCACCAGCTGACTTTCATGACTAAGGCAAGACTTGAACTCATGGCCTCTGGCTTTACTAGCCTGGTGCCTTAACCACTAGACCAGGGGTCGGCAACCTTAAACATTCAAAGAGCCCCAAAGGTCCTAACCGGAAACCCCCCACTCAATTCTGGAGTTGACTGGAAGTCTGGTTCCCCCACCATAGAGTCTCCTCCTAGCATGGCGTCCTTTTTCCTTTTACCGACTGGTGACAGGGAGCCACAGCAGAGGGATGAAAGAGCCACATGCGGCTCCAGAGCCGCGGGTTACCAATAAGACCAAACTGGCAATCTTTGCATTCTCTGGAGCAAGGGACAAAGATGGGGGTGGCTATTGAGGGAAGAATCAAGATGGCAACCACAACAGTGGAGTCAAAGCCTCACCCTTGCAGATAAAAAATGGGCCCAATCGTGGCTGGTCTCTCGATATTTTTACTCTTCCCCTCTATGGACATGGCAGACAAGGGGATGAGAGAATTCAGAGGTCTACCCCGGCCTTCTCAAACCTTAGCACCCTCCATAGAGATGGACTTCAATTCCCAGATTTCTCAGCAGTGCTGAAGAAGCCAAAAGAAAGTTGGATTAAGCCAAGAGGCCCTAATAATCATCTACAAATTAATCATATTTTTCCTGATTTACCCTTTAGAACAGGGTTTCTAAACCTGGCCAACTTGAAGATGGCTGGCTGGGGAATGGCTACAAGGATTCTGAGTGTTTCCATTAGTAATTTAAGATTTCTATCCCACTTTTACAAGACCGCATTCTGCCATTTTCCTCTCACAGTCCGGTGCGCTCCCACAGGGAGGGTCTCTTGCGGGTCCCGTCGGCATCTATGTGCCGGCTGGTGACCCCGAGGAATAGGGCCTTCTCTGTGGGGGCGTCTGCCCTCTGGAATGGGTTGCCTCCGGAGTTACGTACAGCCACGGACCTGGGAACCTTCAGGCGTGCCTTGAAAACCTGGCTCTTTGACCAGGCCGGCTTGGGCTGATTTTAGATTTGGGTATTTTAATTTTTATATCAAATTTTAGGGTTTAAGGGAGGGGTTTTAATTGTTTTCAGCCAGGGTCTTTAATTTAATTTAGTTTTAACTTTTATATATTTAATGTTTTTAATTGTATGGCTGTGCACCGCTCCGAGTCCTTCGGGAGAGGAGCGGTATATAAATTAATATTATTTTATTCCATACAACTCGAGGCGCACACTCACATGCACACAATACCTCCTATTTTCTCAACAATTCTCTTCCCTGGAAGGAGGAGGGTTGGGCTGAGCAGGCGTGACTGGCCCAAAGTCACCCATCTGGTTTACATGCTCAAGGGTGGACTAGAACTCACAGTCTCCTGGTTTCTAGTCCAGTGGTTTAAGAGCAACACCCTCCTACCAGTAGCTTCCATTAAGGGGGTTCTAGGTAGGCCAAGAGACATTGGAGAGCCGTGAAGCCTTCCAAGGCTCCCACAGAATAAGTCTTGTTCCGTGGCTGGTTTATAGAGCAGAATAAAATAACAGTGTTCAAAGGCACCTGGAGGTCTTTCTAGTCCAATCACCTGCTCAGGCAGAAAACCCTATATACCAAGCGTGTCAAACTGAAGGCCCGAGTGCTGGATCTGGCCCACAGGGGGGTTTAGATCTGGCCCACAGAGCCGCCCTGGAAACAGCAAAGGAACGGCCTGAGGTGCATTTGCCAGCGAAAAAGGAGTTCCGGAGGATAGCAGGAGGCTGTTGCAGCTGAAAATGGAGCTCAGGAGCCCATTTTCGTTGGCGGAGCCCTCGAACCACCGCAGGCGCCCCCAACATGAGTGACGTCGAGGTGGACACACCCACCTTGGTCACGCCCACCCTGGTCCCCCAAGGTCAAACACAACCCTGATGCGGCCTTCAATGAAATCGAGTTTGACACCCCTGCTCTATACCACTTCAGACTAAATGGTTATCCAACATCTTTTTAAAAACTTCCAGTGTTGGAACATCTACAACTTCTGGAGGCGAATTGTACCACTGATTCATTGACCTCACTGTCAGGAAATTTCTCCTTAACAGAGAACAGATAATCAGAGTTGGAAGGGATCTTGTAGGTCATCTAGTCCAACCTCCTGCCCAAGTGGGAGACCCTACACCATTTCTGACAAATGGCAGTCCAATCTCTTCTTGAAGGTCTCAAGTGATGGCGCTCCCACTACTACCAAGAGCAAGCTGTTCCATTGGTTGATTGTTTTCATTGTCAGAAAGTTTCTCTTTATTGCCAGGTTAAATCTCTCCTTGTTCAGTTTCCATCCATTATTCCTTGTCTGGCCCACAGGCGCTTTAGAAAATAGCTTGACCCCTCCCTCCCTGTGGCAGCCCCTCAAATATTGGAAGACCACTATCATGTCTCCCCTGGTCCTTAACCAAGCCCAAGTCCTTAGTTCTAGGTTTCTTCTCTCCTTGATTAGTTTCCACCCATTGCTTCTTGTCCTGCCCTCAGGTGCTTTGGAGAATAGCTTGTCTCCAATGCCAATGTTGATGACACATGAAGGACTCCTGCCAACCTATCTCTTCAGCTTTGCACAGTACAATCTCCATCATTTTTTTTTTTTTTTTGTATTTCATCACCCTCTGATTCCACTCCACACAACCCCGTTGTTTGGCTGCCAAAAGATAACATGGCTGGAAGTCAACATCCAAGGTTAGCAGTCCCAGTGCACAGGACTTAAAGGCACACAAAATGACGTCTTTGCAATGTTTCCATCCAAGCCAGAATTGTATGGCACAGCTCAAAGGAGGCTGACCGAGAAACCCCAAAGGGGTTATTTATTTAAAGGTTTAGGGAGCTGTACGCAATGCCTCAGCCCTCTGAGGCCAAGTGCAAGACGCAAAGTGCAACATTTGAAAAAGGAAAAGAGAAGAAAAAAAAAAACAGCTTGTGTTGTCAAAAACATGCTTTTAAAAGAAACATTCCATCAGGGATGCAAACCAGAATTCAGGTTTTAGGGGTTTGTAAATACTTTGAAGTATCTTTTTAGTAAACCAGGTGACATAAATCCAAAGAATTATTTTTAAAACAATCTTCGTGCAGTGAAGATTTTATTTCAGAGGTAGGAACGAATATCAGAAGTGAGGCACGCAGTAGATAGCTTGAAAGCACTTCAGAAACATTTCATTATCCCTGGTTTTAATATCTTTCCAGACTTTGTAGTGATCGAGAGGGATTTTAAAATATCCTGCTTCATGATATGTAGCCTGAGCTTATTTGTTCCAAGAAGACCAGCCAATGAACAGAAGGAAATTGGCTTAAAATAACTCACAAGATTATTATAATGAATAGTGTTAATTGCAGAGATAATTAAACTGTGTGCAAATCTGCTACTGCAGGAGTGTGGAATTTATTGGCAAAGTGTGAATTTTGCAGTATGCTCTTCTTCACCACATGACCTCAGCTGTGAAGATACCAAGGAGAGAATTTGGTATACCCACAGCAGGTTGACTCCAATTTGAGAATCATTCTTGGTGTTTGCTGAGTTTGACAGCTTTCCTACAAATGATTTATTCAATCAATCAATCAATCAATCAATCAATCAATCTGAATAGAGCTCAAAGGGACTTTGGAGGTCTTCTAGCCCAACCTCCTGCTCAAGCAGGAGACCCTATACTATTTCAGACACGGCTAGGTCTGCAAATACAACACTCCCCGGCAATGATTATGTTATTTAGCTTAGTAATGAAATCTCCAGAGCAGTGTTTCTCTACCTTGGCAACTTGAAAATGCCTGGACTTCAACTCCCAGAATTCTCCAGTCAGCAAATTTAGCGAACACCAGGAAACCAACCATTCAGGTTGGACTAGACCAGGGGTCACCAACCTTTTGGACCTCAGGGATCACCAAACTCATAATTTTAAATCCTGCGGAGCAGAGACCCTGGGAAAATCCCCCAAAAAGTCTGCAGGAAAATCCCCCACCCTGTTTTCCTACCGATCAATTGTTCTTTATTTGGGATTGCAGGATACTGTCTCCAGCTCCATTCTCAGTGGGGGAAGAGAGAGAGAGACTTTTGGCTCCATACAAGGAAAGCAGCAGAAGCAGCAGAAGTCTTTCTTTCTCTCCCCCAAACTCTGCCAGAAATGAGTCTTTGCCAGTGCAGCCTCTGGGAGCAGGAGGCCTTGCAGGGTCCCAAAGACTCATTTCTGGCAGAGTTTGGAGGAGAGAAAGAAAGACTTTTGCTGCTTTTCTTGCATGCAGTCAAAAGCAGCAGAAGAAAGAAGCGGAAAGAAGCAGCCTGGTGGCTAGGCGAGGCTTGTGAGGCACTTGGGCAAATTCCCCCCCTCTACCCTTCCCCCCGCTCCCCTCACTACCTCATGTTGTTTGCAATGCAAGCGACACAAGCCTTGTGTTCCTGCCAGCCATGTGGGTGGCACAGCCTTGTGTTCCCACATAGCCTGGATTAATTGCTTTGGAGGTGACATTTCTCTGCAGACCATCAAAATTTTCTCATGGACCACCAGTGGTCCCCGGCCCACTGGTTGGTGACCACTGGACTAGAAAAGGTCCCTTCCGAATCTATTATTCTATGTATTATGAGTCAAATCTTGAGCTACATAAATTCTCTATCTTGGCATTTGAAAACTGACCCTTGCACTTTATCTGAAATACAGCTGGGAAACAGAAAAATAAGTCCTCTCTTACAGTATTTCTTGAACAAACCAGAATTTGGAATGAAATTCAAAATGCAATTCCACGTTTCAAATGGGAACTAAAATTTACAGCCACATTCAAAGGTTTGGAAAAGTTAAAATGCGTGGACTCCAACTCCCAAAATTCTCCAGCCAGCATGTAGCCAGGTAATTCTGGGCATTGAAGTCCATACATGTTAAAAGTTGCTAAAATTGAGAAACGGTGCAGTCTGGTATACAAAGGTATTTGTTGGATGAATTCTCTTCGGGGAGCCTTTCATATTCTGTTAAAAAAAATTTCCCCAATTTCTTTGGCAATTGAAATTGCCAGAGACTCTAACCACTTTTCATTCTGCTGTTGGGTAGCTTTACATGGAGGCTATAGTATTTACTCTATGATTAATGTGCTTGAGGTTATTTTTCTGAAACCAGCTTTGGGGTGGAGTTAACAAATAAAACATGATATGCTCTTTTAAAAATGAAAATAGAAATATTACCCAAACGGAAGATTTTAACACCGTATGCTCCATAAACTGTAAAATACCTTTTCATTTTACATTTCATCTCATAAGGAAAGACCCACAGATAATGAAGAATATCACAAATGTTCTCTCTTATTTTCCCCACTTGTTTTAAGGGACAATTCAGAGCGAAAGAAAATTAATTCATTGATTGAAAAGGATAATTAAAAAGCATGACACAGCAGATTGCATAAAAACAAAACCCCTTTCTAATATCTTCTGCTCCTTCAATGGTTCCCCGATGCCCTTTCTGATTAAAAAGTCTTATTATGGGGTTGCACACATTCCATGTTGTTTGATTAACTCCATTTGAACATTTTGGTTGATCTTTTCAATTCCGAGGCCTTTTTTCCTTATGTAGCAACTGCCCACAATGATAATGGTTTAGTGATAACACTGCAGCCATGGGAAAAAGTGACATTAGGAAACACCTTTAATTGGTCAGGAGTACAGTGAAATCTAGAAAGATTCCTCCTAAGCATGGTCTTTTTTTCCATGCAAAAGAGAAGCCCAGATTTCACATTTAAATCATCTTCTTTTAACAACCCCATAATCCCTTGCGGGATGGAATCTGGGCAACTGAATGGAGCTGAGTGTTTACTGGCCGGATGCCCTTCCTGTCGCCAATGAGGAGTTATAGTCAGCAGATATACATACCCAGAGAGAGAAATATCAGCCTCTATCTAGAATCGAATTCACAGCCTCCTGATTGTAAGGCGAGAGTTCCACCTTTAGGGCAAAATACCATTCAAAATTTCACATTTAAATGATCTGCAGAACTTGATGAAAACCATGAAGAAAAGCAGACGCTAAACAGCAATACACCAACACACACTTCCCCTTACATCAGTTAATTTCACTGATCTTTTAATGAGCAAAAGAATACAGGGGCGACTCCCAGAGAGGAAACAGGACTGAAATGAGGTGCCCATGTCCAACCAGATTCGTCGCTGGTGCACTATGATTGGAGAGTCATATACCAGGTCAAAATCAGCTTGCTAATAGCATTTTCATTTTATAAAAAGCACTCACTCCAAGGATCAAAGGTACAAACATATAAACCATGAGGCTTCCTCCATTCATGAAAAGCTTTTTTTGCATGGAGGATATTTATAGAAGTAGCACGATTTGGGTTGACATGGTTATAGAGTCTTAAGCCCACTGGATTTGGGCAGGTGAATGTTAGTTGGTGCTGCCCTCTACTGGAGAGAAGCCCAAACTCTCCATGGGAAAATTTCATTTAACGATCCGAGATTGTTTTTGAAGATGTGTGGACTTCAACTCCCAGAATTCCCAAGCCAGGAAATTCTGGGAGTTGAAGCCCACACATCTTCCAAGCGGCCAAGGTTGAGTTACACTGATCCAAGCCTTAATATCACCAAGGATTCGAAACAGTGAGTCATTCAACCTTTCGCTCTACTGTCATCAGAGTTAAATTAAACCTAGCCGGATTTAGAAGAGCGAGAAGCAGAGGTAAAAGATTTTGAGTCCACGTCACAGGCAGAAATCTCTCTCCTGGGGTTGGAGCTATCGTCACTGATTTAGCTGCCTTCTTTCACTGGAGTGGATTGCAAGCTGAGAAGGGGATTTTTAAAAAGCTGGCCTGATTTCTCTGCATTGCTCTACTCAAACCTTTTTTTTCAGACTGAGGTCCCTCAAGATGCAATTTCCTCAGCTGGTTCAGGCAGCCAAATGTGCTTGGTAAACCTTTGTAGGATACAGTACAGAACTGGCAAATACCGCCTCTGACTGGCCCTGCCCGTCTCTTCTCTGCCTCCCGAGTCCCAGCTGATTGGCTAGGTCTCCTTTGGTTGCCCTGCACAGGAGAACGGAGCTGCAAAGCAGGTTAGTGGGGTGGGGAGGGAATGGGGATTTTACAGTATCCTTCCCCTGCCACGCCCAACAAGCCACACCCACAGAACCGGTAGTTTTTAAAAAATGGAATCCCCCCACTGCAACAGTAGCATCTCTGGGAGGAAGGGAATCAAAGCAGCATAACCTAAGCCCCACCCCATTTGCAAAACCATCGTGACATCACCAGCATGTTCCAAAAGGGTGTAACTTGTAGCCCAGTGGTGCAATACTGCTTCGGTCATGATGACGACAGCAAACAAGCTCCTATTACAGGCCCCCTTGGTGTGATGTCAGGGCTAGAGGCTTGTTGAAGCTCCACCCTTTCTTTGAAGCTCCACCCACGGAAGCCAGAGGAGGTGTCACAGTTTCAGAAGACAGGAAGCAAATACCTGCCTGGGCGCCATAATCAAGGCAGGGCCTTCATGGGCCAGATCAGATTCTCCACTCTGCAAGCACACAGATGCACACGTGGTGTGGGCAGCAACATACACCAGCCTCCCCCGCAGCGTGTGGGCTACAGTTTGGTCGGCCTTCCAAATGTGAAAACTCTTAGCCAGCAGGACCCAATGCATGGCTGCAAAAAGGCAGGAAGAGAGACCCCCGCTCAAAGCCAAGCTTCCACCCTCTCAAGCTGACCCTTGCATCAGTTCATAACATTGCTTCCTTCTAAAAAGACGAAGCCCCCATTGTCCTTCTGCATTATATCCGGGATACATTTGAGGATGCTAGAAGAAACTCCCCATTCCGGCAGCCAAACAACAACACGAAGATTTCTGACTGCAACACTGGTTCCAGCTATTAAAAACCACAGGCCCTTGGGGGATTGTGAAATCACTGTCGGCCTATTAAGACTGCATTATTTATCATCACTTCCAAGAGACCATTCTCCTCCCTCGGTCTCTCCCCACAGCTCCCTTCTCCTCTTCGAATTTTCCCTCCATATGGGCACAGGTGGCCCTTTCATCTCCGCTCAGTGGGAAATACCGTTGCCCTCGACTGGCCACAAGGGAAAAGAAGGGAAAAAAAAGACACCAGAGAGAAGTTGTCCTTTCTCAGCAGATTTCTTAAAAAAAAAAAAAAACCCACACACACAAAAAAAGCTTTTTCAACCTCTTACATTGCAAAGCTTCCTCTCTAGAGCTTCTCAGCTGAGTGAATCGGTTGATGAGATCCACAATCCCACAAGAAAGGAACTTCAGAAGGTGGCAGGGCATCTCTCCAGCAGCAGCAAAGGGGAAAGGCAGCTGAACTCTCTGAGAGGGTGGGCTGCAGACAATCCTGGGTTCAAAAGATTCTACATATGGATCTCTCTCTCTCTCTCTCTTGATCTCTCTCTCCCCTCCTCCCACCCTCTCTACACACACACACACTGCTAACTACCCATTCAGAAGTTGACGTAGGGCAGGGCAGGGATGTCAAACACAAGGCCCGTGGGCCAGATCCAGTCTGTCCTGTGGTTGGATCTGGCCCATGGAGTCATCCTAGAAAATATAAGGAGCCAGCCCGTATCACTTCGGCCCAGTCTACCCAATGCAAAGAGGAAACATGCCAGCAGTTTGAGGAGTGGCATCAAGCTGGCCACACCCACCTAGTTGGTCACACCTGCTCAGTCAGCCACACCGAGTGGCGTCAAGCTAGCTATGCCCACCCAGTTAACCACACCCACCCAGTTGGACCCCCCCCCCTCTCTCCTGAGGTCAACCACAGCTCTGATGTGGCCCTCAGTGAAATTGAGTTTGACACCCCTGATCTAGGGGAACATTAAATCTACTTCAGGCTTTTAATATCTTCTACCACACCATTTCCTGAAGGCCTTGGTAGCTTCTGAAATGTTCAATACTGAAGTTGTTGTACTTCCAATTAGCTTCCCTATTCCTGTGATTTTAAGATGCATGGACTTCAACCCCCAGAATTCCTCTGCCAGCATACTAGCTGGGGAACTCTCGGAATTGAAGTCCACACATCTTAAAACTCGCCAAAGTTGAGAAACATTGCTCTAACCTTTCTTCTCCTGGCATTCGTTGCATGCATTTGGTCATGTTGGGCTGGGAACTAATAATGAAGGTATCTTGGGAAGGTGGTTGTGATATCCTCCTTGTCTTCTTTCCCATTTGCTCTTTCCAAGCCTCTCCACTTCTTGACATCTCCCAATACTTGCACACGTAAACTAGAATAATATCCAGCTCCTTGCCCAAAGGTTGGATTGTCAGAACAAACTGATGGGAAAAATATCTGCCAACTTGCAATGGGGACAACCACCAAACTCTTAATCATTCTCAGTGGGCAAAACCTCCCTTCCTATTTCTGAAAACCAGCTGTGCACCCTAAAATCCTGATTCAGAACTAATAGAACTACGGATATTAAAAAAAATGTGCTAATGAACACATTCTCAACCTACCTCCATTTCTTTGCACATTTAGGTGGTCAATCTTATAATTATAGATCATCTTGGAGAAGGAACTTCTAATTGGTTGCTAAGAGTCAACACCAATTTAGTGGCCCATCATCCATCCATCCGCCCATCCATCCACAATTTTAAGGAAAGACACAGAGGAAAAAAACATGGTTTTGGAAAGTTTCTTATCCCCTTCTAAGATTGCAATCCAGAAGGGCTGTGCGGTCTCAATAACACAACTATTAATAATAGAGAACACCAATGAAATAGCACCTTATGCCGGATAAACCTCATGCGTGCTTTTCTTTGGTGATAAGGAAAAAAAAATCAGGATCTCTCATTCTTTTGTTTGTTTGTTTTTAGAAATATTGCCTTAGTGGGAGCCCCAAATTGATTTAGTGGTAGCAATCATGGTTAGTTCTGGACAGGGGACCATCTGTGAAGCCGAAGACGGTATACTAGATCGAAAACTTGAGCAACAAGCGAACTACTTCTCAAAAGCTGCCCAGAGAGAACTGCACAAATGCAGCCACCTGGAGAAGAACTCGACTCAAGGAAATTTTTTATTTCCAGAAGCCCAAGGAGAGCTTTTTAAAGGGGAAGAGCTCAGACGGGGCCCTACTGTAAAGCAGCTTGAGCTCAGCTCAGGAGTTAGAATCCTTCTTGGTCACTAGAGGCTGAAGGCCAATGGTTAGAAGGCTGCCCTCCCTCTCTGAGAAGCAGTGGACTTCAAGCAGCAAGCCAAAACAGAAGGGGGAGGTCTTGGTAAGGGGGCTCAGTTGGGTTGGGATGACCCCCAGAGGCAAGCAGTTCTGGAATTCACTGGAGTTGTGGCAAGCAATGGGGCCTTGCTGGGAGAACTAAGGCCAGGCAGAACGAAGGAGGGGAGCTCTCCAGATCCAGGAGGATGACATACAGCTACCTAGGAGAAGAGGAGAAAAGGAAAGAAGTGAGGCTTAGTGGAGAAAAGTTGACAGTCAAATAAAAAAAAAAGGAAGAAGCTCAGGATCCAAAATGACCCCAGTTCCAGCCAGATAATGAATTGATCCTGGTTATGAATGGCATCTTGCTATTGGGAGTTAGCCTCAAGTCTCTTGTTTTCCAGATTTATTCAAAACATCAAACAGCTCAGCTGCCGCTCCTTTTTCAGCTTAAACTCTTAGTCCGATATTGCTTCAACTTTGGCTCTCTTATAATTCAGACCCAGAACAACACATAGCTGAGTGCTGTGATCCATTCTTCACCTACTTTTATTTATTTTTACCATTCTGCACTGGCCTGGCTCTTAGACAGAGGCCTCTATTTCATGTCCCAGCATTGACAGTGGTGGGATTCAAATTTTTTTGCTATTGGTTCTGTGAGCGTGGCTTGGTGGGCATGGCATGGTTTGGTGGGCATGGCTTGGTGGGCCTGGCTGGGGAAGGATATTGCAAAATCCCCATTCTCTCCCCACTCCACTAACCTGCTTTCCAGCTCTGTTCTCCTGTGTAGGGCAACCAAAGAAGACCCAGCCAATCAGCTGGGACTGGGGAGGCAGAGAATAGTTAGGGTTGGGGCCAATCAGAGGTGGCATTGGCCGGTTCCCCGAACTACTCAACATTTCCGCTACTGGTTCTCCTGCTGAATACCGCCTCTGCAGCATGAGCCACGTGGAACAAATAGGATGTCACTTTGGACAAGGTTCGCATGTGCAAGCACACAATTTAAAGTGTGCAGCTGAAAAAGGTGACTCCAGATGGAGCCTTTGAGACCCAGTTCTCCACCTGGTAGATCAGGGGTGTTATTCGCAGCCCAAAAGCCGATGTGTCATGCGCTGGCCACGCCCACTCCTGTTTTAGCGAAGGGGGGAGAAATTGCAATATGTCACATGACGTGACGACGTGAGTTTGACACCCCTGTGGCAGATGATGGCTCTGCTCTCCACATCTCACACAGACCCTTTTGTACAATTCCTCGCCCTGTTTTGAAAATGAGAATTGTTGCTGCAATCAAACAGTTGCAGTGAGATTCTGCTTTTTCATGTTTAAATCCTTGGCACGATTGTGGGAATGTGTGAGCTGAAGGGCTTGGACTTTCAACCCCATTGCATGCTTAATTTCTACTTGATTATTGCTGAGGTCATCAAATGACATACCTACCGGAGAGGTCTGAAGGAAGATAATCCTTAAAATTAAGACAAGCCAATCTTTTCTACCCCCAAAATAGGAAATTTAGACAAGGGAAAGACATGTCTCGCCTGCCTCCAATGTCATGTCATCAAGAAAGCAAGATGCCGTCCTTTTTTTAAACAGATGAGTTATTTATGACAAACAAAAGCTAAACAAAGCTAGCTTTCTTTTTAGAATCAATATAGTGTCTACATGAACAAATCCTCGGTTCTTGAGACCATTTAGGTATCACAGAAGAAGAAAAAGGGGAAGAAAAGGGAGCTAAACGTTGTACTTTGCACAGAGCAACGAAGATGGCAATTGATGGTAAAAACCACAAGAGTGAAGAGAATCAAACTGAAGTTGATCATAAAGGTCATTTTTCATTTAATCTGCAAGCAACTCACCAGTTATGATGTCTTCTATCTCATCCTTGTAGATAAACCTAGTGAGAATTCAAAAAGAAAAGTCTTGAGTTTTTAAAGGGCCTTTCCCTGAAGCTATTTACTCTCTCCTTCAGCAAACACACTTTAAGCTACGACGTGTCTCTTTCCTCCGGTGTCTGTGGCATGATATACCCAAATAGTTTTAAAAACCATCTTGGTTCAGAATGCCGGATGCAGCAAATATAAATTGGCAACCATTTCACCATCCTGGAGTGTAGAAGATTCCTAATTTCTACTGCCCAGCTCTGTGCTGCCCCGAAGTTTGAAAACTCTGCAATGCACAACTTAATCAGCCTTTTAAAGGACGTCTAAGAGATCAGATATTTCCTTACTATTACCAAACTTAATGCTGGCCTATGATGATATTAAGAAGAGATTGAATAACCATTTGTCTGAAATGTATAGGACTTCCTGCCTAAGCAGGGGGTTGGACTAGGAGACCTCCAAGGTCCAACTCTGTTATTCTATTTTCTATTCCATTCCATTCTAAAAGCAAACTCAGTTTTCTTTCTTTCGTTCCCTTTGCTTAAGTTAGAGTTTGAAATCCTCTGAAATAAATATATAAAAAACAATAATTTTTTTAAAGTTCCCTGGCCCAGGAAAAGTTCTCCCCAGGAGAAAAGGGAAACAGAGGGTGGGTGCGGCCACAGGCTGGCTCTTACGCCGGATGGAGCTGCGCAGAGTTCCTTCCTCTTCATCCGGTTCTCCGGTCCTGGGGACAAAACCAAACCATCACACTGGGTTTCCACCTCTTGGGCTATCATCACACCAGACAGTGAAAATTATTTGCATGTAGAACAGGTTTACAGCATTACCTTCCAATGTATTCTGTACACCACAAACCCATATAAGCTCTGCACGCTTCTATCTTTACAGTATTTTGTTTTCCTTCTAAGGAACTATTTCAGCTGATTGGACACTTGGGAGGGGGGGGGTGTCCAAGACTCCTGGAATTCCCCAGCCCGCAAGAGAGGAATCCTGGGAGTCGAAGTCTATGAGTCTTAAAAGTTGCCAAGCTTGGATACCCCTTTTGTAAACCATTTGCACGATCAGAGCTGAAGAAGCTTCTGGGATGAGAAGCAACATGTCTTCCAAGAAAAAACAGAAAGTCCAGTTGCCTCCTGGGGTGTCGGGGGGGAAGTACCTTCGGGACATCAAATTTGGCCCCTTGCAAACGGTCACCAGGAAAACTTTGCAATGTTAGAAATTTGGCATGCTGAGTTCTTTATTTTTCCTCTCTTGCGCTGCATCCTTTTGTGCTGTGTATTCAGGCCAGAGGAAGGCTGAAAATCTTGCCTTGATAAATCATCAGAATGCAGCGTGCTGGGAATTGTTCTGGCTGAGAAGAGAGGCAGCGGTATCAATGCAGGTGGCTCAGGGATGATGTCACTGGGTGCGGGACTTGGACTTGCACAGGGATAGAGAACGTGTTTTTTTGTATAAAAGCTATGCTACAGCGTCCCCTGCTGACATCCAAAAGGAATAACGATTCAGCATACTAAAGGTATATACAGTGGTACCTCTACTTACGAAATTAATTCGTTCCGGAAGCCGTTTCGTACTTAATTTCGTAAGTAGAGGCACATTTTACCTGTAAATGTGTGGGCAGACGCCCTGTTTAGAGTGACCCGTTCTCTACTTGAACCGAGAGCGCGGGATGACCTCTTGCAGGGTAGAGCGGAGGAGTTTTCTCGATTCCTGCATGACAAAATCGCTCAGATTCGGGAGGGGCTTGACTCCAATTGGATGGTCCCGGGGGAGGCGTCCGGGGCAGGTCTTGTGGCAGGTCTTGTGGGTGGGCAGCTGGGGGCCAATTTTATTAGCACAGTGACTGGGAGAGGTAGATATGCTGGGGGTAGAGGGCCGTATCCGGTAAGGGGATCGCGCTCCCGATGTTTGCAAGCGGTAGCGCGCTCCCACCCTCCTTACCCATCCTGCAGCCCTGGTTGTCCGGAATCTCAGGCCCTGAATACCCGGCTGTTGTTGTGCAATGCCAGGTCCGTGGTTAATAAGGCTCCCCTGATCTATGATCTGGTTCAGGAGGAGGCCGCGGACCTGGTAGGTGTCACCGAAACCTGGTTGGGCCCAGAGGGCGGTGTCCCTCTGGTTGAGATGTGCCCACCAGGTTTCCTTGCATTTCACCAGCCTAGGGCTCAGGGAAGGGGTGGTGGGGTGGCGGTGCTTATAAGGGAAGTCCTTTGTCCTAGGGAGGCCACTGTCCCTCAGACGGCTGGCTGTGAATCTCTATTTGTGAAGTGGGGGCAAGGGGTTCAGATGGGTCTTTTGATGGCGTACCTGGCTCCCTGCCACGTCTCATCGGCCCTGCCCGGACTCCTAGAGGTGATAGCCGGGCTGGCGGTTGAGACCCCCAGGCTTTTGGTCATGGGGGATTTCAACCTGCCATCGCTCGGTGAAACCTCGGGGTTGGTCCGGGAGTTCTTGGCTTCCATGACGGCCATGGACCTGACCCAGTTAGTTTCTGCTCCCACTCACATAGGAGGACACATGCTGGACCTGATTTTTGTCTCTGGGCAGTGGTTGAATGACTGTAATTATGGGGATTTAGTCATTACACCCTTGTCATGGACAGATCATTCCCTCCTTAGGCTGGATTTCTGTTCCGCCACCCCCCACCGCAGGGAGGCGGAGCCACTTAGATGGTTCCGCCCCAGGCGCCTAATGGACCCGGAGCGGTTCCAGAGGGAGCTTGGGCCATTTCCTGAGTCTCTGGCTCTCAGCTCGCCTGGAGACCTGGTGGCCACCTGGGATGGGTTGGCCACCGGGGCTCTAGAGCGAGTTGTGCCTCTGCGACCTCTGACCCGGCACAGATCCCATTTGGCTCCGTGGTATACGGAGGAGCTACGGGAGATGAAGTGCCGGAAAAGACGTCTAGAGGGCATTTGGAGGGCGAGCCGTTCTGAGTCTGATCGAACACAGGTATTTGTGATATAAATCTTCGTATTTCTCCGCCCTTATTGCGTCGGCAGGAAATCGGCCTGCCGCCCTGTTTAGAGTGACCCGCTCTCTACTTGAACCGAGAGCGCGGGATGACCTCTTGCAGGGTAGAGCAGAGGAGTTTTCTCGATTCCTGCATGACAAAATCGCTCAGATTCGGGAGGGGCTTGACTTCAATTGGATGGTCCCGGGGGAGGCGTCCGGGGCAGGTCTTGTGGATGTTGTTTGGGGGGAGTTCGACCCTGTGACCGCCGAGGGTGTGGACAGGTTGCTGGGGGGTCTGAATGCCACCACCTGTTTATTGGACCGTGCCCTTCCTGGCTGGTTTCGGCCGCCAGGGAGACGACACGAGGCTGGCTCCAGGGGATTATCAACGCTTCTTTGAGGGAGGGGTCGCTTCCTACCGCCCTGAAGACGGCGGTGGTGCGGCCCCTCCTCAAGAGGCCTTCCCTGGATCCAGCTGTTTTAAACAACTACCGTCCAGTCTCCAACCTTCCCTTTGTGGCAAAGGTTGTTGAGAGTGTGGTGGCACGTCAGCTCCCTCAGTACCTGGAGGAAACAACTTACCTCGATCCGTTCCAATCGGGCTTCAGGCCTGGGCATAGCACTGAGACGGCATTGGTCGCATTGGTTGATGATCTCTGGAGGGCTCGTGACAGAGGGTTCTCCTCTGTCCTGGTCCTATTAGATCTCTCGGCGGCTTTCGATACTATCGACCATAGTATCTTGTTGCGACGGTTGGGGGGGTTGGGAATTGGGGGAACCGTCTTTCGATGGTTCTCCTCCTTCCTCTCCGACCGTTCGCAATTTGTGTTGGCGGGAGGGGAGAGGTCCACCTCTAGGCCCCTGGTTTGTGGGGTGCCTCAGGGGTCGGTCCTCTCCCCTCTCTTGTTCAACATTTATATGAAGCCGCTGGGCGAGATCATCCGTGGTCTTGGGGTGAAGTGTCATCTGTATGCAGATGACACTCAGTTGTACATCTCCACCCCGGACCACCCCAACGATGCTGTGAGGGCTATGTCTAGGTGCCTGGAGGCCGTGCGGGATTGGATGGGCGGGAACAGGCTTCGGCTCAACCCATCCAAGACCGAGTGGCTGTGGTTCCCGGCGCCCCGATATAGCCAGCTGATTCCTTCGCTGGCTATTGGGGGGGAAATTTTGCCCCCCACAGAGAGGGCTCGCAATCTGGGAGTCCTCCTGGATGTACGGCTGTCGCTTGAACATCATGTCGCGGCCGTCTCAAGGGGGGCTTTTCATCAGATCCGTCGGATCTACCGGTTGCGGCCCTTTCTGGATCGGGACGCCCTGCGCACGGTCACTCAGGCCCTTGTCACCTCTCGCCTGGACTATTGTAATGCCCTCTACATGGGGCTCCCTGCGGGGAGCACCCGGAGACTCCAACTGGTGCAAAATGCGGCCGCGCGGGTGATCATGGGGGCGTCGCGTAGCGCCCACGTGACGCCTCTCCTGCGCGAGCTGCATTGGTTGCCGGTGGCTCTCCGGGTTCGCTTCAAGGTTCTAGTTTTGACCTTTAGGGCGATCCATGGCATTGGGCCAGGTTACCTGCAGGACCGCATCCTACCAGTGGTCTCCAGCAGGCCGGTGCGCTCACACAGGGAGGGCCTTCTCCGGGTCCCGTCGGCCACCATGTGTCGCCTGGCGGCCCCGAGGGATAGGGCCTTCTCTGTGGCGGCCCCTGCCCTCTGGAACACTCTGCCGCCGGAACTACGTACCGGCACGGACCTGAGGGCCTTCAGGCGCGCGCTGAAGACCTGGCTTTTTGAGCAGGCCGGCCTGGGCTGAGGTAGTTTTAACTTGTCTCCATTTGCTCCGTAATTTTAAATTGGGGTTTTAAGGGTGTGGGGTGGGTTTTTCTTATTCGGTCAATATTTAATTTAATCTTCTTTTAACTTTTGTATCATTGTTGGGGTTTGGATTGGCTGTACACCGCCCTGAGTCCCTAGGGAGAAGGGCGGTATAGAAATTTTATAAATAAATAAATAAATAAATAAATATCCTAATCCGTTCCAAGCCCCCGAACTGTAATTCTTCGTTATTACTGTATATATATATATAACTACTGTATATATAGTAAGGTCAAAACTGAATGTGCAAATGGGTGCAGAAAAATGCCACAGTGGGAATTCTTGCACCGTGTTGTTTGCAAGAGAATTCATTCATGTAAGAGAAACGTCAACTGGACTGGAGAACTGTAAACTGACCAGCCTATTGTGCTATTCACGCTATGCACTGCCATTAAAAAAAATCAAATTAAATACAGTGATGCGAATCCCTAGCGCCGTGTAACGGAGTGAGCTTCCGTAACTTGTCCCAGCTTCTGCCAACCTGGCAGTTTGAAAGCATGTAAAAAATGCAAGTAGAAAAATAGGGACCCCTTTGGTGGGAAGGTAACAGCGCTCCGTGCGCCTTCGGCATTTAGTCATGCCGGCCACATGACCACGCAGACGTCTTCGGACAGCGCTGGCTCTTCCGCTTTGTAACGGAGATGAGCACCACCCCCTAGAGCCGGAAATGACTAGCAAGTATGTGTAAGGGGAACCTTTACCTTTACCTTAGTCCTCATTTACTGACTGCCTCATTCAGGGACCATTTCAAGTTACAATAGTGGTGAAAAATAATTTTATGCATTTACAACCTTCATGTTGTCCTGTCACACAACCACCATTAGTCAATATACATTCTGCACCGTTGATGTTACCTAGTTTGGGTATTGAAACATCTGCAAGAAAACAAGCAAGCTCAGAGAATGCCAAGGACCCCCTCATTTCAACTCTGAGCTACAAATATTCTCCTTTTGATACATTCTCCTCTGCCTGACCTGTTGTTTCTCTCCCCGCCCTTCACAGAGTGGAGAGATTGGAGAAAAAGGGATTACAAGAGAGTAAGCCAGCACACAATGGGGAACATGCCTGGCTGTTTGCATAGAATAGAACCAAGGGTGGGATTCCAATTTTTTAACAATCAGTTCTGTGGGCGTGGCTTAGGTGATGGATGTGGCTTGGTGGTCATATGGCTGGGTGGACATGACTTGGTGGTCATGTTATTGGCTGGGCTTGGCTAACTCAACATCACTCACATCGAGGCACGCATCTCCTCGCCTGGCCTCTCTGACTGTGGGGATGCTACAATAGTCGTAAGTGTGAAAAATGGTCATAAGTCACTTTTTTCAGTGCCATTGTAACTTTGAATGGTCACTTCACACAAGCAAAGTACCAGCAAAGGAGGGGAAAAAATCTCCAGAGAAGTTCCAGAGACAGGAAGTCTAGTCCTGCCAAGAATGTAATAAGAGTTAACGGAGAGGCAGTTTCT
This sequence comes from Bungarus multicinctus, assembly GCA_023653725.1. NCBI lineage: Eukaryota > Metazoa > Chordata > Lepidosauria > Squamata > Elapidae > Bungarus > Bungarus multicinctus. The sequence goes on along the minus strand of CM042835.1, from coordinate 10,043,516 downwards.
GTAAGCAACACCAGAATGTTTCCTTCCTGCCTTCCTTACAGGATTAGGCCAGTAATTTATTCTAACAGCCAGTTCTCCAAACTGCTTAGAATGTTAACAACTGGTTCTAGCGAATAGGTGCGAACCTGTAGAATCCCACCCCTGCTAGGAGTTGCTGCATTGCTTACAATGTATATTCCCCACTGTGACTTCTTTCCTTCTCCAATGAATGGAGAAACAAACATCAATTCCCTTTTTACTAATTATCTCAGTGCCAAGGTGAGCATTCCAAATGGAAAGGGAGTGGTGAAGAGGCAAAACAGAAGATATGCAACCACAATTGAGTCCAAAATTTCTGTTGCTAAGTGAGACATTCGTTAAGTGAGTTTTTCCCTCTTTTTATGACTTTTCTTGCCACATTTGTTAAATGAATCATTGTAGTTGTTAAGTTAGTAACATGGTTGTTAATGAATCTGGTTTCCCCATTGACTTTGTTTCTCAGAAGGACAAGAAAAGTGACCACATGAAATAATCAAATAATAAATATGAATCAGTTTTCAAGCATCTGAATTTTGATCATATGACCATGGGGATGCCACAACGGTCTGAAAAACGGCCATAAGTCACTTTTTTTCAGTGGCGTTGTAATTTTGAACGGTCATTAAATGAACTGTTGTAAGTTGAGGGCCACCTGTAATTTTGTCAGCTTCAGGATGGCTACCCCATCCTCTTAGTCAGCATCCCACAGAGGGCAGGGGAGCGGACAAAGGAAAGCACATGTTAATGAGCACATCACTTAACAACAGAGATGCTTGGCTCAATAGTAGTCACTAAACGAGGATTATCTATATCTGGAGGCAGGGAGAGGTGGGATCTCTATCATGTAAACCAGACCTTTGAGTTTTAAGAATTGGAAAATATCAATTACGTCCCTTGGAAAATATTTCATTTTCATTTGTTTTGGGGGTTTTTTGATACAGCAACAATAGCACTTAGACATATATTGCTTTACAGTGAAAGACTGAGAGCAAAAGAAGAAGAAGGGGATGGCAGAGAAGGAGGTGGTTGGATGGAGTCACTAAAGCAGTCGGTGTGAGCTTAAATGGACTCTGGGGGATGGTAGAGGACAGGAAGGCCTGGAAGAACGTTGTCCATGGGGTCGCGATGGGTCGGACATGACTTTGCAACCAACAACAACAACACAACCTTTTCTAAGCATTATCAGAGTCAGCCTATTGCCTCCAACAATCTGGATCCTCATTTTACTCACCTTGGAAGGATGAAAGGATGAGTCAGGGTCAAACTCCTGGCAATGGGCAGAGTTAGCCTGCAATATTGCATTCTAACCACTGCGCCCCCATAGTTCCTCTCCAGCAGCCTTTCCATGGCATCTTAATTGTACATTAAACCATCCAGAGTCACTTTGCACAGTGAGATGGGTAGCATATCAATGTAACAAATGAATGAATAAATAAATCTGTGCTGGAGGGACAATTGAGGAAAATAATGTCTCATGCATTATAATTTCACTGTGCAAATGACAGAATTTGTATCATTTCTGGGTTGACAGAGATGGACATCATTGTGGTTCGTCCTGGATACTTACAAGCTTTTCCCAACCTGGAAACCTCCAAAGTATCTGCAATTATAGCGCAGTTACCTCTAAAGGATGCCAGATGTGAGAAGGCTGCTGTAGATTCAATTGCTTATATGACAACCAAAGTTAGCTAGGGAATTGATGAATCAGCCCTTCTCTTTCAACAGTCTGTGGTACTTTTTTCTTCCCACTTTTCACAATTCTTATTTGCTGCTAGCACCCCACTGCTTCCAAATCTCCATTTTATGGTGTATCATCTGAATATTTCTACAAGGGTCAAAATTAAAAGCTCGTTTATTGGGTAATTATCGACATCATGCTTACAGGTAGTTAACCTTCTAATGCCCCTTTCTCTCCCTGCTTCCAATCCCAGCATCGCAGAAAGAAAGCAATTATCAGCAGATGTACTAATTCAGAGAAAGAATCTTCGTGCTGGCCAGATTCTTCCCCAGCAGGGGGATGAAAGAAAATGGAAATAAAAGAGAATAAGGATGAAGCAGGGGCATTTCAACAGTCTCCAAATAATTAAGATATCCGAACCACCTCACAAAACATTGCAAAACTACAGTATATCATGCTATTTGGCTCCCCCCTTTTTTTCATACTGTCCTTCTTCGTCCATTTGAAAAAAACTCGGATAAGTTCCACACCCCCTCCAAAGTAACTTTATGGGTGTATTTTTACCTTTGCTGCTGGTTGAACTTGCAACGACAGTGCCGGCCTAGGAGAGGAAGAGAGGAAGAAGAGTTGAGCAAGGATCCCAAAAGAATTTGAGCAGGGATAAGGGGTTTTTTTGGGGGGAGCGGGGCGGGTGAGAAGCACTATTTAATAGAATAACAGATATTGGAAAGGACCTTGGAGTTTTAGTCCAATCCTCTGCTCAAGCAGGAGATCCTATACCATTCTGGACAAATGGTTGTCCCATCCCTTAAAAACCTCCAGTGTTGGAACGCTGAGGAACTCTGGGAGTTGAAGTCCACAAGTCTTAAAGTTGCCAAGGTTGGAGACCCCTGATCTATGACACATTTTATTTTACAGGCATAAGACTTGGATACCACAGTGCGATAGTTGGGTTCAGACCTACGAGAGAAGTCAGACTCAACCAAACCACATCAGTGCTTTCCATGATGTATGAACACACTTGGTATAGTTCAAGGGTATCCTGATCCCAACCCACTAAGCCTCCCCCTTTGATGGTAGCTACTCACTAAGAATAATGAGGATGCCCATCAGAAACAGGACAACGGCAAACACCAAGCCTCCAACTCTCAGCGAATAGTAATCTGGTGTGAGGGGGAAAAAATGAGTTTGTCATGCGAGGAATAGAACATAGCCTAAATAGAACAAAGAACCCTATTTCTATAGGCCTAAAACCCACAGGAAGGGGTGAAGTTTGGTCCATCCATCCCTGAGCCATCTCCATCACTGATCCCTCCCCTTCCTATTTTATGAGCTCTTGCCCAACCCCTTAGCCTTACGGTTAGGGTTAGGACTCCATGAATTTGGAGAGCAAAATGGATATCATTGACAGACTCGTAATGCATTGTTATGCTTAGGAGGGGCATTCCTTTTTGCGGCCACTTTATCTGCCTTTCATAGTAAAATGCATGGAGAAATCCCACTGGGGGGCAAATCGCCCCCCTAACCGAACAAGGATGCCACAAGCCACCTTCCTCATGGACGAGGCCAAGAGGAGGACAGCTCCATGGGGACAAAGTCAAGCATATGTGTTACCACGGTTTTATTATGTTGGGATTGTCTGCAAATGGAAAGCCAGCATGGTGTAGTGGTTAAGGTGCTAGCGTAGAAACCAAGAGACTGAGAATTCTAGTCCCATCTTCAGCATGAAAGCTGGTTGGGTGACTCTGAGCCAGTCACCAGGAGACTGAGAATTCTAGTCCTGTCTTCAGCATGAAAGCTGGTTGGTTGACTTTGAGCCAATCACCAGGAGACTGGGAGTACTAGTCCCGTCTTCACAGCATGAAAGCTGATTGGGTGACTTTGAGCCAATCCCCAGGAGACTGGGGATTCTGGTCCCGCCTTAGGCATGAAAGGAGACTCAGGTATGTTCAATGCCTTGAGTTATTTATAAAATAACAAAGACGGGATAAATTAAAAAAATATAAGTGGATTCCAGAGGATGTTCTACTTCAGTTCCTAAACCAGCAAATTATTGTAGACATCTTTGCCCACTTCTCTTCTTCGGCATTGTTGTCTTATTAACTTTGTAACACAAGAAGACAAGGGTGAGGGGAAGGAATACAATTACATTTACATCCAAAGATCTCATACTGGCTTTTAAGTAGAGGTCAGGTGGGAGTCTTTTCAAAGGAAGTCCAAAGAAAAGGGATCCTTCTCTAAAGCGTTATTGTGATCCTCAGAATCATCCGCCTCTTTCATATTAAATAAAAACAGAGGAATCCTTCCGAGATTTTTTGTTTCCTTTTTTCCTGCGCTTTGTTTCCTAACTCTGTGGGTTGTAGCAATTTGCATTGGCTCCCAAGGCCCCAGACCAGCTTTCAGGAATGATTAACTTACCATAATTGAAGGGGTCATGAGGTTGATCCTGGGGGGACTCTGAAAGATGAAGAAGGAGATGAATTATGAAAGACCCAAAGACAGCCTTAACTGTGCTCCCCAACCAGTTTAGGCGAGGAGCTGTCATCAAGATTAGAAAAACAGATAAGATAACCAGTAAAACAAAAATGACAATAAAGATTATCTTATCTGTTTTTCTAATTGTGATTAGAAGAGGAAAAAAAGAGTAAGTAGATTATTTGTTTTAGCTCCTTTGAAACCCAGCAGAACATATGTTTAATCTCTAAGGCTTCCACCACCTGCAAATATAATAAGAACTAAAACTTTTCTACACCCAATTATTATGTTCTTCATTTTCTCCTATTGCCAGTCTGGCAAAGTTGACTTTGCATGCCTCACCTCTTAAAACAGTGTGTCCCAACCCTTGGCAACTTTAAATTATGTGGACAACAACTCCCAGTGTTCCTCAGCCAGCCTGGGTGGCTGGGGAATTTTGGGAGTTGAAGTCCACTTAACTTAAGTTGCCAAGAGTTGGGACACACTGTTTTAAATCGTTGCACAGAAATCAGCATTTAAATCGGAACATCTATCCATGCAATTGTGGTCATAAATCTCAGGATTATCTGTATTCATTCCCTATTTATTTTTAAAAGCTTCATTTTGCCCATATGTTTCAGATCTTTTCATTTCTGTCTATGTTTATATGTATATAAGAGCCATAGTGGTGCAGTGATTAGAATACAGGCTATTTCTGCTGATTGCCAGCTGCCTGCAATTTGGCAGTTCAAATCTCCCCAGGCTCAAGGTTGACTCAGCCTTCCATCCTTCCAAGGTTGGTAAAATGAGGACCTAGATTGTTGGGGGCAAGAAAACTGCCTCTATTAAAAACTTAGAGAGGGCTGTAAAAGCACTTTGAAGTGCTTTGGAGAACTGGTAGCGGAAATTTTGAGTGGTTCAGAGAACCAGCCAATGCTACCTCTGACTGGCCCTGCCCCCACCTATGCTCTGCCTCCCATTGAGTCCCAGCTAATCGGCTGGGTCTTCTTTGGTTGCCCTGCACAGGAGAACAGAGCTGGAAAGCAGGTTAGTGGGGTGGGGATGGAATGGGATTTTGCAGTATCCTTCCCCTGCCACGCCCACCATGCCACGCCACGCCCACCAAGCCACGCCTACAGAACCAGTAGCAAAAAAATTTGAATCCCACCACTGTGTGAAGTGGTATGTAAGTTAAGTACTATTGCTATTTTTCTCCCCTCACACTGTGGGCTATTTTATTATTTTACAACGGATTGCTGTTCTTAAGATATTTTACTTTTCAACTGTTTCAAAGCTGAAGAACTGGTATTGCTTTCATGTATGTTGCCTTTTCATATGTTCCACTGACATTCCTCAGAAACCAACGTCTCGCTGCTGAAGAATAGAGAAGGCTGGTGAATACATGTTCTTCCCCCTCTGTTCTAGTTAAGAGAAGTCAAAAGCACAATGAAGTCAGCCGCTATAAATAAATAAATACTTTAAACAAGATCTCATGCCTACTTAGTTGAAATGTAGCTCTGTTCAACCCCTTTTATGATAGCTGAGATGCAACTAATTCTGGATAAACTGGTTTTAACTCACGGGCATCGTTTTAATGTACAAGTTTGGCTCAATGACTGGATTTATCTCATTGATTTAATCCAGGGATCTTCAAATTTGACAGCTTTTAAGACTTGTGGACTTCAACTCCCAGAATTCCTCCTCTAGTCATGTTAGCTCAGGAATTCTGGGAGTTGAAGTCCACAAGTCTTAAACTTGCCAAGTTTGAAAACCCTTGATCTAATTTGTAAGAGTTCGCTTGGATTAACACTGGATTTCCCAACTTTGTCATCTTCTAAACTGAAAATGTTACCTTAATGGGTAATGAAACGTCAGGCAAGCAAACCACCAAACTCAGAGAGCACAGAGGGATCCACAGTTCAACCTTGAGCTACAAATATATTTTTTTCCATTGGTTCTAAATGTATGCTTCTCAGTTCCCAGAATTCTTAGCAACAAGCCCGTTAGCAGGGCATTCTGGGAACTGAAGTCTACACATCTAAAAATTGACAAAGGTGAATATGCTGACTTGGACATGCTGTGAACTACAGCTCTGTAATGCATCGTAATTATAACCTTAAAAACCATGGTTAACTTTAGCATGGTGTGTAATGATGTGTAATCCTAGTCATTTGGTCTGTGTATTTTGTACACTTTATTATTCATTGCATGAATTCATTGCAAAACTGAACTTTTAAAATTACAACCATCATGTCTCAGTGGGGAATCAGAAACTCATTTTTAATGTCATCAACTCTTTCACCATCATTACAGGTAATAAATAATCCTGACCCCAAAGGTAGGTGAGATTTCTCAGGATATAAAGTTACATTGATTCATTGGGGAAAAAAATATATCCTCGCTTCCCTTAAAGATCACATCAATATTCTACAACAGCTTTTGAATTTCAATTCTCAAAACCTCAGCCAGACAGGTTATCTACAAATAAGGTGTCCAAGAGTCCATGGGTGGCTGGGGAATGCCTACGCTTTGCAACACAAACCATGGGACTTCCATATCTGCCTCCAATATCTGGACTCGAGTTCAAAAGGTCAGAGTTTGTCTCACCGTGTCACAAGGCACAATTTGGTCATTTTTGTGGTCACCTTGAGTTGTCCTGGGGCGGAGAAGTGGACACCCAACACTTTAAAAGCACAGCAGGACAGGCAATGGGTATTGACTAGAACTAACTTTCAAAATATAATATGCATCCCTTGGAACAGGGAATTACTAAGAAACTTTGGTAAAGGACATCCTTTGTATCTTAAGTTTCAGAAAGTACAGGTAGTCCTCATCTTACGACTATAATTGAGCCCAAAATTTATGTTGCTAAAGTGAGACATTTATTACGTGAGTTTTGGCCCACTTTAGGACTTTTCTTGCCATAGTTGTTAAGTGAATCACTGCAGTTGTTAAATCAGTTGTTGTTAAATCAGCAGTGGTTAAATCAGGATTTGTTGGAGCCCTGACACATGGTTGTTAAGTGAGCCTGGCTTCCCCATTGACTTTCCTGGTCAGAAGGTCACAAAAAGGGAATCACCTGCCCCCCTGGACATTGCAAACCATCATAAATGTGAGTCGGCTGTCAAGAACCCGAATGTAAATCACACGACCATGTGGATGCTGCAACGGTCAACAGTAAGAAAAACAGTCATGTCACTTTTTTCAGTGCCATTGTAATTTTGAACAGTCACTAAGTGAACTGTTGTAAACCAAGGACTATCCGTATAAAGTTGTATAAAGAAGGTGGGTTTAGAAAAACCCAGCCAATCCAGGACTGAGATTATGGCATCTTTATGTCTCAATGTTTTTGTACTAGGCAGGATAGCAATAGCAATAGTCCTTAGACTTCTATACTGCTTCACAGTGCTTTACAGCCCCCTCTAAGTAGTTTATAGAGTTAACATGTTTCCCCCAACAATCTGGGTCCTCATTTTATCCACTTCAGAAGGATGGAAGGCTCAGTCAACCTTGAGCTGGTGAGAATCGAACTGCCAATTGCAGACAGCAGAAGTAGCCTGCAGTACCACATTCTAACCACTGCGCCACTGCAGCTCTTATACAGTGGGATGGACTTGCTTGTGTGTATATGTGTGTTTCAGAAAGGCAGCGTTCTTACTTTCTGTTGTAAGTCCTCCAAGACCAGTCTTACCTGCTGCTGAGTTTGCTATGAAGATCCCACAAAGAGGAAGGAGGAGCCACATGTCTACAAGATGAGAGGAGATAAAATACAAAAAGGACAGTCAGGATCCTGGATGGAACAAAGCAGTTGAGTTGGAGCATGTAACTCAACCGTGAAACACTCGATCCACAGTCTGTGCTTTTGTTGCTTTCTAGGAAATCGGGAGTACCCACTTTGGAAATAGCAAATTGTCTCTGTCCTTATGGCTGGATGGAAATGCCAGATGTTGGCCAAAACGTATCCAAACACAAAAGCAGAATGTTGGAAGTGTAAATATAAAGAAGGAACTGTTCTTCCATATATGGTGGAAGTGTCCAGAGGTTAAAAGATATTGGATGTGGGTACAAAGATGGGTTATTAGAAATTACAGAACACAAATCAGAACTTGAACTGGAAATATTTTTTTTAGGAATAATTAAGGGAAAACTGAGCAAGGTCATCCGATACTTCATTATACATATCATAACGGTGGCGAGAATAGCCTTTGCACAGGGATGGAAGAAAGAAAAGATACCATCTGAAGAAGACTTGACACAAAAAATAATGGATTGTGCGGAACTGGATAAATTCACAATGGAATTAAGAGGCAAGGATGATTCGGACTATTATTTGGTTTGGGATAGGTGGTACAAATAGAAAAAAAGAAAAGAAAATGCCAGATGTTGCTGAACTACAATTCCCATCTGATTGTATTTGTCTAAGACATCTGGGAGATCTCATCCACACCTACAATAGGGGAAAAAATGTATGTCACATGCAGCACCCTGTTCTGACCTAGGCTTCCCCAACAGTACAAAGACGACTCCTCGTCCTGATAAACCCCTTCTATTGAGTTTACAGTGAATTCCTCTCCAGCAAAGTCCTGGCCAACAGTCTTTCAAGATATTCCACAATTACAGACCTTTATCAGGCTTGGAGAGTTGCTAGGCCGATATCTTTCAGATGCCACACTGTAGCAGACAATAATTAGCAAGAATGCAGGAACAGATCTTGAATTAATGAACTAATTGTCTCCTGCAAAACCCCACTCCCCTTTCACTCCTCTTTTAATCCCTAGGTGAGGGGACAGTCACCCTCCACCTCTGGCTTTACTCCCAAGTCGACCCTTGTTCCTTAGCTGTTCCTTTCTCCTGACAGCTCTGTGCATGCGCACACTGGGAATAGGCTCCAGCTGTTCTTCTTCCCTACTGATCTGACTCCGAAGGCAGCTGATAACTATCAGACGGCCCTGGCCCCATCTCTGTCTCCGATGCAGAGCACTCATCAGAGCCTTCCCCAGACTCCAGGACTGGCCCATGTTCCTTGCCAACCTCCTCACTGTCCGAATCTGCTGCCAGTTCTGGTGGCCACTGGCAGGCCACAACACTCCCATTCTAAAAAGCAAGTCACAAATCTTTCCTTTCAGCCCCTAATTCTCCCGCCAATATTCCTGCACTTCCACTCTTCATTTAGCCCCCTCCTTTTTCTTATTTATTGCTATCCCGCCTTTATTATTTTTACAAATAATAACATATCCAAGACCTTCCCTGCCATATTTTCCCCCACAACAACTCTGTGAGGTAACTTGGACTGAGAGAGAGGGACTGGCCCAAGGTCACCCAAGTGGCTTTCACTGCTAAGGCAGAATCCTCAACAGATTAACAGAATTGGAAGGGACCTTGTAGGTCATCTAGTCCAACCCCCACCCAAGCAGGAGACCCAACGCTATTTCTGACAGATGGCAGTCCAATCTCTTCTGGAAAGCTTCCAGGGATGAAGCTCCCACAACTTCCAAAGGCAACTTCTGTTCCATGCGTTGACTATTTTCCCTGTCAGAAAATTCCTCCTTATTTCCAGATTGAATATTTATAGGACTTGGACTGTCCTGCTTTCTAGCTTGATGCCTCAATCACTAAGACTGTACAGGTAGTTCCTCGATATCAACAGTTCATTTAGTGACCATTCAAAGTTACAACGTCACTGGAAAAAGTGACTTATGACTGTTCTTCACTCTTACGACCATTGCGGCCTCCCCAGGGTCATGTGATCAAAATTCAGATGTTTCTCCACTGACTCACATTTGTGACGGTTGCAGTGTCTGGAGGTCTGACCAGCAAATTCAATGGCGAAGCCAGGTCCACTTAACAACCCTGTTGCTAACGTAACCAGTGCAGTGGTTCACTTACTAACTGTGCCAAGAAAGATCGTCAAATGAGGCAAAATTCACTTAACAAATATTTCACTTAGCAACAGTAATATTGAGTTCAATTGTAGTCATAGGTTGAGGACTACCTGTACTAGCCCCTAGGCATGCAAACTTATGCAAAGCGACTCTTTTCTTGCACATTCCCAATGACTGCAATCAATAAGGCAATCCTTGACTTACATCCAGTCACTTAATGAGCCATGGTGGCGCAGTGGTCAGAGTGCAGTACTGCAGGCTACTTCTGCTGACTGCCAGCTGTTTGCAATTTGGCAGATCGAATCTCACCAGGCTAAAAGTTGACTCAGCCTTCCAGCCTTCCGAAGGTTGGTAAAACGAGGACCCAGATTGTTGGGGGCCATAGGCTGATTCTGTAAACCACTTAGAGAGGGCTGTAAAAGCACTGTGAAATGGTATATAAGTCTATGTGCTATTGCTAAGTGCTAATGTCCCTCTAAGAGCTATCTGTGATCTGTTTTTGATGTTATGAAAACCACAAACACTCCTTTGTCCCCCACAGTCATATGATCACACATTGGGCATTTGGCAACCAGTTTAAGTTTACAGCTTATTTGAAGCATCCCACTGCCACATGATCATAATTTACGATGTTTCTGGCATTTAATTCCAGTTTCTAGCAAGAAAAAAAATACACATTGGGGAAAATTGATTTGTTTGATGAACAAAAAAAAAATGTTGAAAAATCCGGTCAGGTCACATAATGTCTTGATTTATGACCACAACGACAATAGTAATTCCAGGCTCAATTACATCTGCAAATCAAGGATTACAGTACCCTAAGATTATGACTTTTCTGTCTTGATAAGTCTCTGGGCCTTTACCATCTCTTCTCAGCTGAAAAAAACCACCCTAAACTCAACAGATAACCTCTCTCCCCAAATCACTGCACTATCAGGACAAGAAAACACACCATGGGGTTAGGATTAGTTCTTCTGTTCAACACAGGAGCTTTGGCAAGTCCCAACTGCAACTGCCAACAGCAACAATCCAAACATCCAAAAAATAAACCAGCAAAAGTAAAGTCAGAAGAGGGGGGAGCATTTGGGATTTTAAAAATGGGAGTCTGCAACAGAGCGACATTCCAAAATAAGCCACGGTGGCACAGTGGTTAGAGTGCGATACTGCAGGCTACTACTGCTGCCTGCTGGCTGCCTGCAATTTGGCAGTTCGAATCTCCCCAGGCTCAAGGTTGACTCAGCCTTCCTTCCATCCTTCCAAGGTGGGTAAAATGAGGACCCAGATTGTTGGCAGCAATAGGCCGACTCTGTAAACTGCTTAGAGGGCGCTGTAAACAGTGGTGTGATTCAAAATATTTTTACTACTGGTTCTGTGGGCATGGCTTGGTGGGCATGGCTTGGTGGGCATGGCAGGGGAAGGTTACTGAAAATCCCCTCCCCACCCCACTAACCTGCTTTCCAATTCCGTTCTCCTGTACAGGGCAACAAAAGAAGATCCAGCCAATCAGCTGGGACTCAATGGGAGGCAGAGAATAGATAGGGGCAGAGCCAGTCAGAGGTGGGATTTGCCAGTTCTCCAAACTACTAGAAATTTCCACCACCAGTTCTCTAGAACCGGTCAGAACTGGCTGAATCCCATCTCTGCCTGTAAAGTACTGTGAAGCGGTATATGTGCTATTGCTAGTTCTATAAAGAATAGAATAGAATAGAATAGAATAGAATAGAATAGAATAGAATAGAATAGAATACTTTATTGGCCAAGTGTGATTGGACACACAAGGAATTTGTCTTGGTGTAAATACTCAGTATACATAAAGAAGGAACATTCGTTAAGAATCAAGAATCATAATGTACAACACTTAATGATAGTCATAGGGTACAATCAACATCAAATCATACTAGGAAACAGAGGATACAAGCAACAAAGTTACAGTCACAAGTGGGAGGGGATTGGTGATAAGGAGTGATGAGAAGATTAACAGTAATAGTAGTGTATACTTTGTAAATAGTTGAACAGTGTTGAGGGAATTATTTGTTTAGCAGAGTGATGGCTTTCGGGAAAAAACTGTTCTTGTGTCTCGTTGTCCTGGTGTGCAGTGCTCTATAGCGTCGTTTTGAGAGAAGGAGTTGAAACAGTTTATGTCCAGGATGTGAGGGGTCTGTAAATATTTTCACACCCTCTTTTTGACTCGTGCAGTATACAGGCATATCTATCTGATTGCAATGTATTTTTTTGAAGAAAAGATTGACGAGAGAGGGGAGAAGGTGGAGGACGAGACAGCAGCTGCTGGAACAGCTGGAAAGGAAAGCATTGTGCATGGAGAAGAAGGAAGAGAGGGGGTTGGAGACCAGAACAGCCAGGTGGAAAGGAAACAGAGCTGGAGGGAGGAGGAGCAAAGCAAGCTCTTGGAACAGCTGGTGCTGGGCCCATTATTTCACATTCTGAAATGACCCAGCTGGCCCTGGAGGGAGGACAAAGGCCAGTTACTATGGCGCTGAAATGTTTGCAGTGCGAGGAAAACGTTCTGCTATGTTTGCAGGCGATAACCTGTCTCCACGGTGCTCAGGGATGTGGCAACCAGCTTCCCTTCTGCCAGCTGTTGCCTATCAGGCAATTTCCAGATTGCAAATGCCTACAGACCATATTTAGTCAGGACATATGGGGAGAGGGTGTGTGTGTGTGTGTGTGATCAGCATTGTTGAAATCAAAAGCAGCCCAATTTCACACACACACACACACACACACACACACACACACACACACAAGCTGAGCTGGCAAATCCCCCAGGCATCGTATGGTCTAGGGTGCTTTTATGGGAAAATAAAAGGGATTTGCAGGGGGAAAAAAACAAAAGTTGCAACATATGTCTCTCAGTGAACCACAACCACAACAAAACAGTTTTCTAGCTCTGGTGGTCAGGAGACAACTGGAGTCACAACGTTGGATTTGCAGTGGGAGGCCCAATTACAACAACCCCATCAACGGGAATACTGTGTTTTGGGCTCTGAACTAAAACTTCTCCTTACAAATCTGAGTTCCCAGCAAAGAAAAAAGAGAAAGAAAGAACTTTTAAAAGGAAAGAATCAACTCTGTTTCTCAGGCTTTTTTTTTTTTAAGTTCATGTACCCGCAAATATATTTTTATATTCATCTAAAAATACAAAGCAACTGAATAAGCTTTTCCCACAGACCACGTGAACTTCTGCCCTTGAGATCCACGCTTTTTGACCTTAAGCTGAGACCTCAAACTGGAAAAAGTAAACAGAAACTTTGGTATTTCTCACTCGCTGCAGGTAGTCCCTGACTTACGAACCCCAATGGAATCCAAAGTTTCTGTTGCTAAGTGAGACATTAAATGAGTTTGGCCCCATTTTAAGCCCTTTCTGGCCACAGACATTAAGTGAATCACTGCCCTTGTTAGATTAGTAAGATGTTTGTTAAGTGAATCTGGCTTCCCCATTGACTTTCCTTGATAGGCCGCAAAAGGAGATCATGTGACTCTGGAACACTGCAAACCGTCATAAGTATGAGTCCATTGCCAAGCACCTGAATTTTGATCACGTGACCACAAGGAGGCTGCAAACGGTTGTAAGTGTGGAAAACAGTCATAAGTCTCATTTTCCTCCCCAATGCCGTAACTTTAAACGGTCATGAATGAACTTTACATACTTATTTGGCCCTCTGGAGAATTTTCTATGCTCTGACTTAAAAAAAAATTCATCACAGACTCAATGAAAAGTATATATTAAAATTGTCAATTGCTGCAGTAATTGAAAATCCCTGATATTTTTTAATCTGCATTCGTCTCTGAAAGCTGTTCCAAGACTTCTGGATTTTCTGTTGTAAGCTAAGGACTATCCATATTGCATACAAATCCCTTGCTTTAATAGTTCAGGCGGCTTCAGGGGTGGGATTCAACCGGTGTTACTGCCGGCTTGGTGACTATATTTTGTGCTGTGCGTGTGTGTAAAAAAAACCTTCAGCTGTGCTGCCCGGAGAGCTGACAAGCCCCTATGCGCAAGTGCGCAGTGTTTGAAAAGCCTCTTCTTTCCTGCTTTTTCAACCTCAGCTGTGCCGTGCAAAGCAGCTGAGTTTGAAATAAAGGACAGGTAAGAGCCCGGGCAGGCGGGTAGGTCAAACAGAGGAACAGACACTGAACCGGTTCAGTTTCAGAGCTACCAGTTCTATAGAACCGGGCAGAACCGGTAGCATCCCATCCCTGGGTGGCTTCATTACAATGTTCAAAAAGACCAGAGAAATAAAATGTTAGGTATCTCTCCAAAGCCTGCAGATTCCTAATCAAAGGCGCCCCCGGGGCAAAACAAACTAACAAACAATAATTAATTTAAAAATGGGATGGTAAACCTAGTTTGCTAGTTAGATATACAGGAAGTCCTTGAGTTACAACCATAATTGAATCCAACGTTTCTCTGGCTGGGCGAAACATTAAGGGAATCTGCCCCGTTTTACGACCTTTCTTGCCACAAGTGAACCTGGCTTCCCCCGTTGACTGTGTTTAATAAGAAGGTTGCAAAAGGGGGTTCTCGCCTGATCCCAGGACACTGCAACCAGTTGCTGGGTGTCCAAAATTTGAACCCTTGACCATGAGGATGTCACAAGGATCGTAAGCAGTCATGGGATTCAACCGATGTAACAACCAGTTTGGTGAGCATGTGCACAGCATGCCAAAAGCGTGCTTTGTGCACGCATGCAAGCGTTTAACAACAGCTCTAAAACTTACCTTCTACTGCAGTCCGGGTGAGTAAAACAGCTGAGGTGTGGAAATGCACTGAGCTACAAAATATGGACAGACTAAGGCAGGGGCGGGCAAGCAGAGCCAACTGATCACAGGAACTACCGGTTCACCTGAACTGGGGAAAACCAGGAGAATCTCACCCAGAGGTGGTATTCAGCAGGTTCTGACCAGTTCTGGAGAACCGATAGTGGAAATGTTGAGTAGTTTAGAGAACTGGCAAATCCCATCTCTGACTGGCCCCGCTTCCATCTATTCTCTGCCTCCCATTAAGTCCCAGCTGATTGGCTGGCTCTTCTTTGGTTACCCTGCATAGGAGAACAGAGCTGGAAAGCAGGTTTGTAATGACCCGGGGCGGTGACACAAAAATAACACCGTCACAAAAGTAAAATAAATTCCCTTTAATGCTTCCAACTTGGGCCCCAACGTCCAATTATCCTCGGCTTGATATCAAACTCTTCCAAAAGCAGTCTACGAAGAGAGTAAATGCTGTCCGAACCAAAAGTAAAGATAATTAGAAATTAAAAAAAAAAAAAAACACAAACCACACTGGAGTCATTAACATGGCAGGCCCGGATGATAAATTGCAGACTTCCACAAGATAACGCAGCAACCACAGTTGGGAAGATGCCAAAACCCAGATAAGCCTCGACCAAGATAAAGCACGCTTTGCTTCCAGCAAAGAGTTATTTAAAATGACCCACTTATATTCTGTTCTCCCAGCTGCAACTAATGAAAGGGATCAGGGCCTTTTCCTCTCTCATAAGCCACAGTTGCTCCCTTCTCTGTTCCTCCCTGCATGCCCTAGGATGAAGAGGGGATGGTCCTGGGTCTTCCTCTGAATGCCCAGCTGGACTGTGCCCCTCCCCCATTTCTTCCACAGCCACTAGAGCCACACTCCCACTCTCTGTCAGCTCCTCCATCTCCCCCTCAGAATCAGATTCCAACAAGGGCATGACAGGTTAGTGGGGTGGGGAGAGAATGGGGATTTTGCAGTATCCGTCTCCTGCCACGCCTGCCATGCCATGCCACGCCCACCAAGCCACACCCACAGATCCAGTAGTAAACATTTTTCCAATCCTAGCACTGATCCCACCCGATCGTAAGTGTAAAAAAGGGTCATAGATTGCTTTTTTTCAGTGCCATTGTAACATCAACGGTCACTAAATGAACTATTGTAAATGGGGGGGGGGAGGCACCTGTACGTATCTACTTCAGGGTAAAACAAGGAGGGTTGATGGGTTCAGGTATGCAAAGCCTCCAGTCCCTTCCCTTTTTTTCCTATCCCAATTCCATATCACTCTGCGAGCCAGGGGTTTTTTTTTGCAATAAACATCCTTTTGGCTAACAGGCTTGGCTTCCATTGCTAATCAACAGGAAAGGAAATGGAAACACTCCCGTCCTTTGGCTCACTTGGGGCCTGAAAGGTTTTTCACCACAAACAGAAAACAGGCTTAATATTTCCCCGTGCAAAAAAAAAAAAAAAACTCTTACGTCTTTGGAGCTTCTGGGCCTCCTGCTCGGAGTTAGATAATATTTTCCTTCCAAAACTGGTTGGAAAAAGAAATGCGACTTTCAGTTTTTCCTGGGGGTTCAGTTTACCTCTCTTCTCCCATCGTGAAATGGGAAGATTTTACCAGGACACACATCCAGTGTGACTTGCTAACTTCCAGCGGGACCCAAAAACATGCCCGAAGAGTTTAAGAATTATTTTAATCTGAATCCTGGCCTGTTAAAGTAAGAATCAGATTTTGGTGTTTGCAAAATATTCTGTATCATTAGAATAGAATAACAGAGTTGGAAGGGACCTTGGAGGTCTTCTAGTCCAACCCCCTGCTTAGGCAGAAAAGGCCTATACCATTTCAGATAAAGGATTGTCATTGTCTGTTTTAAAAGTTTTTTTCCTAAGGAGATGGAAGGGAGAAATAATTAAACTCATGGCTGGCTGGTAATTCTATTAATTCTAATGGGGTGTTGATGTACATGAAATCAACTCAAAGGTTTGTTCTGGTCTCACCCAGTCACTTCTGGAGTGGGTGAGACACATCAGCCCATCAGCTTATCACTCAAAGACTGGGGTGATTGTTGCTTTGGAAAAACTGGGTTGGCTCTAATAAACCACAATGGCCAAACTTGTATAACATGCTCTATACATTAGTGAGAGGAGAGGAGAGGAGAGGAGAGGAGAGAATAGAATAGAATAGAATAGAATAGAATAGAATAGAATAGAATAGAATAGAATAGAATAGAATAGAATAGAATAGTTGGAAGGGACTTTGGAGGTCTTCTAGTCCAACCCCTGCTTAGGCAGGAAACCTTATACCATTTCAGACAAATGGTTGTCCAATCTCTTCTTAAAAACTTCCAGTGTTGGAGCATTCACAAATTCTGGAGGCAAGTTGTTCCACTGATTAATTGTTCTAACTGTCAGGAAATTTCTCCTTAGTTCTAAGTTGCTTCCACCTTGATTAGTTTCCACCCATTGCTTCTTGTCCTGCCCTCTGGTGCTTTGGAGAATAGCTTGACTCCCTCTTCTTTGGGGCAGTCCCCTGAGATATTGGAACACTGCTATCATGTCTCCTCTAGTCCTTCTTTTCATTAGACTAGACATACCCATTTCCTGCAACCGTTCTTTATATATGTTTTAGCCTCCAGTCCCCTCATCATCTTTGTGCATCCAAGCACCAGCCAAACCATACCTTTGGCAGCCCATTGTGATTCCCTGGTCATGCTGTGCGTGAAATTGAAAGCAACATACAGCTATGACCAATAAGCACCAATAGACTTTATTCTGCCTGGATCAGTTTAATCTCTACCTTTTAAAGCCTATCTTTCTTTGAAGCCATCTTCCTTGGGGGCCATTACCATATAATGTTGCAGCAAGTGTCATAGGCTGCTTAGCTGCAATGTTTGAAGATTGCATATGCATTTGAGCGTGTGAGAAAGAATAGATGAGGAGGGAGACTTTCTTCCAAAATTGGGACAGAATCAGCCTGCGATGGAAGCTTCCTGGAAATATTGCAAAGCTGGGCCCATCCAGACATATTGAGATCCACAGTAGCTTAATAAATTCATCTGCCATCATTGTTGGACAGGAGGAATGTGCTGTCCCAGCCAGTCTATGGGAATTGGATAGTTACTTAGGAATTATGAGCTGTCCCCTTAAGGGAATGCATCATGGTAAATGTAGTTAAAGGTATCCTGGGAAATGTAGTTCATGTCATGTGGCCATATCTGTAATCCTGATTGGTTATTAAATTGACCCTCGGTGGGTTGGGAGAAGTTTCTTCCATTCTTGCCTGGACTCATGAACTGATAAGCAGCTTCTTTCTATCGCTACGAGATGGGTTAGGTTAGGAGATAACCATCTTTTACCTGCAAAGCAGATATACAAAGGATTGGTCATTAAAGAAGAACTTTGTCACAAATGTGAGTTATGAGGATGCCTGATGTACCAATAAATGTACTTCATTATAGATGTTTTGTGGAATTTATCTATCTGCATCTGTACAGCTACAAATTCACCTCTGTGCAAGAGACAGAAAAAGGAAGAAAACTGCCTGAGAGCAGATTTCTCATGTACTGCTGAATTTATAATTGTTGACATCAAATTGAGATGGTGTGTGTCTTCCTATTGTTTCTTAATCCTTGTTTGTTCCTACCATCCTCTGCCTCCCTTTCCCTTTCTCTCAACAAGGCCACCTCAATCTCAACAGGAAGCCCCTTTCCTGGGTGGCTTGGCTGCAGAAGAAAGGGAGATCCTGTCCAACAAGATAACTTCTCCCATTAGCCAGACCAAAACCTTCTCCAGCTTGCCATGGTGATCCACCACAGGACAGTATTGACCAGGTCCTCAGGTTTCCCCCACCTGACCTCATTTTGTTTCCCTCTTGTTATTGGAGACTCTGCAAAACATTGCAGTTGGTAGTGAAGAGTTGTCTCCACTCAACGCATTGCATCTCATTGATTAAAATAATCTTTGGTGTACCATAAAGGAGGCAGAGACAAGACAACAAACCTCAAATTCTTAACTAAAACTCATAGAAAGCAACAAAATGTGTGGTCAGAATCAATTTTTGGCCAAATTGGGACTTAAACCAGCTTCTTCTCCATTCATTCATCACTTGGATTCAAGCATGATGGTACAGCAGCATCAAGTTCTACAGAAATAGCAAAAGCTACTGTCTTTCAGCCTGGATTATAATTACATTCTCTCACTGTACTTTATTTAATCATGGCTTCTTAAATAAACCACCATTGGTTGGGTGGACACAGTAGCTAAACTCAAACCAAGGGAACTGCTGTACCCATGCTTGGCATAATATGTGACTCAAACCCATTTCTTTCTCTATCTAAATAGGTTAGAACACTTGGCAATTCAGCAATTCTTAATGATCTACTGTAAGTTATTACCATAGATCTACAAAATATCAGTGGGAGTCTGGTAGCACTTTTTCAGACTAAAGTTATTCATGAAGTCAACTTGATAAAGTCAGCTGTGATTCAGCAAAGCCTATACTTGTGAATAAAATGGGTTCGTCTGAAAAGCTGCTACCAGATTCCTCCTGATTTTTGGTTGCTGTAGATTAATTCAGCTCTCTTACAATGTCTAGGAGATCTACAATATGAGCAAGTAATCAATTTCTGTCCCTCTTGTTCCTTTCCCAGGCTGCCAACTTGGCTACAACAGCTGTGCAATTGGGCTATTTTTTGACACACGCGCCTTGACTTACCTTCCTAGGGACAATCCTGCCCCAACAGTGATGCCGGAGGTGCTATTGTGTCATTTCCCCCCCAAATTCAGGTGCCCAAAATATTTGGCTCCCCACCCTGCAGGGCCCTATATACCTACCCTTTGATGCCTGCCCCACCAGGACTCTCTTATTTTGGAGGAAAAGAATCAACAGCTTGTAGGAACTCCAGGGAAAGGCAAGGAGCTGGCTTGTGGCACACAGAGAGAGAGAGAGATCAGAAGAGCTAAATTTGTCTGCCTTGGCTTTTGGACAGATGTGGGAGGGGGCAGAGCAAGGCCTGCGAACAGAACATGTGAAGGACAAAACAAACACACCACACACAGGCAATAAGGGGAAGAAAGCAATGGGGGGGAAGGAATTGGGATGGGTTGATGTATGCAACCACCACCCACCTCAATAATGCAGCCTTGGAAATTACTCCCTGCAAGATAGGGCATGTTTTTAACTAGCTGGAGGTCATGTCTAGAGGGGTCACTCTTGATAGATTGGTATCTGAGAGGGCAAGGCAGGTAAGCATTGGGGAAGGAAGGAAGGAAGGAAGGAAGGAAGGAAGGAAGGAAGGAAGGAAGGAAGGAAGGAAGGAAGGAAGGAAGGAAGGAAGGAAGGAAGGAAGGAGGGAAGGAAAAAGAGTGAGGAAGGAAGCAAGGAGAGAAAGAGAGTAGGAAGTAAAGAGAGAAAGAGTAGGAAGAAAGGAGAGAAAGAGAGCAAGGAGGAAGGAAGGAGAGAAAGAGAGCAAGGAGGAAGGAAGGAAGGAAGGAAGGAAGGAAGGAAGGAGAGAAAGAGTGGGAAGGTAGGAAATAAGGAAGGAAGGATTTTCTATCTTTCTCTTTTGCTTCAAAGAAATCTAAGGACCTAATTGCAATTTACCATTCCTCTTGTGCACATTTTGCATATACACAACACCCACAGGAGCCAAGGAGTATCCACAATTATCATAAAGACTGCCCCCCCTGAAGCGATGCCACCAATGGTATGAATTGACCACTGGCAAATACCTATAGCTTGGAGTAGAGGAAGTTGTGACCAAGCCACGATCCAAGCCAAGGGAAGGGAAATAAGCCACCCTCCTCGCCGTGCCCTGCCCAGGCAGCCCTTTTATAATAAACACATATTTGCAGGAACAAACCAAAGCTTTGCAGCTGGGAAATTTGACTACTTAGAATGGCACAAAAGGGTGAAGAAATTTAACAGCAAAGATTATAAGCACACAAGCATCTTGGCCTGTTTATTGTTGCATATTTCCACCAGCTTGAATCTGAACCACACATTAAGCCACCCAAAAAACCCCAAACCAGGTTTATGGTGCTGTGCAGATGCAACTGCTAGGTTGTAAATGATCTGGTTAAGTATCCTGTGAGAACAGAGCCAGTGGTAGAATTCAATTTTTTTTTTACTACCAGTTCTGTGGGCATGGCTTGGTGGGCATGGCAGGAGAAGGATATTGTAAAATCTTCATTCTCTCCCCACTTTTGGGGGAAGGTTACTCCAAAATCTCCATTCCCTCCCCACCCCACTAACCTGATTTCCAGCTCTGTTCTCTTGTGCAGGGCAACCAAAGGAGACCCAGCCAATCAGCTGGGACTCAGGAGGCAGAGAATAGATGGGGGCGGGGCCAGTCAGAGGTGAGATTGGCTGGTTCTCTGAACTACTCAAAATTTCCCGCTACCAATTCTCCAGAACTGGTCAGAATCTGCTGAATACCCACCTCTGAACAGAGCCAAGGTGTAAGTTTAGCCATTATGAACTGTGAGCCTTAGTATTCTGATGTTATACAACAACCTTCCCCAACCTGGCCTGTATTGGATTGGGATTGCAGGACCTGAAATCCAGCACATCTGGAAGGCAGCAATTTGATCTACTTGGGCCAAACTGGAACTGATTAGAAAAGGAATGGATTATGGTGGGCTATCAGTTTGATCTCGTGGTTAAGGCCCCAGGCTAGAAAACAGGAGAGTTGAGTTCCAGTCCTGCCTTTGGCACAAAAGCTGGCTTAGTGATTTTGGGTCAGTCCCACTCTCTCAGGCCAACTCATCTTAGAGGGTTGTTGATATTGTTGTTGTTGGGAAAATAGGAAGCAGAAGGAGTCTTAAGTACATTTGGTACTTGAGGTATTTATAATAATAACAAAGGCAAAATAAAAAACCTAATATTTAAAAAAATCTGTCCACAAGATCAGGTTATAGCACAGTACAAATGAGAACTCAATTATGTCCCTCCATCTCTAAAACCATCAACACACATGAGTCTTTGCCAACTTAAGACATGCAGGAAGGAGCTTGCAATCCACATTCAGCAGAGGGTGGGAGAGACAACAATGAAAAAAAATGAGAGAAGAAATACACATGAAAGCAAGGTTAGATCTGGCCTTCACTTTGTGAAAGAAAAGGCTTGGCGGAAAATGTTGAGACTCTAGAACAGGGGTCCCCAAACTTGGCAACTTTAAGACTTGTGAACTGAAGTCCACAAGTCTTAAAGTTGCCAAGTTTGGAGACCTCTGCTCTAGAAAGATTCCAGAAAAGAGTAACAAAGATGATTAGGGTATGGAGGCTAAAAGTATACAAAGAAAGGTTGCAGGAATTCAATATGTCTAGTTTAATGAAAAAAGGACTAGGGGTGATATCAGGGGTGGGATTCTATAGGTTCACACCTATTCGCTAGAACCGGTTGTTACCATTCTAAGCAGTTCAGAGAACTGGTTGTTAGAAGGAATTACTGGCCTAATCCTGTAAGGAAGGCAGGAAGGAAACATTCTGGTGTTGCTTACAGAAACTGCCTCTCCGTTAACCCTTATTACATTCTTGGCAGGACTAGACTTCCTGTCTCTGGAACTTCTCTGGAGTTATTTTTCCCTCCTTTGCTGGTACTTTGCTCGTGTGGAGGGACCATTCAAAGTTACAGTGGCACTGAAAAAAGTGATTTATGACCATTTTTCACACTTAACGACTGTTGCAGCATCCCCACAGTCATGAGAGGCCAGGCGAGGAGATGTGTGCTTCGATGTGAGTGATGTCGAGTTGGCCACACCCAGCCAGTCACATGACCACCAAGCCACACCACCAACTAAGCCACACCCACAGAACCAGTTATTAAAAAATTTGAAACCCACCCCTGGGTGATATGATAGCGGTGGTCCAATATCTCAGGGGCTGCCACAAAGAAGGGGGACTCAAGCTATTCTCCAAAGCACCTGAAGGAAGGACAAGAAGCAACAGGTGGAAACTAATCAAGGAGAGAAGCAACCTAGAACTAAGGCAGAATTTCCTGATAGTGAGAACAATTAATCAGTGGAACGACGTGCCTGTAGAAATTGTGGGTGCTGCAAGACTGGAGATTTTTAAGAAGAGATTGGACAACCATTTATCTAAAATGGTTTAAGGTTTCCTGCTTGTGAGCAGGGGGTTTCGACTAGAAGACCTCCAAGGATCCCTTCCAATTGTGTTGTTATCCTGTTGATCTACTAGTGGTAAGAAGGAATTTCCAGGAAAGTGGAAACCGAGCATCGTGCAGCATTTTGCCAAGAATCGAATGCAAAATAGAAAACAGTGTAGAAAAGCTGAGGGATGCAATTCTTCGGGCACTATGAGGATGGCCAAGATGGAAGGACAAAGCTTTCTTGGCCTCCCTGACCTATTAAAAAATATTGGAAAGCCAACTTCTATCCCTAAATTTCCAAGAACAGCTCAGGGCCCCACAAAAGTCTTCGCTGAAAACCAAAGCAGTGCCAACCTATTGTTTTTAATGCTAGTTATAGCCTCCTTCAAGTCAAGCTTGTCTCTCGGTGATTTCACGGATGCATCCAGGCGGTTTCCTTGGCAATAAGTTGAAAAAAGTGTTGCCTTCTTCCAGGACTCCTTTGAACTTCCCAGTCTAGCCAACAACACTTTTAATTGCCTGGCAGCCTCCCATTCAAACCCTAACTAAGCTCGACCTGTTTCCAAGCTGTTTTCTTAAAGACTTGACCCAATAGAGTCCAATAACTTTGAGGACAAGGAATGGGTTTTCTCTCTTCCTTGGCCCATGGTCCTTACTTTATTTCTTCCTGAGTTATTGGAATGGAAAGACGTGGTAAGGAAGGCAGCGAACGGTAGCTAGAAACCCTACTCTAGAGCCTCACTGCATCTGATCTGTTATTGGCCAGCGGGCTGTCTAAATATATCAAACCTGGCAAGATGTTGGAAGTTATAAATATGCCCCCTTCTCAGTCCCTATGACATGCAGCCCCCAAGTGACGCCGGGGTTCAATACAAGCCCTCCAAGAGGAGGCACATAGCAACAGAGTAGGTGCATGGCCAGTTAGAGGACAACACTTTTAACCTATTTCTTATCCACCCTTTCCCAGAGGTCCTTGACAGGGGAAAACTTTTTGGCAACGGGAGGAACAGTAGCTGGGGCCAATCCAGGCATGTAGAAAGTTTAGAACAAACAACCACATTCAGGCTCCAGAGTGTCAACAGCACTGCAGAAGCTCACGCCATTTCAAACCCATATTTTTGGGTGAGTTTTTTAAATTAAAAAAAATTGAAATATCTGAATGCCAGGCATGGACATGACAGCTTCCTTATAAATTTACAACAAGGGCCTTCAAACTTAGTAAGTTTAAGACTTGTGGACTTCAACTCCCAGAATTCCTGAACTAACATGCCTGGAGGAGGAATTCTGGGAGTTGAAGTCCACAAATCTTAAATCTGTCAAGTTTGAAGACCCTGATTTAGGTTTGCCAAAGCCTATTTCCAAAAGAATTTTTTTTTAACTTTCCAATCTAATGGCGCCCCTGCTATTCCCATCTAAATGCAAGCTAAGAAGTTGGTATTGGATGAAGCCAACAGATTGAAGCCAATACGAGCCGTTTGATTAATTAAAATCCAATCATGTTGGCATCAAGAGTGCCTTTTCCAGGAAGATATCCCCAAAATTTAGCAGAAAGGTGCTTTAATAAATGAGGAGAGGCGTGGAAAAGATTCTTACCATACAGGTATTCCTCAACTAAACAACCACAATCAAGATCAACATTTGTAGGCATTTGTTTTTACCGAACCTGGTTAAGGGATTTTTCTGTGAGTTCAGCCAATTTGTGGTTTCAAGCACCACCTTTATTTCCCTGTTTCCATTTCTCCACTTGTAAAATGGGACTGGAAACCATTTTATTCCAGCTTCACAGGGCTGCACAGTGCGACCACGAACACAACACAGTTTTTTTCAGTCTCTTATTCTGCACGATTCTGTCAAGAAACAGTTTTATTCAGACAAGCTAACCAGAGGTTCTTTTGTAAAAGTGGTTGGTAAGCCTTGGTTTATGGTTTAGCTCAATATGAATAAATAGAATAGAGCTGGAAGGGACCTGGGAGGTCTTCTAGTCCAGCCCCCTGCTCAAGCAAGAGAACCTATACCACCTCAGACAAGTGACTGTCCTAGTCTCTTTTAAAAACCCTCAGTGATGAAGCGCCCATGATTTCCAAAGGCAAAGCTGTTCCACCGGTTAATTGTCCTCCCTGGTAGGAAGTTTCTCCTTAATTCTAGGTTGCTTCTCTCCTTGATTAGTTTCCAACCATTATTTCTTGTCCTGCCCTCTGGAGAATAAATTGACCCCCTCTTTTTTGTGGCAGCCCCTCAAATACTGAAACATTGCTATCCTGTCACCCCTAATTCTTCTTTTCTTTAGACTAGCCAAACCCCAAACCTGCAGCCATTCTTCCTATGGTTTAGTTTCCAGGCTGTTGATCATCTCAGTCGCTCTTCTCTGAACATTTTCCAAGACCTCTACAGCATTTTTTATTTTTTTTTTGTAGTGTGGTGACCCAAATTGGTTGCAGTATTCCAGATGTGGACTTACTAGAGTTTTGTAAAGCGGGACTATGTTAATCCAGACAATGGTGGCTTATTCAACAAATCATGGGTTAAGCAAAGGAGATCTTGATGCACTATACCAGCGGTCTCCACACTTTGGCAACTTTAAGACTTGTGGATTTCAGTTCCCAGAATTATGGGAGTTGAAGTCCACAAGTCTTAAAGTGTTTTTTTTTTTTCCGCAGCAACTCCTTTGTTGAAGGATGCCAAGGAGATTTCTCACACTACCACACTCCAGATCTGCAGGGACCAATGCTGATAGTTGGAAATCACCAAGCAACTTTCTACGGAACCCACCCATTTTTCCCAACGGGACCCTTTATATGCCCCCCTGACCAACTTCACCCCTTTCCTTCTTCAGATACCTCCATTAAGTAAAGAGTTCATCAATAGTGGTCTACCTTTCCTTCACCATCAGCAGACCAGCCATATCTATTTCCCAAGCAGGTAACAGAGAAATACAGGTAGGCCTTGATTTATGACCACAATGGAGCCCCAAATTCCTGTTGTTAAATGAGACTGTTTGTTAAGTGAGTTTTGCCCCATTTTATGATCTTTCTTGCCTCCGTTGTTAAGTGGATAATTGCAGTTGATAAGTTAGTAACCCAGTTGTTATAAAGCCTTAGTAAGGCCACACCTAGAGTACTGCATAGTTTTGGTCACCACACTATAAAAAAAAAGTTGAGACTCTAGAAAAAGTACAGAGAAGAGCAGCCAGGATGATTAGGGGACTGGAGACTGAAGCATATGAAGAACGGTTACAGGAACAGGGCATGGCTAGTCTAGTGAAGAGATGGACCGGGAGAGACAGGATAGCGGTCTTCCAGTATTTGAGGGGCTGCCACAGGGAGGAAGGGGTCAATCGATTTTCCAAAGCACCCAAAGGCCAGACAAGGAATAATGGATGGAAACTGAACAAGGAGAGATTCAATCTGGAAATAAGGAGACAATATCCAATAGTGAAGAGCAATCAACCAACGGAACAGAAGTTTCCTTCAGAAGTTGTGGGAGCTTCATCACTGGAAGCTTTCAAGAAGATACCAGACAGCCATCTGTCAGAAATGGTACCGGGTCTCCTGCTTGGGAGGGCCTGGGGTTGGACTAGATGACCTACAAGGTCCCTTCCAACTCTGATTATCTGTTAACCTTGTGAAGTGAATCTGCCTTCCCCATGGACTTTGCTTGTCAGAAGGTCACAAAAGGGGATCACATGATCCCCCCCCCTCAACGGCCACCGTCATAAATACAGACCAGCTGTCAAGCATCTGGATTTTGATCACGAGAGCATGGAGATGCTGCCAAGGTCGTAATTGTGAAAAATGGTCCTCAGTTGCTTTTTTTCAGTGCGGTTATAACTTTGGACGGTCACTAAACGAGCTGCTGCAAATCTACCTGTAGCTGTGGCCCCTATCCAAAGCAAAGGGGATACCCGGTGTGCTGCCTAGGTAGGGGGCCTGGAGGAGCATGGGGCCTTTGGGTGTACAGCCTTAAAAAAGAGGAAACCGCCCCTGAAACGCTGGCCAAGCTACGGGACATTTGCACCCTGGGAAAGAGAGACTTCCATAAAGTGGCTTTGTGGCCGGTTTTGGGGTTGTTTTTTTTTTTTAATGCCACATGGTATTATGAGAAGTCCTAGCCCAGCCTTGCCTCAAATGACCCCTGGTCAAGCGTGGAATGCATCGCCTGGGGAGGGCGGGGGGTGCGGAAACGATGCTCCTACTCATACGCCAGAAGAAGCCTCCCTCGTTTTGCGAGCTTTCCGCAGACTTTCCCTCCCCCCGTCCCGCCACCTTCCTCTACGCAGCTCCCAAAACTTTTCCACCTTCCCCCTCACCCAGCCATGCGATGAAAGGCAGGCAGAAGTTCCACCAGGCGAGCCTTTTCTGGCCAGGGCAGCCTCTCTCTCTCTCCTCTCGAATCTCCCGCCTCTCCTCTCTCTATGTTCCCTCTCTCTCTCTCTCAGCTCTCTCTCACTCTCTCTCCCTCTCTCCTCTCTTCCTCTCTCTCCTCTCTATCTCTCCCCTCTCTCTCTCTCTCCTCTCCTCCTCTCCCCCTCCCTCTCTCTCTCCCTCCTCCCCCCCCCTCTCTCTCCCTCCTCCCTCCGCTCTCTCCCCTCCTCCTCTCTCTACCTCCTCCCCCCCTCCCCCCCTCCGCTCCCTCTCTCCCTCTCTCTCCTTCTCCTCTTCCCCTCTCTCTCTCTCCTCCTCTCCTTCTCTCTCTCCTCTTCCCTCTCTCCTCCTCCTCTCCCTCCTCTTCCCCCCCCTCTCTCTCCCCCTCCCTCCCTCTCTCTCTCCCTCTCTCAGCTAGTAGCCGGCCCACGTTTAGTTAAAAGAGGCAGGGAAGTTTGCAGCTGTGCTCCAAAGAAGCTGTGAAGTTACCCGTCCGACTCAGGCTGGGAGGAATGACGATTCCCGGTTGAACTTCAAAAGCCGCCGCCCACCAAAGGTCTCCCATATGGGGTCCCGGGGCGCTCCCCCTCCTTCCTCCTTGAGAGGCCACCGAGGACTCCCTGGGACCAACCCCAGGCGCCCCTTCCCCATTGCAAGAGCGGGTCCCCAGGGCCGGGAAAGTCTCGCCCTCCCCAGCTCCGAAAAGCCCCCCCCCCACCTTGCGTTTCACAACTTCGGGGTCCCCGCCCCCCTTGCTCTCCTTTGGGGGGCGCTTCCCAACTTCTGCCAAGTTGGTTTCCCTTCCTTTCCTTCCCATGCAGGCGCTCTTATCGGCTTGGAAAGGGGGGGGGGGGGGCTGCGGCTGCCCCTCTTCCCGACTCTGTCATTCGCGCTCGGGGAACCCCAAAGTCCTCTTGGCCATCTGCCCCGTTCCCCGGCCCCCCCACTTACTTCCTCGCCGTGGAGGTCCGGCGCTCCGAGCGACGTGGGCGCTTCTCTCCCCGCAGCGAAATCCACGCCTCGGACGCAACTCCGGTACGCCTGGCCAAGGATCCGGGGCTCCTCGCTAGCCACGCGCGAACCCTCTTCGCCCGCAGCCTGTGCCGACCCGCGCTCGCCGTCCCTTTGCAGGCGAGGCTCCTCGCCCCGCCTCGGAGCGCCTCCCACTCGCCCGCCCGCCCGCCGCCCCCCTTCCAGCCCCAGCCCGGTCCCCAAGCTCGGCGCCTGGAGGAGAAGCCGGACGCAGACTGGAAGCGGTAAAGGGCGGCCTGTTCCAAGTGGGTTCCCAAATAAAAGAGAAAACAATATCCAATAAATGCATGTTATTCTCCTGTCTTCCATTCAGAGCCTGCAAGGAGGAGAAGACGGCGCCCTCCTGCTTCCTATTTTTCCCCAACAACCATCTTGTAAGGTACGCCGGGGAAAATGAACTTGCTTGGCAGAGAAAATGGGTTCCCCTCTGTAGGCGAATTGGAAGGTTGGTTTAATTGTGGTTATTTATTTCATTTTTATTTATTCGTCAAACGTGTACAGGGTAACAAGTGTAGGTATAAACACAAACATGAATGAACAAAGGGAGTAAATACAGGTAATATAGGAGCCTCTGTGGCGCAGTGGGTAGAGTGCAGTACTGCAAGCTACTTCTTCTGACTACCAGCTGCCTACAATTTGACAGTTCAAATCTCACCAAGCTCAAGGTTGACTCATCCTTCCATCCTTCCAAGGTGGGTCAAATGAGGACCCAGATTGTTGGAGGCAATAGGCTGACTTTGTAAACCATTTAGAGAGGGCTGTAAACTACTGTGAAATGGTATATAAGTCTTAATGCTATTGCTATTCCTTCCTTCCTTCCTTCCTTCCTTCCTTCTCATCATCCATCCATACCAGCCCAAGGTTGACTCACCCTTCCATCCTTCCAAGGTGGGTAAAATGAGGACCCAGATTGTTGGGGGAAATAGGCTGACTCTATAAACGGCTTACAGAGGGCTGTAAAGCACTATAAAGCGGTATATAAGTCTAAGTGCTATTGCTATTGCTAAATGGGGACAGTAAGGCGGGGGGGGGTAGGCCCGCTGGTGCGCTTATGCGCATCTCCTTTAAGGACCTCTTAAGAATGGGGTGAGGTCTACGGTAGACAGTTTGAGGTTGAAGCTGTGAGGGATTGAGGCTGTAACCATGGAGTAGGGTAGAGCATTCCAGGCGTTGACCACTCTGTTAGTGGTTAGTGGTTAGCAGCAGTGGTGGGATTCAAAATTTTTTACTACCAGTTCTGTGGGCGTGGCTTGGTGGGTGTGGCAGGGGAAGGATACTGCAAAATCCCCATTCCCTCCTCACTCCAGGGGGAAGGATACTGCAAAATCCCATTCCCTCTCCACCCCACTAACCTGCTTTCCAGCTCCATTCTCCTCTGCAGGGCAACTAAAGACCCAGCCGATCAGCTGGGACTCAATGGGAGGCAGAGAAGAGATGGGGCGGGGCCAGTCAGAGGTGGTGTTTGCCAGTTCTCCAAACTACTCAAGATTTGATTTATTTTTTATTTATTTTATTTTGTCAAGCGATTATTAGATAACAGTTATAAGTATAAACATGGTTATGAATACATGAAATGGATACGAATAAGAAAAAAAAAGAAATAATAGGACAGGGACAGTAGGCACATTGGTTCGCTTATTATATATGCCCCCTATTGATATATGCTTATATATATGCTTATATATGCCCCTTATTTCCGCTACTGTTTTCCAGAACTGGTCAGAACCTGCTGAATGCCACCCCTGGTTAGCAGGCTAGGTGAATCTCATGTTAGAGTTTGTCCCCACTATAGCTGGTTTGCACAGCCCGTGAAGCCAAAACAAAACAATCATTTTACTGGATTCTCACATAGGGCCAATGTGTTTTGCAAATCGCGATTTCTATCTTAATGCAGGGTGAAAATCAGCCACTTGAGGCTCATTCCGCAAACCGTGGTTACCAAACCATCTCTTTATCTGCTATATAAAACACCCAGCCACATGCCTGGGAACGCAATCTGATTTCAGTGCCTCATTAAGATTTAGCAGAATGTCACCCTATAGTTTAACAGAATTAAAGTCCTGAATCACACCTATCAAGTGATCCGCACCACAGATCAAATAAAGCCCTTTGGATTCTTATATTAAAAGTCAGCATAGATTTCTTGTCACACGGTCTCAAATATATTCCAGGAAAATAAACTCCTCTTCGAACTCAATATTTAATTTCTTTCAGAAGTGGGCAACCCTACAGGTCACAAACAGGCCTTACAGGTAGTCCTTGACTTATGACTACAATTGAGACCAGAATTCCTGTTACTAAGCAAGGCCATGCCCGATTTTATGACCTGTTTTGCGATGACTGTTAAGTGAAGATTAAATAAATCTGGATTCCCACATTGATTTGTTAGAAGCCACTGGGAAGGTTGCAAGTGGCAACCATATGATATGACAAGGATGATTTTCTGTTGATTTTTAGTTTACTGCTCCCTCCTAGCTCAAAGAGACTTAGCAAAATTAATTTTTTTAAAAACTGCAAACCCTTGATTATCAAACTTGGGGGGTGGAATACCATTTGATCTTCAGCTACCAGATCTGAGCAAAACCAGTAGATGGCAGCTAGATGTCTTCTGACCCTTTGCTGCCATCTAGTGGCTATATAGAATTTTGCAAGTCAAGTGTGACAGCCTTAAGATACCTTTGCTGAACCCAATGGTGCTTTTTCAAGCGTCGACTGGACTTTCTGGTTTTTCTTTGAAACCGTTTTGCTTCTCATCCAAGAATTTCTTCAGCTCTTCTTCATGCTGGCTGGAGAATTCTGGATGCTGAAGTCCACCTATCTTAAAGCCACCAAGTTTGAGAAATACTGCATTAACCATTGCATAACCACTCTATATATCACATTCCATATACTTGCATTTCAACTAGATGATTTTCCCTGATCAGCCAGTAGAGGGCAACCCTTTTCCACCAATCCTCCCTTCAAAATCAACCTGCTAATAAGTCATGTGAAGGTGTACACTGACTAGTGTCTTCTTTAGGGTTAATAATGTGCAAGACTTGCTCTCCCTTCTCTCTCTTTAACATGACCATCTTCTTTCATGGGCTCTTCTGTTGTGCAGAAAGATGACCAGCATCAGAAAGTTAATAGGTGACATCTTTCAGGGATGAGTTCAGGAGAAAAGCTCCACCTGTCAAAGTTCTCTGCATTAGGTTGAGGCTTAATGATTATGAAAACAACACACAGAGAGTGAGGGGGGGAGGAGAGGGAGGGGGAAAGAGAAAGAAGGGGAGGAAGAGAGGGAGGGGGAGGGAGGGAGAGAAGAGAGGGAGAGGGGGGAGAGAAAAAGGGGGAGAGGGAGGGGAGGAGGGAAAGAGAAAGAAGGGGAGGAAGAGAGGGACGGGAGGGGGCGGAGGGAGGGAGAGAAAGAGAGGGAGAGGGAAGAGGGGGGGGGGAGAGGGAGGGGAGGGGGGGGGGGAAAGAGAAAGAGGGAGGGAGGAAGAGAGGGAAGGGGGGAGTGAGGGAGTGGAGAAGAGAGAGAGAGGGGAGAGGGGGAGAGGGAGAGAAAAGGGGAGAGGGAGGGAGGGGGTTAGAGAAAGAGAGAAGGGGAGGGAGAGAGTGGGGAGAGGGAGAGAGAAAGCAGCGGGAGAGGGGGGAGAGAGAGAGATGGGAGAGGGAAGGAGGCCGGGAAAGAGAAAGAGGAGAGGAAGGGTGCCCCAGGGAGAGGGGGAGAGGGGGGGAGGGGTGCGCTGGAGATGGGAGGGGGGGAGAGGGGGGCGGGGAGGGGAGGGAGGGGGAAAGGGAGAAAGAGAGGGAGAGGAGAGGAGAGGGGGGGGAGGGAGGCGAGAGAGAAGGAGGAGGAGAGAGGGGGGAGAGGGGAGGGGGGGGGGAAAGAGAAGAAGGGAGGAGAGAGGGAGGGGAGAGGGAGGGAGAGAGGGAGAGGGGGGGAGGGAGGAAAGAGGAGGAGAAGAGAGGAGAGGAGGGGGGGGAGAGAAGAAGAAGAGAGAGGGGAGGGGGAGGAGGGAGGAAGAGAGGGGGGAGAGGGGAGGGAGGAAAGAAAAGGAGGGGAAAGAGAGGGAGGGAGGGAGGGGGAGAGAGAAAGATAGGAAAGTGGGAGAGGGGGAGAGGGAGGAAAGGAAAGAGGGAGGGAGGAAAAGAGGGAGAGAAAGAGAGGGAGAGAGGGAGGGAGGGAAAGGGAGACGGGGAGAGAGAGAGCAAGAAGGAGAGAGAGAGCCACAGACATTATGGAGTCCAGGGCAAATTTACAACGAGCGCTTAAGCCCAAACTATAGAAAAAATGTTACTATTTTGCTTGATGTAACCATGGTGGCGCAGTGATTAGAATGCAGTATTGCAGACTAGCTCTGCCCACAGCCAGGAGTTTGATCCTGTCCAGGTCAACGTTGACACAGCTTTCCATCCTTCCGAGGTGGGTAAAATGAGGATCCAGACTGTTGAGGGCAATTATGCTGACTCTGTAAACCGCTTAGAGAGGGCTGTAAAAGCACTGTGAAGCGGTATATAAATCTAAGTGCTAGTGCTATTGATAGGTGAAGCTAATTTTAATGGCCTTGGGTGTCCCGCGTTGACTGGTCTTTCCTTAGGGAGATGAGTATTATCTTGTCTAATGTCAAGGCTGACCACCTTTCCCCCCTTTTCCCTTGATTGCCTCTCCAATGATGCCATCGATTGACTTCATGCATCACGCGTACCACATATTCCAAAATGCAAATAAAACATCTGGAAAAAGAAACATAAATATCTGGGAAAAGAGCACAAGCCACTTAAAAAAAGAACCATGTAACATCCCAAAGAGGATGCATCTACTTAAGGCCCCAGGCAAAGGAAGAGCCAAATTTTAAGAGCTGCTTTGAACAAGATGGCAGGCGGAGGAGCCCAAATGACTCTCGGAGGGAGGGTGGGATGTTGCCCGGCAAAGCAGATGCCATAAAGGCGAAGGCATGCTGCCTAGTTTCCATCAGAGCACACTGTTTAATGCAGAGGTCTCCAAACTTGGCAACTTTAAGACTTGTGGACTTCAACTCCCAGGAGGAGAATTCTGGCAGTTGAAGTCCACAAGTAAGAACAATTTCACTGACGGTGAGAACAATCAGCCAATGGAACAGAATTTGCCCTCGGAAGCTGTGAGAGTGCCATCACTTGAGACCTTCAAGAAGAGATTGGACTGCCATCTGTCAAAAATGGTGTAGGGTCACCTGCTTGGGCAGGGGGTTGGACTAGGTGACCTACAAAGTCCCTTCCAACTCTGATTATCTGTTACCTGTTAAGTCTTAAAGTTGCCAAGTTTGGTGACCCACCTCTGGTTTAATGGATGGGACATGAACTGGGCCAACTCTTCCAAAAGACAGGTGTCCTTCTGATTACCATGCCCTGTGTCACATCTCCCCATTGGGCATGGTGGTTGTGGTTGATAAGATTCTTCACCAGTCTGGCTACTTTTACATAGACCAAAAGAAATATTGCAGCTTCCAGCATGAGTTGCACATTTCTCTTTGACCACTAGATGGCAAGAAAGAGAGCCAGGGCGCTAACTCTTGGTGGCCATCAAAGTATTGTCCGCATGATATACAGCAGGGAAGGGTAAACTTTTTGTCGTCGCGTGCCAAAAGTGCATGCCCGTACATGCCCATAATGCAATGCGTGAGCAATCCCCACACACCCCTGCGCATGCATGGCAGATACCTGACAATCAGCTGGC
Source organism: Bungarus multicinctus (assembly GCA_023653725.1). Classification (NCBI taxonomy): domain Eukaryota; kingdom Metazoa; phylum Chordata; class Lepidosauria; order Squamata; family Elapidae; genus Bungarus; species Bungarus multicinctus. The sequence continues at coordinate 10,009,515 of CM042835.1, read as the reverse complement.
TGGTGGGAGGCATGTACGCATGCGCAGTGGATCTGTTCTGGGCAACGGCTCACATGCCAGCAGAATTGGCTCTGCGTGCCACTTCCAGCATGTGTGCCATAGGTTCCCCATCACAAATATCTAGGGTGCCCCCTGGGCTGGATAAATCCAGCTTGTATCCAATTTGGAGTCTACACAGTTTAAATTACACCTTGTGCTGACAGTTGTCCCCATTATAAGGTTTGAACCTCCTTTCTTAAGGTGGGAACTGTTTTGGACCACGAGTGCTTGGAAGAATTGAGCAATTCCCTTTTCTCTTCATAGGAGATTATCTTCTTCTTCCCCTGTGTGTTTTTCTCCAGCTCGAAGCAATTTGTCTTTCTCTCTCTTCAAACCCAGACAACTTTTTCACAACGTGTCTCATTTGTGGGTACCACTAATTATTTTGGGAGCCCTGTCCATGCTCACAGACAAAAAGGAGTCTCAGCAACGTAGCTATTAGGCTTGTCATCAGCCACTGCCAAGGAAGGGGGGTCAAAGAGAGAAGGAGCCAGGGTTGAAGCATTGGGAGTTGAGGTCTGGCCTTATTTCTTCCCCCAACCCCTGGTCAAAGTGGCACCAACGGGTCTCCCAGACAGTAATGGAGCTCATCCAGATTCTTGTCCGCCTCTGTGGATGGCAAATGGGAAGCAGACAGATTTGGGCTAAGCTGGGACAGTTGCTAACTTCAACGGCTATTATAAAGTTGAGATGGTTTTCTGGCAAATCTCCTCTCCCAAAACAGAAGTGGTCTGTCTCCCACCCTTGATAAAACTTTCTGAGATTTCCCAGAAAATAGACTCCACCTTGGGCTTCTTAATTTTCTTCTTCTTCTGCTTCTGCTTCTGCTTCTGCTTCTGCTTCTGCTTCTGCTTCTGCTTCTTCTTCTTCTTCTTCTTCTTCTTCTTCTTCTTCTTCTTCTTCTTCTTCTTCTTCTTCTTCTTCTTCTTCTTCTTCTTCTTCTTCTTCTTCTTCTTCTTCTTCTTCTTCTTCTTCTTCTTCTCCTTCTCCTTCTCCTCCTCCTTCCCCTTCCCCCCCTCCTCTTCTTCTAATGATGATGATAGTAATAATAATAATGTTTTAATTTTATTTTTATTATAAACATATCTTCTTCCATTTGACAATGTGTCATCTGGTTACAGATGAAGCAATAAGGTTACAATAAACTTATGCAATAAAGTTAATATTTACAATCATATTCATTCTTCCTCCTCCTCCTCTTCATTATTATTATTAATTATTTATTTTCCATTTTTGCATACAGTATACGCTATGGGTAAACAACTTTCCTTCCAGTAGTCCTGGTTGCTCAGCCAACAGCCCTCAGTCCCGCAGCCCATTGGCCACCAGATGTCCGGGAATTCCAACACCTAGCATGGTCCATGCTGGCCCAGGTGACAACCGATTCAGCAGTTTTCTGTAAGTTAGGTCTCACCATAATTGTTTATGGGGGAGACACCCTTTATCTGGCTCCTCTGGTGAGACCTGCCCAGTATGGTTGAACCTCCAGCATAGCTCTCGTCTTCCTCAGAGCCCAGAAGACCCACAGCCATGTCAAGGTAGAGGGCCCACCACGATCTGCTTTTGCCACAGGCTGCTCTTACTTTCAGCAGCTGCTCTTCAAGTCCACTCTCCCCACCCCACCCCACCAAAGGCACTTGCAGAACAAAGCTGTGCTGTGTGTAGGGAAATGTCGAGCCCTGGGCGGGAATCTCAGCTTCTAGGGCATTTGGCCAAACAGCTGGGCTCTTTGTAGTGGTGGGGCCGGCTCCTTGCTCCGCACACGGCTTTCCAGCTTGGCATTTGAGTTGGGACGAGAGGGGTGGAAGAGAGGGTGTTTGGGGGAGTGGAAAACTATTTGTGTTGTTGGCAACTCCCTGGAGACGGAGAGGTGGCATCAAGCTTGCGAGAGCTGCCAGGTTCCCTACTTTGTACACTCGAAGAAGGCTAGTACAAAATCTTGGCCCAATCTAAAATGCCAGAACTGAAAAGCAGATGGTGCAAGCTTTTAGGATGAGAGTTTTATGAACTTCAGTTACTCCGCACCTGAATCTGAGGCAGAGAGCTAAGCCGGGTTTTTATTTAACCGGGGTGAGCTGAGTAAACTATGATGGACAGGGTTGAAGCAGCATGGCAATGCTCAAACTCAAGTCAACAAAATGTAACAGCAGCGCTCATCTAACAATGCAGGGTTGCAAGAATACCCTCATATCATGGTTTAATGGGATGGCTTGGGTCACCAGGGCTCCCCTCAAGCTTTTTTCAGCTGGCAGCAACCCCCACCCTTGTTCCAATGCTCCAGCCAGATGGTCTTATAAATGCAGTCTTCCCTCAAGCACTGAAAGTTGTTTTGGGCTTGTTGGTTTTACTAGGGTTTTGTGACCCAGAGTTGTAAAATAAAGTAGGTGACCCTACTAAGAGAGATGATAGATAGATATAGATAAATAATGAATGATAGATATTTTTTATTTTTAAATAAACTTTATTAATTTTACAGTTAAAATAGACAAACAACATGTATATAAATGTGAGAAAGGAATAATGAATGATAGATAAATAGATGATGGATGGATGGATATGATAGATAGATAGATAGATAGATAGATAGATAGATAGATAGATAGATAGATAGATAGATATCGGTAGGTAGGTGGATGGATGGATGGATGGATGGATGGATGGATAGAGATGAAAGAGAGAGAGAGAGAGATGATGGATGGATGGATGGATAGATAGAGAGTGACAGAGAGATGATAGATGGAAAGATAGATGATGGATGAATGGATAGATAGATAGATAGATAGATAGATAGATAGATAGATAGATAGATAGATAGATAGATAGATAGATAGAATGATGGATAGAGCAAAGCAAAGTTTCGGTTTTGCAGACCGTTTCTGGCTTACCAACAATCCCCAAAGGCTGTGTTGACATGGCCCATGAAGCCAGAACAAACCACATCATAGTGTGTTCTGTGAATGATTCAACTTGGCCCTTGTGGTTTGTAAATCCTGGTTGATGATTTAGCATGTTGTGTAACTTCTGCTCCTGCCCTACAAGCTAGGCTTCACACAACTTAATGGTTGGGTTCAGGTAACTCACAAAGCCACACAATTTTTTGAACTCAGTTGCTCTTTCACCTACAGATCAGTGTCATGCCTTGGCCCAGACCATAGTTTGCTGAACAATCCACAATTAGCTGGGTTATTGAAGGTTGGCATACCAGAATGATGAAAAAGGTCAAGTTTGTCAGGTCCAACATTGTTCCTTGTTGTTGTTAGTTGCGAAGTCGTGTCCGACCCATTGCAACCCCATGGACAACATTCCTCCAGGCCTTCGTGTCCTCTACCATCTTCTGGAGTCCATTTAAGCTCACGCCGACTGCTTCAGTGACTCCATCCAGCCACCTCCTTCCTCTGCTACCCCCTTCTTCTTCTATTCCCGTCAATCTTTCCCAGCATCAGGCTCTTCTCCAGGGAGTCCTTCCTTCCTTCCTTCTCATTAGGTGGCCATAGTCTTTGAGTTTCATCTTCAGAATCTGGCCTTCTAAAGAGCAATCAGGGTTGGTCTCCTCTAGGACTGACCGGTTGGATGGCCTTGCAGTCCAAGGGACTTTCATAGGAGTGTCCTCCAGCACCATAGGAATTGACCAAGATTGGTCTTGCTATAAACAAAGGATCTTCCCAGCCATCAGAAGACTCAAACAGAGAAGGTTGCTTCTCTGAAGACAAAAAAGGGCAGGCAATAGGGACAAACCAAGATGACGCCATAATGACAGGCACATGGTTTATACAGCAACATCAGAGAAATTATTGTTCTTAAGCAAATCTGGCACCCCCATTGACTTTGCTTGTGGGAAGCCAGCTGGGAAAGTTACAAATGGTGATCACAAGACCCCAGGACAGTGAATCAGAATCAGAATAGAGCTGGAAGGGACCTTGGAGGTCTTCTAGTCCAGCCCCCTGCTTAAACAAGAGATCCTACCATTTCAGACAGGTGCCTGTCTAAATCTCTTCTTAAAAACCTCCAGCAATTAAATACCCACAGCTTCTGGGAGACAAGCTGTTCCTTTTGGTTAATTGTCTTCACTGTTAGGAAGTTTGTCCTTAATTCCAGATTGGTTCTTGGTTAATTTCCATCGATTGTTTCTTGTCCTGCCCTCTGGTGCTTTGGAGAATAAATTGACCCCCCTCCCCCTCTTCTTTGTGGCAGACCCTCAAATACGGGCAATGCAGCTGTCATAAATACAAATGCTAACTCCCCAATTTTGATCACATGACCATGGTGGAAGGGGGGGGGGTTGCTGTAAATGTGAAAACTGCCACAAATAACTTTTTTCATTGCCGTTGTAGCTTTGAACCGTCACTAAATGAATGGTTGTAAGTCGAGGTGTTATGCAAAACTAAAATGGAGCTTGGTGGAGAATATCTATCTATGTCAGAGGTCTCCAAACTTGGCAAGTTTAAGACTTGTGGGCTTCGACTCCCAGATTTCCTGAGCTAACCTGTCTGGAGGAGGAATTCTGGGAGTTGAAGTCCACAAGTCTTAAAAAGCTGTCAAGTTTGAAGCCCTCTGATCTAGGTGGTCGCTAGGAGTCCAAAATAATTCGATGTTGCAAAATTCTTTGCCACTTGGGCTGTTGCACGGCACTGGTTTATCTGCCATGATTTGAGCCTTAGGCCGGTAACATGGACGTTAGTCCTTTGTGACTTATTTAATAATTCATGTTAATAATGCGATGTATTATTCTAGAAGACAGTCCTTGGAATAAATAGCCCAGGGCCATTAAGAGGCATCCCTCAGAAGCCACAGCGATTTCATTTGCATAATGACATAATGACACAATGTCATTTTCCCCTGACGCCCAAGGACACGGATGTGAGAAGTGGCAAGGAAAACCTAATTCCAATACTGCATATGCAAGTTATATACTTTTTTTTTTCCCTCCAAAGAAAAACATTAAATTGCAGATCATAAGGGCATCATTTGCACACTGACAGTCTGGCACACACCCAGCGGTGGATTCTACTGATTCAGACCGGTTCCAACGAGCCGGATGTTAAAATTTGCATCTGGTTCGCCAAATCGGCATTTGAACCGACCAGCTGGCCCCGCCCCCCCTTACCCTCCCCTCCCCTCCCCTCCCAGGAGTCTCCACACGGCCCATTTTCGATGGAGATAAGTACAGGGTCCGGGCGGAGGCTCTGGGAGGGGGGAAAATGAGACTTCCGGAACTCCAGAAACGGGCCTGTTTCCGGCTTCCGGAGGGCCTCCAGAGCCCGGGGGAGGCTGTTTTCACCCTCCCAGAGGCCTGAGGGAAGCCTCCAGACTCAGGAAGGCAAAAAACAGCCAAACCAGAAGTTCCAGAAGTCTGGAAACAGGCCTGTTTCCGGCTTCCGGAGGGCCTTCGGAGCCTGGGGGAGGCCATTTTTGCCCACCCAGACGCCCGAGGGAAGCCCCCGGATCCTGGGGAAGGCAAAAAATGGCCCTCTCGGAAGTTCAGCTGGTCCACACCCACCCAAACAACCAGGCAGGGAACCAGTTGCTGGGATTTTTGAATCCTAATCCTCCACACACCTTTCCATTTTGACAGGGTTAGAGGTAACTATGCCTGCAAAGCCCGTCCTGATGTTCAAAGGCTGGTACACTCAATGGACGGGATCTTCTTCCTCTTTGTTGGTTGTCGTTTCAGACGTGGTAAGGTCAGATTCCCGCAATGGATGAATTCTGCAAAGGCAGGCAATATTGAACAAAAAAAAAAAAACAGACTAGAATAGAATTCTTTATTGGCCCAAGTGTGATTGGACACCCAAGGAATCTGTCTTCGCTGCATAAGCTCTCAGTATCCCTAAAAGCTATAAGTGGTAAATCGTGATCACAAGTCATCATAAAAATGCATTCATCATTAATCATAGAGCACTGAGGGATAGTCACAGGATACTAAATGAGCAATCAACATAAATCGTACTAGGAAACTAAATAAAACTATTTATTTAGAAAGACAGAGAATGCATCAAGAACATCATGGGATTCGCAGCCACTGGTGGGAGATGCTTGTATTTTGCGTATAGCGATGGTGTGTGGTCAAAAAAGTCAAGATGGAGGACGCCCCCTAATAGTTGGGGATAGGAGAGGGGGGAAAGCCAGGTCTTCTTTACAAGGTGCAGCTGAAAGAAAGATGCCAATGTAAGCGATCTTCTCACCACTCTCCTCTTTTCCAACGGGAGCCTGCAAAGGTGTGGAATTTCTCTTGCTGCAGGATAACAATCCTCACGATAGCCATGGCACTTAGACTTATATGCCGCTTCACAGTGCTTTTACAGCCCTCTCTAAGCGGTTTACAGAGTCAGCCTCTTGCCCTCAACAATCTGGGTCCTCATTTGACCCACTTCGGAAGGACGGAAGGCTGAGTCCATCTCCAACCTGGTGAGATTCGATCTTTCCTCTACGCCGCCGCTGCTTCACTGTGTCCCCACGGTCGCGCGGTGGATCTGCCGCTCAGAAACCCGCATTTCCTATTGGCTGCCGGCAGCTTGGCGTGCAGGCTTTCCCCCACCCTTTCCATCCACCCAGTGGATGCGTGTCTCGGTGCACGTGTATACGCGGCAGGGATGCGTCGGAGCCGAGGCAAGGTGGAGAGGGCTCGATCGGAAGCGCTAGATTTAGCCGAGGCTCGCAGGGATCCTCTCTTTTCGCTTAGTCCTTAATCGATGGGGTTATTTTAGTTTAGCCGACGTAGAAGCCGATCGATTCGAGATAGGGTTTTTTTTTTTTTTTTGGATTGGAAGAAGCGCTGGGGGGAGTGGGAGACAACGCGCGCCCCCGTGTACCAACGCACCCGCGCGCATCTCTCTCTCCCCTCTCTCTGTCCCTCTCTCTCTCTTTCTTTCTCTCTCTCCCTCTCTCTCCCTCCTCTGACTCTCCCCCATCTCTCCTCTTCCTCTCTCTCTCCATCTCTTCCCCTCTCTCTCCATCCATCCCTCTTCTCCTCTTTCTCTCTCTCCCTCCATCCCTCTCTCTCTCCATCCCTCCTCTCCTCCTCTTTCTCTTTCTCCCTCCATCCTTGTCTCTCTCCTTTTCCTCTCTCTTTCTCTCCATCCCTCCCTCTCCTCCTCTTTCTCTCCTTCCCTCCCTCCCTCCCTCCCTCTCTCTCCTGTTTCTCTTTCTCTCTCTCCATCCCTCCCTCTCCTTCTCTTCCTCTGTCTTTCTCTCTCTCTCTCCATCCCTCTCTTCGCCGGGGGGGGGGGGGGGGAGGGCAGGGCGCGCAGGAAGCGGCGGCGGGCCTCCGATCCCCTCCTCCCAAAGGAGGCTGGGATGGGGCCAGGCAGCGGCTCGACCCTGCCGGGAGGTGGCAGCTGTGCCAAAGTTGCCTCTACGGAGCCCTGCGCGGGGACGGAGGCGCGGGGACCGCTCTCGACTGATTAAACCCCCCGCGGGAGCAGCAGAAGGCAGCAGAAGAAAGCGGCGGCAAGCCGGGCCCCGAGCGCGCGCGCGCCCCCGCTCCGCTTTGCGGTTTGGCCCGGGCAGGAGCGGGCGGGGGGGAGAAGGAAGGGAGGCCGCGAAAGAGCCAGCGAGGACGCCTTGTCGCTGCGTCCCTTCTCGGCTTTTGGCCGGCCGGCTGGCTGGCTGACTGGCAGGGAAGATGCGCTGGAGTCGGAGGATCGGCGGGACCGGAGCTCCGTCCCTGCTGCTGGGATGGGTGCTGTTGCTGCTGCTCCTGGCCGGGCAACAGCCGAGCGCCGGCCGGAAACCTCCGAAGAGAAGATGCGCTTCGGGCTGCACCTGCACCAAGGACACGGCGCTGTGCGAGGGAGTCAAGGAGATTCCCCGCGAACTGCCCCCGAACCTCATCTCCCTGTAAGCTTTCTCCGGGCGAGGGAAGGGGGGGGCTTCTTTTTAACCTCCCCCTATTCCTTCCTGCCCATCTTCTTTCTTTCTTTCTTTCTTTCTTTCTTTCTTTCTTTCTTTCTTTCTTTCTTTCTTTCTTTCTTTCTTTCTTTCTTTCTTTCTTTCTTTCTTTCTTTCTTTCTTTCTTCCTTCCTTCCTTCCTTCCTTCCTTCCTTCCTTCCAATCCTCTCCTTGCCTAGAGCTAGCAGAAGAGCTGCTAGTTGGGATTATACACGTTAAATAAATATAGTCCTGGGATTATACACGTTAAATAAATCGACTGTAGTCCAAGATCTCCCAGGATCAAGACTTAAAATCTATGTGGACCCCTCTCCCAAGATTAAAGCTTAGGGCGTGGGCTTCCAAGGAGTCTCAGAATCAGAATCGAGTTGGAAGGGACCTTGGAGGTCTTCTAGTCCAGCCCCCAGCTTAAACAAGAGTAATAGATGCCACTTCTCCAAAGGAAGACCAGCTGGGCTCCCCCCACTACCACCCATCCTCTAAAAACTGTCACGAAAGGGGTCAGATCTGCAACTCCTGGCTTGGCCCAAGCTCTTGTTTCAAGGCTAGCCTGGCCTCCAGAGTAGAGGACAACTTTTATGGGGTCTCTGGGTGGAAATGGGGGCAAGAGGGGGCTGGAAGTGGCTGGGAGGAGGCAAGGAAATGGAGCTAGCAAGGAGCCACACAAAGTGCCATTGCTTTCCTTTGGTGAAAGCATGCATCTCTGGTGCAATGATGGAGACCAGATTAACAGAGAGACGTTTGCATGGGAAGAAATGGATTTTAATCAAGAGGAATGCACAAACACACTTGCACATAATACTTGAGGCCGGCTGAAATTCACCGTGCATCCTCTCTCTTCTTCCTAGAGATTCGCCTCCTAAAAGCAAGGTATCCTAAAAGCTAGTTGCTTCCTCTGTTTTCTTCCTGTATGTGTGTGTATGTTGTATGTGTGTGTATGTGTGTGTGTTTGTGTGTGTTTTGGGGGGATATCTACGGTAACAGGACAGTTTTCAGCAAATCTTGCATCATTGGATCCCCCAAAACAACAACCCTGTGAAAGAAGATAGGCCAAGAAAAGCATCCAGCCCAAGTTCACCCTGAGTCAGGAAAAAAAAATACCCATTTAGATTTCCCCAACCATCCGGACCTTAATCGATTCAGCCTGCTGGCGTCTTAAGAATCACAAAACGATGTCCCTCCTTGACATCTGGATGGGCGGTGCTGAAACTGCTGGCTGCAAACGTTCCCTCCCATCGCCACCCCCCCTGCCCAAATGATTGCAGATCCCCTGAGGAAATGAGATGCAGCTTGAAGGCGGGGGGGGGGGGCGGGGGGGAACCCATCCTCTCCAGAGATGCACCTCCATGCACACCAATGCGCCTCAGACTGAGGCAGGTAAATTCCTCCAGGTAAAGCTGGCTTCAGGAAACAGCTCCTGCCACCCACAGGACAGAGTTCGAAGGACAACATCCAGAATTTTGGGTTGCTATCCAAGGATACTCCTGATGGAAGCTTTCTGGCTAAGTGGTCCTTTCCTTTGGGCCAGGGGATGGTGCAGCTGCTTGGTTACTGAGAACATCTCTCTCTCTCTCTCTCTCACTCACTCTCTCCCCCTCCCTCCCTCTCCTCTTTCTCTCTCCCCTTCCCTCTCTCCTCTTCCTCTCTCTTTCCATCCCTCTCCTCTTCCTCCTTCCCTCCCTCCCTCCTCTTCCTCTCTCTCCCTCTCTCTCTCTCCTCTTCCTCTCTCTCCCCCTCTCCTCCTCCTCTCCCTCCCTCTCCTCTCTCTCTCTCCCACCCTCACTCTCCTCTCTCTCTCATTCAGGTGCCTCATTCGGTCCGGCTTCACCAAGGTCTTGGAAGGCAGTTTTCAACAGGTGCCATCTCTCCAGCTGCTGTAAGGATCCTCTCGGTTGTGAGTGTTGTGGCATGCATCAAAACGTGTGTACCTTTAAGTGTTCCTCAGCCGGTGTGTGTATGGTACATGGGAACCTGTTTCTGCTTTGCTATCCAATCTCCCACTCACGGGATCTTACCAAGAAGCCTTCTGCATGTGGCTCCTTTTGTCTAATTGGGTACATGCCTAGCCTTTCACCCGATTCCTGATAAGGAGAAAGGCAAGGATTGTGCCCTTCTTTGATTCTTAGGAGTGCAGGCGCTCTTGACTGAACATCGTTCTTTCTGCATCCATCAGTGCACCTTGGAAGGCCCCCCCGCTGTGGATCTGGGGGAGGAAGAGGAAGCAGGGCCCATTATGTAAAGTGTTCATGGCATGTGATTCGGTTTACCTGTATATCCGGGGTCTGCAAGACTCAGTCTCAGAATTGGCAATCTGACACCCTTCCCTTTAGATCAGGCGTGTCAAACTCGATTTCATTAAGGGCCATATCAGGATTGTGTTTGACCTGGGGGAGGGTCCGGGTGGGGCATAGCCAGGGTGGACATGGCCAGCTCGATATCATTCGTTGGGGGCACCTTTGATGGCCCGAGCACTCAGCCAGCGAAAACGGAGTTTGGGGGGAGGGCATGACTCACCCAAGCTCCGTTTCCTTTTATTATTATTATTATTATTTGCATTTATATTTATTTATTTATTTATTTATAAAATTTCTATACCGCCCTTCTCCCTAGGGACTCAGGGCGGTGTACAGCCAAATCCGAACCCCAAAATACAATACAAAAATTAAAAAAGAATTAAATACTGGCTGATTGCAATTAATAAAACCCACCCCCCCAACTTTAAAACCTCAATTAAAATCCAAAGTTCGGAGACAAATTAAAACTATCTCAGCCCAGGCCAGCCTGCTCAAAGAGCCAGGTCTTTAACGCGCGCCTGAAGGCCCTCAGGTCCGTGCTGGTACGAAGTTCAGGTGGCAGAGTGTTCCAGAGGGCAGGGGCCCCCACAGAGAAGGCCCTATTCCTTGGGGCCGCCAGACGACACATAGCGGCCGACGGCACCCAGAGACACAGGGTGTCCGCCCTTCTCCGGAGACACAGGGTGGCTTATAGTCTATGGAGCACTATGCTAAGTGCTCGGCAATAGCCTTCATCCCATTGTATATGCCTGCTTATTACTAGGGCTTTTGCCCCCTCCACCCCCCCAAGCAGCATTTTTACAAAGTCAGCTTATTGCCCCCAACGATCTTGGGTCCTCAATTTACCTACCCCGAGAGGATGGAAGGTTGAGTCAACCTCGAGCCTGGTGGGATTCGAGCCTGCACTAATTGCAGGCAGCTTGCACTAAGTGCTAGATGATTAACAGCCTGCACCACCAAGGCCCAAAAAATATTAAATATTTTTATTACAGTTTTCAAAAATACAAATCTCACTTCTACTTGTAACAACATTTTGGCATCAACAAATACATATATCCTATATACTGTACATTATTATATACATACCTATATTAATACTCTATTAAGGTCTCTTGCTTTATTTACTATAATCCTTCCTAATCTTTATATCTGTTTTTTAACCACTCATACCATTTATCCCATATTAGATAATATGTGGAATCCTCCCTGTCTTTCATTTCCAATGTGAGCTGATCCATTTCGGCGCATTCCAATATTTTTTGTGCAACTAAATCTTCCAAAGAGATATTAGCTCCTTTCCTTAATTGTGCAAAAGCTATTCTGGCTGCTGTTAAAAATATGCAATAGAATATACCTTGTCTTTTTAGTATATTGCCCTGTAATTTTTCCTAGCAAAAAGAATTCCGGTTTGAGTTCAGTTTGGCGTTTGATGATCTTTCGCAACCAGTTTTTTTATTTTAACCCAATATTTCCTGGTCTCAGGGCAGAGCCACCCCCAAGCTCCGTTTTCACTGGCAGAGGGATGCAGGAGGCCACTGCAGCCTAAAACAGAGCTTGGGTGGCCCTCCCAAGCTCCATTTTTGCTGGGGAGAGGCACTGTAGGCCAGTCCTTTGCTGTTTCCAGGGCAGCCCTGTGGACCAGATCTAAGCACCCCATGGGCAGGATCCAGCCTGCAGGCCTTGAATTTGACACCCCTGCTTTAGATGTAGTCCTCAAATTACAACCATTCATTTAATGACCGGTCAAAGTTACAGCACTGTCATGCCCCTGGTGGAGACTGATTCTGAGGGAGAGGTGAAACAGCCGACAGGGAGTGGAGGTGTGGCTCCAGAGGTTGCGGAGGAGGCTGGGGAAGGGCAGAGGTCGGCTGGGCAGTCAGAGGAGGACCCAGGCCCATCTCCTCTCCATCCTAGAACACACAGAGAGGACAGGATAAGGGAGAGATGTGATCTACTCGGGAAGAGAGGGCCTTGATCCTCTTCATGGGCTGCAGCTATGACAACTGAATAAGAGGGCGGACATGCGTATGGGCGAACTCTGGAAACAAAGGGTGGAAATATCTCTAGTTGATGGTTCCTCTCTGAGTTTGGCGTCCTTCTCAGTGTGTGTTCTGATATCTGCGGACATCCTCCAGTCCTTATCTTGCCTGGTTTGTGTTTGTTTTTTTCCCTTCCTTCTTGTAACTGTTTGTGTCGGAGTATTTTGTCTTCTGTCAAGGATATTTGGAGCTTGGAAGCAAAGTGAAGGAATAAAAGGGGTTTCACCTGTTTTTTGTAACTGTGTTTGTTTTGTATCACACTCTGGGTCATCACAGCACTGAAAACAGTGTTTTATGACCATTTGTCACACTTAACAACCATTGCAGCTTCCCCGTGTTCATGTGATCCAAATTCAGATGCTTGGCCACTGACTCATATTTATGACAGTTTCCATGTCCGGGGGGGCGGGGGCGGGGTCATCTGATCCCCTTTTGCGACATTCCAACCAGCTAAGTCAATGATTCACGTAATAACCGTGTTACTAACCTAACAACCGCAATGATTCACTTAACAACTGCGGGCGGGAAAGGTCATAACATGGGGCAAAATGCACTTAACAAGGGTCTCACTTAGCAACAGAAATTTGGGGGCTCATAAGTCATAAGTCGAAGATTATGTGTGTATCGGTCTGCAGCTCTTCAGCTATTTAATCAGCGTCACCTCCCAGCTGCAATTTCATCACATCTGAATATTGAGCAAGGATGAAATTATTCTCTCTGGAGTTACAAGATTAGGATTAGTCAGCAAAGTAATTTTAATTGGCGATTAGGTGAAGGTAAAGGTTCCCCTCGCACATACGTGCTAGTTATTCCCAGTTCTAGGGGGTGGTGCTTATCTCCCTTACAAAGCCGAAGAGCCAGTGCTGTCCAAAGACGTCTCCGTGGCCGGCATTACTAAATGCCGAAGGCGCATGGAACGTTGTTACCTTCCCACCAAAGTGGTCTCTTTTTCTCCTTGCATTTTTTACATGCTTTCGAACCGCTAGGTTGGCAGAAGCTGGGACAAGGAACAGGAACTCACTCCATTATGCGGCGCTAGGGATTCGAACCACTGAACTGCTGACCTTTCTGATCGACCAGCTCAGCATCTTAGCCACTGAGCCACTGCGTCTCTCTCTAATTGGGCAATTAGCAGCACCCAATTAAACAGTCAGTAAATTTGGGCATACCTCAGTCTCTGCAGATCAGTCTACGCAAAGCAAAACAAACCCTTGCAAACCCTCTATGTATAATTATAATGGGCACCAATGGCATGTTAGGACAATCCCTCCTAAAGGAACAAAAACAGAGCGTGCTCTTTTTTTCAAAGGCAGTATGTGCTGCACATTACACATATTGCCGAACATTTACACCCATTGCAAAAAGCAAAGACTCTTTAGACAGGTTTTCTTGGAACAAACATTTTTGTTAAGTTATTAAGTATTGCAAAGTATAAAAGTAAATAAAAGAGCAATGGGGGGGGGGAAGAGAAAGGGGAAAGAGAATTGAGGAAAGGTAGGGGAAAGAAAAGAAAAAGAAGCATTGACTTCCGACTCTCTCCGTTGCAGTAGAATAAGGCATTAGCATCAAATCACAACTTTTTTTTCCCATAGTGATATGAACAAGTCATATTTATAACAATCTATCAATCTAATGTATAAAACCCAAAGTCAGAGTTACATTCTTTTCCACATCAAGCACGAAGTTCAGAAGTGGTTTCCAGGTGGAAACAAAAGTACTTACGTTCTTCTCTTTTAATCCAAGTAGTCAGTGTTGCCATTTTAGCCAACTCCTTCAACTTCTGCAACCATTCTTCCATGGTAGGTATCAAATAGGATACATTTTCTCAACCCATGGCTGGCTGGAGAATTCTGGGCATTGAAGTCCACACGTGTTAAAAGTTGCCAAGGTTGAGAAGCCTTGCTCTAGGGCAGTGGTGGCTAACCTTTTTGGTCTCCTGTGCCAAAAATTGTGCACGCGCTTGCATGCCAGCACCCAGAAAGCAATGCGTGTGCCCTCCGCCCCTGCGCATGCACATGCAATCCGCCCCGCCCACCCCCTCGCCTCCCCCTTACCTGCACTGCGCCTCTCAGGTGATTTTTCTGCCGGTTTAAGGCCTTTTTCAGCCTCCCAGAGGCTTGAAAAAAGCCTCTGCAGGCTTTGCAGACAGAATAATAGGCCCGTTTCGTCACTTCCGGTATTATAGGAAGTGATGAAACGGACCTATTATTCGTCCTGCAAAGCCTGCAGAGGCTTTTTTCAAGCCTCTGGGAGGCCAAAAATGACCTCAAACTGGTCGAAATTCAGCTGTGAGGCGTATGCATGTGCAGTAAGGTAAGTTTGCCTGCGGCTCACGTGCCGGCACAAATGGCTCTGCATGCCACCTGTGTCACGTGCCATAGGTTTGCCATCAAGGCTCTAGGGTGAATACTTGGCATAATTTATCCATTAAAATTGCCATGTCCTGACTTCAGTAAGATTCCCTACAAAGCTAACAGAGCTAGAATTGTGCTGCTAATGGATGAAGACCTGAGCCTTCATCCATTGGCACCAGAGGTCGGCTGCTGGGGGTTCGCGGGGGTACAGGAGAGCCCCCAGCGAGTAGGTCTTTTTAATGCCTCTGCCTCAGTGGTGGGATTCAAATTTTTTTGCTACTGGTTCTGTGGGCGTGGCTTGGTGGGTGTGGCAGGGGAAGGATACTGCAAAATCCCCATTCCCTCCTCACCCCACTGACCTGCTTTCCAGCTCCCTTCTCCTGTGCAGGGCAACCAAAGGAGACCCAGCCGATCAGTTGGGATTCAGGAGGCAGAGAATAGATGGGGTTGGCAGGGCCAGGCAGAGGTGGGATTTGCCTGTTCTCCAAACCATTCAAAATTTCCGCTACCGGTTCTCCAGAACTGGTCAGAACCGGCTGAATACCACCTCTGCTCTGCCTGTTGTACAGACACCATTCTTTGGATGAGTCTATTTTGCAAAGCCTGCTAGATGGGTTAATTCACTAACCATCTAGATCCCCGTGTATATGGATTTGAGGAACGCCCCCTGCTATTCTACCTATTTTTGCTTGTTTCTTTTATTTATTTGATTTATTTGACTTGTCAATCACTTACAAGGTAATAGGTATGAATACAAACATGAGTATGAATACAGGAAATAGGTACAAATAAATGGAGACAATAGGACAGGGACGGGAGGCACGATGGTGCACTTATGCACGCCCCTTACAGACCTCTTAGGAATGGAGTGAGGTCAATAGTGGTTAGTTTTAAGGTTAAAGGAGTGGAGGGTTTGAGGATGTAACAACCGAGTCAGGTGGTGCATTCCAGGCATTGACCACTCTGTCGCTGAAGTTGTACTTTCTGCAATCAAGTCTGGAGCGGTTTGCATTGAGTATGTATCTTGTGTGCTCTTGTATTGTTGCGGTTGAGGCTGAAGTAGTCATTGACTGGTAGGACATTGTAGCAGATAATTTTGTGTACGATGCTTAAGTCCAACCATAGGCGGCGTAGTTCTAGATTGTCCAAGCCCAAAATTTCGAGCCTGGTGATGTAGGACATTCTGTTGTGAGCAGAGGAGTGTAGTATTCTTCTTGTGAAATACTTCTGGACTCACTCTATTGTATTAACGTCCGATATACAGTGCGGATTCCAGACAGAACATTAACATGTATAGGCTTTTCATGTGGCATACATAATACAGGTAGTCCTTGTCTTGCAAAGGTTCGTTTAGTGACCATTCAAACTTACAACATCACTGAAAAAAAGTGACTTACGACCATTTTTCATACTCACTCACGTGCAGCTTTCCCATGGTCATGTGATCAAAATTCAGATGCTTGGCCACTGACTCATATTTACGACCATCATAATCCCCTTTTGTGATCCCCTTTTGTGACCCTCTGACAAGCAAAGTCAATGGGAAAGCCTAATTCACAATGACCATGTCACTGACAACTGCAGTGATTCACTTAACAATGGTGGTAGGAAAGGTCATAAAACGGGGCAAAATTCACTTAATAAACATCTCACTTAGCAACAGGAACGTTGGGGTTCATTTATGGTCATAAGTCAAGGACTAGCTATGTGCTCACCCTATAAGGGAGGGGGTTAGCATATCCGCATATGAACCTGGCCTTGCTTTTGAACTAGTGAAGCATTGTAGTTGCTCAATTTTAATGGAAAACATGCTGGTTAAAAAAAAGTATGGCTTCTTCCTTCCCATTTGCAACCTAGGAAACAGGCATTGGCACAGCAATAGCAGCTGGTTTGTTTGGTTTTTTTAAATCAATGAGCTGCTTACTGATCTTGGATATTTTGGGTCTTGGAAGCCTTCTAATCCCATGTGCCTATTTAGATGGGATAGATTTAAAAATACCCTTCCGAGAAAAACATCCGTTCAAGACATTCTATTTTTTTCCCCCCACCGTGTGCTCTGAAATTCATCTCTGAGGTTGAAAAGGGGAATTAAAGAAAAAAAAAAAACTCTAGATGACCTCTGACTCATTGCTAGACCAAGGGAAATTTCAAGCAGGAAACAATTAGTTCATTTCTCCAATCTGGGTTTAATGGCCTGCTTTAACATTTCAAAATGCTCAAGTGAACATCAGCAAGTCGTTTTAGCCCAACCAGTTGGTGGTTGATTATAAAGGGGGAAAGGGATGGTTGATGGTTGTGATGGAAGGAAATCTGGCAAGCAGGGCCATCTTCATTAAACTTGCAATGCAGGTCATCTTATCTCAGGCTTTCTTACCTGGTCTAGGGTGCTGCTTTCCTTAGCACCTGGAAAAGCAACACAACCCAGGTGTCCAGAAAGGCCCAACAGAGACTCCATTTCCTTAGGGTCTTGCGAAAGAGCAAAGTGGAACAATGACTGATGACCTCCTTTTACCGGTCCACTATAGAAAACATCCCCACATATTGCATTATTTTTATTTATTTATTTTGGTTTGTCAATTGCTTACAAGATAATAGGTATAAGTAAAAACATAGTTATGAATACATGGATACATATAAGAAAAAATAAATAAAAGAAACAATAGGACAGGGACGGTAGGCACGTTGGTGTGCTTATGCACGCCCCTTACAGAACTCTTAGGAAAGGGGTGAGGTCTAAGGTTAAAGTTTTTGGGGTTTGGGGAAGAAACCACAGAGTCAGGTAGAGTATTCCAGACAGTGACCACTCTGTTGCTGAAGTCGTATTTCCTGCAATCAAGTTTGGTGTGGTTTACCTTGAGTTTGTATCTATTGTTTGCTCTTGTGTTGTTATGGTTGAAGCTGAAGTATTCATTGACAAGTAGGACATTACAATGTATGATTTTATATACTATACTTAGATCGGACCAAAGGCGTAGTTCTAGGTTTTCTAGGTCTAGAATTTCAAGTCTGGTGGCATAAGGTATTCTGCAACGAGTAGAGGAGTGGAGAACTCTTCTTGTGAAATATTTCTGGACTTTCTCAACTGTGTTAATATCTGATACGTAATGTGGATTCCAGACTGATGAGCTGTATTTGAGTATTGGTCTAACAAATATTTTGTATGCTCTAGTTAGTAGTATAATATTACCAGAGAAAAAGCTACATAATTATTATAATATGTAAGTATTATACCATGTGGTATGCTGGCTTCACAGCCACAGATAGAAAGACACTACAGAGGGTGGCGAGCACAGCACAAGAGCTGAAGAAGCTTCTTGGATGAGAAGCGAAATGTCTTCAAAGAAAAAACAAGGAAGTCCAGTTGCCTCTTGAAAAAACACCTTTGAGACAACCAGGACCTGGATGACTAAGAATCTCCATAGACGTTTAGCTACAGGGAGCTTTATAGGCATTAGTTCTTATCTCTTGGCAAGTTAAATCCCAGTTTTGCTGGGCCATTCCCCCAACAGATGGACCCAACAAGACCTGATACCCTCAAGGCCTCCTCAACTCTGGCTCCTCTCTAGCCAGCAGTCTGAATCCCCTCGTCTGTCGCTTCCCTGACTCTTAGCATGGGGTCTCCTTATCTTCCCATCCTGCAACACTCCTGGTTCTTCAAAGCGCTTCCGTTCTTCATAGAGGTGGTGTTTTCTTTAGGGACCCCTATAAATGGTTGATTCTCCTTTGTATTTCTTTCAACTGACCAGTTTGCCTGCTTTCCTCCCAACAATCAAGATCAAGGGAGGTACAATAGCACTCTATATAAAGCCTTAGTAAGACCACACCTAGAATCCTGCATCCAGTTTTGGTCATCACACTATAAAAAATATGTTGAGACTCTAGAAAAGGTGCAGAGAAGAGCAACTAGAATGATTAGGGGACTGGAGGCTAAAACGGTTGATGAACAGTTGCAGGAACTGGACATGGTTAGTCTAGTGAAGAGAAGGACCAGGGGAAACATGATAGCAGTCTTCCAGTATTTGAGGGGCTGCCACAGAGAGGAGGGGGGTCAAGCTATTTTCCAAGGCATCTGAAGGCCAGACAAGGAATAATGGAGGGAAACTGAACAAGGAGAGATTCAACCTGGAAATAAAAAGAATTTTTCTGACAGTGAGAATAATCAACCAATGAAACAGCTTGCCTTGAGAAGTTGTGGGAGCTTTATCACTTTCAAGAAGAGACTGGGCTGCCATCTGTCAGAAATGGTGTTGGGTGGGGGGTTGGACTAGATGACCTACAAGGTCCCTTCCAACTCTGTTAACCTGTATCTACCTTCTTCCCCTTAGCTTGATCACTTACAACTCCCTGGAACTGATTGGGGACGATGCTTTTGTGGGACTGATACACCTGGAATATCTGTAAGTATGCAACCATGGCGGGTTTGGGAAATGAGGAGCGAGTGCATCAGTGAAGACCAAGTTGGGTTGACACCAAGAACTTGCCAAGGTTCGGGATCTTGATCAAGGGCAGAATAGCAAGGCCCCATCCCATGTGATGGGAGAGCAACTCATCATTCATTTCTTCCACCAAGGACTTTGGTGAGGGTGGAGGGAGTCACAGTCCATCAACATCTGGACTGCTGTATATTGAAGACAAGAGGTAGAGACTCTAGCTCACAACGAGACGGGCTTGTAGGATTTAAGAGACTGAGCTGTAGCTAGGGAATTATATGGAGAACCTGTTGGGAGGGGCTGTCACAGAAAAGTGGGGATTGTCATTCTCCAAAGCTCCAGAGGGCAGGACAAGAAGTCATGTATGGAAGCTTGTTAAAGAGAGATCCAACTTAGAAGTAAGGAAAAAATGTTTGTCAGTGAGAACAATTAATCAACGGATCAGCTTGCCTCCTAGAATTGTGACTGTTCCAACACTGGAGGTTTTCAAAAAATAGATTGGACAGTCATTTGATCAGGATGGTGTAAGCTCTCTTGCCCTGAGCAGGAGTTGGACTAGTAGACCTCCCAGATTCCTTCCAGCCCTATGATTTTATGTTCTAGGAACTACTTTAAGTCTGAAAGGACCCAAAAAGGGAATATGTCTACAGTAAAATGTGCAATCAGCTTTATTTTCCTTTCTTCATGAAAATTTCATTCCAACATCTACAGTAGAAGGCTATATGTGGCCGATTCCGGATGTAGAGCAGACTTTGCTTTTTGCTTTGCATGTTCCTATTATGGTGCTCCCTTTTTCCCAGAAGCAAAAGGCAAACTTGTGTAGCAGTGGTTCCTCCACTTCCGATTTTCTCATATGTGCCAAATTTCAAGTTTGTAGGCTTTACCGTTCTGGAGATTTTGTGATGATGCCCTGTGAGGCAGGCTGAATTGAGAAAGCTTGACTGGATAAAATCGCCCATGATTTGAGAGTTGGTGTTAAACCATCCTTCGTCCAATGTCTTAACCACTGCCCTATCCCCTTTTGCTCCTTTCTTCTTTTTTTTTTTTGTAAAGTTTTTTTAATTTTTTAAAAAATACATCAATATCATTTCATGGACAGTGTGGTGTCTGAATATCAATCATTTTGATACAAAAGCAATGATAATACAATGAGCATTACTAAATTAATCCGATTTACGTAATCTAATATTATACATAGCTATATCAACACATAATCTTTCATTTTTCACTTACAAATATTTGCTACATCCTTCTAATAGTAATAGCATTATTTTTACCATACCTAATAACATCCTTTTTCAAACTCTGATCTTGACCTCTAATATTCACTTTAAATGTATTAAACATAACGATATTCCCCCATTTCTAATTTTTTTGTCTATTCTAATTTTTAACATGGCCACTCTTAAAAATTACTACATTAATCTAATGTTGTTATACATAACTTTATCAGCACATGATCCTTCATTTTTCAATTATTCAATATTTGCTACAGGCTTCTAATAGTAATAGCATTATTTTTGAGCATACCTAATTACATCCTTTTGCCCCTTTCCTAAGAGTTACGAGGATTTCTCTTCCTTGTCAGGTTCATTGAACAAAACCGACTAGAAGCCATCTCCAAGAACGCTTTCAGAGGCCTGAAGACTCTTCTTCATCTGTGAGTACTTTGTGGGACATCTTCCTGGTTCCTCTTTGGACTTCTGGAGTTCTGGCAAAGTTTAACCACACAATTCTATTTACTGCTTGTTTATTAGATTTTATATTCACTTTTTATTTTGGGTAAACTTAAAGTGACATACATGCCTTGAGGGTCTCACCTGGCAACTTAGCCTAAGACGGCAATCATTTTACTTGATTTAGATGCCTTAATTACCCCAAATACTCCTTTATTTTTGATTCTTGGTGCTGTCTGTTGTTTGCTTGCTTGCAGACATTTCATTTCCCAACATTATCAATAGTAATGAGGTAACCTAGTTAGGTAATGAAACTTCTGCAAGCAAACAACCGAGCTAAGAGAGAGATCCGAGACTTCACAGTTCAACCCTGAGCTTTTCTATTGGAGCTGCTTCACTTCAACACACAGCATGTCCTCAGACCTGGCAACTTGCTTTTAAGGCTGTTCTTTTTCTTTTCCATTTTTCACAGGAATTTAGCCAACAACAACTTGCAGACCTTACCAAGGCACCTCTTCCGAGGCCTGGATTCACTGACTTCAGTGTAAGTTGTGGGTCCAGCAGAAAGAAACAAGGGTGTGATTTTGGGTAGAAAATCTTGTGACTCAGCCTAACTTCCACTCCTGGTCAGGAGGGCAGCCAAAGGGCTCCGGTCTTTTGCCTTTGCAATCAGATAACAGATAATAACAGATAAACAGAGTTGGAAGGGACCTTGTAGGTCATCTAATCCAACCCCCCGCCCAAGCTGGAGACCCTACACTGTTTCTGACAAATGGCAGTCCAGTCTCTTCTTGAAAGCTTCCAGTGATGAAGCTTCCACAACTTCCAAAGGCAACTTCAGTTCCATTGGTGGATTGTTCTCACTGTCAGAAAGTTTCTCCTTATTTCCAGATTAAATCTCTCCTTGTGCAGTTTCCATCCATTATTCCTTGTCTGGCCTTCGGGTGCTTTAGAAAATAGCTTGACCCCCTCCTCCTCTCTGTGTAGTCCCTCAAATATTGGAAGACTGCTATCCTGTCTCCCCTGGTCTTTCTCTACTCTAGACTAGCCAATCCAAAACAGTTGATGGCAAAAGGATTGAAAGGAAGTCCCCAAAGTGTAGTTTTAGTAAGTTTTCATACTAAGTTAATTTAACAAAGATTTTCACAAGGAAAATAGAAGCCCACTCAAAATTGTCCTATCGGATTTTGATTGACTGACCTGAAGGTTCCCCGGGATTGTCTATGGTTTGAGGGCAATGCACAGGGGGCTGGAGGCTAAAACATACAACGAATGGTTACAGAAATTGGATATGTCTAGTCTGATGAGAAGAACTAGGGGGAGATATGATAACAGTGTCCCAATATTTGAGGGGCTCCTACAAAAATGGTGGGGTCAAACTATTGTCCAAAAAAAGCAAGACAAGAAACAGAGGATGGAAACTAACCAAGGAGAGAAGCAACCTAGAACTAAGGAGAAATTTCCTAACAGTGAGAGCAATTAACCAATGGAAGAGCTTGCCTTCAGAAGTTGTGAATGCTCCAACACTGGAGGTTTTTAAGAAGAGATTGGATAACCCCTTGTCTGAAATGGTATAGGGTTCCTGCTCAAGCAGAGGGTTGGACTAGAAGACCTCTAAGGTCCCTTCCAACTCTATTATCCTATACTGTATGTTCTATTTCCTGGTTTCGGCTTGGGGAAAGAAGAGATGAATGTGAATTATGGCAAGAGAGAGATAGGCTGGGCAAAGAATTAGCTCAGCCCTGAGTGCTTGAAGCATGGAAAGGTGTGATGATCCAAAGGAGCGTGGCACAAAGGCAACCCCGTCAGATAATCAGTAGGAGTCCCTTTATTAGCTCCAACTTTGCTCCCAATGTCCTGGGATATCTTCTGGCTGGAGAAAAACTCTCCCAGGAACAGCCTTTGGCTGCAGAGAATCAAGTCCAAAATGTGATCAACAAAAACTGTAAGTCCAATCAAGGTAAGATGAGGTAACTAGTTCGGCAGGGCAGGAGCAAGAATTCCAGATGTGAAGTCACGGCAATAACTCAACATGGTTCTGAAGGTGCCAGGAACACCGATCACTAAAGTCAACACAAGATAAACTCACGTTTGCTCCCTGCAGTTGTCGCACTCAGCATGCATTTCTTTTAAGCTCTCACTCCCAGGTGTGCTAATGAAGGGAATCAGGGCCCTTTCCTCCCCCATAAGCCATGCAACCGACATTGCTCTCTACTCTGTTCCTCCCTGTATGCCCTAAGATGAAGAGGGGGTGGGCCTGGGTCTTCCTCTGAACTCCCTCTCTCTTGTTCTACCTCTTTCTGCTCTGCTCTGCCCAGCCAGACTGTGCCCTTCCCCAGTTTCCTCCACAGCCAACAGAGCCACAATCCCACTCTCTGTCAGCTGTTCGTCTTCCTCCTCAGAGTAGGGGCATGGCAGAAAGGCACTCCCCACCCCAACCCCAGAAGACTTGAAGCTGGCTCTGGGTGAACATTTGGCTGCCACCCTGTTCTCCTGGTGATCAGCCACCAACTTCTTTCTCAACAGGGACTTGCGGGGAAATGCTTTCCACTGTGACTGTAAGCTGAAATGGCTGGTGGAATGGTTGAGCCACACCAGCGCCTTGGTGGAGCCCATCGAGTGCCACTCGCCAGCTGAGCTGAACCGCACCAGTCTCAGCGAACTGCGCCCTGGAGGGTTCAATTGCATCACTACTGGTAGGTCATCCTTTGTCCTTTGAGTTCCCTCCAGCAAGGAAGGACTGCCAGCTCTACCATGAGTCAAAGGCAGGGAGTTGCCTCTGTCAGCAAGTATTACTATCCCTGGAAGGGTCAGCCAAATGGGTTAGCTCTTTGCTTTGTTTCCCTCTAATGGGGAGAAGAATAGTCTTTGTTGGCTATTTTTGCTCATCTATTGCCATTCTGACTATTGGGGATTTTCTGTCTTGAGTACCAAAAAAAGACCTTGCTTGACATTGGATTCTAGGTCTTTTGACTTGCAGGGAAAGTCAAAAGGTTTGATTCAAGCAGCCAAGTGTCTTAGATTGACATCTTCCCTCCTTAAGGAATTTGTAGTCATGGAAATGGAAGAAGTTTGGTGTTCTCTGAGCTTCCTTGTTTTCTTTCAGACATTTTATTACCCAAACTTGGTAACACTATCAGTGCTGGTAAGGAGTGTGGTTTGCTGTCAATTTATATTCTGGTGACTTGGCCTGTGGGTGTTGATGGGGATGGTTTTAGAGATTCTTTGGCTGGGCTATTTACTGCTGGCTCTTTGGCAGTTTCTTGATTGGGGTGTTGTTTACTTGATTGTTGGTCTGATGTTAACCTTGGGGTTAGTCTATGCTGAGCCTTGGTGGTGCAGGCTGTTAATCATCTAGCAAGCTGCCTACAATTAGTGCAGGCTCGAATCCCAACCAGGCTCAAGGTTGACTCGGCCTTCCATCCTCTCGGGGTAGGTAAATTGAGGACCCAAGATTGTTCGGGGCAATAAGCTGACTTTGTAGAAATGCTGCTTGTGGGGGGCCAAAAGCCCTAGTAATAAGCAGGCATATACAATGGAATGAAGGCTATTGCCGAGCACTTAGCATGATGCTCCATAGACTGTAAGCCGCCCTGAGTCTCCGGAGAAGGGCGGCATATAAATGCAAATAAAAATTAAAAAAAAAAAAATCTGAGGTGCTGATTGCTGATGGAGAGGTGCTTGAAAAAACACAAATACTCTCCTTTATTAGAAAGTGTACAGATTTGTCAAGGATCAAATGAAAGTTTGTGATGCGGGGATATATGTGAAGCTTCTCTCTCTCTTAAGAGATGTAGTAATTCCAATCTAAACCAGTGGCATCCTTCAGGTGTGTTGGAGGAACCTAGGAATACTGGGAGTTGAACTCCCATACAACCACATCTTGTGGTCAATGGAAAGGGGAAATTTGATGTAGGCAGAGGTTGCTTAGGTTTGTGATGTCTTTTTCCCAGCCTTCTTTTCACTTTATTTTCCAAACTGGCTGATCCTACTGAAATCAGTATTGACTTAAATTCACAACATGCCTACTTTAATTTAAATAATTTTGAGTTTTTTGAATGACATGCTGAGCAGTGGCTCTTAGGAAACGTGCTCTCGCCCATCGGTCTGATCTGATTAGAATCTTTTGGAGAGGACTTACTATCCCAGGAGGAGGGGGTGAGGGAGGTCTCTGCAAGGACTATTCATCACAATGATTATATCCAACGTTTATTTCTCCAGGTCTTATTCCCTTGAATGCTGGGTGCTGAAGGTTGGTGGTGGATCGTAGCTTAATTGCTTTCATGACCTGTTAGTGAGCATCTCACAGAAATCTGGTTATCACAGTTGGGAGCAATATTCTGGATTAGATGGAGTCTTGCATCTGCAGTGGACAACATTTGTTAGTCTGAAGGCTGAATTTGGCTTTTGGGAAGCACGCTGGAGAATGCCGTTCCAAGAATTGGGAAGGACCAGGACGAAACCTAAATTTGGCTCCTTGTTGCATTAAAAATTACCGTTCAGTAGCAGCTTCGGGGCAGGCTCGAAGGCACAGCTAAATTTTGCAAGGCGGTGCAAGGAATTCAGGCTTGCAAATTCTTCTCCCTTGCTCTGGGTTGACCCAGCAGGATTCATCATTGTGGATCAGCCACAAGGCATAGCAAAACAAGTCATAATGAGCAAATAAAGATGTTCTGAGTGGGACCTTTAAACACAGCATCAGCCCTTGCAGAAATAAATGCATTTATTAATTCATTGCATTCCAGGCTGCTGACTGAGTCTGGATAGTTGAAGGCCACCAGGGTTGCGAGATTCCACCCCTGATCGATTGCTAATCTCCACCTTCCTCCCCACAGAACTTGTCCTCTTTGACACTTTGCCAGAGCAGTCTCTCTCAATAGAAACATTCGTCTACCACGATGAAGAGAATTTGGTGATTGCACAGCCCTTTACTGGACGGTGCAACTTCTTGGAGTGGGACCACGTGACCGGGAAATTTCGCAGCTATGCCACTATCAATGGTAAGAAACCCAGAAATGTACAACACAGTCACTTTTCTCCTGCCAGCATTACTAGGTGGAGACCAGGGATGGGATTCAAATTTTTTTGCTACCGGTTCTGTGGGCGTGGCTTGGTGGGTGTGGCAGGGGAAGGATACTGTAAAATCTCCAGTCAGAGGTGGTATTTGCCAGTTCTCCGAACTACTCAAAATTTTCGCTACCAGTTCTCCAGAACTGGTCAGAAACTGTTGAATGCCACCTCTGGTGGAGACATTTCCTTCGTTGTTCAGAAACATATAGTGAGTGTCATGGTGAGCAGCACCAAGGTCCATCCCATAATGAATAAGGAGCTACCTTCTCTTCCTTTTTATGCCTATCAACTTTCTCTGTAGTTTGTAGGTCATTAAGCGGTGGTCTGTAATTAGCTCTAATCCTCTCCTAGATATACACACACCCAGAGATTTGCAACACTGTTGTAGGAAAAGCTGGAGGGTGGAGTTAAGTGTGTCATCAGATTAGAGTCCTTGCATTCCTACAAATATTCCAAAGCCAGCCCATCCTGAATTCCATTGACCTTTATCTGGCGCTAATTTAGTATTAAACTTTAGTTAACCAGGTTGTTGTGTGTAGGCTTGAATAAATCTTCTATGCTACATGCTGATTCTTTGCATCCGTCAAATATTGCCATTTGATAGCAAAATGGGGGGCATAAGTTCCCACTGAGATTTGGGCAGGAAAAAAATAACAGCACATTATTAGAAGAATTTATCACACCCCAAAAACAAATAGATCACTTCCTGAATTGTCTTGAAACTGAGTAGGAGAGCAGGAACCAAGATATCAAGAACCGTTTACTTGGATGGCATGACATTCTTGGTCTCATCTTCTACATCCTTTGCCAAGGAACAGTACAGATCCAATCAACCAATCAGAGTAGAGCTAGAAGGGACGTTGGAGGTCTTCTAGTCATCCCAATGATGATGTCATAATTAAGACAATTAATGTAACAAGTTAATAGTAATTAAATAGATAGCTGTAATGTAAGAAGGCTTGCACCATCACAGTTTAGTGACTCCACCTTTCTCTTTCTCAGGTTCTTCCACTGTGGCCTGCAAACCCTTGGTGATTGAAGGCGAACTCTTTGTGGTTGTAGCTCAGCTCTTCAGAGGGTCCCACATCTACAAGCGACATGAAGCTACAGGGCAGTTCCTGCACACCCAGGTCATCGAGAGCTCACGCATCCGCAAGCCCAATGACATCGAGGTCTTCCGAATGGAGGGAGATTGGTATTTCATCATGGCTGACAGTTCCAAGGCCGGCTCGACCACGTTGTACCGCTGGAATGGTCATGGCTTCTATTCCCACCAGTCTTTGCATTCTTGGTATCGTGACACGGATGCTGAATTTCTGGAGATTGCGGGCAAGCCCCACCTCATCTTGGCCAGCAGCTCTCAGCGCCCGGTCGTCTATCAGTGGAACAAGCAGCAATTTGTGCGCCGTACGGACATTCCTGATATGGATGATGTCTACGCTGTCAAGCATTTCAAGGTCAAGGAAGACGTGTACATTTGTCTGACGCGGTTCCTTGGAGATTCGAAGGTGAGATTGGCAAATTGGGGTGGTTGGTTGGTATGGTACCTGCTTCACTGGGGTCACACATTTCACCAAGCCCTAATGTGGTGAATCTACAACCGGAGATGGTATTCAGCAGGTTCTGACCAGTTCTGGAGAACCGGTAGTGGAAATTTTGAGTAGTTTGGAGAACCAGCAAATACCACCTCTGGCTGGCTCCGCCCCCATCTCTTCTCTGCCTCCCAAGTCCCAGCTGATCGGTTGGGTCTTCTTTGGTTGCCCTGCACAGGAGAACGGAGCTGGAAAGCAGGTTAGTGAGGTGGGGAGGGAATGGAGGTTTTACAGGATCCTTCCCTTGCCACGCCCACCAAGCTATGCCCACAGAACCTGTAGTAAAAAAATTTTTGAATCCCACCACTGTCTGCAACCTCCAGAAATGAGGCTATTTGGCCTAGCACGTTGGGGGAATCCAACCATTGTGGTTTGCGGATCAGAGGTTATAAGTGAGCATATGTGGGCCTTATGATCTGGTGGCATTTTCAAATAAACCTGTTTTTAACATAGCCTGTAGGGAAATATATTTGTGCTTGGTGAAAACTATTAATTTTGCCTGCTGCCAATCAAAACAACATCTCAGTGATAAGTACAAGTTATTAAAATTGAGCTCCTGAAGGCTGGACAGATCTAGAAGTAACCTCCAGGTATGTTGGATGTCAACTCTCTTAATTTCCACCCATCATCAGAAAAGCCTACAATAGTTTAAACTACTTAACATATGGTACCAGCTGCTCAGAATGCAAATGCTGCCATCTTGTCTCCTTGATGCAAGATTTTTTATTTATTTATTTATTTATTTATTTATTTATTTATTAAATAGTTTTGTATACCGTCCTTCTCCCGAAGGACTCAGAGTGGTGAACAGCCAACTAAAATATATAAATTACAGATTACAAGATTAAAATTTAATGGCAGCCTCATAAATTATGAGGCTGCTATTAAAAAAGTTAAAACCCCCAATTAAAATGAGCTAAAATTACCATACCCCAACTAAAATCAGTTCTAAAACCCCTCATTTAAAATCCCATTTGAAGTCAGCCCAGGCCAGCCTGCTCAAAGAGCCAGGTTTTTGAGTAAAAGATTGGGCAGTCATCAATTAATCTATAAGGAGCTGACCTTTGATGACTTATACAACCTTACTCAAATGTATATTTCTGTAATGTTCAGTATGGCAAAGCAGAACGTTTATCTGAGCTTCTGATGAGAGAACTTTTGGTGACCATTTTGTCACACTACCATTTGTAGTGGAAGCACATCAAGAGATGAAGCAATGATAAATTGAACAAACAATAAATAGCACATAGATACGTACACAATGGTCCAAAGAATAAGTTGTATGAAATTGGTGTGACTACAGTTGTGTACCAGTTTAGTTCTATCCTAGCAAGAAGATGGATGCAGGTTATTACGCTTGGTCCTTTCTCTTCAAGCTCAAAGCAGCTGTATCTGTTCTAGAGCCATTTAGAGACCAAGTCAGGTACCTCTTTCCCATTGTCAGATTGGAGGGATGGAAGAGTTAGGTTATTTAACCCAATTTCACCTGTGCTCTCTTTGCTGACTTTAGACTATAAGGCCTCCAAGTAGAAATTCTGGGACTTGAATGAGTTCCTACATTAAGTACATTAAGTCTTGGCCTTCATGATTCTTGCTAGGTCTCATTCTAGCAAATGCCAAGGCATATGGGTCAATCTTGGCTCAATCAAATCTTATTTATAGGGCCAAGATAAATCGGTTTTTCTTTTCCAATGTGTCATCAGTTATGAATCAGGTAGATTGCTCATTGAGAAATAAATAAAATCCCTCTTCTTGGTTGACTCCCATTTTTTCCCATTGTCCTTGCATCTGGACTTAACATTGGGTTCCTTTCTCCCATAATAACACTCACATCTTTCTAAGACTTGCTGTGGTTTTAGTGGCACCAAGCACTGCTCTGTAAGCCCTTTTACTGAAATGATCTTTAAGAAATTGCATTTGAGTCTCTCTTTTTTGCTCTCCACAGGTGATGCACTGGGATGGTTCCATGTTTCGAGATGTCCAGCAAATGCCTTCTCGTGGCTCCATGGTCTTCCAACCGCTGAGCATCGCCGGCTATCGCTATGCCTTTCTTGGCAATGACTACTCCTTTAGCAAAGTCTACCGCTATGACCCCATCACTGGCCTCTTCCAGCACTTCCAGGAGCTCAACACCCAGGCCCCGCGTTCCTTTGCCCACCTCAACGTTGACAAGCAAGACTTCCTGGTTGCCTCCAGCTTCAAGGGCAAGACACATATTTACCGCCACGTCATCATTGATCTGAGTGCCTGAGTTGAGCGACAGTGGGGCTGGGCGGGGCGCATGGATCGAAGGTAGGAGGCAACTACCGCAGGGAGAAGCAGCCAGGAGAAGACCTGGGAACTGCAGTACCAGAGGCATCCACTGGGGGACAGCATTGGAAGCAATTGCTGTTGAGGGTGCACCTCTCCAGTGGCCCGAGATAACAGCTGGCCAGCAGGTGGGAGCTAAGTGACTTAACAGCCATAATCAATCACTAGCAAATGCAACTTGAGTGGCAGCAGAAGTCAGCAGATTTAACTTTTCTTTTGACCTGCCAAATGATAATAAACGGATGTTGCCATTGCCAGAAAGGGCAGAGAGAGCTTGCAGTTTTGCAATGGGGTTAACTCAGAAACCCACACCAACAAAACACTTCGTTTTATAGAGAGGTCAATCCTCTCTGGAATTGCTCAGAATTTCCATTCTTCCCCCCCACACCCACACTCTTTATCATTTCCTAACAAGGAGGAGGTTGATTCAGTTGGATTTTCTTCTTCCCTTTAAATGCATTCCTGGAAACATCTTTATTTTATTTTATTTTTGGCTTATTTTGCCTGCTTGCTTGTATGGCTCTGTTTTCTTTTGAAAACATTTTTTTTTTAAAAATATTGTGCAATCATGCATCAGATAACTGTAACCTATGCGTGCCTGTTCAAAAAAGCAAACACCAACTCATGGCTGAGTTCATAAAATGCAACAGAGTCCGTTCAAATGGAGTGGATAGCTTAGGATTCAGTTTGGGGGAATCTTAATCTATTGTGGAAACCAGGCCACGATGTTAAATTATCATATGGGGGGAGTTTTTCAGCTATCCCAAATCATCGGCCCAAAACATTGTGTGAACACAGCCAAAGAATCTTGGAACCCTTTTAAATGTCTTACGGTATAAGCTTTGTATGATATACTTGAGCCATGGTGGTGCAGTGGTTAGAGTGCGGTACTGCAGTTTACTTCTGCTGACTGCCGGCTGCCTGCAATTTGCCAGTTCAAATCCCACCAGGCTCAAGGTTGATTCAGCCTTCCATCCTTCCGAGGTGGGTCAAATGAGGACCCAGATTGTTGGGGGCAATAAGCTGACTCTGTAAATCGCTTAGAGAGGGCTGTAAAGCACTGTAAAGCGGTATATAAGTCTAAGTGCTATCGCTATTGCTACTTCTCTAGGAATAAGTCCCTTTGATCTTAACTGGGATTTACAGCCCAGGCCATACATACTGGTCTGTCTCTCACTCAGTCTTACTGGAAGCCTGCCTCAACCTTTCACTGAGACAGGCTACATTTTCCGATGAACATTTTCCTGTGTTTGGCCCATCTACATCAAGTAATGTTACAGTCATCTGCTGGTTGCACCCAGTATGTTTTAATGACCGTTTTCTATTTCCCAGTTTAAGGGTGTATAAACATACACAATGTCCGCCATCAAACTATGTCAGGGAGGGACATGACCGAAGCACAAGCTAAGCATTAAGCACAACGTGGGGTCCCAGGAAATCTTGATCAACCGGAGAAGAACTTTGGAGGGGGGGAAGAGAGAGAGAACAAAGTAACCTTAAGAGGCGCATGGACTCATCGATCGAACGAGGCAGATGGGAGCCATTCTGCACAGAACTGTGAGCTGAAAGAGAGATGGACTTGCAAGGAATACAGTCCAGCGTTTAATTTTTCGACCCGTAAATAGCCGTCGTGTTATTCAGAGTCGTCGAATCTCCTTCTAGAAGCAGAGTTACTTTATTGTATACCTTCCTATCGCTGGACTGGAGGGGAGACACAGCTCAGGCAGAAAATACACCGCACAAGGTTTCTTCAGAAGGACACATTGGTTTCCTCTACGGGCTTCCCTTCGCAATGTGGCATCCCACGTACAATACATTGTAAATAAAAGTCAATATATTGTTTGTGGCAGTGGTGGGATTCAAATTTTTTTACTACCGGTTCTGTGGGCGTGGCTTGGTGGGTGTAGCTCGGTGGGCACGGCAGGGGAAGGATACTGCAAAATCCCCATTCCCTCCCCACCCCACTAACCTGCTTTCCAGTTCTGTTCTCCTGTGTAGGACAACAAAAGGAGACTCAGCCAATCAGCTGGGACTCAGAGAATAGATGGGGGCGGAGCCAGTCAGAAGTGGGATCTGCTGGTTCTCCAAACTACTCAGAATTTCCTATTCCTGGTTCTCCAGAACTGGACAGAACCTGCTGAATACCACCTCTGGTTTGTGGGCTTGTGAATGTTGGGACTTGTCTCCACTTTCCAGATGCTCAAGGAAGTTACTTAGAGCCAAAGGGAGGGAGATCGATCCCCCATCCTTAAAACGACAACAGCAAAAAAACAAACAAACCCAAAATCCTTTTCATGCAAGTTCTTTGCAACAATTAAAGCACTGAAACACCGAGTCGAAAAAGGTAACACAGCTCTTGGACATATTAGGTTAAACCACAGTTTCTTTAACTAGGATTTATTGAATAAGCCACCATGGACAGGGTTTGCCCAGAAGGGTGATCCAGAAAGTGAACAAGACATATTCTCAGTGGTACAGAATGAAGCACAGGTAGTCCTTGACTTATAACCCTTCGTTTAGTGACAGTTACAATGGGAAAAAAAGTGACATGGCCGGTTTTCACACGACCGTTACAGCACCCCATGGTCATGTGATCAACATTTGGGTTCTTGGCAACTGGCATGTATTTATGATGGATGCAATGTCCTGGGATCATGTGATCCACCATTTGTAACCTTCCCAGCTGGATTCCCACAAGCAAAATCAACGGAGGAAGCCAAAGTCATTAGTGACTATGTGATTCACTTAACAACCGCAGTGATTGGCTTAAAAGCTGTGGCAAAAAGGTCATAAAAATGGAACTTAACAACTGTGCTTAACTACGGGCTCCATTGTGACCATAAGTCAAGGGCTAATGGACTAAGTCAACATAGGTTGCTTGTTTCTGATCTTCTGCATAGTGCAACCCAGGTCTTGTTTAGTTCATTGGTCACCAACCAGTGGTCCGCAGAGGAATGTCACCCCAAACACCCCCAAAGCAATTAATGCAGGCTCCACGGGAACACAAGGCTGCGCTGCCCACATGGCCTGTGGGAACACAAGGCTTGTGTAGCTTGCATTGTGAACAACACGAGGTAATGAGGGGAGGGGGGAAAGGGTGGAGAGGGGAACTTGCCCCACTTGCCCCACGCGTTTCTTTCCACTTCTTTCTTCTTCTTCCTTCACGCAAGGAAAGCAGCAAAAGTCTTTCTTTCTCTCCCCAAACTCCTCCAGAAATGAGTCTTTGGGACCCTGCAAGGCCTGCTGCTCCAAGAGGCTGCGCCAGCACAACAAGTCTCACAAAGACTAATTTCTGGGAGAGTTTGGGGGAGAGAAAGAAAGACTTCTGCTGCTTCTGCTGCTTTCCTTGCATGAAGCCAAAAGTCTCTCTCTCTCTCTCCCCCTGAGAACAGAGCCGGAGACGGTTTCCTGTGCTCCCAAATAAAGAATGATCGATCGGTAGGAAACGGAATGGGGAATTTTCCTGCAGACATTTTTGGGGGGATTTTCCCAGTGTCTCTGGTCCACGGGATTTAAAATTATGAGTTTGGTGGTCCCTGAGGTCCAAAAAGTTGGCGACCCCTGGTTTAGTTAATAAATCAGAGTTAAGCCAATCACTTCCCAAAAAGTGGATCTCTAATCATTCTGGTGGCCGAGCAGTTCTATTGCAGCGTAAAGTTGTTCATCCATTGGGGGCAATTTTTTTTTTAAACCTGGCAATGAGATTTTATTTCACAAAACAAATGCAAGAAGAAAAGGCAACAAAACAAGACTGGTGGCTCATTGGTCAGGCAGAGAACCATTTTCATCCAGAACAATCAGGGCTGGTGGCATCATGAGAAGGAGGTCCATTCAGCACTCGCTGGCTCCTAGAAGACACGGGTGAGAAAACCAAATAACAAGGCACATTTTAGGTAAGAGAAATGGCATGGTTTCTCGCCGCCCCACATAAAAATTTGACTCGGGAAAGAGGGAGGGCAGTTCTTTATCCACAGAGAATCCTCTGCAGGTTATCTTACCTGCAAGGGGTTGTTTCGGTGCCCCACTGATCTGCGTGCTAAAAGAGAGGGGGGAAATTGAGGTTAAGGAAGCTGGAGCCAAGATTTGCATCCTCACTCCCCCTTCTCATTTTTGGAAAGGAGATTCAGCATCACTCTTGTCCCAAACAAGGAGCATGAAGCCCAGGGGGTGCTTACCCAAGTGTGTTTCTCAATCTTGCAACTTTTAAGATGTATGGAGTGACCTTCAACTCCCAGAATGCTATGCTGGCTGGGGAATTCTGGGAGTTGAAGTCCACACATCTTAAAGGTGCCAAGGTTGAGAAGCACTGTCTTAACAGGAGTCCAACCCTTCCAATCCATCTTAATGTGCCCCAGGGGTATTTTAGGGAAAGATCTCTTACCTGCTTTTCTTTTTGGGCTTGCATTTGCACTTTCCACCTGGTAGGGAGGGATGAGAAGGACAATAATTAAAATGAGAAAAGGATAGGGCAAAAAAACCATCCAGGACAGCTGACACATCTAAGACAGCTTAGCAGGCAAAACAGCTTCAGTTCCTGCGTCTTCCTAGAGCGTCTACAAAACATCTAGTAGGAAGCAGGAGAGCCACTGTGTTACAATACTCTATGGCAGGAGTCTCCAAACATGGCAACTTTGAGACTTGTGAACTTCAACTCTCAGAATTGCCCAGCCAGCATGACTAGCTGAAGGATTCTGGGAGTTGAACTCCACAAATCTTAAAGTTGCCAAGTTTAGAAACCCCTATGCTATAGGTTAGATCAGTGTTTCCCAACCTTGGCAACTTTAAGGGAAGTGGACTTCAACTCCCATAATTCACCCCACCAGATTTCTGGGAGTTGAAGTCCACATCTCAAAATGGCTGAAGTTGGGAAACACTGGGTTAGATAGACCTGGGCTCCATTCCAGAAGACAATGAGGTTTTATTGCAACTCTTAAAACGCACTTCTCATACAGAACTTATTGGCCAGATTCCTATCCCACGTTAACCCATAATTCAAATCAAACCAATGTTTATTACAGTCAAAGACTACCAGTACAAATAAAAACACTCAAGGAATATCCAGTGAAGAATTCTAGAATAAACTAATAAATAACACATACATTAAAATCACAGTTTGGCATCCAATCAGTCAGTTACACATGGCCTATCTACACTATAATATCCATCCTTAAAACTGCGAGGCCCACGGTCATTAAAATACTAAAATGCAAAAAGAGTAGTAATGCAAAAGGGGTTGCTACGTTAGCCGTGTTAAAATAGCTATGGTGGATTAGTTAAGCCATAATTGTGTTCCACCGTGGCTGAGCCAAAGCCAAGAGATCTACATCATGGCATGTTGGAGAATGTGAATCTAGCTGCTGATGTGAATCGGTCCCGTAAGGAATTGTTGAACATCCAATAGCCCAAACTAGGTTTGTCTCATGAATCCTGGGAATTGTTCAAATCACTCATGTGTCACTTATGTCATATTTAACAAAATGAAATTCAATGTACAAAAAAGTAAAGTCCTACACTTAGGTAAGAAAAACCAAAAGTACACCTATAGACTGGGTGAAACCAGGCTCAATAGCAGTAACTGGGAGAGGGATCTTGGAGTCTTAGTGGACAATCAGCTAAATATGAGCCAGCAGTGTGCAGCAGCAGCCAAAAAAGCCAATGCAATCCCAAGTTGCATTAACAGAGGAATACAATCAAGATCAAGGGAGGTACTAATACCACTCTATAAAGCCGTAGTAAGACCACACCTAGAGTAATGAATCCATCTTTGGTCACCACACTATAAAAAAGATGTCGAGAGTCTATAAAAAAGTGCAGAGAAGAGCAACCAGGATGATTAGGGGACTGGAGACTAAAACATATGGAGAACGGTTGCAGGAACTGGAC
The DNA here is from genome assembly GCA_023653725.1 of Bungarus multicinctus. Classification (NCBI taxonomy): domain Eukaryota; kingdom Metazoa; phylum Chordata; class Lepidosauria; order Squamata; family Elapidae; genus Bungarus; species Bungarus multicinctus. The sequence goes on along the minus strand of CM042835.1, from coordinate 9,973,941 downwards.
ATGGCTAGTCTAGAAAAGAGAAAGACCAGGGGATACATGATAGCAGTCTTCCAATATTTTGGGGGCTGCCATAGAGAGGAGGGGAGGGTCAAGCTATTTTCCAAGGCACCTGAAGGCCAGACAAGGAATAATGGATGGAAACAAAGAGAGATTTAACCTAGAAATAAGGAGAAACTTTCTGACAGTGAGAACAATCAACCCATGGAACAGTTTGCCCTCAGAAATTGTGGGTGCACCATCACTTGAGACTTTCAAGAAGAGATTGGACTGCCATTTGTCAGAAATGGTGTAGGGTCTCCTGCTCGGGTGGGGAGTTGGACTAGATGACCTACAAGGTCCCTTCCAACTCTGATTATCTGTTATCTGTTATAGACTCCCCATCTCAGCTCTGAAAAATCAGGGTTAACTGGAAGGCGATCAGAAACGTTGTGGGCTTTGATTGACACACATTTGTTTCATTGCCGATTATTGCAGTGGGAGGTGTGGTGGGGGCGGTCTTGGGAATAGGCCGAGGGAGAAACCATCTCAGATTAAAGATGGTAGAAGATAAGGAGTAAGTCATTGTACCAACTTCAGGTGGTCTTCAAATTACGACCATAACCGAGCCCAAAATTTCTGGGGCCAAGTAAGACGCTTTTTCAGTGAATTTCGCCCCATTTGACAAATTTTGCTGCCACACTTATTAGGTGGATCACTGCCATTGTTAAGGGAATCTGGCCTCCCAGTTGACTTGGCTTGTCAGAAGATCCCCAAAAAGTGATCGCATGAGAGCCAGACACGGTAACCGTCCTAAATATGAGTCAGCTGCCAAGTGCCTGAATTTGGATCACATAACCGTGGGGAAGCTGCCATGGTCGTAAGTGTGAAAAATGGTCATAAGTCAACACCGTTGTAACTTTGAACGGCCACTGAATGAACTGTTGTAAGTCAAGGACTACCCGTGGTAATTCTTAGCTGCTGGTGATTCCTCTTTTGAAGGCTTATGTATTTCACCCGGCCATTCACGATCGCCCTCGTGTAATTTCCTACTCCACAAGGATGAAAGGGGACGTTGTGTTTGAACAAAAGGGAGTCCTTGACCTCAGGCAGCTAAATGTCTTGGGGTGGCTGTGGTTAATTCTTGGTGTTTGGGGTGGGTGTAAATCTATTTAAAGTATTTGCATCTTCCATGGTAGCCTGAAAGGCTTACAGATCAAATTACTTCTAAAAATAGCAGACCTCTCTTTGGCTTGACAACTGGAGGGGGGAGGGGGGAGAGGGAGGAATAGGAAGAGAGGAAAGGAGGGAAAGAAAGAGGGAGGGAGGGTGAGGGAGAGAAAGGGGGAAAGAGGGGGAGGGAGGGAGAGAAAGAGGAAGGGAGGGATAAAAGGGGAGGGAAGGAGGGGGAGAGAGGGAGAGAAAGAGGGAGGGAGGGAGGGTGAGGGAGAGAAAGGGGGAAAGAGGGAGAGGGAGAGAGAGAAAGAGGGAGGGAGGGATAAAAGGGGAGGGAAGGAGGGGGAGAGAAAGAGGGAGGGAGGGAGGCTGAGGGAGAGAAAGGGGGAAAGAGGGGGAGGGAGGGAGAGAAAGAGGAAGGGAGGGAGAAAGGGAGGGAGGGAGAGAGAGGGGAGGGATAAAAGGGGAGGGAAGGAGAGGGAGAGAGGGAGAGAAAGAGGGAGGGAGGCTGAGGGAGAGAAAGGGGGAAAGAGGGGGAGGGAGGGAGAGAAAGAGGAAGGGAGGGAGAAAGGGAGGGTGGGAGGGAGAGGGGAGGGATAAAAGGGGAGGGAAGGAGAGGGAGAGACTGACAGAAAGAGGGAGGGAGGGAGGGTGAGGGAGAGAAAGGGGGAAAGAGGGAGAGGGAGGGAGAGAAAGAGGAAGGGAGAGAGGGAGAGAAAGAGGGAGGGAGGGAGGGAGAGGGGAGGGATAAAAGGGGAGGGAAGGAAGGGGAGAGAGGGAGAGAAAGAGGGAGGGAGAGGGGAGGGATAAAAGGGGAGGGAAGGAAGGGGAGAGAGGGAGGAAAAGAGGGAGGGAGGGAGGGTGAGGGAGAGAAAGGGGGAAAGAGGGAGAGGGAGGGAGAGAAAGAGGAAGGGAGGGAGGGAGGGAGAGGGGAGGGATAAAAGGAGAGAGAAGGAGTGGGAGAGAGGGAGAGAAAGAGGGAGGGAGGAAGGGAGGGAGGGAGGGAGGGAGAGGGGAGGGATAAAAGGGGAAGGAAGGAGGGGGAGAGAGGGAGAGAAAGAGGGAGGGAGAGCAAAAGGAAAAACAATAATCATTTCATTCTGAAGGAAGGAAAGGGAGGGAGGACATAAATGCTTCCTCTCAAGGATCACCATATAAAATACTTTGACACTTCAACTGAGAAAGGACATTTATTTAGCCCAGGGAAGAATCTTACCCCCACCCCCCACCCCCGTCTCCCCGAATTCTTCTCTTTCCCCTCCTTGTTGCTTCCACTTACTCAGGAGGATAACAATTCCCAGAAAACACAGAATGCCTGCAAAGACCAAACCACCAATACGGAGCGACTCCCAATCTAGAAGAGAAAGGAAATCATTGAGACGTGTTTAGATTAGCAGCAAAGCCTGTCTTGCTCATTTCAATACCATCCACTTCACAAGACAAAAATGGGGTGAGGACAGCTTTCCCCTGGGCTGAAGAATTCCGGCTGGCTAAGAAAGAGAGAATTTGTGTTTAGAGGGCATTTTTGTGGAAAGGAGAAAAAAAAAAAAAACATTCTTGAAGGAGATGCATACAAAATAAGCCACACGAATATATAGATGTGGGAAAGAGGCTTTGATGGGGTACAATATTCTATTCTATTGCATTCCATTCCATTCCATTCCATTCCATTCCATTCTATTCTATTCTATTCCTTTCTTATTCTATTCTATACCAATCCATTCCATTCCATTCTATTCCATTCCTTTCTTATTCTATTCCATTCCATTCCATTCTATTCCTTTCTTATTCTATTCTATTCTATTCTATTCTATACCAATCCATTCCATTCTATTCCATTCCATTCTATTCCATTCTATTCTATTCCTTTCTTATTCTATTCTATTCCATTCCTTTCTTATTCTATTCTATTCCATTCCATTCTATTCCTTTCTTATTCTATTCCATTCCACTCTATTCCATTCCACTCTATTCCATTCCACTCTATTCCTTTCTTATTCTATTCTATTCTATTCTATTCCATTCTTATTCTATTCTATTCCATTCTATTCCATTCTTATTCTATTCTATTCCATTCCATTCCATTCTATTCTATTTTCCCCCATATTGCTTCCTCCTTTCTATAAGCCCTACATCTACACACACTATTAAGACATTGCAGAGAATGAGGTATACTTACCATAATAAAAAGGGTTGTCTTTATCTGGATAAAGGAAAAGAAAGACAGTTAACATTCTGTTTGCCTGGGATCTGCAGATCTCTAGGTAGGCAAGTAGCAAAGGATTCCAGGCTACGTACAATAGAATAGAATCCATTATTGGCCAAGTGTAATTAGACACACAAGGAATTGGTCTGTGGTGCATAAGGTCTCAGTGCACATACAAACAACAAAGTGACAGGTCATATATCCATGATGGCGAACCTATGGCACGCGTGTCACAGGTGGCATGCAGAGCCATTTGTGCGGGCACGCGAGCCCCACCCCAATTTACCTGCACTGTGCATTATGCACCTCCTAGCTGATTTTCAGCCCATTTGAGGCCGTTTTCGCCATCCCGGAGGCTCGAGGGAAGCCTCTGCAGCCTTTGGAGGCCGAAAAATGGGCCCCCTGGAAATATTGGAAGTGCCGAAATGAGCCTGTTTTCAGCCTCCAGAGGCTTCCCTTGAGCCTTAGGGAGGCCGAAAATGGCTTCAAACAGGCTGAAAATCAGCTAGGAGGTAAGGGGGTAGAGTGAAAATCAGTGCAGGTAAGGGGGCAGGGCGGGGGTGTTGCACGTGCATGCACAGGGGGAGCCGAGGCACATTGCATTATGGGTGCTGGCACGCGAATGCGCATGCGTGTGCTATTGCACACACACACACACACATGCTTTTGGCACACCACAACAAAAAGGTTCGCCATCACTGCCATCTATCATACATCACAGTTGCAGTCATTAATCATAAGATACGTACAACTATAAGTGATAATGACAGATACTATGGGAGGAGAGATGAGAAGATGAGAAGGATAATAGCAACACAGCCTACTACATGGATAAATAACTTTAGGCTCAAGACAGAAACCAAAAGTTCCAAATATGTTCATTGTGTTTTGTTTAAATGTAAAATTGCAAGGGTATGACCCTTGCTTTATTCTTGAGCGTAGCTCCACAAATGTTGCTGAGCTGCAACACTAACTATAAAAGCCAACATAGACAACGGCACTGAAGGTGATTTTGGAAACATCTGGAGGACTTGTTTACCCATACCTTATTGAGATTGTAAATCCTCCTGTCTTAGCTCTGTTTTGCTTCCTGTCCACTCTTGTATCTGACTTCCCCAAGCGTGTCACTCAAAGAACCTTCAAGAATAACCTACTGCAGATCAGCACATCTCAATCCCTGTTGGCTGAACTCAATGATGCCTTGAGGCATTTCATCTTGAAAAAAAATCTTGAAAAAAAATCTCTCCAAACCCACCACCTCTAATACCCATCTAGAAACTCTACTGAAGCTGAGCAGGGACATCTATAAACTACTTCAGAGATCTTCAAAGTGGTCAATATTGAAGCCTACCCACCCCAACTGCCAATGGGATATCCAAGGGGTTATTATTCATCGTGCTATGAATTAAAAGTAGTACATATTTATTCAATTATTTTGTATAATAAATGTTTAGGGGTTGACAAATCAAGATGGCATCAATGAGATGAAGAGTTTGGGATCCCTGATCTAGTTTTTCACGATTGGCCCGATCCCTGGTCTAGTTTTTCACGATTGGCCCGATTCCTGGTCTAGTTTTTCACGATTAGCCCGATCCCTGGTCTAATTTTTCACGATTAGCCCGATCCCTGGTCTAGTTTTTCACTATTAGCCTGATCCCTGGTCTAGTTTTTCACTATTAGCCCGATCCCTGGTCTAGTTTTTCACGATTAGCCCGATCCCTGGTTTAGTTTTTCACTATTAGCCCGATCCCTGGTCTAGTTTTTCACGATTAGCCCAATCCCTGGTCTAGTTTTTCACGATTAGCCTATCCCTGGTCTAATTTTTCATGATTGGCCCGATCCCTGGTCTAGTTTTTCACTATTAGCCTGATCCCTGGTCTAGTTTTTCACTATTAGCCCGATCCCTGGTCTAGTTTTTCACGATTAGCCTATCCCTGGTCTAATTTTTCATGATTGGCCCGATCCCTGGTCTAGTTTTTCACTATTAGCCTGATCCCTGGTCTAGTTTTTCACTATTAGCCTGATCCCTGGTCTAGTTTTTCACTATTAGCCCGATCCCTGGTCTAGTTTTTCACGATTGGCCCGATCCCTGGTCTAGTTTTTCACTATTAGCCCGATCCCTGGTCTAGTTTTTCACGATTAGCCCGATCCCTGGTCTAATTTTTCACGATTGGCCCGATCCCTGGTCTAGTTTTTCATGATTAGCCCGATCCCTGGTCTAGTTTTTCACGATTGGCCCGATCCCTGGTCTAGTTTTTCACTATTAGCCCGATCCCTGGTCTAGTTTTTCACTATTAGCCCGGTCCCTGGTCTAGTTTTTCACGATTAGCCCGATCCCTGGTCTAGTTTTTCACAATTAGCCAATCCCTGGTCTAATTTTTCATGATTGGCCCGATCCCTGGTCTAGTTTTTCACTATTAGCCTGATCCCTGGTCTAGTTTTTCACTATTAGCCCGATCCCTGGTCTAGTTTTTCACGATTAGCCCGATCCCTGGTCTAGTTTTTCACGATTGGCCCGATCCCTGGTCTAGTTTTTCATGATTAGCCCGATCCCTGGTCTAATTTTTCACGATTGGCCCGATCCCTGGTCTAGTTTTTCATGATTAGCCCGATCCCTGGTCTAATTTTTCATGATTAGCCCGATCCCTGGTCTAGTTTTTCACGACTGGCCCGATCCCTGGTCTAGTTTTTCACAATTGGCCCGATCCCTGGTCTAGTTTTTCACAATTGGCCCGATCCCTGGTCTAGTTTTTCACGATTGGCCCGATCCCTGGTCTAGTTTTTCATGATTAGCCTGATCCCTGGTCTAATTTTTCACAATGAGCTACGGTGGCGCAGAGGTTAGAGTGCAGTACTGTAGGCTACCTCTGCTGCCTTCAATTTGGCAGTTCAAATCCTACCAGGTTCAAGGTTGACTCAGCCTTCCATCCTTTCGAGTTGGGTCAAATGAGGACCCCAAATTGTTGGGGGGCAATAGGCTGACTCTGTAAACCGCTTAGAGAGGGCTCTGTAAAGCACTGTAAAGCTGTCTATAAGTCTAAATGCTATTTCGAAGAGGTCTTCTGCCCAGTTTATAGGAAGCCCCGAGACATCAGCTTATGAAGTTACTCACCTTTAGGGTCACTTGCCTTCAGAACAGGGAACCCTGCAAACACGAAGTGAAAAAAATAATTCTCAAGTGATGTTAAAAAAATACAGGCCTCAATTTCTGCCTCCTAATTGTAAAGATGCTATTGAGAAGAGAAGGTATCGTGCGAATGTAATAGAGAAGAGACAATCCCTTTCTCTACGTCTCTTCTGCACCACATCATTCACTGGGTAGGCGAGGGCACTCACTGGTTCATAAAACATTCATTCAAAACCAGTGGTTTAATGAATTCAGTTCTAACACACTGCCCAATTTTCTCAGGACCCCAGCTCCCTCATGTCGTGTACCAAAGGATCAATCTCATGAATGACCATCCCTCTGTTCTCGCGATTGGCTTAGCCACATGAGATAAGCATTCTAAATTTTTGGAAATGGAATTCAGTGGTGGGATTCAAAAATTTTTACTACCGGTTCTGTGGACGTGGTGTGGTGAGGCTTGGTGGGCGTGGCAGAGGAAGGATACTGCAAAATCCCCATTCCTTCCCCACCCCACTAGCCTGCTTTCTAGCTCCGTTCTCCTCTGCAGGGCAACCAAAGGAGACCCAGCCGATCAGCTGGGACTCTGGAGGCAGAGAAGAGGTGAGGTTGGCGGGGCAGGTCAGAGGTGGTATTTGCCGGTTGTCGGTGCTACTCAAAATTTCCGCTACCGGTTCTGCAGAACTGGTCAGAACCTGCTGAATACCACCTCTGAAATGGATGGTAAATATTGGCTTTCAAACCCAGTTTCTACAAATCTACCATGGTAGTTCGATCTCGTCTGGGGAAAGGCTCTGCCTCAGAGAAGCATCTAAAAAGGTGATGTGGTGGTACGTGTTACCTCTTTCCAATGGCAAGTACACCGCTTATAACTTAGGAAAACGGGTTGCTGTAGTTGTTCTTTGCTTTGTGCAACCAGAGCTGTGAGACCACCAACCATTGGGTAAAATGAGGACCCAAATTGTTGGGGGCAACATGCTGACTCTGTAAACCGCTTTGAGAGGGCTGTAAAGCATTATAAAGTGGTATATAAGTCTAAGTGCTATTGCTATTGGGAGAAATAGAATTAGGGATAAAAGTTGGACATTAGCCTACCCCCAAGGTGGAGGGAGCTATCTCTGTGACCACAGATTTATAAGAAAGGTCAGAAGGACTGGCAGAACCTGAAGGCGGAATTAAAAAGGGATCTGCCTAGAATCCTTACATCGTCACAAGCTAACTAAGTCCAACCCGTCATAAATTCCTCTGAACCTTACCTAATTCCAAGCAAGTGCTAATTGTTAATTGGGGAGACTCCTGTGCATATAGGCAATAAATCAGTTTAATTGGATAGACCTGACCTTTTGCACCTGACAGATTCCCAAGAATACTCTTAAATCAGGGGTGACAAACTCACAGGTCAAGGGTTGGATGTGTCACATGCTGGCTCCGCCCCTGCCCAATTTAGCGAAGGGGGGGGAAGTCCCGATAAGTCACGTGAGGATGCCGTGAGGACGCAAGTTTGACACCCCTGCTCTAAATCTACCCTAGAGAAGACCAAAGATGAAGAAGAATGGCAAGCACATTTACCAATCAACAGACAAAGGAAGATATTCATGGCGATGGATTTCATCTTGGTATAGAATGAGATCTAGGAGAGAAAAAGAAAAAACAATGGCCAATTTAGCTTTCTTTATTAGGCAATTTCATGTTCTTAGCTAATCGAATTAAATAAGATTATATATTTTTCTGTCTGTCCATCTATCCATCTTTCTATCCATCCACCCACATCTATCTATCTATCTATCTATCTATCTATCTATCTATCTATCTATCTATCTATCTATCTATCTATCTATCTATCTATCTATCTATCTATCTATCTATCTATCTATCTATCTATCTATCTATCTATCTATCTATCTATCTATCTATCTATCTATCTATCTATCTATCTATCAGTATCATCTATCTATCTATCTATCTATCTATCTATCTATCTATCTATCTATCTATCCATCCATCCTACAGTATTGTTCATTGTTAATGCATTTAAATAAATGGAAAATTGTAACTAAAGGTCTAAATATTTCCCCTAGTTCTATCTCCTTCCTTCTGGTTAAAGAAAGCAGTTCCCTTTTGATCCATCTTAGACCCAAGTCTGGCCAAGGAATGACATTGAAGATTGGCCACCTTACTTCCACCACATTTCATAGTAGCAAATTCCAACACTGAATTGTTTCTTTTTTGTCTGTCTTGATTCTTCAAAGATTTCATAGGGTGATGTTCTGATGTTTTGAGAGGAGGGAAACATCTTCCCCTTGTCCATTTTATTCTCATGCATAATTCAAGACGTTAGGGCTGTGCATTTGTGCAGAGTTGTGACAGGGGACAAATGGGCTGTTGGCTGTGGCTGGAGTGCAAGCATGAAACCTTGCACTCCAGCCACAGCCAACACCAGAAACAAGACTCTTACCCAGAATCAGGGGTGTGAGATTTCTGATCTTGCATCCAGAACTGGACTATAACTACCCACATCCCTCATTCTAAGAGAATGCTGATGGATGGGTTATCATCAGCTACAATTGGAAGGTCACTTTTTTCATTATTCATTAGATAAGACCATCTTATCTAAGCTGATGCCTCCATAAAGATTACATCTTCCTTGTTGCCAAGCTGGTTTGGCAAACTGCCATGGTAATCAAGAAGAATGGGAATTGTAGTCCAGCACGTTTGAAGAATATCTGATTGGGGAAGCCTCAGCCAGACATTGCAAAATAGTCTTTGGGTCTGAGGGTCACAAAAGACTTTCCAAGCTGCTAGTTTAAAATTCTGTTTTGAAGTTTAGAAAGTGGAACTTAAAGAAGCTGACAATAATTATATCCCCAATGCTATAAAGCTATAACTAAAACCAACTATTTAAAAAATAAATACAGCAGCTTAAAATTCCAACAAGCAGCATTTCATAACATTTCTGAAAAGAATTCTTTAAAGAATTCCAGGTTGGTGGGGGAGTAATTATTTTTACTTATTAATTTATTAAATGTATATGCTGCCCATCTCACCAATAAAGTGACTCTGTTGCTTGGCTGAAAGTCTTTCTGAATGCACAATGCACAACTTAATACAGAATAATAGTTTCTGAGGTGCATTCAGTCATCTCTTGATTTAACATTAAACCGTTAAGCCATGATGAATACATTTAGCTTTAAACCACTGTTTACAATTTACAATGGCTGGATTCATGTAACACCATATACTGACTTAGGTTCAAACTGTGAATCTCACCTGAGGTGCTTCCAGACTGTCGTTTCCTAATAACATCAAAATTATGCTACTAATTCAGTTTTTTTCCTGTCCTTAAATAAATGTGTTGTGATGAAGTCACAGGTAAGAACCTTTGGAGGGTTGCACAGCGAATACAATAGTTTTGGAAACCCCCCCTCTAAAATCACATAGCAAGCAGGATTTTTTTCATGCACAAAACCCTTATTGAAAAATAGCCTTGAAAATGCATCTTGATGAAAGAGATGCCACTGTTGTGACAATCTCAGAAGGACTCAGGTGCAGAGGTGATGATCAGAATGTTTTGGAAGATAAATATGGGAGAAACCATCAAGGAAGCACAAAAAGAGAACCAGTCACAATACATGGCTATATATGCCTGCAGTTAAGTAGAATTCATTAACTGCCTAACAAAGGTGACACAAAGGTAGAATATTCCAAACAGAATGAATGCTTTATTGGTATTCTAATCCAGAGAACTCCAAACTTGGCAACTTTAAGACTTGTGGACTTCAATTCCCAGGGAATTGAAGTCCACAAGTCTTAACATTGACAAGTTTGGGGACCCCTGTCATGCCCCTGTTGGAATCTGATTCGGAGGGGGAGGCCAAGCACTGACAGGAAGTGGGAGTGTGGCTCTGTTGGCTGTGGAAGAAACTGGGGAAGGGCAAAGTCTGGCTGGGCAGAGCAGGAGAGAGGTAGAGCAAGGGAGAGGACAGGCCCACCCCCTCTTCATCCTAAGGCATACAGGGAGGAACGGAGAAGGGAGCAACATGAGCTGCATGGCTTATGGGGGAGGAAAGGGCCCTGATTCCTTTCCTTAGCTGCAGCTGGGAACACAGTGTTTAAAAAGGGAAGTTGCACAGAGCAAACTGTTGAGAGCAAATCATGAATTATCTGGTATTGTTGAGGCTTATCTGGGTTCCTGGCATCTTCCTAACTATGTGTGTTTTGCTGGCCCTTCAAGTCTGCAATTCCTTCTCTTGCACTGTCAAGTTAATTACAGCAATGTGGTTTGTGTGGGTTTTTATTTACAATTTGTATGTACTTTGTTTTCAGACTGAATTTCCTCCACTTAAAAACTGTTCTTGGGAGAGTTTTTTTCTCCAGCCGAAGGTAACCTGGACATTGGGGGCAAAGTTGGAGGTAGTAAAGGGACTTTTCTTACTTATGTGACTGTGTTGCCTTTGTGCCAGGTCAACACAACCCCTGGTCTAATCATTCAGGATGTCCTTAAGGACCAAATGTTAACAATCCGGTGAACAGAAGACATTTTTAAATGATGAATTGCTTTGGAACAACTTAACCCCATTTTGACTATTCCAGATGTGTGATCTCCTGTTCCCAGAATTCCCCAGAATGACCATGTCAGCTGGGGAATTCTGGGAACTCGTTGGACGCATCAGCTGGGTCTTTTGAAGTGTACCACTTTAACCCAATAATCCCTAACTTGACAACCACAGTAATTCGCTTAACGAATGTAAGCAAGAAAGGTCATAAAATGGTGCAAAACTCACTTAGCAAATGCCTCGCTTGGCAACATAAATTACGGTCTCAATTGTGGCCGTAAGTTGAGGACTACCTGTAGTAGAATCAGCACTGAAAAGTGCATAGTGTCTTCATGCAAGATTTGGGATGGAGAGCAAAGCCGCAAAGAATGTTGGAAGGGCTGAACAGAAACACTGAGAAGGGTGTTTTGTTTTTGTTTTTTAAAGGAATCAGGAAGATAACAGAAAGAGGAAATATTTGATCTGACCAGGGCTAATCCTGAGGGACTATTATATTATTTAAAATGACTGGCTACAAAGGATCAATCAAAGCTAAATCACTGAAAAGAAAGAAGAAAGTGCATGTAGGAATTGTTGAGAATCAATAAAGGCGAACGTGACAAAATGCCAAATGAAATCGGGTAAGGACTAAGCTGTGTTTTAATCAGCGTTAAAAACTGGATGCAAGATTTGGGGGAGAGAGAGAGCAAAGCTGCAAAGAATGTTGGAAAGCGTTGTGGGCTTTGTATCCAAAGCCACCGGGTGCCAAAGCAATATTCTGATTGGCAAAACAGAGAACAATGATCTCCTTGGAAAACTCCAGTCTCCAGCTCATTATGACAGCGTTATTGTGAAAGGAAAACAAGTTACAACAAAGCTCAGGAAGCCTCTTTGGTCCTAAGCCTGCCAGCCAGCTCTGATTATGACAGCTTTAATCCCAAAATGTAAAGCATTTTTAAAATGTTCTGCAAATGAAGAGAGGACCAACGGCCAGGTTTAAAAAGGAGATTGTGGAACTGCTAAAAAGTTGTGTCATGAGACTGCGTTACTACTTATGGCAATGGTTATCAGTACAGATAGTTTAAAAAAAATAAATAAATAAAGACAAAACCAGGACAACAATGTTAATCATGGATTTTAGAATAAAGTGGAAGGATTTACAGCCACCGGGGGAAAAATAGGTTAATTCAATAAGCAGTGAATGTCAATCTCTCTGTGTGTCTGCAATGCATGTCTCTACAAGCAGGAAGGTAATTAGCTTTTCTTCGTTCTGAGAAACACAGGTTCAAATCTCTGCCAGAAACCACTTATGTATGCTTAACAGGTTTGAGCATTATATTTAACTGTGGTTTACTTATGCGTGGTTTGTTGACAAAAGCATCACATTTAAACAACACTCCAAGTTACAAACCACGATCTACAAATCGGCAGATACTCATTACATACCGAATCAAACAAAATCAACACCTATTAGAGGCAAATAGGTGGCTTGTCCAACGAAGTGTAATTACTACAAACTATGATTTAGCCAAACTATTACCTGCAGCATCTGAAACTCACCCTTCCATCACATAGCCTTGATTTGTAAGTAAGGAATTGAGGAAAGTTCCTTCAACTAAGTGAAACTAGTGGCCAGTTCTGGCTCCGTATTTTTTAAAAAATCGATTTTCTATTAAATACATTTCTTAGTGCTCAATAAACATCGTGTTGTCTGGGTATTTAATTTGCTTAACAATACAAATTTACATTCTTAATCTCCACCCCTTTTTTCCAACCGTTGGTAAAACAGATAGATTCCATGTTTGATAATATTCTACATCCTCTCTCTGTTTAATTTTCAATGTCAATCTATCCATTTCTGCACAATCTAGTACAGGGCTGTCAAACTAGGGGGCGGGGTGCATCTGGCCCGTGAGGCTGCCCTGGAAGCAGTGAAGGACCAATCCGCGGTGCCTCTGCCAATGAAAACAGAGCTCACGACAGCTGTGCATGACCCTCCCAAGCTCCGTTTCAGGAGGCCGCCCCAGACGAAAACAGAGCTTTGCAAGGGCCGCACGTGCCCCCCCCCCCCCCCCCCAAGCTCCGTTTTCACTGCCTGAGGGTGGCAAGAAGCCATCGCAGCCAGAAATGGAGCTCGGGAACCCGTTTTCTCTGGCAGAGTGCTTGGGCCACCATAGGCGCCCCCGACACAAGTGATGTCATGCTGGCCACGCCCAGCCTGGCCATGCCCATACCTGCCTCCTGAGGTCAAACACGACTCTGATGGGGCCCTCAGTGAAATCAAGTTTGACACCCCTGATTTAGTGTCTTCCTGACTACCTCTTCATCTCGCGGCATATCTTCATTTTCCCAGTATTGTGTGAATATAATCCTCGCTGCTCTTAAGATATGTAATATTAAGTATTATTATTATTATGTCTCGGTATTTTCTAGAGCAGTATGTACACAATATCTGGACGTGTTCCAAAGGTGCATGAGTCACAACTAACACAACTGTCAACAGCTATGAGACTTGTAGTCCAAACATCCAGGAAGTCCTTGATTTGCAACCATTTGTTTAGTGACTGTTCAAAGTTACAACAGTGCTGGAAAAAGTGACTTAGGACCAGTCCTCGCGCTTACAACATCATAACATCCCAACAGTTGCAGTCACAGGATCACCATTTGTGACCTTCCCAGTCAACTTCTGATAAGCCAAGTCAATGGGGAAGCCTTCAGGAAACGTCACAATTCGCAACCATGTAATGTCCTCCTTAATGACCGATGCAAAAAGGGGATAAAAGTGGGCATGGTCATGTGATGTCTCACTTAACCACCCACATTGTTTAATGATCAATTTCACAGTTTCATTTCTGGTCGTAAGTTGAGGACTCTCTGTACAGAAAGCACAGGCTCATTATCTCTGTTGTGTAGGGCTCTCATTTACAGCCTCTTTCCAATCTCGCAAAGGAATTAGAGATGGTATTTTCAAGTTCATCTTCCTTTAACGACGCCATAATCTCTTGCGGGGGTGGAGTCTGGGCAACTGAATGGAGCTAGCAGAGTGTTTTCATGGCTGGCTGCCCTTCCTGTTGCCAATGCAGAGTTTTGTTCAGCAGATATATTCTCATTGTCAAGGATAATGAAGGATGTGCCTCAGAGTTGGCTAGCTGTCAGGGCTCCGACAGTTACCCCCATTTAAAAAACTTAAAGAAGATTTATTAGGAGTTAACATGTCCGGCACTTCCTGGGTGTAGCTGACTCTGAGACACCTAATTCATTGTCACCCTTGACCCTGGTTTCCCCCCACCCCCTGGGTGTATCGTAATTCATAATCTCCAATGGGACACATCCATAGCCAAGAGTCATCAATCATGTTCTCCAGTTAGAATTTTTCGTGGCAGAAACTTTGGTGGCCTGGAAACTAAACATGAAAACATTTATGGAATGCAAGCTGCCCACTTCTCCCCCTTCCCTTTCTGTTGGCAACACTAGAAAGACCATAGACATATTTTATGAGTTGACATTCTCATTGCACCAGAGAGAGAGGAATAGCTGCCTCTACCCAGGATCGAACTCACAGCCTTCTGATTGTGGGGCGAGAGCATGGTATATTTTCAAGCTGCTGCAGGCGAAATGCGCCATCAGCTCCTCCGCTTATGTACTAGGCCCGCCCTGTGGCAAAGCTCACACCAGGAAATAAAATAACGCAAAAGCAGGCTACCACTTCGATGAGTGTATACAGTGCGTAACACTTGAAGAGAATAAAAACAACTTTAAAAGGCCTGGCCTAATGAGAATTGCTGGAAAGTGTCAACAGAGTAGAGAAGTTACTATATTATTTATCCACATCCTTTAAGTGTTGCATCAACATGAGGCCCTGTGAGAAACAATGCTTTCATTCAAACGGATCGTTTCCTAGAAGTTTCACATCCCTCTGTTAGCTGGAAGCCTCCTGTCTCAGAACAATGCCGATTATTTCTAAAATCCGTACACTTACAACAGTTCATTTAATGGCCGTTCAAAGTTACAGCGGCCCTGAACAAAGGGACTTATGACCGGGTTTTTTTACATTTACGACCATGACAGCAGCCCCAAGGTCACGTGATTTGTATTCGACCGCTTGACTTGACTCACATTTACGATGGTTTGCAGTGTCCCTGGGGTCACGTAATCCCCTTTTGCGACCTTCTGACAAGCAAAATCAATGGGGGAAGCCAGAATCACTTAACAACCGTGTTACCCATTTAACAACTGCAGCGATTCAGATAACAAATGGGGCAAGGAAAACTGTAAAGTGGAGCAAAATTCACCTAGCAACATCAATTCCCGACTCAATTGTGGTTGTAAGTCTAGGACAGTGATGGCGAACCTTTTCGTTGAAGTGTGCCAAAAGCGTGTGTGTGTGTGATAGTGTGTGCGTGCGCATATTGGCACCCACAATGCAATGCGCCCCCCGTGCATGCACGTGCAACACCCCCATCCTGTCCCCTTACCTCCTAGCTGATTTTCGGCCTCCCTGAGGGAAGCCTCTGGAGCTGTGATGGTGAACCACAGGTGGCAAGCAGAGCCATTTGTGTGGGCGCACGAGCCCCAGCCAAATTTACCTGCACTTCGCATGCACGTGCCTCCCAGTTGATTTTCGGCCCATTTGAGGGCGTTTTTGCCCTCCCGGAGGCTCGAGGAAAGCTTCTGCAGCCTCAGGAGGCCGAAAAACGGGCCTTCCGGAAATACCGGAAGTGCCAAAATGGCCCCATTTTCAGCCTTCCGAGGCTCCAAAGGCTTCCCTCGAGCCTCAGGAAAGCCGAAAATCAGTTGGGAGGGAAGGGCGCAGAGCGGGGGTTTTGCGCTTGCATGCACAGGAGGGCAGAACACATTGTATTGTGGGTGACACACACACATGCTTTTGGCACACCACAACAAAAAGATTCGCCATCACTGCTCTGGAGCCTTGGGAGGCTGAAAATGGGCCCATTTCCAGAAGGCCCGTTTTTCAGCCTCCAAAGGCTGCAGAGGCTTTCCTTGAGCCTCCAAGAGGGCGAAAATAGCCTCAAACGTGCCAAAAATCAGCTGGGAGCTGCGTAAGGCACAGTGCAGGTAAATTTGGCTGGGGCTCGCGTGCCCGCACAAAATGGCTCTGTGTGCCACCTGCCATAGGTTCACCATCACAGGTCTAGGACTACTTGTGCTACCAGAATTTAAAATACCTTGGTGTATTTCCAAGTTATTTTACAATTCAGGGGACTTAGCATATGCTCCTTCTTTTAAAAACATCCCTTCAAAATCTTTTCATTTTTTTTCTGCTGACAAAAATGGGTCCAGCAGCATCGTTTGCAGCAAAGCGGTCTGGAGGGGTTTATTTTTTAAACTGTGGTAATTTTAATTATATTTTTGTGAAACATACATAATGCATTTTCTTAATATAATGGTCTTTACTTCAGTGGTGGGATTCAATTTTTTTTTACTACCAGTTCTGTAGGTGTATCTTGGTGGGCGTGGCAGGGGAAGGATACTGTAAAATCTCCAGTCAGAAGTGGTATTTGCCGGTTCTCCAAACCATTCAAAATTTCCGCTACCAGTTCTCCAGAACTGGTCAGAACCTGCTGAATACCATCTCTGCTTTACTTGATGTTATTAATGAATGTTGAAATTCATTGAAGAGAAAAAGAAGAAATAAATATTATATCAGTACTGCTTATGATTTATAGGTAGTCCTCGGGTTACAACTGTCTGGTCAGCGACTGTTCAAAGCTGCAATCTCATTGAACAAAGGGTATTTACAGTGGGTCCCTATGGCTATTGCAGCATCCTTGAAGTCATATGATCACAATTTTTGAGGTTTCCTACTGGCTCCCCACAAGCAAAATCATTGGGGAAACCGACAGGAAATCAGAAGTCACATTCACCTGAGGTCCTTGTTTAACAACAACAACTGGTGCAAAAGGGATTTCTGAAATTGCCATGATCACGTAACATCATGTTTTACAATTACATTGCTTGGTGACGGATTCCTCGGTCTCAATTATCATTTAAACTAGCTGTAAAATATTAAAAGAGTATTCTTTAATTCAGCTTTTTTTCACCCAGATTTAAACATACCATTAAAAAGCCACCGCAAGTTGAGTCAAATTTAATTGCTGTCCAGTAAAAGTTTCACTCTTAATACTTTATTTAGCATTGTGAATACTTAATACTTTACTTATTCATTGTGAATGAATATGGTGTGTGCATGTTTCTAAAAAAACAATAAAAACAAACAAAGCAAATTTTAACAACGATTAAAATACAAAAGTAGAAAGGAGGTAAAAAAAGAAAAATTGAAAAAAAGCTTTCAATTCCTTTTGGATTTTTTAAAATAAGTCTCTTTACTTCTTGCCTACTCTCTTCCTCCCATCTTGATTGAACCATTCAAAAAGCTGGAGGAGATGAAAACACATTGATAGCTTTTACACCACTTCAAGATATTATCTTCCTGGGGCTTTTGCGCAACAGCCATTGAAACAGTTTTTTCCACCCTTGAGAAAGAAACTTTGCCCATAGGAAATTTCTTTCAAATTTTACAGTTCAAGAGATCAAAAGGTACGTAATTTGCATATGGTGGCAAGGTATGCTGGCTGGAGAATTCTGGGAGTTGAAGTCCACAGGCCTTAAACGTTTCGCCAAGATTGGACACCCCTGGCTTATCTTCTTAAGTAGCACAGCGTTACAAAGCATACTGTGAGATCCAATCTTCCTGTGTCTCTTTAACAATGTTCTTAAGTCAATTAATTCAGGGTATATAATACGATGTAAATCTAAAAAGGACTTGATATATAGCCAGTACACTCTCATTGCAAAACTGGAAATGTGATGTATAATAAAGGAAAATGTACGATAAAAATATTTTTAAAAATGTTCTTTAAATCCCTTGTCTTCCCTCTCCTTGTGTAAATCTCTAATCTTCTGATCTGGCTCCTTTCTGCTTTCTTTCCCCCTGCCCTCCCCCCCAAGGGAAACAACGGCTCCCAAAGACAAAGATAAAGGAAAACACACACCCCATGGCATTAGATAAAACTTTGTCCAGGACAAAAGTCCAGCTTCCTTTCTGCAGAATGGCAGGATCAATCTCTGAATACAAGCAAGGAGAAAACAATCCATTTTATTACCCGAAGGCCGTTAAATCTGCCGGCAAAAAAAAACACCTTTGTATTTAATCCTGACTGGGAGTTACTCCCTTTTTTTTTCCTTGCTCAGGCGAGACTGAAAATTTTCTGCAACTCCACCAACAATAGCTGGAGGTGATGCAATTGTTTGACGAAAGGTTCCGGGTTTCCCGATAGGGATGCAAAGCAGGAGACTCGCCTTGTTTTTCAAGACGCCACGCTTATTTTGGGAGGCCAAAGTTTGCAAGGAGCGGCAGTCCTCGGCTTACAGCCACAATGGAATCCTCGAATTTTCCCTGGTTAAGCGAGGCAGTGGTTCAAGGAGATTTGCCCTGTTTCAACGACCTTTTTGGCTGCTGTTGCAAAGCGAATTGCTTTTGTTGTTCAGTGAATCAGGGGGTCGAAAATCTGGGTTTCCCCATTTGACTTTGCTTGTTCGGAGGTCAGCTGGGAAAGTTAGAAAAGGCATGCAATGGTTTGCATTCAAAAGATCGTTGTGATCCTGAGACATTTACCATTGTACATAAGTGGGGAGGAAGAGATGGAGAGGGTTGGTAGTTTTAAATTTCTGGGCACTTATATCTCGGAGGATCTCTCATGCACTATGAATGCTAACATGCTTGTGAAGAAGGCACAGAAGAGGCTGTACTTCCTGAGAATGCTCAGGAAGATATCTCTATCTCAGCATCTACTTCTGTCCTACTACTGCAGCACCATTGAGAGTGTCCTGACATCAGGCATTCTTGCATGGTATGGGAGCAGCTCTGTAGCGGACAAAAAAGCTCTAAGAGAATCATTATAACTGCCCAGAATATCATCGGGCTCCAGCTACCAGCCCTGGACGACATCTTCGCATCTCGCTGTTTGAGGAAGTCGCACAATGTTCTCAGAGACTCTTCCCACTCTGCTTACTATCTTTGTGGACTGTTGCCTTCTGGTGTCAACTAAAAAATAATAATACTCCTTTGGTCTTTTTAGCTGCCAGCAGAAAGGGAGTGGGGGAAAGTAGTGCATTCCACAAATGTCTCAGATAATCACCTTGGCAGCCCAAAGCTGTCAGCGTGCAAGAATATTACTGGAAAGCATGATTGATGCCTCTTGGCTATGGATGTGTCCCATTGGAGAATATACATCCAGGGGGTGGGACGAAGACCAGGGTCAAGGGGGAAATGAATGTATTTTAGTGTCAGCTACACCCAGCTAATGCCAACATGGCCACTCCTAATAAATCTTTTTTTTTTACTCTGAGAGATGCGGCTAGAGACTTATGATTTGAATGAGGGTGGACTTGTTGGAGCGCTGACAGCTGGCAGAACAATTAAAACTCGGACCACACGTTTTTGGAACAGTTTTTATGCCAGAGCTATAATTGCACTTAACAATGAACTTAAGGACCACTATCAGCGAGCTGTTGGACAGTATTACTTGGTCTGTTGTGTGGATGCTTGTGTGTTTTTAGGAGGCAGGGAATTTTGGCAGGTGTGGAGGAGTGTTTGTGGATTGTCATGTGTGTATGCGTGTTGGGTCTGGTTTCTGGATGTTATGTGAATTTTGCTGTATGTGTATACTGTGTATATACATACAATGACAATAAAGTATTTCAATTTCAAGGATCATGTCATAAAGACACACCAGTTACCAATTTTGATCACATGACCATTGGATTGCTGCAATGGTCATAAGTGTAAAAACCAGTCGTAAGTCACTTTTTTCAGTATTTTGGACGGCCACTAAATGAAAGGTTGTAAGTCAAAGATCCCCTTAAAAAAAAGTAAAGCTATTCCACCAGAAAGTACAAATGTCCATTTGACAGATTCCAAATTTCAATCCATGAAAATAGACCTCATCCTCAACCACGGAATCCTGTATTTCTGGAAGATATTTGCAATTTTTACACCTACAATTTTTTAGAGAGTAATTTTTTTAGAGGGCTTTTCGAAGAAGCTGTTAAAACCAACCAGTCCAAATCAGTGACGTCCCATATTCCAGAAAGGAAAGCAAAAGTGAATGAGATAAGAGACCAGCAGAGGGAAAAGTGATTGAGAAAATATTTTAATGTGCACAGATGAATAGATTAACACTGGAAATTAAAGAAAAAGAAGAAACTGAATATTATATGATTATTGGACTTAATTTATAAATGGTTAGAAAATAAAACACGTTAAAACTGAGTAGAGGAATATAACAAAAAATCAGTCTAGGTGGTTATAAAGATTATAAATATAACAGGAAATGATTTATGATTTACCAAGAAAATGTGCTTATTGTTATATTGGTTAAAACATATTGATTAGGATTGTTAGCCCAAGATATATGTACCCAGTCAACACACTGTATGAATGAAAGATGGAATTATTGTAACTATTTAAAAATAATATTTAAAAAAAAATCAGTGATATTCCAGATAGGAAAGCAAAAGTGAATTAGATAAGAGAAATACTTTGGGCTTTGCTCCTACAGTTTCAACTCTCTTCCATCCCTGCTTGCCCTGGCTGAACAGAAGGGCCTCCCCACAAGAAAACTGGATCTCTGATCACTACAGAAACCCCAGGAATCAGCCAACAAGTCGTCTTGTAACACAGGAGTCCCCTTCCTCTGCTCCATGGACCCACAACAAGCGAAGCCCCATCTGCGGGATGCAGGCAGCACACGAAATCTCATCCTTCCGGTCTGTGGAAAAGCCTCTCTCCATGGAACCGATCCCTGGTGCCCAAATAATTGGGGGCCACTGCTGTAACAGATGGCCACACTCTTGACGGAGATGGCCACAAGACAATAATGTGGCACAAATAATGGCCCAAGGATGAAGATAATAGAACCTTCTAATCCGTGTGAGTTTCTGCCTCTCTTTAAGCCTTTTCCTTACACAGACAGAGTAATAAACCATTTCATGAAGAGAACGTGTATAAATAAGATGTGAAGGCTGGGATTCCTTTCATTGCATTGTCCTGGAAGCCCACTGTGATATGATGGTTGGGTTCCCAACACAACACTTTGAATAAAAAAACAACCTGTCGTATAGTATAGCAATAGCACTTAGACTTCTATACCACTTTATAGTGCTTTACAACCCTCTCTAAGCGGTTTACAGAGTCAGCCTCTTGCCCCCAACAATCTGGGTCCTCATTTTACCTGACCTCAGAAGGATGGAAGGCTGAGTCAACCTTGAGCCTGGTGGGATTTTAACTGTAGGCAGCTGGCTGCAAAAGTAGCTTGCAGTACTGCACTCTAACCACTGCGCCACAGAGGCTCAGATATAGTCAGCAAGGAGCAACTAGTTGGCCCTGGCTGTTCTCAAAAGCTAAACTGGGCAAGATCTAGTTGGTGCATGGATGAGGGACCACTAAAAACTCTGTTGCTGTTGGCTAGACAGGGAAGCTGGAAAAAAATCACCCCAGAAGTCAATGTTAAATCACTTCTATTCTATACCCTAGAACAGGGGTAGGGAACCTTGGCTCTTTTATCACTTATGGACTTCAACTCCCAGAATCCCTGAGTGAGCCATAAAAGGTTCCCCATCCCTGGCCTACTGGTTTTTCAGTTGTGGGGGAAATCAATTTTTGACTGGAATGGGATTGTTTGATATACAAATGTAGAACATATAAAGAATATATAAAGAATATGTCCTACATTTGTATATTAAACAGTCCCATTCCAGTCAAAAATTGATTTCCCCCACAACTGAAAAACCAGTAGGCCAGGGATGGGGAACCTTTTATGGCTCACTCAGGGATTCTGGGAGTTGAAGTCCATAAGTGATAAAAGAGCCAAGGTTCCCTACCCCTGCCCTAGAAAATAATCTGCCCATAGACATCAACCAGGATGATATAAATACAAAACAAAATAAATACAAAAATATAAAACAGAATAGTAGGATTGGAAGGCACCTTGGAGGTCTAATCCAATCCCTGCTCAAGCAGGAAATCCTGGCCTATACCATTCTAGATAAATGATAGTCCAATCTTTTCTTAAAACCTTCAGAGATGGAGCTCTCACAACCTCTGAAAGCAAGCCGTTCCGACTTGTCACTGTCAGGAAATTTCTCCTTAATTCTAGGTTGGATCTCTCCTTGATAAGTTTCCATCTATGACTTCCTGCCCTGCCCTCAGATGCTTTGGAAGATAGGTTGACGCTCTCTCAGTCCAATTTGCTGGTGTCCCTTAAAATGTTATATGAATGCAAATCATACCTATCTCTCTAGAAGGATTCCCTCACATTATCCAGATTATCCTTAGGCCAAAAATGTTTCCTCCTGCAGGAAAAAAAAAAGTTTGGATACCTTTCCAGATATAATTCATAGCTAGAGGAAATGTTGAGGATGTTGCTTTGAGCCACTGATGGAAAGGGGGGGGGGGGTCAAAATCTAAAAGTTAACCATGAATATCAAGCTTACTTCAGACCACCTTCCACTTTTCATGGGAAGTGTTTCACAGATTTTTTTGGCAATGGTTTCCTTGGTGGCCTTCTAACTAAGTTGGTCTACAGTTCACAGTGCAGTCAACACACAATGGGAGTTGAGAGACATAGTTAAGTCTGAAAGGCACCAATTCTGTGAAAACAAATCAAACAGCCTTAACTATCCCATACAGTTTGATCCCTCCCACTTAGCTTTGCCCATTGACAGCAACTCAGTGGCTGGATTGACACATCCCACAAAGACATGGCTTGTCAAAGCCCCATTTTAATTGCACACAACGCAACGGTCTAGTCCCATGTCATATACACTAAGCATAAACAAACCACAATATAGTCTAAGGGGACTGAACCAGTGATGGGAAGGCCCTCCCCATCTTCGATGTTTCCAGAAAGCCCATCCCTTCATCCATAAAATGCAAAACATATGCAACCCACTACAACTGGCGGCGGCGGTGGGGGGAGGGGGGAGAGGGGGGGAGAGCTTCCATTTCCATGACTGGCCTCTAAATAAAGCAGCTCTTATTTTCTGCGCCAAGCTGAGAGTTCCCAATTTATAAGCGAGTTGGGAGAACCACAAGAGTGCCACTAGGGCCTTGGTGGTGCAGGCTGTTAATCATCTAGCACTTAGTGCAAGCTGCCTGCAATTAGTGCAGGTTCGAATCCCACCAGGCTCAAGGTTGACTCAGCCTTCCATCCTCTTGGGGTAGGTAAATTGAGGACCCAAGATTGTTGGGGGCAATAAGCTGACTTTGTAAAAATGCCGCTTGGGGGGGGGCAAAAGCCCTAGTAATAAGCAGGCATATACAATGGAATGAAGGCTATTGAGTGAGCACTTAGCATGGTGCTCCATAGACTGTAAGCCGCCCTGAGTCTCCGGAGAAGGGCGGCATATAAATGTAATTAAAAATAAAATAAAAAAATAATGCTGTGTGTGCATGTGTTGTGCTTCTTTTAATGCCCGCCATAATTACTGAAGTGCCACCAGAGGTGTTTATTATTATTATTATTAGTAGTAGTAGTAGTAGTATTTGTATGAGTATTATTAGTATTATTATATCTTTAGTGAGATTCACAGCCTTTGGGGCTAGTTGGTAGCTCAACAGCTCGAGTCCTAACCAAGGACCTAGGAACTGTTTAGGTAGCATCAGAGGATATAAGCTGTTCCAAGTAGGGAGGTTTTTTGTAGAATCAGGGTATTCAAGTCTGAGAAATTCAGGATTTCCAAATAGCGAGGCAGTCCTTTAGGTATTGCTCCAAGGGCTCCAATTACAATTGGGATAACACTTGATTATTATTATTATTAGTATTAGGATTAGTATTATTAGTATTTTGTTTTGCAAGGTAGGGAGAGAAAAAAATCACGATTCAAGCAGCTGTCCGCTGCCTTCGAGAAATTACAGGAGTTGCGAAAGAAGCTACACAACGCTCTTTTTTCCCCTTTCCCCCTCGGGTTGCAGAGGCCCAGATCAGCCCACGGGGAGCCCCGCTCCGCCCGGCCCTCCGTGCCAGCCAAAGGCATCGCGGGGCAAAGGCGCTGCTCCTTTCCGTGGCTGGTTTCTAAGCCGAAGCGCAACTTAAGGAGGGCGAAGCCAAATCGGGGAGGTTGGCTGTTTCTCCCGGCCAAGAACGAGGCCAGTCCGCGAGCTCTCCTCCCCTTCGGGTCGCCCAGAGAAAGACCCTCCCCGCGGAACATGGCCCGATCCAAGCCCCCCTCTCGACCCCTTCCACTTACCCCAGCCGGGAGAGCTCGGGACAAGCAACCTGATAGCCCAAACCGACCCGGAAAGCCAGCGGCGGGCGGGGGCGCTCCTCCTGTTGGGCCTGGCTAAGTAGAACCTAGGGCAGACCACACCCAAACCTGCGCGGACAGGTACGGAGGAACAGGTTTTGCTGCCAGCGGGGCCGCTGAAGCGGCCTGGCCTCCCTGTTTTAGGGAGGGCGGGCGGGCGGCAGGAAGGGGCGCCTGCCTGTTTAGAGAGAAAGGAGAATGGAGGGAGCTCCCCATCGTCAAAAACTGCCCCCCCCTCCCAGCCCCTTCCTCCATCTGGCACTCTCAGAATCGCATAGATTACAGTTCCCATCATTCTCAGGCAGTATGGCTGTGGAAGTTGGGGATTATGGGTTAGACAGGCAACGGGGTGCAGAGTTCCCAGGTGTTAAAGGATGGAAGGATGGTTGGTTCCCATGGTTTCCCAGATGTTATGAGCATAATGGGGTGTTTTACAAAACTCCCCAGTTTTGTTTTCATTGTTGAGCTGTTGAAATCATGGGTTAAGATTAAGAAGCAACGGTGCAGGTTCACCCCAAAACAGGAACCATGTTTTGCAAGTGATCATGGCTGGGCTGGTGCAACATTTGTCAGAAATGGTGTAGGATTTCCTGCTTGGGTGGGAGGTTGGACTAGATGACCTACAAGGTCCCTTCCAACTCTGTTAATCTGTAAAACATTTCAAGCCCCTTACTCAAATAACTCCGTTACAAACACAGAGAGACTTACCGTAAACTTTTACTTGGCACATTATTGTGATGAACAAATCCAGATTATTATTATTTTTTCCCCTCTGTCTCTGTATGCCTTTGCTCTCTCCTGGTCTTTAGAATCACACAGATCTTGCTGGGTTGCCCTAAAATAGGGGTCTCCAACCTTGGCAACCTTAAGACTTGTGGACTGCAATTCCCAGAATTCTCCAGCCAGAATGGCAGACTGGGTAAATCTGGGAGTTGAAGTCCACAAGTCTTAGAGTTGCCAAAGTTGGAGACTCCTTGCCCTAAAGGGATTTTTTTTAATCCACATAGGATTCCCACCTGTGAACTGCAAAGATTCAGGACCACCTAACAGAGTTGGGGAACAGAGTTATTTAATGGACACTGCCATATTATAGTCTTTTGAGGTTTTGCAGTCCAGATATATACCCCCAATAGTGCCTATCAAACTCCAAAGGGTTGATCAATTGCCACACACACACACACACACCCGGGGGGTGGGGGGAGAGAGAGAGAGAAAGGGAGGGGGAGGGGGAGGGGAAGGGTTGAATAAAATTTGAAGGACCCAGATTTGCTGATCAATAGTCAAAAGCATGTTATGTTATCCACTCACCTGGGATGAAGGCACCTCCCCCAGGAAGCTACCAGTCTTCTGATCAAGACCGGCCTTGTGATCTAAGCAAAGGGGTGGGAACTTAATGAACGTTGCACACCTTGGCTCTCTGCCTAATTTGAAGAGGGAAAAAAATTGGATTGGTATTAGATGATTCAGACTGTGGGCTCGCAACAAGATGAATGTGCAAGGGAGGGGATTGTGGTTGCTAAGATGGTATGGTAGAAATGCGTAATACAAGGGATAAAATGGCTTTTTCTTCCCAAGGTGCAGTGGCTGAGATGATAGATAGATAGATAGATAGATAGATAGATAGATAGATAGATAGATAGATAGATAGATAGATAGATAGATAGATAGATAGATAGATAGATAGATAGATAGGCAGGCAGCAGGCAGGCAGGCAGACAGACAGATAGATAAACAGACAGACAGATACGTATATAGATAGATGAGATATGATAGATGATAGACAGACGGATACATGGGTGGATGGATGGATGAGAGAGAGATATGATTGATAGGTAGGTAGGCAGACAGACAGATAGATGAGATATGATAGATAATAGATAGATGGACGGACAGATGGATGGGAGAGAGAGATATGATTGGTGGTAGGAGGTAGACAGACAGACAGACAGACAGACAGACAGATAGATAGATATTCTCCAGGAGGATCACCTGATTACCAATCTGACCCACCACCATCATAACTGAACCCATCCATTTCGCTGCTGGTTCATCCCGTTCCTCATTTTCCTTCCACCTTTTCCAGCGTTAGAGCCTTCTTCTCCAGAGACCTAAATCTTTGCATAGTGTATTCCAAAGTAAAATAATTTGAGTCCTGGTCAAATATTTGTGCCTTGAGGGAGAACTGTGGATGGATTTGATAAATGATCCATCCATTTGTTTTCTTAGCTATCCATGATAGTCTCAGGAATCTTCTCCAAGACAAAATTTTCAAAAGCATCAATTATTTTTTTTCCCCCTCTTGTTCCTTCACCATCCAACTTTTGCTTCTATAAATATCACAGGGAATATCATTGCTAATCACTTGTGTTATTCTGATCTTTATAGGTACAGACAGATCACAGGATTTGAATACCTAGCAGCTGATAACCTCTGCCAAAAAAAAAGAGAGGTTCTTCCTTCTGTAATTAGAATGTGGCCGACCTGAGGAGATTCTGTCATCCAAGTATTGGTTGTCCTGAATGTGCTTTTTCAAAAGTCACCTTTACTGTCTTTGTTTTTCCTTGAAGATGTTTTGCTTCTCATCCAAGAAGTTTCTTCAGTTCCACACCCATTTGCACTAGTAAGCCAACTCTGAGGACATGACAAACCTTCAAATTACCTCAACTCCTCTCTAAAGGCATGCAAATGACCAACTGTCTGCAAGGAATGTAAATCCTTCCATTACGCTACGTCCAGTCAGAGCTGAAGAAGCTTCTTGGATGAGGAACGAAACATCTTCAAAGAAGAAATAAAAAAGTTCAGATGCCTCTTCAAAAAGCACCGTTGGGACTAAGAATATGACCTGGTATAGAAAATGGTTATAAGATCTCAGTCCTAGAATGTTCTTCTGTGCCCTGTCATTCTTTGCCGTCTTGCCATTTCTTTTTTTTTAATATAATTTTTATTAAACATTTTTTTCTTATATACAACATCATTTCCATTCATTACAACGCTTCCATGACGGTATACATACTTTTACATAAATACTAGCTGTCTGTACACTTGTCTATATTCCTTAATCTATCTTTGTCCACTATAGATTTTACCTTATTATCCTATTATTGTCTTCTCTATTCATCTCTATATCTATTATTTAGCCAATCGTACAGTACATTCCACATCAAATAATAATCCATTTCCTCTCTTTCCTTTAGCTCCATGGTCAACTGATCCATCTCGGCACACTCTGGTATCTTTTTTAATCACATTTTCTTCTGGTGGCCATCTTGACATTTCTGATGACATCTGACCAATTCTGGCTAGATTTCCTCAACACACCAAGTTAAGAGTGTGGCTTGATTGGTTTCATTTTAGAAAATGCTGGGAACCACACCCTGCTGGGTGAACCTGGTCAGTCGGGCTAGATCAGGGGTGTCAAACTCGAATCCAGGGGCGGGCCATAGCTAGGGGGCGTGGCCAGTTCAACATCACTCATCAAGGCTCCATTTTCAGTCGCGATGGCCTCCTGCAGTCCTCTGCCAGCGAAAACAGCTCGGGGAGCCTGTGTGCGTGCAGCCACCCTAGGCTCCATTTTTGCTGGCAGAGGCACCGCGGGCCGGTCCTTTACTGTTTCCAGGGTGGGCCTTTGGACCAGATGGAAGCACCCAGTGGTGGGATTCAATTTTTTTTTACTACCGGTTCTATGGGCGTGGCTTGGTGGGCGTGGCAGGGGAAGGATACTGTAAAATCTCCAGTCAGAAATGGTATTTGCTGGTTCTTCAGACTAAAATTTCTGCTACCGGTTCTCCTGTTGAATACCACCTCTGGAAGCACCCTGTGGGCCAGATGTAAGCCTCCTGCAGGCCAGGTGTAAGCCCCCTGCAAACCACATGTAAGCCCCCTGCGGACCAGATGTAAGCCCTCTGCAGGCCAGATGTTAGCCCTCTTGATCAGATGTAAGCCCCCTGTGGACCAGATGTAAGCCTCCTGCAAGCCAGATGTAAGCCCCCTGCGGGCCTTGAGTTTGACACCCTTGGGCTGGAGAAGTAGCCTGAGCTAAGGCCATTTTCTTCCTTCCTTCCTTCCTTCTTCTGGAATGGTCTTCTTGGCTCCTTTCAATGGGGTTGGGCTTGACTCTGTTCCACCCAGCTGCTGCCCCCCCCCACCCCCACCCATCCAGCTTTCAGCATCTTATCAGGCATTTTGGCTGCTGCAAACCGTAAAATATTCCCAAGTGGAAACCGGACTCTGTTACAGCCTGTTCTCAGCGGTTACCAAAGAGGTAATTGAGGACTGTTCTGTCCTTTCAAAAATCCAGCTCAGGCTGGAGAGGACTTGAGCGAGGGCTGCCTGAAATTATTTAAAAGGAAGGAAGAAGGCTGTTGCAATTTCTGCCAGCATAAGGCAGTTTGGATGTTTGGCTATGCAGGATGAAAATGTAGCTTCCAATGAGAGTACAATTCACTGCCTATAAATGGATGTTTCCTAATGCAATTATCTTGAAGAACCACGAAAAGACAAACAAGGCTCTGGTATCCATTGGTGCAAGTAGTAGCAACAGGGCTGCGATTACACAACCCATTAAACCATGTTTTTCTCGGTCGCTGCCAAAGTTGGTATCTTGTGCAAACCCAGCCAATTCTGGTTTTATTTAACAAACCACTCCTGATCTTAGCGATGACTGGATGTGGTTTGCAAAGATTCTGGAGGAAATGGCCAATGCAGAACTCTCGCTCAGGTGACAATGTGTTCTTGGAGCCCTAATTTTGCCCAGGTGAGTTTCAGCTGCCATAAAACAGAGGCAATGAAGAGAAGGCAGCAGATAATCCAAACTTGTTAGAAGCCTGACTTTCAAAAGGGCAGGCAGCAGGGGTGAAATTCATCCACTTCGGCTCACCTCAGGAGAGATGGTAGAGACCATTTGAATTGGTAAAAAATCACCCCTGGTTGCTCCTGGTTGCTATTACTATTATATCAAATCATGCCCACAGAGCCAGTAGGGAAAAAAATTGAATTTCACCCCTAGCAGGCAAGTCAAGCTTTTCCAACACAATTAAGCACACAATAGATTCTTGCAATAGGTTAAACATTTTATGCAGGTTAAAAAAAAATGCAGTGTTTGTGTTTCCATAATATGATGTGCCCCCAAAAGAGAAACTATAATTTAACAGCTGGCCTAGTTCAGACAACACACCAAGATAATGGTCGGATTCTTACAAAACACACGACTACTAAGTTCCTGTACCAATTTTCTTCTAGGTAGCCTGCTATGTAAATTCAGCCAGGGAGCTGTGGTACCTTAAAACCTAGAGGGTTTTTCCCCCCTTTTTCCATAAGCTTTCAGGAAATAAAAACATTTTCATATTATGCATGAAAATTTCATATATGCATAGATTATCTTGAATTTTTCAAAAGCGTAAGAGAATGATAATGGCATTAAAATTTGTTATAATTTCAGTAAAAAATACTAAATGCATATTAATTTCAGTTCAGCCTTGGTGGAAAACTTATGCCAGAGTGAATTCTAGTTTTGCCATTTTTATTCCTACTGAAAAAAAAATAACAGCACGAATGCTGCAATTAAAGATTTAGGCACAGATTTAGGAAGGCACCAGTCTGGGAAAGTTCAAAATACAGCTTAATTGCACCCATTAGAAATGCAATGACCATTTACAACCCAAGTAATAGATAACACAGTAACTATGATGGAATGTAGTCTGGATTCCCACAGGGGAGGGTCTGCATTCCAGGAGGGCAAAGAGACAGGGAAAGTTAAGATAGTTCGATCTGGAGTAGGTTGGTAAAATGAGGACCCAGATTGTTGGGGGCCAATAGGCTGACTCTGTAAACTGCTTAGAGACGGTTGTAAAGCATTGTGAAGCGGTATATAAATCTAAGTGCTATTGTTATTGCTCCTCCCTAGCAATTCTTAGTATATAGAACAACTTGCCTCCAGAAGTTGTGAATGCTCCGACATTAGAAGTTTTTAAGAAGAGATTGGATAACCATGTGTCTGAAGTGGTGCAGGGTTTCCTGCCTAAGCAGGGGTTGGACTAGAAAACCTCCAAGGTCCCTTCCAACTCTGTTATTCTGTTCTGTTCTATTCCATTCAATTCCATTCCTATTTCTGTTCTGTTCTATTCCATTCTATTCCATTCCATTCCATTCCTATTTCTGTTCTGTTCTGTTCTGTTCTATTCTATTCTATTCTATTCTATTCTATTCTATTCTATTCCATTCCATTCCATTCCATTCTATTCCATTCCATTCCATTTCATTCTATTCTATTCTACAGTGCTGAAAACATTATAATACTTAACTATAGAGTTGAAAGGGACCTTGGAGGTCCCTTGTGACATAGAACAGAATACTAGGGTCACTTTCTGTCAGTCCTAGGACAGAAGCAATGGCCAACCCCTTCTGAGTAACCTTGCCAATAAAACTGCAAGGACTTGCCCAGGGAGCCATTGGGCATCCACACCGACTCGAAGGCACCCGCTCTGCCCAAAGAAGATAACCAGCTACTTGTCTTTTTATCATGAGCATCTATCCATAAGCATCCAGAGCTCTTGTAAATAAGGAACTGTGAAAGATGAATAAATGGACCAGAACCATCAACTGGATGCAAGCCACATTCCTCAGGGGCAGATTGGATGCATGGTCTCTTTTTTGAAAAGCAAACACTGCAGAAATATATCGGTCCCCGATTGTTTGTTTTTATGAGGAATGTGGGGTGTTGGGGTTTGTTTGTTTGCAGCACCTTCTGATGATTCTCTATTGCGTTTATAAGTCAGCATTTTTAGGAGCAAAGATGGAGAAAGCCCGGATTATGCTGCATTGATATGCATACAAATGAAATCCCAGGGCTGCGTGGGTGGAGAGAATATGTGCTTAGAGGCAGCAGTTTTCAGATATCTGGGGATCTGCAGGAAAGGATCAGTGATGTTTGCTGGTTGCACGGCCCCAGAAGCAAGCTGGATCTTTCCATAGTCCTCAGGGCTGGGAAAGCCCTAGTTATCTAACGCGTGCCCTCTGGGTACACTGGCTTGAAAGGCTGATTTCTCCCAGTAGTAGCAGAGGGGCTGGTCTTCCTGCTACTACCGTACTCAGAATCCTCTGGAGACAGTGCGAGCTTACCAATGCTGCTTCATCCTCAAAGATGATAATTTTTATCAGCCTAAACAAATATCATTTAACTACGAAAAGTCCTCCTTTGCAGAAGATGCCTTTAAAATCAGCTGCAATAGTTCAACATAGGGATGGAGACAAGAAAAGGGAACCGGTAAGATGCCCTCCAGGTCCTTGCCTCCAGGAGAGGCCAAGTCATGAAGCAAGAGGGCAAGGATGATGGGAATGTTCCTTTGTTGTTGAAGAATATGATAGCAGAATTCTGAAAGGCTGCCAGAGTTTGTCTCTACTCTAAGCTCCATTACATTCTAACCACTGTGGTGGCACAGTGGTTAGAGTGCGGTACTGCAGGCTACTTCTGTTGCCTGCTGGCTGCCTGCAATTTGGCAGTTCAAATCTCACCAGGCTCAAGGCTGACTCAGCCTTCCATCCTTCCGAGGTGGGTAAAATGAGGACCCAGATTGTTGGGATCGATAGGCTGACTCTGTAAACCGCTTAGAGAGGGCTGTAAAGCACTGTGAAGCGGTATATAAGTCTAAGTGCTATTGCTAAGTGCTATTACAGTAATCCTTATGACTAGACAAAATTACAACAGGCCTCCCTGGCAATATAACTGAATTGAATTCTTTATTGTCATTGTATGTACATACACAGTATATACACACACAGCGAAATTCACATAACCCCAGAGACCAGACCCAACATGCACACACACATGACAATCCCCAAACACACACACACACACCAAAATTCCCTGCCCCCTAAAACACACAAGCATCCACACAACAGACCAAGTAATATTATCCAACAGCTCACTGATGATGGTCCTTAAATTCATTGTTAAATGCAATTATAGCTCTGGGATAAAAACTGTTCAGAAAACGTGTGGTCCAAGTTCTAATTGTTCTGTATCTTCTGCCAGAAGGCAACAGTCTACAAAGATTGTAAGCAGGATGGGAAGAATCTCTGAGAATGTTGTGCAACTTCCTCAAACAGCGAGATGCGAGGATGTCGTCCCGGCCTGGCAGCTGACAACCTAGTTCCAAAGTGACGATGGCCATCATCCCTCCCTCCCACCCACACCCACCGTCCCGTGTTCACACACAACTATGTTTTGGACACTCAACCTCCGGCCTACATTTCTGGCTGTTCGCAGGTCCTACCTTTAAATGGCGTTTTAAGCTGTTTTTAACTGAAAACTGTCATTTAAGTCTGCTTTTCGACCCACAGAGAGCCATTGATTTACTTACTGCGTTCAAATCTACACTCACTAAATTTGCTCCAGAAACACTACAAAAAAAAAACTGGGGGGAGGTATCAGATGGATGATCCATTTTATGACTGTCATCACTTTTCACCATGATGGGCAGGCTCCACTATAATTGTATGCCGAGGACTACCAGTATCTGAGGAGCAGGTGCAGATATGAACAGGAGCACATAAATTATACATGCGGCCCCTGTGGCAGTGACTAAGCGTGGCCCTTGAGAACAGGCAGATTGTCCAGCTGGGGCTTGGGGTATAATATCAACCCTGGACAAGAGCTGGAATTATAGACTGGAGGAGCACCAATAGGCTAAGAAAGAAGAGCTATTTCCAACAGTGTTTTCCAACAAGCTGGGCCCAGGGGCAAAGCATCAGGCTGGGATATGGGGGAATGGGGTGTCTCCTTAATTACCCCCAGAAGCTTCCCTTTCCTCGGTCATTTCCGCTGCCTTGAAATCCACCCGTGACCTCTCCACTTTTGAAAACACCCAGGGCTCTTGCTAAACTGCCCTGGGACAGACGGGACATTGTTTGGCAGGCTGGAGGACAAACAAGGGATCCTTTGAGCGATGTGAGAACAGCGGCATCGCAAGGCGGGGTGGGAGGCTTGGCCTTTTGTTCCTCCAGCTCCCGAAGAGGCACCAGGAGCCAATGACAAAATCCAGAAACAACATTGAGGATGGGGGGGGGGGGGAGGTGGCCCGAAGGCTTCCTGGGGCATTTCTTCCCACCTCTGTCCTTCCTCGCTTGGGTGTGTTTTGGAGGTGCCAACTAAGAGCCGTTTTGTGTAGGTGGCACTGAAGAGAGAAAGAGAGAGAAAAAGAGAGAGGGAGGGGTGGGGGAGAGAGAAAGAGAGAAGATAGAGAAAGAGGGAGAGGGAGAAGGAGAAGGAGGGGGAAAGAGAGAAAGAGAAGGGATGGGGGAGAGAGAGAAAGAAAGAGAAAGAAAAAGAAAGAAAGAAAGAAAGAAAGAAAGAAAGAAAGAAAGAAAGAAAGAAAGAAAGAAAGAAAGAAAGAAAGAAAGAAAGAAAGAAAGAAAGACTTCAGGAGCGATGGTGGCTTGGCAGCCCTGCAGAACTGGGAGTTTAAGAGAGCATTTCATTTTATGAGTTTGCGAAGGCCAGTCCTGGAGAATGGGATGATTCACTCCGCGTTTTCTCAAGCGGTCGCAGCTGTAGCCGGGGGAGCCAGAGCAGAAGGGGCTCGGAGGGCACCCCTGGCAACCAGCCAAGCCAAGTGGCGCCTTAGCAGGGATGTCAGGGAGAGGTCAACAGGGTGACACGCTCCAGGAAGCAAACTCTAATTTCCTAGGGCTCAGAACTGAGAAAAGAGAGAAGGAGAAGGTAGAAAAGGGAGAGGAAGGGATAGAGAGGGAGAGATGAGAACGGGAGAGATGCGAGAGGGGGGAGGGAGGGAGGGAGGGAGGGAGAATTTACCAAAGCCTATTTTGCTTGCTCAGTAGGATGAGCTAAGGAGGGAAGGAACAAGGAACAAAGCACTCAATTTGGTCATTGAAAGAACTCAAAGTTCATGTTGCCTTTGTGCTAAGAATTGCCAGTTTGGAGGTAGTTGATTCTTGGGTGGGAGACCACCAGAAGATTCTAAACTGTAAGATGGACTGTGGGAGGGAGGGAGGGAGGGAGGGAAGGGAGGAGAGGGAGGAAGGAAGGAAGGAAGGAAGGAAGGAAGGAAGGAAGGAAGGAAGGAAGGAAGGAAGGAAGGAAGGAAGGAAGGAAGGGATTTCATGACTTTAGCAACTTTAAAACGTTGACTGGGGAATTCTGGGAGTTGCCCACAAATCTTAAAGTTTTCAAAGTTAAGCGGCCTAAAACCAACAGCCGATACTTCTGTACTATGGCTCAAAAAACGGCAGGGACCCATCCGTGGAGATCGTCTAATGTCCCCTTGGTTGCCAATTTGTTTCCAATCAAATACCAAGTGCTGTTTATCATCCTGACAGCTGCCTATGACTTACAGACAACTTTCCCCTCCACGTGAACCTCCCGGCCCCAACTTCTTGAGTTCATTTGTGGTGATTCACCTATGTTTGTTCCTGATTTATCTAGTGGTGATGGGAAGCCAATTCTTTCCCTGCCAAGCTGAGAGGCCTCTCTTATCATTGTTGCTCTGAAATCTGCAACAACCCTGCATCTAATTTTGATCTGCTACCGTCATGGCTAAAAAATGTCAACAGTTGGCCATATGTGAAGTGTAACAAATAAATTATTGTGTTTTTTTTTTATCCCAGATTTCACTTTTTGGTTGCCTCTATCTTGCACTGCCTACTGCAGCATGGAGGGGGGGATTATTGTCTTCCTTTTTTTTGGGGTGGGGGGAGAGGCCACGCCAGAAGTTCTCCTGCAAGGTGTGACCAGGAGTACGACAATGGGAGGTGTGTTCTGTCCCTTTCAGAGTCCCTTTCAGTCCCCAACCAGCAGGTCACCTCCATCCAGAGGTGGTATTCAGCAGGTTCTGACCAGATCTGGAGAACCGGTAATGGAAATTTTGAGTAGTTCAGAGAACCGGCAAATCCCACCTCTGACTGGCCCCGCCCCCATTTCTTCTCTGCCTCCCAAGTCCCAGCTGATCGGCTGGGTCTTCTTTGGTTGCCCTGCACAGGAGAACAGAGCTGGAAAGCAGGTTAGTGGGGTGGGGAGGGAATGAGACTTTGCAGTAACCTTCCCCTGGAGTGGGGAGGGAAGGGGGATTTTACAGTATACTTCCCCTGCCACCCCACACCAAGCTAAGCCCACAGAACCGGTAGTAAAAAAATTTGAATCCCATCACTGGTGCAGTTTGATCTACTGTGTGTGTTTTTGCTCCAACACACCAGTAATTTCCTCACACTAAAAGCCATGAAAAGCATGGAACGGTATTGAAAGGACAGAGGAAAGATAAATGTTGTGTACTTTACAACTTTAATTATACATGCATTCAGCTATTGAATAATCAAGACTGGGTCTGAATATGACTGCCTTGTCCTGGAGTCACCTAGAATGTTTCCACACCCTGAGTTATAATGTTCCCTATCATTGATTCAATCAAGACTATACCCGGATGAAATCTCTCTGTGAATGGTGGGCGTCACGTCTGCCTTCTCCATCCATCCAGGAAAAGAAGCTAGCAGGGAATCCAGCAAGACGCTAAAGTGCTGGGGGATAGAAACAGAAAAATGATGGGCTACCGTTTTTATTGGCCAACTTGAAGTCCTGTAGAAAAAGATGTGGAAGCATCAGATTCCCCATGTCTGACCAAAGATGAGGGGTGTCAAACTCAAAGGCCTGGGGGCTGGATCCAGCTCGCGGGGTGCACAGATCTGGCCTGCAGGGTTGTCCTGGAAACAGTGAAGGACCGGTCTGCGGTGCCTCTGGCAGTGAAAACAGAGCTTGGGAGGGCCACGGGTGCCCTTTGCAAGCTGCATTTTCACTGGAAGAGGGTTGCAGGAGGCCGTCACAGCTGAAAATGGAGTTCGGGAGGCTGTTTTCGCTGGCAGAGCGCTCAGGCCATCACAGGCGCCCCTGACACGAGTGATGTCATGCTGGCCACACCCCCTGGCCACGCCCCCAGGTCAAAAAGCAAAACGTTGGTATGGCCCTCAATGAAATTCAGTTTGATACCCCTACTGTAGATATCTAGACTGTCTACTATGGACCTCACCCCTTTCCTAAGAGGTCTGTAGGGGGCATGCATAAGGGCACCAACATGCCTACCGTCCCTGTCCTACTGTTTTTTTTCTCTTATATATATCCATTTCATTTATTCATAACTATGTTTATACTTGTACCTGTTATCTTATAATCGCTTGACAAATAAATAAAATAAAAATAAATAAATAGTTTGAAATGATCCTCCCCCAGAGATGAGCTGCTGATGGTTCGCACCGATTCTCGTGGACCAGTAATTAAGATTAGGCGCAGTTCGGCGAACCAGCAAATCCCAGCACTGGCTGGCCCTGCCCCCACCCATTTTGGGGTCATTTTCAGGCTGTTTTCCAGGCCAAAAATGGCCTGAAAAAATGGCCTGAAAATGTCTCAAAGAACAGTCCAAAAACTGCCCAAAAATAGACTGGTTTTTGGACCACTTTCAGGTCAAAAATGACCTTAAAATGGCCTGAAAACAGCCCAAAAACGGCCTTAAAATGGCCCAAAAAAACAGCCTGAAAACAGCCGAAAAATGGGTGGGGGCAGGGCTAGCCAGTGGTGGGATTAGCCCCACCCAGCTGAATCTTACCTCTTCCTTTAGGTGAGTGGCTGGCAGGTGGGGCTGGATCTGATGACTGACATCACCCAGCCAGTCACATGACCAACCAACCATGCCTACCCAGCCAGAGAACTGGTTGTTTTAAACTTTTGCAGCCCGCCATTGTCCTCATCATATTAAATAAGTAAATAAGTAATATTTGAAATCCATCTTGCGCAGAGTTGGGTAACCTTTTTTTAAATTTGAAGGTTGCAAGTGACGGATTAGATTGGGAATCGGTAGCTGGGATTTTTTTCCCACCACTCATACTGAAACATAAGCAAAGCACATTTATCCCACACAAAGTCAACTCATAAAATATTTCTATGGTCTTTTTAGAGTTGCCAACAGAAAGGGAGGGGGGAAAGGGCAGTGCGGCAGCTTGGAAAATGAAAGTACATTCCATAAATAGTTTTTAAAAGATAGTAACTAGGTGACTGAAGTTTTTGCCGTGCAAAATTCTAACTGGAGAACATGATCGATGATTCTTGGCTATGGATGTATCTCATTGGAGAATATGAATTACGATACACCCAGGGTGGGAGGAAACCAGGGTCAAAGGTGACAATGAATGATGTGTCTCAGAGTTGGCTACACCCAGGCAGTGCTGGCATGTTAACTCCCAATAAATCCTTTTGAAGTTTTGGAAGTTTGGCTCGAGACTCATGATTTAATTGGGGGTAACTGCCAGAATCCCGAAATATTTTATGAGTTGACACACATTCTTGGGGAGGTTGATCAGGGTCACAGACAGGCAGGAAGCATCCGTCCTTGTAACCTGACTTGCAAATGGCCAATCTGTTGTTGCAGGAAGCTGATTTCAAGTGGACTTCTTAAGGGCCTCAAGAAGAAAAGAGGGAATTTATAGAACCAGTGATGAAGGACATTTTGAAGTCAAAATGCACTCAGGCAGGAAGCAACCTACCATGATCTAGCAAGTTGCTACTGTATTTCAAGAAAGGGCCAGCCGAGATGATGGCTGATGGAGGCTTCCTTCCCACAGTCATTGATTCCGGTGAATGGCAGTTCTGAAACAGGAAAAATAAAAATACCATTATCTTGTTCAAGAGAACTGTGTCAGCCCAACAGACCAGACTCAGAAACCAATGCCAGACAGGTAGTCCTTGATTTACAACAGTTCATTTGGTGATCGTTCAAATGTCCCTGGAAGGAGCGACTTATGACCATTTTTCATTCTTATGACCATTGCAAAATCCCCATGGTCATGTGATTTATTCAGATGAATGAATCTGGTTCATATTTATGACAGTTTCAGTGCCCCAGCTTCATGGGATTCCCTTGGGCGACCTTCTGACAAGCAAGGTCAATGGGGATTGCCAGATTCAGTTAACAACCGTGTTCCTAGTTCAACAGTTTCAGTGATTCGCTTAACAAATGTGGCAAGAAAAATCGTAAAATGAGCCAAGACTCACTTAGCAAATTTCTCACTTAGCAACATAAATGTTGGGCCCCATTGTGGTCGTAAGTTGAGGATGACTTGTATAGGTTAGGACTCCTGCCTCACTTTATGTTCCATGTGAACTAAGAAGGAGCTTGGCTAAGCTGTTTTCTCAAATTATTTTCTTGGCCCAGGTTCGAATTCTTCTATAACTCACCACTGCCAACTCATCATGGTCAACTCGCCATGGCCAATTCACTACGATCAACTCACCATGGCCAACTTGTCATGGCCAACTTGCCATGGCCAACTCACCACAGCCGACTCACCATGGTCAACTCGCCATGGCCAATTCACTACGATCAACTCACCATGGTCAACTTGCCATGGCCAACTCACCATGGCTAACTCATCATGGCCAACTCACCATAGCCAATTCACTACGATCAACTCACCATGGTCAACTCGCCGTGGCCAACTTACCATGGCCAACTCACCACAGTCAACTCGCCATGGCCAATTCATTGCAGCCAACACATTACAGTCAACATATTGTGGCAAGTTGATCATAGCGAATTGGCCGTGGTGAATTGTCATAGACCCAGCCAGGGAATAGGACAACTTGAACCATGCCCTATGCCCTCTACAAGAACTCTGGCTTGGCCCTGCAACCTCATGTTTTGGAGGGAAATCAAGCCAAGAGCGATGGAGCGCATAGACTCTTTTGAGCCCACATTTCTTCATCACATCCCATAGCTCAGGGATCTGCAACCTTAAACACTCAAAGAGCCATTTGGACCCATTTCCCACAGAAAAGAAAACACCGGGACCCAATAATATAACAACCGGTGTGACTGGGTAGGCATGGCCAACTCAACGTCACTCATTTCCACCCGGTCACCTGTCAATATGGAGCGAGTCTCCATCCCCTGCCATCACCCTTACCTTCTCAGGCCAGGCTAGGAGTGACGGGGAGGGGAGGGGCCAGCCGGTGGTGGGATCAGCCAACAGGGAGCTGCAGCAGAGGGCCAAAGGAGCCGCATGTGGCTCCAGAGCCACAGGTCGCAAACCCATGCCATAGCTGAAACCCCACTAGGGAAGCATTCACCCTAAATCACTTCACTTGTTAAATGAATCATGCAGTTGTTAAGGAAGGGCCATAAGCCGAGGACTACCTGTCTTAGATTCTTTCTCGTTTTTCCCATTGCAAACCAACAAGGCTCTTCTCCTACAAGAGGACCTCATCTACCCATTTCTCCTCCCTCTCTCACCACGGTGCATGTGGCCATCCAGAAGTTGCAGAGGCGGATGCGACAGTGTAGGAACACTTCTTCAGAATCCGCGATGAAGGTGAAAACATTGAAGGAGAAGCGGCCCAACAGAGATACTCCATCCTCCTCAACTCGGACGGTGCCATCTTGAGGGTTGGGACACCTACAGAGGGAAAGGTAAGATCAGACCAGAGATGGTTTTCAGCAGGTTCTGACCAGATCTAGAGAACTGGTAGCGGAAATTTTGAGTAATTCGGAGAACCAGCCAATACCACCTCTGACTGGCCCCGCCCCCATCTATTCTCTGCCTCCCAAGTTCCAGCTGATTGGCTGGGTCTCCTTTGGTTGCCCTGCACAGGAGAATGGAGCTGGAAAGCAAGTTAGTGGGGTGGGGAGGGAATGAAGATTTTACAGTATCCTCCCCCTGCCACGCCCAGCAAGCCACACCCATAGAACTGGTAGTAAAAAAAAATTGAATCCCACCACTGGCTCAGTTCTCACAGGCTACTTAACCAGATCATTTTCAACCTAGCAGTTGCATCTGCACGGCACCATAAACCTGGTTTGGGGTTTTTTGGGTGGCTTAATGTGTGGTGCAGATTCAAGCTGGTGGAAATGTGCAACTTAATAAATGGGCCAAATCTTTGGGGTGACTTTGAATGGTTGACCCCATTAAGCAGAAGGAGGAGAAACTTCTGCTCTTTCAGATGTCACTAAATGACCTCAAATCCTTCACTACTGGGGTTGCTACTGGGGGAGACAAGACATCCTCTCCATTCCCAAAGTACCCAAACTCTGTTTCCTTTCAATTCCCATGAACAGCTTACTGGTTGGTGATGAGATCCCACCGAATGCTGGAGGAAGGTTCTCTGTCCGGCGTGGCCCAACACGAGGACAAGGTGACCACAAATCGGGTAGGGTCAGCTCCCAAAATCTTGATGCCCACATAGGCCCTGTGGTTGACCGTGAGCACAATAGGGCTCTGGGCAAATGGTTTGCTGTACTGGGGATCTTGGTACAAGGTCATGATGGCCTGGTAGTTTCCTTGGCCAGAGGAGACAGTCATGTTGATGATGCTACCAAAGGAATAAAACAGAAGAGAATTATCACGTTTTTTGACAAAGTTTTGGAGGAAGTGTTAAGGAAACAACACAGGTTCTCAGAAATAATTGTGTTGTAGGAAAAGTGGACAACATCACTTATGTTGTAGGACAACGCAAGTGATGGGAGAGAGGCAAGAAGAAAACGGTGAAGAAACAGCAGAATGGAGGTCTTGGTGAGGCTGCAAAGACCTTTGGTTAGATCCTGTAGGGTTGGTTGAACGCTCATATAATAATTCTAAAGCAGTATTTCCATATATAAATTGTTGTACAGGAATAAGGAGATCCTGGATCAAATTCTGAGTCTGGATGCTTAAGGCTAAGCTAAATGTCTGGGCAAGAGCTCAAAACGCTAAGTTTGCTTAAACTAAGCTACTCTGGTGAGGCACCAATGCTTTCCTCTAGCATGAAACCATGACTTGAATTTGTTATGGACCAGGAGTATGCTGAAAATGTGGTTATTGATCTTAGGATACACGGAACAATTTATGGTCCTTGCAAAATAGACACTTCATACAATATTTAACCAGGTCAGTTATAAACCTAGTAGTTAACATTTGTATAACATACTAAGGCTTCACTGTGATTAGATCAGTATTTCTCAAACTTGGCAACTTTAAGATGTGTGGATCTCAGCTCCCAGAATTCTTCAACTCTTAAAGTTG
The DNA here is from genome assembly GCA_023653725.1 of Bungarus multicinctus. Taxonomy (NCBI): domain Eukaryota; kingdom Metazoa; phylum Chordata; class Lepidosauria; order Squamata; family Elapidae; genus Bungarus; species Bungarus multicinctus. Next base: position 9,932,555 of record CM042835.1, on the reverse strand, counting down.
TCAAAGTTGAGAAAACCTAGATTCGTCTTTTTGCTATTCAGTGTAACGCAGGCTGTTTGATTAGATTATGATTCAATTTCTTGAGTAATCTTCAAATAGGCTAATCAAGTTACCAAGGAAGCAGGATCTGTGAATACCACCAATGTATTTCATCATGGTAATTCATTTACAACCTACTGCATTAGAGTACATGGGTTTTTAATCCTATGTACCGCCTAGAGATGCCATGCCGCAGTGGTGGTAATATCACACTACTAACTAGAGCATACAAAACATTTGCTAGTACTTGAATACAGCTCATCAGTCTGGAACCCATATCATGTATCTGATATCAACACAATTGAGAAAGTCCAGAAATATTTCACAAGAGTTCTCCACTCCTCTACTCATTGCAGAATACCTTATGCCACCAGACTTGAAATTCTAGACCTAGACAACCTAGAACTATGACGTCTTCGGTCCGATCTAACTATGGTACATAAAATTAAATATTGCAATGTCCTACCTGTCAATGAATACTTCAGTTTCAACCATAACAATACAAGAGCACACAATAGATACAAACTAAACCACACCAAACCTGATTTCAGGAAATAAGACTTCAGCAACAGAGTGGTCAATGTCTGGAATACTCTACCTGACTCTATGGTTTCTTCCCCAAACCCTGAAAACTTTAACCTTAGACTGTCTACTATTGACCTCACCCCTTTCCTAAGAGGTCTGTAGGGAGTATGCATAAGCTCACCAACATGCCTACCGTCCCTGTCCTATTGTTGTTTTTTTCTTATATGTATCCATTTCATGTATTCATAACTATGTTTGTACTTATACCGGTTATCTTATAATCGCTTGACAAAATAAATAAATATCCATATCATAAATAATTCTAAGCAATGAATGAGTGCTCTATTTTTTTCCCAGATTCCAAAAGAAAGGAATGGGTTATTTTTGAGGAAGATCTGCCACCCAGTGGTAGAGAAGGAAATACTAACCACAATATGGAATGATTTGGAGATGTTATCTACTCAACGTGGACATGTTGACTCTTCTCCTACTGGTCTCATTGCTATCAAAAAAAATCAGTGCTGTGATCTGAAGCAGGGTGCCACAGGATAGAAACTAGACAGGATCATGCAGCCCATGTACCCCTCAGGGTTCTAGAGTGTGAGGCAGGGGTGGGAGTCTACCAGTTCGCACCTATTCACTAGAACCGGTTGTTAACATTCTAAACAGTTTGGAGAACCGGTTGTTAGAAGAAATTACTGGCCTAATCCTGTAAGGAAGGCAGGAAGGAAACATTCTGGTGTTGCTTACAGAAACTGCCTCTCCGTTAACCTTTATTACATTCTTGGCAGGACTAGACTTCCTGTCTCTGGAACTTCTCTGGAGTTTTTTTCCCCTCCTTTGCTTTTGTGGAGTGACCATTCAAAGTTACAATGGCACTGAAAAAAGTGACTTATGGCCTTTTTCCACACTTACGACTGTTGCAGCATCCCCACAGTCATGAGAGGCCAGACGAGGAGATGTGTGCCACGATGTGAGTGATGTTGAGTTGGCCACGCCCAGCCAGTCACATGACCACCAAGCCACACCCACCAACTAAGCCACGCCCACAGAACCGGTTGTTAAAAAATTTGAATCCCACCCCTGGTGTGAGGTGTGGTAGGATGGGGGAAGGGGAGAGAAAAAAGATGTGGTAGGAAACAACAAATAAAAAGATTCCTTTTTTACAAATGGACGACACCAGGAAAGTTGAACCAAAGGACACAAAAGTAAACAGGGTGGCAAGGTGTGGGGCTTTAATAAGGGGAACAATGCAAGTATAATTGTTGCCCTGGGAAACTTGTCCAGCTGAACTCACTCGTGGATGGGATAAATGACGGAGGCCATGGAGAGATTGATGTTTAGTGGGAAAGCACAGGAGAAACGCAAGAAAAGAAACCGGTCTCGGCTGATCATCCCACCGTAGGTGTTCTCCAGATGACCCTGCACTACATTGGTGTAGATAGCATGGGTAGAATTTACCTGGAAAGACAGGAGGAAAAAAAACATTGGGAGGGAAAAAAAACAGAGGACCATTTCTTCTTGTTGCAACATGGTTGTCTAGAAATATGTTAATCAAGGAATAAGCAACTGATTTACAAGTAGACCTCAAGTGACCACCAATTAGGACTGGAATTGTTTATTGTTAAGTGATGTTGTTATTGCATCTGATTTTACTGCCTTTTTTGTCATGGTTGTTAAGCAAATGATGAGCTCATTAAGGAGATTTGGCTTCTCCCATTGATTTTGGTTGTCAGAAGTCCCCTTAAAAGGTAAAGGTTCCCCTCACACATACTTGCTGGTTGTTTCCGACTCTAGGGGGCGTTGTTCATCTCCATTACAAAGCCGAAGAGCCAGCGCTGTCCAAAGACGTCTCCGTGGTCATGTGGCCGGCATGACTAAACACCAAAGGTGCATGGAACGCTGTTCCCTTTCCGCCAAAGTGGTTCCTATTTTTCTACTTGCATTTTTACATGCTTTCGATCTGCTAGGACAAGTAACGGAAGCTCACTCCGTGATGCGGCGCTAGGGATTCGAACCGCCGAACTGCTGACCTTTCTGATCGACAAGCTCAGCATCTAAGCCACTGAGCCATCACGTCCCTTAGAAGATCATTAATGGTGATCCCCTGATCCCAGGACAGTGCAAATATCGAAAATTCGTGCTGGTTGCCATGCACCCAAAATCTAATCCCAGGACTGTGGGAATGCTGCAATGCTTGTGAATGCCAGATTAAGGCATAAGTCACTTTCTTAAGAACACTTTTAACTTTGAACAGTCAAATGGACATAAATTGAGGGCTACCTGCATTCTATTCATCTGGTTTGAGTTTTGTGAAAGCCTTGTCTAGAAGTCACCTTAACTTCCTTTCATCTTATCCTTTCGACAGCAGGCTCGTCCAACTAACAACACAACTATACTGGTGCAAGCTCTCTGTTTTGGGTGCTTCTTGGCTTCCCTACCTCCATTTGGGTCCCACAGGTTTTCTGCACCGTATCAAAGTAGAAGACGAGTCGGTCTCCAACTAAGGATCCCGTGCAACTGAGGTCAGCCAAGTGGAGTCTCTCGGCAGGGAATCCGTCGGTGAAAAGAAGGCAGCGGGAAAGAGCGACCATACTTCTGCTGTTCGTGCAGGTCAGCTGGTAATCTGTAGGAAGGAAGACTATAAAGTGATACTTGGCTTAACAGAATGGCAGAGTTGGATGAGACCTTGGAGGTCCTCTGGTCCCAATTCTGAGGCACACCGTGAAGGACATAGAGAAGCAGAGGAAGGAAGGAAGGAAGGAAGGAAGGAAGGAAGGAAGGAAGGAAGGAAGGAAGGAAGGAAGGAAATGAATGGAGGGAGGGAGGGAGGGAGGGAGGGAGGGAGGAGGAAGGAAGGAAGGAAGGAAGGAAGGAAGGAAGGAAGGAAGGAAGGAAGGAAGGAAGGAAGGAAGGAAGGAAGGAAAGAAACGAATGGAGGGAAGGAAGGAAGGAAATGAAGAAAGGGAAGGGAAGGGAAGGAAGGAAGGAAGGAAGGAAGGAAGGAAGGAAGGAAGGAAGGAAGGAAGGAAGGGAAGGGAAGGGAAGGGAGGAAAGGAAGGAAGGAAGGAAACGAATGGAGTGAGGGAGGGAAGGAAGGAAAGGAAGGAAGGAAGGAAGGAAATGAATGGAGGGAGGGAGGGAAGAAGGGAAGGAAATGAATGGAGGGACGGAAGGAAAGAAGGAAGGAAGGAAGGAAGAAAGGAAGGAAGGAAGGAAGGAAGGAAGGAAGGAAGGAAGGAAGGAAGGAAGGAAGGAAGGAAAGGAAGGGAGGGAGGGGACTTTAAAGGAAACCGTGGATGAAAGTTGTGGCCTTGAGTGATTAAGCTTTTGAAAGGGTCAGCTGCAGCCACTGAACCCAGATAAAAAGAGATAAGAGTACAGAGGCTGAAAATGAAAGACTGATTGTTGGTTGTGCATAAATACATGTTTCCTCACTCGATGCCAGTTTCAAGGGAGATCAGCTCGAGGGTTATCATGTGGCTGCCAAAAACAGAAGTCTGGAAGAAAGGGTTTAAGTCATTATGCCACTGCATCCAGAAGATCAAACTCCTGCCACTTTTTCCACATGTGAAGCTTGTAAAAATGGAACGGGACTTCCATCCGATGATCCCAGTACCAATAAAAGAGAATATTTTAGCTCAGAGTTGACACGAGGGGTTCTTGGTGCTCTCTGAGCTTGGTTGTTTTCTTGCAGACCTTTCACTACCCAACTAGGTAACTTCATCAGTGCCGTCTTGACTTTTTTGTGTGTATGGGGGGGACGACACTGCCCCCTGCAGGCTTCTCTGCTGCAGCAGCATTGAACAGGAAACAAATTCGTTTTCAAAGACAAATGGCACAAAGGGAAAAAACCGAAATCAGCTCAGGCTTTTGCTTACCGTAGTCAGCCCTTTCGGTGGGGCTGTAAGATTTGTGGCAGAAGCAGCCCCATTTTCCTCTCCTTTCCCCACACCATTCATCGTCTCCACATGCCAAGTCAAGGCAGGGGTCAGTGGCAGCTGCAGAAGGAACAAGAGGTTTACTAGCAAACAGGTTTGGCCCTCGTGATGTTCCTCTCCCCTTCTTTGGATGAAGCAATGATGGCAGTGATTCAGAGCATTTCAATAATCCCGAGGTTATTTGTTATAGATCTCCAGAAGTTGCATTAGGAATCAGATTTGTCTGTCTAAAGCAGCAGCTAATAAAGACATGCATTAGAGTGTTTGGCAGCGTGACTACCCAGGAGAAACACACAGCACACAGAGACTTAAACACTAACTATACAATATACATATACCTATATGTACATATATACAAATAATATACATGTGGTAGGCAAAATACATTTACAAGCAAGCTTTTCTTCTTCCTAACACACAGAGAACTTCTGCACTGAACACTTATTTTTTATTTTATTTATTTGTCAATTGCTTACAAGATAATAGGTATAAGTAAAACATAGTTATGAATACATGGATACATATAAGAAAAATAAAATATAAAAGAAACAATAGGACAGGGACGGTAGGCACGTTGGTGCGCTTATGCACGCCCCCTACAGACCTCTTAGGAAAGGGGTGAGGTCAATAGTAGACAGTCTAAGGTTAAAGTTTTTGGGGTTTGGGGAAGAACACTGGTCACAAGGAAAGAGAAACATACCCTCTAATGGCTGCCTTTACATACACATCTCTTAAGGGGGACTTTACACTCCAGCCTTAAAGGGAAATACCCATACTCTGCTGAATCACTCTTGTTACATCAGCCAGACTTACATCAGCTTCACAGCATCGTGCAGCTACTCATCACTGGTCAGTTTCTAAATCTTAATACCTTAACAACATGGCCTATTGCTCTGAATATATCTGCTGGGGGGAACTGGAAGTGGATTTATGGAATGGACAATGAATCATTTCCCTGCCCTAAACATTTCTCCTTGTGGTTAGTTTTCTTTCCTTTTTTTTTTTAGCTTTCTTTTCCATTTCTTTTTCTTCCTTACTCTAATAAGGTTATAAATAAAATAAATTATAGTTTGTATGACCTTTTACCTCTTTTTACAACTTTGAATAAAATTATTAAAAAGAGATCTTCCCAAATTTGTTGGAAAATAGAGAGAGATGGACACTCACGGCATTGGATGGAAGCCCTCCAACTTGGGGTCTGAATTCCTTCAAGGAAGCACATTTCCTCGTAAGCCGCAAGGCTGATGCACAGCATGTTGTTATGCCTCCCGTAGTGGCATAAATCATACAGGCAGGCCAAGTAAAACGGGGAAGGGTCCACGTGCCACGAGCACTTGGCAAAAGGCCCCGTTTGGCTGACCAAAATCCCGCAGAGCTCTCCGTATTCCTGCAGGTTTTCATCACAGGGTTCCAGGATGGAATTGTCATCTAAACACCTTCATAAAGTAGCAACAAGAGCCAAGCAAGAGGCCTTTGTTTTTGTTAGACTCTCCACAGCAAAATTTAAACAAATACAAGAGGATACAACAAATAACAACTCTAGCAAATGCAGGAAACGAAGCAACAATGTTTTATCAAACATGTTGTTGATTCAGATGCCTTCCTTGGTGGTGCGTTATTAGCAATAGCATAAAATGTATTCCCAGCTCTATAAACACATGAAAAAGTCAACATTACAATCTAGTAATACACCTGTAATACCATCAAGCTCTGGCAGCGTTTCTTTTATATAATACTAGCAGGGTATGAAAATATGTGATTGGGCAAGTTTTGGGGGAGGAAAATAGGGGGGGGGGGAATTCTGCCTCTGCCTACCAGCATCCATCAGTATTCATCTGGCTAGCATCCTGTCAGTGTGTGAGAGGCTGTTTGGAAACTGAAACAGTATTTGCTGTGTGAGCAAGAAGGAGACAGCAAGGAGCCTGGGCGTGGCTTAGCTGAACTGCAGTTGGAAGGGATTTCTTTTCAGGTGGGGAGGGGGAGTAAACTCCTTAGCATCAGAGCGTGTTAATAATAATATAGGAAATACTAATGCTCTGATGGTCATTTCAAAAAAATCCTTTCTTAGTGAGCACCTAGAAGTCAAGAGGAACATAATACGTGTCAAATTTCAGGTTTGTAGGCTTTATGGTTCTGGAGATGTTGTGATGACACGTGAGTTCTTTTTCGCTTTTATATATATAGACTTGCATCTATTTTGGAATGCACAATGATTTTGATTTCATTGGACTCACAACGGAGCAGTGAGGCTTAACATGTCATCTTTGAACCTTTTCTTACCCTGCTGGGCTGGTCTCTGTTTTCCAGGCATTGCCAAAATGCAAATCATTCTGGGCTCTGCTTCCATCGGGCAACACCTTATCATCCTCTGAAGCACCATTAAAATTGCCACACATTCCACACAGCTTCCCCTGATACTCTGGTCCCACTTTGATGAACAGAGTATGTTGGCCATTATAATGGATTTCTACATTTGCTGCTAATTTTACAATCACCATATTTTTTATCTTGGAAATGAAGCCCGTGAGTTCCAGTGTATGGGGCAGTTCCACCATTTCCTGGTTGACCTGAAAAAAGGAAAGTAGAATTAGGGAAGTAAGCTGGATAAGTCATATCTAAATCATGAATGTGGTCAACAGAATTTTTTTTTTATCCCTTTCCTATAATGGTGGACTTTGGGAATCATTCATTAAAGGTGATGTCAGCTTTGGAAGCCATATTGAGATTCGATGCTCCCACGCTGCCACAATTGAGCCTGAGAAAGTGGGAGGGAGGAATTCATTGGAGTATATCTAGTTAGACAAAATAAAATTCTTTCTCTGGTTCAAGGTCACTGAGTGTGGCGCATAATGAAATGGGAATCTTACTTTAGGACGGATGGTGATTGGACCATGTGATGTGATGATGGCTAAGTGGGGATGGATTTGTAGTTTTGAATTTTGCAAGGAAGCCCGAAACTTTCAGATCCAGGATTCCACAGATGTGCCAGTTACTATCCAAATAAAGGAACCTTCGAGAGATGTCTGTCTTAGAGTTATTGGTTGGAATGGAGGGATGCTGGAACTCTGACAGATGAATGGTGGGAATTTTAGGAGATGAAAATATTCATTCACAACGCAGTGATAGCTGTATTTGGTTAACCCGGAGCAGTGATGATTATCAACTCTGATTGTTTTAAAGGGGATTAAATGAATTAGTGAAGAAAAAGGCCATTCACAGTCACAGGCCAGCCCCAGAATCAAAAGACTTGGGTCTAAATGTCACTTGCTACATACTACATAAGAAGGACAGCAACAGACTTCCAACAGACATCTAGTAGATATCAGAGAAGAATGCTAGACTAGATGGACCATTGACCTATTCTAGCAAGAACCAGAAGATATGGTGATCTAGGACTAGGATTCTAACATTAATTTGTGCAAATTCTGATTACTAAGTGGATAAGTTACTCACCTACCCTATGAATAGACCTTTCTTCATGGAAAGATAAATGTTAATAACTTGCAGAATTCCATCTCTTCGATGTTCCAAAATATCTCTGGAATTAGTCTTTGGCAGAACAGAAAGGCACAAAAGCAACTGTGATGGCAATATTCCACATACCTCTACAATCAGACCAGTCTTTAGCACGATAAGGAAGCTTAGCATGCTGCTCTTCAACCAAATTTCCACTCGAGTTACAAAAGATACCAGAGAGTTTCCCCGAATGTTGATTCTGGGCCACAACCCGGTAGTAGAATGTAGAGGAGGCATTGCAGAGCTTTGAAATCTCGTAGGCACAGGTGCCTTGGAAATGTGCCACTGACCCATCAAAAGTAAAGTAATGAGGGTCCCCAGTCACTGTGCAGGTTCCCCACGGTGAGTGACAGCCTAATTTCCCATCCTTCATGGTACATGTCTGTCCAGGATTACAACTGGCAGCAACGCAGCGGAAGTCAGAGGGGCCATAACAACTGCACTGCTCTTGGCAACCAGGCAGCCAGACCCGGTCCCCAATCTGCAAAGAAATGTTAACAATGAAGTTCATAGGATCAAGATGAAGGGAGGTACTAGTACCACTCTATAAAGCCTTAGTAAGACGTCACCACACTGTTCAGAACGCTTTTGTTCTTCATGGAGGTGGTGTTTTCTTTAGGGACCCTGATAAATGTTTTTCTTTCAACTGACCAGCTTCCCTGCTTTCCCCTCAACAATCAAGATCAAGGAAGGTACTAATACCATTCTATAAAGCTTTAATAAGACCACACCTAGAGTACTGCATCCAGTTTTGGTCACCACACTATAAAAAAGATGTTGATGATACTCTAGAAAGAGTGCAGAGAAGATCAACCAAAATGATTAGGGGACTGGAGGCTAAAACATATGAAGAACGGTTGCAGGAACTGGACATGGCTAATCTACTGAAGAGAAGGAGCAGGAGATACATGATAGCAGTCTTCTAATATTTGAGGAGTTGCCACAGAGAGGAAGGGGTCAAACTATTTTCTAAAGCACCCAAAGGCCAGACAAGGAATAATGGATGGAAACTGAACAAGGAGAGATTCAACCTGGAAATAAGGAGAAATTTCTGACAGTGAGAACATTCCACCAAAGGAACAGAAGTTGCCATTGGAAGTTGTGGGAGCTTCATCACTGGAGGCTTTCAAGAAGAGATTGGATTGCCATTTGTCAGAAATAGCGTAGGGACTCCTGCTTGGGTGGGGTTGGACTAGATAACCTACAAAGTCCCTTCCAACTCTGTTAATTTATTAATGGATTATGACGTCCAAGCAATACCTGTCAACACAACTCCTTGGTATCATGCAACATGCTCAGACCTGAGCTAAACTACACATTTTATTACCCCTCTGAAAATGTTCTCTAAAGAAATTCTAAAGATGATTTCGCCCTTAACTATGAATACTGGTTGCTCTTTGCCTTTGTTGAGTTAAAATGTGAAAGGTGGCTTTGATCTTCTTCACTGTAAATATTTGTTGGGGTTTCTGCCCTTGCTTACTATATTACATTTGGCAAGGATGAAGTCTTTTATTTTTTTAAATGCCTTTAGAAGAACATTTCTGCTCTCACCAAGATACATCTGGTTTAGCTATTTCTTATGCCGGAAACATTTGACCAAATAAAACGAATGGTCTTTTGCCCTTGAAACAGAAGTCTGATTTTTCCCAGAAGGGTTGGAAGTGAGCTTGATCCTTGCTAAAGTATTCATGATACTTTAAGCACTATTTTTAACGCTGTTTATTATTATTACTTTGATCTGAATTGCTCTGTTATTCTTCTGTATTTGCGGGCACACGGTTGCTCATAATTTATAATCCAAATAAAAGCCTGGCCTGATTTATAACATTTACTGCCTGTTCTAGAGTTCAAATTTCTAGAGTGCAAATTTCCGCTACCAGTTCTCCAGAACTGGTCAGAACCTGCTGAATACCACCTCTATATCATGGTATCCCCGTGGTAGGTTCTTTGAAGACCATCGCTGGAGGTTTAGATGGAGGTTATTAGCATTCTAGGTCAAAACTAAGGAAGTTCAGGAGAGACATTATGCCATGTCAGTCACCCAATATTATATGGTGTCACCTGGTCAGGAACTAGGATTTTACCTTATAATTCAGCCCATTGTATATGCAGCCACACTGTTGTTCTGGAATGCAACTCTCCCCGCTGCGCAAATTCCCGTGGTCACAGAAGCATCCTTCAGAGCACGTGGGAAGGCAATGAAGCTGGACCCAAACATGCGAGCAAACATCCTGGCAGGGAACTCCACAGAGTTCATAGTGACTGTTGGTCTGGCAATCAAGGCCTGTTCAAGAAATGAGACACAGGATACTATTGAAAAGAGGGAATTCCCCAAGGTTTCAGAAGGAGTAAGCAAGATTTGACAAAAAGTAATGGAGCCCCTTAAGCTTATGATATGCAGGCAAAATGTGTCCTGTTTGACTGCAACCTTACCCTATTTCGAAAGCCCCTTGAACTCTAGGCTTGAGTCTGCTAACAGATGGAGCATTTTGCACAACTTGCCCTAATGTACCTGGTACATGAATGTACGTTCCCTGAGAAAACTCTCTCTTAAAATAGAGTATAAACATCCTGTAACGTCTCATGTTTACCCAAGGCTTAGAAACTGATAGTGTTTTTGCAGACTTATCTTTCACAAAGAAATAGGAAATTTTGAGCAAAGTAAAACAGATGCTTCTCTTCGGTGTCACCTTCCAGTAATTGTCTATGGAGGTTCTCAGTCATCCAACTCCTGGTTGTCCCAAAGGTGCTTTTTCAAAAGACAACTGGAATTTCTTTGTTTTTCCTTGAGGACATTTCACTTCTCATCTAGGAGGCTTCTTCAGTTCTGATTGAATGGTCAGTCACCATTCAGTCAGAACTGAAGAAGCTTCTTAGATGGGAAGTGAAACGTCTTCAAGGAAAAACAAGGGAAGTCCAGTTGCCTTTTTAAAAGTACATTTGGGACCAGAGGGGGGATTCATTTTTTTTTACTACTGGTTCTGTGGGTGTGGCAGGGGAAGGATACTGTAAAATCTCCAGTCAGAGGTGGTATTTTCTGGTTCTCTGAACTACTTGAATTTCCGCTACCAGTTCTGCAGAACTGGTCAGAACCTGCTGAATACCACCTCTGTTTGGGACTCTTCCTGTAACAATCCCTTGCTAAAAGTCACCCAAAGACTGCTGACTGATCATGATTTGAACCTTAATCACCTCCATCTCAGCCTGAGCCAGAGGTGGTATTCAGCAGGTTCTGACCAGTTCTGGAGAACCTGTAGCGGAAATTTTGAGTAGTTCGGAGAACTGGTAAATATCACCTTTGACTGGAGATTTTACATTATCCTTCCCCTGCCACTGCCCACCAAACCACACCCACAGAACCAGTAATAAAAAAAATTGAATCCCACCACTGGCCTGAACAATATACTGCAATGGCTTTTATGGGCAGTGAACTCTAAGCCTAGATTAATAAGCACAATTATAGGATAACATAACATGTCATATTGAAGTAAATAAATCATATTATGGCACAATATGCTATTCTGATTTACCCAAGGTAAGTGATTCTACAACTTGCAGAATACCAAGCACCCTAATTCTATTTTTAGTCTAATCTACCATGTTGTGTGAACTCAATGTAATACTTTTGAAAGACTTAGGATTTTGTGGTGCCATTGGACAACAATGCACGAACCCATATAACTACATGGAATTACAGCTTAAGACAGGTAGCAAACCTGGTAACCTAAATACATGGCAAAACACAGATAACAGATAATCAGAGTTGGAAGGGACCTTGTAGGTCATCTAATCCAACCCCCCGCCCAAGCGGGAGACCCTACACCATTTCTGACAAATGGCCGTCCAATCTCTTCTTGAAAGTCTCAAGTGATGGCGCTCCCACAACTTCCGAGGGCAAGGTGTTCCTTTGGTTGATTGTTCTCATTGTCAGAAAGTTTCTCCTTATTTCCAGGTTAAATCTCTCCTTGTTCAGTTTCCATCCATTATTCCTTGTCTGGCATTTGGGTGTGTTAGAAAATAGCTTGACCCCTTCCTCCTCCCTGTGGCAGCCCCTCAAATATTGGAAGACTGCTATCATGTCTCCCCTGGTCCTTCTCTTTACTAGACTAGCACTTTAGGTTACCTTGAAACTTCTACAGGCAATGCTAACCACTGTGTCTTCCAGTAATTCAAATTGCCAAAAGAGGCAATTAGAACAGGCAAAGCAAAATAACACAATCGCTCTGCTATTAGAGATGAAGGCAGAGGTAGTATTCAGCAGGTTCTGACCAGTTCTGGAGATTTTGTTAGTGGAGATTTTGAATAGTTTGGAGAACCAGCAAATACCACCGCTGACTGGCCCCGCCCCCATCTATTCTCTGCCTCCTGAGCCCCAGCTGATCAGATAACAGATAACAGTTTAACTATGTAGGTAATTCAACAACCCTTTTTATCAATCACAGGTTTGAAGCATTTAAGACTTTAGGTTGCTTTACCTAAGAGCTGCTGACCTTAAGTGGAGAAGATCACAGGATGTTCAGAATAGACATATCGAAGTTCAAAGTAGAAATGCATAGTCTCCACCTACCACAGAAGTCTCCTCTCCTCCAAGGTGAGATGGTGACATTGGCTCTCTGACAAGTTGCAACATATATCTGAATGGAGTGGCATAGGATACCATGGTCTCCAGAAGAGGCATAAAGGTCAAAAATGCAGTCTGTGAAGAAGGATAGTGGGTCAACTTGGAGATGGCAAGAAGCCAATGGTCCACCTGGATCCTGGATGATCCAGCACAGTGATTTAAATTGAGTGAGAGGTTCTCCTCGTTCCAACACAGGGATAAAGGCAACCGATTCATCAGTATCAGCAAGATTAGTTTCTGATGTCCAGTTCAGGACAAAATCCAGTATGTCCTCTGTAGATGAGCCATTTCTCATCATAAAGTCATCCTCCATGAGTTCAGTTGAAGTTCCCACATAGACCACAAGTCAGGCCCCGGTATTCAGGGGAAAGCTTAACAAAGAGATTGTGACCCGAGTCATAATTCACTATTAAACCAAACTCTGTTTTTAAAACGGTATACAAGCCATGTTGATAAATGGTGATTCCTAAAGCCTGGATTTGAATGGGAAGGTTTACTCTCCCTCCATCAATCTGTGTGAAAGAGAAGAACAAAGGCCATTTACTGCTACCCGTAGAAAACTCAAGTAGCACCACAAAAAAATTACATAAAATTAACTGGGGTGTCAGAATCTAATTAATTGGTATCAGTCCTCCAAAGCCGCTAAGGAAGAAGAGATTGTTGAAGAGAAACAATGGATGTGTTGTGTCAGAAGCCTGATGTTTAACTACACTGGAATTGCAATTCCTAGCACCTCCAAACTGTAGTCTCATATCATCTGAAGAATTTCCACGGGTTCAATTGACAGAGAACAAAACAATCCCCTAGAATAGATGTTGATCTTACTTTATTTACCTTGACTGTTCCTTGATATTCTTTCTGCAGGCATATCTGAGTATTGTTCACTGATACAATAACCTCTGATAGTCCAGATAAAGGGCTGTTGAGCAGCTTCTCATGCTTCACCTCAACCCTGAAAGAAGGTAAAGGCTTGGGTGTTGGGCACAGTTCCACCAAGACGTATTTGGAGATACTTTGGAAGTTATACTGCTGCCCATCAAAGGTGGTATAGTGGAGAAATTTAGAAACTCGACAGATGCCATCTGGCAACGCATGGCAGCCAAATACTCCCTTCTGAGTGCCACAGAATTGTTCAGGACCACAGAAGGAACCCTCAGCTTCAAGGGCAGAGATGGAGCCATCACAGTGATATTTTTTTTTACAGTTTTCTCCTTCCAGGAAGAACGTTTCCCCTTTCAAGTAATACCGTCCGTTGTAGCTGCAGCCACACTGCTCCCACGGAACACAGTCAGTGCCACTCAGCACAAACCCCGCTTCACACTGGCATCCTTCTACACACATGCTCTGGAAGCAGTTTGTTGGTCCAGCTGGTTGGGTGCAAGAAACAGGGCAGGGAGAGCCACAAAGCTCGTAATAACTATTTGGTGGGCAGATCAAATCTGAAAGACACATGCATGCCATTTAATCCAAAACCAACGAAATTATGCAAAAGAAAATAAGGTAGATTTAATGCCTATGTGGAGACACTGTGGTCTTCCAGAGACTGAATTCCCAATCCTGTCAGTGTTAATTTACATGGCTTGTGGTGAAAGGCGATGCGAACTGTCATTTAACAATATCCGGAAGAACGCACTGATAAAGGGAAGAAAAATGTGCCAATTAAAAATGGAAGCAATTTCTTCGTCTGTGTCTGGATCAAACTTTAGATTGTCAGAATGAAGTCACCTTCTGGACTTTGTCATTGGCCAAAAATACCTCATTATCAGTACATGATGAGGAGCAACTGTCTGCCTAAGTATGCAGAGGGCCTAACACGAAAATGAGAATGGTTGAAATTATACTCTGTAAATTCAATTATATTTAACTCAATTATATTCACTTACCGCACTCCGTAATTTCTCTCCAAGGCTGAACGTTGATGCCATGAACCTGACATTGCCAAGCATAGCCTTGGAGAGTGTTACACAGGGTCTTATGAGCCCCCTGATTTATGCAAAGGTCCGTTACACAGTTTTCAGTGTGGTTTTGAAAACCCATAACGTTGCCACATTCTTTAAACGGCCCATCTCTATCGCTGATCATCCCACAGTAATTCTGAGATCTGAAGAGGGCTAGTTGAGTTTCAGGGCAGGTGGCTGAAACTTCCACCATTGCACAGAAAGAAGGGGAATCCATTTTCTTCCAGCTGTTGCCAAAAATGTTTCCATCATGAACTACAGAGTCATTGGAAGTCCTGAAGTCCTGTCGATGGTTCTTGCTGAAATCTCCATCCCAGACCACAGAGGAAGCCAGAATAAGTCTCAGGAACAGAAACGGACACATAGTAAGACCAGTCATAGGAGATGGAGAGACCAAACTCAGTTTGAACGATGAGGGACGATCCACTATAATAGGCCTGGAGCTTCCCGGAAGCCAGGATGACAGGCAGATTCCTCCAGAGACCATTGACCTAAGATAAAAAGGTGACACTAGGAATCCTCAAGAACGGATGGATCGGCAGTCCCAGTGGTGGTATGCTACTGGTTCGGACCGGTTCAGATGAACAGGTGGTTTTAAAAAAAAGCCTCCAATCAACTGAGAGGATAAAACCCCAAAAAGCATATGGGAGGGTGGGAGGCTCACTCCTAGATTTTCATTTCTTCATCCTCTCAGCTGATTGGTTTGTTAGGGAAGTGCACATTACATACGATCACCCACCGAACCGGTAGCGACTAAGGTAGGATCCCACTACTGGGCAGTCCCCAATTTTTAATCCAAGAATGATTAATTTAAAATAAAAAGGTAAAGATTCCCTTGAGTCAAGCTCTACTCAAAATGACCGCACAGAAACATCTATGTGGTTTTCATAGGAGAACAGGGTGGACATGGTTTGGCATTGCCTCATTCTGGGATTTATATCAAAGAATCAAGGTGGGGCAATCTTGAGTTTCTTTCTCACTGTTCCTTATTTTTCAGAGCTAAACTCAGGATTTACTTATAGAGGTAGTTGAATACAGTAGTAGAATACAGCTTATTAGTCTGGAACCCACATTACGTATCTCATATTAGCACAGTTGAGAAAGTCCAGAAATATTTCACAAGAAGAGTTCTCCACTCCTCTACTCGTTGTAGAATACCTTATGCCACCAGACTTGAAATTCTAGACCTAGAAAACCTTGAATTACGCCGCCTTCGGTCTGATCTAAGTATGGTATATAAAATCATACATTGCAATGACTTACCTGTCAATGAATACTTCAGCTTCAGCCATAACAACACAAGAGCACACAATAGATACAAACTTAAGGTTAACCGCACCAAACTTGATTGCAGGAAATATGACTTCAGCAACAGAGTGGTCAATGACTAGAATACTCTACCTGACACTGTGATTTCTTCCCCAAACCCCAAAAACTTACCTGACACTGTGATTTCTTCCCCAAACCCCAAAAACTTTAACCTTAGACTGTCTACTATTGACCTCTTTCCTAAGAGGTCTGTAGGGGGCGTGCATAAGCATAATACCGTCCCTATCCTATTGTTTCTTTTATTTTTCTTATATGTACCCATTTCATGTATTCATAACTATGTATATACTTATACCTATTATCTTGTAAGCAATTGACAAATCAAATAAATACATAAATACGTAAATGTATAGCCACATTTGCACCCAAAATTTATGTTGCTAAGTGAGACATTGGTTAAGAGAGGCTTGCCCATTTTATAACCTTTCTTGTCACAGTTGTTAAGTTACTAACATGGCTCTTAAGTATATCTGGCTACCCCATTGACTTTGTTTGCTAGAAGGTCACAAAAGAGATTCACATGACCCTGGGAGACTCCAACTGTCATAAATATGAGTCAGTTGCCAAGCGCCTGAATGTTGATCATGTGATCATCCATAGGGATGCTGCAATGGTCATAAGTGTGAAAACCTGTCATAAGTCACTTTTGTCACTGCTGTTGTAACTTTGAACCGTCACTAAATGAACTATTGTAAGTTCAGGACTACCTGTACCTATATAGCATATTTTCCTCTCTATGCTCTGTTCAACATTCCGCTTAGTCTGCAATCTGCTGCCACCTAGTGAGTCTTTCTTGAATTGCATGCCTTGGACATTGGTTGTCACACCAGAAATGCCCAATGATAAAATTTTTCACATATTGCTATTGAACTGTGGTGGTGTAGTGGTTAGAGTGCAGTACCGCAGGTTATTTCTGCTGCCTGCCGACTGCCAGCAGTTCGATTCTCACTGGCTCAAGGTTGACTCAGCCTTTCATCCTTCCGAGCTCAGTAAAATCCAGATTATTGGGGACAATATGCTGCCTCTGTAAACCACTTAAAGAGACTGTAAAGCAATGTGAAGCGGTATATAAGTCACAGAGCTATTGCTACTGCTACCGGGAGTTTGCAGAAAGCCCTTCTTACCTGCACTTTGCCTTCCTGTCCTTCTTTTACAATGATGTGCTCCCCGTAGACATCCAGCGTAAGTTGCCTAGTCCAAGAGGCTGCAATGGAGTATCTGTGCCCATTTACTATGTGGATGGTGAAGGCAGATAGCTTGCCGGGAGGGCCACAATATTGGGTGAGGATGTACGTACATGCTCCTTGATAACTAAAGGCCACTCCACTGAACATGATAACGTGAAAGTAGCCAAATACCCACATAGTGCTGTACGACACAGGATAACAGTCCCAAATGCCATCCACGGTTTTGCATATCTCCTGAGGCCCACAGGTAAGCTCCTGGCACTCCAGAGGGTGGCCAGGTTGTTTGCAAGAACACTTTTTGCTGCAAGCATCTGGCAGGACCACCTCTTCTCCCAGCTGATAGTCACGGCCGTTGTGCTGACAGCCGCATTGTCCCAGGGGAATGCATGTGCCATCATTCAGGACATGCCCCTCCAGACAGGTGCATCCAGGAACGCATGGATTCGGGCACTTGATGAGAGCTGTGTGGTTGGCACAAGTGAGAGGGCAGGCTGTGCCACAGAAATCGTAGTAAGCATTGGGTGGGCAGGTAATAGCTAAGAGAAAAAGAGAACAAACAGTTTTAATGAGACGCTGACCTCATCCAGGTTTGAGAAGGCAGGAAGTACCATCTGTCAGAAATGGTGTAGGGTCTCCTGCTTGGGCAGGGGGGGTTGGATTAGATGACCTACAAGGTCCCTTCCAACTTTGTTAATCTGTAATTTGTAAAGTTAAAACAGAGCTCTGTAAATCTTTGCTGTGGAAAACCAAACCATGAATTGGGAATATATATATCCATCTCTGCTCATTCTGGATATACACACACACACACACACACACACACACACACACACACACACACACACACACACACACACACACACACGTGTGGTATACCACTCACACATCATCACAAAATCTCCAGAACCGTAAAGCCTACAATCTCGAAATCTGGCACGTATGTTCCTCTTGGCTTCTAGGTGCTCACTGAGAAAGGATTTTTCGAAATGACCATCAGAGCATTAGTATTTCATATATATTATTATTAACACGCTCTGATGCTAAAGAGTTCTACCCCCCTCCCGACCTGAAAAGAAATCTGTTCCAAATGCAAAACACAAGCAGAGGAGAGGAGTTTCATTTTCAGTTTTACTTTCACAGCACCAAGCAGCTTTAGTACAGAACAGTTGGGCTAAGCCACGCCCTGGCTCCTTGCTGTGTCCTTCTTGCTCACACAGCAATTATTCTTTCAGTTTCCTAACAGCCTCCAACTGTCACACACTGACAGAATGCTAACCAGATAAATACTGATGGGATGGGATGCTGCAATGGTCATAAGTGTGAAAAAATGCTCCTAAGTCACTTTTTCCAGTGCTTTGCAACTCAAAACAGTCACTAAATGAATGGTTTTAAGTTGAAGATTACTTATGATTCCTAGTAACCTCCAAAGGAAACACAAAACAGCCCAGCATTGCATCTCTGAAACTTTTCATACTTCAAAACTTAAAAAAAAAACCACTTAATTTTCACACCAGGACATTTTGATGAGGGACCAAAAGGAAAAAGCCTCCTTACTCACCACATCCAAGCTCTTCCCTCCAGCTGGGCACCTGCACCCCGAGAGTCTGGCACATCTCCTCATAGGTTTCTATAGCCGCGCACAGCATGTCATGTCCTTGTCCGTATTGGCAAAGATCAAAAATGCAGGAATTGTAATATGGAGCAGGTTCCTCATGCCAGTGGCACTCTGAGAAGGGCCCAGACTGATCTGTGAGGATGCCACACTTTGGCTCCAATTCTAGGTGGTTTATGCAGGGTGCAAAAACACCTGTGTCATTAGTGCACCTGAGGGGCAAGAAAAATCTCTTTGCGTTATATACAGACATTATATTATTGTTGTGTTAATCGTAGGGCATCTTCTCTTTCATAGATAATATCTTTTTTTAATGCATTTTTCTTAAATGAGTGTTTTTTTCAAACTTGGCAACTTGTAGTTTAGTTTAGTTTACTTTATTGTCATTGCACTTCGTACAAATAAATTAAATGCCATCTTCAGTGTACATTATATGTAAAAAAAATAAAACAAAACCACACATCCTTCACATTTTATACAATTGAATTGAAAACCCGATGTTGCATTCATATTGCACTATACAGTAGAATTCAGTAGAGTTACTGCCCTGGGATGGAAGCTATTTTTCAGCCTATTTATCCTTGTTTTTATTATCCTGTACCATCTGCCACATGGTAATAGTTCAAGAAAAGGGTGCCCAGGATGAGATGGATCTTTGAGAATGTTTTGAATTTTCTTAAGGCAGCGGGAGCCATAAAGCTTTTCCAAAGAGATGCAGGAACTAAGTTTGTATGCCTCATATTATTTTTGCTAAATAAAACATACAATTATTTTAAAAAATAAACATAAAGAATAAAGAAATCAGTTATAAATCAACTTACTTTGGGGGACTGATGTCGGACATCCAAGCATTTCCAAATTCAGCATCATTTTTAGCATTTTTCCCATCAGGCAAGACTTTGTCATCGTCACGATAGCCATTGAAATTCCCGCACATCCCACTCAGTTTCCCCCAATATTCAGGACCCACACGAACAAACAAAGCATGGCGGCCATTGTACTGGACCTCCAAACTGGGATGGGTTCTTATGGTTACCATCTGGCTTCTTTTTGTGATGTTGGCTAAGTGCTCTAGTTTTGCTGGCAAAGCACTTGGTCTCCCATCAACCTAAAAATATAGTGGAAATCAAAATTAGGCATAAGGAGTCAATTGTGTGGGGAGAAGAAATGGCTGATGGCTTCAGCACAACATGAAGCCTAGGTGATCTCCATGATGGGTGAGACTCCATTGTTTTAATTGTCCTTGTTTATATTTCCTAATCCCTCAGATCAGGATGTTCTTGGGAAAAACAAGGGAGCAGCACAGGTTCCTATTCTATACTGTAATAGCTATGATCATTTGCAGACCAATTCATTTGAATTTGAAGAAGACACTGGGTGAGAATAGACCCAGGGGATAGTCTGGAATAGTGGGACAAGGGGAGGGCTGCTGTGGGGATCTCATGGGCTCGGGGGAGCCCCTAGCTAAGACTCTGCGGGGCTTGGAGAGCCCCTCAATAACCTCAAAAAGACAAGCAGCCTAGAATAATAAATGGACACCTTTTTGGCTTTTTTTCCTTTCTGGGCGTTCAGCCGAGAGCATTTCACACCTCGGAAAAGTGTCAAACTAGATAAAGCGCTTATCAAGGGCTAATTCCCAAATAATAAGGATCACGTAACTCACTAAGACTCCAAGATTCCTCTCACAGTCACTGTTATAAAGCCTGGTTTCACCCAGTCTTTTATTTAAGTATTAAATTCATGAAGTAATAAACAACTTTTTGGTATATTATCTTTTTTTAGGTAATTAGGGCAAAGAAGCGACGTCAAGTTGGCCACACCCACCCAGTTACATGACCACATAGCCACACTCACCCAGCCCCATGCCCACCCAGCCATGCCCACCCAGCCAGTCATTAGGGCAGAGAGCCCCTTGCTAAAAAATTTGAAGACCACCCCTGAGTGGGACGCATTGAATTCTTCTGATGACCTGGGAAAGAAACCCCCTGAAGTTGCTTTGAGCTCTCTTGAAGAAAAGATGAGCTATATAAGGATAATAATAGATTAATTAGGCAGACATTAGAGATTAGAGATCAAATTAGAGTTAAAAACTGGATATTTATAACTGAATCTCACGTTTCCTGTATCTCAATATTACGAGAACATGCTTTGAAAAGCTCAGATTCAATACCTAGTTAAGAACGTCTGCTTCTTGGGAAAACTACCTATTCTAACATCAGAGTGATGTTCTTCCATGGACAAAATCACTAGTTGGTTAACTAATTTACTTGGGTTTTTTTTCTCCCTAAGCATTGAAATTCTTGACAGATGCAGAATCATAGCTGCTAAGAATTGGAGGGACCTATAAGTGCTGTTCCCCACTCAGTTTGATGTAGAAAAGTACCACATGCCAACAAATGGGATTTCAGTGTTGTGGTTTGTGGCAGCCGGTGCAGACAGCAGAGGTATCAGACAGTGAGGACGAAAGGGAACCAGCCAGGGAGTCTGGAGACGACTTGGATGAGGGTCCTGCAAACGAGGCAGGGATGGGGCCAGGACCATCTGAGAGTGAGGCGCTGCCTCCGGAGCCTTCAGAGTCTAGCGGCAGTGAGGTAGAGGAACAAGGGGAGCCTGTTCTCAGTGCATGTATGTACAGAGCTGCTAGAAGGCAAAAGCAGCTGAAGCAGAGGGGGCAACTCGGGAGTAAGGCTGGGAGGTGACTGCCCCTCCCATAAGGGATAAAAGTCAGTCCTCAATGAGGAAAAGCTTTGCAGGAAGCAAAGCAATTCAGTAATTTCCGAGTCCTTCTTGAAGCTCTGTGTCCTCTGGTCGTTTTTTTTCTGGGTTTTTGGGTTAGTTTATGTTAGCCTTAATTGGACTTCTGTTTCTTGGCAGCATTCTACAGCACTGAAAAGCGTGCTCTTATCTGGAGGAACTGTGTCTGATGAGTTTTGGCAAGTCATTCCCAGCGTTACATTAAAATAGGTTTTATTTTTAAAATCCGTTTGTGCTTTATTAAGTTTGATGAAGCCTGGGTCAGAACAGTCAGCTTCATTCTGAAGACTTTCAATAAAGAGATAATTTCATTGTCAACCTTCTTTTATCACTAAAAATATCCGGGTAAGTTTCAGTTAAAATCTAGTATTCTATCATCCCAAGAAATAACATATTTATGCTCATATGTATGCACAACCTGCCCGATCTTATCTTACATTTCCAAACTAAACATTATCTTAAAACGTTTGCCGATTCTCAACATCATCATCCCATATTTTCCAAATGGCCATTGATTATGTTGGCTTATTGTACACTTTTTTCCCCTCCTCTTTTTGGGGTGGGTGGGGGTGGGGGCTTGGATCAAGAAATTGCCCTCACCTTCACGTCTTTTCCTTTTTCCAAAACAATGTGAGAACTGAACTGTTTGAAGCTAAGCCAAATGTCCACTCGGTAAATAAAAGATACTCGGGGATTCCGGAAATTCTTATTAGTAGCCACAACCCGGAAGGAGAAA
Organism: Bungarus multicinctus; assembly: GCA_023653725.1. Taxonomy (NCBI): domain Eukaryota; kingdom Metazoa; phylum Chordata; class Lepidosauria; order Squamata; family Elapidae; genus Bungarus; species Bungarus multicinctus. The sequence goes on along the minus strand of CM042835.1, from coordinate 9,910,337 downwards.
TCCAAGGAGGAGTTGGGTGTCTTTGAGATCTCATAAGCGCAACTGCCTTGGAAATGGGCTACGGCCCCATCAAATGTGAAGTAGTGAGGGTCTCCAGAAACGGTGCAAGTGGTCAGCTGATTCTTACAGCCCAGCTTTCCATCCTGAATTGCACATCGCTGGCCAGGATTGCAACTGGCTGGGACGCAGTGAAAGGTTGACGAATTCTTACAGCTGCACCTTTTTGTGCAGTCAGAAAGCCAGAGGTGGTCTCCAACCTGAAAAGTAAACCAGTAGTTAATTAATCAAGACAAGATTTGAACACTAGGCCCCAATCTGTCCATCTTATTCAGATCAGTTTCCTACCTCTGCAAAACAGGCTTTGTTTATCTAACTAACCAGACTTATTTCTAGTATTCTTTTTGATATGTTTGACCTTAGAATGCTGCCCCTGCTATATCTTATTTTAGGCTATACGTACCTCTTTTCATCACCGTTGGTAGCTGCTCATGTTTCCTAATGTGAAAAAGACCTATGAGAAAGGAACGCTTTCTTGGGAACCATTTCAATACATTTCAGGAGATTTAAGTATTTAAGATCTGCTCTAAGGTGATTTTGGTGTGTGTGTGTGTGTGTGTGTGTGTGTGTGTGTGTGTGTGTGTGTGTGTTCAAGATCTCCCTTCATTTTATCTCTATAACTCTATAATTTTATCTCTATACCTCTATAATTTTATCTCTAGAACTCTCCCTTCATTTTATCTCTATGAGCTCTGGTGGCGCAGTGGTTAGAATGCAGTGTTGCAGGCTACTTCTGCTGACTGCCAGCTGTCTGCATTTTGGCAGTTCGAGTCTCAAGGTTGACTAAGCCTTCCATGCTTCCAAGGTCAGGAAAATGAGGATCCAGATTGTTGGGGTCAATATGCTGACTCTGTAAACCACTTAAAGAGGGCTGTAAAAGCAATGTAAAGCAGTATATAAGTCTAAGTGCTACTGCTATTGCTAACTCTGCCCACAGCCAGGACTGACCTGCTCAAAGTTGACTCAGCCTTCCAACCTTCTGAGGTTGGTAAAATGAGGGCCCAGATTGTTGCGGACAATAGGGTGACTCTATAAACTGCTTAGAGAGGGCTGTAAAGCTGTATATAAGTTTAAGTGCTACTGCTATAACAGCCATCCTGCGAGGCAGGCTGGGCTGAAAGAGAAAGCATTGGTTTAAATCACTCACCAAACTTCTAAGGCTGATGAGGGATGAGAACTTGGGTCTCCCCACTTCTACTCCAACACCTTCCACACTACACCGCATTGGCTTTGGGTTGAGAGAGGACAACTATTCCAAAGTTATGAGTGAACTCCAACTGTTGAAGCGGACTACAGGTAGTTCTCCACTTACAACCATTTGTTTATTGACCATTCAAAGTTACAATTAAAAAGTTACAGTAGGAATGTAGTGGCTCAGTGGCTAAGACGCTGAGCTTGTCGATTAGAAAGGTCATCAGTTCAGTGGTTCGAATCCCTAGCGCTGCATAATAGAGTGAGCTCCCGTTACTTGTCCCAGCTTCTGCCAACCTAGCAGTTCAAAAGCATGTAAAAAATGCAAGTAGAAAAATAGGGACCACTTTGGTGGGAAGATAACAACGTTCCGTGTGCCTTCGGCATTTAGTCATGCCAGCCACATGACCACGGAGATGTCTTCCCCATTTCACCACACTGACCTTTGGCTTGACTTACATTGTAATAACGGCCACTGTGTTCACAACCACACTGTTCGTACCGAATGCACTTGTTCCTGCTCCATAAGTATCCTGTATCACAGACACATCCTTCAGAGCACAGGGGGTTGCAGAGATGTGTAAATGTGGCACCAGCACAAAAACCCTGGCAGGGCGGCTGGCAGAGTTCATAATGGCTGTTGGCTGGGCAATCTGGATCTTTAAAGAGAGATGAGGGGAGGAAGGAAACAGTAATTTTGCTGGTGATCCTATCCTATTTTGAAATTTTTCAAAACCAGGCATGATGCTATTTGATGCATTTTTGTGGGTTTTATTTTAAACAACAATAATGTGGCCTTTATTTAGCTTTTCCTTCGCATACAAAAAAAGCATATTCCCATCACTGCCCATAAATCTCATAATGTTCTTTTCTAGAAAACATTCCAAATAACTCGTGTTAAACGTATATAAAAATGACCAAGCGAACTGTTATAATATTTCCAAGTCTCTTGAGGAAGAAGTTTTTTCTAGAATATTCCCTTTATCCAATCAACCAGTCATTTTCATCCCTGGGATATCATAAAAGAAGGCCTCAAACTGGAACTTTTAAAAATGCCAGCACCTCACACCAAAGCTATGGATTTGATTTCCAAAGCTCCTAGGTAAATTGCTGATTAACTGTATTGTTTTTAACATATTTTATTTTAATTAATCCATGTTCTGGGTTCACACATTATCTTGAACCATAAGCCAACCAAACAGGCTGGCTTCACATAACACACTAATAGACTAGCCAACATTTGCAGTAACCAAACTTAGCATGTTATGGGAATGCATTTGCTTGACTTTTCTTTAACATTAAAGTTAAGTAAATGTATTGCATACACATACCTATTCATAAACCAAGTAGCAATAGCAATAGTACTTAGACTTACATACCGCTTCACAGTGTTTACAGCCCTCTAAGTGGTTTACAGAGTCAGCCTATTTCCCCCAACAATCTGGGTCCTCATTTTACCGACCTCGGATGGCTGAGTCAACCTTGAGCCTGGTGAGATTCGAACTGCCAAATTGCAGGCAGCCGGCAGTCAGCAGAAGTAGCCTGCAGTACTGCACTCTAACCACTGCACCACCGTGGCTCAATATTAAATATTAGATTATGCCCTAGAAGTGTTCATAAAATATATTGGACTTTGCTAATTGACTCACCACAAAAAGATCCAATTCTCCAAGGCTTGAGGGTGACATTGGCTCTCTGGCAGGCTGCTACGTAGGTCTGAATGGAAAGGCACAAGATCTTTGGATCCCCAGCGGATACATAAACATCCAAAATGCAATTTGTTAAATAGGGTTCGGGATTGACCAGAGAATAGCAAGAAGCAAATGGCCCATCGGCATTCTGGATGATCCAACACATGGATTTAGATCGAATGAGATGTTCCTTAACAAATATAGAAGGCCCAAAGCTACCTGTGATCGCTGATGAACTCCAGAAGCTAGCAAGGTCCAAAGGGTGCTTTGATATGGATCTGATTTGCATGCTAGAATCGCCGTCGTTGGCCCTCTTGAAATTCCCACACATCCCACATACTTGTCCTTGGTATTTAGAAGAAAGGGTTACAAAGAGGCTGTGTGCCAGGTCATAACTCACGGTTAAACCAAAGTCAGTTGTTAAAACAACATAAAATCCATGTTGATAAATGGCAATCCTCTGGCTTTTCAAATGGGCTGGAAGGTGCTGAGCTATACCATTGATCTATACAAAGCAGAAAAAAACAGGTAACAGTGATTAGAATGCAAGATAACTCTGCCCACTGTTAGGAGTTCGATCCTAACTGGCTGAAGGTTGACTCAGCTTTCCATCCTTCTGGGGTTGATAAAATGAGGACCCAGATCATTGGGAGCAATATGCTGACTCTGTAAACTGCTTAGAGAGGTCCGTAAAGAACTATGAAGCAGTATATAAGTCTAAGTGCCATTGCTATTAGAAGTCATCTTTTTCTCAATTACCATTTACCAATGATGATGCCTTAATTTGCTTCATGGTGAACACACCCTAAACATTATTAACTTGCAAGAAGTATGACCAGTGGTGAGATTCAAAAATTTTTACTACCGGTTCTGTGGCTTGGTGGGTGTGGCAGGGGAAGGATACTGTAAAATCTCCAGTCAGAGGTGGTATTTGCTGATTCTCCGAACTACTCAAGATTTCTGCTACCGGTTCTCCAGAATTGGTCAGAAACTGCTGAATACCGCCTCTGAATATGACCCTAAAGGCCTTTGCAACTGGAATATCCATACTAACATTTGATGATGTCTACTCTGGATACTTAACATTTTCTCTTCTGACTCAGGCCTGGATTATTCCAGTTGATTGTACACAGCCTCCATTTCAATTCCCTGTAATTTCTGGTGCGGTGCTAATAAGAGGAATGATGGGAAAGAAAATTAAGGGCCAGCTATTGCTAAGAAACTGACTCTATGGGTAACTAATGGAATTTAGAAAGAAGGGATTTAAACAGTTTCTCTACCCCAAATATTGTGTCAAGGCATCATGAGATGTAGAGGCTAATCTTGACATATATTTGCATATATGTTTGTGTGTGTATAAGAGAGGGAGGGAGGGAAGAGGAGGAGGAGATCCTAACATTGAATATGGAGCATTCATAGATATAGATTCATAGATGAAGTTAGAGAATATTTTTTCACCTCTCCTTTAAGCTTATTTACAATTTAAAGATCTACTATTCTAAATATGTTCCTAATGTGGTGGCATATTGGAGACTCTGAAGGCTTAGGTTCACAGTCGCTTCTGGTGGTCCTCAATCTCATTCATGATGGATCTTTTTTTTTTTTTTGCTGGCCTTCTCAATATTAGAGTTTCTCATATTGGGAATAAATGTCCTTTAAGGCTGGAAATTAAGCAGATATTTCTCCTCTGAAGTTAAGGCCCAGACCCTAAACTTGCAGGGTGATACATCTTAGGATCTCTGGATTGCAGTGGTAGGTTTCAAATTTTTTTTACTACCAGTTCTGTGGGCATGGCTTGGTGGATGTGGCTTGGTGGGGAAGGATACTGCAAAATCCCCATTCCATCCCCACTTCACTAACCTGCTTTCTAGCTCCGTTCTCCAATGCAGAGCAACCAAAGAAGACCCAGCCAATCAGCTGGGACTCGGGAGGCAGAGAATAGATGGGGCGGGGCCAGTCAGAGATGGGATTTGCCGGTTCTCCGAACCACTCAAAATTTCTGCTACCGGTTCTCCAGAACTGGTCAGAACCTGCTGAATACCACCTCTGCTGGGTTGCTATCTTAGAGGCTACAGGAGGATGGTTTAAACATTCATCTTTTGTAAACGTTTGTTCAGTTGGAATATAACAACAAATACAGAACATGCTTAAAACCACCCCATCCTTTCAGATTGTAAATAGGTAAATCGTCCTTACCAAGGCCCTCCCATGGTGCCCTCTCTGCAGATATATCTGGGTGTTGTTCACTAGAACCAGTACCATCGATATCTCAGGAAAAAGCCTGTTGGGCATCTTCTCATTCTTCACCTCAACTCTGAAAGAGGGCAAAAGCTTGGATATTGGGCACAGTTCCACCAAGACGTACATAGAGGTGCCTTGGAAGCTGTACGGTTGCCCGTCAAAGGTGGTGTAGTGAAGAAATCCAGAAATTTGACAGATGCCATCTGCCAACGTGTGGCAACCATACACTCCCTTCTGAGTGCCACAGAATTGTTCAGGACCACAGAAGGAACCCTCAGCTTCCAGGGCAGAGATGGAGCCATCACAGTGATATTTTTTTTTACAGTTTTCTCCTTCCAGGAAGAACGTTTCCCCTTTCAAGTAATACCGTCCGTTGTAGCTGCAGCCACACTGCTCCCACGGAACACAGTCAGTGCCACTCAGCACAAACCCCGCTTCACACTGGCATCCTTCTACACACATGCTCTGGAAGCAGTTTGTTGGTCCAGCTGGTTGGGCACAAGAGACAGGGCAGGAAGAGCCACAAAGTACATAACGGCTGTTCTCTGGACAAGTCAACTCTAAATGCAAAAGATTGAATGATTTGTTTTAATACCAAAGAGAGATTTGGGAATTAATATAGTGGGGACAAAGGAGTAGGAACAGTAAATAAAATTATTTTTGCAAGTTCCAATCTGGGTCAGTCACTGAGACCAGGGTGTTGTGGCCCGACAGTGGACAGCAGAGCTGGCTGCAGATTCGGACAGTGAGGAGGTTGGGGAGGAACATGGGTCAGTCCTGGAGTCTGGAGAAGGCTCTGATGCGGGCTCTGCAGAAATGGGGCCAGGGCCGTCTGACAGTTATCAACTGCCTTCGGAGTCGGACATCAGTGAGGCAGAAGAACAGCTGGAGCCTGCTCCCAGTGTGCGTCTGCACAGAGCTCCCAGAAGGAGGGAACAGCTGAGGAAAAAGGCTGACTTGGGAGTAATGCCACAGGTGGATGGTGAATGGCCCCACCCCTAGAGAATAAAAGAGGAGCGAAAGGGGAGCGGGACTTTGCAGGAGGCAATTAGTTCATTCCAGCATGCTTGCCAAGTATTGCAGCATCTGAAAGATATTGGCCTGGCCACTCTCCAAGCCTGATAAAGGTCTGTAATTGAGAACTATCTTGAAAGACTATTGGCCAGGATTTTGTTGGGGAGGAAATCCATTGTAAATTAAATAAAAGGAGTTTATCCGGACGAGGACTGGGCTTCGTGCTGTTGGGGAAGCCTAGGTCAGAACACAGAGGCTTGCTCTTCTGAGCTTTTGAACTTGTGCTGGAGCCCATCTTCAGGGAACTTCTCTCTACTGGAATATGTGCTTTGGACTATTCTATGCGTCGTATGTATGTGGTGCCTTCCTATTGGTTGATTGGTGTGTTTTCAGACCCGAGCACAAGCCCAAAAGTTTGGAAGACTAAACCGCTGGTCCTAGTGACTGACTCAATGTCAGCATGCCGAGTAATGCATCTGCCAAAAGCAGAACTTCGAGGCTGGTAGATTCCTCAAAGAACATGTTTATTGGATACATCATATCAGCACAGCTGGTGAAAACCAACTCTAAAAGTTCCTGCGGTTTTTCCCTAATTAAAAGAGTAAAAGTTCCCCCTCCCAGATGTCACCAGTCACATTGTCCAATGAAAGTAGCTGGCCGGTTGCTTGGTCACTCCTCTTCTCCTTCAACTGCCACCTGTTGAGATGACCTTGGTTCCCACAAGAAAACTTTTTGTTTCGACTGTTAGCCAGTCTATCTACTTCCCACCTCCCTTCCCTCTCTCAGGACTTGTGGCAACTATGAGGCAGCAAATTATGGCTTCAGCCAGGTTCACTTCAGAGTTGATGCCCAGATTGGATCTTGCAACATTATCCTGGACACATATATTTGCTTTCATTCATGAAAAATATTTTTTATTTAAAACACACGTTGTTATGTGACATTGTTACACACTTCCTTCCAAGTGTTTTGCTTGTTCATTAATTGTTACCAGTGCAGATTGACAAGAGTGAATATCTGATTCACACACGAACAGATATAATCATTCTTTCTTTCATTCATTCAAGAACTATTTTATAGAAAGAAAAGCAAGATTCTTAGACAGTGGAATACCATGTCTAACAGACACCATATTTTATCTGCACACCTGCAAAAATGTTCACTTCTGTTTTTAAAACCAGTCTTTCTACTGAATATCACTTACCACACCCAGTGATCTTTCTCCACTGCTGAATGTTGATGTGGTTTGCTTGACATCTCTGGGCATACGTAGATAGTACTTCACACAGAACCTTGTGGCTGCCCCGTGTTGTGCATAGGATCTTCACACAATGCTCTGCGTAATTCTGAGCCTCTGTTTGGTCCGGGCAGGCTTGAAATGGCCCATTTATATCACGAATGAGTCCACAATAAGCCAGAGATCTATATTGGGCCAATTCAGTTTCACTGCAATTTGGTAAAGGCCCGACAGCTGCGCAGTGGAATGGGGAGCCAGAATCTTTCCAGCTGTTGCCAAAAGTCTCTGGATCCTGAACCACCGAACCCCTGGGAGTCCTGAAGTCATTGTGGTGATTCTGGTTGAAATCTCCACCAAGGCCACAGAGAGACCCCGAGTAAATTTCAGGAACTGAAACTGACACGTAGTGAGACCAATCATAGGAAACAGAGAAGCCCACATCAGTCTCAATAGTGAGGAAGGTGGTAGTAGAATAAGCATAGAGTTTTCCCGTTGCAAGGGTGATGGGCAGATTCATTAGAAGGCCATTCACCTAAGACAAAGCCAGGGGAACAATGTCCTTGTCAAATTCATAGATAGATTCATTTAATTAATCTACATACCAAGGATATCAAACTCGATTTCATTGAGGGCCGCATCAGGGTTGTGCTTGACCTCAGGGGGGCAGGGGAGGCATGGCCAGGGTGGGTGTGGCCAATTCAATGTCACCTATGTCGAGGGCACCTGTGGTGGCCCAAGCGCTCTGCCAATGAAAACAGGCTCCCGAGCTCCGTTTTTGGCTGTGACGGCCTCCTGCAGCCCTCTGCCAGCGAAAATGGAGTTCGACTGCGTGCAGCCCTCCTGAACTCCATTTTTGCTGGCAAAGGCAATGTGGGCTGGTCCTTCACTGTTTCCAGGGTGGTCCCACGAACCAGGTCTAAAGACCTCGCAGGCCGGATCCGGCCACTGGGCCTTGAGTTTGACATCCCTGATCTATGCACTCTTCATCTTCCAGTGACTAGAGAGATCCATGATGGTGAACCTATGGCACATGTGCCGGAAGTGGCACGCCTAGCCAATTCTGCCGTCATGCAGGCCATCACCCAGAACTGATCCACTGCGCATGCACACATGCCCCCCGCCAGCCAGCTAATTGTCGGGTATCTTCCACGCATGTGCTGGGGAGATGCACACATGGGAGATGAGGCATGTGCAGAGGGGCAAGGCATGTATGGGAGGGTTACACGCACATGCGCAGAGGTGCATGGTATGCATGCAGGGAGTCATGTGCACATGTGCAGGGCAGGGGGGTCACGCATGCATTGCATTATGAGTGCAGGCATATGAGTGCATGCACCTTCGGCACACAACAACAAAAAGGTTAGCCTTTGAGATACTACTGAGATAGATGGATCACTGGGTAGAAAATTAGACATTGGATGCTTCTTCTCGGGTAGATGTAACCTTAGGCTGAAAAGATTTTCAATTTCTAGCCAATTTCCTAATGTTGAATGTTATTCTCTTAAAGATCTGGGTGGATATTGAACAACAGGTAGATGTTATTCAACATCAAGCCCAGAAAACACAAGACATTCTCACTCATGTTCAACCAGGGGTGGGATTCAAATTTTTAACAACCGGTTCTATGGGCGTGGCTTAGATGGTGGGCATGGCTTGATGGTCATGTGACTGGGTGGACATGGCTTGGTGGTCATGTTATTGGCTGGGTGTGGCCAACTCAATATCACTCATATTGAGGAACCATCTCCTCACCTGGCCTCTCATGACTGTGGGGATGCTGCAACAGTCATAAGTGTGAAAAATGGTCATAAAGTCACTTTTTTGCCATTGTAACTTTGAATGGTCACTCCACACAAGTAAAGTACCAGCAAAGGAGGGGAAAAAAACTCCAGAGAAGTTCCTGAGACAGGAAGTCTAGTCCTGCCAAGAATGTAATAAGGGTTAATGGAAAGGCAATTTCTGTAAGCAACTCCAGAAGGTTTCCTTCCTGCCTTCCTTAATTTCTTCTAACAACTGGTTCTCCGAACTGCTTAGAATGTTAACAACTAGTTCTAGTGAATAGGTGCGAGCCTGTAGAATCCCACCCCTGTGTTCAACTACTCTAGACTGGGAAATAGCATCAACACTAGTAACTACCCTCTTGGGTTCAAGTCAAACTCTCCTCCCTAAACAAAAATATAAGTTAAATCATGTCATGGGATCAGGGATACCTATAATCAACTTTCCAATCTCCCATGGAACTCATTGTGTGGCTGTGGGGCAGTCACTCTCTCTTGACCAACTTATTTCTCAGATTCTTAGGGCTGTCATAGGTATGAATGGGAGAAAGATTCTTTTATCCTCAGAGATCTTTCTGCAAATGTAAATCTAGTTTTAATCTTTCTTTCTACATTGCCACTGTAGAAGGTAGATTCCCAACCTGACTGAAAGAGACTCTTCTTGATTAACTTGTCAACAGGATTCACATTATATGTTTATCTTGATCAATGAATTAAGCCACTGTAGGATTGAGCCAAGGTTAGCATGTTGTTGAATGCACATCTCCTTAAGCTTTTTGTACAGAGCATAATGAGCTATAAGAATAACCTTGAGGAACAGGAGGAAGATCTGTAACCAAGACAATGGTTAGATAAAGGAACTTTGAGTCCAAGGCAGAAATGCAATTTGAGAATATGTCTTAGATTTGACCCTCCCTGGTTTTCTTAAAGAGAGAAAAAAGGAAAACTCATTCAGTCTTTCAAGATTATGTAAATAAGTAATATTAGACTCCATAACTTTGGTTTGATCTACCTCGAAGGGCTAATGTAGACTCGTTATAAAGCAGTTTTTTTAGATCCTACAGACATTCCAATGGAAACTAATTAGAATTTATAATACTCTTACCTTTATTAAGCCATACTGCCCTTTTGCCATAATTATTTTCTCCCCATAGATTTCAAGTTCCAACTGCTTTATCCAGGATACCAAGATAGAGTCCTTATGCATATTTAATACTTGAATGTTGAAGCTCGGAAGTTTTCCTGGAGGACCACAGTATGAAACAAGGGTGTATTTGCAGGCCCCTTGAAAACTGAAAAAAACACCATCAAAAGTGATATAGTTTGAAGGGCCATATAGATGCATCAGGCCAAATCTCATTGGGTAACAACCTCGTACATCATCCACAACTTTGCACATTTCCTGAGCTTTGCAGGCATGTCCTTGACATTCCATTGGGTGAGCAGCTTGCACGCAGATGCATCTTTGGTTACAAGTGTCCCCCAGGATCACTTGTTCTCCCAGCTGGTAATAGCGGCCATTCAAGGTGCAGCCACAGAGTTGTAGAGGTATGCAGATCCCAGCTTTCAGAACATAGCCTTCCCTGCAGACACAGCCTGAGATGCAAGGTTTTTTGCAAAGGGCCGGGGCCTGGAGGTTGGCACACGTGGCAGGACAAGCTGGGCCACAAAAGTCATAATACTGGTTAACTGGACAGGTGATGCCTGAAAAGAAAAAGATCAAATGGGTTTGGGAATGCAAAACAATGTGCCCAAAATATTTTTGTAACGTACATGTGGTAGAATCTCCAGCTAGAACGGAAGGTGGTGTTAAGAGGGGGTTGAGTTTAGAATCGTTTCACTGGAGAAAGTGGCACAATGACTTTCCCCCAGAATCCCTGAAGCCTTATCTGACTGTTCCCAGGGGAATATAGTCAGTCTGGTGAGAGTCTTGTAACATAGGTGACTAACAACAAAGTTTCTGGCTGAGACTAGTTCAACAATAAAGTATATTCAAACTTTATGCATATAAAGTTTTTGGTTGAGACTAATTCAGGTTGCTTGTGCCTGACAATAAATAAGCTAAGTTGGATAGTACAAACTTGATCATTATTTGTATGATAATTTGATATTGTACAGCCTATTGAATGATCAAATATGGTCATTTGCCTTCACTCATGATGATTATCATTTCCAAGGGCAGGTGTTATATACTGATGTCACACCTTGATTTTCAAATACATCTACAGACATTTTCCTAATGGGAATCATCCTTCTTATTTTGCTTACTGCATCCTGTTGCCTGCCGCCAATCCATCACCTTCACCCCAGTAATGGTGCACATTTCATCATAAGCTTCAATGGCCATACAGAACATGCGATTGCCCAATCCGTACTGGCATAAATCATAGACACAGGATTCATAATACAAGTCTGGGTTGTTGAGCCAGTGACATTCAGAGAAAGGCCCTGAGCCGTTAATTAAGATTGCACACATTTGTTTATACTTGTGTTGATTTGGGCAAGGAATAAGATCTTTTGTGTTGTTCTTACAGCTGAAAAAAATAGACAAAGAACAGAGTTACAAAGGCATATGTCAAGGTTCCAAGTAATGAATCCATAGCAAGCAAAACTCTGAGACAGGTAAGAATACTTTGATTGGAATGATCATATTGGCACACATCTGGTGAAAACCGACTCTGAAGTCTCCCGCAGTTTTCACCTAATTAAAAGTAAACGTTTGTCACTTTCTCAAAACTATCAGTCACATGGTCCAATCACAGCGCTGTCTGGTTGCCAGGTGACATCACTCCGCCTTCCTCTGACCAGGTGTGAGAATGTCCTTGTTTCACAAGAGAAAATATTTTGTTTTGGCTACAGAATCCCAACTATCTCAAATCCTCCCTCCCTATCCCTTGGCTCCAGTGTGGCAACACTGAAGTGGTCAAAATGGCTTCAGTCAGGTCAGCTTCAGGGTTGACAGCATCAATACTCATCACCCAAGAGACTAAGCTGTCCAGAAGAGGACTAGCTGATCTATTTGATTAAAATGTTTTAATGACTCTCTTGTCCTGATATCTTGGAATCAGTGGTGGGCTGCAATTTTTTTAACAACTGGTTCTCTGGCTGGATAGGCGTGGCCGGTTGGTCGTGTGACTGGGTGGATGATGTCACTCATCACACCCAGCCCTGCCTCCCTGCCACTCACCTCAAAGGCAGAGGTAGGATTCAGCCAGTTGGGGCTAATCTCACCACTGGCTGGCCCCACCCCTGCCTGTTCTTTGGCCTGTTTTTTGGCCATTTTCAGGCTGGTTTTTTTGGCCAGAAAATGGTCCCAAAACAGCTAGAAAATGGCCCCAAAAACAGGCCAAAAAATGAGCAGGGGCAGGGCCAGCCAGTGGTGGGATTTGCCAGTTTGCTGAACTGTGAAGAATTTTAACTACCAGTTCACTTGAACCGGTGCAAACCGGCACCAGCCCAACTCTGCCTGGAACCCATTGGGACCATCAGAATTTCTGGGTCTCCTGATTCTGGGGTGCTCTAGCTTTTCAGATGGGGAGAGAAAAAGGTTCATCCTACCGTGCAGAGCTGGTGTTTGATATCCAAGCATTTCCAAACTGTGTGTCATTCAGAGCTTTGTCTCCAGAGGGTAAAAGTTTATCATCAGAAGCATCATCGTTGAAGTTGCCACACATGCCACACAGCTGATTCTGATACTCTGGACCCACCCGTAGGAACACACTACTTGCCCCGTTGAACTGGATTTCCACATTAGCTTTGGTTCTCACGGTCAACATATTCCTCACTCTCAAGATCCGAGCAATGGATCCTACACTGGCTGGTAGTTGGGTTCTTCTGCCATTAACCTTTCACAAAAGAAATACTGTAAAAGTTTCTGCAGTTCTAACTTAAGACTTAGACTAACTTTGCCACTTTGAATGTACACTAATCAGCATACAGCTCTCAAAGGGTCACCACCTGCAGTATACACTACATAAACATAACAAAATAAATATATACAAAATTATGCATATACCCATATATACAGTATTATATAACACAGATAAACAACACAGTCTAGATTGGATGTATACATGTACATAGCGAAAAGAAAGAGTCCTGCAAGTTTACCAGATAGATGGCATGAGGAACAAAGCTGTTACAGAATCTGGTAGTCCTGCTATAGATACTTGGAAACCCCCTCTCAGTGGGAAGCAACAGAAACAGACCGTCAAGTGGGTGTGTGGGGCCTCTAACAATGCTTTGAGCTCTAAGCACATAGCACTTATAAACAGTGTCCTGAATGACAAGAAGAGAGCTTCCTATAATCTTCTCGGTTGTCCTTACCACTCTCTGTATGGACTTTCTATCTGAGGCAGTGCTGCCATTAAACCAAACATTGATGCAGTTTGCTAAAGCGCTCTCAACCGTGCCTCTGTAAAAAGTGGCCAGGACAGGAGAAAAAACTTCATCTTCTCTGAATGACTAGCTATGTTGCTCAACAAGGAGTTGACCCAACAATGTCATCAACAAAGTACAGATGTTCTAGAATGGTGTTTCCCAAACATTTTCCTTCATTTACCCCAAACTGGTAATCATAAAGTCCTTTTTATCCAATGTATGCAAAACACCTATCCCTATTGTGATTGGGTCATGTGTCCGTATATCAAAAAATACTTTTACCCAAATTTGGGTAATTTACCCAATAGGTAATACCTTTGGGAAGCACTGAACTAGGATTTGAATTTTTTTAAAAAAATAAACCCACTTCATTTGCTTTTCCTAAATTAATACCTGACTCATAATAACAACAAAAGATGTTGTTAAGAACATCTTGCCTCCTGGAGTTGTGGATGCTCCAGATTTTCTAGAAAGGATTGGACAAACATTTGTCCGGGATGATATAAGGTCTCCAGGGAGTTGGATTAGAAGACAGATTACAGATTAACAGAATTGGAAGAGACCTTTTAGGTCATCTAGTCCAACCCTCCCACCCAAGCAGGAGACCCTATACCATTTCTGACAAATGGCAATACAATCTCTTCTTGAAAGCCTCCAGTGATGAAGCTCCCACAACTTCTGTTCCTTTGGTGGATAGTTCTCACTGTCAGAAATTTCTCCTTATTTCTAGGTTTAATCTCTCCTTGATCAGTTTCCATCCATTATTCCTTGTCTGGCCTTTGGGTGCCTTGGAAAATAGCTTGACTCCTTTCTGTGGCAGCCCCTCAAATATTGGAATTCTACTATCATGTCTCCCCTGGTCCTTCTCTTCCTTAGACTAGCCAGGTGCAGATCCTGCAACCATTGTTCATGTTTTAGTCTCCAGTCTCCTAATCATTTTGGTTGCTCTTCTCTGCACTTTTTGTAGAATCTCAACATCTTTTTTATAGTATGATGACCAAAACTGGATGCAGACCATCAAGGTCCCTTTCCCTATGATTCTAGGGATCATTAGAAGACCTCCAAGGTCCCCATGATTCTATGAGTCCATAAGTCAATGAGTCTATGTCACTTAACCACTATACTCACATGGACAGCTTTGCCTCGCTCAAGGAGCACATGGAAACTCGACTGGTGCATCTGAAACCAGATTTCCACCCGGTAAGCAAAGGAAACTCTGGGATTCTGGAAGTGTCGGTTTTCAATGACAACTCGGAAGGAGAAATCCAGCATGGAGTTGCAAGTATGAGAGACCTCATAGTCACAGATACCCTGGAAGTGCACCAGTGCACCATCAAATGTGAAATAATGAGGATCGCCTGTGACAACACAGGTGGTCAAGAGACTGTGGCAGCCATACAGTCCCCCCTTCAGTATGCATTGTTGATCGATCTTACATCTAGCTGGGAAACAGCGGAAATTGCCACGGGGGTCACAACGGCATTTTTTAGCACAACCGGGCAGCCAGATGTGCTCTCCAACCTGCATGGAGAACGTAGAGGTCAATATGGAAGATGCAATGAGAACAGAGTGGGTGTTTTTCAATATTTTTTGTGTTGTTTAAAGATAGCAATAGTAATAGCACTTAGACTTATATACCGCTCTATAGTGTTTTACAGCCCTCTCTAAACGGTTTACAGAGTCAGCCTATTGCCCCCAATAATTTGGGTCCTCATTTTACCCACCTCAAAAGGATGGAAGGCTGAGTCAACTTGGAGCCTGATGAGATTTGATCTGCAAAATTGCAGGCAGCCAGCAGGCAGCAGAAGTAGCCTGCAGTACTGCACTCTAACCACTGCGCCACCGAGGCTCAGATCAGAAAGATACTCAATTAAAACTATTGAGAAAATTAGAAGTTTGACAAGGCTATAAGTCATAATTTTAGCCAAAGGAATTGTGTTGGAATTCTATCTTGTAAGATCTAACAGATAATTTCTTTGTTAATAACAGCCCAGGGAGCTATTACTCCTTACTCAGAAAAAGACATATCTTGCTAATTGATAAATGACACATTTACCTGTGGTGCACATGATCAAATTAGCAAATGGTGAGAACAAAGGGAAAAAAATGATTGTTACAGAACCAATTAATCTTAATGGACAAGCTGAAATAAACCTGTATTAGGATGGAATTCAATTCTTAAGAAGTGCTGACTGTTAGGATGAAATATAATCTTGACCTTTAGCTCATATTAATGGTTTTTTTTAATGTTATTTTTTGCACGATGGATATAATTCATAATGCTAAAAGAAAAAAAAGGAGATAAGAAAAGCAACATCACAAATTGTCATGGCTACCTTCCATTCATGTTGCCCTTTTCTAATGTTCATTGAATTTCCTCTGTTCAACTTTCCAGATTGTTCTGCAGGGTTTACTGAGAAGATGGCACCTGATTTATGGTATCTTCTCCTCAACTCCTTCACTCTCCTAATTTTCCCCAAAAGCTTTTTGTAAGCAAAGTACATGTTCCACCACATTACAAAGTGTTGGCTTTGATGAGGAATCCTACTTACTTTATAATAGTGTCCATCATAGTTGCAACCGCACTGTTCTAACTGGACACACTTGCCGACACTCTGATAGTACCCATCATCGCAGAAACATCCTTCAGAGCAAGAAGTGCCTTGGATACCCTGAAGCCAACTGGCAGAACATTCTTTATCCACGGGGTTCTTGCAGAGCTCATAGTGACTATGTTCTGAGCACTGAAAATCTAGGGGGAAAAGAATGGGATAATCTGAGAAACAGCCATTTCCAGGTATCGGTTGGGGGACCTAGAAGTCCAGATCTGGTTAAAAAAAGTAGGGAGAGAGAGGGAGGGAAAAAGTAAGTGTGCGCTAGAAAGAATAGGAGAAAGCCCCATCCAGTACTGGCTCTTCCTATAGTAACTTAGGATAAAGGAAGTTGTTATCTGAAGTCTCCAGAGCAATAAGATGTACAGGATCCTGAAATGGTGTTTATTCCTCTCGATTATTGGCCAACAGGGCCAATGTCACCAGTTGCAATGCAACAACACCTGGCAAGCTGTAAATTGTCCACTCAAGTTCTAGATGACAACAGGAAGTGAACATTCCCAGAACACTGTGAGTTGGGTCTGCTGCTGGATTCAGAAAACATGCTTATCTAATAAGCATATTTATCTCCCGCAGGGGAGCATTATCTATACCTAGCCTTCCTATATCACAGGAGTCAGCAACCTGCAGCTCTGGAGCCACATATGGCTCTTTCATCCCTCTGCTGCGGCTCCCTGTCACCGGAGTCACCGACACAGTTTTGAGAGGAACTTCTGGTTGCGGTGGAGGGGGAAAACACAGCACACCAGGAGGAGACTCTATGGCAAGGGGCGGGTTTTCCGGTCGTCTCCACAATTGATAGGGCTTTCTGTTAGGACAGGTAGAGGAAAAAGGATGCAGCGCTAAGAGGAGACTCTAAGGTGGGGGGAACCGGACATCTGGTCGGCTCCAGAATTGAACAGGGGGCTTCCGGTTAGGACCATTGTGGCTCCTGGTGTTTTCTGGAGTCCAATTGGCTCTTTGAGTGTTTAAGGTTGCCGACCCCTGCTATATCATATAGAGTAGTATAAAAACAAGATGGCACATAGGATAGGGGGATGAGATACATACAGCAGAAACTCTCGTTCCTCCAGGCAGAAATGTTCACATTTTCTCGTTGGCAGGCTGCTGCGTAGTTCTGTATGGAGTGGCAAAGGACACTGTGGACTAATGCAGAGATGCAAAGGTCCAATATGCAATCATGCATGTAGGGCTCAGGAGTAACTTGAGAATGACAAGAAGCAAAGGGCCCCTGGGGGTTTTGAATGATCCAGCATTTGTATTTTGCTTGGATGAGCTGTTGCTTCTCCAAACATTCTGGGTAAGAACCAGGAGAGAGATCCTTACAGTGAGTCTCTGACTTCCAGCTGGCAGCAAAATGGAAGACATCCATTCCCAAAGAGCCATTTGGCATCGTGACGTCATCACGGGCCACCCTGTTGAAATTCCCACAGAGCCCACAGGTTTGTCCCATGTATCGGGGAGGAAGGACAACAAAGAGGTTTTGCATTCGGTCATAGCTCACAATCAGATTGAATTTTGTTTTCAGAATGATAGATGCTCCCTGCTGGAAAATGACAGTCTCTCCTTGATTGAGGTTCACTGGGAGATTGGCAGTCGCTCCATTGATCTGATTTGAAGAAGCAAAGAAGACCGGTTAATTTGGAGGTCCATCAAGAACAAACTACCCTATCTATTTTTACTCATTCGAAGAAGCTTTAAAGCAGGGGTCTCCAACCTTGGCAACTTTAAGACTTGTGGACTTCAACTCCCAGAATTCCTCAGCCAACAAAGCTCTGGGAATTGAAGTCCACAAGTCTTAAAATTGCCAACGTTGGAGATCCCTGATCTAAAGGTTAAGATTCTTTGCTGAAGAAGGACCTTCCCTTCTCTCTCCTTTGTTTTTGTGCTGCCCACTTTCATTCACTAATCCATCCTTCCTTTCATTTTCATTTTCCATCCTTCCTTTCAGCCCTTCTCCACTTGCACCATACTGTGGTAGAAAACTAGCCTGTCAGCCACTTCTACGTCCTTATGGATATATTTTTTTTTCTTAATTGTACATCACTTCCCTTAAAAGAAATCAGTAGTATAGCTAGCATACTCACCTAGTAGGAAGGGACAAATAATGAGAAAGCCATTCAGATAGGTTTATCAAAAGCATTCCAATGTCATGTTGTAATTTATACCATGTCTGCCTTTTCCTTTGTCTTCTCCTTGAAATGTAGTAGGCCAAAGATATATTAAATTGTGGTCTATCTTTGCTTAGGGTTGCTCAACGAACTGCCAATGTTTTCTTGGGAGGCTGATGCACACTGTAGGCGCTTGCATGCTTAGTAAATCTACTTCGTTATTTGGTTGTTTGAAGTGAGCAGGTTTTTGATCAGGTTTTAGATCAGGGGTGTCAAACTCATGGCCCATGGGCCAGATCTGTCCTGTGGGGCCGGCCTGGAAACAGCAAAGAACCAGCCCACAGTGCCTCTGCTAGGCGCACCCCCTGCACTCCATGTTTACTGGCAGAGGGCTGCAGGAGGCCAGTGCACATGAAGCCTCCTCAAGCTCCATTTTCCGCTGGCAGAGGGCTAGCAAAACAAATTCAAATGTTTCCCCTTTTGCATTTGAGCATCCGAGAAGGGACAGGAAAGGAGAAAGGGAAAGAGGAAAGACAAAGAGAAAGAAGGGAAGATGGGAAGAGAGCAAGGAAGGAAAATTTAGGAAAGAGGGGAAGGAGACAGGAGAATGAAGAGGGAAGGAAAAAGAAGAAAAGGAAGGAAGGAAGGGAGGGA
The DNA here is from genome assembly GCA_023653725.1 of Bungarus multicinctus. Taxonomy (NCBI): domain Eukaryota; kingdom Metazoa; phylum Chordata; class Lepidosauria; order Squamata; family Elapidae; genus Bungarus; species Bungarus multicinctus. The sequence continues at coordinate 9,891,371 of CM042835.1, read as the reverse complement.
GGGAGGGAGGGAAGGAAGGGAGGAAGGGAAGGAGGGAGGGAAGGAGGGAGGGAGGGAGGAAGAAGAAGGGAGGGTGGGAGGGAGGGAGGGAGGGAGAGAAGGAAAGAAGGAAGGAAGGAAGGAAGGAAGGAAGGAGGGAGGGAGGGAGGGAGAGAAGGAAGGAAGGAAGGAAGGAAGGAAGGAAGGAGGGAGGGAGGGAGAGAAGGAAGGAAGGAAGGAAGGAAGGAAGGAAGGAAGGAAGGAAGGAAGGAAGGAGGGAGGGAAGGAAGGAAGGAAGGAAGGAGATTATAATGAGAATGAGTGAAGTCTCAGGGAAGTCCTGCCTTAGCAGTTGGCCACCACAGGTGCCCCTGACAGGAGGAGTCCCACGTCACACCCACTATGGCCACACCTCCCCCTGCCCAGCCATGCCTGCCAGCCCTCCAAGGTCAAGAGAGAGTCTAAAATTTAAGGTACACGTGCTGGCTATCAGGAAAGGGAACGATCTTGTGGAATTTGTCATGGTGCCAGCTAGTGTTTTAGGGGGCTTTTTACAAAGTTTAAATAAAGTCAACAGGTTGATGAAGAGCTTTCAGCTTATGGCGTTTAGATAGATCAACTTTATTCGTAGTGTGTGTTTCTCTGACTCCTCAAACAACTACAGTACAAAGAAAGTTGCTTCTTAGATGTCCTGCTTGTATGTTTCTTACATCGAAAACAAACACTGAGCTAAACAGTCAAGATTGGGATAGCCTCTCAAAAGCAGAAGAGGTGTATTCTTCCATTTTTCTCTCTAAATGCATTTTCAACTTATTTTCTTATTTCTCTGAATTAGGGGACTAAAGAACTGAAAAAGCTTCTTGGATGAGAAGCAAAATGTTTTCAAGGGAAAAAAAGCAAAGACTTTTGGAAGAAACACCTTTGGGACAACCATGACTTGGATGTTTTGAGAATCTCCATAAACATATCAAGAAGAGTTCTCTTCAACTTGGTGCCTTCTTGACGCCCAACTTGGTGGTATGTAGGGACTACAATTTGGACCACAGGGATTGGGAGTTCTGGGTGTTGTAATCCCACAGGGACCTAGCTGGGTAAGGCTGCTCTTGCTCAAGAGCAGCCTTGCCCAGCAGTCTTATCAATATTTGAGGGGCTGCCACAGGGAGGAAGGGGTCAAGCTATTTTCTAAAATGCCTATAGGCCAGACAAGGAATAATGGATGGAAACTGAACAAGGAGGGAGATTTAACCTGGAAATAAGGAGAAACTTTCTGACAGTGAGAACAATCAACCAATGGAACACCTTGCCCTCGGAAGTTGTGGGAGCGCCATCATTTGAGACTTTCAAGAAGAGATTGGACTGCCATTTGTCAGAAATGGTATAGGGTTTCCCTCTTGGGCGGAGGGTTGGACTAGATGACCTACAAGGTCCCTTCCAACTCTGATTATCTGTTATCTGTTAAGAGTTTTACCTTGATGGTTCCCCAGAAATCTCTCTGCAGACGTATCTGATGGGCGTTCACTTGAACAAACACTTCTGAGGTCATGGGCAATGGCTGGTTGCTTAGCTTCTCATTCTTCACCTCGACTCTAAAGAAGGGCAGGTCTGCAGTGCTTCCACAAAGTTCTGCAAAGACATATTTGCATGTTCCCTGGAATTCAAACTGCTGCCCATCAAACGTGGTGTAGTGAAGATACCCTGACACCCGGCAGAGACCATCTGAGAACTTGTGGCACCCGTGAATGCCTTTCTGGGTGCCACAGAACTCTCCAGGGCCACAGGTGGAGGTGACACACTCCACAGCATGGCTGGTGCTGTCACAGCTGCAGAAGCTCCTGCAATCCTCCCCCTGCCAGAAACGTTCCCCCGCCAGGTAATATCGCCCATTGTAAGTGCAGCCACAGTGAAGTTGGGCCACACACTCCACGCCGCTCCGCACAAACCCAGGGTTGCAATGGCATCCTTCAACACAACCAGTCTGGCAGCTGGAAGGTGTGGCTAAGGAGGCACAAGAAGACGAGCAAGGAGGTCCGCAGAGATCGTAAAAGCTATTAGCGGGACACAACAACTCTGGGGAGGAGAAAAAAATGCACACATATCAACATTTGAGAAGGCCGAAGTACAAATCCTTTCTTATTGCTTTATCTAAGCCAGTGCTGGCAAACCTTTTTGTTATGATGTGCCGAAAGCGTGTGCATGCTGGCACCCACAATGCAATGCTCCCAGGGGTGGGATTCAAATTTTTTACAACCAGTTCTGTGGGCGTGGCTTAGTTAGTGGGCATGTCTTGGTGGTCATGTGAACAGGTAGATGTGGCTTGGTGGTCATGTTATTGGCTGGGCGTGGCCAACTCAGTATCACTCACATCGAGGCACGCATCTCCTCGCCTGGCCTCCCGTGATTGTGGGGATGCTGCAACAGTTGTAAGTGTGAAAAACGGTCATAAGTCACTTTTTTCAGTGCCATTGTAACTTTGAATGGTCATTCTACACAAGCAAAGTACCAGCAAAGGAGGGGAAAAAACCTCCAGAGAAATTCTTGAGACAGGAAGTCTAGTCCTGCCAAGAATGTAATAATAGTTAATGGAGAGGCAGTTTCTGTAAGCAACACCAGAATGTTTCCCTCCTGCCTTCCTTACAGGATTAGGCCAGTAATTTCTTCTAACAACCGGTTCTCCGAACTGCTTAGAAATGGTTCTAGCAAATAGGTGCGAATTGGCAGAATCCCATCCCTGAATGCGCCCCACCCCCCCACGCATGCGCATGCAACACCCCCACCCCCTTACCTGCACTGCACATATGCATGCCCCCCAGCTGATTTTTGACCCGTTTGAAGCCGTTTTCGCAGTCCCCCACACCCCATTTTTGCTCCCAGGAGGCTTTCCTAAGGCCCACTAGGCCAAAAATGGGGCACGGGGTGGGGGTGGGTTGCTGCAAAAGAAAAAAAAGACTTTTCACCCCCAGTCACATGACCACCTGGCCATGCCCATCTAGTCATGTCCACTTAGCCACGCCCACAAAACCGGTAATTTAAAAAAATTGAATCCCACCACCGACTTAGGGCTGTAAAGCACTATAAAGCAGTATATAAGTCTAAGTGTTAGTGTTATCCTGGTTTTATTTGGATGATCAAGCTGGAAGTCGACAATTACTGTAACACCAGGGTTGTAAATCTGCACCAGCTTACCACACCCAGTCGTCTCCCTCCAGGGCTGAATGGCAATTCCACGGCTCTGGCATTGCTGAGCATATGCTCCCAGGGTTTTGCATAGGCTGCTGCCAGAGGTGACGCACATGTCTTTCACACAGTTCTCAAAGTGGATTTGAACAGTGGCAGGGTCTCTGCAGAGCTGAAATGGCCCACTTGGATCACGGATGATGCCACAGGAATGCAAAGGCCAATACTGAGATTCATCACAGGAGGGTGGAAGCTCAACGATTGTACAGTGGAAAGGCGAAGTAGTTTCTCTCCAGCTGTTGCTAAACGCGGTGGGATTGAAAAGAAGGCTGCCACTGGGGTTTTGGAAATCGTCCTTCTGATTCCCATTGAAGTTTCCACTCAGGCCACAAAGCAACCCAGAATACTTCTTGGGGACAGACATTGATACAGAGTAGGACCAGTCGTAAGAGACAGAGAGACCAAAATCGGTCTGAATGTGGACGGAAAAACCACGGTAGTAAACAGAGAGCTTTTCTGCTGGAAGAACAAATGGCAGGTTGACCAGAAGGCCATTCACCTGAGACGGAAAGGAAGAGAAGTCAAGCCAGCATGGTTTATCATTCACAATAAATCAAGAACAGTTTTTTCCCAAAAGCCATCACTCTGCTAAACAAATAATTCCCTCAACACTGTTCAACTATTTACAAAGTGTACACTACTATTACTGTTAATTTTCTCATCACTCCTAATCACCAATCCCCTCCCACTTGTGACTGTAACTTTGTTGCTTGTATCCTCTGTTTCCTAGTATGATTTGATGTTGATTGTACCCTATGACTATCATTAAGTGTTGTACATTATGATTCTTGATTCTTAACGAATGTTCCTTCTTTATGTATACTGAGAGTATTTACACCAAGACAAATTCCTTGTGTGTCCAATCACACTTGGCCAATAAAGTATTCTATTCTATTCTATTCTATTCTATTCTATTCTATTCTATTCTATTCTAATAACTTTTCCACTAATGGCACGGTGATTAGAATGCAGTACGGCAGGCTGTTAACTCAGCCCAGAGCCTGGAGTTCGATCCTGATGGGGTTCGAGGTTGACTCAGCCTTCCAACCTTACAAGGTCAGTAAAATGAGGACCCAGATTGTTGGGGGCCATATGCAAATAATGCTGGCATTGTAAACTGCCAGAGAGTGCTGTAAAGCACCATATATAAATCTACGTACTATTGCTATTGCTAATATGGCACTCTTTAAAATGGATTGGATTGAGACTTTTATAATCACCAGAAATAATTGCAGTTATAGTGGGAAAAGCTAAAAGTTACAAAAAAGATGATCAGTGAATATACAATATGTATTTCATGGCTTTAGATTAAATTTAAATGAAGATAAACACAGCGTTTTGTCCTGGCCCTACAAACTTCAGGCATGTGGCCTCTATATGACGCAAGATTGGTTAAGCTGTTTTTGTTATTCCAGCTTCTATAGCTATTCTTGGATTTAGTCAAAGCTATTTTAGGAGTTTTTATAATTTCAATAAATATTTACTGATGTGGCTTCCCTTTTTGACGGTCTGCAGTTTTGTCAAGGAGACTTGGTTGTACATTTGCGGTGAAACCACAAAGAGTGAGAAAAAGATATTGAATAATAACCACAGCAAAAAAAAAAGCTCAGCCAAGGAATTGTGTTCTGAAGGCGCCAGTCAAAAGCAATAAGCACTTTTGCTGTATATGGTGAACACTTTTCAATTACTGTGATGCTGAACTAACCAAACAGTCACTAGATGAATTGTGTTTAAAGAAGGACCTTACTGTTGTGGTTCGCTGGCAGCCTGTGCAGATGGCAGCGGAATTGGACAGTGGGGAAGAAAGGGGACCAGTCCAGGAGTCTGGAGAGGACTTGAACGAGGGTCCTGCATCCGATGCAGAGATGGGACCAGGACCATCTGGGAGTGGGGTGTTGACTCTGGAGCCTCCAGAGTCTGGCAGCAGCGAGGCAGAGGAGCAAGGGGAGCCTGTTCCCAGTGCGTGTGTGCACAGAGCTGCCAGAAGGCAAGAACAGCTGAAACAAAAGGGGTGACTCGGGAGTAAGGTTGGGAGGTGATTGCCCCTCCCATAAGGGATAAAGGACAGGCAAAGATGACGAAACCTTTGCAGGAAGCAAAGTCATTCGTTCTGTTCAGATTAATCCTTGAAGCTCTGTGTGGATTTTGTACTTTGATTGGTTTTTTATAGTTTATTTGGGACTTCTGTTGTTGGCAGCACTTCACAGGAAAGAAAGGCGTGTGCTTATCTCGAGGGACTGTTTGAGACTCATTACCGGCTGGGAATGAACATAATTCCCAGCATTGAAATAAAATAGGAATTGTTTTAACTGAGCGTGTGCTTAATTATGGTCTCGGAAGCCTTGGTCAGAACACTTACCTGTATTTTGTCATACTGATCCGCCATCATAACAATCTTCTGCCCATAGGCCTCTACCTCCACCTGGTAGATCCATGATGCTGCCAAAGAGGTCCGATGTTCATTCTGCACTTTGACAGTAAAACTCGGTAACTTATTCAGAGGGCCACAGTACCTGCTCAAGGTGTACGTGCACGTCCCTTCATAATCAAATGCCACCCCGTCAAAGGTGACATAGTGGGGATCTCCAAACACCCAGGAACTGCCAACTTCCTCAGCATGGCATCCCAAGACACCATCCACCACTCTGCAGGTTTCCTGAGCGCTGCACACATTTTCTTGGCATTCCATAGGGTGGGAAGGCTGCCTGCAGAAGCATTTCTTGCTGCAGGCGTCTATCAGGATCTCCTCGTTGCTTACTTCGTAATACTGGTTGTTCAGTGTGCAGCCACAACGGCTCAGGGGCACACATGCACCTCCACTGAGAATGTAGCCTTTGTTGCAAGAGCAGCCCTCTCGGCAAGGCTTGGAGCAGAAAAGCGGAGCGGTGGAATCCAGACAGCTGGCCGGGCAAGCTGTAGCGCAGACTTCATAGTGGCTGTTCTCTGGACATGTGACTTCTGAGAGAGAAAGGAGGCATGAAAGAGGAGGAAAATCAAGTGAATGTTATTGTAGCAAACCAAATCCCAATACCTCCTCTATGAATCATGAACTATGTCTTGCTGTTCATTCAGGCACATGTTCCACCTCCATCTGTTCTCAGTGTTAGATCCGTGTATCTGCCATTCTTCAATGGAAGAAGAAGGGGGGGAGTTGGTACAAGTAATCCTTTTTGATGTAACCTGAATATATTAAATCCTATATTGATTCTATATAACTTGCATATGATATACAACTGGAGGAGTGGAGCCAGATGTCCAGAAACTTGTCACCTCTTGTAGAGATAACAAGATGAGAAGGGACTATAAAAATTCCAGCTCTGGAAGACACTCCTGGGAACACTGCTAAGATATGTTCCCAGAAAAGGGGAGAGGGGAATTAACAGGTTGGTTCTTTGTTTGACAAAATCCACATCTGAATAAGGGGAGAGATTCTAACTTCCTTGATCTATGACTGTGTGCCTGGAAATATCTTAGACTCTGCTTTGCCTAGTGTTGAGATTAAAATCCCTTTTAATAAAGGATTCCTTTTGAACCACCTGGTTTTCAGAAGTTCATTCTTTTCAGTTGAAGGGAAAAAGTCTAATGCTTACACTCAGCCTTTTCCAACTTGATAGCAATAGCACTTAGACTTATATACTGCTTTATAGTGTTTTACAGCCCTCTCTAAGCAGTTTGCAGAGTCAGCCTCTTGCCCCAAACAATCTGGGCCCTCCTTTTACCCACCTTGGAGAGATGGAAGGCTGAGTCAAAACCTTGAGCCTAGTGAGAATCGAACTGCCAAATTGCAGGCATCTAGCAGTCAGCAGAATTAGCCTGCAGTACTGCACTCTAACCACTGCACCTACTATGAGATGCACGTAAACGTGTTGCATCTCATTTCCAAGATGCTATCACCCATCAGTGACAACAACAAGTAGGATGGGGACTTCTAGAAGCTGAAGCCCTGCAGTGTTAGACGGGAAGGTTGAAAGAACATGTTGCAATAAGAATGTGTGATAATTGATGGTTCACGTCCACAAATATTGGCACATACACACAGAAACCCACATGCAAGAATGTATTGTTTTTCTCACCCACCAAAAATCTACCAATCCCTTTTTTTGATGTTTCTCACACTATTAGGATACGACCAATCACCAGCTTCATTACCAAGAAGATCAGTCATCAGAACATAGCAATCAGGATGCATGTTTCTGCCATTTTACAGGTTAGAACAGAGTCTCCAACCTTGGCAACTTTTAAGACTTGTGGACTTCAACTCCCAGAATTCCTCAGCCAGGAGATGAAGTCCACACATCTTAAATTTGCCAAGTTTGGAGACTCCTGGGTTAGAAGACAGCATTCTGTGCCCTAAAGCCCATTAATTATATTTCTGATGGACCAGCGTGTACAAATTGCATCTCTCTCTACTGTTTAGTCACTGCACTGTGACATTCATTATGATTCTCTCCAGGGATTGAGAGATCGTTGATTTATATTTATTAATTTTACTCACCGCATTGTGTCTCTTCTCTCCATTGCCCAACTGTGAGGTTGGCAGCTTGACAACGTTCAGCGTAAATACGGAGGAGATTGCATAGCACAGTCCGGTTTCCTCCAGACATACAGACATCATTAAGACAGACTTCCATAAAGCTGGATACAGGCACCATCTGTGCACAGTTAGCAAAAGGACCTGGGGATTTTTCTAAAACGCCACAGTGTTCTGAGCTGGAATAATTGGCCAATTTAGTCAGGGGGCAAGTTGGTGGTTGTTGAATGTCCCCACAATTGTCCTCAAAATTTTTGACCTGCCAGCTTCTAGCAAATAGAGTCACCGATTCCACCAAGGATCCATTGGGGGTTGAGAAGTCATCTGATTGGTTATCATTCAAAGATCCGCAGAGGCCACAAGTCGCATTTTGATATCTATCAGGAACCCCAATCTCCACATGTTGATTCCCAGTGTAAGAAACGGACACTCCAAAGTCAGTATCTATCTTCGTAGAGAAGCCACTCTTATGCATTTGGATCTTGCCGCCGAGAAGGATCACAGGAAGAAGTGTCTTTATCCCTCCAATCTACCAAGGGGTTTCATACAAGAAAGTGGAATTAGAATTACTGCTTTCATCTTAGCTAAATTGGATTGATCTATATATCTGGTCACTAGGAGTCAAAACCAATTTGTTGGCACCGGATCAATCAATCAATCAATCAATCATACTGGATTTAAAGAAGTGCTGTTGGCATTTGATGCCATCCAAGACCCAAATCTGCAATGCAAAGCAACCTAAGCTACTATGTCCAAATATATTATTAAATAGACAGAACCACAACTAACTGAAGAGAGCCAGGGTTTTATAACCTAGAATTATGCCGCCTATGATCTGACCTAAGCTTAATACACAAAATTGTCTGCTACGATGTTCTACCTGTCAATGACTACTTCAACTTCTCCACTCCTCTACTCGTTGCAGAATACCTTATGCCACCAGACTTGAAATTCTAGACCTAGAAAATCTAGAACTACACCACCTTCAGTCTGATCTAAGTATGGTATATAAAATCATACATTGCAATGTCCTACCTGTCAATGAATACTTCAGCTTCAACCATAACAATACAAGAGCAAACAATAGATACAAACTCAAGGTTAATTGCACCAAACTTGATTGCAGGAAATACGACTTCAGCAACAGAGTGGTCAATGTCTGGAATACTCTACCTGACTCTGTGGTTTCTTCCCCAAATCCCAAAAACTTTAATCTTAGACTTTCTACTATTGTCCTCACCCCTTTCCTAAGAGGTCTGTAGGGGGCGTGCATAAGCGCACCAACGTGCCTACCGTCCCTGTCCTATTGTTTCTTTTATTTTTCTTCTATGTATCCATGTATTCATAACTATGTTTTTACTTATACCTATTATCTTGTAAGCAATTGACAAACCAAATAAAATAAACTTCAACCGCAATAACACATGGGCAAACAATAGATACAAACTCAAAGTAAACAGCTCCAAACTCGATTGCAGAAAATACGACTTCAGCAACAGAATGATCAATGCCTGGAACTCACTACCTGACCCTGTTGTTACATCCTCAAACTCCCAAAACTTTAACCTTAAACTGTCTACCGTGGACCTCACTCCATTCCTAAGAGGTCTGGAAAGGGCGTGCATAACATGTCTACCGTCCGTCTTCTACTGTTCCCATTTATTCGTACTCAATTATTATGTATATACTTATACCAGTTTATACCTATATGTTTATATGTTATGTTCATACTTACACTTGTTTTTTTTCCTTATACATGCTTGACAAATAAAATAAATAAAATATAAGCGAAAGATCTCCAGGTGAAACCCCACTAACTCTATTTACAAGGGAGCTGCCTGCATCCCATGGATGGGATCCTGGGATCCCATCCATGGGATGCAGGCAGTACCTGAAACCATGATCCCTCCGGTCCTCAGAAAAACTTCTCTCCTAACAAGGAAATGTTTTTGTTAGGCATAATACCAGAAAGTTATGATAAGGGGACTATATTTAATGGTCCATGTTTTGACAGCAGCGAGAATTGTATTTGCACAACATTGAAAAAATGAGAACACCCCATCAGATGAAAACATAATTTGGAAAATATTGGATAGTGCAGAAATGGATAGATTAACACTGAAAATAAAAAGATAATGGAGATTCAGAATATTATTTAAAGTGGAATAGGTTTTATGAATGGTTAGAGACAAGAGGTAGAAATTAGATGAAGAAAGTCCACTGCTATATGTAAGGAAAATATAAATGTTGTTTATAATTATATGCTAATATAATTAATACAATTATAAACAAGTGAATATAAGGTAAATATGGTTATAATTATCATGTGTTGTTGTTGTTGTTGTTGTTGTTGTTGCTGTTGTTGTTGTTGTTGTTACTGTGAACATATTTACACATCCCTCACATCTCAGACATAAACTGTTTCAACTCCTTCCCTCAAAACGACGCTATAGAGCATTACACACCAGAACAACTAGATACAAGGACAGTTTTTTCCCGAACGCCATCACTCTGCTTAACAAGTAATTCCCACAACACTGTCTAACTATTTACAAAGTCTGCACTACTATAACTATTAATCCTCCCATCCTTCCTTTCACCCATCTCCTCCCACTTTGACTGTATGACTGTAACTTTGTCACTTGAATCCTTACCGTTTATATTGACTGTTTCCTAGTATGATTTGATTGCTTATTGTACCCTATGACTATTATTAATTGTTGTACCTTATGACTCTTGATGAATGTATCTTTTCATTTATGTACACTGAAAGCATTTGCACCAAGACAAACTCCTTTTGTATCCAATCACACTTGGCCAATAAAAGAATTCATTCTATCTATCTATCTATCTATCTATCTATCTATCTATCTATCTATCTATCTATCTATCTATCTATCTATCAATCTATCGATCGATCGATCTATCTATCTATCTACTACTACTACTATCAGTATATTTGTTACTTTCTTTCTTTTTTCTTTTGTAAAATGAATTCCCAGACAACACACTGTATTCAAAATACTTATATATAGATTAACAAAAGTTGACAACAAACAAACAAACAAAATTTTCTCCACACAACTGATCCCTAGTGCCCAAAAGATTGGGGGATGCTGATCTAGGGTTGAAAATTAAAATTTGTAGACTCTGAAAGTTGGAAAGGTCCAATTGGGTCCATGAGTTGAAGTCCTACTAGTGAATTAAACTGAACCAAATAAAATCATCCCTAAACAATGTCTATCCATGTTCTGGATTGCCATCTGTCAGAAACGGTGTAGGGTCTCCTGCTTGGGTGGGGAGGTTGGACTAGATGACCTACAAGGTCCCTTCCAACTCTGTTAATCTGTAATCTCCTTAAAGGACACATCAGTGAAGGAGAATGAGTTGAATCTGGAGAAAAAAGTAAGAGGAAATAGCAAACGAAGGGCAAAGAAGATGGGGAAGAATTAAGCCATGTGCTGAATTGGGGATACTAATTCAGATGACTTACCATGACATGCCCAGTTGAGTTGGTCATTAAAACAATGTCCTGCCCATAGACTATCATGCGCAAATATTCTATGTGCGGTGCATCTAAGGCTGATCCTTGTACCTTGGCTTCCAACTGGTAGTACGTCAGACTTTGGTTGTGCGAGGTTGCACATACCTGAGACAACACGTAAGTGCAATCACCTTGAAAATGGTACAGTTGGCCATCAAAGGTGGTATAATGTTGTCCACCTAAGACATGGCAGGATGCACTTTGGATAGGCTGGCACAAGTAGTACCAGGAAACTGGCTGGCAGGACTCATCTGCAGAGCAGCCCTCAGCCTGGCATATCACTGTATGAGTGTCCAACATGCACTGGCACTTCTCCTCACAGGTTGATTCATTCCAGAAGATGGCATTCAGAGGTAAGAAGTTAGCTGTGAAGACAAAAGACGCATCGCAAATATTTGGAAAGCCCTGGAAATTCATGCCTCTGATAGCTTATGATTTGCAGAAGTCATCTGAACTAACAGAAAGAAAAATTAAATACATAAATAGAAGTAACAAAATAATCCCTCCCTTTAGAAATTAATATCCATATCCCTTTAAGGGGAAATAATACATATATTTGTAATAGAAATGGACATTTATCCAAAAATTCCAAGTGTTTGACTAGAAATAGAAATTCATTTTCTTGTTCCTATGCTGAAAACAAAACAAAATATAACCCACCTAATTTGCAAATGCTTGCAGGCCCTTAACCATTCTTACTGCTATTATGTGTAAATTTGCCCTTACCATATTACATTAAAATTCCTCTGGTCATTTTCCTCTCCCCACCACCCCATATAGAAAGTTCAGTCTTTGATGTTTTGGTCAATTCCAAATTTGGGGGAATATAATCAAGCAAAACATATGCATCCTTGAAATTAACAAAATCAATATCCCATTATTTCAACTAGAAATGTGATTAGTAGGACATCTATAGATTTTGTGGATTAGAGCCTGCTAGAGACTGGTCCACAGAGCTCTCCATATAGAATTACTAACTCTATACCTGTGCTTCAGTACGAAACTATGTGGTCGGGCTTAGTTTTTGGGAAGGAAAATAAGATTAAAAAAAAAATCTGCCTCTGCCTATCAGCATCCATCGGTATTCATTTGGCTAGCGTCCTGTCAGTGTGTGAGATAATTGAGGGCTGTTTGGAAAGTGAAACAGTATTTGCTGTGTGAGCAAGAAGGAGACAGCAAGGAGCCTGGGCATGGTTTAGCTCAACTGTTCTGTACTAAAGCTACTTGGTGCTGTGAAAGTAAAACTGAAAGTGAAACTCCTTTCCTCTGATTGTGTTTTGCATTTGGAACAGATTTCTTTTCAGGTGGGGAGGGGGAGTAGAACTTCTTAGCATCAGACGGTGTTAATAATAATACAGTATATACGAAATACTAATGCTCTGATGGTCATTTCAAAAATCGTTTCTTAGTGAGCATCTAGAAGCCAAGTTTGTACGTGCCAATTTTCAAGTTTGTAGACTTTACAGTTCTGGAGATTTTGTGATGATGCATGAGTGGTATTTCGCTTTTACATATAGATAGATAGTAAAGATGACAGTTTTATCCATGGATCACAGTTTGAATTGGGAGAGCTGTAAACATACTTATTCTAAGCATTCTGGTAATGTGCTTAGAGCCCCCCTAGTGGCAGTTTAGGAAGGCGTGTGGTTCATATTTCAAAAACCATGTCTTAATGTAATAAAGATTACTCCTCTTGGAGGAACTATATCATAAGGAAGTAATCATGGCATATGTACAGGGGAGGTTAATGCAATTGTGGTTACACTGACCTTAGATTAATATGCAAAGATATTCAGGAACCAACAAGGGCCTATGTTTGAACATGTAGGAGATACACAGAACATAAATATTCCTTCCTTATTAAGTACTATGAAGCTCTTGTACTTCCTCAATATTAATTGTATTTATGGTGATATGCCACTTTGATGCCAAAAGACTTGCTGAACATCTTACTAAATAAAAAAAACATTAAACAGATGCATATTCTACATCTAGTTCTTGGGATAAATGAAGCACTTTCATGGGCATATTGACTAGCCATCATAAATTGATGGAAGGTTTATGTACAGATAGTCATTAAAAGCAACCACCTGGTGCAAACAAGGGGACATTGTTGTTGACATCTGGCTAAATTTATGAGAAGACCATGACTATCCATCACTGGAATAATGGATTTCTGGCTGAACCCTTTTATGGTTTTTTCTTTCCTTTATGATCTCGCTGGGTAGCATTTAATGTACCTTTGTACACACAGCCGTTGGGCAATGCAAAAATGTCTACTTCAAATGCCCAGCGCCCGGGATCCACGACATTGCTTGTTGAGCTGATGTTTATTATGCTTGGAGTCCAAGAACCAGGAATATTGAAGTAATTGTCAGCATCACCAGTATTAAATCCAGCCTGTAAGTAAGAAATGGGGGAAAAGCATTACCAAAAAAAAAGATGGGAGGTTATTTAGGCCAAGGAGGCGTCTGCTGGATTATAGACATCGGCCTTCAATTCCCAAGATCCAAACTTTATGACACTGGACATAAAATAGGCATGCAAATAAACTAGGTGGATGGAAAACTTTTCTATCATACTTGTCTCCGGGTGTTTATATGTAGAATAGAATAGAATAGAATAGAATAGAATAGAATAGAATAGAATAGAATAGAATAGAATAGAATAGAATAGAATACCTTTATTGTCATTGCATACCACGAACACAATCAAATTTGAAAGCTACTCCTGCACAATGCCCCAAACACCACATCACAATCACACTACAGAGTATTTAATAATAATAATAATAATAATAATAATAATAATAATAATAATAATAATAATAATAATAATTGAATAGTGTATTTTTTTTGACAGAAAATTGCATCCATGTAATTTCCTTGAGAACAATATGCCATGGCTTCCTGTTGCCTTCTTCCCAGAGTGATTTTTCGGTCTCCAGTCTAGTCCCCAGTCCCAAGGTTTTCTCATAAAATCTTATCCAAATAACCAGATATAAGTTCATTCAGGTTTTCTACATCAAAGACTGTCATCTAGTTGGATGCAGCATCTCCAATCTGGGCATTTCCCACTTTAGGACTTTAGTTCCTTGCATTTTCAACAAAGACCTTGTTGGGAAATCCTGCGGGGCTGGGAAAGGCTGGGAAACATGTGTTTTTAGAAGAGACTTACCTGGGCAGGTGTGCCCTCTAAACCTGTGTGAACATCTCCACCACTTGCTTGCCCTGATATCCACTGTATATCCTGGTAATTCAGCATCACAAAAGACATTTTACCATCAGACGTTAAAACAGCCTGAAATGTGTTCACCTGTAGAAAAATGATTACATTATATCAGAGGTCTCCAAACTTGGCAACTTTAAGACTTGTGGACTTCGACTCCCAGAATTCCTCCTCAAGTCATGTTAGCTCAGGAATTCTGGGAGTTGAAGTCCACAAGTCTTAAGTTGCCAAGATTGGGGACCCCTGCATTATATCATTTATTAATTGGGGCTTTCAAGTCAATCTCTTGGCCTGTGTTCATTGCTTCTGCAATTTTCTCGAAAGCACTTCTTTTTAAAAAATGGTTTGCCATTGCTGCCTTCTTAGGGTTGAGAGGTGACCGGCTGAAGGTAAGCCAGCTGGCTTCATGCCTAAGACAGAATTAGCACTCAAAATTTCCCAGTTTCTTTTCTGGTGCCTTTAACCACTACACCCTACTGGCCCTTTCACATTAGAAATAAATGCAATTAATTGTACGCTCATGTTATGATTTGATGTTAATGCCTTGTTTTAC
The DNA here is from genome assembly GCA_023653725.1 of Bungarus multicinctus. NCBI lineage: Eukaryota > Metazoa > Chordata > Lepidosauria > Squamata > Elapidae > Bungarus > Bungarus multicinctus. Next base: position 9,876,302 of record CM042835.1, on the reverse strand, counting down.
TGCAACAGAGAGAGTTGGAAGTCAATGCTTCTTTTTCCTTCTTTTCTTATCCTTCCTCGCTTCTCTTCTCCCTCTTCCTCCACACTGTTATCCTATTTACTTTTGTACTTTGCATTGTATAATATTTTATCACTCAATAAAAATGTTAAACCAGAAAAATGGCATGCACACTGCATTGTATTGAAATAGATGTTCTTGTGGCAGGAGGTGTCCAGCAAAACTTTTTTTGGGGGGGTGAAAGGGTCCTCATTCAAGATCAGTTGAAATAGCCTACCTTGGTGGACAAGGATCCATAGAAAGCCACTTGGTCCCAGGTAGCCACAAAGGCCCAGGTAGCTGTGAAGTTTTCATGTGGAAAGTAAGCGTTTATATCAGCCGTGACTCTCTGCAGCAGCCCCTGGTCTTGGCTCTGCCTGTAGTATACATCCCCTGTGATACGATTGTCCACATCAGCCCAAAAAGGAGCCACAAAGGCTCGGCCATCCATCAGAGGAAAAGGATCCGGGGTGAACTGACTGACAGGGTTGCCAAAAGACACTACCCCATTGTTGTTCACCTAGAGCGATGAAAGTAGAGGCCTGTGGTAGGCAGGGGTGGGCTTCAAAAATTTTAGTTCTCTGCCTGGTTGCTGGGTGGGTGTGGCCATGGCGGGCGGGGCTTAGTCAGCCTCCTGCACCACAGCTGGGGGGGGCTTTCTTCGAGCCTCCGGGAGGGTGAAAACAGCCTCCCCAGACTCTGGAGGCTCTCTGGAAGCTGGAAACGGGCCCATTTCCGGCCTTCCCAAACTTCCAGGAGGCCCATTTTTGGCCCTCCCTGAGTCTCCGCTTGCGCCCTGCACTTACCTGAATCCAAAACAGGCCAGGTGGGGACTCCTGGGAGGGGGAGGGGTGGGTGGGGAGGGGCCAGCCAGGAGTGGGATTTGGGGGTTCCCCAAACTGCACAGAATCTTAGCTAGGGGCTCTCCTGAACCCCTATGAACCCCCAGCAGCCCCATCCCTGGTGGTATGGTTGAACAATAGAGAAGAGTGGCTTTGTAGGAGAAATCCGGAGAATACTCACGTAAAGGGAATGATATTTCTGCCCATAAAAGAAGAAGAATTCAGAGATGGAGATCTCAGGAGATGCCCCATCATCTGCCTTGGGGGTGCTTCTGTCCTGATACTGGGGACCATAAGGATAGAGCAGGGAGTCTGGAAAGGTCCCCAGAAAAGAGAAGAGGTTAAGGTAGTAGATAGAAGATCTAATAGGAAACATTACAATATCAGTACGAGTTGATTCTCAGATTGATTTTTGAGCAACCATAACCTAAAAGACCAACTGGATTTGGCTATATGAGTCATGGTGGCGCAGTGTTTAGAATGCAGTACTACAGTGCAGGCTACTTCTGACTGCCGGCTGCCTGCAATTTGACAGTTCGACTCTCACCAGACTCAAGGTTGACTCAGCCTTCCATCCTTCTGAGGTGGGTAACATGAGAACCCAGATTGTTGGAGGCAACAAAACTGATTCTGTAAACTGCTTAGAGCACTGTGAAACAGTATATAAGTCTAAGTGCTATTGCTATATGAGAAAAGCCAGCTCCTCTCCTTTGGGAACTGCCCAGAGTTGGCTATAACATGAATGTTTTTCCAAAAAAAAAATTACTTTAAGGCTGGGCAAAAGAAAGTCAAAATGTTTCTGCTTTCATATACACTGAAATACATAGGTTCTTAGTTCAAAATGAGTATGCTTGCTGGAATTCTTATATGCCCGACTCTTTTTATTTTAACAAATATTGTTAAAGAGAACTCTGTAAGAATCCGGCTTGGGAAGGAATTGCATTCAATTTGGGCAGCTGCCAAAAAGTTTGCTGTCATCCCAATATCACGCCTATGGTTCTTTCAGGATTAATTTGGAAGAAGAATTTGTGCTATTGGGGATATCAGCCTTACTCAGCTAGATCCTTTTCCAGATGCTTTGCTGAGACTTTTAAGATTAATCCACGTATCTGAGGAAAACGACTTCTTCAGGCAGTTTGTTTTTTGATACCCTCAATCAAACTGCCCCTAGTGGCTTTTTCCTTGATGCATTCTGATCAAATTGTTTGTGATTGTGTCTCACATTGGCTGGAATATTCTACAGTTTTTACCATATCATTCACGTACCTGTGTCAGGCACACTTCCCAAAGACAACACCTGGGATGCTTAAAGAGAGAGAAAAAGGCAAGTGAACAGAAGGAATTAAGGAAAGCTCAGCTGCACCAAAGTATAATTAGGAAATCTGAGTGTTACAGGGCAAAAGATATAGAAGATATCATTTGAAATTCCCACATTCCCCCTGACATCATTCTAGAAAACGGCAGAAAATTTAAATCAGATTTTTCTCATTGGATACTACGCATATGTTGCTGCTTAGCAGTGAAGAAAAACCCACTTAGTCAGCAATTCCTCCTTTCTCTGTGGGGAAATCACTCCCGCCTTCTTATAAATTGCTGCTGGTCAGCTCTGATCCTAAAATGTCCCATCTCATCCAGAATGAAATAGAATTAAATTTAATTAGTTGCAAGTTTGGAGCACAAGGAGGGACACACAAGGAGTTTAAATGTTGTGTAGATGCTTCCACCACAATCACAAAATGAGTTGCAGTTTTGGAGACGAGGAAATAATAGGAACAATAATCTAAATCATGCTGTGAACTTTATTGTGCATATTAACGAATAAATGCATCTCAGAAGAACTTTAGGACAAACTCACCCAGGGCTAGGAACTTCATCAACCAGAGAAGGTATGATCTCATATTCCCAACTGTTGTTTTAATTCTTGTATCAGAAATTATGCAGGAAACCTAAGAATGTATAAATTTATTTCTGACTTAATGTTGTTCTTAATACATTTTGGCAGTAATTCTACCCACATTTATTGTTCACTGTGGGGTTTATATCTGAATACCTAATCATAGAATGGGGAGACATATAATTACTTCTAGCTAAGAGTCTACTTAATTAAAGCAAATATTTCTCCAACAGCTACCATTTTAAATGTATTATCTGTTCACCCCTTCTACGTCTTGCATAAGAAAAAAAGAACTCACATAATACACTATTCAGAAATATTCTTTTGCCTTTAAAATGTTACTGTTTTACCTTTTTCGTATGAGTTATAATTTATTTTCTCCTTCTGATAATCCTATTTTCATCAGAGTTTCTACAGCCTCTTCCCACCTTTTATTTCATATTTAAAGAACAAAATGTTAAAAACTCTTATAAAGTAAACAGGGAGAACTGGGGCTCCTGAGGATTAATTTATTCCACTTTTTGACCAACTCTTTCATTTTAACATTCTGCAGATATACAACAATTGGGAAACGCCACTTTCAGTCGGTGTCACTCTTGATTTTAGCCATCTAATAGTTGATTTCGCTTTGATTTGATCCATCTAATAATTGCTTTAGGAGGAGGGCTGGGGGCGGGGGGGAATGAGAGGGACCAATCCAGCAAACCTTACCTGGTGAACCTGGTGACAAAATGAGAATTTCAATCTGGATCTGTCTTCTTTTAGCTTGCATGCTAAACCATGTTTCAAAGATCAGTGAAATACTGTAGGGGAATAGAAATATTTGCAGAAAGGAAAATAAAAATGGAAGAAACTTTCCACCCATTTCATTCTGGACCCAGCATAAAATTCTTACCCATTAGTCGTTTGCAGTGTAAGGGCTTGAATGGACTCAGATCCGTGTTCTTCGTTACACTCATTTTTCTCGACATCAGGAGGGGTTATATATGATCTCCCAGAAAAGTCAATTGAAAACTAATTCTGGATGCACACATAGGAAAGAATAGGTTCATTTGTCAACCCAGCCATCATTAGAAATATTTTGACAAGGGTATAACGATTCTGTGTGGTTTTCCCATTGTAGCTAAGCCTAACATCACAAACGGCAATTGAAAATAATGGATTTCATTAGCATCAGCAGTGGTGAGAGGTAGGCAGTAAATACAGGTATTTATGATAGTTGCACGATCCTGGGATCGTGCGATCACCACAGTATGAACTTCTCAGCCAGCTTATGACAAGGAAAGACAATGTGGGAATCCAGGCTCGCTTAATAACCGTGTGATTCACTTAACAAGTACAGTGATTTGTGTAACAACTGTGGCCATAAAAGGCTGTCAAATCAGATGCAACTAATGACTGCAACCTTGCTGTTAGCAATGTATGTTCTGATCCCAATTGCAGTCGTAAACTGAGGACTATCTCTATGAGACTTTCTATTCTCTAATAAGGGAAAATATTTCTAGCTCACTGGAACGCAGTGGTGGCTCAATGGCTAAATTGCTGAGCTTGTCGATCAGAAAGGTCAGCAGTTCAGCGGTTCGAATCCCTAGCACCGCATAACGGAGCAAGCTCCTGTTCCTTGTCTCAGCTTCTGCCAACATAGCAGTTTGAAAGCATGTAAAGAATGCAAGTAGAAAAATAGGGACTCCTTTGGTGGGAAGGGAACAGCGTTCCATGCGCCTTTGAATGAATGAATGAATGAAAATTTATTTATATACCGCTCCTCTCCCGAAAGACTCAGAGCGGTGTACAGCCATGCAATTAAAACATTAAATATACAAAAATTAAAACTAAATTAAATACCCTGGCTGCAAACAATTAAAACCCCAACCTTAAACCCTAAAATTAGCATAAAAATTAAAATACCCAAATCTAAAATCAGCTCAAGCCGGCCTGGTCAGAGCCAGATTTTCAAGGTACACCTGAAGGTCCCCAGGTCCGTGGCTCTACGTAACTCTGGAAGCAACCCATTCCAGAGGGTAGACGCCCCCACAGAGAAGGCCTTATTCCTCGGGATTACCAGCCGGCACATAGATGCCGATGGGACCCGCCAGAGACCCTCCCTGTGGGAGTGCACCGGATGGTGAGAGGAAACTGGCAGAATGCGGTCTTGTAAATATCTTGGTCCGATGCCATGGAGCGCTTTAAAAGTTAACACTAAAATCTTAAAGCGCACCCGAGAGGCCACTGGCAACCAATGCAGCTCGCGCAGGAGGGGCATCACATGAGAGAACCTTGACGCCCCCATAACCACCCGCGTGGCCGCATTCTGCACCAGTTGAAGCCTCCGGATGCTCCCACTCGGGAGCCCCATGTAGAGGGAGTTACAATAGTCCAGTTGGGAGGTGACCAACTTTGGCGTTTAGTCATGCCGGCCACATGACCATGGAGACATCTTTGGACAGCGCTGACTCTTTGGCTTTGTAACGGAGATGAACAACGCCCCCTAGAGCCAGAAACGACGAGCACGTATGTGCAAGGGGAACCTCTACCTTTACCTATTTGTAGGTCAGGGTTGAAATGGCAATGTTTATCTGCGGTTCAAGGTGAAACGTTCTCCTCACCCAAATGGTCATTTGAATTACTGAAATCTAAGACCCCCCACCTACCCACCCACACAGACAGGCAAGACACCAGAATATAATAAACTGGCAGCAAACAGCTTACTACCGGTATCACTGATGATGTTACCTAGTTAGGGTTATGAAATGTCTGCAAGAAAACAAGCAAGCTCAGAGGGCACCAAGGATCCCTTATTTCTATTCTCTTTCTATTCTGAAGATTGGTCAGATTAGGAGGCTTGCAAAATCTCTTCCATGGAACTAACTGGAATCTAAGCCTCTTCTCCGACATGAAAGAACAAAGAATGGAATAGTCTTGTGAAGAATATAGCAGTGGCTACAGGTTATACTACTACTACATGCAGCAAGAGGGCCTGTTAATCTAACATGGGTTAGGATAAAAATTAACCAGGCTGAAATGTAGCAAACTGATAATATACTAATCCAGGGCTGGGCTGAGGGGAGTTTGCAGGGGTTCGGGAGAGCCCCTAGCTAAGATTCTGCACAGTTCGGAGAACCCCCAAATCCCACTCCTGGCTGGCCTCACCCACCCCGCCCCCCCCACCCCGCCCCTCCCCCCCCTCCCCCCCCCCGCCCCTCCCAGGAGACGCCATGCGGCCCGTTTTGGATGCAGGTAAGTGCAGGGCCCATGCAGAGACTCGGGGAGGATGAAAAACGGACCTCCTTGAAATTCGGGAAGGCCGGAAATGGGCCCATTTCCAGCTTCCAAGAGCCTCCGGAGTCTGGGAAGGCCATTTGCACCCTCGAAGAAAGCCTCCGGAGCCCGGGGAAGGCAAACCACGCCCCCAACTATGGTGCAGGAGGCCGACTAGGCCACGCCCACCATGGCCACACCCACTCAGCAACCGGGCAGAGAACCCACTGATAAAAACAATTGAAGCCCACCCCTGTGCTAATCTGAAAAATATGGTCTGGGTTAGGTAGTGACAATATCCACCTATTAACTTAATTCACGTTAATAATAAAGGAGAATATTTGTAGCTCAGGGCTGAAATGAGGGGCCCTTGGTGCTTTCTGTACTTGCTTATTTTCTTGCAGATGTTTTATGACCCAAAGTACCGTAGGGAACACCATCAGGGCTGGTAAGGAATGAGGTTTCTGTCAGTTTATATTCTGATGACTTGCATCTTTGTGCGGGTAGGGGGCGATCTTAGAGAGTCTTTGGTTGGGCTATTTACTGATGGCTCTTTGGCAGTTTCTTGATTGAGGGTATTGCTTACTTGATTGTTGGTCTGCTTTTAAATAATGTTGGGAGGGAAAAAAAAGAGTCCAGTTAACCATTAACCAGTTATTAACTGTTCTGTGCTCTTTTTCCTCTCCCTTAAGCGGATGTCCAATCTCTCTCCTGTGACGCTGGCATTGTTTCCCCGTGCTGTTTAGCAGAGCAGGCTAATCCTTATTATCCTGTCACTCTGAGAAGAGAAAGACAAAGGATATTGCTTCCTGAGAGCTACCTCCTTGAGCAGACACAGTGACCTCCCCAGCTGTTCTGAAATTAGTGAAGGGTGCTAACTATGGAGAGCTAAAGGGACCAAAGACTGACAGGTCAGATTTATGTAGATCCTGGTAGAGGCTGCAACCATGATTATCCTGGACCATTTCAATGTGTTGAGCATTCCAGAATGGAAGACTCTAAAATAGACATGGTTGCCTAAACAGAAATTGTTCTCCAAAGGCAAGAAAACTCCAAGAATAAAAGACCATTTGTGTAAAATATCCAGATATGTAAAAAAAAAAAAATTAAAAATACCCAGGAAATTTGAAGCACGTTTTACAGTTTGCTGTCCTCTGCAGTTCAAACCATGAAATGTTTGTCTTTGCTTGCAAGGATATTGGTGAGCTATTGCTGGGAAAAAATATACCTCTTATGAGACATAAGTGTTAGTTAAATTGACTTGGAGAATCCCATTTTCAACGGGGATTGTTAGGGAAATCTACATGAACATTCAAGAACTGTTCACAATCAAAACCAGTTTATTCAAGTGAGATCATTACAAGTATGGAAATATATACAATCTGGGTGTCTATGAAGATTCTCAATCCTCCAGGTCATGGTTTATCCCACAGGTGTTTTTCAGGAGGCAATGGACTTCCTTGTTTTTTTTTTCTTTGAAAATGTTTCCTTTCCCATCCAATTTCTTCAGCTGTGATTGGATGGTGGGGAATGGAAGCTGGTTGCAAGGAATATAAATGCTGCCAATCCCCACCATCCAGTCAGAGCTGAAGAAGCTTCTTGGATGAGAAGCAAAACATCTTCAAAGAAAAATAAAAACAAGAAACTCCAGTGAAAAAGCACCTTTGGGATATGCAATCTGAGTGAACAAGATTAGGTAAGACTGAAGAGAGGCAGTATAGTCATATATATATATATGCAATGTATAAAGATCTAATAAGTGGACTTTCTTGGATGCCTCCTGGTATTGGAAGGTACTGGCCTTGGCCAAAGATAAAAAGTGAAAGTTTCTTCATGAGAACAAAAGGTCAATTGTACCCAAATGGTCATATAGAAACCATTGTGAACAATTAGTACAAGAAGATACAATTGTATATCGCTGTGCCTTCTTCTAATATATTTACCAATGGATGCAAGCTATCAGACTCCATTGTCAGTGAGCCTCTAAACTGGAGACAACATAGGGCAGGAGATAATCTTCTAGGGAGTTTTCCCCAAGTGATCAACACGTAATGGACTGTAAATTCCAAGAATTCTAGCCAGCCAAGATACCAGGTTGGGTGAGATTTTTGAGAGTGATATATAAACCAAAACAGATCAGTTGAAGAAGTCTGCCTCACATATTAATATAAAAGAGCCATCAAGGGGTCTATCAGTCCAACAGCATACATAGAAGATATTACTTTATATAAATAGGTAGAAAATCCCATACTGGATAGCCCTGAAGATGTTACCTAGTAGGGCAATGAAATGTCTGCAGGCAAAAAACCATGCTCAGAAAGCACCATGGATTCCAGCATTCAAGCCTGAGCTACACATATTTTCATTCAGCTGGGACAGAGGTTCTCTTCCTTGTCGTTCTCTCTTTGTTCATACATTTTCTGTTGTCTCTAATCCAAAGTGGGACTCAAACACAAACTATTTTCTGTAATTTATTGTATGTTTACCAAACCCCTTTTATATTCTCATGGTCTTCCCAGAAGTCTGCATTGGAAAATAAAGCATAAAGACTTTCTGTTTTCTTTTCCATCTGCCAATCCCTCTAGATTCTGAGTTTGTTCAGTTAATTTCATTATATATGTAAAACGAAGCTCTTCTCTTCCATTGTTAAAATTCTCAGGATAGGGAGGAGCAGAGAGAAAGTTGTGTGAAATCATTTGTACGATGTGGACACAATGGACTATAGGCCAATGATCTAAAGCAAGTTTTCCCAACCATCTTTCTACTCCCACACATCTGAAGGAGATAAGTGTACCACCTGTGGGTAAGGAATGATTAAAACAATAATCCACACAATCGAGGAAGATCAGGTTGAGAAGGGCTGGTCTAAAGAAGTTTGGACAACAAAGCTCAAAAATCAAAGAATGATAAAATAGTTTGGTGGGACACATTGTTATGAAAATGAATAGATGTGAAATCAACACCAACCACAAGGCTAACCAAATTTCAGATTTGGGGTTCAGTGTTCAACTTTTGATAGGATTTTTATTATAACCCTTTAATCCAAGTGCATCCATTAAACTTGAAAGTCTTTAAAGCTTTGCATGTGATTTTATGTAGCGGGAGCTCTTAATTAATTATAATTGCCTTGGGAAGCTGAGCACAGAAGATGGATGGAAACTAATCAATGAGAGAACCAACCTAGAACCAAGGAGAAATTTCCTGGCAGTGAGAACAATTAGTCCTCCAGAAGTTGTGGATGTTCCAACACTGGAGGTTTTAAGATGTGATCAGACAACCATTTGTCTGAAATGGTATAGGGTTTCTTGCTTAAGCAGGGGGTTGGATTAGAAGACCTTCAAGATCCCTTCCAACTCTGTATTCTGTTCAATTCATCCATAGATGAGCAGCTGAAGGACCAGAAGGTCCATGAAGAACTGGACAAAAGCATCTTATCAAAAGCCTGAAACAGCCAGTATACTACAATAGCTTTAGCAATTGGCAAGGACCTTTCTGTCCCATTCTGCTCATTTGGCCAGGCCAAATATATCAATAGGTTTCTTCCTTTTTTTTTTTTCCTCCTCATCTTCCTTGATTCTTCTCCTTCTATTTAAAGCAGCCATTCACTGGAAAGGGAGGAGGCCAGCTCCATGCATTTCACTGCTGAATCACCAACCCACTAATGTGGGAGTTTGTCTGCAGAAAAGAAACGAAGAGACAACGTAAAGGAAGTATCTCCAGCCTGATAGGCTTCAGATATTGTGACTTCTGATTTCCATCACCTCCAACCAACATGGGGATGTTATTCCAACACATTAAAAGAGCACAAGTTGATTTGGGTTTTTCATCTCATGGAATCCTAAAAGAATCAGTCCATGTCCATGTTTTACGTCTTTCCCCAATTATTCAGATCAGTGAAGGAGAATCACTGTTGAAGCAATGGGAGTCAAATATGGTTCGGAAAGGAAGGTCTGAGTAATAATTTGACTGACCCATCATCTATCCTTGATTAGACTAGGACTGTGGTAAACATAGTGTCAAACCTCAGACAGCTGTGTAAGCTGAAAATTATTTATCCAGCTTCAATCTTCTCTTTCACAAATTTTATTAAAGCAAAAGCAGAAATGATATTCAAGCTAGTGAATTAGTTTAAATTTGTAAATATATCTGTAAATGTCTATGGAAATTTTCAGTCATCCAGATCATGTTTGTCGCAAAGGTGCCTTTTTTTTGCAAAAGGCAACCAAATTTTGTTCCTTGAAGATGTTTTGCTTCTCATCCAAGAAGCTTTTTCAGTTCAACTGAACTTATGAAGCTTCTTGGATGAGAAGTGAAATTTCTTCAAGGAAAAACAAAGAAAGCCCAGTTGCCCTTTGAATAAAAGCATATTTGGAGTGTCTGTTTGTACTTCAGAAACTTTCTGACTTGTTTTCTCTCCACCTTATTGAAGAAGTGTCTTGAAGAAGTGTCTTCTCTAATAAAGTAGTTTGTGGATTGGGTACATTAAATGTTTATTATATTTTTTACTATTTTAAAGCTTATAATGTTTTGTGACTTCCTACCTCAAAACTGGAAGTTTTGTTTTTGTGTGTTACTGATTTTCAACAATTGTTCCCTTAAAGTTTCATTGTTAGGACACAGAGAGGTTTTGAGGAGCCAAAAGGAAGATTAGATCACCTTGGAATCCCACTGGGGTGGGGGGGCGGGGGGCAGATAAAACAACCTCATTTAATGATTGCGTTGTGACAAAATATTTCACCTTGCAATTGAATTAATCCATTTTGCATGCACAGAAACCATCAAAATAGGCTGATTTTACACAATGTTGTATGTGCCCCTGCCAATGAAACAAAACTTAGCATGTTGATTAAACATTTTGTGTGAACACAACCATGATTCCCATAGCAGCTTCTCTGGAATATTCCCCCATTCGATTTACCTTTATTGTGTGGTGGATCCACCCATGGAAAGCATTAACTTTGGTGTAGACTCCAGGTTTATTGGCCAGGGCACAGCCTGTACCCCAGCTCACAATGCCACACAGCCGCCAACGTGACACTTGTGAAATGCTGTCTTCACACATAAAAGGGCCACCGCTGTCCCCCTGTCATGAGGAAGGAACCTAGGTTAAAAGGAAAACCTGCAATTTATGTTATCATCCTCACTTCCCTATTCATATACTGTGTTGCTATCCCAGAATTCAAAGCCCACAAGGACTTGCTGTCTGGCGATAATGGGAGTTTTTAATTCAGAATGACATCAAGTCAAGGAAAGCTATTATGGTGGACAGAAACAAGATAGCAAAATAAAGTTTAGCAGCAGAAATGGGAAGCAGAAGTGAGCCTCCATTTCTTAGGTTTGGAACATCACAAGTAACCCCAGGATTTGAGGTGTACTTTGGGTGTAGATCTTAAGTGTCAACTCATACAATATTTCTATGGTCTTTTTAGAGTTGCCTACAGAAAGGGAGGGGGAAAGGACAGCTATTATTTGCTGCAGCAGAGCTGAATTGGGAATTCATACAATTCATGTACTATCCAAAATTAGAATATATATCTACTGGCACGAAGTCAATGAAATGAGAGACTGAGAGACTCCGCAAGCTATGCCTTCTAGAGCAAATAAAGTCACAATCACAAATCTCCTGGATCATCAGACTAACAAATTTTGTAAGAAGCTGTGGCCTTCCTGTCTTTTGCATAACGGGAGAACGATTTTAAAAAAAGAGCTGCCCAGGGAATTAAGGATATAGAAACACAAAATGATATAGCTATCCTTAGTAAGGTAGGTAACTTGAAAATAGTCCTTCTTACGACCATAAGCCCACCCAGTACAGTTGTGTGTCAGGAAATATTTATTTATTATTTTTATTTATTTTTTATTTATTTATTTTGTCAAGAGATTATAAGATAACAGGTATAAGTATAAAAATAGTTATGAATACAAAAATTGAATACATATAAGAAAAATTAAAAGAAACAATAGGACAAGGATGGTAGGCACGTTGGTGCGCTTATGCACACCCCTTACAGACCTCTTAGTAAAGGGGTGTGGTCAATAGTAAACAGTCTAAAGTTAAAGTTTTTGGGGTTTGGGGAAGAAACCACAGAGTCAGATAGAGTATTCCAGATATTGACCACTATGTTGCTGAAGTCATAATTCCTGCAATCAAGTTTGGTGCGATTAACCTTGAGTTTGTATCTATTGTTTGCTCTTGTATTGTTATGGTTGAAGCTGAAGTATTCATTGACAGGTAGGACATTGCAATATATAATTTTATGTACTATACTTAGATCGGACTGAAGGTAGCATAGTTCTAAGTTTTCTAGGTCTAGAATTTCAAGTCTGGTGGCATAAGGTATAAATGACCTCTTTTGGGACTGTCATTAAGTAAACATCATGGTTGTTAAGTAGCCACTGGTTCACTATGGGTGTGATTTTCCCAAAACTGGAAATATCTGCAAATAGCCATAATTGCAGTAGTGTTGACGAATGCCTGAAGTTTGGTCATAGGACTGCAGCGGGGTGGTGGACCATTTGAACTTCAAATCTGGGTTAAACATTTCTTTTTTGGGTTGGCTGTAATTTGAAATGATCACTAAACAACTAGTCATAATTTGAGAACTTCACAATTACATCTTTTGGATTAACAGCAACTAGGGAGTAAAAAGTTGAATAGGAAATGCTCCCCCAATTCTGATCAAGATTGGTTTCCTCCCTTCTGCCATTCCATATATATAAAAGTGAAAGACCACACATCATCACATCTCCAGAACCATAAAACCTACAAACTTGAAATTTGGCACATATGTTCCTCTTGGCTTCTAGGTGCTCACTAAGAAAGGATTTTTCCAAGTGACCATCAGAGCATTAGTATTTCATATATATTATTATTAACACGCTCTGATGCTAAGGAGTTCTATTCCACCTCCCCACTTGAAAAAAAAATGTTCCAAATGCAAAACACAAACAGAGGAGAGGAGTTTCAGTTTCAGTTTGAAAGCAGCAACCAGCTTTAGTAAAGAACAGTTGAGCTAAGCCACCTCCTGGCTCCTTGCTGTCTCCTTCTTGCTCCCACAACAAATACTGTTTCAGTTTCCAAACAGCCCTCAACTCTCTCACACACTAACAGGACGCTAGTCAGATGAATACCAATAGATTCTGGTAGGCAGAGGCACAATTTTTCCCCCTTATTTTCCTCCCCAAAAACTAAGCTCGACCATATAGCTCCGTAGCGAAGCATGGGTATCAAGCTAGTTGCTTTATATTTAAGAAGAAAAAGCCACATCCAGCTAAATAGTCCTATGATGAATCTAATGTCAATCTTTGTGTTCTCCATCTTGAAGTCCTTCAGATGTATTTGCCTAAAGCAGCATACATTTCCAATTGATACTGCCCATGTCTAGTGGGCACCAAGCTGAAGACACTAACTTCTAGAGCAGTGTTCCTTAACCAGGACAATTTTAAAATGGGAGGACTTTCATTCCCAGAATTCCCCCAAACTGCCAAACTGACCCTACCTGGCAAGCATCTATACCTCCACCTGGAAAACCAGCGCAAAACATCCTGGGCTTTATCTGATTGCTGTAGTAATCAGGGCCATTGCAGATACTGGTGCTGATGATGGGTACACTGGCTTCTTGAAGGTCTTCAGACTGATGACCTACAAAGAAAGAGGAATCAGAAGCTACCTTTGTACAAGAGAACCTGGTGCTTCCATCAGCTCAATACCGTTTTGCAGTGGTTGGCAAGTTTTCCCCCGATGCCATGCTTCCCGCAAGCCCCAGTGTAAACCTGGGTTCCTCAGCTACTTATCACCTTCTCCGGGGACTGTCTGAATACAACTCAGCAAAATGAGACTTTTTATTGCAGAAAAGAATAAAGTCAGAGGTGGTAGTCAGCCAGTTCTGACCAGTTCTGGAGAACCAGTAGCGGAAATTTTGAGTAGTTCAGAGAACCAGAAATACCAGCTCTGACTGGCCCCGCCCCCATCTCTTCTCCGCCTCCTGAGTCCCAGCTGATTGGCCGGGTCTCCTGTGGTTGCCCTGCACAGGAGAACGGAGCTGGAAAGCAGGTTAATGGGGTGGGGAGGGGACGGAGATTTTGCAGTAACTTTCCCCTGCCACGCCCACCAAGCTACGCCCACAGAACCGGTAGGTTAAAAATTTGAATCCCACCACTGAATAAAGCCATATATAGACAGAAAAGATAGATCACTGCAGTACATTGAAATCGAACCCTTACATAGATCTACAGTTTTGGGTGTAAATTTTAGTCTTTTTCCTTCGTTCATGATCATAGATTTGTTGCTCATTGCCTGAATAGCCTTGGGAAGGACCTAATCGATAGCGCATAGTTGTTCTTTTTATTGTGGGAATGTGCTGGCATCTGCCTTACTCAGCTTACTGGGAACAGGTCAGGGCTCGGGAGTCCTTTGCCCTTCCTGAATTATGAATTATGACGACAAGGGATGCTGACAGTTGCAGTTCAACAACATCATTCTAGAGAGAGTCAGAGGTTCTCTAAGACAGGATTCTCAGATCATTCAGTTGAACTTTGGATCTGAAATGTTCTATTAGCAACCCAAATTCTTTTCAAAAGTTTTTTTAATTAGATCTTCCCAGGGGTGGGGCTGCTGGGGATTCGCAGGGGTTCAGGAGACCCTCTAACTAAGGTTCTGCCCAGTTCGGAGAATCCCCAAATCCCACTCCTGGCTGGCCTCGCCCCTCCCAGGAGTCCCATTTTGGATGCAGATAAGTGCAGGGCGCGCATGGAGCCTCAGGGAGGGCGAAAAATGGGCCTCCAGGAAGTTGGGGAAGGCCAGAAATGGACCCGTTTCCAGCTTACAGAGAGCCTATTGCTACCAGTTCTCCAGAACTGGTCAGAACGTGATGAATACCACCTCTGATCCCTTCCTTCCTTTTCTTCCTTCCTTCCTCCCTCCCACCCTTCCTTCCTCCCTCCCTCCCTCCCTCCCTTCCTTCCTTCCTTCCTTCCTTCCTCCCTCCTCCCTCCCTTCCTCCCTCCCTTCCTCCCTCTCTCCCTTCCTCCATCCCTCCCTCCCTTCCTTCCTTCCTTCCTCCCTCCCTCCTCCCTCCCTTCCTCCCTCCTCCCTTCCTTTCTCCCTCCCTCCCTTTCTTCCTTCCTTCCTCCCTCCCTCCCTCCCTTCCTTCCTTCCTCCCTCCCTCCCTTCTTCCTTCCTCCCTCCCTCCCTCCCTTCCTCCCTCCCTTTTTTCCTTTCTTCCTCCCTTCCTCTCTCCCTCCCTTCCTCCCTCCCTTCCTTCCCTCTATCTTCCTCCCTCCCTCCCTCCCTCCTTCCTTCCTTCCTTCCTCCCTCCCTCCCTTCTTCTTCCTACCTTCCTCCCTCCCTTCCTCCCTCCCTCCCTTCCTTCCTTTCTTCCTCCCTCCCTCCCTCCCTCCCTCCCTTCCCTCTACCTTCCTTCCTTCCTCCTTCCCTCCCTCCCTCCTTCCTTCCTTCCTTCCTTCCTTCCTCCCTCCCTCCCTTCTTCTTCCGACCTTCCTCCCTCCCTCCCTTCCTCCCTCCCTTCCTTCCTTTCTTCCTCCCTCCCTCCCTCCCTCCCTTCCTTCCCTCTACCTTCCTTCCTTCCTCCTTCCCTCCCTCCCTCCCTCTCTTCCTTCCTTCCTCCCTTCCTCAAAAAGCAGAACTTTTCAATTGATTGAGAACTCCAACCGTACAAACACGACTGCCATCTCGCGGCAGCAAGAGGACCTTACCATAGTATTGTGTGTTGCCCCATCCTGTCACCGTACAGATCTTCCCATCCACCAAAGTTTGCCCCAATGCTGGGAGGCAGATGGGCTGAATAAATTCTGTAAGAAGAAAAAAGAACCTTAAAAAACATTGCTATTGTCTTGGGTACGAGAGTCTTTCTTTCCCTGGCTCATAGCCACGAGTGGCAAGTTGCTTTCTGTGACTTTTCTGTGCTGAAAATTTCTCCTGATGTTTTTTATTTTTTTAACCAGCTGGAAGAGAGAATTTATGAATCGAAGGAAAAGTGACTTTCAATGGAATTTTCACTAGAGGGTGCTGGCCTTCCACAACTTTAGGAAGAAGAATCTAAGGAGGTTTTAAAGGTTTTTTTTTTAAAAAAATCTTGCCTTTATTATTTTATAAACAAAGTGGCAAACATACCTAATACTACTTCCTCCTCTTTTCTTTCATACCAGTGTGAAGATGTTGTACACAAATAAAGGATGGGTGGACTTTCCATTATGATGTCATGAGCCACCCAACTCCTGCCCAGCAATATTCCACAAATAACAGGTAAATGCGAGGCAGGTAGATTCATCAAAGAACATGTTTATTGGATACATCATATCGGGACAGCTAGTGAAAACCAACTCTGAAAGTTTTCCCTGGTTTATGACCATAATTAAAAGAGCAATTGTCATCCCCCCTAAGTGTCCAAATAAGGTAAAAGGACATATTGACATGAATCCATCTAACCTTTGCTCTTGGCTTCTGTTAAAGAAGTTGCTTGTACTATTTTGCTAAGGTTGGGAATCATTTGTTAGGAATTCATTCTGTAAAAGAATTGTATCCTTTTCTATCTGGTTTCTCGCCTCTGCAATTTGCTTCAGAACTACGCACATCCTTGGAGACAGTTTTCAGGAATACTCTGCTCCATAGATAAGGGGGCGCTGCCTAGGAGCGCAAACACACAAGGACAAGGGATACCGTGTAAGATGACAAAGCATGGACAGAGCATGGACAAAGAATACTCCATGGATTAGTGGGGGGGTTGGCATGGCCAAGACATTGCCCACATTGAATAACAAACTTTTGACTCTGATTGGCTAAACAAGTGTATAACTAGGTGTAGCTACTCCTTACAGGCATTTTGTCTGTATGTTTTAGATATAGTTTTGTCACTTTTACTTTGGCCATAAATAAAATGCTGTTTCTTTTTGCAAGCCACGTCTCAAATCTCACTCTCTTTGGCATCTCAGTGGCTCAGGAAACTTCTGGGACCTTACAAAGGTATTTGACCAAGTATTCCTTAGTCACTCCTCTCCTCCTCCAACTGTCACGTGTTGACCTTGGTTCCCACGAGATGACCTTGGTTCCCACGAGAAAGCTTTTTGTTTTAACTGCTAGCCAGTCTATCTACTTCCTCCTCTCCACCATCCCCTGCAAAGTTCGTGGCAACTATGAAGTAGCAAAAGATGACTTCAGACAGGTTCGCTTCAGAGTTGACACTCACCATTGAAGGAGAGTGGTGTGGCCAAGCGCAACAAGGCAATGTCATTGCTGTTCTCCTCACTGTTGGGATCCACAAAGGGCCTGTACCCACCATGGTACACAATGCTGGCCACGTCCATCTGCAGCCCCCGTATGGATAACTGAGATACAGCACCCACGAACACCTGCCAGCGGTACAAGACACGATTTCTCCTGCAAGGCAGACCCAAAAGGAGAAGGTTGGACAGCAGGTGAGATCAGTGGGACTTTGGATTTATCATCTTTGGACTTTTGATCAAGTTAATTAAGGATCTAGCAGCTGCATTCACATCACAAGCTAAACTTGATTCATTGGAACCTTGGTTAGGGTTGTTCCAAAGGTACTTTTTCAGGAGGTAATTGGACTTTCTTGTTTTTTCTTTTGAAGACATTTAGCTTCTTATCCAAGAAGCTTCTTCAGCTCTGACAGGATAATGGGGAATAGTTCATATTTTTTGATATGGCTTGTTAAATCCAGAAAATGGCTTTAATGACCAAGCAGAGCACATGGTGCAAACTCTGCCCAGATATATTATTTCATTTGCTTCAAAAGGCAAAAACAACATCCCTGGGATGTTTGGGGATTCTCTTTTTCAACAGCACATTGGGCCCATGGACTGTGGTTGAAGGTTAGATATCATGAGCAGCCTCGTTGCTAGATTCACATATTGCCCAAAATGTCCATTTATTTCATCAAAACTCAATTGTCTGAGTTCACACAGTCTGCTAAGCTTGAACTACTCAACTGTATTTTGACTTAGGATTCCCACCTAAGATCATAATCTTAACAAGCTGAAGAATCTTCAGGGCCTTAGAGACCAATGTAAATGCTTTTTGAGTAAAGTCTACAATTAGCAATAAATCAGAGTACATTTCTGAGGGCTTTCAGTTCTTTGAATTCCCCAGTTGGCTGTCATGCCCCCCTCGGAGTCTGAATCTGAGGAGGAAGATGAACAGGGAATGGGCGTGTGGCTCCATTGGCTGTGGAGGAAAGTGGGGAAGGGCAAAGTCTGGCTGGGCAGAGCAGGGAAGAGATAGAACAAGGGAGAGGGAATTCAGAGGAAGATCCAGGCCCATCCTCTCTTCATCTTAGGGCACGCAGGGAAGAACGGAGAAGAGAGCAACATGGGTTGTGTGGCTTACGAGGAAGGAAAGGCCCCTGATTCCCTTCACAAGGCACACCTGGGGAGGAAGTTAAAGGAGAGGCAGAGGGGTTGGGTGGTTTGAGTTTATCTAGTGTGGCTGTTATTATCTGAGTTCCTGGCATCCTCCCAATTGGTTTGATTTACTGCTGTGTTACTTCACTTCTGGAACTCCTTATCTTGCCCTGCCGGATTTATTACCTTATTTTGCCTTGTTGGATTTATAGTTTAAAGCCTTCTGTTTACAACGTTTTGGACTGGAATATCTGCAGCCAAAGACTGTTGCAGGTTCCTGGGGGAGTTTTTCTCCAGACCAGAAAGTAACTGGGGGCAAAGTTGGAGCTAATAAAAGGACCCCTACTTATTATCTGGCTGTGTTGCCCTTGTGTCACGCCCTGGGTCATCACACTGGCATGGCTGTGGCTTAGAATTCTGGGGGTTGAAAGCTAAACATCTGGAAGGCCCTTCTGAACTCCAGAAGTGCTCATCAACAGCTGACATACTTCCCTAATGAGCACTCAGAAACATCTGGTCAACTGTTAAGAATAATCAATATTACAAATCCGGATGTTATTCTATAGACGTATCTAGTCCGGAACTTACTCTGGAAAGCAGTGAGCTGCTGTAACTACCCATTCATTTGAGATGATGGAGCCGCCACAGAGATGTGTCCCATCGTAACGTAGGCTGACTTGCCAGGGCCATTTACCCAAACTGGCATCTTGGCCACCTACAATCCTGTCTACGGATAACTTCCTGCGTCCACAGTCTGCAAAGAATACAATAGTTTAATACCCATTCTGATGCAACTTTGCATCCCACATAACTTCATGGTTAAGTTTACAATTTTTATTAGCTTATAATATAAAATACAAAAGCAAATAGTAAGAAAGAAAAAGGAGGGAAAGGGGAAGAGAGAAGTATAGAAAAGAAGGGGAAAAAGGGGAAAAAAGGCATTGACTTCTAACTTCCTCTGGTGCAGTAGAATAAGACAGTAATATCAAACCTCAATTTTTTACTTTTCCATAATAGTATAAACTAGACATTTCTGTCACAACCATCTATCTAATCAGTAAAACCCAAAATCAAAGGTTCATTTTTTTTTCTACTTAAGCATAAAGTCCAGAAGCGGCTTCCAAGTAGAAACAGAAATACTTATGTTGTCTTCTTTGATCAAAACAGTTGATTTAGCCATCTCAGCTAATTCCATCACATAACTTCGTGAATGAAATCATATTCATGAGGAACAAGGATACTACAATAACCCAACTGAGTGCTTGTGTTGAAACCAACGAGAATTTAGATTTGAGCAAATCAGAAGACAGGAAAGCTGGACGTAGCATGTGGATAAGAGAAAGACCTGAGAAAGATTTGGAGAAAGGTTAAGGTGAGAAAGAAAGATTTGAATTGGAAGGGGGCAGAGAAAGACGACTAAAGATACCCTTGAAGTAGTTTGTGAGTTTCATACCTTGGCAAAGAGTTGCTAGGATCTGGCCTGTCAGACATTCACTGTGAGAAAGAGAAGAAAACTCAAGTCTACGGAAGGAGAAGTAAAGAGGCATTATCAAGAAAAGTGTGAACTCCCAATTTTTGAACTTTCGGTGGCATACAGAATATCTCTAGTTTCATTTCCTTAAATGATGACAGACTGATTACATTCAGTTCTCAGGGACTTCACCAACTGATCTCCTATGCAAAGATGAGACAATTCAGGAAAAGTAACTACTGTACATCATGTTACTTCTAAGCAAATCCTGGACCAAATTTTTTTTCCTTCCCCTTTTCCCTCCTTATCTTTTCATTATTTTTTATTTTTCATTATATCTTTGTATTTTATGAGCCGCAGTGGTGCAGTAGTTACAATGCAGTATTGCAGGCTACTTCTGCTGACTGCCGGCTGACTGAAATTTGACAGTTCGAATCCCACCAGGCTCAAGGTTAACTCAGCCTTCCATCCTTCCGAGGTGGGTAAAATGAAGACCCAGATTGTTAGGGGCAATAGGCTGACTCTGTCAACCACTTAGAGAGGGCTGTAAAGCACTGTGAAATGGTATATAAGTCTTAGTGCTATTGCTATTTCTTCCTTCCTTCCTTCCCTCCCTTCTTCCTTCCCTCCCTCCTTCCTTCCTTCCCTCCTTCCTTCCTTCCCTCCTTCCTTCCTTCCTTCCTTCTCATCCATCCATCCATCCATCCATACCAGCCCAAGATTGACTCAGCCTTCCCTCCTTCCGAGGTGGGTAAAATGAGGACCCAGATTGTTGGGGGCCATAGGCTGAGTCTGTAAACCATTTAGAGAGGGCTGTAAAGTACTGTGAAGCGGTATATAAGTCTAAATGCTAGTGCTATTTTATATTTTGATAAACCAATACAATGTGTTACCTGGCCGGAGTTGCTATTTTTAGACTGCTGACTTCCCATCATTCTTACCCATTGGCCAGGATGGCTGGAAATAATAGATGTTACCATGCACATTCAAGGCTGGGGAGGCCTGTGGATTTAAGCAAAGGAAAAGTGGGAAGAAGGAAGTGGTCCTTACCAGACAACAATGGCCTCTCTCAGTTTTTGCACAAAAGGCAGGCGGGACTCATCCACGCAGAAGTAGCCTGACGTTCCATTGGCACCTGTGCTGCCTGCATTCAGGACCAAATGGGAGAGAGATCTGGAACAGAGACAAATCCAGAGGTGGTATTCAGCAGATTCTGACTGGTTCTGGAGGACCGGTAGCGGAAATTTTGAATAGTTTGGAGAACTGGCAAGTATCACCTCTGACTGGCCCCATCCCCATCTATTCTCTGCCTCCCATTGAGTCTCAGCTGATCGGCTGGGACTCCTTTGGTTGCCCTGCACAGGAGAACGGAGCTGCAAAGCAGGTTAGTGGGGTGGGGAGGGAATGGAGATTTTGCAGTATCCTTCCCCTGCCATGCCCACCAAGCCATGCCCATAGACTCTGACTGGCTCCGTCCCATCTCTTCTCCGCCTCCCATTGAGTCCCAGTTGATCGGCTGGGTCTCCTTTGGTTGCCCTGCACAGGAGAACGGAGCTGCAAAGCAGGTTAGTGGGGTGGGGAGGGAATGGAGATTTTGCAGTCTCCTTCCCCTGCCAAGCCCACCAAACCACACCCACAGAACTGGTAGTAAAAAAATTTGAATCCCACCACTGTTATAGACCTTGTCATCACAGCCACATTTTTGGTGTACCTGACAAATCCCATCTCCTCACAACTAAGAGCTGCCACCTGGGCATCAGAGGAAGAAGAACACAGAAGCCTCCACTTCCCTTCAGTCTCATCATACACGGTCAGGCGCAAATCCTCGGAATTCACCTGAACTGAACAGAACAAAGGTAATGTTAAGACAGGACTATCCCAGCTCCTTTGTGGCCCCCCAGGTACACTGGCTGATCCAGCAGTGGGATCCTACCTGTTCCACTACTGGTTTGGTGATCACACATGTGTGCACACCTAAAGTGCACGCAGCTTTCCACACACCAGCTGAGGCCTGCAGGACCAATCAGCTGAGAGGATAAAGAAGAGAAAAGCACAGGGGTGAGCGGGAAGGCCGATCCTGCACTTTTCTCTTCTTTCTCCTCTCAGCTGATCATCAGAGGTGTTTTTTTTTTTTTAAACTACCAGTTCAGGCGAACCAGTACAAACTGGTAGCATGCCATCACTGGATTGATCTCATCTGTTGCTGAGCTACAGCTGCTTTTTAATCAGACTGGCTGGGAATTGGAGAAGCTATAGTCCCAGAGTTCCTGAAGACGTCAGGCTGGAAAAAGATGAGGCGATGTCACTGGTGGCAGAAGAGTTCCACAGCCCTTTGTCGCATACTCACCCGCATATAAGCTTTCCTTTTCACTCCCAAGCACAGACACCACTGCAGTGGGAGATAAGAAGGCTGATTAGAACATTGCTCAGCAGGAAGACAATGACAACAGAAGCAAAACCCATGTTCTACAGAAGTTAATGCTTGCTCTTCACAGCGGGGAAACCTTTAGAAATAGGGTGGGTGGACTGAGAGAGAGTGGCTGGTTCAAAGTCACCCAGCTGGCTTTCATGCCTAAGGAGGGATTAAAACTCACAGTCTCCTAGTGATTGACCCAAAGTCACCTGGCCAGCTTTCATGCCTAAGGCAGGACTAGAATTCACAGTGTCCATGTGATTGACCCAAAGTTATCCAGCCAACCTTCGTTTTCTAAGGTAGGATTAGAACTCACAGTCTCCTAGTGATTGATGCAAAGTCATCCGGCCAGCTTTCGTGCCTAAGGTAGGACTAGAACTCACAATATGCTAGTGGTTGGCCCAAAGTCATCCAGCCAGCTTTCATGCTGAACTATCATTGTATGCAAGTCAATGATAAGTCAATTTGCATGCATATCCTCATTCCTGCCAACCTGCAGCTGAAATTCACTGGTTTTATTTTACATCACAACTGACCCCAATTTCTTGACTGGAACCCATCCAGAATTGGGTCTCAGACGGTGGGGAGGATATATAAGTGTTTTAAATAAAGAAATAAACCTCTCTCTGACCCACAAGGTATCTTACCTATTGCCCAAATCCCAACTCCGATTCCAGCCAAAAGCAGGAAGGCGCCGGCTCCCACTGCCGTAACTTTAGGCAGAGTCCAACTGCATGTTTTAAATTCTCCTGAAAGATAGAAAGATCATCAGACAGCAAAGGTCAGAGCTGTCCCCATCAGGCAGAAGCAGGTATTGAAAAACACCTCCCCTGATACCATTAATAAGAGAGAGAGGGTTTCCCTCAAGTTAGGAAGAGAAAATGGAGAAAAATGGCAATATTTCAGAACGACTTGGACTTGCCATTGTACATAATGCCAATCTAGGATGTTTGCCACCAGAGGTGGTATTCAGCAGGTTCTGACAGGTTCTGGAGAACCGGTAGCAGAAATTTTGAGTAGTTTGGAGAACTAGTAAATACCACCTCTGACTGGCCCCACCTCCATCTCTTCTCCACCTCCTGAGTCCCAGCTGATCGGCTGGGTCTTCTTTTGTTGCCCTGCACAGGAGAACGGAGCTGGAAAGCAGGCTAGTGGGGTGGGGAGGGAATGGGGATTTTGCAGTAACCTTCCCCTGGAGTGGGGTGGAAATGGAGATTTTACGGTATCCTTCCCCTGCCATGCCCACCAAGCCACACCCACCAAGCCAAGCCAAGCCCACCAAGCCAACCACACCCACCAAGCCATGCCCACAGAACCGGTAGTAAAAAAAATTGAATATCACCACTGTTTGTCAACATCCTAATACAAAGGCCGTGAGGATGAGTATACTGCGGTACCTTGATACTCATCGTTAATTGGTTCCAGCAGACACAATGAGTACCAAAACGATGAATACCTAACACATTTTTCCCATAAGGAATAATATAGTGAGTCACAAGGCAGCCGACACTGATAAACTGACTACCAA
The DNA here is from genome assembly GCA_023653725.1 of Bungarus multicinctus. NCBI lineage: Eukaryota > Metazoa > Chordata > Lepidosauria > Squamata > Elapidae > Bungarus > Bungarus multicinctus. Next base: position 9,852,482 of record CM042835.1, on the reverse strand, counting down.
ACAAACAACGAGTAAGGGATAACGTTTTCCCATCAAAATGTGTTGAGTACCAAATTCGATGAGTTTCAAAGCAATTGAGTACTAAGGTACCACTGCAGGGGTGGAATTCTACCAGTTCGCACCTATTCACTAGAACCGGTTGTTAACATTCTAAGCAGTTCTGAAAATCGGTTGTTAGAAGAAATTATTGGCCTAATCCTGTAAGGAAGGCAGGAAGGAAACATTCTGGTGTTGCTCACAGAAACTGCCTCTCCGTTAACCCTTATTACATTCTTGGCAGGACTAGATTTCCTTTCTCAGGAACTTCTCTGGAGTTATTTTTTGCTCCTTTTGCTGGTTCTTTGCTTGTGTGGATTGACCATTCAAAGTTGCAATGGCACTGAAAAAAGTAACTTATGACCATTTTTCACACTTACGACTGTTGCAGCATCCCCAGAGTCATGAGAGGCCAGGCGAGGAGATGCATGCCTCGATGTGAGTGATATTGAGTTGGCCACACCCAGCCAATAACATGACCATCGAGCCATGTCCACCCAGTCACATGACCACCAAGCCACGCCCACCAACTAAGCCACGCCCACAGAACCGGTTGTTAAAAAATCTGAATCCCACCCCTGTATCACTGTATATACCAAAGCAAACAAGCCGTAAGACATGGATTTGTACATGTGAACCAGGTCTATGCTATACTATCACAATATTTAGTTTTCTGGATGGTCTTCAGAAACTCCACTTTTGAACCTAAAACTAAACCGAGAGGAAAGAAACCATTATTATTATTATTATTATTATTATTATTATTATTATTATTATTATTATTATTATTATTATTATTATTATTATTATTATTATTATTATTATTATTATTATATAAGAGAGAAGTGCCAGAGGTCTCCCTTGAGAGCAAACAGCTTTGCATTTCTCCTGAATGCCTGAAGATATTCATCTTAAAGTCCTGCTCAAACATGAAAGAGCGATGAGAAGGTTTAAGGATTCAGGGGAGGAAAGTAAGCTGTTGGGTTTTTCCTTCCCTTCTCTCTTTCTATGGTTCAACTCACCATCTTTTTCGGCCATCTCAAAAACAATTAACCATCAAAGCTGCTGTTCGGAGGTCCAGCTCTTCAGACCCAGTGACCTTTGGTCCAGTCCCCAAGTCCTAAAATCAGAAAGGAAGAATGACACGAGTCTCTTTTTCTTCAGTAGAGCCAGGGGTGGGCTTCAAACATTTTAGCAATGGGTTCTCTGCCCGGTTGCTGGGTGGGCGTGGCCATGGTGGGCGTGGCCTAGTCGGCCTCCTGCATCATAGTGGAGGGTGGGGACTTTTTTGTCCTCCCCGGGGTCCGGAGGCTCTCTGAAAGCCAGAAACAGGCCCATTTCCGGCCTTCCCGAACTTCCGGGAGTCCTGTTTTTCACCCTCCCCTAAGCCTCCACCATTTTTACTGCTCTTACATGGTGACTCCTGGGAGGGGAGGGGTGGGCGGGGCCAGCCAGGAGTGGGATTTGGTGGGTTCTCTGAACTGCATAGAATCTTAGTTAGGGGCTCTCCTGAACTCTTGCGAACCCCAAGCAGCCCCACCCCTGAGTCAAGCTACAAGTCTCTTTTTCTTCAGCTAGAGTTGACTCGTGTTCCTCTTAGAGCTTGCAAAATTCTACCTGGAATTTCCTACTAGCATTGAAGCATCGACGGTTATTTAGCTTCTCCTATTTAGTTATGCTGTTATTGCTCAGTCGCTAAGACATGTCCAACTCTTCCTGACTCCATGGGGCACAGCATGCTGGGTTCCCCAGTTCTCCACAGCCTCCCAGAGTTTGCCCAAGTTCATGTTCCTATTTAGTTATTTCGTTGGGTGAATTTCTGAGGAAGTTAAACACATAACTATTCCTCAAATCTGAAATCTGGGCTGCTTTGGGATTCATTCATTCATTCATAGATGATAGATAGATGATGATAGATAGGTAGGTAGATAGATAGATAGATAGATAGATAGATAGATAGATAGATAGATAGATAGATAGATAGATAGATAGATAGATAGATAGATAGATAGATAGATAGATAGATAGATAGATAGATAGATAGATAGAATTCTTTATTGGCCAAGTGTGATTGGACACACAAGGAATTTGTCTTGGTACAAATGCTTTCAGTGTACATAAAAGAAAAGATACATTCGTCAACAATAATCAGACATAACACTTAATGATAGTTATAGGGTACAATAAGCAATCAAATCATACTAGGAAACAGTCAATATAAATCGTAAGGATACAAGCGACAAAATTACAGTCATACAGTCACAAGTGGGAGGGGATGGGTGATAAGGAGTGATGAGAAGATTAACAGTAATAGTAGTGCAGAGTTTGTAAATAGTTGGACAGTATTGAGGGAATTATTTGTTTAGCAGAGTGATGGCTTTTGGGAGAAAAAACTGTCCTTGTGTCTAGTTGTTCTGGTGTGCAGTGTTCATTCATTCATTCATTCATTCATTCATTCATTCACTCATTCTTTCATTCCACAGAACAGTTTGGCCTTCCAGGTTTCCACTGAAGCCTAAACAACATCTGGCTGCTTCAGTGACTGTCAGAGGGCTGATCTGTTGCGCAAGGATCAAAACCTTCTTCCATATCATTTTTGAAACATGTGCAGTCCTAATGCCCAGGACTTGGATGCTAAAAACCTGATTTGCCTTGAGCATCCTAGATTAACCTAGCAAAACACATTACCGCTCTGTGACTGAAGTAGCACCATTCAGGCACCAGAAGAAGCTGTCAGCAAGGCTGAAGGAATCTCCAGATTTGCAGACAAGTTGACAGTGATTAGTCTCATTCTCTCCCCCCCAACACACACACACACACACAATATACATAACACCCAAAAGCAGCGGTTGAGGAAAGAACACGCTCAACTGTTAAGGGGGGGAAATGGAATTTACCGGAAGATAGTTTGCCTCTCTGCAGCTCTGGATTAACCATTAAGCAAAATAAGCACAGACACCAAGTGAAGGGGAGGGGGAGTTTATTTATTCTCTTAGCTACCAGGCCCTTAACTCTTCCACTGCCGTAACTGAGTTTAACAAAACTTTTTGATTAGTTGCCCTTATCCGCGGTGTTTGACTTTAATCTGCATTGTTTAAAGAGTGACTGCCGTTTCAAAGTGTGGTTTGCAAACGCCATCAGATCCCATCTTTGTTTCCATTTCAGGGCAATTTCATTTCAGTCAAGGGGAATCGTTGTTGAGTTGTGCTTAGGGCTTCAATCCAATTATGGGACTTAATGAATACTCTATATTGAAGCATGGCTGTAAATCCCACTTGCAGGACGCACATTTTCTCCCAATGTGTACGGGTGGTCTTCAACTTACAACCGTAACCGAGTCTGCAATTCCCGCTGTAAGTCGTGATGATTGTTCAGCAGGACACCACATGGCCATGCCTGCCGTGGTGGCGCAGTGGTTAGAGTGCAGGACTGCAGGTTACTTCTGCTGGCTGCCGTTCAGCAGTTCAATTCTCATTGTTTCAAGGTTGATTCAGCCTTCCATCTTTCCAAGGTGGGTCAAATGAGGACCCACATTGTTGGGGACAAGAGGCTGACTCTATAAACTGCTTAAAGAGGGATGTAAAGCACTGTGAAGTGGTATATAAGTCTAAATGCTATTGCTAGTGCTCAATGGTGGGATTCAATTTTTTTACTACCGGTTCTGTGGGCATGGCTTGGTGGGTGTGGCAGGGGAAGGTTACTGCAAAATCTCCATTCCCTCCCACCCCACTAACCTGCTTTGCAGCTCCGTTCTCCTGTTCAGGAGAGCCCAAAGGAGACCCAGCTGGGACTCGGGAGGCAGAGAATAGATGGGGGCGGGGCCAGTCAGAAGTGGTATTGGCCAGTTCTCTGAACTACTCAAAATTTCCATTGCCGGTTCTCCAGAACTGGTGAGAACCGGCTGAATACCACCTCTGCTCATGCTGCTTAACAACCGTCATGACTTATGACTGAAATTAGAGACTCAAGTTGTAAGTTGAGGATTACCTGTACCTTACTGGAAGAAAATGTGCATCATGCAAATGGGATCTGTAGTCATGCTGCAATATGGAATGTTTGTAAATAATTCTTTTGTGGCACTTAAGAATTGCAGCAATCATAAAGCAAATAACCCCAATCATTAAATGTACACAGTATAAATATGAGGCATTACTGGTATGTATTTATTTGGATCCCACCTTTATTGTATTTTATAAATAACTCAAAGTGGTGAATGTTTCCAACAAAGCTTCCTCCTCCTATTTTTACCCACAACCACTATCCTGTGAGGTGGGTTGGGCTGAGAGAGTGTGACTGACCCAGGGTTACCCAGCTGGCCAAGATGCAACTAGAACTCAACATAAATTCTTCCTCCATACAATTTGAGATGGGCTTAATAAATAGCTGATTTATTAAAATTGTGTTATTGATCGCTTCATTTGTCTAGTCATGCATTCCAATAGGGCAGAGTGTGACTCTGCTTGCTTTTGGTTAAAATAAGCTAATCAGGCTTCACAGTTTAGAAAGCAAAGTTTGTGGTTGTTTATCGTGTTGTGAATAATTCAATAAATCCTAGCTCAACAACTTGGAGCTTCATCAGTGCAAAGATTCAGGAGGGAGCCACTATTCCTGCAGCATGTATCCTGTTGCATCTTAGGTGCCATTTGTGAAAAACAAACTTGCAGACCAATATTGCCTCTGGCTCAATCCCACTCAGTTCCTCTTACCTGTTTTAACTTGTTAAAGAAACATGCCAAAATTCTGGCACCTTTAGGTCAATCAAATGAGACACTTTTCAAACAGAGATGCCAAATTTTAAAGGACACTTCAATTGCCCAGCCAGCAACAGCTGGAAAAGCTAATTTTCCCCTCTACACTTTTATCCTAAAATATGTTCGTGGTTCTGTTTCAGGCAACACTTGCATAAAATGCTAAGACTGCTGAGTTTGCATTGGGGTTCAGGGTGCTGTGGTTTGTGTTGGTGACTCAGCATTTTGTGGGATCCTACCAGAGCTGGTATTCAGCAGGTTCTGATCAGTTCTGGAGTACCAGTAGCAGAAATTTTGAGTAGTACGGAGAACTGGCAAATACCACCTCTGACTAGCCCTGTCCCCATCTATTCTCTGCCTCCCAAATCCCAGCTGATTGGCTGGGTCATCTTTGGTTGCCCTGCACAGGAGAACAGAACTAGAAAGCAGGTTAGTGGGATGGGGAGGGAATGGGGATTTTACAGTATCCTTCCCCTGCCGTGCCCAACAAGCCATGCCACGTCCACCAAGCCATGCCCACAGAACCAGTAGTAAAAAAAAATTGAATCCCACCATTGATCTCAACCCCTTGGGTTTCTTTGTTCAGTGAATCTAGATTTCCCAAATCAAGCAAGTGATGGGAATCCATCCAGAATGGCTGGCACAGTCTGGTACTCTTTTACTGGGAAGAACATATCCAAAATGCAGACGCAATCTTGTATGACAATCTTTTTCACAAAAGTATTCACAAGGAAAGAAGACATTAACCTTGGAAATGGAAAAAAATTCCATCCTCCACCCCACCTAAGCTATATTCGTAGAATACTCTGAGAGTAGTGATTGAAGGAGTTCAAAGCATACAGTTGATGAAAAGGTGAAATTTAAAATACAACAAATCCTTTATTGCTGTGGACTCAGATTGTCTTTCTAAAAATGTTTGAGAATCCACCTTACCCTCAGGTATTTAAATTGCAAAATTATTGGGTTCAATGTCTGCAAGAGTTTAAAGTGCCACACAAATACACAAACCGATGGCACTAGTCTGATACGGTATGGGGTCTCCTGCTTGAGCAGGGGTTGGACTAGAAGACCTCCAAGGTCCCTTCCAACTGAGCATTATTACGCTCAGAGAACCCAGCCACTGTTTAAGCAAGTTGCATGAACCAAGTTGTCCTATTAAACCCCAGCATGGTTTATTTGTTTGGATATGCATGATAAATGAATGCAACATTTATATTTTGATCACCTGGGTTTCAGATTTAGGGTGCTATCAGAGGTGACCCAACCTCAGATAATCCTGCCAGGAACCATCTGCAGAATACGGGGCACAGCAGAGCCCATTCCTTCTGGAGTCAAATTTTGGCCATCACCAAGATAGGGCTACTAAATACATTGGGTCACTAGATGGTAGCAACGAGCTAGGGTTTTCTGTGGCTCTTTGTGGCCACTTAGTGGCCCCATGAAGTATTACAACTCAGGGTGTCTGACTAAAGAATAGATAGGAATGGCTTATTATAGAATCCAAGGCAAAAGGTTTATTGAACTAATTAAACATGAATTAATTTAGAAAGAACAATATTACATTTAATTATATATATTAAATATTACATACACTGGCAGAAGAACAATTTATTCCTGTGAGATTGCAGTGATATGGATAAATCGATGCCATGGAATCTAACAGTTACTTTATCTTCATGGAATAACTATGGATGCTAATCAGGAGGTCAACTTTCTCTGAATTCTCCCTCTATTCAAACACCACAAAGAGATATTTTAACATTTAGATCAGGGGTGTCAAACTCAAGGCGGGGGGGGGGGGGGTCGGATCTGGCCCATGGAGTGCTTAGATCTGGCCAGCAGGGCTACCTTGGAAACAGTGAAGGACTGGACCGCAGGTCTTCTGCCAGCGAAAATGGAGCTCTGGAGGGCTGCAGGCGGCTGTCCTGACTACTTTATGTACTTTATGACTACTGTGGTTCAATAATGCCAATTCGGAAAGAGGGTTAATTCAGAAACTTAATTCAGAAACTAAACAACTTTTAAAAGTGTTAGGAGCATCCTTGGTATGACTTTATTTCTGATCCTAAGGCAGAATATGTCAATGAATACTTCAGCTTCAACCACAACATACATTAGCACACAATAGATATAAACTCAAGGTTAACCGCACCAAACTTGATTGCAGGAAATACGACTTCAGCAACAGAGTGGTCAATGTCTGGAATACTCTACCTGACTCTGTGGTTTCTTCCCCAAACCTCAAAAACTTTAACCTTAGACTGTCTACTATTGACCTCACCCCTTTCCTAAGAGGTCAGTAGGGGACGTGCATAAGCGCACCAACGTGCCTACCGTCCCTGTCCTATTGTTTCTTTTTATTACTTCTTATATGTATCCATGTATTAATAACTATGTTTTTACTTATACCTATTATCTTATAAGCAATTGACAAAAATAAATAAATAAAAAAGTCGTTGGCAACCTGCTCCCACAAATTAACTAATGAACTCTCTGACACACACACACTAATTCAGAGAGAGAGAGAGGAGAGCAACTTTGGTTATCCAGGCTGGGCAACCAATTCTGCTCTCGAAAGAACCGGGAGAAGCGAGACTGGGCGACCTTGTACCCTCCTCACCTGGCTCTTCCACCGCCTCAACCGCCGCGGAGGACTCGCCTTCTTCCAGCCCAGGGAGGCGCGCTCTTCATCGCCGGGACGGGAGGCGCTGCCGGTGGAGAGAGGCGCTTCTGCCCCGAGCCAACTGATCCTCCTGGGCCGAGCGGCGACGAGGAGGAAGGCAAAAGAACCAAGCGTGGAGGAGGACCGGGAGATCGCAGCGGCCGCAACCGGGCAGGAACGGAGAAGGGATCTCCGCCGAGGGTGGGAGAAAGGTAGAGGGCGGGGCTAAAGGGCGGGGGGCGGGGCTTCGGCTGTTTCCATATTCCGCCTCTAAAGGGAAGAAGAGCTGAGTGGAGGAAAGGCGACGCCGAGGTTGCGTGTCCAGCTGGAACGTCGGAACCGATCCCAAAGGGACGCAGACAGATAGATAGAAGAAAAAGAGGGGGGAGGGAGGGAGGGAGAGAAGAAAAAAAACAGACAGACAGAAGAAAAGAGCGAGAGAAGAAAGAGAGAGGAAAGAAGAGAGAGAGAAGAAAGAGAGGAAAAAAGAGAGAGCGAGAAGAGAGAGGAAAGAAGAGAGCGAGAGAAGAAAGAGAGGAAAAAGAGAGAGAGCGAGAAGAGAGAGAGGAAAGAAGAGAGAGAGAGAGAAGAAAAAGAGGAAAGAAGAGAGAGTGAGAAGAGAGAGGAAAGAAGAGAGAGAGCGAGAAGAGAGAGAGAGGAAAGAAGAGCGAGAAGAGAGAGAGAGGAAATAAGAGAGAGAGAGAAGAAAAAGAGGAAAGAAGAGAGAGTGAGAAGAGAGAGGAAAGGAGAGAGAGCGATAGAAGAAAGAGAGAGGAAAGAAGAGAGGGAGGGAGGGAAGAAAAAGAGTGGAGGGAGAGGGAGGGAGAGAGAGATCCTGGTTTTTCCTTGTCGGAGGTGTTTTTTTGGTTCAAGGGTTCCTAAATTAGGGAGCCCGAGCGCATCTCAGGAAAGCAGCGCCGAGCACCCCTTGTTGAGGATGCAACCAAAGCCAAGGTCGGGTCTCCAAGGGCGTTGAGACTTGACACCTTCCAGGTCCATCGGTCTCCTGGCAATGCGGAGAGAAGCCTGTCCGGTGGGCGAAACCTGGAGATCCAGGGAGTCCCGGCTCTTTAGAGAGGATGTCAGCGGGCCCGGAAGGGTGGCTCTGGGATGCCAATGCTTTCGCGGTGGGGCCCCTTCCCCAGCCTAGCAGGCTCCTGCCGGGGATCTCTGCTTTTAAAGGCAGCCGGCCACAAAGAGAGAAGCGCGCCTTCTTAGAGGGGCGTCGCTTGGCCAGGAAAGTGCCAGAGCAGCTCCTCTCTTCCGCCACTTCTCTCCCTCCACCCCACCCCCACCCCCCAGTCCCGCTGCTTTCTGAAAGAGACCATTGTCCGGGCCACCTGAGGACGCACCTGGGAGCTAAGAAACGTACACCAGCGAAAGAGGAGGAGCCGACCGCAGCACAAATCGCCCCCCATACACAGGCAGGCAGGCAGGCAGACAGACAAGAGAGAGAAGAAAGAGAGAGGGGGAAAAAAAAGAGGCAGACAGACAAAAGAAAAAAGAAAGAGAGGAAAGGAGAAAGAGAGATGGGAAGAAAAGAAAGGGACAAATAGAAGAAAAAGAAAGAGAGAGAGGAAAGAGAGAGAGAGAAGAAAGAAAAAAAGGAAGAGAGAAAAAAGAGGGGGAGGGGAAGAAAAAAAGAAGAAAGAGACTTCCACCTATTTTTAAAGACCGCTGAACAAGCTGCAGCCCCCTCCAAGCAGGACATAATAAATTCAGGTTTCTTCCCAGCAGGCAAGGATCTGCTTTGAGTCTTCAGCTCCTGGGGACTTTATGAATAAGTTCATGTATAGAAGTAGTTGGGTTGCCTTTTCCCAAGATAATGGGGTTTCTTGAAGGGAAGGGGGACCTTTCTGCTCTAGCCCACCCTCCTGGGCACTCTTGGTGGTGTGCCATGCTGCTTAGCTTTGCCAGGATCCTCCCCAAACAGCAGCAGAATTGCTTGACCACAAAATCAAATTGGATCTGGTTAAATAATAAAAGAGCCATTCATTCTCATGCAGATTGGAATCTAATAAATACAATTATTAATTATTCAGCTGCAGTTTGTATTGAACTAAAAAAAAAGCATGCAGCTTTTCTGGAAATGATGCAAAAATAAGAGTCAGAGTTTGCTTAATAAAAAAAAAGCCCTCAGGAAGTGAAAGGAAGGGAAGGAAAGGAAAGAGGGAAAGGGAAGGGGAAGGGGAAGGAAAAGAAAGGAAAGGAAAGAGGGAAAGGGGAAGGGAAGGGGAAGGAAAAGAAAGGAAAGGAAAGAGGGAAAGGGGAAGGGAAGGGGAAGGAAAAGAAAGGAAAGGAAAGAGGGAAAGGGAAGGGGAAGGAAAAGAAAGGAAAGGAAAGAGGGAAAGGGGAAGGGAAGGGGAAGGAAAAGAAAGGAAAGGAAAGGGGGAAAGGGGAAGGGAAGGGAAAGGAAAAGAAAGGAAAGGAAAGAGGGAAAGGGAAGGGGAAGGAAAAGAAAGGAAAGAGGGGAAGGGGAAGGGAAGGGGAAGGAAAAGAAAGGAAAGGAAAGGGGGAAAGGGGAAGGGAAGGGAAAGGAAAAGAAAGGAAAGGAAAGAGGGAAAGGGGAAGGGAAGGGGAAGGAAAAGAAAGGAAAGGAAAGAGGGAAAGGGGAAGGGGAAGGAAAGGAAAAGGAAAGGAAAATTAGCTTGGACAGGACTGCAAACTATCCAAACTGTATTTTAGGGTGCCTCAGGAAGTAGGCTGACTCAATCAAGTGAAGCTGTTCTGTAAATGATGTCATGGCATCAAAGCCGTGCCTGTTCATTTTCCACTGTGCCCTAAGCTCCCCGACCTATAGCAAGTTAAACACTAACCTAGCTTTGTCCTGAATAAACTTGCCATGTGAACACAAGCGAACGGTCATCCACATCCAGAGAATCGGATTAACTGAGTGAAACACGGTTAAGGTACTCGGGGGTGAGAACGTCAGGGGTGTGTTTGTGTGAAGCCCACCAATTTCTCCTGGGTCTGTGAGATTTTCCACGCTGGAGAATCCAGAAGGCCTTTTGTCAGTGGTGGGATCTGGAAGAGGCAGGAGACACCTACCCAAAGTAAACAAACCATTTGTCACAGGGAAGGGGAAGGGTGTCCGTGGATCATTCACTCCTTGAAAAACAGGTGCAAGTTCAGGAAATGTGCTTCAAACATAAAAGGGAAGAGACCTCTGAGGTCTGAAGGTTCAGTTACTGATTACCTGGGCAGCCAGCCTGGGTAGCTGTTGGAAGCTGACCTGGAGAGGGGAAGGGAATGGGGGAAAGCAAGAAAACAGCAGTTCTTAACCTCCTGAATTTGTCCCTTGCACAGAGTAAGAAAAATTGAGCCAAACGTAGAGTATCTCCCATTCCTTACTTCAGTTCTCCACCTACACCCTGGAACAGGCTCTCCATCAGGGAAAATAGGCCAGGAAATTGCTGGCTTTTGAGGATTTGGGGTCCATAAAGGACCAGTTAGCACTAGTTATTTGTTATTAATTGGGATATTCTTTTCTGTGCAAAGAAACAGAGAACTAGGGCAAAATAAGGCCTATTTTCTGGATTCAGAAAACGCCAGTTTCCAAACTCAGAATCAGAATAGAGCTGGAAGGGACCTTGGAAGTCTTCTAGTCCAGCCCCCTGGTCCAGCAGGAGCTCCTATACCATTTCAGACAAGTGGCTGTCCAGTTTCTTCTTAAAAACCTCCAGTGATGAAACACCCACAACTTCTGGAGGCAAAGTTGTTCCACTGGTTGATTCTCCTCACTGTTAGGAAGTTTCTCCTTAATTCCAGGTTGCTTCTCTCCTTGGTTAGTTTCCATCGTTTCTTGTCCTGCCTTCTGGTGCTTTGGAGAATAAGTTGACTTCCTCTTCTTTGTGGCAGCCCCTCAAATACTGAAATACTGCTATCATGTCCCCCTTAGTCCTTCTTTTCTCTAGAGTAGCCAAACCCAAATTCTCCAAACATTCTTCATATGTTTTAATCTCCAGGCTTTGAATCATCTTACTTGCTCTTCTCTGCACCTTTTCCAAAGTCTCAACATCTTTTTTGTAATGTAGTGACCAAAACTTGATGCAATATTCCAGGTGTGACCTTACCAAGGCTTTATAAAATGGTACAAATACTTCAAGTCGTTTTGATGCCTCTGTTTATTCAGCCAAGGATTGTATTAGCTTTTTTGGCTGTTATCAATTCAGGGGGCAAAACCAATCATACCGTACTCCATGTTGGAGGCAGTCCAACTGTTTTTGTGGTATTTGAACAGCACCCTTATTTTAATCCTTTTGTGTGCCACCCAGAGTCACCTGTGCGATGTGAGCATCTATATGAGTGTAATAAACAAATAATCCCCATTGTTTTCTTGACGTTTGGAAGTTTCTTGTTAGCTGAGCCATTCTTCTGAGTCAGAAAGTTTAAAAAATCCAGCGTACTATTCATGGAATGAAACTGGAGTATTTGCCATCAGTTGAAAAGGCGGGGAAGGCAGCTGAGAAGAGAGGATGGCCCACTCCCTCCAAGCCAAAAGCAGGGTGAACATGGCATCCATTCTCAAAGAAAGAAAGTGGTTGGGTAACATTAGGACATGGTGGCTCAGTGGCTAAGATGCCGAGCTTGTCGATCAGAAAAGTCGGCAGTTTGGCGGTTCGAATCCCCAGTGCCGCGTAACGGGGTGAGCTCCCGTTACTTGTCCCAGCTTTTGCCAACCTAGCAGTTCGAAAGCAGATTTTAAAAATGCAAGTAGAAAAATGGGGACCCATTTGGTGGGAAGGTGAACAGCGTTCCGTGGGCCTTCCGGCCACATGACCACAGAGACGTCTTCGGACAGCACTGGCTCTTCGGCTTTATAATGTAGATGAGCACCCCCCCGCCCCCCAGAGCTAGAAACAACTAGCACGTATGTGCGAAGGGAACCTTTAGCTTTACTAACATTAGTGCACATCAGTAAAGTAACTTGTGATTCACTGGGCCAAAGTAAAAAGAGGTTAATTATTGTTGAATCCTGGATGAACCGCCTATTGTCTTTTATACCTTACCAAATTGCTTCTTTTATTGGCTGTGACTGTAAGAAGCAGAGTTCACCAATCTCTGAAGGAGTATGGATCCCCCCACCCTGGTTGTCCTATGATTGTGCCAAACCAACTCTTCAGATGCACAGATCTCTTCTCCACCCTGGAGCATCCTGGCAGAAAATGCACCTCCTGGGGGCACAGCAGTGTGTATTATACGAAGAGTGTGAGTGCTTTATTTCCAATGGAGTGTGTGCTTCGGCATGGTTTTTCTTTCCTCCTCTGTGTACATAAAAAAGAAAGGCTCCAGGTCTTAGACTTTGGAGGGCATACCTGTCCTTTATGGGCACACCTGGTCATAATAGGAGAGGGCATCACTGTGGCATAATGAGAGATAAGCAAATAGTGGCCTTTCTGGGCCAGGTATCCAGAGCCACAAGCCTCTCAAGGTGATGCTGTTTCTATTAGTACTGAAGCCTCTGGCGGGGGTAAGTCTACTCTACCTTTTTGACTTGAGAAGAAGAGGAGATGTTTGGGAAAACAGGATTGGAGTTCCGATGAGCCTTTTTTATCGGGACAGGGGAGACAGAGAGAACAATTTTGGATTCCAGTAGTGTTGCTGGTGTGAACATATAGTGGACTTACAAATCTCCCTCCTTCCTCTTCTCCCTCCTCCTCCTCTTCCTCTTCCATGGAGTAGGAACATATTGGGTCATGAAATGCCTGCAAGAAAACAGCCAACACTCAGAGATCACCAAGAACCCCATAGGCGTCCTCCTCCTCCATCCCATTTCCATTCTTCCTTTCCTCTTCCTCTTCCTCCTCTTCCTCTTCCATGGAGTGGAAACATGTTGGGTCATGAAATGTCCTGCAAGAAAATCACCAAGCTCAGAGAGCACCAAGGAAACCCACAGTCCTCTCCTCCTCTTCACAAGCCCCACTCCCTTCTAGCACTGATGACATTCCCTAGTTGGATCAGGAAACATCTGCAAGAAAACAGCCAAAGCTCAGAGATCACCAAAGACCTCATAGGCAGCCACTTCCTCCTCCTCCTCCTCCTTTTCCATGGAGATGGAACATGTGTGCGGTGGCATAATCACATGAATGCCATCATTTAATACCAAAGTGAGTTTTGGGTACACAATGATGTAAGAGTGGTACTAACATGATAACACGTGGGTATGGTTCACGTGTGGTTTTGGAAGTGGCATCATTTGCCACCAATCGCCCTGAGTGTGAACTGAATGTGCACCCTAAAATTAAATTCTGTAGACTTGGACATTAACATATTTAAAGTTTGAAAAGACTCTAGCTTAGCAGTCTTACTATTGTAATGATCTGAAGCGTTCACATTGTCTCGTTCCAGTGATCAGCTGCAATCGCAAAAGTCCAAACACATTCAGAGCTGATCATCATATCAACATAACTTGCAATAAAGAGCTTTTATCAGATATTTTCTTTATTACAGACCTCACCCCTCTAGAAAATGGTAAGTGATGAATTGTTAAGTCAGGGAGGAAAAAAAGAGTGAATTATATTTTATTTACAATTATAATTACACCCTACGTGGGGTATAATTAGATGGGGCAAAACTCTTATTTTAAATCCACAACATCCCTGTGAGGTAGATTAGCCTAACTGGGAATGGCTGACTCCAAATCAACTATTTGAATCCTAAGGTCAAAGGGGCCTTCAGCCTGGATCTTCACCCAGACCCACTTCAGTGCCTTCACCATCTCACCACACTGGGTCTCCTAGAAATCTCACTGGATCATAAGGTGGCTTTCTAATGTGGACTTAACGTCGTGCTGTTGGCTCAGCATATTTGGATCAAATCTCAATTTTTAATTTGGTCATAACTATTTTGGATGTTGTGCCATTGCTTGTTCCCTTAAGTGTGACCCTGAGCGGGGGGACAGAAAGTCAAGCTGAGGTTCTTAACTTGGGGAAAAGTTTATGTGGAGAAGAAGGAAAGAAAGATTGAGAGAGAGAGAGAGAGAGAGAAAGATTGAGAGAGAGAGAAAGATTGAGAGAAAGAAAGATTGAGAAAGAATGAATGGAAGAAAGAATGAGAGAGAGAGAAGAAAAGAGGGAGGCAGGGTGGAAGGAAAGAAGGAAGGAAAGAAAGAGAGATTGAGAGGAAAGAAAGATTGAGAGAGAGAAAGATTAGAAAGATTGAGAGAAAGAAAGATTGAGAGACAGAAAGAAAGAAAGAAAAGAGGGAGGGAGGGTGGGAGAAAAGGAAGGAAGAATGGAAGGAAGGAAGGAAGGGAGGAAGGGAGGAAGTTCAAAATAATTAAAATGACAGCTGTGATCCTAAAATCAAAGTATTAGACATGTCAAAAAAATGTGGTGGATCTGCCATCTTGCCTTTTTTGTTCCCCCTGCAGATGCTTCAGAAGAAGTAGGAGAAGAAGTTAGGTCTGCTTCTTGGTGGGGAAATGTTCTTCTTCTTCTTCTTTTTCTTCTTCTTCCATTCAGTTTCAGCTCTACAGAAACCACTCCATGCTCACCAGCGACAGCAGCGACACCTCCAGCTATGGCCTGAGCAACATCGTGGAGAGCTCCAAGAACATCCTCTACTCCACCGGCAGTCTGCCTCACACCTTGGATGACCTCCTGGCTGGCATGAAGGTCCCACAGAAAGAAGCCCGCCAGCCGCCTCCCGCTCGCTCGAAGCGCAGCATCAAGAACCAAGGCGTCCTCATCAATTTGGACGTGAGCGACGGAGAGACCAGCATCTCGGACAGCGGGTCCGAATCCCCGGTGTATGTGCAGTTGCCACCAGAGCCCGTCATCCAGGAGCACACGGTCAGCACCATCAATGCCAAAGTGAGCCTCTTGCACAGGAACAGAACGAACTGCGCCACTCGCCTGCGGTGAAACCGGATTTCTCCTCAGGGGCTTACTTCTCCTCAGTAGAAATGTCTCCTCCTCTGTTTGTTGAGCAAGCCGCCACAGCTTGTTTCTCGTGTACCATCAAGCCAGTGGTGGGATTCAAATTTGTTTACTACCGGTTCTGTGGCTGTGGCTTGGTGGGTGTGGCATGGTTGGTGGGTGTGGTTTGGTGGGCGTGGCAGGGGAAGGATACTGCAAAATTTCCATTCCCTCCCCACCCCACTAACCTGCTTTCCAGCTCAGTTCTCCTGGACAGAGCAACCAAAGGAGACCCAGCCAATCAGCTGAGACTCGAGAGGCAGAGAATAGATGGGATTGGCAGGGCCAGTCAGAGGTGATATTTGCCAGTTCTCCGAACTACTCAAAATGTCCACTTCCGGTTCTCCAGAACTGGTCAGAACCTGCTGAATACCACCTCTGCATCAATAAACCCAGGGGTGGGCTTCAAAAATTTAGCAATTGGTTCTCTGCCTGGTTGCTGGGTGGGCGTGGCCATGGTGGGCGTGGCCTAATCGGCCTCCTGCACCACAGTGGGATGGGGGTATTTTTGCCTCCCCTGGACTCCGGAGGCTTTCCTCGAGCCTCCCCAAGCTCCGGAGGCTCTCTGGAAGCTAGAAACGGGCCAATTTCCGGCCTTCCGGAACTTCTGGGAGGCCTGTTTTTCGGCCTTCCCGAGCCTTCACTTGCGCCCTGCACTTACTTGCATCCAAAACGGACAGCATGGGGACTCTTGGGAGGGGAGGGGTGTGTGTGGCCAGCCAGGAGTGGGATTTGGGGGTTCTCCAAACTGCCCAAAATCTTACCTAGGGGCTCTCCCAAACTCCTGCAAACCCCCAGAATCCTGCCTAAGCCCTAGTTTTAAAAGATGAGATATGGAATTAAGAAATTTTTAGTGGAACTGTTAAAGA
Source organism: Bungarus multicinctus (assembly GCA_023653725.1). NCBI lineage: Eukaryota > Metazoa > Chordata > Lepidosauria > Squamata > Elapidae > Bungarus > Bungarus multicinctus. Next base: position 9,836,248 of record CM042835.1, on the reverse strand, counting down.
AAATGATAAGTTACTCAACTTGTTTGTATTTATTTTGATGAAGGGAAGAAATCATTTCTTTCATTCCCTTTGGTTGGTATATGTATCTCAGCAAGATGAAAATCATTTTTTCTATACAAATTGTCTCTGGAGATTCTCAGTCCTTCAGGTCATGGTTGTCCCAAAGGTGCTTTTTCAGGAGGCAACTGGACTTTCTTGAGATTTTTTTTTCCTTTGAAGACATTTCACTTCTCATCCCAAAAGCTTCTTCAGCTCTGACTGAATGCAAATGACTAGCTGTCTGCTAGAAATGTAAATCCTTCCATTCCCCACCATCCAGTCAGACCTGAAGAAGCTTCTTGGATGAGAAGTGAAATGTCTTTAAAGGAAAAACAAAGTGATAAGTTACTCAAATGGTTTGTACTTATTTTGATGAAGGGGAAAATAAATTTCTTTATGTTTCTTTTTTTCTTTATATTTTCTTTCCCTCCCGCCTCCCACATTCCTTCTTTCTGCACTTTTTATATTTTTATACTTATATTTAGTTTTTTTTGTGTGTGTTTTTAAACTTCAATAAACTTTTTTAAAAAAAAAAAAGTCCTAAGCCATAGTCAGATGGGATGGATGGAGTGCCACAGTGCACCAAGCCATAGTGCCTTTAACTGTGATTTGCTTCAAATAATAATTTAAGCCATAAATCATGATTGACAGTAAACAGTGTGCAGCAGGAACCAACGAATTGAATCCCAGGATGGCTTAGGATGAAGAGAGAATTCAGTTAGTCAAATTTATAACGAGAAAAGTCATAGGAACTTGCTTGTCCAATTCCTGATTTGTGTTCTTCCATTTCTTTCACCCTTACTGAGGAGGAATAAGTCTATTTTCATTAGCAGTGTTCCATCCCACCAGCAGAAGTAGTATTCAGCAGGTTCTGACCAGTTCTGGAGAACCGGTAGTGGAAATTTTGAGTTTCCGGCAAATACTGCCTCTGACTGTCCCAACCCCCATCTATTCTCTGCCTTCCGAGTCCCAGCTGATTGGCTGGGTCTCTTTTTGTTGCCCTGCATAGGAGAACAGGAAAGCAGGTTAGTGGGGTGGGATTTTGCAGTATCCTTCCCCTGCCACGTTCACCAAGCCACACCACGTCCACCAGCATAAAAGGAATGTTAACCCAACTTTTTTGGGAAGCAATTAGACTTGCAGACAAGTCGATCCCTGCTTGTGAGTTCCAATACAAATTGTCAAGTTGTCTCTCCTATGCAGGTCTCTTGGGCCGGCCCGCAAAGTGGGGAGTTGATTTCCTTCTATGAGCTGCAATTACAGGAGGCTAAGCTAGAAGACCAAGGGAAAGATATCCATTGGTTTTGCTCACAAACAGAAGAGAACTTGGAAAACCTGACTCCTGGCACCGTGTACGTCATCCGTGTCAGAGCTCTCAACGTGGCAGGCACAGGGAAGTGGAGTCCACCTTACAGGGTACATACTGCTCTGGGGCTCGGTGTTCTGACCCAGCTCCCCAAACACAACAAACCCTCTCATGTGAACTCAAAAGATTCCTTTATTAGGAATGCCGGCAGCCCCGGCAAAAAGTTTCCCTCACATGCTAACAAGTCTGTCCATCCGGAAGATGAATAGTTGTCTGTCACATCTATTCAACTCCGCCCTCTGCCTTTTATTTCCAGATAGCAGCGGTGGCTCTTCCTTCCCAAGGATCAGCCAATAAATTTCCACTGCTCTCCTCTCCTCTGCCTTCTGTGCATCCGCGTGTCAGGCACTGGAGCCAGTTGTTCCTCCTCTTCTTCATCAACCACTTCCAACCTGGGTGCTGTTGACTCTCCATCTGAGGGCTGATGGATGGCCCAGGCTTTGCCTCTGTCTCTCTCTCTCTCTCTACCAGCTCCATTCCCTCTTCCCCCTCGGAGTTTCTTGGTTTGCTCTGATGCTGAGACTGACTCCCACATCTCCTTCTCTGATTTGGCTGCTGGAGGGGTTGGCTGGTGGCCGACAGGCCACAACCACTTGGTGAATATACCTGGCATAATGTTGGGTCTCCAAAAAGTCAGAAAAACACTCCTGAGAACAAATCTGGTAGATAAACCTAACACTGTCTACTACTCAAATATGTTCCTCAAATACTTGGGACCAGGAAATGTATTTCTAACTTGCCCTCCTTATTAGAATAGAATAGAATAGAATAGAATAGAATACTTTATTGGCCAAGTGTGATTGGATACACAAGGAATTTGTCTTGGTATAAATACTCACAGTATACATAAAGAAAAGGTACATTCGTTAAGAATCAAGAATCATAATGATAGTGATATTAGGATGTCAAAACAGTGTATTCAATGATACTGTGAGATACATTAGACTAAGGCATGATTGCTCCAAAGTCACCCAAATGGTTTAGGGTTTAAGATGATATTCTGAATTATATTCAGTAATGGGGCTCACATAATACATTAAACCCGTGTTTTTCAACCTTGGACACTTTTAAGATGTGTGAACTTCAAGACTAGGGAATCTTGGGAGTTGAAGTCCAGACATCTTAAAGTGGCCAAAGTTGAGAAGCACTGCACTAAACCATGTGTGATTAACAATATTGAATAACCCACTGATCTAGATCAATGTGCTAGGGCTAGGCCATGGGATTCAACCCATAGTTATTGCAGGCAAGCCACACCTGAAACATATTCAGTCAATGTGCATTGGGTTAAGGGAAAAATAGGCTGGGATGGATGCATGTATGCATGGGATTAGAGTTGCATGCTGCTGAATCCTCCAGATATACTCCGGATATCTTACAGAAATGGAAAATAGGTAACTCCCCAAGCATTCCCATTGCAATATATGAGCTCTTATACGTTTGACTTCTATTCTTCCTAAATTTAGTGAAAATACCACTTAAGCAAAATGGGCAGAATATTACAATGAACCTTTAATGTTGATTCTTGCAGTTTTGCACGATGCAGCCGATTGCAGGCATGCCCCTGGATCCTTCTCCCGTTACCGTCACTGTACGAAGACATCGGAAATCCCAAAAGAAAACTATCTTTATTCCACCTTCCTAAGATTATCTGCACCAGGCAATAAAGGATGACATCTCTGACCTGCTCCAGGGTCACTGTCCTTCTCCATCTCTCTTTAAGTTACTTGGGAAATCTGCACACAAAAATTATTGCCTAGATATTTTGAAGAAGGGAAGTTAGCTTTTCCCCCCTTCTTGATTGTACTTCTACAAAGCAGAGTGTTCCATCAACTCTGCTGGTATCTCTTTTGTTGTTGATATTAATTACTTTTTACCATTAAAGTTATTATTAGGGTTAATGTCATTGCCCAGAGGATCATGGGTTACCCTCTCCTCTCTTTGGAAGAGCTTTATAGCTCCCGCTGCCTTAAGAAAGTTCAAAACATCCTTAAAGATCCATCTCATCCTGGGCACCCTTTTTTTTTGAACTATTACCATCTGGCAGATGGTACAGAATAATAAAAACAAGGACCAATAGGCTGAAAAACAGCTTCTATCCCAGGGCAGTAACTCTTTTGAATTCTGCTGTATAGCGCAATATTAATGCAATATCGTGGGTTTTCAATTCAATGTAAAGAATGTAAAGGATGTGTGTTTGTGTTTATTTTCACACTCATAATGTACACTGAAGATGGTATTTAATTTCGTTGTACAAGGTGCAATGACAATAAAGTAATCTAAAAAGAACTAAACCATGCAGGTGACCAATTCATATCAATAGGAGAACTGAAGTGTGAGCAGACATGATAAACCAGTTAGTATTTTTAGGCTTGCAATAAGCGTCTCTTATTTCTTTAAAATTGAGGGGATGGTTTTATATGGTGCGGCCAAATACTCCTGGGACATGATTGAAAAAGCAGCATCAAATGACTTCAGACAACCACAAGGGGATTAAGAAAATATGATCAAAACATTAGGTCTCTGGCTGGGAGAATGAACAAATTATATTTTGACAAAGAAGAACAATGGAGAAAAGTGCAAGGATTTTAAGGTTAGTTTCTGTTTTGGGATGAAGGCTGACAGAGCATTTGCAGTGGGCTTCAAAAAATGTTAAAATGGTGCCAGTAGTTATGTGATCAAAGCCCTGTAATATCTATAAAAAAGAGGCAGGGTTTCAAACATATTTTTAACTATATTGTTTAATAAAATATATTTATTGTTATAGTATTGCCCTGTATTTTGAATTTAACCCAGCCTTTTATTGCAGGAGCCAATGTGTTACTTGTTTCTGCCAGTTGTCTAATATTTATTTTTGATTTTCAAAAGAAAATAATTTGGAGCTCAAAATTAAGCTTTTGTAGACTACAATCCTTTTTACGATAACAATTTCAACTTTGTCCACATTAAAATATCTGCAATTGTATTTTTCCAAATCTGTGAACAATGATTTTGAAGTGAATCTTTATTATTTCTTGTCAAATAGATCCCTATAGTAGATATTTGATCTTTTTAACAGCAAGACTGAACCCCAATTTTGGTCCACGTATTGTTTTTTTTTTTTTTCAATCACCAACTCCATTTTGATTTTTTAAATTCCTCATGGACTCTCCTGAACTCTGAACGGTGAACCCAAGTTTCCATTGGCAGATGTAGATGTACCTTATATACTGTAGAGAGATACAGATTCATGTAAAGTCAGGAACAGAGAATGCATTTTGAGTCAAAGAAGCAAAAAAATAAATAAATTCTTTTAACTGGTGGAAGTGGTCTTTATTTTATTTTTTTAAATGCACAATAACTATGCAATTCCCTGAGTTGTACTGCTAGTATGTCTGTTGCTCCAGTTTAGTCTGTGCTGTGCAGTCTACTTAAGAGTCTGGAATGTGATCCAAAGAATAATAAGCTGGTTTTAACGCTTATGGACTGGAGGGCCTCATGAATGAGCAATTCACCTGCCCACAGGTGGGAGGCACTTGAGAAAATGCCAAGGATGAGAGAAAATAATATGGCAGCTTGGAAATTTGGAGACGCAGGGAGGGGGGGAAAAGAAACAGAGGTTTCTTACACTTCAGAGCTACTTAGCACCCGGGAGGCATTTCCACAATTAGTAGGCTATGTAATTAAAACAGGTTGCATAGAGTACTTAATATTAACTAGCAATGCCCTTCCCGCGGCCAAGCTCTTTCTGTCTAACATTATGTATTTGTCTCACTGCTGAGGAATAAGTCCAATTAGCATTTGGCCAGGGAAATGCTAACCGACGTCTCCAGAGGCTGGCTGGGACAGGTCTCAAAATAAGGCAAGGCTGAAAGAAGAGAGAACAAGTCTGAAAAGCGTAAGGGTCTGCTACAAAGTGTGGTGACCAAATAATGGCAAAATAGGATAAGAGGAAGACTTTCTTGACCAATAACGATAGAGGAGGTTTTAGATCTACAGTAACATATCTTGATTGTGGTTGGCTACCTTATATACCTGATTATCCGAAATACTATTCTTATTTTTTTTTTCTGCTCGGTATGTCTATGGAGATTCTCAAATCATCCAGATCATGGTTGTCCCAAACATGTGTTTTCCAAAAGGCTTTTTTCCTTTTGAAAATGTTTCACTTCTCATCTAAGAAGCTTCTTCAGTTAAAGGAAGGAAATTCTGTTAAAGAGGTTTCTTGGATGAGAAGAGAAATGTTTTCAAAGGAGGGGAAAGAAACAAGAAAGTCCAGTTGCTTTTTGGAAAAAGCAGCTTTGGTTCTAGTTGGTATGGAACCTTGATTTGTTTTGAGAAGTTTTATGTACTGTATTTACAAACTTTATCTTGCCGTATTTATTGATTTGAAAATTTATATTGCCGCCTATTCGCACATGGCGATTCAAGGTGGCTTACAATATAAAACCTCATAAAAAAACAATAACACTAATAAAAGAGAGAATCATATAAAAATTAATAAAATAATATAATAACTCCCCCACCCTAGCAACAACCCATCACATGAGCCATTTAATGGGCTCCGTGGCTCTGTGGCTAAGACGCTGAGCTTGTTGATCAGAAAGGTTGGCACTTCGGCCGTTCAAATCCCTAGCACCACATAACGGCGTGAGTTCCCGTTACTTGTCCCAACTTCTGTCAACCTAGCAGTTCAAAAGCATGTAAAAAATGCAAGTAGAAAAATAGGGACCCTTTAATCAAGCCAGCCACGTGACCATGGAGACGTCTTAGGACAACGCTGGCTCTTCGGCTTTGTAACGGAGATGAGCACCGCCCCCTAGAGCTGGGAATGACTAGCACATATGTGTGAGGGGTACCTTTACCTTTATATTAACAAAGCTGCAAAAAAAAAAAAAAGGATCATCAACCACTACAGAGGATCTTCCTGGACCCAGGAATTACGCCTTCTCCAGCAGAGATTTATGAATAGGATGTTGCTATCAGCAGGAAGATAGACTTGACCTTGTTTGTTATTTGCAAATGAGATCTGATGCCCTGCTCTCTTGTTTTGTATACACTTTATATAGCATTGAGCTATATAAACAATTATCTTTCCACTCCGAAAGAATTTGCATGCTGTATATAGTATGAATGATTATTTCTATATATTAAACTTTTTAGTTCTGTGTACTTGTTTTCTATGAGAATTACATCTGCTGTTATAGTGATATCTACTTTATTAGTTGTACATTTAAAAGGTAATAATATAAGGATCACTGCATTCTATTGCTAAGGCAACTACAAATGGCAAAGAACTTCTGAAATAACAATGATCAATTCAGCCCATTTTCTGTTTTTCTTGATCAGTTTGATTGTGGTATTGGTAGGATTAGTGCTGATTTAGCCTGTAATTACCTCTAGCTCCTCAATAAGAACTAAAATTACATAAAGATATAACAATACATATTTTTACTTTCATTCCCTTTGGTTGATACATGTATCTCAGCAAGATGAAAACCATTTTCTATGCACAATATCTATGAAGATTCTCAGTCATCCAGATCATGGCTGTCCCAAAGGTGCTTTTTCAGGAGGCAATGGGACTTTCCTTGTTTTTTTCTTTGAAGACATTTCACTTCTCATCCAAGAAGCTTCTTCAGCTCTGACTGGATGGTGGGGAATGGAAGGATATATATTCCTTGCAGACAATTGGTCATTTGCATTCTTTTAGAGAGTCATTAAGGCCACTTGGAGGTTTCACTTCTCATCCAAGAAGCTTCTTCAGCTCTGACTGGATGCTGGGGAATGCATTCTTTTAGAGAGTCATTGAGGCCACTTGGAAGTTTATCTGTGTCCTCAGGGTCACCCAAGTAGTGCCAATGGGTGTAGAGCCTTCTTGGCTGCAGGATGTTTTCTTCCCTGTGTCCCTTCCCTGTTGAAGACAGGTGTGGGCTATTGAGGATAAATCTGTGTTGTCTGCATCTCAAACTGAAGCGCAAATGGTTCCTGTAGTCTGCAATTTTTCTGAAAATCCGTTCATACTTCTGCACCATTTGAAGGGTGTTCATCCCAAAGTGCATAGCTAAAAGTCTATGGAGATTCGCAGTCATCCAGGTCATGGTCGTCCGAAAGATGCTTTTTCAGGAAGCAACTACACAAATGGCCTCAACGACTCTCTAAAAGGATGCAAATGACCAGCCGTCTGCAAGGAATATAAATCCTTCCATTCCCCGCCATCCAGTCAGAGTTGAAAAAGCTTCTTGGATGAGAAGTGAAATATTGTCAAAGAAAATACCAGAAAGTCCAGTTGCCTCCTGAAAAAGCACCATTGGGATGTTTTCTATGCAGTACAACCAATTTTCCCCTGGCTGAAGAATCACTTCAGCAGCCAAATAATTTTCAAAGAAAATTCCCATCAGGTGGGTAATGCAGGCTGAAGCTAAAACAAAATTGATGGGAGTTGAATAAAGGAAATCAATGGCATTTCATATTGGCTGGTGAATTGCAATCTAATCTGATTTATCTAGCATCAACATGGGGAGTTTAAATTTAAGAGGGACCACTGGGATTTTTTAAAAAATCCATTGCAACCCTACCCTATACGAAAGTTTAAACCGATTACTGAATTACTGTAGTTGATAATTGCTTTAGGATTTTCTTGCCATTTTAAAATTTCCTTTTATAGTTATTATATTCTACGCTGGTCTTTTGTTGTGTTACTTTGATTGTACAATATCCAAAACCATTTTGTAACCAAATCATCCTCCAAAGAACAAAATCCAAACATAAACCCAGCTTAGTAAAAGGTTGCACAAATGTAGCTAGAGTGTTATGCAAAGTTATTTATTGGGTTTATGAAGTCGTTTTATGGATTTTGAGGATAGCAAATTATGCCTTTTTAAAAAAAGATATTGCTTTATAGTTTCATTTATGCTTTGAGCAATTGCCACCAGATGGTGCCAGAAAACATCATTCTTCAAGATCTAAGATTTCTCTAATACTGTACATAGCATTAGAGAAAAAATAGTACTAGAAGGTATGTTATGTACATCAGTATTAAGAGTAGATAAATAATGAATATGGCTGTAAATTTAAATTGTTATTGCACAAGACATTCGTACCCAGATGACACTGTTTAGTGGAAGATGGATTGTTTACTAAAATAATTTATAACAATTTTTTAAAAAAGATCTAAGATTTCTCTTGTGTTTGTACACTCTGGCTTTCTCTTTCTCTCTCTCTCTCTCTGAGAGAGGGAGGAAGAGAGAGGGAGAGGGATGGAGGGGAGAGAGAGAAAAGGAGGGAGGGAGGAGAGAGAATTTGTGATTCTGGGAAACTGCCTGAAAAAATCCCTGCAGTTTTCTTGCCAAGATTTTCCAGAGGTGGTTTGCCATTGTCTCCTTCCTAGGACCGAGAGAGAGTGACTGGTCCACTTAAGCTGGCTTTGTGCCTAAGGCAGGACTAGAATTCAGTCTCCTGGTTCCTAACTTGATGCCTTAACCACTACACCAAACTGGGTCTTGGGACCCATTTACCAAGGTTGTACAAAGCCATAAGAGCAGTTCTTATATACCGTAGCCTATGAAAAGCATGACTGCAAATCCGACAGTTACCAAAAAAAGCAGAGACAGATAGAATTTGACCTTCTCTTGCTAGATAGGGGACTAGACAACCTATCCCACAGAGGGCCAAAATACTGATTCTGAAAACAGGCCTTGCTCTTATTGAAGTTACTCTAATTCTTTCATGGTGGCTACCCAGGGGTGGGATTCTACAGGTTCGCACTTATTCGCTAGAACCGGTTGTTAACATTCTAAGAAGTTCGGAGAACCGGTTGATAGAAGAAATTACTGGCCTAATCCTGTAAGGAAGGCAGGAAGGAAACATTCTGGTGTTGCTTACAGAAACTGCCTCTCCGTTAACCCTTATTACATTCTTGGCAGGACTAGACTTCCTGTCTCAGGAACGTTTCTGGAGTTTTTTTCCCCTCCTTTGCTGGTACTTTGCTTGTGTGGAGGGACCATTCAAAGTTACAATGCACTGAAAAAAGTGACATGATCATTTTTCACACTTACGACTGTTGCAGCATCCCCACAGTCATGAGAGGCCAGACGAGGAGATGCGTGCCTCGATGTGAGTGATATTGAGTTGGCCACGCCCAGCCAGTCACATGACCACTAAGCCACACCCACAACTAAGCCACACCCACGGAACCGGTTGTTAAAAAAATTGAATCTCACCCCTGCTGGGATGCAAATATTTTTACTACCGGTTTTGTGGGAGTGGCCAGGTGGGAGTAGCCATGTGACTGGGTGAGTGTGGCTTTTGTGTGCTCCGGGTTTTTTTGGCCTCCTGGGCTTCAGGGAAACCTCCTGGAGGGGCGTTTTTGCTCCCAGGATGCTTCCCTGGAACCCAGGAAGGCAAAAATGGACCGCATGCCCCTTTTTGCCTCCTGGGCCTCAGGGAAGCCTGGGTGAAGTAGTAAGACAGCGAGGGGGATCCCGGTACAGCTGATTGTCGGAACAGCTGATCGTCCAGAGGGAAAAAAAGAAATAAATACTGCTTCAGCCGAACGGTAGCATTTTTTTACTACCGGTTCAGTCAAACCAGGCCGAACCAATAGAATCCCACCACTGTGGCAACCTAACTTTTCTTCAGTTTATTAATTAGAAGTTCTTAGATTCCTGCAAGTTTATTTATCTGGTTTCAATGCAGCTTCTTGAGTGAATCCTAATTTTAGCAGAAAATAGAACTAATAGAAATTTCTTTTCCTATCTAGAAACACAAATACGCAACTTCTACAGAATCGGTGAAGGTACTTTATCCTGAGCCACCTTATTGATCTATCTGGGCCAGAACTACACTACGCTACTACAAAAGTTCGACAACCTACCTAGCGATAGCAATTGGCAGCCCACTCCTGAATTTTATTTTTGTGAATGGGTCTCACCCTCCCATATTAAAATGCTGACGACCCTCTGAGACAGAATAGATTAAGAATGCTTGGCTGGTTAAAAACTGATACTTATTCCCATTCTCTCTCTCTTTTTTTTATTGGTATGTGGCAAAGTTAAATGGGTGGTACGGTGGCCTAGAAGCAGCGCCCTCGCCTCACAATCAGGAGCCTGTTGAGTTTGATTCTAGTTAGAGGCAGATATTTCTCTCTCTGAGCACACTGAGAAAATATCTGTTGAACAAAACTCTGCATTGGCAACAGGAAAGGCATCCGGCCAGTAAACACTCAGCTCAATTCAGTTGCCCAGACGCCACCTCGCAAGGGATTATGGGGTTGTTAAAAGAGGATAATGATGATGAAGTGGCAAAGTTTAAATGATTTAAATAAAGGAGCAATTTTTCATTGTCAATTACGGTAGGGTGAATTAGCTTCTCTATCAGGAAAGGCCCATCCTCTCCACTCCTTCCACTGAAAATCTGCATCACTTCATCCCCTGCTTAGACCCATCCAGATGTTCTAGTCACCCATCACGCTTACGATAGGAATGACACCAGTGAGCCAGAGCGGGTGAAATTCAATCGTCTTTATTTATGAACAAACCCTATTCTATTGTGATGGCAGCTGGTTCCTAGGACCAGCCCCAGAGGGAGAGGGGGGGGGGGGGTCTGAGCAGAGGGGAGGTCAGAATATTCTCCAAACAGCCAAAATGGCCTGGCAAGGTAATATAATGGATCCAGGAAGGGGAAATGTGGAGGAGGGCAACGGAGGTGATGGCATTGCTGTGACGGTTGGTCTGCACCAATTCCAAGGCCGAGCTCAGCCACCAAGGCCCAACACAGGGCGCCGTGACAACCCACCTCTCTAGGACAGAGGGAGAGAAGCAAAAGTCTCCTCCTCCATCTGATTTCTATTCCAAGGCGTCTCTCCTTTACAAAGACCTTCCCCATCTTCCAACCAGCCAGCTTAGAAGGAAACCTTGGTAGAAAATTAGGTGAAGGGTGCCTTGGCTAGGAAAGGGCCTTCAGGGTGGCGCAATTCACACATCCGTACCCACCCTAGAGAGTTCACTCCGTAACAAGAGTTTAGGACAGTGTTTGCATCCGCCGCATTCCCTCCACGGCTTAGGAACCATTAGGCAATTTGTCTTCTACCCAGTCTCCACTCAACCCATGGCTGGCTGTGGTCACACGGAGAAGTCCAGAATCCATCTTGACACGCAGGAGAGAAAGGTGGGATCCTCTCCTCAGACCCATCGAAAGTGCTGGTTGCGAAGTAACCGAAAGAATTCGAAGCGCGAGAAATGTGCAAAAACATCAGAAAGCGCAAGTGCTCCTAAAGGAAAGAGGCCTCTGGCCGGCCCCGGAGGGGGAGGGGAAGGGGGAGGGGGGGGGAGAAGAGGCCACCGTGGGAAAGGACCTCAAGCTTTTTTGCATTTAGGTGAACAAGCCGCCATGCTGTGTTCTCCTCATGCTAATGGCGGGAGGGGAGAGGGGGGACGGCAATGCCCACTGCAGAAAGGTGATAACCTGGGATTAAAAGAGAGAAACTCCTTCGCTAGGAGAAACCCGCCTTCCCCCCCAGCCCCCCCCCCCAAAAAAAAATAGGCATGACTGTCAATCTTGAGTGGCTGGCTTGGATACAGAGCTCTGGTATTAAAAATAGCATGCTTTCATTAAGGAAAGGGGCCGTGCAGTGGGGGAGGGGGGGAGGGGCTGCTTGGCTCCAGATCACTTCTTCTTTGGGCTGCTGATCGCTCTGCTGAGTCATTTTTGCCTCTTCTCCACCCGTCGTCGTCAAAGCCTCGTCCCTGGAAAATTGGGGATTAACGCAGCATTAGATCACCTTGATGGCAAAAGGCAAAACCTGGTTGGAGGCCTGGCAGGAGGGAGTTTTACAACACGGGTGCCAGGGTTCATCCCTTGAGACTTTCAAGAAGAGAGTGGACTGCCATTTGTCAGAAATGGTGTAGGGTCTCCCACTTGGGCGGGAGGGGGGGGGGTTGGACTAGATGACCTACAAGGTCCCTTCCAACTCTTGATGATCTGTTATCTGTTATTATTAGTGGATTGCTTGCTAAAAAAGAGGGGGGGGCAGCTGTTAAAATCTTCTGTCCCGGGGGGGGTCAAACTCGATTTCATTAAGGGCTCCATCAGGATTTGTGTTGGACTTCGAGGGGGCCAGGGGAGGCGTGGCCAGCTCGACATCACTTGCCGAGGCTCCGTTTTCGGCCACGACGGTCTTTCTCCAAGGTCAATTTTCACTGGCAGAGGGCTGCAGGAGCCTGTTGTGGCTGAAAATGGAGCCTGGGAGGGCCGGTTCTTCATTGTTTCCAGGGCACCCCCGCGGGCCGGATCCAGCCCACAGGCCTTGAGTTTGACACCCTGTTCTATCCCCTTCCCATCGGAAGGGGAGGGATATCACAAGCGTCATATCCTCATGGAATTGACATGGAAAGGGTGGTTGATATAACGTCATTGACACTATGACATCATGGCACAAATGAATATCTCTGCTGCTTGTCCTAGCCTGGTGTATCTTCTCTTACCCGTTGCAATTTCATCTTTTGGAGAAGAGAGGAAAGCCAAACTTCACCTTCCTGCTGTTCAACCAGTGAGCCTTAAAAGCCCCTAAGGGTGATCCTCAACACGTCTGAAATGTCACCTCCAGATGGTTATGGGACAGAAGGGAAAACTTACTAGGAATCGTTGATGTTGTAAGACAACTATGTTAGTTGATGTCTTCCCAAAGAATCTGCTAGTTGGAGAAGGTGCTACCAGACTTTTTTTCCCAGAATGAAAAAAGTCTGTATATTTGAATGAAGTTTAACTGTATATCAAATCAGATTTAGTTAGGATTTTTCTCCTGCTGTTTAATTTTGATGGTGGGGGGAAGTAAGACAATTTGGATCCATTCTCTCTTTTGGAAGTCAGCCAAAATCCTCTCCAACAATATCCACTGGTAGAAGGATGAGAAGTAAATGCAAAGTTGGGAGTTGTATTTCCCTACTGCCTCACTGCTCCCATATCTAATTTGGATTTCAAATCATTTGAGACAGAGATATCTTTGGCTCTTATTATAGTCTGCAAAGCATCAGGCACCCTTGATACTATTATTAATAATATTAATAGGCACTACATCCTTATTACAACATTTGGACAAGTCTTAGGCTTTTGAGAAAAGCTTGAATGAGTCCTAAATCACCAGCATCTCCCAAATATTCTTCAGAAGAGAATACAAAATACATAATAACAATATAATTATAAATAATATTGTTGGAGCTCTTGATGCAATACCAAGCAATTTTACCAAATTTTAGAAATGTCAAGGTTCCTGGATTTGAAATCTCCTATTTTGCAAGAGAACAGAGTACAATTTATGGCAATACCTTCATGATTCTTAAGATCCAATCACTAGAATCAACACTCAGTTAGATTACAGATAATCCTTGAATTATGACTGTAATGGAGCCCAGAATTTCAGTCATAAGTCATTGTAGTCGTAAGTCAAGATAACACATGACTGGACTCTACCTTATGACCATTTTTAAGACAGCAGTCTTAACTTTGAGGGTGGATTGTAAATGGCTTTTTTAAAGTCCATCGTAACTTTGAACGGTTGTACAGTTGAGGACTGTCTGTATGATATTCATTTAGGCGATGGTGACAATAACAATCATACCTTATAAAAACCAGGAATCCCAGTGCCCACCAATGGCCTGGCCTGGGCTATTCAGCTACCTGCACCCCTGTGCAGTTTTCTTTACTTTCCGATGTGATGGCCAAGTATTCCGAGCTGTTAGGGGACAGAAAGACATGATGAGTATACTTCAGAAAGGAGGATGAGCTCATCTTTTCCCACTCCTCCCTTACACAAGACAAACTCCAGTAACTGCTGGAGGTTCATCACAACCAAATGCTAAGCCAGCCTTCGGTATCTTTTACAAAATAATAATAATCTTGATGTGCTTTGGTACCCCAATAAGATCAAGTGACTAATTTAGGAGGCCCAGAACACTCCCTCCTCGCTATGAGGGAGACAAACAAAGGTGGTATTCAGCAGGTTCTGACCGGTTCTGGAGAACTGGTAGCGGAAATTTTGAGTAGTTTGGAGAACTGGCAAATGCCACCTCTGACTGGCCCAGCCCCCATCTCTTCTCTGCCTCCCTCTGAGTCCCAGCTGATCAGCTGGCTCTTCTTTGGTTGCCCTACACAGGAGAACGAAGCTGGAAAGCAGGTTGGTGGGGTGGGGAGGGAATGGGGATTTTGCAGAATCCTTCCCCTGCCACGCCCACTAAGCCACACCCAGAGAACCTGTAGTAAAAAAATTTTGAATTCCACCACTGGAGACAAAGCTAGTGACAAGCCAGTTCATTGCATGATGTGGTGGGAGAAGGATGAAACGAGGAGGAATCAGGGTTATAAGCAGCAGAATAATTATAGAAGGATGAGTAACGGCCCCCTTGATTTACGGGAAGCTGAAGAGCCCAGCCGAGAGGGCGAGGATGTAAAATGAGTGGGGCTTATGGTCAAAGCCAGGATTCATGGGCCATCAAGTCTCCAGCTTGACTCAACTCCCTTTAGAAGCCTGTAAGACGCTTTGGCTCCCTTAATTTCCTTGTGAGCATGCAGAAGCTGCTTGGTGACCCAACGGTTTTAAGAAGTGTGAACGCTTTTTCAAATGTTTGTGTACCATCACAAGCCATGAAGGAAAGGTTCTGTCCTTGAAAAGGGCGAATCAATGAAATGAGCATGACGTAAGAAAAATTATACATCTTGGCTTTGTCAACCATTTAGGAAAGAATGCAAGTATACTCTCTCTCCCACTGGACACACATGGTCTAGAGATTTTCCTTTCTTGTGTAGCATCATCTTTTCACGACCCCATAATCCCTTGCAGGGGGTGGAGTCTGGGCAACTGAATGGAGCTAGCTGAGTGTTTTAATGGCCGGATGCCCTTCCTGTCACCAATGCGGAGTTTTGTTCAGCAGGCATATTCTCATTGGGCCCAGAGACAGAAATATCTGCCTTTGTCTAGGATCAAACTCACGGCCTCCTGACTGTGAGGCGAGAGCTCCACCTCTAAGCCACAACACCACTCCATTTTCCTTTCTTATGTATATACCTACTTAATTATCCACTGTCCAATCTCAGCCCTACTCAGCGTAGTTTGATAAACAGCTCAGAAAGCCTCTCTCTACTTAACTCGAAGATACAGTGAAGTGGAAAGCATATTCAACATTGCAAGATCCCGTGACGGTATTGGTCACGATAACAACTGCAATGACCTATATGGCATCGGTTTCTTGTTGGGCTGATGCGGAAGTGCTGTAAAAGCTGCCAGGAGTAATGTTCTAATGTCAACATCAGCTTGGAGATTTCTTTTAGTGCCATGTCTGGTTTCTGTAGGAGCTGCTCATCGGTACTCAAAATATCCAATCGGTAGCATCATCCCAGAGCCATAGGGGTTATTATAGGGCGCTGGGTGGCTCATAGCCACTCAACACAGTTAGACGTTAGAACGTGGAAGCCCCATATTGTTCCCCCTTGTTTCTTTTCCTGCCCTAACCCGCTCTCCTTACGCATTTTCTTGAGCAGCTGCCTCTGTCGCTGCAGCGATCTTCTTGTAGCAATAGATCATCTCCGCCACCAGCCAGATGGTCAGGACAACAATGAGGACGTACATCATGATTTCAGAGACAATAGATGCCATATCCCGATTGGCTATGGATGAAAGGGAAGACAGGGATAAGGCTGTGTGAAGTGCAGACAGACATCCAGGTTAACTAAACTCGGTTACTTTTTGCTAGAATGGGAATGGAATACTGGGGTTTTGGGAAACTGTGGCTCATGGACCACACTTGCAAAGGATGATCTTGTTTCCTCTGGAAGTGAACCCACTTACTGTGTTGGGCTCTCCGGCAAACACCGAAAACTCAATGGGGTTCTTTCCAGTCACCTTTCTCAAAGTTCTCTAACCTGATTGAATTAGATGTACAGAATGGAGCTACAAGAATTCCAGCATCTCAATGATTTCTTCTACAGCAATAGACCTCAACCTTTGGGGCACCAAGGACCAGTTCCATGGAGAAAGGTTTTTCCGCTGACCAGAGGTGGAGTGGTTTTGCATTCCTGTTGTGGCCTATCAGCCTTCAGCCCCTCCAGCACCCAAATCAGAGAAGGAGAAGGAGGCATGGGAGGGTCAGCATCAGGGCAACCCGGGAGCTTCGAGGGGAAAGAGGGAATGGAGCTTGGAGAGAGAGAGAGAGGCAGAGCCTGGGCCATTCGTCAGACCTCAGGTGGAGAGTCAACATCTCCCAGGTCTGGAGGTGGCTGATGAAGAAGAGGAGGAACAGCCGGTCCAATGCCTGATGTACGGCTGCGCAGAAGGCAGAGGAGAGGAGAGCAGTGGAAATCTATGGGCCGATCCTGGGGAAGGAAGAGCCGCAACTGCTAACAAGGCCCCACCCTAACTCTGGGGATAAAAGCCAGGCATGAAGAGATGAATAGGTGTGGCAGATAACTATTCATTTTCTGGCTGGATGGACTTGTTAGCCTGTGAGATAAATTTTTTGCTGGGGCTGCTGGCATTCCTAATAAAGGAATATTTTGACTTCACATCAGAGGGTTTGTTGTGTTTGGGGCACTGGGTCAGAACAGCTCCCAGCATCCCGTGGATGGGGCTTCGCTTGTTTGTGCAGCCCGGCTGCTGTCATGCCGTGGCCCAGTGGCAGTCCACAGGCTAGGGGTTAAGTACCCCTGCTCTGAAGTGTGGATTTTCTTTCTTTTTTTTTGTTTTTAACAGCTTTCTATGGTCCACCAAGGAACTGGATCTTCTCAAGGACAATGGAGAAGTTTGCAAACAGGCTGCCTACATAACATTTCTTTTCCCCAAACTGTTATACCTAGTCTATCTGTGGCTCTATTTCTTTTGATTCTGGCTACATCCATCCTTACTTCTGGTTATGCTCATTGGTGGAACTCAGGCAAGAACCCACCCCTTCCTGCTGACGTTGCTCACATTGGACTTATTTTTGCCTGGAATTGTTGGAATGTCAGCTTTGAGAACTTTGATAAGTTGCTTGATAAACTGCCAGATTGGACACTGTGGAAAATAAGGTGGTTAAAAAAGATGCTCTGATCCATAAGAAATCTGATGCTTAAACTCTCCAATGGTCTACAACAGGGATGTCAAACACAAGGCCATTGTGGGGTCGGATACAGCTCGCGGGGCTGTTCTGGAAAATGTAAGGGGCCGGCACAGGTGGCTTTGGCCCAGTCTACCCAATGCGAAGAGGAAACTGTTCTGACCTAGGCTTCCTTAGAAAGCATAAAACACAATCTTAGTCCTGGCAAAACCTCTTTTATTTCCACAGCTGTGAATTATGTTCATTCACAGCCTGCAAGGCTTCACAAACAATCTTTCAGGGGAATGTTTACAAACACCCACCTTATCGCACTTGGAATGCGGCCAGAGAACTAATTGCCAAACGCAGCGCAAGAACAAACTTGACACAGAGTCAAACAGAACTTGAGTTGACCAGATAAACTAATTGCTTCCTGCAAAAGCTCACATCCCGTTTGCTCCTCTTTTATGTCCTATGGGAGGGGCCAATCATCTCCGAGGTGTGGCCTTACTCCTGAGTTGACCCTGCTTTCTCTATTGTTCCCGTCTTCTGATAGCGCATGCGCAGGCTGGGAACCGGTTCCAGAAACTCTCCCGCCTCACTGCTGTCCGAGTCTGAAGGCAGCTGATGACTGCCAGCCTGCCCTGACCCCATCTCTGCCTCTGATGTAGAGCCCTCATCTGAGCCCTCCTCAGCCTCCAAGACTGGCCTGGGTTCCTCCCCAACCTCCTCACTATTGTCCAACTCTGCTGCCAGTTCCTCTAGCCACCAGTGGGCCACAACAGAAACATCAGGCCAAATATAAGCTGGCAACACCCACCCAGTTGGCCATGCCCATCCAGCCCCCCAAGGTCAACAACAGTCCTGATGCAGCCCTCAATGAAATTGAGTTTGACCCCTCTGGTCTACAACATGCCAAGATACCTTTGCCTGCTCCATAATCTTTGAGCTCCAGCTTTGAGCTTACCTTTTTCGACCACATCAAGGTGGATGGTTTTGTTGACCATGATGTTGTAGGAGAACTCATTGGCAAAATGGAGTGTGCGGTTGACACTGCAGATGTACTCCCCTTTGTGTTCGAAAGTCACGTTCAGGATGAAAATGGAGACATCCTGCAAATCTGCAATGTTCTTGGTACCATTCCACACCACTAGATCTTCAAAGCGAGGATCGTATATAACGAGCCTATCATAGAGATCATAGCGAAGAATCTGGAGAGAAGATGGGAGAGGACCCAGTCAGAACCAGAAGAAAACAGTACTGTACACAGAAAAAACACAGCCCTTCGGTAATAATATAATGGGAATGAGCAGAAGTAACATATTGTGAATCAAGGGGAGATAGCTGTCCAGAAAAACCAAACTCCAATTTCCAATAGCCATCTCTGGCAGTAGACTGAAGATTGGAGATTCTTCTAAGAGAAACACTTTGTGTCTTATATTAACTGGAAGAAAAAGACAGGGCTAGGCCTGTTATTAGGCAAATTAAAATAATGGCCTCAGATAGAAATGTGAAAATATTTACAGACCCCTCACATTTTCGACATAAACTGTTTCAACTCTTACCCTCAAAATGACGCTATAGAGCACTGCACACCAGAACAACTAGACCCAAGGACAGTTTTTTCCTGAATGCCATCACAAAACGTTAGCAGGGTTTGCCTTCAGGGAAGTGCCGACCGAACTGCAGATTTACCAAGGGTGAGATTAAAGAGCTGCAGGTTGGAGTTAAGATTTCTGCTGTAGAGCAGCAGAAAAAGGGATGGGTGAGAAATCTCTTTTCTTTCCGGGGATGGGCAGAGATGGAACTAGAGCTGTAGGAAATCAAGTCACCCTCTGCAAATAAGAAAGGCCAAACTGAGGACAGAGCTGGAAAACTGTTTATCTAGTGCATTTGCAAGCTGCTAATCAAGAAATGCTGATTCAAGGGTAAATGGGTCACTGGACTCCTAGCCCAAATAAGGGATGTCCGGTTTGCTTTCTTCTCATTAGAAGACCTGCCCGTACAGGTGCTGCTGGAGTGATTAATCCTAAATCCTGGTTGCAAAAATATGCCCTGGAACCAAGTCACACGAACATAGAGTACCCTCAAAATCACATCCATTTGGCTACTCGAAAAAAAAAACCAAAATCCATACTATTAATAACTGGGCACTGGAAGAGGAAGTGCATGCTGCCACTATGTAGGAAATTAGAATATATCTGTGTTCACTATGCGAGCTCTTCAAAAAGGAGACAGCTTTGGTCTGCAAAAGCTTGAGTGAATAATCAATTTATTGACTAAATCAGGGACTAACAACCTGCAGCTCTAAGGCGGAAGGCAGGTTTCGGCCTGATTTCAATATCCTGCTGCAAGCGAATCAATTAAGATCTCTGAAGCCTCCTAAATCCAGAGGGAGGGAGGGAGGGAGGGAGGGAGGGAGGAAGGAAGGAAGGAAGGAAGGAAGGAAGGAAGGAAGGAAGGAAGGAAGGAAGGAAGGAAGGAAGGAAGGAAGGCATGGCAGAGAAAGACTAAGGAACTTGGGGCTAATGTTTTCATTGTGATTTGGCTCTGCATCTTTTGCTGAAAAATACAATGGAACGGGCCACCCACAATTCATGGATTGCGATGCCCATTTGCACATGGATGACATAGAAGGGTGGATATTGTTTGTCTTGTTCTCCTTTTCCCACCTCAAATTTGTTGTTAAATAGCCCTTTATTTTACACACATGTAGAAATGATGCGTTTACTACAGGTAATCCTCAGCTTACGACCACAGTTGGGACCAGAATTTCCACTGCTAAGCAAAGCAGTCATTAAATGAATTGTGCCCAGTTTATGATTTGTATTGCCATGTTTTTTTAGCTGAATCATATGGTCATTAAGCAAGTCCATCTTCACCCATTGATTTTGCTCATCAGAAGCCAGCTGGGAAAATAGCGGTCGCATTTATCTGTTGCTTTAATAGGTCACACATCTCACTGTTGAAGCAACTCTGGGCAGGACAAGCCAATCCCACTGGAGCAAAGATTACATCTCACACAACTGTACAACACTGCAACCTTCATCAATGCACGCTGGTTGCCAAGTGCCTGAATTTTGATCAGGCAACCATTGTAATTCTGAAGACCAGTTGTAGTTCTGTGCCACGGTTGTAAGCTGAGGATTACCTGTGTATTTGATTGCTAAGGGTTGACACCAATCAATCAGAAAGAGCAACAACATGTTTAAAACAGCAACCACGACAGAGGTGTGTTAACACCAGGAAGTAGCTTAGGACTACAGGAAGATGTGGGTTCAAACTCACTAAATGACTTTGGCCTATCGCGCTTTTCAGCAAGACTACCTCACAGGGTTGTTTGTGTCAGGATAAAAATATAAGCCAGAGAAACAAGGAAATATAAACGGAACTCTAACCTCAATAAAATGCCATGGCCATTTTAATTTCAAATGGTTGCTAAATAAATGGTTTTGGAAGCAACCCAGTTGGCCTCTGAATAAATCTAGATTTCTTTTTTCAGCGAAAGAGTAGCCAGTTGGTGCTCTTCTAAAATAGGGGTCTCAGCTGGATGGGGAATTCTGGGAATTGAAGTCTGCCAGGCTTAAGGTTGCCAAGGTTGGAGACCCCTGTCCTAAAATATTCCTTCTTTGCTCCAGCACACACACCTTGACCAAGTCGGTGGTGCCCTCTTCCTTGAAGAACCATTCAGTAAATGCTTCTGCCTCTGTTTCACTGCGCTTCTTGCACGAGATACAACGGATCTTGAAAGAGTGGCCGACTACAGCCTCCGTGTCTGCATCCACCTCCACGCAGCCAGCTTGACACAAGGTCACTAAAAGAGGGGAAATCAGAAAAATTAGAATCCGGCAGTATCAAAACTCCTGTCTCCAGCTTTTATATCCTTTTTTTTTGGAGGGATATTTTAAAATATTTAAGGGAACAGAACAAATGATTGCAGCTACCATAACATGTAACTTTTATTACTTCATGGTTTAAATTAATGGAATATACAAAATTAGATTCCTTATATGTAAATCACTACAACACTCTCTAAACCTTAATACTTATATGCATATTTCACCCTTATTTGTTGTTGTTCCTAAAATAAATGTTCTTGTAAACAAAAATAGAGAAAAAGAAAAAAAAAAGAATGAAAAGTGAGGAATAAATACTTAAAAAAACCAGGGTTGGTTTTAAATTCTTTCCCATTGCAATCTACTGATTACATCCAAATAATGATAAAGATGCTAGTTTTACCTTCAGACAGCGTAAATCTTTCACCCAAACTTTTTTTTTAGCTTATATGGGTGTCAGTCTTTTATTCCAATCAAGGATCCTTTCTGCACAGGAAAGGATGCCGAATCTCAGATATTCTCCTGCATTTTTTCAATAAGAATAAGAATATATAACAAAACAAAATTAAATGTAGAGAAAAGTAAAGTCCCACACTTAGGTAAGAAAAACCAAAAGTACACCTATAGACTGGGTGAAACCAAGCTTAATACAGTAGCAGTAACTGTGAGAGGGATCTTGGAGTCTTAGTGGACAACCAGCTAAGGAGCTAAGAGTGTATGGCGGCAGCCAAAAAAGCCAATGCTATCCTAAGTTGCATTATCAGAGGGATACAATCAAGATCAAGGGAGGTACAAATACCATTTTATAAAGCCTTAGTAAGATTACACATACAACAATGCATTCAATTTTGGTCACCACACTACAAAAAAGGTGTTGGGACTCTAGAAAGAGTGCAGAGAAGAGCTGGATGATTAGGGGACTGGAGGCTAAAACATACAATGAATTGAGCATGGCTAGTCTAGTGAAGAGAAGGACTAGGGAGACATGATAGCAGTTTTCCAATATTTGAGGGGCTGCCACAGAGATGAAGGGATCAAGCTATTTTTCGAAGCACCTGAAGGCCAGACAAAGAATAATGGATGGAAACTGAACAAGGAGAGATTCAACCTGGAAATAAGAAATTTTCTGACAGTGAGAACAATCAACCAATGGAACAGCTTTCCTTCAGAAGTTGTGAGAGCTTCATCGTTGGAAGCTTTCAAGAAAAGACTGGATTGCCATCTGTCAGAAATGGTGTAGGGTTTCCTAGCTGGGCAGGGGGTTGGACTAGATGACCTACAAGTTCCTTTCCAACTCTGTATCTTAATCTGTATCGCTCAATGTCAGCCCTTTCAGGCAGACCAGTCTCTCAACCTTAGCAACTAGAAGATGGATGGATTTCAACTCCCAGAATTCCCCAGCCATCCTGAAAGTCCTATAGGCCAATTTATTGTAAAGTTATAGTGAACAGAATCTTGCAAGATCTTGTCGTGGGGATCCCTACAGGAGCCAAACTGAGGGAACGGCCTGGGGCTCCTGTGGATGGCTGAGTGAGAAGCAAAGCCAATGCCTACAGAGACCCCGGGTTGGGGGAAAGCAGGCCCAAGGCCTGTGGGGACCTCAAAGACAGGAAGTGGAGCAAGGAGTGCCTCAAGAGTGTGGGGAAGGCCTTGGGAGGCTCAGGGCAGGCAAGATTGCTTAACAACTGTATCAGGGAGAGCGCAGGTGGGAGGTCATTAAGCAAGGTGACTTCACAATGTGTCTGGGTGGTTTTTTTTTTTTTTTTTACTTCGCTGACAGGTGACAACGGCTGTGGAGAACCCCAGCAAAGCTGGCATGACTGGACAATTTGCAGACCTTGGCAGATGCCCTCTGATACATGTCCTGATTCCTTACCTCCTGTATAGTTCACATCCTTTAAGGGCATTCCAAATTCACAAGGTGGATCTAACAAAATGGAGAAATCCATCCCTGTGGAATTTCTGCCTTGCTGATCTGCTGGAGCTAGAAGAACTTCAGCTGTATGAATTCTGGAAAGTGAAAACATCTTGACCTACTTTTTCCCATTATTCCTTTACCTGGCTGTAAACAATATAGCAGCATCTGCAGCAAAAATGCCATATGCTTTTTATCACAAAGGATGGCTGTTTCCTCCCACTGAAGGATGGCTAACCAAGTTTTGGGGATATGCTGCGATATCCTCTCATTTAAAAAGTGAATCTGATGTAAGTTCAACTCTAACCATTCTTAGACTACAATTTGACACGATTTTGTTCCAAACCACTTTTAAAAAAAAGTTTGCCTTTCCATTTTTTTTACCAAATTAGATGTCTAGAGTTTGAGAGACTGCCATAAAGAGGAGGGGGGTCAACTTCTTCCCAAACCACCAGAAGACAGGACAAGAAACAATTGGATGGAGATTAATCAAAGAAAGCAGCAACCTGGAATTAAGGAGAAACTTCCTAACAATGAGGACAAATTAACTAGCAGAATAGCTTGACGTCAGAAGTTGTGGGTACTTCATCACTAGAAGTTTTTAAGAAAAGACTGGACAGTCACTTGTCTGGAATGGTATAGGGTCTCTCCTGCTTGAGCAGAGGGTTGGACTAGAAGACCTCCAAGGTCCCTTCCAGCTCTATTCCAATTGACTAGAGTTTATTAACTTCCCAATAACTGTTAACTCTAGCTAATGATTTATGTTTTGTGAACTTTGTGTTCTTAATTTAAACCCTAGTAGGGAGAGTTTTTCCCTCAAAAAGTGACAGAACATTTTATACAAAGCTCCAAAAATGCTTCTGACTATGTCAATATTTCTACAGCCCCCCTGGATACCCAGACAAACTCAGCTGTGGAGCACCAGGTAGCAGAACCACATGTTGAGGCATCTCTTTGCAAATCCCTTGCTTCAAATATTCATCATATCACAGGCTTCTGTGATGGAGGTCCCACTCAAGTCTATCTCCCACTCAGAGAAAGGTGAACACGCTGATGATGGTGAACCTTTTAGAAATTTGGGGTCTCCGCAAACATTTCAACCTGCCCACGTTGATCACAGAAATGGATCTGGAAGCAGAGAGGTGGAGAAATAATGTTTTCACACAGACTTTTTCGCTTTTTGAAAAAAAAAATCAAATGAATTTTAAAAAAGGTGAGTGTTGAATGCCTAAGGAAGAACAATATCCCAAGAGGAAGCAAGAGCAGATAGTGTAATCTGATGCATGTTTATTCTGAAGTAAACGTCCCAGAGTTCAGCGAGGTTCACTCCCATGGCTGCCAAAATTGTAATCAGATAAATTACTCCAGCTTCTGGAGAAGGACAGTTTATCCATTGAAACAGGAAGAAGAAAGGGTGTTTATCTAAAGCTACAGTGAGTATATATAGTCCTGGGCTTATAATAGAGACTGAAGTCACAACACCACTGAAAAAAACTGACTTGACCATCCTTGCACTTATTGGAGCATCCCCACAGTCATGTGTTTAAAAATCTGAGTGGTTGGCAACCAACATGTATTTTACAAGAGTCAAAGTGTCTTGAAGACACATGATCATTATTTGTGATCTTCCCAGCCAGCTTCCGACCAGCAAAGTCAATGGAGGAAGCCGGATTAGCTTAACAACCATGTGATTAACTTAACAATTGCAACAACTGTACAACCATGTCAAAAGAGAAAGTAATATCAGTAATATTGGATGAGCTGCGGTGGCGCAGTGGTTAGAATGCGGTATTGCAGGCTACTTCTGTTGACTGCCGGCTGCCTGCAATTTGGCAGTTCAAATCTCATCAGGCTCAAGGTTGACTCAGCCTTCCATCCTTCTGAGATCAGTAAAATGAGGACCCAGATCGTTGGGGGCAAGAGGCTGACTCTGTAAACCGCTGAGACAGGCTGTAAAGCACTGTGAAGCGGTACATAAGTTTAAGTGTGATTGCTATTGCCCTTCCTTCCTTCCCTCCCTCCCAGTGGTTAGAATGTAGTATGCAGGCTAATTCTGCCAAGTGCCAGCAGTTCGATTCTGACTGGCTCAAGGTTGACTCAGCCTTCCATCCTTCCGAGGTGGGTAAAATGAGGACCCAGATTGTTGGGGGAAAGAGGCTGACTCTGTAAACTGCTTATAAAGGACTGTAAAGCACTATGAAGCAATATATAAGTCTATGTGCTATTGCTATCAGGCATAACCCCTTTAACAACTGCTTTGCCTAACCACAGAAAATTGGGTCTCAAATTGTGCTTGCAAATTGAGGACCTACCTATAACTCATTGCTTAATTTGACAATAGACACCCACCAAACTGAGAACTTTGAACAGATAAATCTAGGCTCCTCCCCATTTCTGGTTCACGGAAATCGCAAAGGTGACAGAGAAATACAACATTCGGGAGCCTGGGGAACATTTACCGCTATGGGAATTTCACAGGATTGTCAACTTGGGAGATTTTGAGATGCAATGTACCTTCCTAAGCACCATTTGGCCTCAACCCCACAAGCTGCCAAACAGCACTTGAGCGAGAGCTCTGCAAATTTAATGATTGGAAATGGGCTGAGCATTCATTTTAAGCAGCGTCCAAAAAACAAACATTTCCACAAATGTGCAACTTACCTAATGATAATAACGCACTTCGCTAGGATTTTTAATGATTATGTCCCTTTCCCCCATCTCTAATAAGATACTCAATTCCCTATTAAGATGTTACTTCCTCTGTAATTTCAATATTTAACCAGTTAGAAGTTATTATTAGATTCTAGATCTTTAAAGCTGGAATTCCTGGGCATCTAGCAATAAGCCCTGCTGAACATTTATTTCTGCACAAAGCTGTCCAATGATCAGAGCAGTCAAACTTTTGTAAATAAACTCACATTGTGCAAGCCTATAAGAGATCCATTGGCTCTAAGCTGCTGGAAACATTCATAACAGATTAATTATTGTTATAACCCATTACAGTATAGTCACACAATCCTGCCATCTAAGTAAAAGAGATGGCCTCCAGCCACATTGGTTTATACAACAGAAAACTGAATTTTCATCCAGTGCACACAAGAGCCATTACACCTGATGTAAATACGCACTTACAAATTTGGTTACTGTTTTTTTTTTAGAGGATATCATTTGTGTGTCATTTGCAAAGAGCCTCACACAACATAAAGCAAGGCCATTGATTTGTTCGGTAATGGCATTGCTTTGAACTTCTAATTCCAAAAGCTTTCAAGAAAATCAGCTGGAGGCAGGCCCAGAGCCAAACAGCTGCAGTGGAAATCTGGTTTTGGAATGGGAGCAGAAAGCAGTGTGTTGCATATTTGAACATATGCAAAGCATATTTATGAATTGCCAAGGAATTTCAGGTTGCCCCAATATTCTTGGGGGAGTTAGAATTACTGGCTTTAGATTAGGGGAGAAAACGTTCTAGATCATGGGTATCCAACCTTGGCAACCTGAAGAAGCGTGGACTTCAACTCACAGAATTCCCTAAGCAGCCATAACTGGCTAGGGAATTCTGGGAGTTGAAATCCATAAGGGCCAAGGTTCTAGAAAGAATTGATAGGGATTTCAGTATTCAAAAAATACTTTGTTATGTCGATGAAAACAGAACACACAATATTCCAAGGTCAGGAAATACGGTCAGACAAGCAACCACAATTCTGTGCCTTCTGGGGAGACAACTTTGCATGGAGGCCAACACAAAAGAACATAAGAGCTTTACTAGGGATTACTGTACATCTAATCTAGTAGCTTTTTTCTATGAAATACTAGCAAGATATTCCATGAAATCCCTACAAGACTACCTTTATTGTCTCTCTATGACACCCTGTATTTAAAGATATATTGCCACCAGAGGTGGAGGCTCCAAAACACTGCCTTTTAGAAAGAAAAGGTAACACCCAGGATTGCATTATTAGAAAGCCACTTTGGAGTACTGGTTAAAGCACTGGCCTAGAAACCAGGCGACCATGAGTTCTAGTTCCACCTTTGGCATGAAAGCCAGTTGGATGACCTTGGGTCAGTCACCCTCTCTCAGCCCAACTCTCCTCACAGGTTTATTGTGGGGAAAATAAGAGGTTGAAGGAATATTAAGTATGTTTTCCACCTTGAGTTACTTATACAAAGTGAAAAAGCCAGGATAAGAATCAAAGAAATAAATTAACTATAAAGGTAAAGGTTTACCCTATCTAGTCATATCTGACTCTAGGAAGTGTGTTCATCTCAGTTTCTTAACCAAAGCAGCCAGCATTGTCCAAAAACATTTCCAGGGTCATGTGAACAGCGTGACTGTATGCTGAGGCACACAGAATGCTGTTACCTTCCCACCTAAGTGATACTTATTGATCTACTTGCATTTGCTTTCGAACTGCTAGGTGAGCAGGAGTTGCGGCAGGTAACTGGAGCTTGCAGCGATTGATCATACAATCTTAAATTCTTGTTACATAAAATACAGCCTATTTTGAAGACACAACACACTACGCAAGGGGTGGAAGTTTTTATATCTGGTGCAGAGGTAAGCAAATTGCTTCATGTTGCCTTTCTGGCTTCAAGCCATTTCCCCCTTTCATCCCACTTCCCAACTCAGCTTCTAATTTAAAATGACAGATACTCAAGTTGAAGGACAGGCTCTCTCTAGTTACATCTACCCATCGCATTGGGGTCCAGCAGGAGTGGCATGTTATGGGTCCCTTCTGCTAAGGAGTTCTATCGGAGGGGATTCAAGAGCACGGCCTTTTCTACTGTGGCCCCCATCCTTTGAAACATCACCCCCCCCTCCCCTGTTAATTAGTCCTGATCCTATTGCCATTTAGGAAATCCCTCAAACCCAGTTTAAGAGACTTGGGGATCTCACGGCAACAGGGAATCTGTAAGATGTGTGTTAAGATGCTGGTTCATTCTTACACAGTCTTATTTATATTTGTGTGTGAATAGGTTTTAATTATTGCTGTTTATTTGTTTTAGCTGGTTGTTTTATTGTACATGGTCTAGAATCGTATCTGTGAGTTGGGCAGCTTTAAAAATATGACAGATGGGTGATAGAAGGATAGATAATGGAGGATAGATGGAAGATAGAAGATGGATGATAGAAGATAGAGGACAAAGGACAGACAGACAGACACATGTAATGAATTAGCTTAATGATATGGTATAATTCTGAAAGCTTAATTATTGTGAGCTTGTCCACCTTCTTTGCTGCCAAGTTTCGCAGCCCAGGTTTTCAACAACCAAGTGTAAGGAATCTCACTTTTAATGAAACACATTCTGAATTTCTGTCAAAAAACTCAACCACGCTTACAGAGGTCTTACAGCAGCCATTCACTCCACACTGGAGATCCTGGTGGCCTGACAGAATATGCCAACACTGATTTATTCATTGGTTAAACCCACTTGCAGACAAAGAAAACCAGATTACTCTAGAACTTTCCAGAAAAGAGTTCAATATAATTTTCCTTCCACCAAACACTCAGGTCCTTCTGCTGAAGCTGTTTCTTATAGGGTGACACATCTAACAGGAAGAAAAAGCAATTGCAGGTGACTAGGTAGGGAAGATTGAAATTGGAAAAACAGTTGCCAAAATATATACTAGGGACTTAGAACATTTGGGAGGCAAAGAGGATACTGGCATGGACTAGGACTTGAAAAAAGCAGAGTGTCAAATTCAAATTTAGCCATGATGAAATAGAAATGAAGGAAATGATCTATCAGATAAACTTACTTTTCAGGAGTTGTTATGCATTAAGAAGCAGACAGTTAAACTTCTCAGAAAAGGGCAGCATAAAACAAAATATATAGCTCTCACTGTAACCAGACTTTTCAAAGGCCTTTTAAAACAGTGTGTTTCAAACTTAGCAACTTTAAAATGTATGGACTTTCATTCCCAGAATTCTGCAACCAGCATGGAATTCTGGAAGTGGAAGGCCACACATTTTTAAAGTTGCCAAGTTTGAAAAAAAGTTATATAAGGACCTTCAACTAAATTACTTTCATACCTTCTGATGATGACATGCTTTATTTTATTTTAATTCAGTTCTTTATTAGTTGGTTTTAAACTGAAGAGTATGTGTTTTTAAAGTCCCAGGCTATGTTATATTGTGTATCTATCATTTATCTATTTATTTATTTCATACTCTACAATTGTAATATCCTCCTTCTGTTTCTTTTGGTTTTAAAAATGTTACCACCAACCATCAGCTTTGTCTACAATGGGTTTACTTTGTAGGTTGTAAAAATAGGAACAACTGGAAATAAATAAAAATTGATGCTAAAAATTGTTTCTACCTAGCAGGTTGGGAATTGACGGTACTATACACATTTTCCATTCTATTCCTGGATAAGAGAAAGAGGAGGTTATGTTGTTCAAGTGTTTAATTATTTTTCAACTCTTGCAGGATGATGACATTGTAGGAGGCTGTGTTTACTGTCACAAAAAAAATCAAGAGTAGTAGCATCTAATCAGATCTGATAGGATCAGATACATCTGACGAAGGGAGCTTTAGGTCATGGGATGTATGCTTTTTAATAAAAAATGTTAAGTTGGAAAACCAGACTTTTTTTCCCCAGATGAAGGAAAGTCTCACACCCTTCTATCTCCTGTGATTATGGGCTGCAGGGCTTGGGCATCTGAAGGCCAAATTTCATTGTAGGGCATTGAATGAAAGTCCTGTTTCTCTGGACCAGAAAATAACTTTTATTTCTCCAAGGGACTGATGAAGAGAAGGTTCCAAGCAGCCTTTGAAATCGGTAAGGAAATCCAAGATTGGAAACTGTAGAAAATAAGGGAAGAAATGGGAAGCACAGTCTCCTGTCTCACCATACACACTCCATAAAAAAAAGCAAGGAAAGGAAGGCTACCTTTAAATGCATTAAGAGTTTGCTAGCAAAGCAGCTTCAACTGATGTAAGAGGTAGCCTTAGTATGCATTATTTGAGTGAGGGGGGGAAGAACTGACACTGCAAGGCCAAGGCTACAGGAATGAGGCAGATTATTTATCATTTTCTTTAAACAGTTAAAAGAAACTTAGGTGCAAGTTAGTGAAAATTATATTTTCCAATTATATATTCCAATTATATTTTGCCTCCAGAATTAAAAATAAAAATTTCTTCTATTGCTTTGCCAATCTGACTGCAGCATGGTTGCCATCTTACATATCTCTGTCCCTGCACTGCTAGGGACATCCACCATCTCTGGAAATCCCAGGTTTCAAAAGACAATTTCCCTCTCTTTGAGTCAGAAGGAAATCTGTTTTTGGCGGTCTTTGCTCTGAATTGTCCTTGATCCTACCTGCATGGCATAAGCCTCCTGTCTCCAGCAGGACTCCTCTGACCACCTTGAAGCCCCCTTCAAATCTCAGGCATCTTTTAAATTTCCCATTTTCTTCCTCCACCCATCCACCCACTCACTGTGATTTCATTCCTTTGCAAGAAATTCCAGGTTTTCTTCAGCAAAGAAGAAGGGCCTGGGTTTAAGGCACCAAGAGTTTTAGGGGACAAAACCCCCTCATCCAAAAAAAGATGCAAAAATGTTTTTGGGAGAGGGGGGAAGCGATTGCATGAGTTCCATCCAAGCCTATACATCACACAGATCCAGAAGTCCAGGCCCAACCTTTGGTAGAGAAGCAGGGGGTTGGACTAGATGACCTACAAGGTCCCTTCCAACTCTCTTAATCTGTTAAAACCAGCAGAAAACGGAGGGCATCCCGGATTGAACGCTTCCTTTCGCTTGGCACGAAAAAGGCCCAGAGAAGCAAAGCGCAAGGGGCCTTTCCGGAGACTTTAGCTGCTTGCGCCGTTCAGTAAGCCTCCAAATTAGGTACCGAGAGGCCTTCTGAGGAGAAAAGGCGGCCTGGGTCGAGGCTGGGGGGCCTATCCTCCTATCCCACAAGGCCTGAGCCGGCCAGCGTCCACGCAGAGCCCGAGGGGCGAGATTTCAAGGGGGGGAAGAAGACTCGCTCTTATGCCGGGCCTCTCAATACACCCTCCGGGGGTCCCGCGCCGTCTCCTCGGACCTTCTCCACTCCCGCCCCTACCCCGGCATGTCCAACTTACCCAAGGCCAGGCAGAGCAGCAGCGAGACGGGTCGCGGGGTGGCCATGCTGCGGGATCGGCTCCAGGGTGCGCTCCCTTCTCGGCCGGAGAGAGGTGGGCCCCGCTCCGGTGGGCTCGTCCCGCCCTTTCCAAGCAACCTCTTGCGGTCAACAGTCAGACGATCCTGGTCAAAGAATCTTCCCCGCGAGGGTATTTATAGCTCGCTGAAGGAAACCCTGCCGCGGCTGCTCGGAATGTCCCGGCCGGATCCACCTGCCGTTGCTTCGGACACCCGATCCTGCCCGGGATCGTCACGGACGTCGGCCGCACGAGGCGCTCCGCCGTTCCTTGCCTCGACGACGGCTGCTGCTGCTGCTGCTGCTTTTGCTGCCCCCGTCGCTCCGGGTCTGCGAGGGACCCAAGCCGGGGAACGAGATGGCACGAAGAAGCAGAGGAGGCGGCCGGCTGCTGGGGGAGCCATAAAAGTTGGGATGGGCCCGAGGAAAGGCGAGCTGCAGCGCGGCAACCGGGTCCCCCTTCTTCAGCCAGCCATAGGCAAGGAGGCGGCGGCGACGGCGGCTCCTCCCGGTCGTGCCGGCCCGGGCTCGGCCACCCGCGCTCCCGCGTCCTTTCGGCTTCAAGGTGCGCCCGGAGCGGCAAGGTGGCGCCTTGCGGCCCTCTCTTGCACGGCCGGAAGGTGGCGGCTCCTCCGCGGCCGCGATGAAGCCCCCCACCCCACCCCGCGCGGTCTTCCCGGGGCCTTTTCTCAATTGGGAGGAGGGTCGCTCCTCTCCAGATTAGACGCCCCCTCCCTTAAAAAGAGAGAGAGAAAAGCGGGGGGCCACTTCTCCAAGCGAGCCCTTGGCAAAAGGCAGCTTCTCCGCTGCCGCCCAGGAGGAGCCCGAGATCAGCCGCTCCCTCCTCGGGCAGGTGCCTCCTCCGCGGGACTCGAGAGGGCCGGATCCATGTAGCCTCTTCGCCGGCCGGCCGGTTGGCTGGCTGGCCGAAACCTTAGCGGGCTGCACGGTAAGCGGTCGGAGCGACTGCGGTCCCCGCCTTCCGATAGGCTGGCTAAGCCTGGGCTCGGCGAAAGGAAGGCTGGCTGGGGGAGCTCCCTGCCTGCGCTGGATGCGGAAGGGATCGGGCCCGCCCGGGAGCGAGCGGCGGAGACGATGACTCGCCCGCTGGCTGGGCGACTCCTCGCTTCTCTCCGCCCCCCACCCCACCTGCTCTCCTCCGGCCCCGAGGCGACCTATTCCCCTCCCCTCTTCTCCTCTTGCCTTAGCCTTGCCCGGCGGCGCGCACCGCTGCGGCAGAGGCTGAGCCGCCCGGGAACTGCTCTGGCTCGCTGCTGCTGGACAGGGCGAGGAGGGATGAATCAAAGCGTGCGCCAGGCGGAGGAGGAGGAGGAGGAGGCGGGCGCCGCCAAACTTGATGCATTGCAGCAGCGGCGGCGTAACCAAGGGGGGGAAAAAAGCCACGCGGGCCTAAAGATCGAAGGGTGGGGGGAAAGGGTAGGGAGGCCGGGTGAGCCGGGCTGGGCCCCCGCCAGTGGCTTCAACCCGCCCGCACCTCGGAAATGGGGCGATCGGAACGTGAGCGGGGAAGGGCAAGGAGCAGCCGGAGCGGCGGAGGGACGGCTGTGGGGAATGGAAACACGACCATAGGCGGAGGAGGGATGCGTCACTCTCTGCAGTGACTGCGGAGCCCGTCCCGAGGCACCCCCCGCCCCCCCCCCCCGGCGTTGAATGCCAGCTCTGGTCCTGTTCAGTCACTGAATCAGAATAGAGAATGGAAGGGACCTTGGAGGTCTTCTAGTCCAGCCCCCTGCTCAAGTGGGAGACTCTAGAGCAGGGGTAGTCAACCTTTTTATGCCTACCGCCCACTTTTGTATCTCTGTTGGTAGTAACATTTTCTAATCGCCCACCGGTTCCACAGTGATGGTGATTTATAAAGTAGGAGAGTATTTACATCAAGACAAATTCCTTATGTGTCCAATCACACTTGGACAATCAAGTATTCTATTCTATTCAAAACCCCTACCGCCCACCATGAAAGCTGGAACGCCCACTAGTGGGCTGTTAGGGACCAGGTTGACTATCACTACTCTAAAGTCTAGACCAGGGGTCTCCAACCTTGGCAACTGTAAGCCTGGCAGACTTCAACTCCCACATTTCCCCAACCAGCTTTCTGGGAGTTGAAGTCCGCCAGGCTTAAAGTTGCCAAGGTTGGAGACCCCTGGTCTAGACCAGTGGTCGCCAACCAGTGGGCTGGGGACCACTGGTGGTCTGTGAGAAATTGGTGGCCTGCAGAGAAATGTCACCCACAAAGCAATTAATCCAGGCTGTGTGGGAACACAAGGCTGTGCTGCCCATATGGCCCCATGGGAACACAAGGCTTACATCCCTTGCATTGCAAACAGCATGAGGTAGTGAGGGGAGGGGGAAAAGGGTGGAGGGGGGGGAACTTGCCCAACGCGCCCCATGTGTCTGGCCTGGCCACTGGGCTGCTTCTTTCTGCTTCTTTCTTCTGCTTTTGGCTAGGTGCAAGGAAACCAGCAAAGGTCTTTCTTTCTCTCTCCCAAACTCCGCCAGAAATGAGTCTTTGGGACCCTGTAAGGCCTCCTGCTCCAAGAGGCTGCACCAGTGCAACATGTCTCACAAAGACTCATTTCTGGCAGAGTTTGGGGACAGAAAGAAAGTTTTCTGCTGCTTTTCTTGCATGAAGCCAAAAGTCTCTCTCTCTCTCCCCCTGAGAACAGAGCTGGAGACGGTATCCTGCGAACCCAAATAAAGAATGACTGATCGGTAGGAAAATGGGGTGGGGAATTTTCCTGCAGACTTTTTTTTTTAAATTTTCCCAGAGTCTCTGGTCTGCAGGGTTTAAAATTACGAGTTTGCTGGTGCCTGAGGTCCAAAAGGTTGGTGACCCCTGGTCTAGACCATTTCAGGCCAATCCTTGGTTGATTGGAACCGCTGATTGGCCCAGATAAGTCCCCCCCTCCCGTAAAATACCAAGGTGGAGGTCCAGTTGACCCGAACGAAAGTTTTTTTTTTTCCCCAAACTGCTGGTTGTGAGAAGTATGAAAAAAAAAAAACATCCCAGAGAGCGTCCCTGGTTATTGCGGTGGCCCAGGAGACTGGAATGAATCCTGGTAGTGTCACGTGGGAATGTTGGAAGTTAAAAGCCACCCCTCTCCTAGGAAAATGAAATATTTTAGTGTATACTAAAAAGACAAAATATTTCTCCTGAAAAGAAACGTAGAAACTCAGAGACGCAGAAACTCACCACCACCCTTTTGCTAATGGACCATTACTCTGGCCTAGGCCAGTCTATTTTACATAACAAAGTTCTACTCCGAGTAAAGCTATAATAGGAATTGCCCAAAGGCCTTTTGTTATATCATCATCCAGCAAGGCTCAACCAAGCCCGGGACTCAGGACAGCCCTACAGAGTTGCCCCTGCATGGCCCCATGGGAGTCTGAGAACCAATCAGAATACAAGCTCAAATTCAAATCCCAGCAGAGGGTATAAAACAATTGCACTCTCAGCATATTAGCCCTTTCTTCCTTTCTTTTTCTTTCTTTCCTTCACCCAAGGCGTGTGATCCTGTCCACCATTAAACCATCTTCCCAAGCAGTCACCATGTTTCCAGTGTCTTTCTTCCCCACTTGGAACTGAACCCAGAAGGCTATTTCTTCCAACGGGGAGAGAGAGATTAAATTCCGGATCTCTTCCTTTCTACCTTCTCCAGCCCAATAGTCCTGCTGAAGGATTAGCGGTGACAGGATAGCAGTCTTCCAATATTTGAGGGGCTGCCACAAAGAAGAGGGGTCAACTTATTTTCCAAAGCACCTGAGGACAGGACAAGAAACAATGGATGGAAACTAATCAAGGAGAGAAGCAACCTGGAATTGAGAAATTGTGAGAACAATTAACCAGTGGAACAGCTTACCTTTGGACTCGAAGACATCTGAGATCCTTTCCAGCACTATTCTGATTTGATTGATTGGTTGGTTGATTGAAAGTTGACAAAGTCTTATTCCAAGCCTAGTTGGTTAGGCAGAGAATGACACTCTGCACATGGGTAAAGGTAATTTCCTGACTGTAGATTAATCCAATCAATCAGAATAGAGCTGGGACCTTGGAGGTCTTGACCCTCTGCTCCAGTAGGAGACCTATACCATTTCAAACAAGTGACTGTTCAGTCTTTTCTTAAAAACCTCAAGTGATGAAGCAACTTTTGAAGGAAAGCTGTTCCACTAGTTAATTGTCCTCACTATTAGGAGGTTTCTCCCTAATTCTGTGTTGCTTCTCTCCTTGATTAGTTTCCAACCATTATTTCTTGTCCTGCTTTCAGGTACTTTGGAAAATAAGTTGATTCCCCACCCCTTCGTGGCAGCCCCTCAAATACTGGAATATTGCTATCATGTCACTCCTACTCCTTTTCTCTAGATTAGCCAAACCCAAATCATACAACCGTTCTTCCTATGTTTTAGTCTCCAGGCCTTTAATCAGGAGCAAACCAGGGGGTTAAATACAGAGATACTATTTCTCTTGTATAAATTTTGTTTTGGGACTCATTCTAGTATGCTCCGTAGTGCTCTTTAACCCATTGCAGTTAAGTTTAATTTTATTTTGGTATGAATGCTGGTCTTGGGGCTTGGCCACAAAGATTTGACTTGATCACATCTGCTGGACAATAATGTGCAAGGAGAACCAAGTATCATCATGGGATTATGTGTTTAGACAGCACAAATTCTAACAGCCATGCTTTTTTTAAAAAAAGTCCTAAATGTCAGAAGTTTTTCAATCTGTTAGAAACTCCTGGAGAATCACAAGGCTTTGCTTGTCTTTGACTGCACAAGCCCCAAGATGTTAATCCTGAAAATCTTGATGAATTTTGTGTGTGTGTGTGTGTGTGTGTGTTGACCAGTATTTTGCCTATCTGCTTTCCAAGATTATTCTCACACTTCTTGTGAGCTCCACCCCTTTTGTATGTCTTTATGACATCATGGCACACGTGCAAAAGGGGTGGGACACACACATTTCAATCCTGCTTTTGTCCACTTCACAGACAAACTGGAATGCAAAAACAGTTAAAACCAACTTCTGCTAAGTTTTGGGAAAGAACAGGGGATGAGAAAGAAACTCAAGATAACCCCAGCTTGACTTTCTTCGATATAAGAAGGTAGAAGGGTTTTCAAGATTCTGTCACAACGCACACTGCAACAATAAAGTGAAATTCCAGTCATTCTTGTGGTGTCTGGTTCCCAAACTGGCCTACTTTAAAAGGCTGATGTCACCGGGGGTTGGGGGGGGGGAGAGAGAGAGAGGCAATGCAGGCGTATTTCCACGAAACATTTTTAAAAAATGCATCCCTCATCAAAAAGGACACACACGAGGGCACGCCAAACTCCGATCCACGGTCTTTATTTCACTCCCTAATAAATAAGGCCTGGCATTTTTCTGGAACTGCAAACACACTGGATTATTAATACTGAACAGATCTACAAAATTGAAGGAAAGAGACTGCCCCTCCCTCCCTCCCTAACCCGAGTTTTAATGGGGGAAGGGTGAAAAAAAAGGGAGAGGGCCTGAAACCTGGCTCTTCCAGGTTTTTTTTTTTGGGGGGGGGGGAAGGGAACACAGAGTTGACAAGACACACAACCCCCTCTCCAGGAGGGGGCAGATTTAATGCCCCCTCCCTGCCACCGGCAGTATATTTGAAGGGCTTAAGAGACCGAGACTGGCAGTGAAACTTTACTTTATAGCGACAAATACAGCTTCTTGGTGGGAAGGCAAAGGCCCAGCTGTTGTCCAGGAGGCTGATGAGAGAGTCTCTGGTGTGGCACACGTGGCATGCTGCACAGGGTTTAAAAAAATAAAACCCAGATGGAACCACCGTTCTTGACTGCACCCAGATACAACCTTCCCTAAAAAGCACCATTTGGAGAATTATGAACTAAATCGTCTTGGTTTGCATGGCACATCAAACCAAATGCCTGGTGAATGAGAACAAACATTAGCATTTTGCCCATCCTCTCAATAACTCTCTCTCTATATATATTGTTCGTTAACACCGTTTTTCTTCCAAATTCAAAAAAAAGTATGCCATTTGAGCTTACGCAATACTTAAACCTGTAACACACCTTGGCTGCAAAATCCATTTTCAATCCATCTCAAATGATGACTGTTTCTGATTCAGATTGCACACTGTGAAGTCATGGTTTTTTTTCAATCTTAGCAATGTTAAGATGTCTGGATTTCAGCCCCCAGAGTTCCCCCGTGCGGATTGGGGGAATTGTGGGAGTTGAAGTCCAGATATCTTAAAGCTCTCAAGGTTAGAAACCCTGCATTACCTTTACGACTGGCTATGCACAGGTGGTGAAAACAGGCGCGCTCTTTTCAACAGGCATTTGGGTTTAGTGTTGCGTAAATACAAGTCCAAAAGGAGCAGAACTCAGCGCATACCTTTCACGAGTCAAATACTA
The DNA here is from genome assembly GCA_023653725.1 of Bungarus multicinctus. NCBI lineage: Eukaryota > Metazoa > Chordata > Lepidosauria > Squamata > Elapidae > Bungarus > Bungarus multicinctus. Next base: position 9,798,495 of record CM042835.1, on the reverse strand, counting down.
CTCTGAAAAGAAGGGTTGGACTGGACTCCAGCATATAAGTATGTATAGACAACTGCTGGTGTAATGTATCTTTCAAAGCTCCAGGGATACTTCAAAGGTGACCCTCCTTGTTCAGAAAGTTTTCTGGGTTAACAGATGCCTTCAGCAAGCAGATGCTGTAGACCAGCCCCCTGATTTTTTCTGTGTGAAAAGCCTTTACCCTATCCAACGTAATTGGTTGGGGAAATCCCTTTTAACAACGTTGACACATCGACCCACTGAATGGTAGGAAAAACAAGGCAGGGAAACAGCAGGGAAGAGAGCTGAAGAAGGAATGATACCACCTCCCTTTGCGCCTCTGAATTGCTTTCGCCCTGCTGTCAGTTCATGATCGCTTGTGCGTTAAAGAGACAGAGAGAGAGAATGGCAGGACTGGGTTCTTTGCTCTCCTCCTTTAGGGTGTCTTAGCTGCTGAGTGAAGCTTCAGGGCAAAAGAGAGATCCCGGCTCCAGAGGCCATCCCTTTCCCCAAAACTGATCCCACCCTCCCTCCCCAAACAATAGCTGGGGGAAAGAAAAATAAAAGGACCAGTGCCAGGATACAGGAAAATCAAGGATTCTCGGAGGGCCCTGGGTGTAATATAAATAGCACTGAAGTGGGGAAAGGGATAAAGAGAAGTCCCTAAAGGAACAGTCCCAGGGGGAATGGTCCAAGAAAGATGTTCCCGGCAAAAACCAAGAGACCCATCGCTACCAGTGGCAAATCTTGAGGATAATGTCCAAGGTGATGGATCTGGCGAGGAGCCCAGTGCTGTCTTCTCCCACAGGATATCCACGCCACTGGTTCAACAGTTTCTGAGATGGATCTCAGGAGCCTTCTTCCTGGTAACTCAGCAACCTTCTCAAAAGAGAGAGAGAGAGGAAGGTACTGTGCCTTCACTCTGGTTCCAAGGGGGGTTCTGCCACCATGATGCCTTGCTGCAACTTCTCAAGGGACAGCTTCATCTGGTGGAAAGAGAAGAAGTAAGTTATTCCCCAGAGAGGAAAGCCTGGCTGCAACCAACAAGAAGGAAGGTGGGGTTGTTGTGTTCACGTTGTGGGAAACGGAGCCGATTGTTTTTGCAGAACGGTAAGAAGACATGCTAGCCTGGGAAGAAAATATACATCGTGTATGTTTCTAATCTCAGGAGCTAGGCTGAGGGTTGAGAATTGCATACTGCTATGCTAAAAAAACGGCCTTAACTAGAATTTCCTGATTGATAGTTACTTTAGAGCAGTGCTGGCTAACCGTTTTGGGCTCGTGTGCCAGCACCCAGAAGGCAATGTGCGTGTCCCACACGCATGGGTGTGCAATTCCCCCCACTGCCCTCTTACCTGCACTGCGCCTCATAGCTGATTTTCAGCTGGTTTGAGGCCTTTTTCGGCCTCCCAGAGGCTTGAAAAAAGCCTCTGCAGGCTTTGCAGGCTGAATAATAGGCCTGTTTTGTCACTTCCAGTATTACAGGTAGTGATGAAACAGGTCTATTCCGCCTGCAAAGCCTGTAGAGGCTTTTTTCAAGCCTCTGGGAGACAGGGGTGATTTAGGGCAGGGGTGTCAAACTCCATTTCATTGAGGACCGCATCAAGGTTGTGTTTGGCCTCGGGGGGGGTGGGGGGGACAAGGCTGGGAGCGTGGCCAGCATGACATCACTTGTGTCAAGGGTGCCGGTGATGGCCAGAGCAATCTGCCAATGAAAATGGGCTCCTAGGCCCCGTTTTTAGCCGCGACGGCCTCTTGCAACCCTCTGCCAGCAAAAATGGCACTTCAGAGGGGCCGCACACAGCCCCCCCAAGCTCCATTTTCACTGGCAGAGGACTGCAAGTAGCCGTCGCGGCTGAAAATGAATCCTGGGACAGCTGTGCGCAGCCCTCCGAATCCCTGTTTTTGTTGGCAGAGGCACCGCCAGCTAGTCCTTTGCTTTTTCCAGGGTAACCCCTCAGGCCAGATCTAAGCACCCCATGGGCTGGATGTGGCCCCTGGGCCTTGAGTTTGGCACCCCTGATTTAGGGTGTGTGCACTGTACTCGCATGTGCATGGGGGGCACCCTCTTTGCAAAGCAGCAAATAAAATTATCGTTGTTTTCTCTTGGATGTTTTTGGCTGGTGATTGTTTATTTCAAAACCAAACAACGAATCCCACAACGTAACATAGTAAGCTCCACATTTCATCGGACAAGACAGAACTGGTTGATTTCACAAAACACTGCCAAACCATCAACCAAAGATATCGGAATAGAATAAGAGTTGGAAGGGACCTTGGAGGTCTTCTAGTCCAACCCTCTGCCTAGGTAGGAAACCCTACACCACTTCAGATAAATGGTTATCCAACATCTTCTTAAAAACTTCCAGTGTTGGAGCATTCACAACTTCTGGAGGCAAGTTGTTCCATTGATTAATTGTTCGAACTGTCAGGAAATTTCTCCTTAGCTCTAAGTTGCTTCTCTCCTTGAATAGTTTCCACCCATTACTTCCTGCCCTGCCCTCAGGGGCTTTGGAGAATAGCTTGACTCCCTCTTCTTTGGGGCAGCCCCTGAGATACTGGAACACTGCTATCATGGCACCCCTGGTCCTTCTTTTCATTAGACTAGACATACCCAGTTCCTGCAACTGTTCTTCATATGTTTTACCCTCCAGTCCCCTAATATTAAAGTACTGGTTGAGCCCAACCTATGGGCAAAGATCCCATCAGCATTTCAGCGCATGTTTGTACTCCACACGTAAATGAGCCTTAAGCAATCTTGTGACGTCCAGCGGTGATAAAACTATACTGCCCATACAATTGTTTCAACACATCGTAAGAGAATTGGGATGTTAAAGGTTTGCTTAAATGGTCACCGTAGCAGTTCATGGTCAAGTGTGAGTGTTGGGTACCCAATTCCATATCCTAAGATTTTAGATTTTCTGTCTTTTTTGTTAAGTAAGGATGGGGAATCTGCGCTTCTCCCATCACTGGATCTGGTGCCTCCAAGGATCCCTCAGAAAGAGAATCCTTGCTTTGAAGTTTAAAAAGCTGGTTTCAAAAGTTTTGGTATAGAGGTAAACACTCTGATGCCTTCCTCCCCATTTGAACTTCAACATCCATCAGGACCAACCTGCCTAACAATGTTGAAGCAATGAAGTCTGATATATCTTAATATCCTCTGCATGGAAATCTCTGACTCTAAAAAGGGGCTTCTGGAAACCAAGGGTTGGAGCATCAATTCTCATATTTTCTATGAGCTTAGTTGGCCTGGAGGAACATTCAGACTGGAGAACAAACCTCATCCAGAAGTTCCACTGATGCCTTCAGGATCTGTTTCCACTTTTGCACCTCCACGCTATGGAACTGTTTCTGCAACTCCAAAATCTCTGCCCATTCCGAGGCCGTCTGTGGAAGCTTCCTGCCAGGCAAGAAGGAGACAGAATTCTCTTAACTGCAATGGATCAGCAGTGGTACCCGCTTCCTGAGTTCACTTTCTATGAATGATCACACCCATCACTAATGCAGAAGCCAGTTGGCCTTCCAGAACCTAATTCCCCTGATTCTAAGGCTGAGGGAGCAACCTTTTGCCAGAAGCTATATTCTTTTCTTAGTAACCTTTTAAAAATAGCAATTATGGGCTATATGTTTTAGGGCTAAAAACATACTGGAGGGGGTGAGATTTTATAGCACTAGCACTTAGACTTATATACCGCTTCACAGTCTTTACAGCTCTCTCTAAGTGGTTTACATCGTCAGCCTATTGCCCCCAACAATCTGGGTCCTCATTCCATCCTCAGAAGGGTGGAAGACTAAGTCAACCTTGAGATGGTGAGAATCAAAACTGCTGGCAGTCACCAGAATTAGCCTGCAATATTGCATTCTAACCACTGCGCCACAACAGCTCTTGACCTTTAGAGGTATGGAGGAAAGGTTATAATTCTATTTTAGAAGCAAGTTAGGCCTATCAGAAAATCAGTTTGCATCTACCTGGGGTTTCTGGAGCTTTCAAGACACATCCATCCAACTCTTGGTTGGTCAATCTTGATAGACGGACTTCATCTGAAAATTTTTTTCAAGCATCCTTCCAAACAAGGCAGGATCCAAGTTTTAGGAATTCTTCCTCAAAAGACTGGTACCTATCTCACAGCTTCACTATGTCAAACAAAAAACATTTCATTGGCTCAAGCATTTTAAAAACTGTGGGAAGTTCACAGCACTTTATTGCCAATGATTTTCTCTCGGTTACTGTACTGTGGGATTTTTTTTATTGGGTTTTATATTGTTTTATTGTATTCTATTTTATTTCACTCAGAGGACTGCATTTATTAGAGAGCAATTAATTAATTCTATTGGCTATAGAAAGGCAAAGGTTATCAGCTTCCTAAATCCTGTCGCATAGTATTTCAAATAATTTACTGACCCTCGGTATTCACTCCACCTGTTTAATATACATTTATATCTCACTTTTCCTCCAGAAAAGTGGTACCCTTTCTTTGTTTTATCCTAGCTACTCTATAAGATAAATTCACTTAAAAGAATTGATTCTCTGTCCTCCTTAGGGGTAGACTTTTCCAGGCAACAGACCAGAACATTCAATGTTAGACAGTATGTTTTCCAAAATTGTGCTCAAAACAATTTTTAAGTCTTAAGTTAATCACTGTTAGCACTGGAAAAACTTTACAGTTACAATAATTATTTTAAAATATACTGCATAATTCATCATCGTTTCACATAGTGTCAAATCTTGGTTTACCACTGAAGATATAACTCAGCCAGGAATGTAAATAATTTTGGCTTCCTTTTGAGGGTTCCTGACCTGCTTTAAAATATTCTGATAATAGATATGTTTATCGTTCCACTTGTATCTGTTTTGGTTTCTTCTGTGTCTTTATTGATTTATACCCAGCCTTTCAACAATAAGATACAATTTTGTTATGACTACTTTTTTTTACATTTGAAACATCAAGATTTTGCAAAGCAAAATGGTCAAAATGATTAGCGGCTTTGATTTAGAGTTCAAAAGCATCACATGTATAATTTAATTTTGTCTAATTTAAAAACATTTTCATGGCAGAGCTATGCTCTTCCTCAATCTCTGCAACCTAAGATATGTGGACTTCCAACTCCTAGGATTCCCCAGCCAGCATAAATGCTATTGATAGACTGGTGGGATTATGTACCATCAAGTCAGCATCTACTCTAAGCAGTCACATAGACAGACCTTCTCTGGAATGATCTGTCCCAACCTTCTCCTTCAGTTCTTCCAGAAATGTAGCCATTGCAATTGAGTCCACCTTACTGGTGGTCATCCTCTTGTCTCTCTCCTTCCACCTTTTCCACCTTCTCTTGTCTCTCTCCTTCCACATTAATTTCTTAAGGGATTTACGTCTGTACATAAGATGTCCAAAATACGAAAAATTGAATCTGGCTATTGATATGTTGAGTGAGAAGACTTGAACAGATTTGTTCTGTGATCTATCTATAGCTGATTTTCTTGGTTCTCCATGATATTCTCAAGGACTGTTGTCCAATGGCAAAGATTCAAAGCTACTTCTTCAATGTCCAACTTCTACTTCTATAAGGTGTCCCAAGGAAACCCATTGCTTGCATAGTCCAATGTCTGTACATATTGGCTCATCCAGAAATCAGAATATCTTTTTCAATGCCTTCATTGATATTTTTCCAGGGGCTAATTATTGACATAAATGCTAAATTATATTAAACCAGCAATAAGCTACCTTGAGAAGATTGTTCTCCCTTTCCCTCAATTCAAACTGCATCTTGCCAAGATTTCTGAGAGAATTCAGGGACCCAAATCCATGAGCTGTGATGGTGCAGTGGTTTGAACGCAGTATTGCAAGCTGATTCTGCCTTCCACTGTCAGGAGTTCGATTCTCACCGGCTCAAAGTCGACTCAAGACTTCTATCCTTCCGAGGTTGGTAAGATGAGGACCCAAATGGTTGGGGACAACATATTGACTCCGTAAATCACTTACAGAGTGCTGTAAACCATTATGAGGTGATACCTAAGTCTAAGTGCTATTGCTACATTAGGTAAAGGTAAAGGTTCCCCTTGCACACACGTGCAAGTTGTTTCCAGCTCTAGGGGGCAGTGCTCATCTCTGTTACAAAGCCGAAGAGCCAGCGCTGTCCAAAGACGTCTCCGTGGTCATATGGCCGGCATAACTAAATGCCGATGTCACACGGAACACTGTTCCCTTCCCACCAAAGGGGTCCCTATTTTTCTACTCGCATTTTTACATGCTTTCAAACTGCCAGGTTGGCAGCAGCTGGGACATGTAACAGGAGCTCACTCCATTATGCGGCGCTAGGGATTCGAACCGCTGAACTGCTGACCTTTCTGATTGACAATCTCAGTGTCTTAGCCACTGTGCCACCGCGTCCCTATATTGCTACACTCACTTGCATTAAATTCTCAAAATCTCTAAGAGTAGGAAAGTCAATCTCCCTTTTTCTCTTTCCAAGAGAGTCTTTCTCACCCATTGGAGAGCGCATACGTCTGCCATGACTCCACGGTTCGGGCTGTGTGCTCCAGAGACCACAGCCGGTAGAACAGCATCATGTTGAGGATAACCAGAACTAAAAGACTAGGGAAACACAAACACGTTGGTAACATAAAGGACCCATTCGGACCAAGGTGGCCCTCAATTCCAGCTAGAATGTGGTAGGATTCCTCCATATGTCACAGGAAGCACATCCCCTATATAATACATATGTATGTATATATGTATGTATGTATGTGTGCATACACACACACACACACACAGAGAAAAACATATAGGGGATGTGCTTGTGAAATATAGAGGAATTTTTACTCATTTAAATTCTACCACATACATACACACACACATACATACGAAGCATTATTCCCAGCTTGGGGGATTCGGTAAAGAGTCAGAATCAGAATGTATACCCACTGGGAATCATCTCCTTTTAATGACCCCATAATCCCTTGCAGGATGGAGTCAGGGCAACTGACTGGAGCTGAGTGTTTACTGTCCGGATGCCCTTCCTGTTGCCAATGTGGAATTTTATTCAGCAGATAAATTCTCACTGTGCCCAGAGAGAGAAAGATCCGCCTCTACCTAGAATGGAACTCACAGCCTCCTGATTGTGAGGTGAGAGCTCCACCTCTAGGCCACTAATGGATATTCACTGGGAATAATCCCTTCAAGATCATGATTAAAGTGATGCCATGTAACAAAAACACCTAGGGATTAAAATAGCCCGATATCTCTATTATGGTTTCCTAAGAATAATGACATAGTAAAATAGCATCCCTAAAGTCTGTCACTTCATGGTTTGCCTTAATCCTGCAGCGATCTATTTGGTTTGGCTTAAATGTGGTTAAACGAGTCTTTATACCACTGAATAACCACCTGGCTTAATGCAGTGGGTGAATGGAGTCTTTAAATCACCATAAATGGTCATAGAGGAAATACATCAATGCATCTGGATCGACAAGAGGAAGGAGAGAAGCCACATCATGCATGCCATGCTGTCACTGTGCAGCGGATATGAATTTCATAATTTGCGCAATCTCATCGGAGCTGGTATCAGACATCTATGCATTGATAGTGCTGCCGGTGCAGAAGATATAATCTCAGCCTGAGCTAATGAAGGGGTCTGGAGCAGGCAGAGTTAACTCCCAGAGATAGTCTTACTATTTTTTGCATAGGCAATCACATTAACCTTGGACACAAAATCCATCTTCCTTTCAGTGGCTGGCCCTCTAAGCTTTAAAAATGTATAGGCTGAAATATCAGAAGGCCCAGGAATGAAGATAGGCAGGGAGAAAGTTAGCCCCTCCCACCCTGCCCATCAATGGCAGGACAGAACAGGGATGCTATAAGAGCAATTGGTAAGTTTAATGAGGTGAACAAGAAGGAAACTGTAGTTGGAAGGATTTGGGCCACCTGTTTTTTCCTCATTTCCTGTTTTAATCTAGTTGGGGAATCACAGTTTAGAATTGGGGCGAGGGATAAGAGACATGGTAAGCAGAGTGCAATGCAGGTGAGGGGTGAGTGGAAGACATCATGGAAGTGATTGCCAGAGACCAGAAAAGGATTGAAATGGCAGGAGTCATGAAGGCCAATCAGGAAACCAGAACTAAGCCAGGATGAAGAAGCCACTTGGGCCTTGGGATCGTAAGAAAGGAAGAAGGAAGGCGGGATGGAAGCTGCGGGTTTTCAAAGCAGGAAGGCATGGCAGGATGGGGGGTTCAAGGGAGGGGACAGGGATGTCCAAGGCAGTAGCAACATGGCCAGCGCTGCAGGGCTGTTGGCATACAATACCTCACACAGATCCTGTGCGGAGGCAAGAACGAAAGAAAAAGAAAGAAAGAAAGAAAGAAAGAAAGAAAGAAAGAAAGGAAGGAAGGAAGGAAGGAAGGAAGGAAGGAAGGAAGGAAGGAAGGAAGGAAGGAAGGAAGGAAGGAAGGGAGAGAGAGAGAGAGAGAGAGAGAGAGAGAGAGAGAGAGAGAGAAGAAAGAAAGAAAGAAAGAAAGAAAGAAAGAAAGAAAGAAAGAAAGAAAGAAAGAAAGAAAGAAAGAAAGAAAGAAAGAAAGAGGAAGGGAGAGAGAGAGAGAGAAAGAAAGAAAGAAAGAAAGAAAGAAAGAAAGAAAGAAAGAAAGAAAGAAAGAAAGAAAGAAAGAAAGAAAGAAAGAAAGAAAGAAAGAATTGAAGCTTTGTTTCTACATTCTCTCATCAATAAAAGAAAGACAAGGAACAAAATTATCCAGCATAGATGCTGCCACACCAGACTTTCCCAAACTCGAATTGCACTTATCAAACACATAAGGTTGCTATAGTAGTTAACCTAGAACCCTTTAATTCAATTACGTTTTATGGCATTTTTAACTGTTGGGAACTGCTCAGAGTCATGAATTTGAATTTTTTTTGGGGGGAGGGGGGAGACAGATAAATTGAAATAATAAATAAACCAACCCACCTAGAGAAAAAAAAACAGGGTGAGGGATCTTAGGAAGGCAGTGGTACACCTTAAATTCACAAGCCAGCATACCGTTTTAGGTATTAGTAACTAAGGAAAGCAGACATGAGATTGCAAAGCGAAAGTACCCAAAGCTTTCCAACCAGTCTTGACAGTTCTGGGACCCTGACATTTTTTTTACTTTTACTACAGCCCACCAAGCAATGGGACAACAAGGCCATCTCAGTTTGGGGAGAAGAGAGGAGAGCCTTGTTCTGATGGTCATGCGTGTTACTTTCAGCTAGCCTTGCTGCCTTTTGAGGCCACCCTACCAGTGGTGATATGCTACCGGTTTGGCCCGGTTCAATCGAACCGGTAAGTAAAAATGACTACGGTTCCCGAACAGGTAGTTAAAAAAAACCCTCCAATCAGCTGAGAACAGGGGAAAACGCCTCCAACAATCAGCTGAGAGGATAAAAGACCGAAAAGTGCATGGAAGGGTGGGAGGGTTGCTCCTAGCTTTCGTTTCTTCATCCTCTCAGCTGATTGGCTTGATTAGGTGCATGCGTCTTGGGAGGGGAGTATGTGGACACACATGATCACCCATCGAACTGGTAGTGACTTAGCTAGGATCCCACTACTGCACCCTACCCATTAAGCAGAATTCCAGGCTCCACTAAAGCCCCATTCCGATGGCATCATGGATATTCCAGGCTAAAGCCAGCCCTGTTCCTGGCTTCAGCGGACTGGACTCTTTCTTGGCTTCCTAGAAGAGTAGGCTGTAACCCTGTGTGAGTTGTGACCTTGTGTAAACTCTGGAGAATATACTTCTACATTTGCAAATGGAAAACTCACAGAGAACATTAGAAAAGCCTTCTCTGAGATGGTACCTCCAGGTGTGTGTTGGACTGTTGTCCCCAGCTCTGCTATGGCCTGGCTGGGGACGTTGGGAATTGTAGTCTGCCTCTACAAAGCATCAGATCTGAAAAGGCAGGTCTAGATCAGCCTTTGAGAACCTTGGGGCCTTCTAGATGGTGCCGTTCAGTTCCCCAACCAGTTTAACCACCACTGAGAAATTCTGGGAGTTGAAGGTCAAGATCACAATGGGGGACAATCTCCACATACAGCCCAACCTCCCCCAAAAACAGCTGCCTTACACCAAGCTGATGACGAGGATCACGGTGGAGACGGTTTGTCCCTGCCCTGGCTCCAACAGTTGTTCTGAAAGACGTGAGGTCAGGCTGCCTAAAGGACAGAAAGTCAACAGATCAAGGACAGAGAACAAAAGGAACTTGAGGTGCTCCAGGCATTACTGAACTGCAGAAGGAGTAGTTCAGTAATGTCTAGGGAATCATAGATTAGCAATAGCAATAGCACTTAAGACTTATATACCGCTTTACAGTGCTTTACAGCCCTCTCTAAGTGGTTTACAAAGTCAGCCTATTGCCCCCAACCATTTTGGGTCCTCATTTTACCCACCATGGAAGGATGGAAGGCTGAGTCAACTTTGAGCCTGGGGAGAATCGAACTGCTAAATTGCAGGCAGCCGGCAGTCGGCAGAAGTAGCCTGCAGTACCGCTCTCTTAACCACTGCGCCAACACAGCTCGATTCCTTATATATCCGTGAAGAGGAAAGAAGTAGACCATTCCCAACAAGAAGGCATACCTGAAGGACGAACAGCACGCGACACCCCTTCGCTATCGGGTAGCGTGGGCATGGGGGCTTCAACATGAGGAGCTCTCCAGCTCAGAGTCCGTTTCCTGCGACGCAATCCGGACAAAAGACCCCGGGGTTCTTTGCCGTGACAGCTCTCCTCTAGCAGAGCCTTTTCTGCTTGCACCAGCGCCAGCTCTGAAACAGCGTTTAAGACCACAGAGATGAAGGGGTTGCAAGGCTGAATTCGTACCCTAAAACGATGATCCTGATACCATCAGCCTCTCTCCCATTCCAAAACGTCTAGTCTTTTTGTCTCATTCTGCCCGTGGCTGCTAAAGGTGGATATCTCAGACAATTTCAGAAATACCTGTTCTCTAATGACCTCTACTGGAAGAAGTTGATGAAATTTCGAGAAGGCTCAAAATTTTGGGCCTGGAGAATCTGGAACTGCACCACTTGCGGTGCGATTTAAGCATAGTTTCACAAAATTGGCTGCTATAACCTCTTGCCTGTCAACGACTTCTTCAGCCTCAATCACAATACTACACGGGCAAACAACCAATACAAACTCAAGGTAAATCGCTCCAAACTCGGTTGCAGAAAATATGACTTCAGCAACAGAGTGGCCAATGCCTGGAATGCTCTACTCGACTCTGTTGTTAGAACCACAAACCCTCATAGCTTCAACCTCAAACTGTCTACCGTAGGTCTCACCCTATTCTTAAGAGGTCCTTAAAGGTGGCATGCATAAGCGCACCAGCGGGCCCTACCATCCCTGTCTTACTGTCCCCATTTAGAATAGAATACCTTTATTGTCATTGCATTCCACAAATAGAATGAAATTTGAAAGCTACTCCAGCACAGTGTCACAATCACACTATAGAGTATTTAAAAATTAAAATAATTAAAATAATAATAATAATTAAAAACCTAGTCTAAAACCTATCTAAAACATTTAGTAAGTTAAATAGTTAAAATGCCACTATATACAGAGGTGGGATTCAAACTTTTTAACAACCGGTTCTGTGGGCATGGCTTGGTGGTCATGTGACTGGGTGGACATGGCTTGGTGGCCATGTTATTGGCTGGGCGTGGCCAACTCAATATCACTCACATCGAGGCACGCATCTCCTCGTCTGGCCTCTCATGAGTGTAAGTGTGAAAAATGGTCATAAGTCACTTTTTTCAGTGCCATTGTAACTTTGAATGGTCACTCCACACAAGCAAAGTACCAGCAAAGGAGGGGAAAAGAAACTCCAGAGAAGTTCCAGAGACAGGAAGTCCAGTCCTGCCAAGAAAGTAATAAGAGTTAACGGAGAGGCAACAGCAGAATGTTTCCTTCCTGCCTTCCTTACAGGATTAGGCCACTAATTTCTTCTAACAACCGGTTCTCCGAACTGCTTAGAATGTTAACAACCGATTCTAGCGAATAGGTGCGAATTGGTAGAATCCCACCCCTGACTATATACAAAGGACTAAATCACAAATGCACTTATTTATTTGTATTTACTTCCTTTGTTCTTATTTAGGTTCATACTTATGCTTGTTATCTTGTACATTTGACAAATAAGTAAATAAATAAAACTTCATGAATGGGAAGATAAGAGGGAACCCAACCCCAGGCTGTGTTGTAGTTGTTCCAAAGCACAGGCTCTGCACTGAATCACTCGATTCACTCACCCAAGTGCTGGAAGAATTCTTCAACACCACTCCATGCATTTTTTTCAATCAAAGTCTTCACAAGGGACCATGGCTGCTTCCGATATCGGATTTCAGAGGAGACTCTGTAATGGAGAATGACTGTTATGGGTGGGCCAAAGAACCTTCCCGTTTCCCTCGGGGAATGCTGGGAAACTTGAAGAAGAACCCCTTTGGCAAAGAATGGGTGACTTCGTTTGGCTTGCAACCCGAAGGATCTCTGGCGTTATTTAATCTTCCCTGTATCTATCTCATCTTCTGCAGTTACAAGATCAAGTGTTCTCCAAGGAGATCGGAGGCTCAGTAACCTTTGTGTTTTCAAAACAGGGAAGGTGGGGATATCGGTCATTCTTTGTTGCTGAATGCTGCATGTAAGATGACCTGAAGGTGCCCATAGTCATGCATTTAGATTGCAGCCTCTATTTCAATATGAACTGTGCTGCAAACGGCAAACTGGCTGGCTTAATATGTTTTGTGTTGATTCTTCCTCGTTCTGACTGAATAACAGAATAACAGAGTTGGAAGGGACTTTGGAGGTCTTCTAGTCCAGCCCCCAGCTCAAGCAGGAAACCTTATCCAGTGGTCTGGTTCTGTGGGCATGGCTTGGTGGGCGTGGCTTGGTGGGCATGGCAGGGGAAGGATACTGCAAAAATCTCCATTCCCGCCCCACTCCAGGCGAAGGATACATTAAAATCCCCACTCTCTTCCCACACCCCTAACCTGCTTTCCAGCTCCGTTCTCCTGTGCAGGGCAACAAAAGAAAATCCAGCCAAACAGCTGAGAGAAGGCAGAGAATAGATGGGGGCGGGGCCAGTCAGAGGTGGGATTTGCCGGTTCTCCAAACTACTCAAAATTTCTGCTACCGGTTCTCCAGAACCGTTCAGAACCTGCTGAATACCCACCTCTGCTTATATCATATCAGATAAACGGTTGTCCCAATCTCTTCTTTAAAATCTCCAGTGTTGGAGCACCCACAACTTATGGAGGCAAATCATTATTAGTTTATTGTCAGAAAATTTCTCCTTAATTCTAGGTTGGTTCTCTTCTTAATTAGTTTCCATCCATTGCTTCTTGTCCTGCCTTCAGGTGCTTTGGAGAATAGCAATAGCACTTAGACTTGTATATACAGCTTCGTATGCTTTACAACCTTCTCTGAGCGGTTTACAGAGTCAGCCTGTTGCCCCCAACAATCTGGGTCCTCATTTTACTGACCTCAGAAGGATGGAAGGCTGAGTCAACCTTCTACTTCTGCAGTGAGAAATGAGTTAGCCTGCAGTACTGCATTCTAACCACTACGCCACAATGGCTCTGTCTTCTTTGTGGCAGCCCCTTAGATACTGGAACACTGCTATCACGTCACCCAATAGTCCTTCTTTTCATGGAGCAGTGATGGATGGGGCATTGCACCCAATCAAGAGTTTTTAGAGAATCTGAACCTTTGTACATCTTTGTCTGATTCGTGCCGTGTCTCTCTACTGATTTCGTTTAGACTACACGGCATCAAGAGGGCTCTGTAATGTATTCGCTCCCCTTTTAAAGCAACTGAACTATGCATCAAGAGAAAAGGGATTTGCAGTCTGAGATCCTCCTTGGCCTGGGATGGTTTTGACATATTAATCAGATTCAAAACAAAAGCAAGCAACCCAAATGCAACCGGGAGCCTCTTCTGGAGCTAGGCAGCCAGACAAATTAATTGATTGATTCGTTGAACGGAAGAAAGAATGAACTCTTAAACGAAGAGGAATGAACCCATGAGCCGTATTTTACGTAATGAAGCCATGACATGACTCGCTCATTTGATATCAGTTGTTAACATACAAAATCCAAGGTGTGTCTTTCACTCTATAATACAATACATGCAGGGCTGGGATTCAGCCGGTTCAGGCTGGTTGGGGCGAACTGGATATTAAATTTACATCTGGTTCACTGAACTGGTAGTTGAATTGACTGGCTGGACCCACCCCTCCCCTCCCCTCCCCGGAGTCTCCACATGGCCCGTTTTGGATGCAGGTAAGTGCAGGATCCACGTAGAGGCTCTGGGAGAGCAAAAAATGGCCCTCCCGGAAGTTCTGGAAGTCCGAAAATGGGCCCGTTCCTGCCTTATGGAGCACCTCTGGACCCTGAGGGAGGCCGTTTTCGCCTAGAGGCCTGAGGGAAGCCTCCGAATTCTGAGGAAGGCAAAAAAAAACGGCCCTTCTAGAAGTTCCAGTAGTTCACGCCCACCATGGCCACGCCCACCCAGCAAGCGGGCAGAGAACCCTCACCCCATTTCTTCCCCAGTAATTTCCACTTATGTTTTAGACTCTCCTAACAGAATTCATTGAAAAAATGGGGGGGGGGGGGAAACAACCGTACAGACGCAGCTGAGAAGGGAGGGATCCAAGAATGAATACCTGAGCCTGGCTTTGCTTTTGGCTACTTTGGTGATGCAGTACCGATGCGCAACGTAGAAGTAATCCTGGTAAGGGATGCCCTGAGTGACCACTTCTGTGTCCACCACACAGCCTCCATTCTTGGAACTGGCACGGAAAAGAGTCTAAGCACCCAGCAGGCAAAGAGGAAGAGAAAGGCAGGATAAGTACAGACATTCCGTGCTTGGAAAATCCTATGCTTTACCCAGGCTCATCCGTTTGTTCAGATAACAGTCTCAAGGAAACGGTGGCTTAAACGTTAGTTACAGGTAAGTCCTCGACTGATGACCACAATCATCCTCTTTTTAATGACCCCATAATCCCTTGTCTGGGCAACTGAATGGAGCTGAGTGTTTTAATGGCCGGATGCCCTTCCTGTCACCAATGCAGAGTTTTGTTCAGCAGACATATTCTCGACGGGCCCAGAGAGAGAAGTATCTGCCTCTACCTAGGATCGAACTCACAGCCTCCTGATTGTGAGGAGAGATCTCCACCTCTAGGCCACCGCACCACTCGACTTATGACCACAATGGAGCCCCACATTTCTGTTGTTAAGTGAAACATTTGTCAAGTCAATTTTGGCCCAGTTGTTAAGTGAATCGCCACAGCCGTTAATATAGCAACAAGGTGATGAAATATATTCTGATCATGTGACCTCAAGGATGCTGCAACTTTTTTCAGGGTCGGTGTAACTTTGAACGGTCACTAAACGAACTGTTGGAAGGCGAGGACTATCTGTACTGGGACAGCCAGCAGATCAAAACACCATGACCTTGCTTTGTCCGCCCCTCTTAATACAGCTAGCCCTCGAGTTACAACAGTTCATTCAGTGACTGTTCAAAGTTACAATGGCACTGAAGAATGTGACTTATTGTTCTGACTCAGGCTTCGTCAAACTTAATGAAACACAAACTTGTGGTAAAAACAAAACCTACTTTATTGCAACGCTGGGAATTAGTTCCATTCCCAGCCAGACCAAATTATAAACAGTTCCCCCAGATAAGAGCACGCCTTTTCAGTGCTATAGAATGCTGCCAAAAACCAGAAGTCCAATTAATTATAACAGAAACCAACCGAAGTACCAGAAAAAACCAATCAGTTCACAGAGCTTCAAGGAGGACTCGGAATCTATTGAACTACTTTGCTTCCTGCAAAGAGTTCGTCACTGAGGTCTGACTTTTATCCCTTATGGGAGGGGCAATCACCTCCCAGCCTTACTCTCAAGTCACTCTTTCTGTTTCAGCTACTCTCTCCTTTTAACAGCTCTGCGCACACATGGGCACTGGGAACAGGCTCCCCTGGCTCCTCTGCTTTGCTGCTGCCAGATTCTGAAGACCCTGAAGACAGCACCCCACTCTCAGGTGGTCCTGGCCCCATCCCTGCATCGGATGCAGGACCCTCGTCCAAGTCCTCGTCAGACTCCCTGACTGGTCCCCTTTCTTCCTCACTCTCCGACTCCACTGCCGTCTGCACCAGCTGCCGGCGAACCACAACACGTATGACCGTTTTTCACACTTACGACTGTTGCAGCATCCCCATGGTCACCTGATCACAATTCAGACAACGGGTTCATGTTTATGACGGTTGCAGTGATCCCCTTTTGTGACCTTCTGACGAGCAAAGTTCAATGGGGAAGTCAGATACACAGATAACAACCGGGTTATTCACTGATCAACTTGCAGTGACTCACTTAACAACTGCAGCAAGAAAGGTCGTTAAAACGGGGCACGGCTCACTTAACAAATGTCTCACTTAACCACAGAAATTTCAGGCTCCATTGGTGGTCGTAACTCGAGGACTACTCGTATTTTTGAGAACCCAATGGCCCTACCTGAGTCTCCACCACAGGGGCAGCCTTGGGGCCCAACGGGTTGCTGATGGGAATGGTGTAAGTCATGACCCGGCTTTGATGACACTTGCTGTCTCCAGTCCACGAACTCAGTGTGACATCTAGGAAGGGGGAGGAAGAAAAGTTGGGGACAGAATAGGAAAACCGAGTGGTAGTTAAAATATTACCGGTATCAGGATAGTATTTTTTAAAAAAAAACAAACAGTAACAGTAAAGTCTTAGTTTGATGAAATAACAGATGATCATTTAGTGCAGGGGTCGACAACCTTTTGGACCTCAGAGACCACCAAACTCATAATTTTAAATCCCACAGGGGCCACTAATATGAATTTTGACTGATGGTGGCTTGCTGACGTTGGTGGGAGAGAAAGAGATAAAGAGATAGATCTGATCTGATCTAATCTCTCTCTCTCTCTCTCTCACACACACACACACACAGACACACAGACACAAAGAGGTAGGGGTGGGATTCAAATTTCTTAACAACCTATTCTGTGAGCGTGGCCTAATTTGTGAGTGTGGCTTGGTGGTCATGTGACTGGCTGGGCATGGCTTATATGTAAATATTATAAATATTTATGCAAATATTGAATTTTTTTATAAAAGAAGAGCAACTTTTTACCCAAAATCAGGCAAAGCAGGCAGGCAGACTGAGTTGCTCACAGAATCACAGATTCATTCCGAGATCTGTGTTTCTGCCATCGGCTACCTGAGTCTGCCACATAAAATTTGGTAGCAAGCAAACTCACAAAATTAACTCACAACACATCATGTAAATATGTAAATATTGAATTTTCTCTGCGGACCACCAATGTTTTCTTTCGGACCACCAGTGGGCCACGGCCCACTGGTTGGCAACCAGTGATTTAGTGAACTCTGGATTCAGCCAACACATGTTGTGTTCAGAGTCCACCCTCTTTGGAAGGGGCGTTAGTTCGTTGAGTCAAGGTTTGACTGCAATCTACACAATTGACATCAAGCATGTAATTATGCAAATGACAAAAGCAGGCACGGATTTGGATTGAATGGGACACCCATTATATCTTAAGGTCGCAAGTCTTTAGTATAAATGGCTTCCAGCCTCCCAAAAAAGGCACATTAAAAAACCGACTCATGGTCAACAGACCATTAACTTTGGACTGAAAAGAAAAACATCATGGGACTGAAAGGATGAATTCAACTATGGCTCGTGAGGGATCCCCCAGCACCTCTTGTGCAGTTGTTGAAGTCCTCTAGAATTGGGGGTGGGTGGGGATTGAGGCCTGGGGATTTGGCTTGCTGTGAAGAAAAGCTCTGAGGGCAAATGGCTGCCCTGTTTGCATCTTAACCCACTCCAAATAGTCAAAATGATCAAAATGTTTATCCATGCCCCATTTGGAAATATTATATTGTAACATGGTTGTATGGTTTGCCAATTGCACAGGGGCAGATAGGAGAGCGCTCCAGAGGGTTAATTCATTGCTCAGAGGATCATTGGTTGCCCTTTCCCCTCTTTGGAAGAGTTTTATAGCTCCCGCTGCCTTCAGAAAGTTCAAAACATTCTCAAAGATCCATCTCATCCTGGGCACCCTTTTTTTAACTATTACCATCTGGCAGATGGTGCAGGATAATAAAAACAAGGACAAATAGGCTGAAAAAACAGCTTCTGTCCCAGAGCAGTAACTCTATTGAATTCTACTGTATAGTGCAATATTAATGCAATATCAGGAGTTTTCAATTTAATTGTATAGAATGCAAAGGATGTGTGCTTGTGCTTTATTTTTTATAGTTATAATGTACACTAATGATGGCATTTAATTTTGTGGTACGAGGTACAATGACAATAAAGTAAATTAAAATAAACTAAAAATAAACATCATCAGTCACACTTGCTGTAGGCTTCAGAGGAGATAGATATGATGGATAAGGATGCAGGTATAGATATATGGATCCAGACATTTAAAAAGCTGCTGCTAATAATAATAATAACAACAACAACAACAATAACAACAACAATAATAATTTGTAGCTCAGGGTTGACATGTGGGGTCCTTGGTGCTCTCTGAGCTTCCTTGTTTTCTTGCAGACGTTTCATTACCCAAACTAGGTAACATCATCAGTGCTACAGCTGATAACTAGCCCTGATGATGGGTAATGAAATGTCTGCAAGAAAATAAGCAAGCTCAGAGAGCACCAAGGACCCCTCAATTGACTTACATCTGGAGCCTACCAGATGTGGTGGGAGCAACAGACAGCAGCAACGACAGGAAGAATTCCCAGATTGGTTGGCAGCCTCTTTGGCAGCTGCTTAAAACTGAAAACAATAATTTCCAGCGCAATTCTCAGATCTATTCTGTAAGACTGACTGAGTTAGATGGGCATAAAAGAGTTTCAGCGGCTTTGAAATCAATTTTTGAAATCAATTTTCCTCCATGGACATTCAGGTGAAGAGCATCTGTGCAGATTCTCGGTTATCCAGGTCATGGTTATCCCAAAGGTATTTTTTTTTTTTTCCCCAAAGAGCAACTGGACTTTCTTTATTTTTCCTTGAAGGCGTTTCGCTTCTCATCCAAGAAGTTTCTTCAGGAACTGAGGAAGCTTCTCGGATGAGAAGCGAAACGTCTTCAAGCAAAACAAAGAAAGTCCAGTTGCCTTTTGAAAAAGCATCTTTGAGACATTCAGTTGAAGACTTTTAGATTTTCTTTCCAACAGACTAAGGATTGGGCTTTTTACTATGATCTGCCAAGGAGGAAGGTCGTGTCTCTAGCAATCAGGGAAGTTTATGCAACAGCCTCCCAAATATTTATCCAATACACCAGCTGGAAACCAGGTTATGGAAGTCTAAGGTTAATCCATCAAACAAGAAAGAAAACAGCAGTGTTTCTGCAATGTAAACTCTTCCCTGAACTTTGCTCCCGAATATCAACCAAGGATGGGATTTGAACCAGTTTCTCCTTACCTGTGAATTTGCGTTGGTCGAAAAAGCTGTGTATGAACTGGGAGTCGCTGAAGAGCATTTGCTGCAGCCTCTCAGCTCCAACGTGATACACGGCATTGATCAGGAGCCTCCCTGGTAAGTCTGTGAAGAAGGCTTCTACCTCAGCTGGAGAAGGAAGAACGAGAGATGGTCGGATTAGATCTCCTAATCTAAAAACTGGGAGATGTCAGTTTGGAAGCCATTTTTCTTTGAGGCTTCTGGGCTGCCACATTCAGTGCCTGGGAATTTGGGAGGGGGGACTTCAAGGAGTGATAGAAAATTAGTCACCACAACATTCCTTTCTCAGAAAGTCAAGGACATGTTACCCTGCACCTGGAGGGGAGTGACTGGGGATAGACTCCAGTTGGAACGAAGTAACGATTGGACCATGTGATGAAGTATTGGGTGAAGGGGTTAGATTTTGGATTCTCTTTTGGGCTAAGAAAAACCTGGACATTTCAGATTCGGGTTTTCCTCAGATGTGCCAACATGACATTTCTGATAAAATGGATCTTTGAGGAGATGACAGTCTTGGAGTCTTTTAATTTGGAGGTTGTTACTTGGAATGCTGACAGGAGAATTCAGGCGGGATGGAGGTTAACCTCACCTTCATCTTGCGTGGATGAGGAGGAATTGCTCATGTCGGTGGGGAGCTCTTCACTGGGGTCCCCCTCCGGGGGGGACACAGCAGACCCTTGCACCAAGTCATCTGGAGGGGGGTCTGTGGCTGAGGTCACTGTGTGGCTGGATGAAGCATCCATTTGGCTGTCAGTGTTGTCCTCTGGATCTTCGGCCAGCTACAAGGAAGCACGTTGGCATTAGATTCAACCCAGGTGAGCTTTGGGGATTCGCTCCACTGGAAATACACATTTGGTCACGCAAGAATGTTCTTTCTGCGCCAACTCAGAAAACTCAAACTGCCCAAGGAGCTGCTGATCCAGTTCAACAGAAGAATGATTGAGTCCATCATCTGTACCTCTATAATTGTCTGGTTTGGCTCTGCAACCCAACAAGACAGACACAGACTCCAGAGAATAATTCGGACTGCAGTAAAAACCATTACTGCCAACCTGACTTCCGTCGAGGACCTGTATACTGCACGAGTCAAAAAGAGGGCTGTGAAAATATTTACAGACCCCTCACATCCCGGACAGAAACTCTTTCAACTCCCACCCTCAAAACGACAGTATAGAGCACTGCACACCAGAACAACTAGACATGAATGCCATCACTCTGCTAACAAATAATTCCCTTAACACTGTTCAACTGTTTACAAAGTCTGCACTACTATTACTATTAATCTTCTCATCACTCCTTATCACCCATCCCCTCCCACTTGTGACTATATGACTGTAACTTTCTTGCTTGTATCCTTATGATTTATATTGACTGTTTCCTAGTATGATTTGATTGCTTATTGTACCCTTATCGTACCCTATGACTATGTTGTGCCTTATGATTCTTGACTCTTGATGAATGTATCTTTTCTTTTATGTACACTGAGAGCATTTGCACCAAGACAAATTTCTTGTGTGACCAGTCACACTTGGCCAATAAAGAATTCTATTCTATTCTATTCTATTATTTGACATTCAGCGTTTGGACAGCCAATGAGGTATCAGCCAAAATATTTGCTATTTTGAGCCGTGATGGCACTCAGTGGTTAGAAGGCAGTTGTCAGGATTCCGGCTGTTACCCCAATTAAATCATGAGTCTCAAGCCAAACTTCCAAAACTTCAAAAGGATTTATTGGGAGTTAATATGTCCGGCACTGCCTGAGTGTAGCCAGCTCTGAGACAGATAATTCATTGTCACCCTTGACCCTGGTTTTTCCCCACCCCCTGGGTGTATCGTAATTCATATTTTCTAATGAGACACATCCATAGCCAAGAGTCATCAATCATGTTCTCCTGTTAGATATTTGTGCAGCAGAAACTTCAGTCACCTAGTTACTATCTCTGAAAAACTATTTATGGAATGCACTTTCGATTTCCAAGCTGCCACACCGCTCTTTCAAACCCTTTTCCCCCCTCCTTTGCTGCTGGCAACTCTAAAAAGATCATAGAAATATTTTATGAGTTGACAGTAGTACTTCAGGCTACTTCTGCTGACTGCCAGCTGCCAGCAGTTCAGCAGTTCGAGTCTCACTGCCTCAAGATTAACTCAACCTTCCATCCTTCCGAGGTGGGTAAAATGAGAACCCAGATTGTTGGGGGCAAGATGCTGACTCTGTAAACCTGCTTAGAGAGAGCTGTAAAGCACTGTGAAGTGATATATAAGTCTAAAGGCTATTGCTATTGCATATGTTCTTGTCACCGAGCATGCAGCAGAAGGTAATACAGTTAGTCCTTGACTTGCAACCATTTGTTTAATGACTGTTTGAAATTATAGTGACACCAAAAAAGTCCTTTTACAATATTCAATGGGACTCATTTCTAAGTAGACATGTATTGGGCTATAAATAATTTTCAGAGCTAAAATCTCTCTGCTTTGTAAGTTGCAGTAGAATTAGAATCATAACACCATTTTAGCTAGATGTGTTTCAATAGATCGGCTTCATTTTTAAAGATTCTGAAATATCCTTGGACATTTCCCAAATCTGTGAGAAACAGAATGTGTTAGGTTTTTCTATTCTTTTCTTTAGCTCCTTAAAAAAGCGTGTATTATTAGACTATGTATCTAAAAATACTCTGGGTAGTCAACACTGAACTGAAAATTTCAACTGTTTGGGCAGCTGAAGAAAAAAGGCTTTTATTAGGAGGCATCAAATCAAACATAATTACTTTCCACTTAAAATTATCTTAATCAATGGGAGAGTTTCCCATTTTCCTTTATGTCGTTTGCATTGTCTTTACTTAAAGTTGAGTTGGATGGCTTTACAAGGTTCAGTCTTTGATATTATTTTAAAATAGTTTTATGCTCTGTTTGCAACATTCAAGTTATTGACAGGAGTATGGAGCATATCTATCTATATATATAAAAGCAAAATACCACTCACGCATCATCACAAAATCTCCAGAACTGTAAAGCCTAAAAAATTTGGCACATATGTTCCCCTTGGCTTCTACGTGCTCACTAAGAAAGGATTTTCAAAATGACCATCAGAGCATTAGTATTTCGTATATTATTAACATGCTCTGATGCTAAGGAGTTCTCCCACTTCCCACCTGAAAAGAAATCTCTTCCAAATGCAAAATATAAGCAGAGGAGAGGACTTTCAGTTTCAGTTTCACAGCAGCAAGCAGCATTAGTACAGAACAGCTGAGCTAAGCCACGCCCAGGCTCCTTGCTGTCTCCTTCTCACTCACACACCAAATTCTGTTTCAGTTTCCAAACAGTCCTCAACTCTGTCACACACCGATAGGACGCTAGCCAGATGAATACCGATGGATGCTGGTAGGCAGAGGCAGAATTTTGTTTTCCTTATTTTCCTACCCAAAAACTAAGTCTGGCTACATAGTTTCACAGCGAAGCACGGGTATCGAGGTAGTATACTTACAAAGCAAAGGTATAAAAAATAGTATGGCGCATAGGGACAATTTTAGTATTTTCACCTGGGTCTCTTAATAGTTCAAAGGCATTCATTTCACTGCATTCAAGACTGTTAGTTAGACTGTTAACTAACATTAAATGTTCCAGAATTAATTTCTAGCACTTTTGGTGGAACTAGAAAAGAAAGACTTTTCTTTAGAGATACATCATATCTCTGGGGAATATTGATCAATAGTCAGAATCTACGATACCTTCCTGTATTTCAAAGATTGAGATAAAGCCCTTCACAAGCTAGGTGGAGGTTAATGTGGGCTGTGTTTAAGATGTTCCATAGGTTCTTCTGGCTGCTGGGCATCGGCACCACAGCGGAAATCCATGTTATGAAATCCCTGATAAATCAGTCTAGTTGCTTTTTGAATTTCATTCAACGAAAGGGAGTCCATTTCCAGCTAACTGGTTCTATATATTTTTTAACATTCAGTTGGAATCTGGCTTGCTGTAACTCAGAGCCTTCATATTTCATGTCCTGTTCTTGGGAACTATGGAGAGTAAGACTCCATCACCTATGTGGCAGACTTCCAGATATTTAAAGAGTGTTATCTTATTCTCAGTCTTCCATTCTCAAGCTTAAACATTCCCAAATAAACAAAAAAACTACCACTGATAATGTTACACACTAATAGTTTGGGTAATAAAACATCTACAAGAAAGTAACCAAGCTCAGAGAGTACCAACAACCCCTCAACTAAACGATCTTAAACCGTTTCTTCTTCCTCAAATGACTTTGTGTCTATCCTTCTCCCCAATCCTCGTCTCTGAACTTATTTTAGTTTACTTGATTCTTTCTTCAGTGATCCAGTTCTGCTACATAAATTTTTCCTGCGAATATTGTCTTTTAGATCCTTTAATTTAACCCCAAGAGGGCAAGATTTTGAAGACAGGTAACCCATAAACATCATGCAACCTTCCAAAGTATCTCCAAGATTACACTGCTGAAATTTGGTGGTGTGATTTTGTTTTTCCTTTTTCCACCTACAAATACTGTAGGCGGTAAAATGAGTGCATTAAAATGTGCAAAACAAATGAGATTTCTCAGGAAGGGAAATTATGCAGAGCAGGTAATGTTCAAGAGGAGAACGGAAAAGTTTGCAATCAGCTTTTCATGCACTAGTGTAGGGCAAGTAATTCTAATGGGGGGACAAAACCTAGGAATGGACCTTCATAACATTCCAGCTGTCTTCTGAATCCCTTGTCCTCACCGATGTGGTTCCATCGCTGCTACTGGCCAGTGAGTTGATGCTATGACTGGTGTCCCTTTTGTCCAGCAAGGGACTGGTGTCCAGCTTGAGGTCAGTGCTGCAGCGGGAGGTCAGCTCTGTCAGGTCAATATCATCTCCAATTTCTTTCTGGCTTCTGTTGTGATTCAGGGAAAGACAGAGATAAAAGAGGGAGATTTTAAAGGAATCTTCTGGACCAGCAAGACTAATTTATGGAAGGATCAATCTGTTGTGGTCCTCCAGGCGGCCTGCGGAGGTGGCAGCAGAGTCAGACAGTGGGGAAGAACATGGGCCAGTGGAGTCTGGGGAGGGCTCGGACAAGGGATCTGCATCCGACACAGAGATGGGGCCAGGGCCATCTGGGAGATGTGTACTGATTCCGGAGCCTCCAGAATCTGACATCAGCGAGGCAGAGGAACAGCGGGAGCCTGTTCCCAGTGCGTGCTTGCGCAGAGCTGCCACAAGGCAAGGACAGTTAAGACAAAAGGGGCCATTTGGGAGTAAGGCTTGGAGATGATTGGCCCCTCCTGTATGACATAAAGGAGGAGCCAAGGGATATGAGCCTTTGCAGGAAGCAACTTTGTTTGTTCTGGTCAGTTTAAAATCTGAAGCTGTGTGTTGATTTTGTGATCCATTTGGTCCGGTACAACTAATTGTCAATTTAGCCGTTGGCTAAAGGGAGATAAAAGTGGGTGCTTATCAGCCTTATCCCGAAAGACTGTGACAGGCTTCTGTTGGACTATTCACAAACTGTTTGGGATTCATTATAGGCTGTGAATGTATATAATTCACAGCCATTGAAAAAAATTTTAAAAAAGGTTTTTCGGAACAGTGTGTGATTGTTACTGTCTCAGGAAGCCTTGGTCAGAACACAACCTTGAGAAAGGCTGCTCACCATCTCCTGCTGATGGCAAAGAGACAACTAAGAGGTATGGCTGCAGGCTACATTCCCTGATCCAGAAGAAAATGTCCTGTCCACAGTAGATACTCACCCCAAGCCATTGAGGTCATCAATGGGAGAAACATAGTCATCATCTTCACTGGTCAAGCCAAGTTCAGAACCGTAGCATTGATGGACAATGTGCCAGAGTTCTCGTGGGGGCAAAGTCTGGTGGCAATGGAAGAACACGGCATTAAGAGAGGAAACAAAGAAGCAGACACATAGCACAGCTATTGAAGAGCTCAGGACAATAAGTCAACATTTGTTTCCAACTGCGGATTGCTGAGCAAGCTGTAATCGATTGGGTTCAATGCAGGGGTGGGATTCAAATTTTTTAACAACTGGTTCTGTGGGCGTGGCTTAGTTGGTGGGCGTGGCTTGGTGGTCATGTTATTGGCTGGGTGTGGCCAACTCAACATCACTCACATTGAGGCATGCATCTCCTCGCTTGGCCTCTCATGACTGTGGGGATGTTGCAACTGTCGTAAGTGTGAAAATGGTCATAAGTCACTTTTTTCAGTGCCATTGCAACTTTGAATGGTCACTCCACACAAGCAAAGTAGCAGCAAAGGAGGGAAAAAAACTCCAGAGAAGTTCCAGAGACAGGAAGTCTAGTCCTGCCAAGAATGTAATAAGGGTTAATGGAGAGGCAGTTCCTGTAAGCAACACCAGAATGTTTCCTTCCTGCCTTCCTTACAGGATTAGGCCAGTAATTGCTTCTAACAACCGGTTCTCCGAACTGCTTAGAATGTTAACAACCGGTTCTAGCCAATAGGTGCGAACCGGTAGAATCCCACCCCTGATTCTATGGCGCAAAGTATGGTTTTTGAGACCATAATGGCTGCATTCGTGTAACGAATTAAGTGCAGGGAGTCATAGAGATGACTTCGGAGAAGGAACCTCTTTGACCATGGGGATGCTGCAACGGTCATATGCATGAAAAACGACCATCAGTCACTTTTTTCAGTGCCGTTGTAACTTCAAATAGTCATTAAATGAACAGATGTAAGTTGAGGACTACCTGTATTAGAAAGACGCTGGTTTTCCTTAATTCCCCAGGGTAGGAATGAAAGGAAAATGATTTTAAAAACAGGTTTCTGTTACTATAGCCCAGTGATGGCTAACCTTTTTGGGCTCCTGTGCCAAAAATTGTACGTGCATTAGCACGTGCGCACTCGCAGGCCAGCACCCAAAATGCAATGCGCACCCCCTACACCCCCTGTACCCCGCCACGCCCTTACCTGCACTGCGCCTCACAGCTGATTTTTCGGCTGGTTTGAGGCCTTTTTCGGTACCTCAGGGGCTTGGAAAAAGCAAGGCTTTTCAGGACAAATAATATGCCTGTTTCGTCAGTTCTGGTATTACAGGAAGTGATGAAATGGGCCTATTTATCCTGAAAGGCCTTGCAGAGAACTTTTGCCAAGCCTCTGGGAGGCCAAAAAAGGCCTGAAATCAGCAGAAAAATCAGCTGTGAGGCATGCGCATGTGCAGTGAGATAAATTTGCCTGCGGCTTGCGTGCCAGTACAAATGGCTCTGCGTGCCATTTGTGGCATGTGTAACTAGGTTCACCATCATGGCTAAGTTAGCCTATCTCAAAAACGTTTAATTCCAGTCTTTCGATGGTATAAGTTTCTCGATCTGGTTGCAATTGAGCCACAACCAAGAAAGAAAATGATGGTTTGGAACAGGTGACCTGTGGAACCCCAAGTAACAACTCCTAGCATCCTTCACCATTGGCTATACTTTCCAGGAAAGCTGAAAATTGTACTTCAACCATATCTAAAGGGTCAGAAAGTTTGCCTCCCTTGGCTAAGCATCATGTTTGAATCTCATTTGTGGGTGTACCTGTTTCTATGACTGCATCAAAGGTAAACAAGTCAGTATACTGTATAGGAGCCATGGTGAAAAACCTTGAAACGTATCCCAAAGTTGCTTTTTCAAGAGGCAAGTGGACTTGCTTTGGTTTTCCTTGAAGACATTTCGCTTCTCATCCAAGAAGTTTCTTCAGTTCTGATTGAATGGTCACCATCCAGTCTGAACTGAAGAAGCTTCTTGGATGAGAAGGGAAACATCTTCAAGAAAAAATAAAATAAAAAAAGAAAGAACACTTGCCTCTCGAAAAAGCACCTTTGGGACAACTGTGACCTGGATGACTGAGAATCTCCATAGATGATCAAATCTAATGTCCCAAAGATGCTTTTTCAAGAGCCAACTTGACTTTCTTGGGGGGTTTTTTTGGAAGATGTTTCGCTTCTCATCCCAGAAGCTTCTTCAGTTCTGATTGAATGGTCAGTCACCATTCAGCCAGAGCTGAAGAACCTTCTTGGATGAGAAGCAAAATGTCTTCAAAGAAAAAGAAGAAAGTCCAGTTGCCTCTTGAAAAAGTACATTTGGGGCAACCATGACCTGGATAACTGAGAATCTCCATAGATGATCAAATCTAATCTACCACTCTCAAAAAAAAAAAAAAAATCCTAGGTAGCTTCTCCCCTAGTTTGTTCCTACCTTATCCAGAAGTGCGTTCTGCCAAAGGCGAAAGATGAGCATGAAGCACCGGTCACGGGCACCAAAGGATGTGAAGAAATGCTGGGAACCACAAAGAATAGTGTTAAGACTGGTTGTCTCCCCCAAATAAGTTTGACTCTGTTGAACTTTCATAGCTTCTATGTTGCATTTAGGCTGTGCAGTGTTCCAGGCATAAAAGAAACTTGCTTTTTGAAAATTATTGAAAACATAACTATTTTGCAGGGCTTAGGATGAGCTACGGGACACCCATACCTGATTGATATCGATTTACTAAGTTCTTTTGATGTGCTTTAATATTTTATCATTGAACTTTCAATAGGATGGTTTTTCTTTTATGGTTTTATTTATTGTAAACTTCAGAGAATCTGATTGAGTGATTTAATTAATAGGTAGGTAGATAGGTAGGTAGACAGAGTGACAAAGGAACTGGAATTTATTCATGTGTACATGCACATTTGATTACAGAGCTGCAAGGACATTTCCTTTTCGCAAATGATCTCTGGGAGACATTCTATGTTCTTGCTCCTGCTGTTCACACAGATGGGTGGATGTCCAGACATGACCGAACTACAACTCCCAGCATCCCTCAGCAGAAGTCATCTTATTGCCACATGGTTGCTGGGAAATAATCGTTCTGCAGTGTTCCTCAGCCTTGTCAACTTTATGAAATGGGGAATTCTGGCATTTGAAGTCCACATGTCTTTTTGGAAGATGCCCAGGTTGAGACATACTGTTCTACGGGATCACCATATTCTCGATTCATGGAAAATAGTTTCCTGCCTCAGACTGCACAATGCATGCTTGCATGAATAACACACCGAAAGAGTACAGTGATCTCAGGCAGAAATAATGACAGGTTTCTGTGAAATGGGCACTGCTGTTTCAAACTGCAAACCTCAACCTCAGCAGAAAACATCAGAGGATCTGAGCGATCTTAAAAGTTTACAAGCCCTTCCCCTGGCTGTCCAAACCACAACTGTTGGTGGAAGATTGTAATCTCAAGACTTCCTGGATGTGCATAACTTGCAGGGCGCTTGTGAAGATTGTTTTCTCTAAAGTGTGCAGTCATAGATCATTAAACTGTGCAAAGGAAGGATGGCTTCACATGAAAATGATTTTCTACAGACACTCTAGAGGTAGAGACACACCCATCTTTCTTTGTAGTTCCTTGTACCCAGTGTGCTTTCTCTTTTCAAGGACATTGCCCTGCTGGTTAGGGCCATAAGTCAGGACGAGATGTCTCTGAGATAAAGGCCTCGCCCTGGCTCAGCAAAGATGCCAGAAGATCTTAGGAAATCTAGGGCAGAAAGAAACCAAATGTGTTTCTTCAAAAGGCAACTGGAGTTTTCTTTGTTTTTTTTTCCTTGAAGAAGGTGTTTCGTTTCTTCAGTTCTGAAGAAGCTTCTTGGATGAGAAGCGAAATATCTTCTTCATGGAAAAAGCAAAGAAAAGTCCAATTGCCTTTTGAAAAAGTATCTTTAGGACAACCATGACCTGGATGACTGAGAATATCTATAGACAGAGAAAGGGGGAGAGATGAAGAGGAACAAGTCAACAACAGTGAGTTAGCCTCTCCTCTTGCCCAGGATCGCCATATTTCCTAGGAAGAAAGATAACCCAGATTCATGGGAAAATCTATTCAAATATTTACATGGTGCAGAAGGTCTATTTATGTGCCCCCTGCACTTTGAAAAGTGGGGAAAAGAGAAAAGGAAGCTGGGACAGAGAAAGGCTGATATTCTTTGGTCAGGCCACAGACACCATATTTTTTTCCCAGTGGCACTGAGCATTCATGTGCAGCTTCAGAATGGCCATTCTGGGGAATTCTGGGAGACGAAGACCCCGCATCTTCAAATTGCCAAGGTTGAGAAACCCTGGTCTAGAACCAGGAAGGGAAATCTTCACAACTCAATGCCCAACTGAAGATCCAGATTCAATCCTGGATATTGCAAATCTTGGCCAAATCCATAATTGCGGATTTATGCCAACACTTCAGGGAGAAGCCATCTTGTAAAATTAGCTGGGGCATCTTGCAGCTATCCAGTTCTGAGATTCACAGTTCTCCTGAACCACCTGATCAGAATACAGGAAGCAAATTCTCGCAGTTTGAGTCATGAAACATACACATAATGAAACTAATGCTAGAAGTAATATAGGTTTAAATGAAATTGAACCCCTCCGTGGAAAATCTTGGCCCTGTCTGTTCTCATGTATGAAGTATCCTTACCTGCTTTACATCATTTCCTCACTGAGAAAAAAAAACTAAATAAGGTCCCCAGCTCAAAAAATAAGGAGGGGGGGGGGCATCACTACTCATTTATAATTATTTATTGAAGACATTTATATGACTGTCAATTCACACATAGGTAACTCAAGGGCATTCAATCCAACTATAAGCCTTTCATGTCTAAGTTATTTTCTGCTTTTATTCTATTCTACTCTTTTTTATTTCACTTTTACAGTTAATTTTAATTTTATTCTGCATATTACTATTTTAATTTATTTTTATTCCACTTTGGCTTGGGTTTTTTTTTTCCAGAAAAAAAGTAAGCTTCCAATTGCTTCAATAGTAGAGATGCCTATAGATAATGTGCGAACCAAATCAAATTAACAGAGTTGGAAGGGACCTTGCAGGTCACCTAGTCCAACCCCTCTCTGCCCGAGCAGGAGACCCTACACTATTTCTGACAGATGGCAGTCCAGTCTCTTCTTGAAAGCTTCCAGTAATGAAACTCCCACAACTTCTGAAGGCAAGGTGTTCCATTGGTTGATTGTTCTCACTGTCAGAAAATTTCTCCTTATTTCCAGGTTGAATCTCTCCTTGTTCAGTTTCCATCCATTATTCCTTGTCTGGCCTTTGGGTACTTTGTAAAATAGCTTGACCCCCTCATCTCTCTGGCAGCCCCTCAAATATTGGAAGACTGCTATCATGTCTCCTTTGGTCCTTCTTTTCACTAGCCTAGCCATGCCCAGTTCCTGAACCGTTCGTCGTAATCAGTAAGAACAGATTACAAATAATGCCCAGTTTTGCAACACAGAGACTGGGGCTCTTTGCTGGCAGATTATAAAACGCAGCGTCTTGGAAAGGATAATTATCTATCACCAGGCTTGGATTCTTAGGGGATATGCAATGATCTCACCTTGTCGCTCTCTGTGCAAATCTGAATTGCGTTGGGGATCAGCTTGGCAGTTTTTTCCTTCTTGATGCATATCACCTCCTTGAGCTGGATGGAGATCTATCATGGAAGATGACACAGAGGTCAATGGCCAGGAGGGGAAGAGCTAAAAGCAATCAAAAGAGTCCTGCAGGGAGCATTTACCGTGGTCTCCCATCGAAAGATATTGCTGTAGAAACAGATCCAATTCTCGGATAGATAAAGCCGTCCTTGAAGGAGGATGTCACGCTGCAATGCACAGGAGTAATCTAAGGAGAGAGGAGATATGAGGGGGTGGGCATGGAAAGGGGGACACAGAAACTACAAGGTTTTTTTTTTAAATTTTCTATTAAATATATTTCTTAGTGCTTTATAAACATCTTGTTGTCTGGATATTCAATTTGCTTAACAATACAAATTACAATCTCCACCCATTTTTTCCACCAT
The DNA here is from genome assembly GCA_023653725.1 of Bungarus multicinctus. NCBI lineage: Eukaryota > Metazoa > Chordata > Lepidosauria > Squamata > Elapidae > Bungarus > Bungarus multicinctus. The sequence continues at coordinate 9,767,158 of CM042835.1, read as the reverse complement.
TGGTAAAATAAGTTCCATGTTTGATAATATTCTACGTCCTCTTTCTGCTTAATTTTCAATGTCAATCTATCCGTTTCTGCACAATCTGATATCTTCTTAACTATTTCTTCATCTCACAGTATATCTTCATTTTTCCAGTATTGTAGAAAATAATCCTCGCTGCTACTAAGCCACGTAATATTAAATAATACTTTTCAAGCTTTTCTGATATTATACTTAATAAAAACAATTCAGGTTTATAATCTATACATTTCCCTATCATCTTTTCTAACTATGTGTGTATCTTTGTCCAAAATTATTTTGCTTTGACATACATCCACCATATATGATGGAATGTGCCTATTTTTTTTATTACATTTCCAATATTTGCTGGACATATTTTTAAACATTTTAGCAAATCTAGCAGGTGGTAGATGCCACCTATAAAATATTTTATACACGTTTTCTTTATAAGAAATCAACATTGTTAATTCATAATTCCTTTCCCATATGTTTTGCCATTTTTCTAGTTCTATATTATAGCTAAAAAAAATTTCCATTGTACCGTTGTCTTTTATTTTACATTTTCGAATTCAGTAAGAACGTATATATCTTCTTAATTAGTTTTTCATCGTTTTTTCACATGAAAAAAAAACCAGAAACTACAAGATAAAATGAGAGGATAAGTCTAAGTTCCGATACTTTTATTTCAGATATAGGTAATCTTCAATTTATGATCGCAGCTGAACCCAAAATTAGGGTTGTATGTCCTGTCCAGTCATTAAGAGGATCATCTCACGACTATGCTCAATTTTTACGACCTCTTTTGCATGGTCATAAAGCGGATATGGCTTCGTTAAGAAATTGGTACGATTCTTGTGAACCCATTGTCCACCATGGACAATTTTTAACAGAAACAAAAAATAAACACCAATTTCCAGGGTGGGGTGGGGGAAGAAACATTGTAAATTGTAGTCACATGATGGCAAGACCTTACAAATGGCCGTAAATGTGAACTGCTTTTGCCCAAAATGTGATTATGTGACGGGGGTGTGGGGGGAGGGGTGTGGGGGGGGAATAGCCATTGGAATTTCAGATCTAGATCATTAAGTATCTTTCTGTCATATGTCTGAACGGTTGCTAAGCAACTGCTTGCAAGTTGAGGCCTACTTATACATTGGGTATGCTCACACCTTAATCTAGCTGAGACCAATTTTTATGTTCCACCCTCTGAACTACAAACTAAACCAACACACAACATACTATGCCACTAAAACACTATCCTAGGCAAAGCTAAAACCAGCTATGTTTTTTTGAAACTGCATTGGTGGACTTTGTAACTGAGAGCCAGAGATAGACAGCAATCCAAGAGAGAGAGAGAGAGAGATGGGGGTGGGGGTTGAACATGGCTGTGACAACAACAATTACAAACCACCAGTGCTTAAAAAAAAAAAACCTGAGGCATGCAAAACATGTCTAAACATGATAACTCCCTTCTTCCCCTCATAATTCCCCCCCCCTTTGCTTTTAGTTCTACCCTCTGGAATGTTATTTGAAGACTATCATAAACCTCTGAAGTGACAAGCATTCCAGGGTTGAAAATCACCCACAGGACTTGCTGCTGATATCCAGCCCCCAAACTGAATGAAAGAAGAGGAAAAACACTGATTTTCTCCCCTTGCAGTTTCATTATTTCCCAGACGTTCTGAAGTTGTTCTCGATTGTTCTCCCAATGATTTCTTCCACCATCTTTATGCGGTCACCGATGAGTGATGACCAATTGTGTCTTCAAGTCGGTGTTAATTCTTAGCGACTGCAGAGGTAGATTTTCTCCTGGATGATCTCCTCCTAACCAGGTCTTTCAGGTCTTCCAAGGATGCAGCCATCCCTACTCGAACTGAGTCCTTACGCCTTGCTAATAATTGTCCTCTTTCCAAGCATTAGAGTTTTCTCCAGGTCTTCACACAATGTGTCCAAAGTAGAATAATTTAAGCCTGATCATTTCAAGTAAGAACACTGGATTTGCTTTGTTTGAAAGTCCATTTGTGTTCTTGGCTATCTGTGGTGTTCTCAGGAATCTTATCCAAGTCCAAAGTTGGAGTCTCCAACCCCAAAGTGTCCATCTCTTTCTCCCCTGCTTCTTCAAAGTCCAACTTAGCCTTCCATTGAAGTCACACAGAATACCATAGCCTATTCTGACTATTATAAAGTCTCTAATAAATAAGTGGTTCTATTTGCCAGTTCACCCATTCTTTTTTAAAAAAGATATTTTCATTGGATTTTTCTTTTTTACATATCTCAATCACATACTAAACAGTACTTTGACATTTTTATAGTTACATTTCCTGTCCTATACAATCTATACATTTTATTCCTATGCCTTCTACATCTATTGTATATATTTTCTTTTCTTATTTCTATTGTCTCTTCAATCGTACCATTTCTCCCATATTGCATAGTATTCAGAATTTTCTTTTCCTTTCAATTCTATAGTCAATTTAGCCATTTCCGTGCACTCAAATTTTTTTTAATTAGTAAGTCTTCGGATGGTATGCAAACTTTCTTCCAACACTGTGCATAGGCGATCCTTGCTAAAGTAACACCAAATACTTTATCCTTCTATTGTATTTCCTTTTAATTATCCCCAGAAGAAATAATTCCGTAGCAAAATCTATTTGACTTCCAGTTAATTCCTGTAACCACTTTTGTATTTTCTTCCAATATTTTTTCGCTTCTGGGCATAACCACCATGTATGATAGAAGGTACCATGTTTTTGTCTGCATTTCCAGCAATCACCCACTGTTATTAAGATCCAAGCACAACATTCCCAACCCCCATCTCCTCCGGTGGCCTCACCTACAAGAAGACGCTCAGCTTCAGGCAGCCCTTTGAAGATCCTGCGGAAGTCTTCGTTGCGTTGCTTGTAGGTGGGACTCAGCATCTGCCAATACATAAACAGAGGCCTTAGGATGATTTGGTCTTCTTACCTTCAGCTCAACCAGCCTTTCCAGCCTGGCTTACACTCCAGATGATTTTGGCAATGAACAACACAGTCACATCTGCTGGCTAGATCCTTTCTGCACAAAACGCTCAATTCAGAGAAGAAGATCTGTAGCCACTTCGACTACTTTATAAGGAAGTAGGTTCTAAGAAAGAAATTTGCTAGCCGGGTCTGACAGCAATGTTTTCACCAAGAAGATAAAAGAGTTGCAAAAGAATGAGATTGTGTCTGTTATTATTTTTTAAAAAGACATTAATCTTGCCCTTCCTGAAACTTTGATTTTGGGTTTTACAGATTAGATAGATTTGTTGTTATAAAAACAGCTAATTTATACTATTATGTAAAAGTAAAAAAGTTGAGGTTAGATGTTAATGCCTTATTCTACTGCACCAAAGGAATCAATTCCTTTTTTTTCTTTTTCCTCTTGCTTTCCCCTACTATCCATTTCCCTTTTTCTTCTCAAATTTCCCTACTATTTACTTTTGTATTCTTTTTGTATATTATAGAATAGTAAAAATAGTATAATAAAAGAAAAGACTGCCCACAGTGCTTGCTAATGGAAATCTGAAAATAGCTTTCTTGCACTCTATTATTTTTTCTAGGTTCACACAACACTCTGGTTACTAAACTAACCCACTTTCTGGATTCTGTACACTACACTGAACCTGAAATGAGCCAAGCAAGTCGAATTCGTAACATAGGCTAAACCACAAAACCGAAACAAAACCCCTAGTAACCAAAGTTAACACACTGCACTAATGTTATATCTTTAGTTGGGTCTTTTTATATGGTGGTGTGAACTCAACAGCTGATTATCTGTTGCTAAGTGGAACAGGGGCTGATTATCTCAAGGAGAGAGAAAAAAAGAGGTACTGAACAAAATCAAGGGCGTGAATTGTGAACTGGGTAGTTGCCTTAATCCCTTATTACTTGATAGATTTATATCTTGTGTTTAGAAGCATAAAGGTGCATACATAGCATTCTGCTATTTTTTCCCCCACAACAAACCAGTAATGAAGATAGGGTTGACAAGAAGAGACTGGCCCAAAGTTCTCCAGGGAGATTCTGTGGCTGAGAACTAGAAAATGTTTCTCTCCATTCCTAGTCCAGCACCTTCTCTATTACTCCTCGGTGGCTCTTGGGCCGAGGCAGGGGGACTCACCTCAAGTCCCAACAGGAGCTTCCATGGCTCAAGAACCTGGATTTGAATCCAGATCTTCTCACTCTTCATCCAGCATCCTCACCACTCTCCCACACTGGTTTTTGGTTAGCCCAAAGTCATCCAGGGCTGAGGTATGGGCTAGGACCTGGATCTCTCTGGTCACCATTCAACATTTTCACCTTTGCACCACATCATTTCCTCATCTATTTGCACAGAGTGTTTTTCATTTGTAACCAAATAAAATTATTTCCTCCCTCTCTCCCTCCTTTCCCCAAGCAAAGGTGCACCTAAAAAGAAGAGGACAGACAGATTCTCCATGCTTCCCCAATTATCAGTCCTGCAATCATACCACAGAGCCCCATTCTAGGGCAGGAAAACTACATATTACCCATTTGTGGAATTGATGGGAAAGTGAAGGAGGAACACCAGAATATTTATGAAGGAGAGAGGTGGAAGGAGAGATGACAGAGACAAGAAGTGGGAAGGAAGGAAGGAAGGAAGGAAGGGAGGGAGGGAGGGAGGGAGGGAGGGAGGGAGGAAGGGAGGGAGGGGGGGGAAGGAAAGAAGGAAGGAAGATTGATTGATAGGTAGGTAGGTAGGTAGGTAGATAGATAGATAGATAGATAGATAGATAGATAGATAGAATAACTTTGTCACTTTGAATGTACACTAATCAGCATAACTAAAATGAAATTTCGTTGCATACAGTTCTCAAAGTGTCACCATCTCCAATATACACCATATAACTATGACAGAATAAATAAATACATACAAAATTTATAATAGAAAATTATGCTGTATACCCACATATAGGAAGGAAGGGAGGGAGGGAGGGAAGGAGGGAGAGAGGAAGGAAGGAAGGAAGGAAGGAAGGAAGGAAGGAAGGAAGGAAGGAAGGAAGGAAGGAAGGATGGATCTGTATCTCTTACTTTGTCTGGATGAAACAGCCACCAGCAGTTCGTGAGTCAAACCTAGTTTTGTCATAGCGAGCAAGACCAGCCATGATCCAGAAGGCAAAGGGTTGCAGAGCACATCCTGATAGTTTTGGACAAAGAAGAGGGAGCTGTTGCAGCTGGCGGGGAGGGGAAGGGAAGGATGGACGAGCCAACTATGGGAAAATTTTGAGTGCCAGAGGTAGGGAACAGGATGGCTGCAGGCTCAGCCCAGGGAAGGGTTTTAAGGGTGGGAGAGAAACACAAAGCTGGGACAGGCCAACAGAGTGTGCAAAGCCCAAAGGACGAGAATCCAAAGAAGGGTTAAAAGTTTGGGAAAAGAAAACGCCTGGGTGGAAAATTTGGCTCCCGAAAGAACCTTTGAAGATACCTTTGCAGGTAGAAGAAGATTCGGGGGTTTTTTTTTCCAGAGGCAGGGAATCCTGTTGGCAGAGAGGGTTGGGAAAGAAAACTGGGCAGAAACTGGTGATCATCAGAAAAGAGGAAAGGGAGGGGGGGGCTGGAAAGTTTTTTTTCCCCTGGAGCCCTGAAAGGCACAACTGGAAACCCCCCCCCTCCAAGGAGAGCTCCAGTTACTCTGCCCGGCCATTGGCTGAGGGCGCCTGGGTGTTGCTTACAGGAAACAAAGGGGGTGGGTGGGGAGATGGGTGTCAGGCTGCACTTAACCATTTCCTGACCGCAGAAACGGAAGTTTTGCCCAGCCAAAGAAAACAGCAGAAAACATAATCTATAACCTTGGCCAAGAGCCTTGTCTTTCAAAAAAAAATAAAAATAAATCCAGGGGATTGGAAGGGAGGCTGCCATTAACTGGGGATGTATGAGAAAGGAGTCCTGAACATGCCAGGAATGCCAATGGCTGCATTCACACAACTTAACCGGATTCCTGAATGAAACCACCGTCTCTGTTCAATGCACCGAGCCATAAATTGAGGGGGCAGACCAGCTGTGCCACAAATGCTGAACTACTAAAACTTGGCATGCCGTGTGAATGTGGAATTAGATGCCTATAAACTGTAGTGCCAGAAACAGATGTGAGGATTGACCTCTGCTCCAAATCAAACCAGCAATGATTTGTTTACTCTTCTGCCCATTTATATGCCATATAAAGAAGAGTTGCTGGAATTAGGTATGTCTAGTTTGATGAAAAGAAGGACTAGGGGCGACATGATAGCAGTGTTCCAATATCTCAGGGGCTGCCACAAAGAAGAGGGAGTCAAGCTATTCTCCAAAGCACCTGAGGGCAGGACAAGAAGCCATGGATCGAAATTAATCAAGGAGAGAAGCAACCAAGAACTAAAGAGAAATTTCCTGACAGAACAATGAACCAGTGGAACAACTTGCCTCCAGAAGTTGTGAATGCTCCAACACTGGAAGTTTTTAAGAAGAGATTGAATAACAATTTATCTGAAATGGTGTAGGGTTTCCTGCCTAAGCCAGGGGTTGGACTAGAAGACCTCCAAGGTCCCTTCCAACTCTGTTCTTCTATTCTATAATCTGCGTTTTTCATCTGCCATTCAAGAACCTTCCTAGGACTTCTAAAGCCAAGTAGAGTACTGTATTGTGAAGAACCAAACCAGGATCGCAAAAAATAAAAATGAAAAATAGAATTATAGAATAGTGAAGTCGGAAGGGACCACAAGGATTACCCAATCCAACCTTCTGCAATGTGCTGGAAAACTAATTCAACTTTCTCAGAGACGTGGCTGTCAAAAAACCTCCAGAGATGGATAACCCATCACCTCTGTAGGTACAGGTGACCCTTGAATTATGATCAGTTGTTTAATTACCATTTCAAACTATGACAGACCTCACCAAGGTTCCAAAATTCTAACAGCCAGTTTTTTTTTTCTCTCTCTCTCTCTCTCTGTCACACACACACACACAACTGAGTGCCTTTCAGATACTTGGCAACTAATCCACATTTATGGCTGTTTGCAGCTCCACAGTCACCCAACTGCGTTTTGCAGCTGCTGAAAAACACCATTTATTTTTGGGTTCGGGCAAAAATATCCTGTAGCAAACCGTGGGTTCATTTTATGACCATGGCAATTGCTTAAAGACCAACACAAAAAATGTCTTTAAAAATTGGATTGGTCATGTGGGTGAATTGCTTTATGATTGTCATGACCTTTGACCCTAATGAGCAGGCTCCATTACAGAACCCAGAGCATCCGCTCCCAGACGGAATAATCCCTTATTACTTGTTAGATTTGTATCTTGTCTTGCCTTTACAGGCATGAAGATGGCGTACATATATACAAATGTATCTTATTTTGAGTTCAAACCCCCGACTCAAAGCCATGAAGCTTGTTGAATGACCTTGAATCAGACCCATCCTCTCCAGGGGTGGGCTTCAAAAAATGTAACATTCGGGTGGATGTGGCCATGATGGGCATGGCCTAGTCAGCCTCTTGCACCATGGCGATAGGGGCAGTGGTGGAATTCAAAATTTTTTACTACCGGTTCTGTGGGCATGGCTTATTTGGTGGGTGTGGCTTGGTGGGCATGTGACTGGTGGGCATGGCTTGGTGGTCATGTGGCTTGGTGGGCGTGGCTAACCCGCCATCGCTCATGTCAAGGGGCGTTTCGCCCAGTTCCTTCTTTCCCAGCCACTCCTTGTTACCCCCAGCCTCAATGTATCTATTGTTCTGTAAAAAAAATTCACCTTTTTTCAACTTTATTATCTGCATCCACATACTATAGATGTACTTTTATGGACCACTGAAAGGAGGAAATGGCTCACATGCTTTGTCCAAGAGTGTGATAGGCAGGTCACAAAACAGGGTTTTGAAGGGTTGCCACAAAGAAAGAGGGGGCAATGTATTTTCCAAAGCAGCAGAAGGCAAAACAAGAAGCAATGGATCGAAACTGAACAAAGAAGAAGCAACCTAAAACTAAGGAGAAATTTCCTGACAGTGAGAACAATTAACCAGTGGAACTGCTTGTCTCCAGAAGTTCTGGACGCTCCAATACTGGAGGTTTTCAAGAAGAGACAGGACAACCATTTCTCTGAAATGGTATAGGGCAGGCAACCTTGTAAGACTTGTAGACTTCAACTCCCAAAATTCTGGGGGGAGTTCTGGGAATTGAAGTCCAGAAGTCTTAAAGATGCTAAGGTTGGAGACCCGTGGTATAGGGTCCCTCCAAAGATTATTCTGACACCTTTGCCTGGCCCTCCACTCAGACTTGGCATCCTCAGTTTTACTGCCTGAGCAGGTTTGGACTAGAAGACCTTTCTCTCTCATTCCCTCTTTTTCTCTTTTTCCCTTTCTCTCTCAAAGCCAGGGCTGGCCAAGCGCTCTTCCCTATTCTCTCCCCCACTCTCTGTGTGTGTGTGTGTGTGTGTGTGTGTGTGTGTCCCTCAAAGCCGCGGCTGGGCTTTCCTTTTCCTTTTTGGAATAAGACTGGCTGAACAAGGATCGCCAGCCGCAGCACTTTGCACAAATGCCCCCGGACCTCTTTTTTCTTTCTTTCTTTCTCTTTTCTCTTTCTTTTCTTTCTTGTCCTCTCTTCCTCTCTCGTTTCCTCTTTTTCCCTCTCTCTCACAAAGCCACGGCTGGCCAAGCGCTCTTCCCTATCTTCCCCTTCTCTACCCCACTCTGTGTGTGTGTGTGTGTGTGTGTCTCTCTCTCTCCCTCAAAGCCGCGGCTGGGCTTTCCTTTTCCTTTTTGGAATCAAGACTGACTGGATCGCCAGCCGTGCTGGAAGCATCCCTTCGGCTGACCCATCTCCTCCTCCTTCTCCTCCTCGGGTGTGCACGCCATCCTCCTGGCCCTGCCACGGCTGCCAGTTGCGAGAGGAGGGGGAGGGGGAGATGGGTCAACCGAAGAGACGCTTCCAGTGCAGCTGGCGATCCTTGTTCAGCCAGTCTGGATTCCAAAAAGAAGAAATGAAAATAGCAAGGAGCACCAAGGAAAGCCCAGCTGCGGCTTTGAGGGAGACGGAGACACACAAACACAAACACACACACACAGTGGGGGGGGGGGAGAGAGAGGGGAACATAGGGACTCAGCCGCTTCGCTATCCCCTGCCCTCACCCTTATCTTCTCAGGCCAGGCGAGGGAGAGGAGGGTGAGGAGCAGGAGGACCAGCCGCTGCAGGCATATTGGGACAAAGGAGAAGCCCTGGGACATCCGCCACCCACCTGCTGGCTGGCTGGGCCAGGCTAGGCCAGAAGAGGCGTGTCAGCCGGTAGAAGGCAGAAAATGTGCTCCGGGTGGGCAGGCAGGCACGCAGGCAGGCAGATGTCCCGGGGCTGTTACACATGCGTACTGCGTGTGTAGCAGCTACACAAGCAGTGCGCATGTGCAGCAGCCCTGGGACATCCGCCTGAGCTGCGCCATGGCACCACGTGGTTGGGAAAGTCAGGAGAGCGAACAGGACAAGCAGTTCGGGGGCGTGGCAACCAAGTTCGACCTAGTTCCGGGGCGACCTAGTTCGGGGGCGTGGCAGCCAAGGGTCGCTAGCAGTTCTGCGACCCAGGGCAAATCAGCACTACCGGTTCTCCCAAATAGGTGAATAGCACCTCTGGGTAGGGGGTGGTGTTTCACCCTCCCCAGGCTCCGGAGGCTTTCCTCGATCCTCCAGGAGGGTGAAAATGGCCTCCCCGGGCTCTGGAGGCTCTGTGGAAGAAGCCCGTTTTTCACCCTCCCCAGGCTCCGGAGGCTCTCTGAAGGCCAGAAACAGCCCCATTTCCGGCCTTCCGGGAGGCTCATTTTTCACCCTCTACAAGCCTTTGTGCAGGCCCTACACTTACCTGGGATCCAAAACAGGCTGCGTAGAGACTCCTGGGAGGGGCGGGATGGGATGGACAGGGCCAGCCAGTTGTTGCAACTACCAGTTCGGCGAACCAGATGTAAAATTAACATCCAGTTCACGCAAACCGGTGCAAACCGATAGCAGCCCAACCCCTGATCCTCTCCCACTGTGCCCTTATCACACATTTGTTATACGGATAACACAAGCAACAGGGAGAAAGTCACATGTGTTTTCTTACGCTGCTTGAAAAGGAGGCTATAAAGACGATATCACCAGCCAACATAAATATTACAGACAGTTCTCGAGGGGCAGTCACAACAAGCCTGGAATTCTAGTCATCAGTTATTGCAGTGTTAAGTTGAGGCACCACACGGCTAGTTTTGATTTTACAACCACGTTTACAACGGCCATAAGGTGAGTCCCGGCAGTTGTGAAGTGAATCAGAAGGTCATTAAGTGAACAAGCAAATCCAGAATATCCAATGGCTATTTTATATGTACAAGGACTCCTTAGTTAGTGACCACAATTGGGACTGGCAAGCAAGCCCTTAAGCAAAGCCGTCACTAAATGAAACCACGACTGTGCTTATATAGGTAATCCTCGGCTTACAATCATAACTGAACCCAAAATTTCCACTGCTGAGCGAGGCCTTTGTAAAGTGAGTTTTGCCCCATTTCACGACCTTTCCTGCCACCGTTGTTAAGTGAATCACTGCAGTTGTTAAGTTAGTCATGTAGTTGTTAAGTGAATCTGGGTTCCCCATTGACTTTGCTCGTCAGAAGGTCACAAAAGGGGATCACGTGACCCCAGGACACTGAAACCATCAAATTTTTCAATTTTCAATTTCCAAACGTGAAGGGATACTGACATGCCTTGGGGATTGTAAAGATATTTTGATTACTTTAATATAATTTAGACGTGCTTGGTAAGTAAACTACATAAACATCGTAACTTTTTAACGTTTTGTTTGTTTCATTTTGGGAATGCTACAACGGTCCTAAGTGTGAAAAAAAGGTCATAGGTCACTTTTTTCAACTCCATTGTAACTTTGAACAGTCACTAAATGAACTGTCGTTAAGTCGAGGACTATCTATAATCTTTTTTCAGCGTTCCTTGGCTTTACAGACCTACGAGGATTTGTCAGCGCAACGATCATTCACAAAATTGCTGTCTTGTCACCATCGTGACTGCAAACGGTCCCTAGACAAAGCCAATCTCTTCTTCCCCCCTTCAGCTCAATCAGATTGGTATCAACTCATAAAATATTTCTCTGGTCTTTTTAGAGTTGCCAACAGAAAGGGAGGGGGGAGCAGTGCAGCAATTTGCAAACCGAAAGTGCATTCCATAAATGTTTTCAAAGATAGTAATTAGGTAACCAAAGTTTCTGCCGTGCAAAATTCTAACTGGAGAGCATGATTGATGACTCTTGGCTATGGATGTGTCCCATTGGAGAATATGAATCATGATACACCCAGGGGGTGGAGGGAAAATCAGGGTCAAGAGTGATGATGAATTATGCGTCTCAGAGTTGGCTACACTCAGGCAGTGTTAATTCCCAATAAATCCTTTTTAAGTTTTGGAAGTTTGGCTCGAGACTCATGATTTAAATGGGATCCTGACAATTGGTTTATTTAAATATTCTTTGACTGTTTTCATTTTCTACAAAACAAAGCTCCTTCTTGTCATTTAATACAAATAATCTGAAAGCTGCCTTTGGGAATCTTTTGACCAGATGCCAGATTCCAAAATAAATACCTAAGTACTGACTTCGCAAACAAATCCAAGCTACAAATGACAGGGCAGTCTTTCAGTAGCACACAGCAACGGTTCTTCAAAGCTAGTCTTCCAATCCCAAATGCAATTTAATATGGTCTGTTTCCGTTCTAAACTGAACACAAAGATAACTTTATATAGTCATCACTGCCAACAGCAGAAGAAGAATTTCTAAATCTCCTTTTGTACTTCGGGTTTCAGTAAACGTCAAAAGTACTGAAGTTAAAGCTGGAGAATTGGAGATGTTACCAAACAATTCACCTAGGATTTCCACTAAATCTTAGTGGGAATCAAGTAAGGAAACAAATTCCTTTTTTTTTTTCTGTCTTATCTTGCAAAGGGAAGAAAATGTCCCTTGAAATGCAGTTGTATTTCTTTCAGACAACTGTGTGTGATAAGCAGCAACAAATCCAGTTTCTGGGTAAACATGCAAAGAAAATATATCCAGTGATTCAAGTAAAATGAATTCTATTAAAATCTACAGATAAAGCAACTATATTTTCTTAGGAAAAAATTAAAGGTCAAACCTGAAAGTGAGGCAAATCTGAAAGAGTTCATAAGTATTTTTAGAAAGGTTCATAATTTTGCTTTTTGCAAAAAATAATCAAGAGTAAAACTTAGAAAATGAATAATTAAATTAAAGAAATCTAAAGGTCAGCTTCCTGAAATAAAGGACTGACCTTTATAATAAAGGCCATATGGTCACAGTTATCTACAGGCTCCCTTAGAAAGATTTTTAAGTTAAAAACTCACATGGCTTTGGGGATATTGCAAAGCAATATATCTCTTCAGTGAATTCTCATCCTTCTGCTTGTAAGGAAATATTTTATGCTTCTAACAGCTTTTATACTTAACCCTCTGACAGAAAAACAATAATAAACAGCCAACTTGATGAAGTGCTGAAGGTATATAGAAACTATATAGAAACTAGGAGATGATAGGAGTGAAGCTGGGTGGTTTTGGGCCACACCATCACATTCAGCAAAACCCACCTCACAGGGTTGTTGTGGGGAAAATAGGACGAGGAAGGAGTATTACGTATATTCACTGCTTTGAGTTATACATAAAAATGACAGGATTAAAAAAAAATCACCATCATCATCTACTTACACTGTACCAGCTCTGCATTTTCTGAAAAAAAAAGAGAGAAAGGAAAAGAAAGTTAGAATTAAAAGTCTGTATAGAGATTCTCAGTCATCCAGGTCATGGTTGTCCCAAAGGTGTTTTTTCAGGAGGCACCTGGACTTTCTGGTTTTTTCTTTTGAAGTCATTTCACTTCTCATCCAAGAAGCTTCTTCAGCTCTGACTGGATGGTGGGGAATGGAAGGATTTATATTCCTTACAGACAGTTGGTCATTTGCATCCTAGGGTCGTTGAAGCACTTGGAGGTTTAACTGTGTCTCCGGGTCACCTTTTAGCTATGTATCTTTTAGCTTTACAATTTGGGATGAACACCCTTCGAATGGTGTAGGAGTAAGAATGGATTTCCAGAGGAAAAATTGCAGACTACAGAAACCAGGAGCACTACTCAGATGACCCTGAGGACGCTGATAAACCTCCAAGTGCTTCAACGACCCTCTAAGGATGCAAATGACCAGCTGTCTTCAAGGACTATAAATCCTCCCATTTCCCACCATCCAGTCAGAGCTAAAGAAGCTTGTTGGTTGACAAGTGAAACATCTTCAAAAGAAAAAACAAGGAAGTCCAGTTGCCTCCTAAAAAAGCACCTTTGGCATAAAAGCTAGAATTCTTCACAGGAAGGACACGTGTCCAAAGTTGTTTTGAAACCTGACCGATTGGCACAAACCAGCTTAAACATAGTAGTGAATTTATTAATTTGGGCATTTCAGGCAATATCTTGAAGAGGACAATAATTGACCAGAATGGGTACATCACCTGCCCTAACTTAGTTTCTAAAAAGTGCCTCAACTCTTCAGGCTCTCGCTCTGTGTGTGTGTGTGTAAGGGAGGGGGGGAGGAAGGGAGGGGCATCACCCTGTTTAAGAGAGAGGGGGAAAGGCTGAGAGCCTTTCAGGATTCTTTTTATTATAGCCTATATCAATACAAGAGACCGCCAGTATTTATTTATTTCTGGAAGAAATACTGAAAGTACTGGCAGAACCTCTTCTATCACCTGGCTTGTCTCAAAGGGCTGCCAGGGGGTGAGAAATGCATAACTTTTTAAGTTTATAGTTATTTTTTTTTCTATGTTGTTTTATGTATCCATTATATTGTATGCCACTCAGAGGCGCTCCCTTCCTCTTTGAAGGAGATGGGGAGTTTAGAAATATGAAATATAAATGAGTGAATGAATGAATGAATAAAAAATAAATAAATAAATAAAAATAAATAAGTAAGTAAGTTAAGTAAGTAAGTAAATAATGAATGAATAAATAATAAATAAATAAATAATAAATAAGTAAGTAAATAAATAAATAAATAAATAATGAATGAATGAATAATAAATAAATAATAAGTAAGTAAATAAATAAACAAACAAATAAATAAAATAAATAACCACGTCAGCTAAGCAGGTCAATGGTGAGATCTCGAAAAAGGCACCGTTTTACCTGCCTCCGGATCTTCCCCCAACCGTACCTTGTTGTTGCGGATAAAGCTGCGCCCACTGAGTGGGTAGTTGATGGGGTTGCCCTGAGGGGTGGCCGTCGAAGGCCCCCGCTCGGCAGGGTTATCGGTGCCCTTTTCCACCATGGTCTCCGAAGGTGGCTCTGGAGCCGGCCGGGCAGGCAGCTGCAAGAGGCGCTTTCTCAAGGATGGAGAGCTGCTGGGAGTCGTGCGGGGAGAGATGGTGCCACTGTTGGGAGAAAAGCCGAGAAGGAACATGATGAGCTGAGACCCACTTGAAAAGACTAGATCCTGCCAACTCAAGCATTCGGCCCCAACTCAAGCATCGGCTCCTATGTCAAGCTGTGCCTGTAATGGGGTGTGAGAATGACCTTGGAGAGAGGAGGAAGAGCTGCAGATTTGATCATAGTCATGCAAAAGATGAGTCGGTTCACAGAGGGAGGGAGGTTGCAGGAAGTATTCCAGTAAGGGCCTTTTCCTAGAAGGAAAGGAAGGGAGAAATACTTCCACTCTTGCAAAATTCTGCTAAGGTAACCTTGCAGGAGGGATAGAGCTAGGATTCATTGTTCTGATTCTTGTCTGGACCAGCTGAAAGAGCTAACATCGATCAAGATATGCCTAGCAAACTGACGGTCGTCCAGTTTGAGGCTCTTCTTCCATCTTGCTCCCACCCAGCAGCCTTTTCTGCATCAGACGAGCTGCATTCAGCCTACACGCTACAGCGATTTTCTGCATTAGCTGTTTGGCTTCCGTTGGTTCACCATGCTAACCCCGCCTCTCCCAAAGTTCTAGCCAACATAGTATTTTGTGGGAATGCAATCACAGTGATATAGGATCTTGTACAGCCCCGGCATTTCAATAGCTACATCCAAGCCTCTTCAGGTTTTTTTTTCTTCTTCTTCTTATCCTGCCTTCCACCTAAGATGCTCAGGGCTGCTTCTGTGAGGTGTTTCTCAACCTTGGTAGCTTGAATATGTCTTGGACTTCAACTCCTAGAGATCCCCAAGCCAGCATGCTGTTTGTCTTCACCACCATCCCACCCATGACAACCCAGCGAGGTAGGCTGAGTGGAGAAAAGAAACCTGGATCACAAACATGAGGAATCTTCTGAACTTAAGACCCCCTACAACATAACTGAAGGCAGGGAAGCAAATTAGAGAGAAATGCTCACTGCTGGTAAAGCAGGAGCAGTATTAATCTAACTAAATTAGAAGTAATATTACTTTCATTCCTGGACTGATAGCTGATTGTTAAATATTAAAAAAATAACTTAACCTTTGCCCGGAAAATTCCAGGAAAGGATATATTTAAAAAAAAAAAAGATACAGGAAGTTCTCAACTTATGACTGGTCACTTAACAATCTTTCAAAGTTACAACAGACTTCCCTTACAACCCAGTTCTGAAGTTCTTATGGCCGCCATCCTGGTTACATGAGTTCCTTTCGGGCGCTCAGCAAGTGGCCTCTATTTACAGTCATTTGCAGCATCCCTCAGTTACCTGACTAGGATCTTAGGATCTTATTTTTTTTGCGGTGGTTATTAAGCGAATCATTATGGCCCAGTTTGGCCAAAAACTGTCATTTACTTTTTTGTTTTGTTTTTGGGCCCATGATGAACTATTGATTTGCTTAACAACCATTGCAAAAAAAAAAAAAGGTCATGAAATCGGTTAAGTGGGTGACCCACTGTACGACTATCCTAACTTACGACCATGATGGGCAGGTTGTAATCGTAACTCAAGGACTACCGGTATTCCGCATACCTGTAAACTTGAGTTCATTTGAAGAACCAGGGGTGTCAAACTCAATTTCATTGGGGGCCACATCTGAGTTGTGTTTGACCTCAGGGGGGCCACCTGTGGTGGCCTTGGCGAGGCTGGGGGGATCCATTGTTATCCTGGGATCCGTTTTCAGCGCTTTGCCAGCAAAAACAGAGCCCATGTGCCCCTCCTGAGCTCCGTTTTTGCTGGCAGAAGCACCATGGACCAGTCCTTCGCTGTTTCCAGGGCAGACCCGTGGGCCAGATGTAAGCACCTCACAGGCTGGATCCAGCCTGAGGGGCCTTGAGTTTGACACCCACAATCTAAACACTTTTGGGTGCAAATCTCCGCAGCTTGATCCGTGTCTCATCCTCGTTGTTCAACAAGCTATGGAACCTGGATGCTGCTAACCAAGACTGCCAGTAATGCCCGGCTGAAGTCAAACCGGTTTTGTTTCAGCCTGACAGAGGCATTGCCAGCTCTAGAAAAACTGCGATCGGCCAAACCTGGAAACGTCGCTGCTTTCTTCCCCTCATATTCTCCCTTCTGTGGGGCTCTTTAAAGATGCAGAAATTCCCTCGGGGGCCTGAGTAAAGCTAAGCCAAATAATGACATCAGTAGGATTATCCGCTTCCCATCCAAGGAATTATTCTGGGTGCAGAGGAATGCAAACAGGAAAGTGCTTTCTCAAGGGGTGAAACAGGATCCGAATCCCAAGCCCGGGTCATCTTAGGAGATAGCAAAGATTCCCGGAGACTAAGATGGGAAGCGAGCAGCTGGTGAAAGTGATCCTTGTTTGTTTGTTTATATCCCACCTTATTATGTTTATAAGTAACTCAAGTTAGCCAACATACCTAATACTCCTTCCGCCTCCTATTTTGCCCCACAACCACCACCACGTGGGATGGAGTGGGCTCAGAGAGGCTGGCGCCGTCACCCAGGCGGCTTTCATACCTAAAGCGGGACTAGAATTCACAGACTCCCGGTTTCTAGCCAAACTCCTTAACCACTGTTCCAAACTGGATGTGTCTTTTCTGTGGTGTCTCCTGCACTCTAAAAAAAACCCCTGGCCTATATCAAAATACTAGCTCGGTACCCGTGCTTCGCTACGAAACTATGTGGTCGGGCTTAGTGTTTGAGGAGGAAAATAAGTGGGGGGGGGGGGGAATTCTGCCCCTGCCTACCAGCATCTATCGGTATTCATCTGGCTAGCGTCCTGTCAGTGTATGAGAGAGGGCTGTTTAGAAACTGAAACAGTATTTGCTGTGTGAGTGAGAAGGAGATAGCAAAGAGCCTGGGCATGGCTTAGCTCAACTGTTCTGTACTAAAGCTGGTTGCTGCTGTGAAACTGAAACTCCTCTGCTTGTGTTTTGCATTTGGAACAGATTTCTTTTCAGGTGTGGAGGGGGAGTAGAACTCCTTAGCATCAGAGCATGTTAATAATAATATAGGAAATACTAATGCTCTGATGGTCATTTCAAAAAATCCTTTCTTAGTGAGCTCCTACAAGCCAAGAGGAACATATGTGCAAAATTTCAAGTTTGTAGGCTTTACAGTTCTGGAGATTTTGTGATGATATGTGAGTGGTCGCAAGTGACATTGACTTTCCTAAGGGGGGTCTCCAGAACATGGAAGGTTCTTGGCTGAGGGCTACCAGGATGTGAAAACTTCAATGAACAAAAGGCACTGCATTCCCTCCCTTCTGTTTTCTGTTTGTTTGCTTTAACGCTAAGCTTGGATTTAAATGGTCTGGCCTGAAATTGCCTTTTTGTTTGCTTATGCTAAGCTGCTCAAAGAAGTTTTATGTTCTGGGATGGTGCGTAAAAATCATAAGAAAGGAAGAACCTGCTTTCTTGCATCTTTCAAATCTAAGTCTTTTGGCAATTTAAAAAAAAAAAGCATTCCTATTTTCATGACTGTAAAGCTGTTTGAATGGTTAAAAACTATGGACGTTTGTCCTATCGTCCAAATGTTAAATGCATTATGACCCTCAATGCTTTTGATTCATTCTCGGAATCATTAGGAGAGCGAGCTAGAAGGTAAAAACTAATCCAAAATAATAGATATCACGTACAGGGAGTCTTTGACTTACAACCATTTGTTTCGTAATGGTGGGAAGTTGCAACAGCACTGACAAAAGTTACTTCACAACCGATTCCCCCCGCCGCCCCCAATTACAATTCATGCAACATCCTCACAGTCACATGTTCAGTATTGTGATGCTTGCCAATCAGCCTCTATTTATGATGGTTGCAGAGTCCTGAGGTCATGTGATCGCAACCTTCCCAGCTGGCTTCCAACAAAGTCAATCACAGAAAACTGGATTCACATAACAACTGCGGTAATTTGCTTAACAATTGTGTGGGGAAAAAAAGGTCATAAAATTGTTAAGTGTGACTCACTTAACAACTGCCTCATTTAGCAAAGGAAAATATGGTTCCAATTCTGGTCATAAATCAAGGACTCCCTATAATTGAGCCTTGTCACAAAAGGATAACCTATTAGCTGCCAATGCCCAATATCTGTTTAGTTCTTTCCAGCTGCCACAAGCTTAATCTAAAGGGAAGAGAACAGTGGTGGGATTCAAATTTTTTTACTACCAGTTCTATGGGCGTGGCTTGGTGCGTGTGGCAGGGGAAGGATGTAAAATCCCCATTCCCTCCCCAGTCTTGGGGGATGAATACTATAAAATACCATATCCTCTCCATCCCGCTGACCTGCTTTCCAGCTCCATTCTCCTGTGCAGGACAACCAAAGAAGACGCAGCCAATCAGCTGGGACTTGAGAGGCAGAGAATAGATGGGGGCGGGGCCAATCAGAGGTGGGATTTGCCAATTCTCCAAACTACTCAAAATTTCTGCTACCGGTTCTCCAGAACCAGTCAGAACCTGCTGAATACCACCTCTGGAAGAGAAGCATTTGTAAATCTGGCTAATTGGTAGACAGTTGTTTGCTTGCTAACGTATCAAAATAACCCTTTGATGAAACAAGCAAGAAAACTTCTGGACGGAAGCCTCCTCTCTCTTTTATTTCTTTCTTCCCCAGCCATCGATGTGCCAAAAGGATTTTAACCTACAGTGGCCTGGCTTGATAATCACTGTTTTGGAATTGTCATTATTTCCAATACAGGTACAAGGGCAGGATTATCAATGTCTGCTAGCTTGGTATCTCATCCTTCCTCAAAACAGCCTGCTATCTTCCCTTCTGACATGCCTGCCCTTCCAAAAGAGAACTAATCTGGATTTTTTTTTAAAAAAAATCCCAGCTTGACATCTAGGCTGGTTTGCAGCTTCCGTGAATCCAGGGTTGAGGTCAGGTCAGTTCAGACAACCGAGTGAGTTTAGGACTTGAAGTTTAGTACCAGGCGTGATGGAAAGGGGTAGGTGAAGATGGCAGCCGACTCTTTTTGGAACGCATGCGAAGCCAGCCTTTCTCTGGGTTTTGCAAGTGAGGGAAGCAAGGAAATCCCCACGTCCTCCATCATGCTCATGCACACTCCCTCCCTTTCCCGAAACCCAATCTGGCAGGCAACTTACCGGCCCCCTGAGGATCTGCCTTGCGCCCTGGTACAAACGAGAGCGAGGAAAAAAGAGAGCGGAGGAAAATGCATGAAAGCCAAATACTGGTGGAGCGAATAGCGCAAGAAAGAGAGAAAGACTAAAAGACGGAGCAAATGGTTGCTGCGGGCTGGAGACCACCTGCTCTTCTCTTTGGCTGGGTGTACATCAGCCCCTTAGTTTAGCTCTGGCTTCCCTCCTTCCTGTCCTTCCCAGACAAATGCTTACAGCAGGTGGTTATTTTACACTGAACAGCTGCTTTAGAATATGGCCGGGGGTGGAGGGGGGGAAGCGTGGCACACAAACGAGCGTTTTGAAGGATCATCGCAAACCCCATGGCACTTCTGCTTTTTCAAGGGACATCGATTTGGCCAAGCCCATCTCCATGGGCTGCTCCCCAGGAATCTGCTGGGATCTTATGGTCCCAATGCCTGGATAGGAAAAACACTAACAGCAAGTTTCTGATGCAGAGAAGGGCAGAGAAGGGAAGGGAAGGGAGAGGGATCCAAGCTTTGGTTCCTGAAGGGCATATCCTGCAAGCCTCTTTCACTGCATTGCTGGGTTCCATGAATGGCATTTCTGCTCCTGGTGCCTCAAATCCAAACCATAACGGCTACCTCTAAACCCAACGAGACCGGGCCAATTGAATGAAGATGGCACTGACCACTGCTCCTAATTTCCTTGCAACGCCCTGGCAAGCCTCTCCGTCATCCATTCCACAGATGGCCTTCCATAACTCTGGACTGGAGATGGAAACAACCGACCTCTTCCGAAGCAGCCTTATTATAGTTTTGGTTATTGGGACGACTATTAAATACACAAATGCACAACTATTAAATACACAAATGCACAACAAGGTGAAATCACAGCTGCCAGTTCTTCGGCTGGTACAATCACAATCAGAAGAGCCTTTAAGAACTGGGAAATAATAATATTGACAATACTTAAGAAAATCTGTGTGTTGACAAAATTTCCATCCGTCAATCACAAAAGACCATACTGCTTGGATCTGCACGTAATGCATACTGTGTCAATAGATCATGACATCATAAGTTCTTGGGAAAAACCCGATGCATTATGACTTAGGAGGTCACAGTGTATTGATGTAATATGCATTACGTGCAGATCCAAGTAGTGTGGCCTTTCGTAATTGAGGGATGGAAATTTTGTCAATGCACAGACTTTCTAAGTATCATCATTATTATTTTCCTTTTCCAGTTCTTAGAACCTCTTGTGATCCTGATTGCGAAAAACCACAGGCACGGTTTCCCACCAAAAAATAAAGACTAAAATATATTATGTAAACACTAAAATCAAATAAAGCTAAATGCTATTAAAAGACAAAGATCTCCCAAAACTTTCCACTAAGATTTTTCTTCTTTTGTAGATTTGTATCCCATATACTAAGTATGTTCCTCACTTTAGCTTGCTTATTCCTTATTAAAAGAAATGGCATCACCTATTATGTTATCTTCATAACGGCAAGTTAATATGGTTGAAAAAAATTGGAATTCGCTCAAAATCAACCAATTTGCACAATATTTTTGCAGAAATCTGAATCTGCTACTCAGAGAGCAATCTTCTGCCAATACCAAACTGGCATGTGGAAAAGTATTTTTTTTTAAATTGTATCTTTTCACATATTTCTTCCCCAGCCATTAATGTAGTTTTGCCATGATAAACATGATACTCCTTAAACGTTATTAAACATGATACTCCTAAATATCTGGAGCCTGCTAGATGGCTAGCAGAGAGTTAAATGAATGTACTCTTTTGTATGCTTTTTCTGACATTTGTTCTTTTCTTTTCTTTTTTTAAATTTTTAATCAATTTAATTTGGTGGTTTTCAATAATTTTTACATATCTCATTTTATTATATACAGCATCCAGCCACTACGAGATGGCAGCTATACAAATGGAACAAATAAATAAACAAATAAGTTTCTTCCAGAGTAATTGCTTAAATAAACATTTTTCTCCTGTTTTATTTTGCTTTCATCTAGTACCAGTGCATATCTTATTTCACTATGCTGTTTTTATTTCTTTTTTAGACGCATTTATGCTGTTTGCTTCTGGAACAATGTTTTGGCTACCATAAATGACTTTATGTTTTGCTATAGCGAGAAGCAGCATAGAAATTATTCAAATGTTTTCTACTGGACTACTGTAACGCCCTCTACATGGGGCTCCCGAATGGGAGCATCCGGAGGCTTCAACTGGTGCAGAATGCAGCCACGCGGGTGGTTATGCAGGCGTCAAGGTTCTCTCATGTGACGCCCCTCCTGCGCGAGCTGCATTGGTTGCCAGTGGCCTCTCGGGTGCGCTTTAAGATTTTAGTGTTAACTTTTAAAGCGCTCCATGGCATCAGACCAGGATATTTACAAGACCGCATTCTGCCATTTTCCTTTCACTGTCCGGTGCGCTCCCACAGGGAGGGTCTCCTGTGGGTCCCGTCGGCATCTATGTGCCGGCTGGTGACCCTGAGGAATAGGGCCTTCTCTGTGGAGGCGTCTGCCCTCTGGAATGAGTTGCCTCCGGAGTTACGTACAGCCACGGACCTGGGGACCTTCAGGCGTGCCTTGAAAACCTGGCTTTTTGACCAGGCTGGCTTGGGCTGATTTTAGATTTGGGTGTTTTAATTTTTATATTAAATTTTAGGGTTTTAGGGAGGGGTTTTAATTGTTTTCAGCCAGGGCCTTAGTTTAATTTAGTTTTAACTTTTCATATATTTATTGTTTTAATTGTATGGCTGTGCACCACTCCAAGTCCTTTGGGAGAGGAGCGGTATATAAATAAATATTTATTATTATTATTATATTATTATTATTTATCTGTAGAGATTATTGCAATTCCAATGTATAATATAAAACACGATTTATGTTTACTTTATGCTTCTATATTGGCTTAGATAAGTGAGCAGTAATTGTTATTCAGTTACACACCCTTCCTGCTTCCCTGTGCCTTCTGCAGCTCCCAAGTCTGGCATAATTATTGCATGTCCTGTTCAGCCCACCATCCAAGTGGGTGTTGAAATCTGAAAAATGCTTGGAAATCACAAGGGTTATAATCACTAGATATGTCTCAGGTGAATCAGACCAAGAACTTTAGTTGTTAGTTGCAAAGTCGTGTCCGACCCATCACAACATTGTGGACAATGTTCCTCCAGGCCTTCGTGTCCTCTACCATCTTCTGGAGTCCATTTAAGCTCACACCGACTGCTTCAGTGACTCCATTCAGCCACCTCATTCTCTGCGGTCCCCTTCTTCTTCTTTTGCCCTCAATCTTTCCCAGCGTTAGGCTCTTCTCCAATGAATCCTTCCTTCTCATTAGGTGGCCAAAGTCTTTAAGTTTCATCTTCAGGATCTGGTCTTCTAAAGAGCAGTTAGGGTTGGTCTCCTCTAGGATTGACCGGTTTGATGGCCTTGCAGTCCAAGGGACTTGCAGGAGTCTCCTCCAGCACCAGACTTCAAAGGCCTCAATTTTTTGGCGGCAAAACAGTGGTGGGATCCAGCCAGTTTGCACCAGTTCGGAAGAACCAGTTACAAGCTTCCTGAGCAGTTTGGTGAACTGGTTGTTGGAAGAAATCGTTAAGGACAGAAAACCGGTTGTTAAATTATTTGAATCTCACCACTGCGCCAAAACATTTCAGCTTCCCCAGCGATCGACCAATCCCAGTGCTTTTAAAGTAGCTTCATGGATTAGAGTCACATCAATGGAAGGAGATCCTGAAGATAGTGATGACCACACATTATTAAGGATGGTTTTTTTTTTTAAAAAAAAGAAGGCTCTGTAGGGTTTCTACAAGTTGGAGAACTATGTAGTAAGATGTGAAATGTCTTTCAATCTAAGTGTATTCTCTGGGATAGACACATTATTTTACACTTAGGTTGAAAGGCATTTCACATCTTACTACACTTAGCTTCACATTTATATTGATAGGGAATGAACTACCGGTGACAGGTGTATTTATTATTTAAATTTATATGCTGCTAATCTTAGTATCCAAGTGATTCTGGGTGGTGGTGAATCGGAATTCAGATTTCTTTCTTTCTCTTTCTTTCTTCCTTCTTTCTCTTTCTTTTCTTTTCTTTCCTTTCTTTCCTTTCTTCCCAATTTAGAGCCACAACCTAACCACGTGGCCAAAGTTGGAATAACTTGCAAATAATTTGTTCAACCCTCTAAATAAGTAAAATTCAAGCTCATTGAATTTGGTATGGGAGCAAATGGAACGGCTAGGTCTGGGGAAGGGTGCTGTGTAAACACTGCCACCAAATACCAAATTCTGGGATCCGTTACATAGCTACCAGTCATTCACACCAGTTAACCCCACGACTGGTCTTCCTGGTCCTCTAAAGCAATGCTGGGAGAGAAGGCAGACATTCTGCCTAATTGTTTCCACCCCACAGACATTTGAGGTATCCTTATGCTTGATCATCTTGTGGCGGTAAAACCTTTGCTGGAACATCTCCACCCTTCTACTTACTAAGGTAGCTGCTAATTGCAACCCCCCAAGCCTCAGCCCAAATATGGGAAAGGGGATACATGCAACCATTTTTTAAAAAATACAGGCAGTCCTCAGCTTACAATTCAAAGTTACAACGGCACCGAAAAAAGTGACTTACGACCATTTTCCACACTTACAACCATTGCAGTATCCCCACAGTCACGTGATCAAAATTCAGATGCTTGGCAACTGACTCATATCTATGACGGTTGCAATGTCCAAGGATTACGTGGTCATCTTTGGCGACCTTCCGTCCAGCAGAGTCAATGGGGGAAGCCAGACTCACTTAAGAACCGTTTTGCTAACTTAACTGCAATTATTCACTTAACAATTGTGGTGAGACAGGTCGTAAAAGGGGGCAAAATTCACTTAACAACTGTCTCACTTGGCAACATACATTTTGAGCTCAACTGCAGTCGTTTAAGAGGACTACCTGTAGCTGGGTCTTATTGCACATAAAAGATGCCAGGCCACGAAAGTTGCATTTTTTTTTAAAGCCCTACCAACTCCTGACAATTTCTCCTCCCACATCACTGGTTATGCCAAACACAGCCTCTAAGATTTGTAGTTGAGCAAGATTTGCTAGATCGCAGGTACCTGAGAAGGTGAGCTTAATTGTTTCATGCCAAATGCTGATGCAACATTTGAATGTGGAAAAACATAAAGAGCTTCTGAATTCTTTCCAAGATCTTTTCTAGCCCTGCCTTCTGAAGGCATCTGTATTTTCTTCTTTGTGACAAAACACACTAAGAGTGTGCAGGTATATGTGCATATACACATGCATCCGCCCTCCAGGAGATATCAAGGAATATGGATATAATATTGGGGGTAATACAGGTATCGCCTCTGTTAGCATGTGCTTTTGTGGAAGGGTCTGGTACATGTAAGTCCACAACCATTGTCCTCAAGGCGACTTCTGTTCTCCACTATGTTGTGCCTACATGTACACTGAGAGCACAGGATGAGTTGCCTCTGAGTCACGTGGCCAGAGAGGAGGAAGATGAAGACCTTATGAAAGGAGTCACTAGCAACATTCTGAGCTGCCCTGCATAGGGATAGCAATAGCATTTATATGCCAC
The DNA here is from genome assembly GCA_023653725.1 of Bungarus multicinctus. Classification (NCBI taxonomy): domain Eukaryota; kingdom Metazoa; phylum Chordata; class Lepidosauria; order Squamata; family Elapidae; genus Bungarus; species Bungarus multicinctus. The sequence continues at coordinate 9,742,047 of CM042835.1, read as the reverse complement.
TTCACAGTGCTTTACAGCCTCCCTAATGGTTGACAGAGTCAGCCTATCGCCCCCAACAATCTGGTTCCTCATTTGACCCACCTCGGAAGGAGGGAAGGCTGAGTCAACCTTGAGCCCGGTGAGATTCGAACTGCCAAATTGTAGCAGAAGGAGCCTGCAGTACTGCATTCTAACCACTGCGCCATCACGGCTCTTCTGCAGTGGGAATCTCTTTTTCTCTGTAGCCTCTGGCCAGATCTGGATCATTGATAATTGCTGGGAATGGGATGCCATCCTAGTTTAATAAATCATTATTATTATTCTCATACTTCCCCTTTCTCTTGCCATATTAAATTCGACCCTGTGTGTTCTGATTGTTGAAGCATTATCCCTCTGACCATAGACCTGCAGACAGACAGACTGATAAGAGTCCCTGCACCTTCCACAAGACTTCCTTTTTAAGCTTCTATAAGGCTGCAGATAAATCTCCTGGGCGGCCAACAGAAAAGTTCACAAAATTTCTTACAGAAACAGACTTAATGCTGGAACTGGAAGGGGAAGGAAAGAAGGAATTGACCTATTCTCCTTCTTCCTATATTCCCTGAAGTCATAATTGTCTGTGCTGGCAACATGCTAAAAGGCTGTTGACCTTCACTTCCTGAGGCTGACCTTTCTGACTGCGGAGTTATTGAAACTTTTTTTTTCCCAAGCCCACAGAAGCGACTCATAGATAAAGAGGCTGCATCTACAAGTAGTCCTCTGTGTACATGAGGATCAGAAATTCCGTCGCTAACCAGAGTGGTTACTAAGTGAGATGCGCCCAACTTGACGATCTTTTTTTTTTTGCTCAGTCGCCATAGGGGTCAGGTGAATCAGGGGGTCATTGAGTGAATTCCGCTTTCCCTATTGATTTTGTGGGAAGCTCTCTGGGAAGGTCGCAAATGTCAGCATACCAATGAAACTTCTCGTTCAGCACTCAGAAACAAAGTTCATCCAAGTAAGAATTTATTAAGGAATTCATGTTGGCACATCTGGGAAAACCCGAATCTGAAAATTCGTAACTTTCCCTTCCCAAATGAAATTCAAAACCTGGCCCCTGCACCCGCTACTCCGTCACATGATCCAATCAAACATCATCCCAACTGGAGACCTTCCTCCAGACACCCCTCTCCAGGTGCAGGGTAACTTGTCCTTGACTTTATGGGAAGAATGTTGTTGAGTCTAATCTTCCACCTCTCTAAGAAATCCCACCTCCCAAATTCCCAGGCACTGAATGTGGCAGCCTCGAAGCTTCTAAGTAAAATACGGCTTCCAAGGCGGACAGCAAATGGCACTTATATAACACTTATATGACACTTATATGACCCAAGGACTCTGCAACCATCATAAATTCACACAGGTTGTTATGTGACTGAATTCTAATCACGTGACCATGGGAACACTGCAAGGGTTGGAAGTCTGAGGACCAGTTGTAAATCACTTTTTTGCAATTGCTAAATGAATGGTTGAGAACTAGCTGCACCTCAAACACAGTGATCAACATCTAGTTGCATCACCAAGACAAAATTCATATTTATTTTAAGTTACTGAAGCTATTTTAGGGGTTTCAGCTTAGAACTCCAGGAATGAGCACTCCAGCAAAACCTTCTTTTAAGTTTTAGTAAAAGCAACAATTATATTTTTTTGTAAAAGGATTGTCTTTGTAGCTTGCATCTAGAGGGTGTTTAAGCCTACAAATAGGCCTTTAAAGATCCCAAAATTACCCAGAATGAAATTGAAGGGAATTATATTTTTCAGTAACATGAGAAAGGAACCTCAGGGATGAATTTCACATTGATCCTTAATTCATTTTTTGGGGAGAAGAAAATAATGGCCTGACAAGGATGGACTACTAATGTTTTTTTTTCTTAGCATGACATTTCTATTGGGTTGTTACCTGGATTTCAATAACCTTGTTTTCTCAGGTCTTTGAAAATTTGAATTGATTTATACCTAGATTAACTGAAAAGAAACTTGCCATAGGGCCAAAAATACGAACGCATCTTTGTGTGTTCACACAACATGCATCACCTAGTTGTTAATAAATCCATGTGGGGAATTTCAGAATGAGGAAATTAGCTAAAATTAATTAAAGAATTAAAAATTAATCCATTAACCAAATGGCTTGGTCTTACACAACATAAGGTAAAGGTTCCCCTCGCACCTATGTGATAGTCATTTCCGGCTCTAGGGGGCGGTGCTCATCTCCGTTACAAAGCCGAAGAGCCAGCGCTGTCCGAAGACGTCTCCACACTGTTACCTTCCCACCAAAGTGGTCCCTATTTTTCTACATGATTTCAAACTGCTAGGTTGGCAGAAGCTGGGACAAGTAATGGGAGCTCACCCCGTTATGCGGTGCTAGGGATTCGAACCACCAAACTGCCGATGACCTTTCTGATCGACAAGTTCAGCCTCTTAGCCACTGAGCCACTGCATCCCTTTACACAACATGCCAAACCACAAAATAGTTAAGCATGAACAAAACAAAACGAAGAAAAAACCCTAGCATTTTTATACGTACTGTATGCAACTACAGCTAAGTTTCTAACTGACATCCTTAAATGGCTGTGTGAATCTAATTAGTGACTTTCTGGCGTCCCCATAGTCCTATGACCTATATATGTTCAAAATCATTTGACTGGCCTGCAAAGTTTTGAATAAGGATCTCAGAACTTTTAGAACAGTCTACACTGTTTAAAAAAAATGAAGGTATTTGTGGCACCTTAAAGATTCCACAAAAGTACATAACAATTTTTTGTTTATCCTCCCATACTGCCTTTTAGGGCTTTGGAAGTCGTCTTCTTTTCCCATATATATAACAGAAAGACATTAGAAGCTCGGGAAAGTAAACTCAAATGCTTCTGGAAAGTCTCTTTACTGTGCAATGTTATGTTCAACTTCTTCAGCTGCTAAAAATGTTTCAAGGTTCCCACAAACTGGCTGCTTTGCCAAAGATATTTAACCATGCTACTCCAGACTAGAAAAGGATTCTCGGGTGTCCTGATTCAAGGGTACCCCAACTTCAGTGGAAGAAAAAAAAATCACACACTGTACTGGACATCTGTTCAAAAGCACATGGTATGTCTGTTTGTTCATATATTAGCTGACACAGAAGTCAACAAAGATAATCCAAAAACTGGCTGGCATTCTTCCTGTTGCAACCTCTATCTATGTGGGGGTTGGGGATGAGGAGTGTGCCACAGGGAACATCAATAGCCTGTACAATATTGGGGCAGAAGGAAAAAAAACAGTTCAAAAGCTGGAAAGAGAAGAGAGAGAAAGTGAGAGAGGGAGGGAGGGAGGGGGAGAGAGAGAGTATGGAAAGTTGTATTTACCAAATGCACCCAAGCTATAATTCACTTTCACAAAATATAGAGAACCTGTGAACGAACCAAACAGCCTGGCCTCACACAAGATATGAAACCACCAAAAGCCAACCAGGTTTTTAAAGCCAATACTACTAGCAAGTTGTGTGAATACACACAGACACACACACACACACACACACACAAAGAGGGGGAGGGGGTTTGTTATTGACTAGTGGACTAATGTGAAGCCAGCCATTCTGGCTCTGTCCAGACCTTGAGGTCCGTCACCCCTTCAGCTGCTTGATCCTGCAGGCTAGAGAAGGTGGGCAGCGTGGCTGAGTCTGATCACATCACGATTGCAAAAAGGACCATCCACGGGGGTCCTTCAGCCGCGCGCCCGCGCCCAGCGCCCCCGCCAACCCACCCAGGAGCGGAGACCTGCACGCACCCGCCCAACAAAGGCGCTACACAACCCAACCCAAAGGGCGACCGGCAGCGAATCGCCGATGCCCCCAGAGAGGAAAAGGACGAGCGGCTCGATCGGAACCCGCGTGGCGGTGGGGGGGAGATGGGGAGGAAAGAGGAAGAGAAGGGGCAGGGCCAATTGTATCTGAACCCTTCTTCTTCTTCCAAGGAAAAGCTTGCAAATATACACTCGGGAGCGCGCACACGCGCGCAGACTGGCCGTTGCCAGAGCTTTCCGGGAATTCAGAGACTAGATTTTTGAAGGGGGGAGAGAAGGGGGGACCTGTGGATGTTGTACACCTCGCCGCGTTTCCCGACTCCTTCCTTTTTCCACCCGCCAACCAAACCCGGCGCTCCCTCCGCCCTCCAAAATAACCGCCGCCGTTCGCGAGGATGCCACGCACTCCCTTCCACCAGCTCTCGCTCCCTCCTTTTCTCTCTCTCTCTCCATCTCCCTCCCTCTCTCCCCCTTCCTCCCTCCCTTTATCTCTCTCTCCCTTCCTCTCTTCCTCCCTGTCTCTCTCCCCCTTCCTCTCTCCCTCTCTCCCTTCCTCTCTCTCCCTCCGTCTCTCTCTCCCCCTTCCTCCCTCCCTTCCTCTCTCCCTCTTCCTCCCTCCCTCTCTCCCTTTCTCTCTCTCCCTTCCTTTCTCTCTCCCCCTCCCTTTCTCTTCCTCCCTGTCTCTGTCTCCCCCTTCCTCCCTCCCTCCCTTTTTCTCTCTTCCTCTCTCTCCCTCCCTCTCTCCCCCTTCCTCCCTCCATCTCTCTCTCCCCCTCCCTCCCCCTCCCTTTCTCTCTCTCCCTTCCTCTCTCTCCCCCCCTCCCTCTTCCTCCCTGTCTCTCTCCCCCCCTCCCTCCCCCCTCCCTCCCTTTCTCTGTCTCCCTCTCTCTCTCTCTCCAGGCAGTTCCTTTGTCCCTCCATCCCTTCCTCCCTCCATCTGCCAGCTGACAAGCGACCAACCCCATTCGCGAAAGCCTAAAGCCGGGCGATCGCCGAGGACTGCGGGGCCCTCCGATGCCCTCTTCCCGCCCGGATCTCACCCGCCTCCCTTTCTGCCAGCTCCCTCCAGCCGCAGCGGAGCCCATCCACCCCCTTTGCCCCGCGTCCGGACCACCGCAGCCTCCACCACCTCTTCCTCCTCCTTCACCGCGCGGTAGCTCCCCGCCGTCCCTTCCCTCCGCCAGCCCGGCATCCTCCCTCTCCCTCGCCCCCCGCCTCCCCCTTTCCCTGCAGCGCGGCTCCTTACTCGAACATAGCCCGGCGCGGGCAAATGCAGGGCGGGGGGCGGGCGGACGCCCCCCCCTCCCCCGCCCGGCCGGGATGGAGAGGCGAGCGAGGGTCCCGGCCGGCGGCCCCCGTTGTGCCGCGCGGAGGAAGAGGCAGGCCGTTCTCTGCCGCCCGCCCTCCCTGCCTCCTCCGACGGCGGCCGCCCCTTTTTGTCGCACGCACCCCCCTCGGCAGCTCCCCCGCCGCCAAGCCGCGAAGCCCAGGCGAAAGGGAGGGGCTAAAAGCAGGCAGAAGGCGGGCGGGAGGAGCGGCGAGCGTGGAGACCTCTCCGCCCTTGTGGAAGGCAGGGTGAGTGGGGGCGGGGGGGGAAACACGAGTGGGGTGAGGGGGAAAAGAGGAGGATACCCAGGGAAGGCAGACCTGGTTGGTTGCGACGCCCCCGGTTCGGCTTTGCATAAGCTGCTTTTCCCCGGGGAAGGAAGCAGAAACCTCCCGGGCGAATTCCTGGGTCAAACGGGGACCGGGGGAAGAGCTGCGGCTGAGCCCCATGAGCCGACCCGGGCCGCTTCAGGCGGTTGACCTTGGCGAATCAGAAGGACGCCTCGCCTGTCTAGGCACGTAGCCCGCTCTCGGCACGAGGCGCCTCTCCTGTTTCTCCTACCCACCCACGGGCGCACGTGTGGAGGTGAGGGCGGCTGAGGCGCAGTTTCCAACCGGCGCCCCAACAACATGTGGACGCGGCTTCTGTTGTTCCCAGCAGACGCAGCGCTCCTTTGGGGTGGGGGGACCCCTGGCTTGGGGAAAGAGAGAGGTGGGTGCTTTGAAGCTGTGTATACACAGAGTATATACTAAGAAGCAGACACACACACACACAATCAGAGAGAGAGACAATAGAAGTGTGTGTAGCCAAGGCTATGGTTGCAAAGTATGGCTGTGAACGTTGGACCATAAGGAAGGCTGGGCGCCAAAGAATGGAGGCCTTTGAACTCTGGCGCTGGACAAGAAGACTCCTGCGAGTTCCTTGGACCAGTGGTCGCCAAACAGTAGGCCGGGGGATCACTGATGGTCCGCGAGAAAATTTTGGTGGTCCGCAGAGAAATGTCACCCCCAAAGCAATTAATCCAGGCTGTGTGGGAACACAAGGCTGCACTGCCCTCATGGCCCACGAGAACACAAGGCTTGCGTCCCTTGCATTGTGAACAACATGAGGTAATGAGGGGAGGGAGGAAAAGGGCAGAGGGGGAGATTTTCCCAGAGTCTCTGGTCCACGGGATTTAAAATTATGAGTTTGGTGGTCCCTGAGGTCCAAAAGGTTGGTGACCCCTACCTTGGACTGCAAGGCCATCCAACCGGTCAGTCCTAGAGGAGATCAACCCTGACTGCTTTTTAGAAGGCCAGATCCTGAAGAGGAAATTCAAAAGACTTTGGCCACCTTGTGAGAAGGAAGGAAATTCTCCCTGGAGAAGAGCCTGATGCTGGGAAAGATTGAAGGGCAATAGAAGAAGGGGATGGCAGAGAATGAGGTGGCTGGATGAAGTCACTGAAGCAGTCGGCGTGAGCTTAAATGAACTCCAGAAGATGGTAGAGGATGGGAAGGAAAACAATATTGTACAAATAATATGAATGTTAATTGTTTAGCAATGCCCCAGTGTGTATGGCAGAGTAATGCTAGAATGGTTGCACTGCATTTGATATTTACATTTGTAAACAATAAAAATATGTATTTAAAAAAAAGGAAGGCCCGGGGGAACATTGTCCATGGATCGCGATGGGTCAGACGCAACTTCGCAACTAACAACATACACAGTGGATTTGGACTCCAGGCTTCAATTTTGTGTTGTGTTTCAACTTGGTGAGCCATGCATCAAACCTGACTCATTGGCCCTCTGAATTTCAGCGGCTTGGTTCTAAAATGATGTCCTGGAATCCAACCCACTGCTGCGTCTTGGAAAAATAAAGCTTTAGGTAGGCTCACCAATAGTTTGATGGTTAAAATGGCCCCTTTTCAAAAGCAAAATCTCCTCTGGATGGACACTCCCCAGTTCCCCCCAAAAATAAAGATGAACAAAATGCCACCTCACAAGGGGCCGACCTTTGCTAGAAGATGGTGACTGGGGAATTACTTACGTTTTCTTACTTAAGTTGCCAATATATTGATCATGCTTATCAATAACTCAAGACAATTCAGAGATGCTTGCTCTAGGCCAGCATTTATCAACTTTGGCAAATTTAAGATGTTATGGATCTCAACTCCCAGAAATCTCCAGAGGGATTTGTGAGATACTGAGATGGCGCCATTGTTATTGGTGTTATGTTATAGTTTTTCATATTTATATATTACATTGTCTTTAGTCTTGTATGTTGCTCAGAGGCCCTTGTTTGTGAGATGAGCAGTCATATCAATTTGACAAATAAATAATGAATCCTATTTTTTTTATTCCATTTCTCTCCTGGTCGTCCATTGTGCCGATCAGTGTACATTCAAAATGATTATTGTTCTGTTTTTTTCTCCTAAATGGGAGACAGCGATCAGACATTTTATTCTCTGTAAAATCTTACAACCATTTGTTTAGTAACTGTTTGAATTTACAATGGCATGGACTTAACAACTGTCACAGCATCTCCATGGCCATGGGGTCAAAATTTGGACACTGGCATCTAGCATGTGTTTGCAACGGTTGAAGCATCCTGCAGTGACGTGACTGTCACTTGCAACCTTCCTTACAAGATTCCAACTAAGTCAATGTGGGAAACTGGATTCACTTAACAACTGTGGCATAAAAAATGTTAAAACTGAGCACAACTCACTTAATGGCGGCTTTGCTTAGTGGCAGAAGTTCCCAACTGTGGTCATAAATCAAGGACTACCTACCCGTATGCCAATTCAAAGCACTTTATAAATAAATACATAAGGATAATTTGAGGCAGCGGTAGGGAACCTTGGCTCTTTTATCACTTATGGACTTCAACTCCCAGAATTCCTGAGTGAGCCATAAAAGGTTCCCCATCCCTAGTGGGGTTAGTGGCTTTTCAGTTGTGAGGGAAATCAATTTTTGACTTGAATGGAACTGTTTAATATACAAATATAGGACATATAAAGAATATTGATCATTCAAGTCAAAAATTAGGACATTTGTATATTAAACAATCCCATTCAAATCAAAAATTGATTTCCCCCACAACTGAAAAACCAGTAGGCCAGGGATGGGGAACCTTTTATAGCTCATTCAGGAATTCTGGGAGTTGAAGTCCATAAGTGATAAAAGAGCCAAGGTTCCCTACCACTGATTTGAGGCATTTGATCAGCTGTTCTGCACCGAACTTTTCGAATCAGCTTTTATTTTTTTCTGTCCATAGAAATTAGAATGAAATGAATCGCTCTGCACCTTATTTCCTTAAAATGTTGTCTTTTCAATGACTGCTGGTGTTCACATCTTAATTCAGAATTGCAATTGGTTATATGTCCTTAAGTCTTATGTTGACTCTTAGCAAGCACATGGATATTCTCTGTGTGATTTATGACAATTCAGAACTGCTTTCCTGAATTCGGAAGGATGGACGGAAGGGAAGGGAATATTCCCTGCCAGACTTCAGAAGAAAATTCAATAGGGAAACCAGAAGAAACTCTGAGGTTGCTCCCACTCCCATTGTTTTTTTGTCACCCATGTTCATTTTGTTTCTGTTTAAAGAAATATCACTGAAATGAAGACACAGAGGGACACGGGCTGTCGTGTAGTGGTTAAACGGATTATCATTTTGGAGATCTGCTACAGCAAATAGAACCATAAATAAACCAATGGGTAGAGCTCAAGCAAGCACTAAATTGCCCAAAATGGAACATCTTTATTGTGGTCAATGACTAGGCCGTAAAAGTTACACAAACATGTTTTCCTGATTCAATGAGTTGTATAAAATCAGCCCTTCAAAGCATAATGATGCCCCAGTTTCAAAAAAGTAACCCATCATCTTGGAAAGGATCGCATTCAAGAATTTTAAGTAGGTGATTCAGAATCAGAAATGCAAAATTAGCTGATTTCAAATATTGGCAGAAATCCAGTTTGGAAGATGGTCAATCCAATTATACACTCAAGTTGTTGAACTGACAAAAAGTGAATATGGAAATCTGATAGGATTTTCATCCTTTTAGGGGAGGGGGTTGATTTTTAATAAGTTACCAAAATCAGCAATTTTCTCAATCTATACCCCCCCCCCAAAAAAAAAAAAAATCTAAGGCATTTAAAAAAGATTCATCCACTCAGGCAAATGCAGCTTGTAAAAAAATCTGGATATGAAGGATTTTATCTAGGATTATTTCGTAGAATTGAATGAAGGTCTTGATTTGTGTCTGACAGACTCATCCGTTTTTAAAGAGTTAATGCAAGCAGGTACAAAAATGTGTTCTTGGATATTGTGGTTCCTCTTGAATCTCCACAATGCAAATGCAATTTTGGTGCTTGTACTTGTTAAGAATTTAGCAAAGCGTTCTGATTTTGCAAATTGGGCGGAACAGGGATTAAAAAACATGAGAAAGCAGTTGACCATTTCGCCTACCCCTAGTTGAAAGCAACAGCAGACTCAAAGACATCCCAATCTGCTTTCAGAGAAAAACATTTGACCCAATTCATACTCCACCCAGAAAGTATCTCTCCAATACCTGCAATTACTGTTTGATTTCATAATGATCAACTGTCACATGAATGGTGCGCTAAGGCTGTTATGTATCAATTATCGTAGTGATTGCATTGTTGAAGGTAATGTTCCATTATTTTTCTGTGCAAAGAATTAAAGACAAAAAAACGTGGAGCCTGCCACGCATACAAAAATGATGGCCAGGAAATTAAGGATTTTTATGTTTAAATTGTCTTTTTAAAAATAAAACAGTGAAGTCTGTTGATGGGGAGGAAGAATAAGAGAGAATAACTAACTCCCAGCTTTAAATGCAGCCATTATTTTATGCCAACTGAAGCTTACTGAGGTTAACATTCTGATTCTCGTGTCATCCAAAACTGTTTTAATGTCAGATGTCTGTCCCATAGCTACTATGCCAACTGATAGCCAGGCAGCAGAGAACTTCCAGTTTAAACAAAGAAACTACTTTTGACCTACTGACACTTCCTGCCCACATACTGCAATTTTTAACTACAGCCAAATCATTCAAACTTTGGAGGGGGGAAGTGGGGGAAAGAGTTGAACCAGTAAAGCAAAAGGCAGCATGTTCTGCTTCCGTTTGGCTTGGCGCGTGCTTCTTCCAGGCCCCAAAGAATGTGAAGTAGGAGTCTTTGTTTGCTTTGCAAGACAATAAAACTGAAAGCAAACAAGGATCGAGATTTGTCAGAGATTCATACTGTACAGCCATGAGTCTGATATTCTCCTAGCAATAACATGGTATGTGTGTGTGTGAGACTAAGCCAATCACTGAAGGACAAATACTTGTTTCTTTTACTCCCCTTCTGCTACTTCTATTAAAATTACCCCTTGTTACTATTTGTGTCTAACGAAAGAAAATGTATGGGCACCTGCGTGGCTTACTCTATAAGGCAAGATAGCAAAAAATTAGAAAAATAGCACAGTTCTAAGAGAAATCAGCTCAATTACACCCAGGATTTTTTTTAAAAAAATATGCACACGAAGTCTGGGTCGCATATATCAATAAGACAGCCTAAACCCTGGTTTGCTGGCTACATCAGAGTGGGTTAGACTTGCAAAGCATGCCAAGTCGAAAGCAAATCAACCACACCATTTAGTCTGTAATATGAACAAAAGCAGACAAACTTTTGTTAAAGCTACAATGAAGTTAACAGCTTGTGGTTTGCATGCGCAAACTCGCTCATTCTCTCAGCAGAGTATGTGAACCTCCATAGGATTAAAATATGATCAGTTTCAGCATAGCATAATTTGGGAATACAACAGCTTATGCTTGCTGTTGTTACGTAGGCCAGCTTTTGTGCAAGATGACCCCCTGGAAAAATGAGGATACTTCTATAGCAGGTGTCAAATTGGCTGCCTGCGGGATAGTTGCATCGTGTGCAGGCCACGCCCACCCAGCTCCAAGAATGGGAAAAAAGTCGGGAAACGGCACGTAATAGCAATGTAACGCAGCGAGTTTGACACCCATGTTCTATAGGATAATTCTATTTCTTCTAATAAAAGTTCTCATTGCTTTTAATACTTAATTAAAACATTATTGCAAAAAATGTGAACAATTTTGGTACAGCCATTCTCACAATGTAGAAGGAATGGCATAATCTTGGGGGAGGAGTCAAAAAAGGGATCAGCCTAAAATCTCTACATAGCCTCAAATGGACTAAGTCCAATTCCCCCTCCCCTTGAATTTTGTCAACATTTCTCTAGCACCAAAACAGTGGTGTTAGTTGAATAGATTCCTGGCATGAGCAATAGAATGGCAACAGAACTTCACATGTGGTCCTGGCCTTTCGCGCCCGACACAAAATCATCTTAAGAGGTTAGCCTTCCAAGAAACCTGCTTCTTCCACAGTAACACCAACACTTGCAAAAATGTATCACAAAAGTCTTTTATTTTCTGGACCATAAGAATAAATTTTATGTACTGAATTTGCTAACAAATCAAATGACGCTTTGATAATCAAGGTCATACAATGTATTATCAACTCATAATGTGGCTTGGTGGGGATCCATGAGTCTTAAGCTGAGATTTCTTCAAATCATGTTTAATAAAACTTAAGTTTAGTCTTAACGTAGAGCCCAACTTAGGAAAGCTGTGGAAACTTCAGGTGGGATTACACAATGCTAGAAAGTTTTGACTGATTTTGATCCACTGTTTTAACGTGTGAACCAATCGTGCAATATGAACCCACGCACTTTACAAGCCAACTATTGCTTTCGACTATTGACCACAAGCCCCAGCCTTGTGACCAAATTTCAGATACGATGGAACTGTGGTGTGATGATAGCTGGCAGGTCTATTCCCACCCACGCTCCTCTTCCTCCAATGGAGCAAATGTTAATCCAATTTAAATCTTATTCCCTATTGAGCCTGAGAATGAAAATAATATAGGCAGATCAAGAACGTAATGGGAATGGAGGGGATGAGATAAACACACACTCATCTCTTATTTCTATCATTGAAGGGAACAGTGGCATTTCTGGATAGCTTTTCTTTAAAAAAAAAAATCACAGGATAAATGTTGCCTATCAGAAACACATAAACAACACAGCCCCCATCCTTCCACCCCAAGGACTGAGACGACCACACCAAGCCTTGGTCCTGCTGTTCCCATCTTTATTTGTAGAACTCATGTTCCTGTTCGTCTTTCTTGATGACTGTTTTGTAGGCTTTTTCAAAGTCCTTGGCGAGGACAATGTAACGGTTCTCCCGTACGGCCAGCATCCCAGCCTAAAAAGGAAGAATGAGAAGATAAGGAGGCTGGGAAGAAGGGAAAATGTTTCAAACACCAACTATGAAGAAAAGGGAACGCTCACAACAAAAGAAGACAGGTGGAACAATGCTCAAAGGCATGTTCTTGTTCTTGATTTATAATTCACACCATCTGGGCAAGACGTTCAGGGAACTGCAGCCCAATTTAATTGCCCAAGGAAGCAGTAGCTTCCCTTCAATGGATGTCAACGAACAGTTGATTATGTTAACATTTGGATTCCTGCACTGAAAACTGAAGTATGTTTGCTCTTCCCAGCCCACTACAGCCACTGCAAATATAGACACAGATAACATATAAATCCATTTATTCAGAGGGTCCCTACTTTAATTCCCAGTTCCCAACTGGTTAAAAACCGAAACTAATATTGCTGTTTGCTGGATCTCAATTAGCAATTTTTCCCTTCACTTCCATATATAATGCTCTGTTTTGTCTTCTCTTTTATCCCACACAAGTGGAAATGCCACCGATGGGGGAAGGGGGGAATGTCTGCTAAAATCCACCACCAGAAGAATAAACTCAGTGAGATGGGTAAGATATCAGATGTAACACTGGCAAGGAACCTTAGTCCTCCTACAGAGTTTGTTATAGAGGCAAGATCCGTGACTCCCAGCTCATAGCTTAAGTTCCTGGCTACCAGCCTACACATGTTCTCTCACAGAAGTTGACCCAAGAGGAGCATGATTCACAGCCTTAACATTTCATGCCTATTTTTTTTTTTTCCTCCTCTGAAGACTTCTCTCATTTCCCCAATCATTAAGATTCCTAGACAAGAATAAAGAGGAAGTGGAGCTGAAAACTGATGGCCATCTGCTTCTTTGGAGCACCTAACAAGAGCATACAAACCTCCTGGCAAATGGAGTTGATGTCAGCTCCTGAGATCTTATCAGGTCGTGCCACATCTAAGAGGAGTGAAGGAAAGAGATAAGAGAGAAAAAGCCCAACCTGACTATCGCACAATTTTAGCTAGCTGACCTTCTGTAATCGGGATTATTCTCTTCTAAGTGGTCACCTTTCTATTTGACCCAGTGAAAATTTTACAGGAAAATCAACAGATGGGGACCAATTATTGAAATAAAAGTTAAGTAATCACTTCACTGGAAAGGGTACAGATTCTCCCAGTCAAGCTTCACAAGGATTGGAGTCTCCTTTCCTTCTGAAGTATTAGTTCCTGACGGGCCTGATGAGAATTGAGAGGAATCCGGCAGTAAACGCAAAATGGAACTGGTTGATATCTCATTTCGTAACAAAGAGCCCTGGCAGATTAGGCAAGAACATAACGAAGGCCCAACCCACTTGCTTTGTTTTCAAAGCTAAACAGAAAACAGCTCTAACCAGTCAGGAGAAACTATTATAGCATGAATACTCCCTCCCACAGTAACTGCCTCTAATTTGTTCTTGGAGGAGGGATCCTTTGGACAAGCAGCAACTCCTGCAACGCAACAATTGGTGGAGTGAGCGGGAAGAATGGCCCCAGGAAAGCAGCTGAAATTTATGCAACTTAAGCAATGATTGAAACGTTGGGAGTTTTTTTTGTTTACTAAACGTTTATCTTGCCCTTGATGCAGAAGCTCAAGGTACTGCACACAGCACTGTTCCTTTTATTTGTCTCCCAATAATGACCCATGGAGCTGCACTGCACTAAGAATGAACGACTGGCCCAAAGTTACATTGCAAATTTCTATGGCTAAGGGTAGGCTAGAATTTGGGTCTCTTTTCTCCAACACCTTAACCAGCATTCCAATCCTGGATCAGGGAGGCTCAGGGGCAAGTCCTCACTTGAACTTAGAGGTCGCAGGGTGACTCTGAGTCTGGTACCCACTCTCAGCAAAGCCTACTTCATAGAGTTGGAAGGAAAAAATAGAGAGAGGTGTCTATATACACAACTTTGAATTAACAGAAAAAAGGAAGGATACAATGACACCATACAAATGAAATCATACAGTGAAATCATACAATTATGGGATGCTGGAAGTTGAATACTTTGCCCCAATAAGATGTGCTAGACACAAAACCTTGGTCCCCCGCAACCTGCTACCTGAAGTGAAAGCTGTAATCTATCCACAGTGGGATTCCCAAGCAACTTAATGTAATTTCTTTACAATAATATTGGGTTGGAAAGAATTTCAAAAAAACCCACATCGAAACACATCCAAAACATTCTGCTCTATAGATTAGGGGACTCCAAATTTGGCAACTTTAAGACTTGGGGGCTTCAACCCCCAAAATTCCCCAGCCAGAGCTCCCAAGAAGTTCCCAAGTCTTAAAAGTTGTTCAGTTTGGAGACTCCTGCTATAGATGAATGTAGTAATGTCCCTCCAATAAGGCACCAAAAAAAGGGGGGGGTCCCTTCTTTTGACCAGATTCTTGTCAAGGATACAATCTTCCAGATCCACTTCCTCAGATAGATTCATCTTGCTGGTGATGGTAGAGAAAATTAAGCGCTTTTGGCGTCTATCAGGCAGAGGAAACTCAATTTTACGATCTAGACGGCCCGGTCGGAGCAAAGCAGGATCAAGAGTGTCTGCTCGGTTTGTAGCCATTATCACCTGTGGTCAAAAGAACAAGAGAAGAAGAAACCACAGCAATCCTGAATTTTGAGGTGCCAATTCGGCGCAAAGCTATATTCATGGCTTGTGTACTCTTAAACACAGCTGACTAAGGCAGATAGTGAACTGAAGTTTAATAAGTAAACTGATAGAATCTTTTCCCAGTCTGAAATTTTCCTCACTTTAGCAACGCCAAAAAGCTTGGGATTGTTATGGTGGGTTCCCTGACTGACAAAGATTCAGAAAACCATCAACTGCCTGTAACTTCTTGCCTCTTTGTTGGATTGTAGGAATGCTACTAAAAAGAAAGAAAAAAAATCCATCCGTAAGGTGATGAATTGATTCTAAATAGTCAAGAGTTCCATTAATGGAATTTCTTGTAATCCCAGCCCAGACTTCCAAGATGAACGATGCTTGGAAAAAAAACTTATTATTTTAGGTACGTGCCAAAAAAACCTGACATAGATGGGCAAGGAAGCTGCATAACGTTTTTTGACATGGCAAGTGCCTCAGTAGATTATCAGCCATTATGAACTATGGGCTAAAATTTTATTAATTGCAATATATTAATTTTGGATACTTTCCTGGGATTTGGGAGGAGTTTTCTCCTCCTCCCTTTCATATACATGCACATCGTATTAAGCACTGTATTTGTGCAGTGCAAAATGAAGAAAAGTGGAAGGAGATCATTGTCTCCCTAGATCACTCAAGCCACCTTTAAGCCCCAACACACCTTGACATTAACATTCTGGTCAAAGCCATCCATCTGGTTGAGAAGCTCCAAGAGAATCCGCTGAACCTCCCTGTCCGCTGTGTAGAGACCAACAAACTATCAGAAGACGGCGGGTAAGAGATCAGTCCATGCTTTCCTCCATATTCCACACCTTACACATTCATTCCACAGACTTTCAAGGACATCACACCAGCCTGTGCGCCCTTCTGGGAAGCAACTCAAAAATCAAAAGAATTCTAATTTTTATTCATGCTTGCAAGTTTCAACTTGTTATAAATATGGACAAAATACTGAAGAGGAACCAGAATCTCGTAAAACTTTCAAAAATAGATAAACGAAGCAAGAAGTTTTGCAACCTATCCTCTTAGGGTTTTCCCTAATTTAGATATTTTTTAATGTTGCAATTCTTCTCTTCCAAACCAATTCTACAGAATGTCTGAATTTGGTTAAGGAGTTTACTATTTCCTATAATTAAGAGCTGCCACGATTTCTAATCTCCCATTTCTTAAATCCTCACTTATTATCCTATACCTCCCCAAACCTAATTAAACTTTCACGTCATTGAACAAATCTGCACAAAGGTAATAAAGAGGGGTTAATTTACCAAATTTTGAGAAATGAGGGAATTTAACAAATCCAGGCCTAACTCTGAAAAAATGGCCTTGCAGATATTATTTAAATATAAAAACCCACATCTCTCACCACTATCCACTCTTGCTGTGGCTATTAGAAGTTGCAATTCAAACACAGAAACACAAACCGGCCTAGAGAGAGATTCTCTTCTGGCTTTCATAGGCCAACCCAACACAGAAGATACTGAGGTCAACAGATAAAGAACTTTTGCAAACTCAGAGTTCCAACACACTGTGACAAGGGTGGGAAATAGTAATGCACATATATTGTAACCTGGATCACGGGATTCTCAGCAGCCAAGAACTGGACAGGTACTAGAGATTTATACCGCTAAAGGAATAATGTCAAACCTATTTAGTCCCTAATGCAAATCAGGAAGAGGGAAAAGAACTGCGGCACACATAAATACTCAGCATGAATCAGGAGGAAAGGAAACTAGAATTTGTTCATATTTCATTACCAAATAACTCAAGTTTCAGGATTCACAACACATCGAATCATTAGCATCAAAAAGCTAGGTTTTCACAACACTCCCCCCCCACACACACAACAAAAGCAAGTAATGTTAAAAGCATGAGGGCTGAACAAACTCAGCCAGATATATAAATTCAGCCATACAGTCTTTAACTAAGATGATTAAGTGTATTGTGTAAACACAGCTATGTTTTCCCTTCTTTTATTTTGGCTTAGCTTCAGCATTGCTTTTTAAGATAAAAAGCCTTTGCAGAGTGGCTTACATAATACAGATAGATAAAATAACCACAAGTTCTAGTTAATGACAGCAGAAGCATAATGCAGCTGCTGAATCAGTGGAGGCACCGCTAGGGCACAGTAAGCAAAAAGGTAGGTTAATTTCCATGGCACACTATTTCCACCTCTCCAGAACCCTGCCACGTGGACATCTCTGTAACTGCCAGAAAGTATCCAGGCAACACGGCATTCCCATTCTTCAAACACCCTCCAGCTTCTACCCAAATAATCCAGAGCTGCCCTTCAAAATTCAGCTGTTTCTGCTTGCCAACTCACCTCCAGTCTGGGCATCAAAACGCTTGGTGGCAATGGCATCAATTTCATCGATGAAGATGATGGCCGGTGCGTTCTCTTTGGCCAGTCGGAAAACATCCCGGACCATGCGTGGCCCCTCACCCAGGTACTTCTGCACGAATTCAGACCCCACTACCCGAATGAAAGCAGCTAGGTGGAAAGATATCATGACTCTGGGTTATCGTCCCAGCAGGCTGAATTATGCATAGGACTGTGCAGGAGTCTGTGTATATTTATGAAGCGATATACATTTGAGGTCAAGCTTGTACTGTAGGTGGTTTCCAGGGTAACCAAATGTTAATTTCCACCAGTTGAACTAAAAAGGTTCAGTGAGGTAGCCTACTCTTCTCTAAAGAGGAAGATGATAATACACATTCTAAGACGCCTCCAACTCCAATGTCCAGTTGCCCTTGTTGGTTAGCAACTGTTTTCCCATCCATGTTGGCTTCTTAAAAGTACAACATTTAAACCTTGCCCATTTTCAACTTCAGAAAGTACCAAAAAGGTTGGCAATAAAACATTAAAATAGCTCAGATAGGGGAGGGGGAAAATACCCAACAGGGGAGGAATCTATACACGACACATGGTAATATAACCCAAACCATACCTGTGGTGTGATGGGCCACAGCTTTGGCCAGCATAGTCTTTCCACAGCCAGGGGGCCCATACATTAACACGCCCCGTGGAGGATCTATGCCAATCTATAAAAGAGCCATACAAGAAAGCAACAAGCAATGAAATAATTAATTTGTGAGGCCATCGTGGTTTACTTTTTCCCAGATTTAATGAAGATTCCCTCAGTCTCAAATGGCTGAAATATGGACATCAATACTTCAATATTATATAGCTCTCTCTGTCGATGCTAAGATTAAGTCTCTGAATCCAGTCAATTATTAATCCTACTGTGCTGCTTTGTCTGGTGACAAATAGCCAAAACTACAATGGTACCGTAGTTATACATTAAACGAACCGTAACTTAGCATTACGTGCCTAGCATATTTAAGCATTGTTTTCATTGTAGGTGCATCCAATGAGCTTTCTGGTTTTATTGCAACTAGCTCTAAATAATGACTCTGCTTGTATCCTAAGCCATTAACTTATAATAGCTAGATACACAACACCGTGCAAAAACAAGAGAACTTCACGGCCTAGGACAATGGGCAAAACTTAGTTAGCTACTGGGTAACTTCTGTATCATCAGGACTGCATGCTTCTTTTGACCTATATTTCTTCCTGTCACATAACTGCTAATACCTCAGCTTAAGCAGCATTTGACACTTCAAAATGTTATATTCTTGTTTATTTACTTATTTAATTGTCTGCCGTTGGGCCATATCAAAATGCAGAAACAAATGATTACAAAAATTTGGTAAAAGCAATTTAAAATGAAATAGGAATAAAATAATTTAAGATATAAAATATGATAAAATGATATTTTTGGTATCACTCCTACAATCTACCCCAAATTATGTTAGAAGAGATAGGTAATGTGTAAAATGTGCTTGTCCATCTCTTCATAACCTGAGCAAAACAGCTTAGAAGTTATTATGCTTGAGCTGAGTGGGAGATCAAATGCCTTATAGCATTAGCAATTAGACTTATATACCGCTTTATAGTGCTTTGCAGCCCTCTCTAAGCGGTTTACAGAGTCAGCATATTGCCCCCAACAATTTGGGTCCTCATTTTACCCATCTCAGAAGGATGGAAGGCTGAGTCAACCTTGAGCCTGGTGGGATTTGAACTGCCAAACTGTAGGCAGCTGGCTGCAGAAGTAGCTTGCAGTTCTGTACTCTAACCACTGTGTCACAGAGGCTCCTTATATGGGTTTTGAAGAAGTTTTGAAAAACAGAAATGATATAACCAGGGATGGGTTTCTATCGGTTCTGTCCACCTCTGTAGAACTGGTTGCTTCGAAAGAGCAGCAGACACAGAACCGGTTCTATGTCTGCTGCCGTTTTGGCCCACCCACCTGCCTGCCTGGGCTTCTTACCTTTTTTTTTTTTTTTTAAATTACATTTATATGCCGCCCTTCTCCGGAGACTCAGGGCGGCTTACAGTCTATGGAGCACCATGCTAAGTGCTCAGCAATAGCCTTCATTCCATTGTATATGCCTGCTTATTAGTAGGGCTTTTTGGCCCCCCCAAGCGGCATTTTTACAAAGTCAGCTTATTGCCCCCAACAATCTTGGGTACCTGACCTTTATTTCCTGCTTTTTCAACTGCAGCTGCTTTGCGCGACACAGCTGCAGTTGAAAAAGCAGGGGAAAAGGGCTTTTCCAACCGCTGCACACTTGCACACAGCGCTGCTCAGCTGTCCGGGCAGCTCAGCCGGTTGTAAATTGCACTTGCGCGGCGCTAATAGACAGAACCTGTAGTTATAACCAGTCGGATCCCATCCCTGGATATAACAATAATAAAAGGACAATTTGTGTTCACTTCTGTTTGCAGACTTTCAGCTCTGAAATTCAGAATACCTGTTTGTAAAGTTCAAAGTGAGTGAGGGGCAGCTCCACGGCCTCTCGGACTTCCTGCTTCTGAATATCCATCCCACCAATGTCAGCATACATCACATCTGGTTTTTGATCTATTTGGAACCAATAGACACTGATAAGCTTTCATCCCAATAACTACCCATCTTTGCAAGCAACCCTTGAGTCTATGTTTTATTTGCTCTCAATTCAAGAATGACACACAGGTAGTCCTCGACTTACAACCGTTCGCTTAGCAACTTTTCAAAGTTACGATAAACCTCACCAGGAATACTTATGAATACAATTCCAAAAGTCCAATAGCCTCCACCACCCCACGGTCACATGACTGCACTTCATGTGCTCAGCAACTACATGATGAGCAGATGCAGCAAAGAGTTAATTCGGTCTCATATTTATCTGGAACTTTTGCAGATCAAATGACTATCTGGCAAACAAACATACGCTCCATGCAGGCACAGAGCAGAGTTTGCATCTCTGGTTAAGAAAGATAGATGAACGTCACCTGAAGTCAGCATCATAATACTGCTATCAGCCTCAGGAGGCAACACATCCACCAGCGCATTACTGTGCTTGTGTAGGGCCACAGAAGCATTGGGCTTCAGCAGTTCACGGTCAATGGTGCTCAAGATTCGGACGTAGTAGTTAGAGCCTGCATTGGAAACATTCACAAGATTAGACCGGGTCCTAATTCTACTTCCAAGGAATGGAGAGCATGGAAGATCACTTAGGACTATCGCTGATACAGAGCTCCATCCCTTCTTTCTGAACAGCAGGGCCCATCATGTCTAGCTGCAACTTTCATGCCTCAGAATGATGCTTTGAGGCATTTGGGGGTATTGAAATGGCAGCCCTTAGACCAGGGGTGCCGAATACACAGCCCACAGGCCAGATCAGGAAACGGTGAGGGACAGGCCCATGCCACCCCATCTCCAGCCCATCTGAGCCACTCTCACCCCAGCCCTCCAAGGGCAAATAAAATACTGATCCAGCTCATGATGGGATCGAGTTTGACTCCCTGCTTTAGACTATCTAACAGAAATCAAAATGGGCCTACGAGCTACCAGGGAGGCAATTCAAGAAAAGAGAAGGTCTGCCATGAAGTTCCTTTCCTCAACTTTCCACAAATCAAGAGCCAGCAAAAAGGACAAGCACTACACCTGTGGTAGAACCAACGATGGCTGTGTTTTGATCCACTGCCTCCAGGAACTGGCCAATGACCAGTGGGATGCTCTGGATACGTTTCACCTCCTCCTGAGCATGCAGAAATTCTTTCTTAAGATTTTTCTGCTCATCCTTGATGTATTCTTCTTGGACTTCAGGAATTCCAGCTCTTGCTGGAGTTTCTACAAAAAGACAAAGAAAAGTGCGGCTTTTGTAGCGCCTGAATAATTCCTGCTTATAAAACAAAGCAAGGACAAGAGATAAGCAATCACATCATGACTTCCTGCTGAATATGTGTACCAAGTAGTATATTCCCCCTACTGAGTAGTATTGGAATCCTGAATACCAGAAAAGTATGGGAAATGTACATTTTGAAATAACCTAATTGTATTCATTATTTTTGAAACAGTGGCTATATTTGTTTTTAAAATTCAGGGGCATTCACAACTAAGAGTACAGCTTTATGTTTGTAATCCAAAAAAACAGAATATGAGACAAAAAAAATTTGGAAGAAGGGAGTAGAAAAAACAAACGAAATGCTAGTTAAGGTGCACTTTGAGGCAGTACACTTTTACTGGGGGGGGAGGCGGGGAGAGAAAACTCTGCAGTTATTTTCCTTGGTTTTTCCTGCCATAATGCTTTTCTTGGAGGGAAAAAGAGCAACAAACTTAGTAGCTCATTGTTTCGGAAAGCTAATAGCAACAGCTAGAGCCACCCGTACAAAAGATATCAGACATAAAGAAGGAACTAAAGTGAGACACTTGAATAAAACTCTACAGAGATCTATTCTTTATATATTTACAGTATCCAGTTTGCTGCACTTTATCAACCATACTGTACTTGAAACCAGGAGGCTACAAAGTTCTAATCCTTAGGCATACAAGTCAATTGGGTGATGTCGGGCTAGTCATTCTCTCTCAGTCCAGCCCACTTTACTGGGATGCTGTTAAAGTAGACAGAAAAAGCATTTCTTTTTCTACTTTGAGAGTTGCACAACATAAATGTAGGATACAAAATTAATAAATAATTTACTTCTTTTCTGTTTTATTTTTCCAATGCCTTTTGAACACAGACATAGTTGTAGACCAGGGGTTTCAAACTGGCTACCCATAGGCCCGATGTGTCACGCACAAGCCATGCCCACCCCAGCTCCGCGAAGGGAAAAACATTGCGATACATCATGTGACACCGCAAGTTTGACACCCATGTTGTAGTCTGACAAATATAAAATGCAAATTAGAAATAATAATGCTCTTCAGCACTGCTAAACCATAGTAGTATGAAGATCAGCTCACTTTATATCGGCTATATAGATCCTCGACATCCTCAGCTTCAGGAACTAGGAAGGAGAGGCCAGTCTGAGGTCTGGAAATAGAGAGAGCAGGAAGCTCATCCTATAAATTAAAACACAGATTAGATATACATAACTTGGATATAGAATATCCCCCATTTTCTACATTTCATATAGTATGAATGATAAAGACTTGCATTTGCACAACATTCTGAGGCCAAAAAAGGAAACTAAAATAAGAGCAAAAAAACAAGTTTAACATATACAATTGAATGTATTTGATCTTTATCTGACTTATTGAGGTGTGTTGTATGCGCCTAAACAGAATGTATACTTCATTTAAATTGCTTAAGGCTGCTAAGGTTAACATGTCAAAATCAATACGTAGCACATGATTTACTAAGTTTGTGCAAATTTTTATTTAGGATAGGGATAGCCGAAAGAAAGGTTCAACCATCTGTTTTGAGCAACACTTTAACATCCAATGTCAGCATCTATTAAACCACAAGGAGTTGTGGCTTCATTACTTATCAGTTTTAGAAATCACAGTTGTTGCAAAAAAAAAAAGCAAACATTTCAAATGATTGAAGTTGCTTACATAAGTATTTGTGCAAAATCAGTAAAATTAATATAGGCCTAAGGCTTATGTAGTCTGTGGCTTATGTAAGGAGAGAAATAAAGGATGCCATGTATTTCTATAAAACATGACCTGTATATAAACGAAGTATGCCACATATAAAGTATGCCATGTATTTCTAATATTTAACCAGCTGACATTTACTGTTATCTTGAAGGACACATTCCTGCAGAAATACATGGCATCCTTTATTTCTCTCCTTACATTAGGCACAAACTCCAAAGCCTCAGGCTCATGTTCATTTTACTGATTAAGCCTTATTTCAAAATTTTGCACATATGAATAGACATGTAATGAATTCCAACCTTTGTCAAACATTAGGATACATGCCAGAAGAACTGAGTGGGAAACTGGCAACACTAACAAACTAGATGTACCTGAAGCACTGTCCTTGGAATTCCTTTAAACCCCGAAGCCTAATTGGATAAAAGCTCCAACAGATAAAAAGTATTTAGCACTCTTTATTAAGTTTGCTCTTAGCCCTACTTGTAGTGAAACCTTTATTTATCACCCAATAGATGGCTTTCTGAAGTCTCAATAGGGTATTGGCGTAAGCTTCAGTGAAAAAGAGAATAATTTCCCAGAAAATGGTGAAAAATGAGACATAGTAGTTGGTGTAGGCCTGGAAACCAGTAGACCAGAGGTGTCAAACTCAATTTCATTGAGTTGTATCAGGGTTGTGTTTGACCTTGGAGGCTGGATGGGTGTGGTCAGGGTGGGCGTGGCCAGCTCAATGTCACTTGTGTCAGGGGTGGGGGACACCTTGTGGTGATCCGAACACTCTGCCAGTGAAAATAGAGTTCAGGAGGGCCGGTTGCAGGAGGCAATCACAGCCACCAGAGCTTAGTTTTCGCTGATAGAGGAATCACGGGCTGGTCCTTCGCTGTTTCCATGGGCCAGATCTAAGCACCTCACGGGCCAGATCCAGCCCCTAGGCCTTGAGTTTGACACCATTGCAGTAGACTCTAGTTCTATCCTTCCGTAGGCACAAAAGCTAGTTGGGATGGGGGGTTTAGTCCAGTCCCTCCCCCCTCAGTAAAGTCCAACTCAATGTTGTTGTGGCAAAAAAAATAGAAGGCTGGAATACAGGTAATCCTCTACTTACGACCACAATGTCGCTGAGAAATTTGTTAAGTGAATTTTGCCCCCATTTCACGACTTTTCTAGCCAATTTTATTAAGTGAATCACTGTTGTTAGTCACATGATTGTTAAGCGAATCTGGCTTCCCCATTACTTTGCTTGCGAGAAGGTTGCAAAAGGGGATAGCATGTCCCCAGGACACTACTATTTTCATAAATATGAAACCAGCCATCAACCGTCCGAATGTAAATCATGTGACCAGGGGGACACTGCAACGGTCATAAGTGTGAAAAACAGTCATAATTTCCTTTTTTTCCCCCACTGGCAGTGTCACTAAATGAACTGTTGTAAGTCGAAGGCTACCTGTGTTAGGTATCTTCTGGAGTCATATACAAATTCAAATTCAAACCTTTATTGTCAGTATACAACATGTGTACAATGAGATTGACTGAGCCTCCCTTCGTGCATCCCCACCCAACACAATACAACTCACAGTGAAAGGCAGAAAATCCCTAAGCCAGTGAATCCTATTAACAAACACACAATCCTATTGCACCAATGTGAACTTATTGCACGTTGGGTGGCCCCCCAAGTCACTCCTACTATTTTGTTGTACGGTTATTTTGCACTCAGGAGTCTGATCAAAACTACTCTTCAGTCTGTTTGTGCGGCTGCCTATGTAGCAAAAAAAAGATAGGATGATGATGATGACATACTAACAAGATCTATATTGATATGAACACCCCTCAAAGCGTTCATAAGAGAATTACCGCAGGCAATCAAAATACAAATTAAGTGCAATCCGCTCTCAGTTGCATAAATCAAAACACGCCTTAAAAACACGGCCCGAGAAGGAGGGAACCTGCCGGCGGCCGCGGCCTGCTCTCACCCCCGCTGCCAGGCAGTGACTCGGCATCTCCGCCTCCCTCGTCTTCGTCCTTCGGACTTCCGGCGCTCCGCCGCCTCCTTCCCAAGCATCGCAAGCGAAAGGAAGAGGGCCAAATCGTCTCCCTCCGCGACTTCGTTTCTCCTCCCTCACGGCTCGCTCTTTCCCCCAATTTTTCCACCCCTCCGTACCTGAGTTTTCTCCGCCAAGATGCCGATCTCCTCCATTTTTAATTCCCTCGACCGGAAACCAGGCTGGATTATGCCGCTTCCGGTCACGCTCCCAGGCCGGAGCAGAGAGAGGCTCACGGGAGTTGTAGTCCTTTGGGGAGAGGGGGCGTTGAAAAACCCGGCTTTGATGGACACTTCTCCCGTCGTTGCTCCCGCCCCGATCAGAATAGGTAGCCTGGAGGGGAGAAGAACGCCAGAGCCCTTCCTTCCAGGATGATTGACAGGTGGAAAAAGCAATCCTCTTCTCCCGGTCGGGATCTCCCGGCTTTCCTATTGGTTTCCTCGGGCGAGTTCTGAGCCGAAGCGCCGCCTTCTCTTTTCTTGGTTCTTTAAGCGCAGGTAGGCGATTGGGGGTGCCCTAAAGCAGGTAAGGAAGAGCAGGCCCCCCTCCATCATCATCCTCACCATCCTCATGAGAGGCCAAGAAGGCGATGGAGGTGGCGGGTCTTCGGGCTAAGACCGCTTGGCCTTAACCGGGTCGGTGTGCGGCTTTGCCCTTCTTCCAAGAGCATCTCGGCTGCCTTCGCGGAGGGCCGTGTATAACGCCCGGAGACCCCCGTAAGAGGGGAGGGGGCTGAGGGAGCCAAGGGAAAGAAAGGGGGGTCAAGGAGGGGCCGATGGAAAACCCACCTGCAGGGATCGGAGCTGCCCCCCGGGAGGAATCTAAACCCAGAGCGCCTCGGACCTGCCTGCAGCTTAGCTCCTGAAGCTGGTTCTTGGTTTATTTTGTAGCATTGATGTATAGTGTATATGTTCCAGGGTATATACAATAATATATCATGTGTGTGATCTATCTATCTATCTATCTATCCATCCCTCTCTCTCTATCCTTATCAGTCTATCTATCCATCTCTATCTATTTATCTGTGAATATCTTTATGTATATGTATATGCGCACTCATACATGCACACACTGCAAATCACTTCAGGCTAAACATAAAATGGCAACTGTCAACTGTTGGTTTTGCATGTACATTAACTGTTAAAATAATAACTAAATCAGAACCTAGCTATACATACCATATATGCATGTACATATTCCTGTCTGTGTGTACACAAGCTATACAAAATCCAAATTGTTGAAACAGCCACTAAGCAGAAATTTGGCTCTTTAGGTACTGTATGTTTTTGTGTGTGAATACATGTAATCACAGTCTGTTCAAATAACTAAGTCAAAAATTTGCTATACATGTTACCTCTATGTGTGTATGTGTGCACACACATAATCACTGTAAGCAATTGCAACAATAACTAAATCAAATCCTCTTTAAAGGATACAGTAGCCAACTTATACATTGTGTAGTCATTGCAAGTTACAAGGGTAACTATATCAAAAATTGGCTGGATATACACTACAGATACATATAAACAATCACTGAGGGTCAAACTATAAAAGGGATATCTACACAGCAAACGTGTGCAAGTAGAGAATAGATACCATCCGTTGGAGATCATTTGGATTCTTGTTCTGCAGCTTAAAAGGTTTCTTCCATGTGTTTATGTGTGTGAATTTAAAAAGATTTATATGCTACTTTCTTCCTGTTAATGTTATTCCAGGGAGATCAATCATGTATTGGATATATCCATATATTTTAAAGATATGTCTTTAAAATGAATGCAATATGCTTAACCTGATTAATTATACACTTGGTAATCTGTTTTCACAACATTTAATTCTTAGAAAATTTAAATCTTCATTCTTTGCACATCAGTAACCCTAGTTAGGTCAGTTTATGCTTTAATGCATTGGGCAAATCCTCTACCCTACCTTGTAAACAATGCCCTCAAGTCTAGCTGGATTTCTAATGAATTATGTGAGCGTATCCATGCAATGTGCTTTGCAACTGCAGTAGCTTGCATTTCTTTTAATCTTGTCCAGATTATATTCCTGGAAATCATTTAGTTCTTGATTCCAGGCAACATCCAGGTGCTGCCACCTGGTGATTTGGAAAAAGCTTACTGTAATACAATTTGCAGACTCAGGGGAAAAAAAGTAAAATGACAAATCACTTCTGCATTGCTGCAGACAATATATCCAGTTAAGTGTTGGTACATGAGGGACCCTTTGTCTTTAGTACTTTAAGAATCAACAAAAGAGTTGTTTGTGTAATTAGATTTAAGTATGTTGTATACACAAGCCGGTATTCATTTCACAATATAACTCGTAGATTGGTTAGGATGCGAAATAGCAGTTAGCCCAACATTACTCGGTGAACAGTGTATTTCACTTTCTTTTCCTGATTGTGATAAAACAATAGTGCTGCTATATATCTGAGAATATATTTGGTGGAACAAATCTGATTTTTTTTTCATGAAAATATGCAAGAGGACTGAAATTGCTTAAGATTTGAACTGGGCTGTTAAAATGCACATTTGAGGATTAATGTGCATTTTAACAGCCCAGTTCCAAACTTATAATACATCTTCTCTTCTGTCATAGTTGAGCAAACATGCAGTAGGGTCATACTGTCATTCTATGCAGATGTAACATGGAGATAAAGCTGATTAGAAGCAAGGTCTATTTATATTATTAGGCTATGTGGCAATACTTTAGAAGATAAAATTGTTCATTTTTAAATGTAATGAATAATCTAGTGCCTACTGACTTTTATTACTTATAATACTGATGCCCTGGATTGTGTGTTTCTAATCTGTTCACCTGTTCCCATGATGTTTTAGAATATGGGGCGGTGAATGAAAGCAAGTAATCTGATATGGAAGCAGCTTTAGTTCTGTTATGTTGAGGGGGGCTTGTATACAAAGTATTATTTATTTTTCTAACCAAATACAAATCTTTGTGCATCACACAAGCTGAAAATGGAAGTAGACATGCCTGGAAAAAACATCACTTATTCTTGGAATAGTTATCTCAGATCTCTGCAAGAAATATAAATTGATTGTATTACCAATTAATTTTGCACAGTAATTTTATTTTGGAGGTTCCCTGGGGTTAGTGTTCAAATGCTGCAATATTGTGTGATAAGCTGAGACAGAATACTCGATAGTTCTTCTCTTGTACCTTGAGCCAGTCACTTTTCTTTTGATGTGGCTTGCTTCACAGAACTGATGCGAAGCAAAATGGAGAAAACATTAAACTTGCACTGGGGTCCTTGGGAGAAATGTGTGATATAAATATTTAGTCTTTTTTTTTTTTTGGCATGAACTTCCAGGATTTTTCCAGATTTGACCAAACCATCTCCTTCAATAAACAGAGGAGATAATGAAGTTAGTTCAAAGGAGAGAGAAGTTTTGTACAGTATAGATAATCAAAGGCTTTCTGACTTTATAAACATTGGCTTTTGAAACCTGATCTTTCTTCCACAGGAGATGCAGTATTCTGCCTTCTTTCATGAGCTGTGACTTACCCTGTCTAAATATCTCTGCACCCGATACAAATGGGAAGATGTAGCTATTGTGGCTGTTCAGAGTTTAGATCCCTAGATTTGGGAGTTTCATAATCTACACTCTCTGCATAAATGACTTATGGAGAAGAATCAAGGATCATCTACCAGGCAGTTCCAGCACAGAAATTGGGAATTCTGAAATTCAGACTTTTTACATGTCCTTCCTTGTATCTGCATTGCTTGCCTTTGGACTTCTGCTGACCTGAGCTCTGCTGTATAACCTGCCAGTGAGACATTTCAGGTTTTCCTTGGTAGAAATGAGGCGGGATAGACCACAGGAACGGGCAGCTAGCTGGCCAGCAGAGCATATCAAGGTGCTCCTTGCCCTCTGGACTGAGGCGGCAGTCACTCATGACCTTAGCTCCCACGGGAGGAACCGTGCAGTCTATGATGGCATTTCTCAGCGTCTTGCAGAAATGGGCATTTATCGGACTGGGGACCAGTGCCGTGAAAAAATGAAAGGCTTGAAAGTGGCTTACCGCAAGGCTAAGGAAAATAACTCTGTGGGGCGGCCGCCAATCAAGTGTCCCTTCTACGATGAAATTGACCAGATAATGACACAGTATATAAACTGCAGGCCCGGTTTTCCCTCTGAGGTTGGTGAAGGGTCCAGTGTCACCGCGGACAGACAGGAAGGCCTCACCATCTCTGAGCCTTGGGGGACCCAATCCAGCATCTCTGAGCGTTGGGGGTCCCAGGTCTCTGGGCATTGGCTATCCCAGACTGCTGCCTCCGAAAGCCAAGGGACCGATGAATTCAGCTACACCCACACAGAGGCTCATGATGCTTTTGGCGAGATCCAAGTCATCCCAGTTCAGGTGAAGGAAGAGGAATCGGAAGATGAAATCTCACCTGAGCTGGGTAAACTGTTCATTTCTCCTGGGGAATGGGTCAGTGCAAATCCTCTAGAAACCATGATGGCGAACCTATGGCACGCGTGCCGGAAATGACACGCAGAGAGGTCACCCAGAAGAGCCCCACTGTGCTTGCACCCTCTGCCAGCCAGCTGATTGTGCCGTGCATGCATGGGGGGAGACGTGAGTGGGGGAGAGGCATGTGCAGGGAGCGGAGCGCAGGGGAGCATCACGTGCATACGCAAAGGTGCACACATGGTCATGCACGCATACGCAGAGGCGCGCAGCACGGGGGTTGCATGCACATGCACAGAGGTGCACGGTGTGTGCGCAGGGGCCGGAGGAGTCATGCGTGCATTGCATCATGGGTATGGGCATGTGCGTGTGTGTGCACACACCCTTTCGGCACGCGACGTGGAAAAGGTTAGCCATCACTGCTCTAGAAGAACACCTAAGGAGGGGCAGAGAGGAATATGCTCTTAATCGTTTTATGAAATATTTGGGTCTTTAGTTTAATAGTTTTATTGGACTTTTGGTCTAAATGTTTTACCTGAACTCCCCTAGAATCACAACTTACTGTTTGTGGAAATGCATATAATTCTCTATTAGCAGATCAACTTCCACTGGTTGTTGTTGTATATTTATTTGTATACATCAAGGGTATTCAAACGTGACAGCTTTAAGACTTGTGGACTTCCAACTCCCAGAATTCCTCCCCCAGTCATGTTAGCTCAGGAATTCTGGGAGTTGAAGTCCACACGTCTTAAACTTGCCAAGTTTGAAGGCCCTTGTTATTGAAGATGTTGCACTGCTTGGAGAATATATATATATATATATTCAAAATACGAAAACAAATATATATATTACATATATGGCTGTTCCCTGTTCCTTACTTTATAGATATGGCCTCTCCTATGCTAATGGAGATCCAACCTCCACCCAGGCAGTTCATCTCCATGCTTGACCAACGTCCCCATCTTCGAACTCGGAAACAAAAGGTGCAGGGGGATGGGCAGTCAAGGGGCGCTGGCCAGAAGTGCAGTCGTTCACATCAGCCGGAGCTGCAGAGAATGCAGAAACAGGCGGCCCTCCAAGCTGAGGAAAAACAGAGTTTAGCCGAATTCATCCAGCATGACAAGGAGATGCGACGTGAGGATAGGGAGTTCCAAGCCCAGCTCTTTGAGAAACTCTTTCAGAAACAAACTGAGCTGGTCCAGGTGTTAACTCAGCGATCTCCTGCCAGTCCTAGCTCGGCTGCCTGCGCTAATCCCATGCAGACCTTGCAGATGTCTACAAAGAACGGAGCAGGAACAGCCGCTGGGCCTAGCTCTCCCCTACAGGCTTTGTTAGAACAGATAATGCAGTCCGACCTACCGGGCAAGAGTCTAAATAGACTTGCCGTGAAAGAAGCGCTGGGAGGAAGAGTTAAGGTGCCTCCGGAAGTGCAGTATTGGACTGCCGAAGAGATCCTGAGGTGGCTCTTGTCTCAGCAGCCTCCTGCAGACCCCTGTCAGGAGGTGCTGTCAGGCCCGAGGCTCCCTTTCGTTGCGGGGCACCTGGTAGCCCCAGAGAAAGGGGATAACTCAGAGGCACCCCTCTCAGGTTTGAATCCGTTATGTGATTCATACCAGAGTTCTCAGCAGCAAGGTAGGGACCAGCTCCACCACAAGGCCCAACATCTGTGCACCAGCAATTGTGCTCAAGCACTTGAAACAGACATCGACTTGGAGAGCCGCCGTCATTCTTTCAGGCAGTTCCATTATCAGGAGGCCCAGGGACCCCAGGAAGCATATCAGTACCTGTGGCGGCTTTCCCACCAGTGGCTAAGGCCAGAAGCCCGTAGCAAAGAGCAAATTATGGAGCTGCTAGTGGTTGAGCAGTTCCTGAACATACTCCCTGAAGAGATCCAGACCTTGGTACGCGAATGCCAGCCAGAAAACGGCAAGGAAGCTGTGGCCCTGGCAGAGAGATTCCAGCTCCATTTCGAGTCCAAGAGGCAACGGGACCAAGTAAGAGCATGCCGAGAGTGGTTTCTGCTTTGGGGTTTGGCGATAGCATCAAAGGAGGAGCGAGGAAATGAAAAAGGCTTATTTTTCCCCACACACATCTTTCTCCTTGACTTTATACATGGAATCTAGGAATTACTGTAGTTATTAGCAAAAGTTTTTACTTTTTCAGTTGAAAGTGAGATTTAAAGACAAGGGAACAACAAGAAGCACTATAGGAAGGGGTAGGCTCTTTTCCCAAAAGACGCATTTCCAATTTGCTTGAGCCTTCCTGCTTTGGTAGAAGCTGAATGGCTACTCAAGAGTTTTCTAGACAGTAGAAAATGAATTTGCTTTAAAAAAAAAAAAATTCTTAGGGATATAAATTGTCCGGTTCTGACCAATATTTTCACACAGTAGGATTCGGTTTTGAAGGATATTTAGGATGAGGCAACTGGCAGCAAGTTCAAAATGCTTGTATATTTATCCTCAGCTCACAATGATAGGGGAACACATCTTGATATCTTTGGTGTGGAAATGAGGGGCCTTTTTATTTTAGAAGAAGTGATAAACACAAGAGTGGCGTTCTTATTTTTCAGGTACGTGTTATCTCAGATAACATGGTTGTAGATTCCCCTCAAGAAGACTTGAATGAGGATCAAAGACAACCCTGCATAAAAGACAGTCGAGAAAATCCTAGGAAGGTTGGCTTACTAGGTAAGAATTTGCTTATCAGGTGCACTGAATCTTTGATGTGACAGATTGGTTTCTTTGTCTTTTGAGGATCGCTTTCTATTGTTTTCATTTTTTTTACTACTTATCCAGTTAGATTTATTTTCCATTTATGTTTATATTTGCATGCCATAAGCAGCTTTATCCACTCTTACTCCCTGTATCCTCTTTGGACAATTTTTGTCATTCCTTGGTCAATACAATCAAATGAAAAAGAATTTTTGGCAATATGCTTCTTAGCATAAAGACTAGCAAATTAGCAAAATCTCTTGGAAGGAAAAACTGGCCAAGGAGGTGATTGGGATCATCAGATGGCAAGGAAGTGAAGTGTTTGCTGAAGAGAGATGGTACAGGCCTCCCAAGTTCAGCTTATGGTCCTCATTCACACATCAGGGCTTGTTGACTTCACTTGACAGTATATTTGTAAAAACACTCTGAATGGTAATTCTCAGATCGATGCCAGAATCAAAAAGGCATTTAGTTGAATTCTCAAATATTAAGGCTTCCTAAAATCTAAGCCACTTCTGGAGGGTCACAGAGAAAAGACAACAAACAGAACTCTAGATGATTTCAAATTAATTCAGATTACTTTACAAGTATGCGCATAAGCTCTGTTAAGGAATTCCATATTGGGTTAACCTTCAGCAAGTCAACCTATCTTGATTTCTTAAGGAGGTCTTCAGTTTATCTGTAAAAGAGGAATAATTGTGATCCCTCTATAAGTTTTTATGAAAGGAAAGCTGTCAAGTACCTTTCATATTCTAATATTCATGTTTGCAGCTAAAACAAAAACTTACTCTGTAAGACGTGAGTGGAATCCCACCATCTATGGGCCTGGAACCCAAATCTTATGATTCCCAGCCTAGGGCCTTAACCACGAGCCCATCTGTTATTTTTGTATCTTGGCAGGTCTCTCAAGGTAAACTTATTCTCCATCTTCAGGTACAGAAACACATCTCCAGCTGAGGAAGAGAGCCAGATCAGACCCAAGGGAGCAGATTGTGCCCAAACAGGATGGAGAACATGGTGTGGCAGCAGCCAAGCAGATGAAGTTGAACAATAGCATAGAAGAGCAAGACGTGGCTGAAACTAAAACGAAAGCAAAAGAAATGCCCACCTCTGCGCCTGGAAAGCAAGCTGGGAAAGCCAAAGGGCGGGGAAGATCTGTTCCCAGTTATAACGCGGCTGGGGAACGCCAGGCAGAGGGGGAAGCTAAGACGAAAGGCAGCAGCCGAGTTGCAGAAGCTGTGAATGGGATTCTGCGTGAGCAGAAAGCATCGACTAGTCTTGGGTCATCTCAGCTGGCTTTTGACAAGGATGCAACCGTGGCCAGTCCCCAACCAGGCCACGACGGTCATGGGTCTCCTGACATAGACAGACCTTCATTTAGTGACAGCATTGACATTTTACTGGATTCTCCCTGGAGTGGAAATGGTAGTGGTGACACAGCCCAAGACGGGGGGGCCGGTTCCAGAATGCTACCCCCCTGTGTGGGCTGTACCATGTTGAAGGCCGAGTTGGATACAGTCCGTGAGGAGCTCCGATTAACCCAAGGTAACTCTAGAGGCAGAAACGAGGAGGTCTCTTCACATAGTGACATCAGTTTCCTTTTTGTCCTTCATGTGTTGAGAGAATTTGTATCTTGCCAGTATACTTGTAGGACTGCCTTGCCATTGGTTCCGTTTAATATTTATTTATTTGCTGAACACAGTGCTGACCACAACACAGTACATAAATCACTTCGATCCTTCCCAGAATAATTGCTTGGCTGTTGATTAAGTCTACTTGTCATTGAGAACAGCATCCCCCATAGCCAATCTCACTTTTCATTTTGTCATAATATAAGAGTACTAACCAGGAAAGTGTAGTGTTGATATTCGGTAGGGAATGCTTAACTGGCATCTAGCGAAAAGCAGCCTTAAATAAGTATTTTATTTGGAAAGATAGGATATCAATGAATTAAATAAGAATTAGAATGAACACAGCTTAAAGGCACCAGTAAAGAACTTGATGAAGGGACTAAAGATGGAATTAGAATTGGCAGCAAATACTTGATTTGAAAAAATTATTCATAATATCGGGGCTGATTTCTAAAGTAAACTAAGGTGAAAAGACATATCTCACAGTATTTATTAAGGCAAGAATGAAGGTGCCAACTGCTAAGAAGTTCCCCCCTCTGAAGCATTTTGTGATACTTATTTTCTGTTTGTTGTTGTTCGTTTCTATGCAGCTTCTACACTGTATGGGTTGAGTGGCACCCCTTTGCAGGACTTATCAGAGGCTCTTGGCACTGTGGTACGGGTCCTGAACAGCACAAAATCTTTGCCAGGAACAAACATACCCCAGAACATTGCTGAAATCCCTAGTAGGCCAGCATGGCGAGAAAGAAATGTAAGTCTCCCCCTTTGCTACTGTTTGTTTGTGTGAAGGCATGTTTTCTTTCATATTCTCTGGGTTTTATTTTCCTTTCTTTTAAAACAGGGATCCTGCCATGAGCCTCATATTGAGTACTGTTAAAACAGAGAAAGTAGCAAAGATTTTTAAAAAGGCAAACAGTCATCCTTAAATATTTGACCTTGCTGTTTGGAATATATGGTGGAATTTAGTTTTCCCATTAATCCAGTGCAGTTGCCTGTTTTCCAGAGTGATAGCATGGAAAGTTCTGCTCTTCAATTAAGGAAGGTCTACAATGCAGTGTCATTGCAAATTTGGCTTGCTGTAGATGGCTTCCATCATGGTGACTGGTTGAGAAGAAAGTCTTGGAAACAGAGAACTAAAGTTCCATTCTCAACAAAATTCACTAGGTCAGACTGTAAAACTTAACCAGATGGAAGATATTTTGAACATCACACAGGGTATGGAGAAGCTAGTAAAGAATTATTTCTACTGGTGTGGGAAGATTTCCCATAGGAATTTTGTTTTTAAATGGATGGGTAGTTTGATGGTTAGTTAGTGTACCTTCCATGATGTAATCCATCTAAATATGTGGTCTTTCCACTTTTTTTTTTTTTAAATTACATTTATATGCCGCCCTTCTCCGGAGACTCAGGGCGGCTTACAGTCTATGGAGCACCATGCTAGGTGCTTGGCAATAGCCTTCATTCCATTGTATATGCCTGCTTATTACTAGGGCTTTTTGGGCCCCCCAAGCGGCATTTTTACAATGTCAGCTTATTGCCCCCAACAATTTTTGGGTCCTCAATTTACCTACCCCGAGAGGATGGAAGGCTGAGTCAACCTTTTTGATGCACATTTATGCCCCATTATATGTAAACAAAAGTGAGCATCATCTGCTTATCTGGCATTTTTCTTCAAATCTATCATCTTAACTCAGGAAACTTTTTAAGAATGAATCTCTTTTTTTCTTAATGAGATATCTGGCCTTGGTTAGAAATCGTTAGCCAGTTTTATGTTAAATTGTTTGATGTGTTCATTCTCTGAATAGAATATAAAATGCTCAAAATG
Organism: Bungarus multicinctus; assembly: GCA_023653725.1. Taxonomy (NCBI): domain Eukaryota; kingdom Metazoa; phylum Chordata; class Lepidosauria; order Squamata; family Elapidae; genus Bungarus; species Bungarus multicinctus. Next base: position 9,706,439 of record CM042835.1, on the reverse strand, counting down.
TTTTGATCCTATACTAATAGTGTTTTATCTTTCCTGTAGCATCTCTGAATCCTTGCATGGGCCGAATGTACCCCCTGAATCAAGAAATTCAGCAGCAATATTAGAAGCGCCTGATTTAAAAGGAGAGTGAAAAGCACCCTTTGCTTGATTGCCTGAGACTTACAACTATCCCTGCCCGTGATTCCCTGTCCCTTCCTCATCCTGTTGGATTGCTTAGACTACAGCAGGCTCTGATTCAGATGCTCTTTCCCTGCTATGGTGCAAATGTTGTCATTCCTTTACCTTTTTACTGTTACCCTTGTTTTTATTTTATTTTTTTATACTGTAGTAATCTCTTTCTTCCCTTTCCTGCTTGAGTTTAAATAAAGCAATTGGGAATGATTTATTATACCCTTTATGGGCAATAAATAGCATGTGCATTGACCCAATTAGCATAGAAGTCTGCAAAGAGAAAGCCTCTTTTGAATCCACAAGAAATCAAAGCTCCTATTTTGGAAAGCAAGCCATGGTTTTGGAAGAAATTGTTAACCCAGATGCAAGCTTTGAGGTATTCTAGATCCAGCCTGCTTTCATGATGAACATTATATTCTCTCTTAATATATTCACAAGTACAATAATTACAGATCTTGACAGATTCCCAATATCGGCTGCATAAGTGAATATAGTGTTGATCAGCATAAGAACAATATCACCATAAACACAACAGGAAATTTTTTGTATGACATGTAAGTTTCTTTTTTAAAGAATTTCAAATAATTGACACTGGAGAGAATGGAAAAGATAAACTAAGGGAAAATTAATAACGTGACATACACACATGCACACACGTATGTATATAGAGGTAGCCCTCAATTTATAATCATTTGTTTAGTGACTGACTGAAGTTGCAACTGCATTGAAAAAAGTGACTTAAGATGAATCCTCACACTTAATAGCTGTTTCAGCCTTCCTGTGGGTACATGATCAAAAGTTGGGTAACTTTGGCAAATGGCAGGTATTTAAGGCTGTCCGAATGTCCTGGGATCGTGTGATCATCATTTGTGACCTTCCCAGCCAGTTTCCAACAAGCAAAGTGAATACATTTCACTTAACTACAGTGATTCATAAAATAAGTCATAAAATTGGGCACAACTCACCGAACTACTGTCTTGCTTAGCAGCAAATGTTCAGTTCCCAATTGTGGTTCTACAGCGAGGACTACCTATATACATATAACATGTCACTATGATCAAAGAAGTTAATCACTGTTAGTGTGCTCAGAACAAATGCTACTTACTTTATGTACTTCATGCCAGATTAGATCATTTGGTTGTTGTCCCCAAAGAATCTCCCTCATATTCAGTTATTGGGAGTATTGAATGTGGGTTTTTTCCCCCTACCCTACAATTTAACATCCTCAAGTTGAGGCAGGAGGTAGGATGAGAAAAGCAGGGGTTGAACATGTGTTAACCAGACTAGTTCCGAAGAGGTTTGCCGCAATTAAAGCAACATCAGTTAATCTAATTAAAACAAATCACAATTCACACAGCTCCAGAGACCTACTTGAAACTTAAGCACCACGGTCAAATTCAGATGCTTACAACTGCTTCATATTTATGACCGTTGCTGTCACGTGATTCCCCTTTTGCGACCTTCTGACGAGCAGTGTCAATGGGGGAAGCCAAATTCATTTAACCAGATTACTAACTAATCAACTGCAGGGATTCCCTTAACAACCGAGGCAAGAAAGGTCGTAAAATGGGTCAAAACTCACTTAACAAATGTCTCACTTAGCAACTGAAATTTTGGGCTCCGTTGCGGTTGTAAGTCAAGGACTACTTGTATAGCGAAGCGAGGCTCATCTTTGGCATTTCTGCATCCCTTTGAGTCCTTTGTTTACCCACGTGAATGTATTAGTCCTTGTGGGGGACTATTTATCAACGTTTAAACAAGAAGGGGTTTCACACAACAGCACCAGGAGTGTTCAAGAGTTTTCAGTGACATACATATGCAGGCATTTAAGACAAAGGATACCAGATCCGAGAACAGAAGAGAGAAGTGAGGAGAGAAGAGAGAGACTAGAATAGAATAGAAAAGAAAGGGAAAAGAAAATATGGAATAGAACAGAATAAGAAAAGAATAGAAATAGAAAAATAGAATGGAATAGAATAGAAATTAGAATAGAATAAGAGAAGAGGAGAGAAAAGAACAGAATAGAACAATAGAAAAGAATAGAGAAGAGGGAAGAGAAGAATAGAATAGAATAGAATACAACAGAAATAGGAATAGAGTAGCAGAGTTGGAAGGGTCCTTGGAGGTCTTCTAGTCCAACCTTGGTTTAAAAAAAAACTTGTCGCCTAACGCGGCTGCCTATGAAAATACGTTATCCTTTCAGCCTACGGTTGATCATCCTCGGAAGCGGTTTCTCAACGACGCGCCAATGACTCCCATGGGGGGGGGGCGAGGGGAGAACTTTTCTATACTCTATAGCTCTACTTTCTCCCCCTCTTTTAAACCGTCAACGTCCCTCGGGCCGGAAGCCAATCGGGGGAACTTCCGGAGGCGGGTTCCAGCGGCTAAAAGCGGGCCTGGCCTGGGCGCGGGTAGGTGGTGGTGTCGTCCGCTCTTCTCTCCTCGGTCCTTGGCGGGAGAACCGCGCTCGGCCTAGGGCCGCCAGAGGTAGGCGGCGAATTTGCACGAAGGCGGCGCCCCCTGAGAGAAGGCCCTTCGCTCGCCTCCCGCGCGAGGAGGTGGGGGGTGAGGGCTTATAAAGCCTCCGCGGCCTCGCGTGGCGCTTCTCCCCTGGCCGCCTCGGGAGCGAGGGGGGAAGAAAAAGACCAGCCCCTCCGGCCGAAGGTTCAGGCCGAAGCATCGCTTGCTTTGCTATTGCAAATTTCGCTGCCTTTTTCTCTTCCCGAGAGGGGAAAAAGTTGGTTTGCGCCCCATCCTGTGGCGGAAAGCAAAAGGTTTCCTGCGAGCTCGGCGTTTAGCATGGCGGGGAACGGGAGAGAGACAGAAATCCTGTCGGATCTCGGCTGCGAAGTGTTTCTGAAACAGGGGTCGCCAACCTTTTGCACCTCAGGGACCGTCAAACTCATAATTTTAGATACCAGGGACCACTGACTGGTTCTGTGGGTGTGGCTTAATTTGTGGGTGTGGCTTGGTGGTCATGTGACTGGCTGGGTATGGCTTGCATGTAAATATAAATATTGAATTTTTTATAAAAAAAGAGCAACTTTTACCCAAAAATCAGGCAAAGCAAGCAGGCAGATTGAGTTGCTCACAGAATCACAGATTCATTCAGAGATCTATCTATCTGCCATCGGCTAGCTCAGTCTGTCAGATAAAATTTGCTTGCAAGCAAACTCACAAAATTAACTCACAACACACCATGCATGTAAATACTGAATTTTTTATAAAAAAGAGCAACTTTTACCAAAATCAGGCAGATTGAGTTGCTCACAGAATCATTAAGTGATCTATCTATCTGCCATCGGCTAGCTCAGTCTCTCAAATTTGCTTGCCTGTGTCTGCACTGAATTTGCTTGCAAACAAACCTTCAGTCCTAAGGGAGGTTCGGCTGTGCTGAGCCGAAGATCTAAAGACTAGCTAGAAAGCAAGAAATCCAACCATTTCCTGCTTCCTAGCTAATCTAAATCTCCTGGTGCAGCAGAACAGATGATGATCAGAAAAAGGAAAAATAGCAATTTAGCAGGCAAGTTTGCCGGGTAAGGAATGAGTGGGCGGGGAAGGTTTCCGTGGGCCATGTGGGCTGAACAGCCTTGTGTTTCTGCGCAGTCTGGATTAATTGCTTGGGGAGGTGCTCTGGGGGGTGAGATTTCTCTGCGGCCCACCAAAATTTTCTCGCGGCCCACCAGTTGGCGACCACTGTTCTAAAGAAAACGTTGCCTCCAAGAATGGGTGGGCCGTACATCAGCTTTCTTTTTTTCCTCTCTTTCAAATTTTCCTGTTATTTATTTCAGTACAGGTGGTCCTCGACTTACAACCGATCGCTTAGTGACCAAAGCTACAACAGCACTGGGAAAAAAGGGACTTGGAACTGTTCCCCCCTCCACCCCCAGTTAGGACCATTGCATCATCCCCAGGATCGTTGTGTGGTCAAAATTCAGACGCTTGGCCCCTGGTTCATACTTACAACCGTCACAATGTCTCCTAGGATCGTGTGATCCCCTTTTGTAGCCTTCTGACCAGCAAAGTCAATGGGGGAGCCAGATTCACTTAACAACCAGGTCTCTGGTCTATGACTAATAAACAGATTGACTTAATCACAATATTACTAACTTGCCAGCTGCAGGGATTCACTGAGCAACTGCAGTGAAAAATATCGTAAAATGGAACAAAATTCACTTTAAAAATATCTCACTTAACCACAGATATGTTAGGCTCAATTGTGGTCGTAGGTCGAGAATTAACTGTACTGTATCTTGGAGTCATAAGGATATGCTGCTTTGGGAGTTTTTGAATTCCTGGGAGAAATTCAACAAAATGTTATTGGGATTTTTTAAAAAATAAAAATTTTTAAAAATAATGCAGAACAAAAAGGCAGCCTTTCTGCAAAGAGCATGTTATGTGGAGCTAAGTGTATTCTATCTAATGAAAGGCCTGTTAACAAAATTATATGTTAACAGGCCTTTCATTAGATAGTGGAAAACACTTGAGTCCACATAACATGCTCTTTGCATACCTATAATTTCCTTCCTTTGGTACCTAGTTGGCCCCTGGGGAATCAGATGTTTTGTGAAGTGACAAGGAAAGAAGTTGCATTGTTTGGCATTTGTTCCCAAGTATGTGTTTACATGTTGATTTGCTTTTTAAAATACAGATTAAAGGGAGGCGGATATAGTGAAGCAGCAGTAATCCACAGCAGTGGAAAAATGTAAGTAGCTGCAAAGAAGGCTAGCCTGTTTTCAGCACAGTTTTACAGTGTCTAGACTCTTAATTGTACACCTAACACACCTACTTCACAGAATATTTGTCATCTTTAGCAACAGTTATTCAAAGCTCTCTTCATTATTTCCTCTTCTTTTTCTCATTAACATTTTAACTAGTAGTGCTAGGAGTTCCCTGGGATCCACATCTTTTTTGGGGGTACCTGTTGTCCACACTTCCGAGCCTGATTCTGCTCATTTTTTTAATGAATGTCTACACAGAAGTCTTCAGAGTTAATCTTGAATGTTTACCATGTTTGTTTGTTTTTCTCTCTCTTTTTGACATCTCTTGCTATAGAACTTTCCCAGGGGAGGAAAAAGCTGCAACGCCTGTGGGCAGCCAGTGAAGAATGGCCAATAAGATTCAGAAACCATTCCTGGATAGCTCCTATTCTGATCCTGCAGAAGACAGGGAGTCGGAGAGTGGCATTGTGACTAAACCTCAGGACTCTGATAGCGATCAGAGCGAGCCTAAGATGATTGTCAAATGTTTGGGTGAGGATGCTGAACCTTTGGAAATGCCAGCAGAGCCTGCTGTTCCATGCCAGGTCACAAAAATGAAAGTGAAGCATGAAGAGGAGCCAAAAACAGAGACCGCCTTGGTGCCGCCTCCTGTGGAGGTAGCTGCCCCTGTTCCAGTGCCACCCTCGAACGAAGGGAAGGGAGCAAAACGGGTGATGGAAGACGATGCCGAAGCGTTTAAAGAAATGCCTGATGTTTGCCAGGAAGCCAGAGAGCCAAGAAGGGCTATGCTGCTGCCTGATCTCTTTGGAGAAGCCCAGGAAGCACACAGCAGTTTGGATGTCAGCCGGGCAGGGGGCTGCACAAAGGTGGAACAGGCTATTCCGTGCTTGTCCAACACGGTCTCAGAAAACCAGCGCAAACGCTTTCGGGGTTTCGCCTATAAAGAGACTGAAGGTCCCCAAGTGGCTTATGAGCGGCTCCAGGAATTGTTGTTCCAGTGGTTGAAACCAGAGGCCCGCAGCAAAGAGGAAATAGTTGAGCAGCTAGTCCTCGAGCAGTTCCTGAACCTCCTTCCTGATGATGTCCAGAAATGGGTCCGGGAGCGTCATCCAGAAAATGGGGATGAAGCTGTCGCCCTGGCAGAAGACTACCAGTTTCTGCATCCTGAGCCTGGACGGCAGCCCTATCCGGAGAGAGCAAGGCAGCGGGCTTCAGCAAGAAGTTGGCTGCGCTGAAGTCTCAGGAACAGGCAGGCAGGAAGGGCTGTCAGGGAAGGGACCCTTAGGGGTAGAAAGTCCGGTCGGCTGATGGCTACCCTGCTCAGACGTTTGCTACTGCTCAAAGCTAAAGAGACATATGATTTCTGGCAGCTATTGTATTCCTTGTATACCAAGTTCTGGGTGATGCTTTGCATGACAATAAAAGGCTGATCTATTCGAAAATGTACTTCCTCATATTCAGCTTTTGCTTATAGATTGCCTTTTTTCACCATTGAAAACATAAAGGCCATTGACAATGTCACAGATTTCCGTTAATTATGGTTTTCCAAGCCTGAGAATCTCAAGATGCATCGGTAGACATCTGTAATAGGTCTTGGACTGTGGTTTCAACCATCATTTAGCCTATATTGTGAAAACAATGTAGGAGAATCAGGCATTGGTTAGAAAGTTGCCTTATCTTATGGGCAGGGATTGCCTCTTAAAACAAGTAGATGGGGTTGGCGATCACTAGTCTGCCTCTGGTGGCAGATTTGGAAAGGGGAGATGCACATGCTTTTTGAAGTAAAGGATAGCATTTGAGTGCAGGGAACGCTTTTCAAAAAAGGGACCAGGATTAAAAATTGTTTCAACTTAAATGTCATTAAAATTAAATAAGTTCTTCCCCATGTCAGCAAATAACTGGCAACTGGCTTATAGCAATAGCACTTATAGCAATATTCCACTTCATGGTACTTTACAGCTCTCTTTAAGCAGTTTACGCAGTCAGCCTATTGTCCCCAACAATCTGGATCCTCATTTTACCGAACTCGGAAGGATGGAAAGCTGGTTCCACCTTGAGCTGCTCAGAATGGAACTCCTGGCCAATAGCAGAATTAGCCTGCAATACTGAATTCTGACCACTGTGCCACCACGGTCTCACAGCCTTGAAATCTCAGGTTGTACACCTTTGCATTGAAGGGTAGCCCATGGTTAAATATTCTGCTATTTCCTTTGGCTTTACCACTCAAGTTGTTTACTTCCCGCTGCCTTTCTAAAAACCCCACATGAGACCAGAAATGAAAACTTTACAGGCGTGTTCAGATTTGTGTTTCTTTTTTATTTTTCCTTGCAGCTGAGGAGACTCAGAAGACCTAGTAGTCTACCAAGCTGAAGAGTTTTGGAGTCCCAAACTGGAACCTCCTCATTGCCAAGTTTGAAAATAGCTTTTAAGCCCTCTTTCCCTTTCTCCCAGGGAAAGCCACGCCTGATGGGTACCCAGGGCTTGCGTCTGTGTGCATTGTGCAGCACAGGGATCAATTGGTGTGGGGACAAAAGACTGTAAGACCGTGTTCTGCCGGTAGTCTCCCACCGACTTGTGCGCTCCCACAGGGAGGGCCTCCTTCGGGTACCGACGGCATCTATGTGCCGCCTGGTGATCCCAAGGAATAGGGCTTTCTCTGTGGGGGCTCCCACCCTCTGGAATGGTCTGCCTCCTGAGCTACGTAACAACACCGACCTGAGAGCATTCAGACATGCACTGAAAACCTGGCTCTTCGAGCAGGCCGGCCTGGACTGAAATGGGAGTTTTAGAGCCATTTTAGAATTTTGGGTTTTAAATTTTGGGATTTTAATATTTGGGTTTTTTATTAATTTATTGGGGTTGGGTACAAATTTTAAAGGCAGCCTTAGGATGTTTAATCTTCTTTTAACTTTTATAATATGAAATGTTTTATAGTTGGCTGTACACCGCCCTGAGTCCTTCGGGAGAAGGGCGGTATATAAATATGTAAATAAATAAAAGGAGTACAGCGTGTGAAAGGGGAAAGGCTAATGTAGGTCCTTGAGAGTGCTCTGAAGCAATTCAGAAGAAAGGCATTGCCCCCCCCTCCCCCCCCCCCCCCCCAAAAAAAAAAAAATACACCCCTTGGCTAGGGTTGATGTGATGTGTCTGAGCCAGCTGTTGCATTGTTGTGCTGGGCCGTTTCACATGTGCTTTGACTAGATCTTGTGGGAAGCCTCCCAAAGAGATTTGCCATGAAACTGGAAAGCAGCACAAGGATGTTTAGCAGCAGCCCATACCATAAAATACCAATCTAGGAATCTCTTCTTGGAGATTCCCCCCCCCCCCAAAAAGGCTTGAGTATTTGCTAGAAAAACACAATCTTTTAACTGGAAGAGCAACCTTTTTCCTGTGAGGTTTGTGTAACGTCCTTGTCAATGGCTTAGATGGAATTTAAAGCATGCCATTCTGATGTACGAGTTGGATAAATCATCTGGTGGGCAGGGTGTGGATTGCACGACATAACCCTTTAAACGCATCAGACTCTTTTCTCAGCGGATCGGAGGGTGTTGGTTAGAAAAATTTGTAGCTGGCTTCCCCCCTCCCCTTCTGATCTCATTAATATTGCATCAGAACTCATACAACATTTGGAGTCCTAACACAATGTAGTTTACATTCTTCCCTTGTAAGAAAAAAAGACTAAAAGATTTTTAGCCGTGCTTTTACTTGATATAAATGAATTGGTGGGGGGGGAGGGGTTGTATTTTTGGATGGATGCAAGAAAGAGACTTTCTTACACATTGACTGAAGATACCATCTATTCATATTCCTCAGAGTTCCTATTTTTTTCGTATGAGTCTTGCTAAATTCAGAAAAAAGGGGGAGAGTACATTGTTCTTAACCCGCTGAATTCAATAGTATGTGACATAGCAATAATCATCTTGGATAGATTTTTGACTCAATGAGGACAGGAGCAATGAGAGTTATTAATCCTGAACATTTCCAAGCTGGGGGAGGTGTAGTCCAAGTGCAGTGGATACCTTTCATTTCTTGCTTGGGAATACTCCAGTATCTAGTGGGCATTGTGAGAAGCAAACTCTTAGATCAAGATAGGTTCTGGCCAATCTAGCAGAATGTATTTATACATTCTTATCTAAAGCAAGGATGCAGAGACATCAAATGCGTGACTGGGAAATAATTGTATTTATATTTTAATTAACATTTCCATGCAAATAAAATTATGTCAAACTGAGTGTCTGGCCTAGCTCCAGGAAAGCTGCATTTCAGTAGGCCATACAAAAACCAAGCAAATCTGTTGAGCCAGAAAAAGCAAAGTTAATCTCTTGGATCATTGTGTTGTGCAAACCCAGCCAATGATGCTTATGGCCCTAGGATTCAAGCACAGGTTGTATTTTTAGGAATGTTAAAGGAAATCAAAACATGGGTAGACCAAGAAACCAGTAGCTTCTAAGGGCCTTGCAAGAAGTTCCTTTTTCTTTGGTTTGTAGAGGAAAGGAAGCTCAGAATTAGACTTATCTGAGAATGAGTCCTATTAAAGGACTGCTAGGGAGGACTACCTAAAATGGAAGCCCAGTTCTCCATCACAGCAAAACCAAACTTAGCTCAGTGGAGGTTATGTAAAATCTGATCTCTGCCATTGCATCCATCCATAAATGGTAGGAGCAAGGTTCAACTGGCTTTACGGTACACATTGCATCAGGCCATTAAGCAGGTTGGTTTGGTGATGGCTTCCTGACCTACATGAATACGTACCCGGTTTCAGGCCCGGGCACAGCACGGAGACGGCGTTGGTCGCATTGGTGGATGATCTCTGGAAGGCCCGGGACAGGGGTTGTTCTGTCCTGGTCCTGTTAGATCTCTCAGCGGCTTTTGATACTGTCGACCACAGTATCTTATTGCGGGGGTTGGAGGGGTTGGGAGTGGGAGGCACCGTGTTACGGTGGTTCTTCTCCGACCATTTGCAATTTGTGTTGGCGGGGGCAGAGGTCGACCCCGAGGCCCTTGTTTTGTGGGGTGCCTCGGGTCTGTGTTCTCGCCCCTGCTGTTCAACATTTCTGTGAAGCCTCTGGGTGAGATCATCTGTGGCTTTGGGGTAGAGTTCCATCAGTACACTGATGATACTCAGCTGTATATTTCTACCCCAGGCCACCCCGACGAAGCCGTTGAAATGATGACCCGATGCCTGGAAGCCATGCGGACTTGGATGGGTCTTAACAGGCTTCGGCTCAACCCGACCAAAACTGAGTGGCTGTGGTTTCCTGTGCCAAGATACAGCCAGCTCACTCCATCGCTGGCCGTGGGGGGAGAAATTTTGACCCCCACGGAGAGGGCGTGCAATCTGGGTGTCCTCCTGGATGTACGGCTGACGTTAGAAGAGCACATAGCGGCTGTCGTCAGGGGGTCCATCGGATCTACCAGTTGCGGCCTTTTCTGGATCGGGGCGCTCTTTGCACAGTCAAATTCTGTCATCATCTCCCGCCTAGACTATTGTAATGCTCTCTACATGGGGCTCCCCTTGAAGAGCATCCGGAGGCTTCAGCTGGTGCAGAATGCGGCCGCGTGGGTGATCTTGGGGGCTCCTCGGAGCTCCCATGTTACACTGCTCCTGCGCGAGCTGCATTGGCTTCCAATGGCCTTCCGGGTGCGATTCAAGGTGTTGGTGGTCACCTTTAAAGCGCTCCATGGCTTGGGACCCGGGTACTTACGGGACCGCCTGCTGCCACCATCGGCCTCCCGCCGGCCAGTGCACTCCCACTGGCGGCCCCGAGGGTGCGGACCTTTTCTGCAGGGGCTCCCTCCCTCTGGAATTAATTACCCCCAGAGATGCAGGCCATCACTGACCTGCAGACCTTTCGGCGCGCATTAAAGACCTACCTTTTCCAACAAGCCGATCTGGCCTAGTATTAATTATTAGGGTTTTAAATTTTGGAAATTTTTAACTTTTTTACCCCTTTTTATTCTGCTTTTATAATATCATTCCAGCCACTAGTTTAATTTCTTTTAAATCTCTTTTAAATTTTTTACTATTTATGTCATTTTATCTTGGCTGTACACTGCCCCGAATCCCTTTTTTTGGAGAGGGGGCGGTATAAAAGTGTAATAAAATAAAATAAATAATAAATAAATGAACCCAAGCAATTTGTGAGCTTCATCGCCATTTTTCAGAATTATTTTTATTCCAGTTGCTCACTCTGGTGGTATCCTATCCACATCCTACCCAGGTTAGCATTTTCAGCTTTTAAGCCTAGTTGTCCAGAAGCTGCCAGTTGCCAGGCTGTTTCTTTACTAAGAGTGTCAAAACCAAAGAATCAGAAAACAAGTGAAAGATGATTTTATAAGATTTTATTACTGTGGAAAAGATTTGTGGTTGAGAAATGGGTTAATCTGGGATGCTTTTTAGGCAACAGTGGGACTCGGGTATATATGGATATGTTCATGACTCCATATGAGCATATTACAAATGTCACATAAGTACCAATAGAAGAGAATATTCTAGCACTGATTATGTTACCTAGCTGGGTAATAAAATGTCTGCAAGAAAATAAGCAGCAAGGACCCCACTGTCCCAGAAGTGGATAAAAATTGAAGGATGTTCAGAGGTTAAAAATATTTGGAACAGTCCATTTTAGAGTCAACATTTTGCACCACACCCTAAAACAGGCCTCCATCTTATTGAGTTTATTGTATATTGAGATTGAATTGGGACATAATCCCCGTAGCACTGTTTTTACTATTTCTTATCCCAAAGGCAGTCTCATTGAGTCTAAAAAATGCTTACTGCCTGGGAATTTATTCCAAAGTAGTTGGATAAGATTGGGGAATATAGAAGAGATGTACTAATACATCACATTTTCTCCTTTTTATCTTCTTCAAAAATTGTCACTGGGGCAGGTCACGCTTGAACTTCCTGCAATCATACCGTTGATCCAGTCAATATAATCGAAGACCTTGGTGTAGACGCCAGGTTCAAGAACTTGGGCACAAGGAAAGCGCCCCCAAGATACAATGCCCTGGATTTGTCCATTATAGATGAGGGGTCCCCCAGAATCGCCCTGTTGAGAAAAATCAAACATGGAGCATCACATTACTATCTATGAATGGGAAGTGGAGCAAACGGTTCCCTTCCATCGTCCGTTCCCATATAGCCCCAAATGTTTTCACTTCATTATTCCCCAATCCAGGATCCTTATACAATTTTAACTCCTAGAGTTTCCCCCACCAGCATCAACGGTATTGAGTATATAACGGTAAATATTCCCAGGCAGTAAGCTTTTTTTAGACTCTGGAAATTCAGACACCTAGAAGGCACTGAAGTTAGAAAAAGCTGTGACTTGGTATGTATCTTTCTACAAGATGCCTTCAAGGCTCAATCTCTTACAGCTTTGAAAACTGTCACTGTTTCTTTAGGAGTCTGTCTTAGAAGGGATCATCTTACCTTACATGAATCTTTGCCTCCTTCCAGGATACCTGCACACAATATGTTCTTCTCTGACATTGTTGGGTAAGCTGCTTGACACACTGAATTATGGAGTATGTTAATGTCAACACAATGAGGGACTTCGGGATAAGTCACTGAAAAAATTAAAAATAGGTGAAGTTACACCATTCCACCTTTCATAATTTACCTCCTAAATCCATAGAATTATAACTTCCATTGTTTCCAACCAATGGAGCTTATCTCACTGCCTCAGAGTAGAAAGTATTGTCTTTCAAGATGTCCAAAGGGGGACACCTGGAAAAAATAGATTTAGTTAAATGTTTGCAAAGGGTGGTTTTTGTCAAGATATTAATAGGTGAGGGCATTTGAAGGCTTCTCAACTTCCTCCAGCACTTTGTGCAAAGATTGCCTTGTGGGCAAAGTAGGACTTTTGCTAGTTCAAGGGTCATAGAATTGATCTTGCATCTTCTGGAGAAGATCTAGAACAGGGGTCTCCACACTTGGGAGCTTTAAGACTTGTGGACTTCATGTCTCAAAATTCCTCAGGCAGCATATTGAAACTTCCATATCTGAAGAAGAAGCAGCCCATAAGCTTGTATTGTGAACAAGAACAAAAAGGCAGGAATCATGTCTAAAAAATTATCTGCCCTCCCCAAGATGGATATAAGTCTTATGGAAACAAAGGCAAAATGTCATCTGAACCAGACATAGAAAGCTGAGTTTGAGAACGTGGAATAAACCCAATCCCAGCTAATCAACAAATAGCAATAGCAATGGCACTTAGACTTATACACTGCTTTACAGTGCTTTGCAGCCATCTCTAAGCTATTTACAGAGTCAGCCTATTTCCCCCAACAATCTGGGTCCTCATTTTACCCACCGGAAAGACAGATGGCTGAGTCAATCTTGAGCCTGGGGAGATTCGAACTGCCAAATTGCAGGCAGCTGGCAGTCAGCAGAAGTAGCCTGCAGTACTGCATTCTAATCACTGCACCATCACAGCTCTTACTGCTTTTGATGTTTGATGTTACATCAATAGCTTTGTCTGAGAGTATAGCCGGAGATCCCTACCTTCAGGAGATGTGATTGTGCCCCAGCCCATAACACGGCAAACTGAGCCCATACTGGGAGCGTTGGAAGGCAAGCTGAGAGGTGCAATGTGTTCACTATAGTTAATAGAACTGTTCAGCCTGATCAACATGATATCTTGGCTCCATTGGGTACAGTTATTGGTACTGAGACAACACAACTTCTCCTTCGGGACCCTTATCTGCTCATCCTCATAGTGTACATGTACGTTATGCACACCAAACCTCATCTGGATATCATCCCTACAAGAAAAGCAAAAGTTAAGGAGTCCATGTGGTTCTGACAATGCTATGATTTTGTATGGTGCACATCCTCTCTCAACCCAACTTATCTCGAAGGATCGTAGAATAGATAAAGACGAACACAAGATCTGGATTTTGACCACTCTGCTCTTGGTTTGAAGAACTATGAAGATTTTATTTATTTATTATTTATTTATTTATCGAGTATGTATTAGATAACAGATATAAGTATAAACGTGATTATTAACACATGAAATGGATATGAATAAAAGGGAATATTTGGACAGGGACGGTAGGCATGTTGGTGTGCTTATGCATGCAACACGCCCCTTACAGACCCCTTAGAAATGGGGTGAGGACAACAGTAGACAGTCTAAGGTTAACGTTTTGGAGGTTTGGGGAAGAAACCACAGAGTCAGGTGTGGTGCCTCACCAGGTCTTTGACAAGGGAGAAAGAAGCCCCTCACATGTTTTTATCTTTTATGCTATTTTAATCTCTCTTTTTTTTTTGGAATTTATTTTCTTATTGCAAACCCCCAGAGTCAGGCAGCATATAATTAATTTATTCTGGTCGGTTGCACAAGCAGTCAGAAATTTAGACTGGATTTGCCATTTTTATCCACCTATCAAGCCCTTTCCAAGGACCTGGAGTAGGTAGATGTTGTGGTTCCATGCTATTAAAGGGATTGTCACAGGATGTAAGCTGTTCCAAGTGAAGCAGCTGCCTTTTGCAATTGACTGTGGTGATTTGTCAATGCTGATGGTGTTCAGATAATGTTCCAGATATTGTTGTGTTTGTTCTTATTAAATCCCAGTAAAAAAGGGAAAGATAAATATTGTGGTGAAGAAGAAAGAAATTCTATCATAAATATAAACCACTGATATGGTTGTGAGGAGCAGCAGCAGCAGCAGCAGCAGAATACTCATTCAAAATGCACAGAGAAGTCACTACAAACTAGCAGAAACATTATTTAAAAATCTGGATATTTAAGCACAATCTTCCTCAACCCTTCTGTAATGCCCTCACCTGTTGCAATGCGCAGCGGTAAGCACCCATTCGGGGTTGAGCAAGGTCCCTGAGCAGAAAAACCCTGCAGAGTTATACAAGTATACAAGGGAACGATGTTCATTTCCGTTACATTCAAAACCTCCAATGATCCGATCAAGAGGGGTTATTGCTGCAAAGAAATGAAGAAAGTTTACTGTTTGACTGTGAAATAGAACAGAATTGCTTTTATTAGTAGTGTTTCTATCAATACAGTAATTTTGGAGTGGCCCAGAAGACTGTGAGACACACAGCATCAAACCAGTTGAATAAAATTGCTTTATTTATTATGGATTATTTGCAAATTGTATACATGACTATGCCCAAGTAGGTAAATTAAAGTGCCACCATGACTCTTCCTATATGCCTGTATATCAGTCAATCAGAATAGAGCTGGAAGGGAATTTGGAGGTCCTCTAGTCCAACCCAGGGGGGTTGTCTTCTTCAAAACCTCCAGTGATAAAGCACCTATGATTTCTAAAGGCAAGCTGTTCCACTGGTTAATTGTTCTCACTGTTAGGAAGTTTCTCCTTAATTACAGATTGCTTCTCTCCTTGTTTTCCATCCATTGTTACTTGTTTTGCCTTCTGGTGCTTTGTAAAATAAATTGACCCCTTCTTCTTTGTGGTAGCCCTTCAAATACTTGGACATTGCTTTCATGTTACACTTAGTCCTTCTTTTCTCTAGATTGGCCATACCCGATTCCTACAACTATTCGTCATATGTTTTAGCCTCCAGACCTTTGATCATCTTAGATGCTCTTCTTTGTATTTTTTCAAAAGTCTCAAGATCTTCTTTTGTAATGTGGTGACCAAACTTGATGCAGTATTCCAGATGTGATCTTACTAAGGATTTGTAAAGCGGTACATGTGTGTGTGTGCGCTTGCACATATATACATCACAGAAAAAAATTATTTCCCATACTTTCCGATATGGTTTTATGAAAGCAAAAATTCATTAAATATTAAACAGAGATGCTAGCTCATCACACTCTAAAATAAAATATGTCCAGGACCTTATCACTTAATACTTTAGTGAAACAGATTCTGCTTTGTTAGTGTGCTAAGATTTGGGGGTAAACAGATTTCCAAGACAGGGGAGTTGACTTATTCAATATGGAAGTGAAAAAGACATTTTTATCATTCCCACAATTCTCATCCCAGAAACATATAGTAATTCAAAACAGTGTCTTGCTGCTGGAACTATAGAATCTCTTTAGAGCACCTTATAAACTGCAGTATCAATGAGCTTATTATACTTTCAACCAATTAAACCAATGTTTCTTAACCTTGGCAACTTGAAGATGTATAGATTTTAATTCCTACAATTCCTCTGACAGCAGGTTGAATTTGGGGAATTGAACTCCACACATCTTCAAGCAGCAAGACAAAGGCCATAATCTGCAAATTTGCACAAGAAAATCTGGGGATAGATGCTCAATTTCTTTCACTGAGTTCCCTGCATATTGGGGAACTAATTATTAATATATGGCTAAATCTGAGTCCCCTTTTGCAGGTTTGTACAGCACTACTTTCCAGGACATTTTTGCATACCAGTTAGGATGCTTGTACTGGAGCCGAAAACTGGGACCATCTTGGCCAAATCAGAATATACGGTAAACATAAACAATAAGTCCTGGCTTTCAAGTTTACCATCCAAGGGAAATGAAGTACAAGTAAAAAGGGACATTTGACTTTGAAGCCTCAGATATACAAAATACTATTCTTTACATCTCCAGCAATATTGGAAATGGGTTTAAATCGCATGATTCTGCCATTCTGATGGCTGAGATCTAAGGCATCTGGTCTTCTCAAAAGTTATGGCATATTTTGCTCTGCTTCTTTGCTGCTCAATAACAACAGTATCACTGCCAGTCAGATTATGCTAATCAGTTGAAGTAAGAGTAGTTCAGATTAGCTTCTAAAAAGGATGGACTTTTAGAAGCATTTGGTCCAGAGTTTGATCTTGCTCTACTGGATTGCTAAGAAAACAAAAAAAAATTTTTTTTTAGGTGGCCTCATGGGGTGGCAGAATAGGGGATAGTAGCAGAGAAAGTGAGGAAGAATTTGATGAAAAATGGAATTTAATATATGAATTTGGATAGGAAGTAGATAACATTTGGATTTAGTTCACTAAAAACAGTTTGAGCCAACCCTGATGGCAGTAAAATCCCTACATGAAAGTTTTGATATTTGTTTCAGAAGCAATGACCCAGATGTTGCACACTGTATAATGCAGCAAATCTAACAGAATAGGAATTAGGTTAAATCCAACAGATTTTGTTCCAGTTGGAACAAAAATCAATGGCCATTTCATATACCATTTGTGTAAACACTAATACACTATCCTAAGACTAAAAATCCTTCCCCAACCTTTTTCTCAAAATATCTTACAATATGTTATTTTCCTTTATTGAAGTCAGTTGCCAAATAAATTAAAACATGAAAGAAAGATGACCATACCTGTGATTACATATTTTTAATTGGCTAGTTTTGCTGATATGAATCAAATGTATCCATTCATATTATCATTACATATACAGCAATGGTCTTCTCCATTTGCACCAACCAGATCTTCTTCCCCCACTCTCTACCTGTAACTTGATTATCCATCTTGAGTTAATTTATTGCATGAAATTTTACTCATGTAACTTGAAGTTTAAATGAAAAAGATATCTAAACTCCTGTTTACCTTTTGCTCCATTGTCCAGATTCTTACCGTAAGAAAGCTGTAGTATCAGAAGGCTTGCTAGCACTCTGATCAGTGCCATAGCTTCCACTCTGTGTGGCAAACTGTTACCTTGGACTTTAGAAATAGGAAGCAATTTTGGCAAGAATGCAGAGTTTAAAATGTTTGATTAAGCACATTGTTCTCTTCCACTCCAAGGCCGAGGCACAGATGTGAAAAAAATGCCAGGTTCTCACCCGTATGTAACTTGGCTCTATATCAGCAGTGTCAAACTTAAGGCCTGGGGGCTGGCTGCAGATCTTGCCTGCAGGGCTACTCTGGAAACAGCAAAGGAGGGCTCTTGGAACTCCGAAGGAAGGCTGGCCCTTGGAACTTGACGGCCCCTGGAACTCAATGGGAGGGCTACATGTGGCCCTCCTGAGCTCAGATTTCGCTGGCAGAGGATTCTGGAGGCCGTTCAGTGGTGGGATTCAAATAATTGAACAACCGGTTCTCTGCCCTAATGATTTCTTCCAACAACCAGTTCACCAAACTGCTCAGAAACAACCGGTTCTCCCGAAGTAGTGCGAAATTCGGGGGCCACTGCCTTAAAATGCGTGGTTCTGTCACCAGGCTTGAGGATTCAAATGCATAGCAGTTTGTACAGTAGCAGAATCAATTGCTATTGATGGTTTTTATATCCCAGCTGCTCACTGTATTTGTATGACTTTTTTAGTTTTGAATTGTCCAAAGTCATGAATTTGAAATGGATGGCCATATGCATTGAAATACATAAACATGATTAAATAGACCATAGCCTAGCAAGGGGATATCCCCCCTCTCAAAGAATTTTACACTGTCAGATATTAGGGAAAAAAGATTAGTGTAGGTTATTGTAGTGAAGTTGAAAATGAATAATCATTAATCACTGTAGGAAACTTTAAAAAAAAATGCGATGAACGTAAGGGGAAAAAAAAGTCTGCATACTGGAAGCTACAGCAGCTGTCAGCTCCTTCTCTTTGCAAGTCTTCTACCCCAGAAAATGGGTCAATTCAGTATCTAGGTTATGTATACAGGCTGGCCAGCCTGTCTAGAGCAGTGGTGGGGAATTATGGCCCTTTTATGATCCATGGACTTCAACTCTCAGAATTCCTGAGCCAGCATGGCTTGCTCAGGAATTCTGGGAGTTGAAGTCCACAAGTCATGGGGCGGGGGGGGGGGGCTTAGTTCTCAGACTTTTGCTCTAGTTTAGAGTCTAGAAGAAGCTGCATTGTTTTGGCGCCAGTGTAGCCCTCAGCTGGCCACGTGAGAAATCCCGCTAAAACGAGGGGCGGTACTAGAGCGCCCTTGCGCCCGTTCTTCCGGTGCTGCTCTAGCCTCCCCGTCGCTGGTTCCGGCGTCTTGGTGGCCTGTTCTGCAGGTGAAAGTCACTTTGAGGAAGCCGCTGTTTCGTCGGCCTCGTTGCGGTGAGAAGCCGGGGATCACTCTCAGTCGGGCGGGGAGAATGAGGAGGAGAGGCCCGGCTGCTCCGGGCTTCGCTTCGCCTTCGGAGGGGGCCTGGGTTCCCTCGCGAGAAGAGCCCAGGAAAGCCCGGTGTTGATCGCGCCTCCCCACCGCGAAGGGAAACTGCGCCCGTCCGGGTCTTTGGGTCTCTCAGGCTGAATCGGCGTGTCAGTTGGGGATGATGGGGGTTGGAGTCCAGTGCATGCGGTGGCAGCAACGGGAGGAGGAGGAGGCCGGGTCCTAAGGGAGCTTTGGACCCCAAACAGCCACAGTTCTGCTTTCTTTCCTTCCTTCCTTCCTTCTCTTTCTCTCTCTCTTTTTCCTTTCCATTCTTTTCTCCCTCCCTCCCTCCTTCCTTCTTTCCATCCATCCATCTATCCTCCCTCCCTTATTCTTAAAAATAATTCTTAAAAAGTGATGATTTATCATTTATAGCTTTTACGTGCCACGAGAGCTTATGCACAAAAGACAAATTCCTTGTGCGTCCAATCACACTTGGCCAATAAAGAATTCTATTCTCAGCACCCACCACCCCTCAAGTACTAGAAAAGGGGGCTCAGGGAAGAAGGAGATGGAGGAGGACGGTTTGGGGAAAATCTTTCCCATTTGTCCTGAGAAGAAGTTCTTTACATTCAGAGAAAGCCCTTTGAGGCTTCACCCAAGGACAGTCTTCTCTGTAAAGCAGGCAGTCCTCGACTTACCACCACAATTGACCCCAAAAAATTATGCGGCGAGGAAATTTCTTAAGTGAATTTGGCCCCATGTTACGACTTTTCTTGTGGCATTTGTTAGTGGATCACTGCCGTTGTTAAATTGATAAATTAGTAACACTGTTGTTAAGTGAATCTGGCTTTCCCATTGACTTTGCTCGTAAGAAGGTCGCAAAAGATGATCCCATGACCTCGGGGACACTACCACCATCATAAATAGGAACCAGTTGTCAAGCATTGAAGTGTAAATCATATGACCATAGGGATGCTGCAACAGTCATAAGTGTGAAAAATGGTCCTAAGTCACTTTTTTCAGTGTCGTTATAACTTCGGACTTTCACTGAATGAACTGTTGTAAGTTGAGGACTACCTGCTGACAAAAGAAAGCTGTTTGAAAAGAATGTGCACCCAAGCAGACTTAATTCAAAAGGTGCCAAATGATACTATTCCACAAGCTTAATAAACCATCACCATTATTAGTTGGAGGATTGTATGCCAGTATTTCCATTTCGGATAACTTGTCTTTTTATGATAGATTAGCACTTAAATGAAGATTAGGAACACTGGCAAGAAAGTTAGGGTACATCAGATTTGGCCATGAAATGTCCCCTTTCCCTTTGTCTTGATTTTACTAGAACAGTTTGAATTTCTAATAGCAGAATTTACACAAAAACTGGGGTAGCCTGAAATGAAATGAGGCAATATCTATGGTTCAGTGACTGATGGGAAGCCACTGGTTTACCATATCAGTCACAAGTAAAGCCTTTCTACAATTGTTTTATTTGGGTATCAGATATCTGAACACAGTAACTGTTTTGTGGTCTGAGTGTAGGGTGCTGCTGAACCCAGCTAATGTGTATATATCTTCAGTGCTTAATATTACAGCAATGGGCAACTGTCTGACGTGTAGCATTTATTTATTTATTTATTTATTTTATTTACATTTATATGCCGCCCTTCTCCGGAGACTCAGGGCGGCTTACAGTCTATGGAGCACCATGCTAAGTGCTCAGCAATAGCCTTCATTCCATTGTATATGGCTGCTTATTACTAGGGCTTTTTGGCCCCCCCAAGCGGCATTTTTACAAAGTCAGCTTATTGCCCCCAACAATCTTGGGTCCTCCATTTACCTACCCTGAGAGGATGGAAGGCTGAGTCAACCTTGAGCCTGGTGGGATTCGAGCCTGCACTAATTGCAGGCAGCTTGCACTAAGTGCTAGATGATTAACAGCCTGCACCACCAAGGCGCATGTCATTTTTGTTACTGTTTTCTGGTCTGCAGGCAAGATAACTTTGTACCTTTCATCCTCAGCCATAGGTAATTGTTTTAGGAAAGGATTTCTTCTGTTATGTAAAGTGTCAGGAAGTCTGTTAAAGAGACACAACTAGCAGTCTAATGAAAACTCAATATTGCTTTCTTCTTCCCATTTAAAAGATTTGAGGAGCTGCTTAGAAAGCATCACTTGGGTAGATGCAGTTTTTTTCCAAACTGCATCTAGATTGAACTAATAAATAAGCAAGATGTTTATTTAGTCACCTGTTCAATGTTCAGACATTTAATTGCTTATTAATCTGATTAGCCTACCAACTACACCCATTTTTATTATTTTGGGCAGAAGCCAGTAAGCAGAATGCAGAATAAAATATCTGCTTCCAATTGACATGTGAGCATTCTGAGGCCTTATTTATCTCATATATATTATTATTATTATTATATAATCCCTTCCAACTCTTCTGTTATTTCTGTTCAGCAGGCTAGAATGTATATCTAGAACTGATTTGCTAAAATTCAGCTTGTCTGCTTTAAAGCTTAAGGGTGAAACCATTATCTCCATTCAGTTACCAGGTTTTTAAAAAGAGAGAGGCATATTAATGTATTAGATTAAAATAGCTGATGGTCAGTGCTAAGGGTACCAAGGCTTTCTCCTATATAGCAGGAAGGGGTTCCAGACATATTTCTGTAACCAGGGGTGGGATCCGACGGTTAACTACCAGTTCGGTCATTTACGAGGTTTGGTGATTTACGATGTGCTTCCCTTGCACACTGCTGCACACGCTTGTAAATCGTCATCAGCATGCTGCATGCAGAGAAGCAGCCTTTCAAAAAGCCCCTTTTTCCTGCTTTTTTAACTACAGCTGTGCCTTGCACAGAAGCTGAAGTTGAAACGATCAGGAAATAAAGGTCAGGTAAGAGCCCAGGTGGGCAAAAACATCGGTTCTACAGAGGTGGACAGAACTGGTAGAAATGCACCCTGTCTATAACTGATGTGAGCAGAAGATTTAATTTCTGGTTCACTGATTGCAGATAGGAGAAATGGACTGAGCCAATAGTCCTTGACAGTCCAACCCAGTTGTTAAACAAAGCTGTCACTAAGTCCAATCACATGATCACAAATGTGCTAATGATTTTACTTAGCTTTCCTTTGTTTTACAGTGTCCAGAAAATGCTATCCCAAAGCTGGGTGAGGCCACAGGGTGAGAAAGGTTTCCAAAACTTGACTTGCAAGGAAGCCAAGTAAAAAGGGTAGATCTTACAGCCCCCTTCCCCCATTCTTCTGTCCTTTGGAATGCTCACTCCAACACTGATATAATTAGTAAGAAGAGAAATAATGTTCATATTTACATTCATTGTAGAGGAAGGAATCACAAGACAGTAAGAAGGCGTATAATAGGGAGTAGGCATTGATTTATCAGCAGGATTCTACTTCGAATAAAATATCTATGTCAATCCAGTATTAAATTCTTTGGGTGATAAAATCACCATAGGGAAAACTTGATCTTTTTCCTAAGGGAATGTCTTCCAATAGCTGACATTTTGAAGCACCAGGATATATCAATTTCTTGATTTCTCATCTATTTTCAGAAAAAAGTATGTCTGGAGCCATAAAAAGCAAGATAGATAACTACAAAACAGCTCCGTTTGACAGTAGGTTCCCCAATCAAAATCAAACACGAGGCTGCTGGCAGAACTACCTTGGTTAGTATAATTGATACATGTGAATGTTTGCGTTTCTGCATTATGGATAAGAAAAAAGACTTCATATTCTGAAATCTTTATAAAAAAGTCATATTTTTCTCTATTGAAGTAAAAATAATATATTATTTATGAAAACTTAAACATAAAAATGGTATTGCTGTCTCTTCCCCCTATATTTAAAAACATTAATTACATGATGAATAATTTCCTTGGCTTTTTTTTTTTTTTTAGTTTTTAACACAACACATTTCCTTTTTTTCTCTCCCATTTTTCTTTTGAACTTTTTTGACAGCTTGGGTTATAGCTTGCCATGGTAAAACAAAGTTTTAACTATACTGTCCCGATTGTACTAAAAAAAACCTCAGTTTTCTGAAAAACAATCTTGTTTATCTTGCATATAAGAGTCATTCCAATAGTGAGGTCAAGTGCTATATACATTTAATAAATATAAATAAATAAATATACAAGCAAGAATATTGAGTTGCGGGGAATTGATAACTTTTATTTTCTGGTTAGGCTGATGGTATAATACAATATTGAACTCCCATTTTTTCCGTAGCAACAACTGATTGGAGATTGAGAAAACACTGGGTTTGATGATGTATCACCATCATCATCAAATGTATTTGGATGTGTTGGAGGGCAGAATGTTGGGTCTTTTTTATTTCGGAGACCCAGGTGTTGGACAATACACAGCCTTGTAGATTCTTCAGGCTTATATATAATTCTGTTTTTAAGGACACTTCTAGATTAGATGCATTTTGCTCCATCATTGGCTTGAAATGTTTTTTTTTTCCCCCTCCTGGCAGATTTCCATCGCTGTGAGAAAGCTATGAATGCCAAAGGCAGTGATCCCTATGTCTGCCAGTGGTATAAAAAAGTATACTCATCCCTGTGCCCTTCTTTTTGGGTAAGTAAATTACATACGTCTGGCTAAAGCATTTTTGTACAAGAAACCAGTTGGGGGGCAAAGGAAGACGGTAAAAGATCTTTCCCTCTTCAGGGGTACAGCCATGAAGGGTCAGGCAATCTGATAACCAAAATACTTTGAAGTAAAACTCTGGAATCCCTGGCCATTAATCATGGATGTTGTAATTCCAGTACATCTGGGAAACAATTGATTACCAACTCCACCAAAAATCTCCAGAATTGTATTCAAAATACTTCTTACCCCTCTCCTTCAGGACATAATTGAGGAGTGTGTGGAAGAGTTAATGACATAACTCTTAATTGAGAAACAGTGATCCAAAGAAAATGTTCTGGTCTTTTGCAGGTTGACAACTGGGATGAACTTCGGGACAATGGCTGTTTTCCAGGCAAAATCTGATGGTCTTTTTGTCTGCCAGTAGCTCCCCTACTCAGGAAGTTGCGCTGCTGAGTCCTTTCTGTGTATGGTACAACTGAAGGATTTTTCTGAAATGGCTCTTGTCTGCTTGAGCACCTGAATCATTTAATAGTACAAAATCTTGGATATTACGCGTTCTAATAAAATGCATATTACCCATGCCTATGTTTATCCTGCTGACTCATGCTTATGTTCTACCACATGCTTTATTTATGGTAACGTTCTCAAAGAATGGGACAGATGTCATTATTGTGCTACATGTTTGTACTTTCTCACTGGACCCCTTTTGACAAGATATAAGCCTTTCAATTCATTGGGTTAAACGGCTTATATGTACATGGGAAACTTTATAGCTGCTTGTATGTTGATAACAGGACTTATTATACCAGGGTCAGCCATCTCACACCTGGTCATTTCTCAGCTACTAATCCTATGTTCTGGGCTAAGCAAGTGCGACATGAAAAATCCCCTTGCGTAGATTGCCTTGATTTCAACATTTGAATAGTTTCGTATGTCACCTCTTATCATAGGCAGCCAGTGAACAGATAAATATCTGATTTTGAAAAGGGCATCATATACCACATGGGCCTCACTCATTGTGCTAACTGTTGAGCAAGCTTAGCCAACAACTCTGTTTTATGGAGAGGAGACTGCACGCTTTAAACAGTTGAGTAAGAATATATTCAAACCTATCTCTAGGGGAAAAAATGGCATTTGGGTGCCTGCGTGTTGTGTGTTTTCTACATATTCTTAAAGGCAGTATCTACAAGAGAATCAGGCATATGTGTTGCAATGGCATCATGCAAATGATATACATGCATGGTGGCATTGGATGTCATGGTATCACTCATGCAAAATATTTTGTAATATATGCAGTGAAGTCATGATCCATATGTTATCAGTTTGAAATTTTTTAGTAAGTGTTTAGGATTATTTTAGGAAAACATTTTTGTTTAGCTTTCTTAACAATTAGAATAATTTTCAAACTTAACAAAAATTAAAAATTAGAAGATACACCACTAAAATATAATCAGAGCAAAAGTAAAATACTGTATCTGCTATAATAATACATACTTCACCTTTTTATTAGTAAAAAATGGTGCTTTTTCCCCAAAAAGACAAACCACACATTTCTGACAATATTATGCTATAATATAAAAGTTACAGTAACCTAAATGGTAATTCATCAGTTTTCCTAGTACAAAACCAGATTTAACTTGCAATAGTCTGGCTGTGGTGGGATCACTCCTCTGCATGGATGGCAATCTTGATAGATGTACTTTATTGTCGTACGTATATACACAGTATGCACATACAACAAAATTCACATAACGCCCAGAGGCCAGACCCAACACATGTACACACATAACAATCCCCAAACAGTCCCACCCATCAAAAATTCCCCGCCCCCTAAAAACAAACATTCACACAACAGACCAGGATCGGGTTCTTTGCAAATGAGTCTTTATGCAAACAAAAAGCAAAGGAAGCATATGCTTATGCCAGGAGACGCAGGAGAGTTAACAAGTTTTGTGCGCATTGACCTCAAATATGGATTTGTGAAATGACGCTATGGTTCATTCAAGCCAAATGTGAAGCATATGAAGAACGGCTGCAGGATTTGGGTTATGGCTAGTTTAAAGAAAAGAATTAGGGGTGACATGATAGCAGTATTCCAGTATTTGAGGGGCTGTCACAAAGAGGAGGGAGTCAGCTTATTTTGCAAAGCACCAGAAAGCAAGACAAGAAACAATGGAGGGAAACTAATCAAGGAGAGAAGCAACCTAGAATTAAGGAGAAACTTCCTAACAGGGAGGACAATTACCCAGTGGAACAGCTTGCCTCCAGAAGTTGTGAGTGCTTCATCACTGGAGGTTTTTAAAAAGAGACTGAATTGTCACTTGTCTGAAATGGTGTGGGATCTCCTGCTCGGAGGGGGCTGGACTAGAAGACCTCCAAGGTCCCTTCCAGCTCTATTTTATTCTATTTAAGTGACAAGACACCAGTCAGCTCATAAGAGTCGGAGAACTTTCCTTTCTGAACCGGAAGTACGCTCTAGGAAAGGCTTGCTTGATCTTCCGCTAGAAAGACGAAGAGGCTCAGGAAGTTATCCTGTGATCACTTAACTGTGCGCCGGAAAGAAGAGAAAGTCGGCATCGGACGCTACTAGAGTAACTGGGCCGGACTGAAGAAGTCGAGCCATGGCGGCTCCTGCTATGCCGCCGCCGCCGCCGCCGCCCGGAGCCCCCCCTGGGGTGCCGGGAGGGGCTCCTGGGCAAGGAGCAGTGGTGGCGACGGGAGGCGCGAAAAGCGGCGAGGAGAGACTGAAGGAAATGGAAGCCGAGATGGCCTTGTGAGTAGAGAGGCCCGAGGAGCTTGGAGTATTCCGGGGGGTTGTGCAAAACCTCCTTTGAATGGAGCCCAGCCTTTCGGGTGACCTCGAATTACGTGCATTCCAATAATCCCCAATTCTGAGACGTGTTTCCCGGGTTTATGGCATCTATAGCCCCAAATATGGGTCAGATTGTTGATAGACAGACTGACAGACAGACGATAGAAATGATAGATAATAGATAGCTAGATGGACATGTTAGATTGATAATAGATTGATAGATGATAGATTGATGATAGATACATAGAGATAGATACCTTAGATACCATGGATGGATGGATGGATGGATAGCTTGATGATAGATAATAAATGATAGCGAGATTGACAGATGATCGATCGATGATAGATGGATTGATAGATTAATGATATGTGTGTGTGTGTATATATATAGATGATAGATAGATAAATGATAGGTACAATATAGATACCTTAGATATGATAGATAGATAGATAGATAGATAGATAGATAGATAGATAGATAGATAGATAATAAGTACAATATAGATACGGACAGATGGATGGACGGACGGACACAGACAGATAGATAGATACCGATAGATAACAATACTTCATTGACCAAGCGTGATAGGCACACAAGGAAGTTATCTCTGGGGCACAAGTGCTCAGTGTACATAAAAAACAACAAAGTAATAATCATTAATATCAAAGTAATAATAACCATAATGATCATACCAATAAGAGAAGTTGTGGAACATATGAAAAGGATAAAATAAAGCAGCCATACCACATGGGTAAATATACCTAGACATAATACATAAAAATGTAAACATAACATACTACTATGGGCATTAGAGCCTTTTGCAGGGTCTTTGTATAATGTGTCCAAAATAGGATAATTTGAGTTTGGATTCATTTGTTTGATGGTCCATTGGTTTGTTTTCTTGGTTGTCCAAGGTCCTTTTCCTATCCTGCTTTCTTAGAGTGTTACCAGGAATACTGTGACTTGCACGATTCTAATCTGATCTTTGTAAGTATAGATGCATCACAGAATCTGGGTATCTTTTCCAGGCTTTTAATAGTTTTTCCACCACATACTTGTGGTGGTGTGTTTCTTGACTGTTTGTTCTTTTTCTGTTGATGTTAAAAGGCAGAAGGTCTCCACCACTTAAGTATCTTTGCTGCCAATTCTAAGCCTGGTTGTGCTACATGTTATCATTAATTTGGTTTTGTTTATGTTTAATTTTAGTCCCATGCTCTTTGACTTGGGGGAACAGTGAAAAATTGAGTATTTATTTTGCCTGTAGTTTTGAATGTTTTGAAACTTGGAGAAAAGCCAGATGAGCATCCTAGGAAACTTGAGTTGGGAATATACAACAGCTTTGATAAGCTGTCTGAGTATTTATCCCTAGTATTTCCCAGTTTAGATAAAGGCTCAAAATCTCCCCCCCCCCCCCCGCCCTCTTTCTGTTTGACGTTTTGTTTCTCTATGGACCATTCACAGACTTTCATAGTTTAATAGGAACTTAATTCTGTTTTTATGTATCCTTCAGGGAAGTAATATAAATCTAATCAGGGAATAAAGCCTGATTCTAATTGCTGTTGAGATGAAAGTGAAGTGTTTGAACATTCAAAAATGTAATCTGCCTCCTGATAATTACTTCCAGGTTTGAGCAGGAAGTGCTTGGAGCTCCTGTCTCTCTGCCTCCTGTTGCCTCTGTGGTAGAAGCTGTGCCGGTTGCTCTAGCAGTACCAGCGGTAACTGCAGTGCCCCCGGTTCCCGTCATCCGACCCATCATTGCTACTAACACTTACCAACAGGTGAGCAGTTTGTTTAATTGTATTCTTTGTAATGCTGTGTGCTAGAATGTTTCCAGTGGAATATTTAAAATCAGTACTATATTGTCTTTGACACTGTAAATTTTTGTACATGACTATTCATCTGATTTTGTTGCCATTTTTCATTTTGTTATCCTCGTGCCCTCCAGGTCCAGCAGAGTTTGGAAGCCCGAGCAGCAGCAGCTGCCACAGTAGTTGCCCCTATTGTGGCTCCTCCAGTGCCATTTGTAGGCCCAGGTATGGTCAGTTCCAAAGAGTTTGGCTAAACAATCATATTCCTGTCCCCACATTAACTTCAGCAGAGTCTTTAAGTGAGAAAGATATTTATTTCTGAAAGAATAGAGGTGCCTCACTCCAGTTTAAGTAATATTGTTTATTATACTCGAGAAACTCTTGATTTTGATTCTTAGAATATTGTTTCCAAAATATTGATTTAAGGAAACCCTAAAAGAAGAGGGGGGGAAAGTATTAGGATAAATCCAACTTAAGAGCTGAAAATAGTGATGACCCTGTGCTATAAATGTGCTGAAACAAATAGTTTTCATCTGGTTTAAGACAGGTTAAAGACAGAGATAGCGTATTTGAAATGAAGCAGAGATGTTTATATTCTCAGCAATTGCCACTGAAGCGGAACATGTCTAATAGGCCTCTTCAACAGAATCAACACTTGGAAGGATGCCATTCTTTTAAGCATCTTGGTCCCAAGTTATTTATAATAGTTTTCCTTGACTAGGTCCATTGGACTACAGTTTTCATAATCTCAGCCATTTGGATTATGTGAGCTGGGGAATCTGATTATTGTACTCCAGCATATTGGCAGAAACTTGGTTTGGGGAAGACCCATGTAAAGGTTTTAAAGTAATAAACAGCATTACAAATTGAGCCATTGAGCAGATTTGAGGGGATGCAAAAAAAGTGTCTCTCTCGTGCCATAGATCAGGAGTCTCCAACCTTGGCAGCTTCACTGGCTGAGAAACTCTTGAGAGTTGAAGTCCACAAGTCTTAAAGTTGCCAAGGTTAGAGACCTATGCCATAGATGACAACATAAGATGAACTGTGTAGGGCAAATACACTACTTTCTACTCCAGGAATTTAACCTTTCTTCTGTCCTGCCCGACAGTTCTGTTGTACACGCATTCTCCATCAAGTTTTGATTTGTGCGGTAACGTGGTTACAAAAAGCAAGGTGGACTGCAACGGAATGATCAGACAGTCCCCATTCCTCCTCCTCTACACCTTACTTAGGAACCAAGTAGGTGTCAGAGCTCGGCAACCCTCTTCTCTGTTCCCAATATACAATCTCATTGAACTGCAGGAAGAGTTGAGTTTTCCACTCCTCCAGTAGGCTAAGAAAATTCCTTATAAAATAGAAACCATTTGCTTTCAGAATGAGAGTTTTCAAAGCGGTTTTTTTCCCCTCTTCCAGCAGTTCCCCCACAACGCCCTCCCATCCTCCGACCGACCTTTGTGCCTCATGTCTTACAGCGGGCAGGTAAGCTTTCCTTTTCCTTTTTAAGCCCAGTGGATGGCCAGAGCCTCTGTCTTTCTACCACTGTCTTTTTTTTTTTTTTAAGGTGGCCCCCGACCCATGGCGATGCGCCCACCACATCACCAGCCCATGGTAGGCCCCCCGATGCCTGGCCCTCAAGGGCCCCCGATACTGATGGGTCCACCAATGCAGAGAGCACCTGGCCCACCCCTTGGGAGCATAGGACCAATGCGACCTGGTCCCCCAGTAAGTATCTTTCTCTTTTAGAGCAGGGAGGGGACCAGAAACTGTGCCAGGTTTTGAGACCAGTTATAAGGGGTTTGGAATTATATAGAGAGGGTTTGTCAGTATACATTTAAAAAGCAATATGTATATAAGTGTAGAACAGCCCTCTTTTTAATATCTGTTGATTGACTGACACTGTCAAAGGAGCTGCAGATGTATTGACTGGTGCGTCTTATACTTATATGGCTGCCCACCTCACAAGAACCCAACGTCTATATTATCTACATATGAATTTATTTTTATTTTTTTACTGGCATTAAGAAATCTGAGTGTAATTCCGCATGCTCAAGATTTAGTCTGCTGTTTAAGACTTGAATTGTATTGGATGTTTAACTCCTTAAATGTAAAAAACTTTGGTTTTTTTTAAATTAAAGGATATTTCTTCTACAGTTTAATTGTTTTCACGTTTTTTCTCTTTATACTGTGTCTCATTAAACTTGTTTTTCTTTTTGGTTACATTCAAAAAAGGAGTAAACCATTTTTAAAACAAGAGTTTATGGAGCATATTGTGACGGTGTTCTGCTCCTTCTTGACCAGGTGGGGCCAGGCATTCCCGTTGGCCCTTTGGCTCCACTGGTGCCTGTTCCTCGGCCGGTGGTGGCCCCTCCGAAAGTCAACCCCACAGTCATCCAGGCGGCTCCTACGGTATATTCTTCTCCACCAGTTAAAAAACAAGAGGTTAGTGAGTCTGGTTAAATTTATACTCAAGTCTGTTCTCCTTCGCCTCCAAGGAGGCAAACCACTTGGAACCAATGAGCTTCCTTAGGGCAAGGTTTCCCAAACTTGGCTGGAGAATTCTGGGAGTTGAAGTCCACAAGTCTTAAAGTTGCCAAGTTTGGAGACTTCTGCCTTAGGGGATCATAGGAAAACATGGTCTCCAGTAAGTGCTTGGCTCCTGAGCCTCACTGGCCTCTTCTCTCTGCTTGTGTAGGAGGAACATCGAGAGCCTCTGCCACCTGTGGTGGAGGAGAAAGAACCAGCTGGGGCTGAGGAGCCCGTGATAGGCCCAAGTATGCCAGAAACAGACCTGATCCCAGTCGTGGACTCTCGGCTACCATCACTACGTGGGCATGACCTGGCACCTGCACGAGGGAAGCGGCCCCGAGGAGCTGATGCTGGATTTGTTCCCGTAGAGGTAATAAACAGTGGTCATTTCTTCATAAAGCCAATGAGTAGTCTTTTCTTGTTTTGTCTTATTTTCATGTTTTTCTTCAGTTTTTAGCTGTTGAGAGCTAAGTATTTCTGGGATGGAGGGAGCAGGAAGGGGAAGAGATATAGACCACCGCACCACCATGAGCCGTGGTGGCGCAATGATTAGAATGCAGTACTGCAGGCTACTTCTGCTGACTATTGGCTGACTGCAATTTAGCAGATCGAATCTCACCAGGCTCAAGGTTGACTCAGCCTTTCACTCTTCCGAGATGGGTAAAATGAGGACCCGGATTGTTCGGGGCAAGAGGCTGACTTCACACAACCTCTTGGAATGAGTCAGTTGGGTGTGGTAGTTCAGGAGCTAGACTAGAAATCAAGAGACTTAGGCACGAAAGCCGGCTGGAAGACTTTTGCCTTCTCTCTCAGCCCAACTGATGATAAAAAATAACAATGATGCAAGTTCACCATTTGGCTTAGCCTCAGGAGTGATGCTTCCTTAGTGAGGCTGAAGGCGTTTATATAATATGTAAGAGAGAACCGTAAATTTTAGAGGAGGAACCATAAAATTGTAATAATCTGTTAAAAAAAAGATTGGAAGTCATATTTCTTAACTTTAGTCTTTCTCTCTTTTTAAAATCTTTGTTTGTTTGTTTTCTTTTACTCTTTGAAAATTTTAAAACAAATGTAAATAAATGAAAAAAGGAGTGAACCTCATTGGTATGAAAAGGCAGAGTCTAAAATCTTGGGCAGCTAAATGATTAAACTCAAAGGCCACCAGCACAGGTGCTTATTAATATGCTGCAGGAACGGACACTGTATGAGGACAAAAGGACTTTGCTGATCATGAGAAGCATCCTTCCAGCCTTAGGCTTCCTGTTCTTAGACTAGCTAGAGAAATGCCAACTAAGCAGGGGTTAATACCCCAGAAGCTAAAGCCTTAGATTAACTAATTGTCACTGTATTGTGTGAATGAGCCTGAGGGTCAGGACTCCTAACGAATAGCCTGAGAT
The DNA here is from genome assembly GCA_023653725.1 of Bungarus multicinctus. NCBI lineage: Eukaryota > Metazoa > Chordata > Lepidosauria > Squamata > Elapidae > Bungarus > Bungarus multicinctus. The sequence continues at coordinate 9,674,407 of CM042835.1, read as the reverse complement.
AGGTAGGAGTTGGTGAGAAAAAGAGCAGTGAGAAAGGGTGCCTTTTTTTTTTCTTCATGTGTTGTTTACTCTCTAGACTGCTGGGCCAAGGACAGCTTTCAGTTTCAGACTTGCTGTTCAACACAGGTTAAGTAATTGACATGTTCCTCTTTGCCCCCTAGCCGGTCATGGAGAGCACGCCTGAAGACAAGAAGAAGACGAAGCAGGAGAAATTGAAGCGTTGCATCCGTACTGCTGCTGGGACCTGCTGGGAAGACCCTAGCCTTCTTGAATGGGATCCTGGTGAGCATCCAACTAGAGTGGGCCAGTGGGTAGACTGTGGGTGTTGAGGCCATGATTTTTTTCTCAAGCCTAATATTGGCATCCTACGTTTCTCCATTGACTGGCGTTTGTCAAATGTATGAACTGGTAAACACCTTCAGAGTCTCCCGGTATAACCCAGCCTGTGTATCAAACCAAGTCAGAACGTGTGAGTCTGGAATAAACCATCCTCTTTGAGATTTTGTTGGTTTGTTTTGGTGCCACTGAGTCAGTGTTGGCAAGTCCCTGCAATTTTCTTGCCGAGGTTTTCGGAAGTGGTCTGCTTCTAGGACTGAGAGAGAAGGACTTGGCTCAAGGATACCCAGCTGACTTAGGGCCCAAAGCAGGAGTAAAACTCCTGGTTTCTAGCTTGGTGCCCGAATCATTACACTAAATTGACTCTTTTGAGATTGGCTTCAGGAAGCTTCCCCCCCCCCCCCCAAAACAAAAGATTCCTCTTCTGGAGAGGCAAAAACTATGTTAAATTACAAAAGAATTCCTTGACATTCTGATACATGTCACCTTTTATGTATGCACATTGAAGGTTTTCTGTTGTCTTGACTAAGCAAGGACCCTGCATTATCCATCCATCCATCCTTCCTTCCTTTCCTTTTCTTTCCTTTCCTTCTTTTCCTTCCTTCCTTCCTTCCTTCCCTCCCTCCATTTGTACCTTCCTTCCTTCCCTTCCCCCCCCTCCCTTCCCCTTCTTCCTTCTTTCTTTCTTCCTTCCTTCCTTCCTAGATGACTTCCGGATTTTCTGTGGTGACTTGGGCAACGAGGTGAACGACGACATCCTGGCCCGTGCCTTCAGCCGCTACCCATCTTTCCTAAAGGCCAAAGTCATCCGGGACAAGCGCACGGGCAAAACCAAAGGCTACGGCTTTGTCAGCTTCAAAGACCCCAACGACTATGTCCGCGCTATGCGGGAAATGAATGGTGAGTGTGAGGTTCCCCGTTTATTGACGGTGAGGGTGGAGCCGTCCATTTCATCCTGAGAGGATATCCTGCTCAGTCCCATTGAAGTGGAGAAAACAGATTCAACTCCCAGCTAAAAATGAAGGAACCAGTGATTTAAAAAAAATGTCCTGTCTTTCGAGGCAGGGCAAGAAAACCCAAAACATCAACTGGCTGCTAAGTCCAACCACGACTTAACTCCCAATCTGAAGTATAGCTCCATCAAAAGTCTGCTTGAAAAAGAAAAGACGTTTGTGCTAAATTGCATTTGTTCCATTTTAGGGAATTCAAGTCAATTCCCAAAGTGTTGTTATTCTTTAATGACTGTGGTCCCTACATAAGAATAAAATAGGATTTGTTGAACTGGCTGATGAAATGCACCGCTGTAGCCCAAGTGACCTCTAAACCGTTAATAATAGTTTCACAACGTCAGTAGCAAAGATAATATAACAGATAACTCCAAATGAAATAAACCACACAATCATTTGGGTGTAATATGTGAACTCAGCTAACCTAGTTATGTGGATAAATTACATTTGCCAGCTTCATCCCAATACCCTCCAAGTAATTGTTGGATTTCCCTCCCCCTTATAGCTGCCCTTAGATTTTAGGGTACTTCCATCCCAGGATAACATGAGCTTGCCTTAATACCTGGCTTCAGGAGACAGGTTATTGTGACCAAGGCTTATGGAGACACTAACAAACACACGTTAGTCCCCAAACCCTTTTTTCTTTATTTCAACGGCTGTGAATTTTAGTCATTCACAGCCCGTAATGAGTCTGAAAACATTTGTAAATAGTCCCATGGAAGTCTGCCCAAGTTCTTCAGGATAAACATGCACCTTTATTTTCCTTAAAACGACTAAATGTCCCATTAGCTATATGAGGCCAAAACGAAACACAAATTCAACACCGAGCTTCAGGTTTCAAACCGACCAGTTCGAACAAAGTTTCTTCCTGCAAAGATTCCTGTCCCTTTGCTCCTCCTTTATGTCTTATGGGAGGGCCAATCACCTCCCAGCTTTACTCCCGAGTCGCTCCTTTTGTCTGAACTGTTCTTACCTTCTGGCAGCTCTGCGCATGCGCGCACTGGAAACAGGCTCCTGCTGTTCCTCTGCCTCGCTGATGTTAGATTCTGGAGGTTCCGGAGTCAGCACATAACTCCCAGATGCCCCTGGCCCCATCTCTGTGTTAGACACAGATCCCTCATCCAATTCTCCCCAGACTCCTGGACTGGCCCATGTTCTTCCCCACTGTCCGACTCTGCTACCATCTCCGCAGGCTGCCGACAGACCACAAAACAGGCATCCTATTAAACGTCCCCACCTTCACACTATTTCTTGTTCTTTCGTGGCAGGAAAATACGTGGGCAGCCGGCCCATTAAACTGCGCAAGAGCATGTGGAAGGACCGCAACATCGACATTGTGCGCAAGAAACAGAAAGAGAAGAAGAAGCTGGGCCTCAGGTAACGGGACAGCTGTCGCTGGGGCTGTGCTTCAACCATCCCCCGAAGCTGAGGAACTGAGTTACGGGCCTGCTGGAGAAGATGCAGATGTTGGGAACTTGGGCAGAGGAGCGGGGCTTGGGATAGCACAGTCCCCATCCCTGGCCTGAGGCTCACCTGCATGGAGGCGTTGTGTGCTTTGCACCCCGTTCCCTAGACTTAACTGGCTTTCCTGGTTTTGATAGCAGGAACCACAACTTGTAGAGTCTTCTGGGTTTATTTTGAGGGGAAATAACTTTTGTGCTGAGTCAATAAATTTATGCTTCTTTTTTTACTACATTTAATTCTTCTTGTTATCTTTCCCTTACCGAAAGCATCTTGTTTCCTTGTGGCCATCTTGATTTTCGGAGTGGTGGTGGTAAGAGTCTGCTTATAGATTGGATATTTCCAGAGACAGTCAGTTGTTGGGGAAATCAAGGGAAAGAGTTTGGTGGCCTTTGGAATCCTGCTTGTAGGTTTCCCAGAGCAGTCTGGTCACCCTTTGTAGTAAATAGGGTGCTGGACCAAACATGACCGGAATACAACTTTCGTATTAATTCTAGAAGTTTGCAAAATGTTATTTTCTGGAGCATCCCAGAGCTCTGTTTGAAATTGGGTAGATTCCAACGTGAGCCTATTCCAAGTATTGCTGAAGTCAGACTCGCTTCCTAGAATACTCGGATTACCCCGTAATAGAATGTTTCCTTACTTGTTATGTGTTAAGCATATTGGTGAGCAATGTTGTCTGCAACGTTGAATCCCTTTTTTAAAGATCCTTGGAGTATTTAACTTGATCAGAATACACAAACACTATTCTTCCTGGAAAGGTCATACTAGGACTTAATTCACACATCACACTAAAGCACAGTTACTGGTTTTACACAAATGCTAACGCACAATCCGACAAATAGTTTGGAGCTAAGTAAATGATATGAAAGTGGTAGGGATCAATGGTGGGGGTTGAATTTTTTTACTACCAGTTCTGTGGGCATGGCCTGGTGGGCGTGACGTGGCTTGGTGGGTGTGGCAGGGGAAAGGATACTGTAAAATCCCCTTTCCCTCCTCACCCCACTGACCTGCTTTCCAGCTCCATTCTCCTGTGCAGGGCAACAAAAGAAGACTCAACCAATCAGCTGGGACTCAATGGGAGGCAGAGAAGAGATGGGGTCAGGGCCAGTCAGAGGTGGGATTTGCCAGTTCTCTGAACTACTCAAAATTTCCGCTACCGGCTCTCCAGAACTGGTCAGAACCTGCTGAATACCACCTCTGTTAGGGATATAGTACCCTTGTAGCTTTGGCCAGGTTGCATTGTACTCTGGGAACGTTGAAGAAAAATCTATAGGTTCTGTAGCCCCTCATTTTTCAGCTGTCTTGTGTGAGCTGTGCTGTTGACTCTGGCCATCCACAGCATGGCATACCTAGTTAAAAGAATTAGGCGGTAGTAAGGGTCCAGTTGAAATGGACAGAAAAACGGCTGCAATCCTTCTCCACCTTCCAAGAGAAAAGACTGAGGTTGGGGACAGGAAGCATGGATTAGTGTTCAGCTGAATACAGATTTGTCAAATGCAGACTTGTCTGCGTTTATCGGAGAAACGGTAGACAATAGAAAATGTTTGTTGTTTTGAGTGAGAAGGGGAGCTTTTTGAGTGAGGGTGGGGGTCAGAAGGGAAGCAGCCACCCTCCCCCCCTCCCTCCCCCCAGCTGTGGCTGCTGCATTGTTCTTTCTCTTTGTGCTCTGCGTGTCTTAGAGGAGGTGTTTGTATTATCCTGGGGCTGAGCAAACAGGAAAAACAGCCAAAGAGCAGGAAGCAGATGGGAGAAGCTTGGAAAAGCAGGAGCTTTGACCCTAATTGGGGAGGAGAGTTATGGGGGCAGGCAGCAGCTGTTCAGACAGATGAAATTCCATTGACCAAACAAATAAGTAAGCAGGAGGTGGAAGGGGTTGAAAAATTACAAAAAGCTCCCAAAATTTCCTTTAGGCTTAACCAGCTCTTAAAGAAATGCGAAGCTGCTTCAGAAGGTGTTCAGATATAGTGAGAGAGGCATGTTTTTTTTTTTAAATAAAACCAGAAAACAGTTCCTGATTTTTGCAAGTCTCCAAATAAGGTGGTTTTCCCCACATCTCAGCTGACAGAGGTGGTATCTCTTTTCTTTTAGCCAGCAATCTATGAGTAGACTTGGGAAATTCTTCGTTGTGAAAATTTGGGTCAAGTCAGCTTTCTTGACTACAGATTGCCCACAATTCTTGTATTTCTGTACAATGCAAACTGAGATTATGTCTTAACCAGATCGTGTAAGCCCTCCCAAAGTCTCCAGGTAGAAGTTTCTATGAGCTTTAGTGCCTTCCTACCAACTGGGATTATATCCTTAAGCCAGTGTTTAAACTTTTTAAACCTAATTAAAAAAAACCTTTTTAAATCCTTAAACCAGTATTTATCTTTAAACTTTGGGAACTTGAAGATGCTTGGACTTCAACTCCAGGGTTGGCTGGGGAATTCTGGGAGTTGAAGTCCACACATTTTTAAAAGTTCCCAAAATGGAGCAATACTGGTTTAGGTGGAAGGCTTTAGGGAAATAGTTTTGAGGATTAAATCTGAAAGAGTCTCAAGAATGGATGGGTACCTCTTTTTTTTTAACTTACTGACTCATACCTGCCTTATCCTTGGTCTGCAAAGCCTTCTCTCTGGTCAACCCTACCTGTAAGGTATGAAGGCCAGTGAATGAAGAAATGAAAGCACTTTTATTGGGATTTCGTGGTTTACTGAGCTCGGCATTTTACCTTATAGAGACATTTCTTTTCTCAATAACTTCAGTGGCTTAAGTTCAGCATAGGTAAGAATGCCAACCTCACAAAGAGCTAAGGTTTATATGAGCTATGTTTATTTTCCATTATCATACCAATTGAAAGATTACCAGGCCGTGGTGATGCAGGGGTTAGAATGCAGTAATGCAGGCTAAACTCTGCCCGCAGCCTGGAGTTCGATCCTCCTCAGCTCAAAGTTAACGCAGCTTTCTATCCTTCCAAGATTGGTAAAACGAAGAGCCAGATTGTTGGGGGCAATAGGTTGACCCTGTAAACTGCTTAGAGAGGGCTGTAAAGCACTCTGAAGCAGTATAGAAGTCTTAAGTGCCAGTGCTATTAATGAGGTTCCTCATTGGCAGCGCCTGCAGCAAACCTCAATTGAGGCCAAAACAATGTGTCCCAGCATCACAGAAGTCTACCGCTCCCCCTTTGTGTCCTAACATCTGGCACAAATCCATTACTTGCAACATTTAAGGATGTCGTACATTGTAGTCCTTGCACTTTCACAGTGGGGCACATTCTCCACATTCCTTCAAGACTGTTTTCCCCACCGTTTTCCCCTGTGTTCCTGTGACTTCCCCCATCAAATCCACAGAGCTCCATCTGTTCAATCACAACGCAACTTTTAATATACAGCAAACAAGTACAAAACGATGGAGTTCTAGAATAGAGAAGTGTGGGTTTGGTTGCATTGGAGAGGGGAAAATATTCACAAAGGTTTTAAGTGCAGTACTGTACATCTTCGTGTTGCAGAAGGTCATTAGAATCGCTGCAGACGTGATTTTGTGGGCTGCAGGCACTATCCCTTGGGGGGGGGTGAGGTTTCCTATTCAGGTAGTCCTTGACTTGCAACCATCCATTTGATTACCCAAAGTTACAACAGCACCTGCAATCTGTCTTGGACAGCGGTGCATTCTCATTAGAGATTCTCAGAGCGGGACAGTATCTAGTCTGAGCTGCAGGTGCAAGATTTATACACTGAATAGGGTTTGTCTAGATGGCTTTTAAGGCCCCTTTCAGATCCATCATTTAATACCAAGAGTCTTCAAACTTGGCAAGTTTAAGACTTGTGGACTTCAACTCCCAGAATTCCTGAGCTAACATGACTGGAAGAGGAATTCTGGGAGTTGAAGCCCACAAGTCTTAAAGCTGTCAAGTTTGAAGACCCCCTGATTTAATGGTTTTAGAGAAGCTTTCGATGAAATGGGATACAGCAGGACACATTGGTATGTGAGCGGTAACCTTCCCCCTTTGCTCTACTACACCAGTGTTTCTGAACTTCAGCTTCTTTAAGAAATGTGCACTTCAACTCCCAGAATTCCCCAGCCAACGTGCTGGGAATGGTGAATTCTGGGAGTTGAAGTCCACGTGTCTGAAAGATGCAGAGGTTGGGAAATACTATCCTATTGGAGCAAGATCCTTTAGTCTCTATACCCACTTGTTACACCATCACTACCTGACTATTTGACTTGATACCCATAGGATCATAGAGTACTATGCTACTGCAGCCTCGAGGTGGTGGATTCCAGTGTGTATAATAATAAAGATGAGGTATTCCTATAAATAGAAAGCTAGCACAGTAACAGTACTGTTAGTTTTGAATTTGCAGGTAGCTCTTTCTAGGGAGGAACATCTGAAACCATTTTTTTCCTCTGTTTAATCCACCCTACAGCTTCAGTAGTTTATATGCTTATTGTGTGTCTATTGAGCCATCCGTGTTATGAGTGAAAGGAGTTCAGAATCCATTCACCCTGTTGTCACCATCGGAAAAGTTCTGGAATTCCAAGGAGAATTACACTTTATAAGAGCAAATAGAACTGTAGTTACTTTTTGCTTCTTTCTTTCCCCAAGAACTTCAATCTTTGCCAGTCTGGGCCAATTGAGCAACAATCCCCATGATTCCAAAAGAATAAACATTTTAACTAGCTAGCTGGGAATTATGGGCCTCTTAGGTCCACTCTTAGGTTAGAGTATAGGTGGTTAGAAAAAAAAATCAGAAAATCTCCCTTAAATACTTAGGGACATACTGGTTTTAAATGGAGAAAGGTTCCTGGAATTCTTGCTATCCCCCCATACGTTTTAATAAACCTGGCTAAAGAAAACTCTGAACTATAATTTTTCAGGTTTTGGCAGCTCCCCAAAGCTTCCCAGTACTGCAACTTAAGTATTTTAATGGCTCACAGCAGCACTAGAAGAAAATTGTGGACATTTGGGCCAGACTAGGACTTCGACTTCTAAAAAGATTAAAAATGACTGTAATGCAATAGCTACGGTAATGTTTCTCAACCTGGGCAACTTGAAGATGAGTAAACATCAATTCCCAGAATTCCCCAGTCAGGATGCATGGTGTGTGTGTGTGAGGGGGGGTGAGTGAGGGATTCTGGGAGTTGAAGTCCACACAACTTCAAGTTGTCAAGATTGAGGAACCCTGGTCTAAAGTGAGAACTTCATCCTTGCCACTACTTCATATACAAAGAAACACACCACTCCTCCTGCCATAATGTACATGGTGTAATACTAGATGGGGGTGTGGGGTGTGTGGAGGAATTAAGCAAGCTGAGGCAACTCATCTGTGTCTCCTATAATTCTGAGAGCCGGGCTATCTCTGCAAAATTCAGGCGAAGATGGCGCAAAATCTGGCTGGCAAAGTCTTCCAGTTTAAGTCCAGGAATGGATTAGATGATCACAACATTGTTTTTTGGTAGCGCAGAAGAACAGCGCCTGCTGGTGGCAGGGAGTGGTACTGCTCTCCCACCCCCACCCTCTTTATGCATGATGGCCACGGAATACGTTCAAGGTGATACTCCCTGTATTTCACTTTCTGGGTGCGGTGGATGTTTGTATAATGAAATCTCCTGGTAGAGAAGTTCAGGTATCTCCAGGACTTTCTGGAGGTTAGAAGAAAGAGCCCAAGTGGTTGGTAGCTTGCCTGGACACAGCGGGGTTCTGATAGAGGTTTCCCCCTGTGGAATTCCAATACGGGGCAGGCGGGCCGAAAAAACCCTGAGGATGAGGCGGGCATCTGCGTACTATGGCCCAGGCCGAAGCCCACCTTCTGCTGGTGGTAGGGAGGCAGGTAAGGCAGTTCCGTATGGTGGTACTTGTAAAGGGTCGGCTCGCCGGGCTGCCCCTGCTGGGCTTGGTTGATGCCCTGGAAGTCGAACTTGTAGGCGTAGCGTTTGCCGTGCACCTTGGTCATGATGTTTTTGTCGTAGTAGTAGCGCAGCGCCCGGCTCAGCTTGTCATAGTTCATGTTGGGCTTGCTCTTGCGCTCGCCCCAACGTCGCGCCACTTCGTCGGGATCCGTCATCTTGAACTCACCGTTGGTCCCCTCCCAGGTGATGCAGCTGGCATTGTTGCTGTCCGAGAGCAACTCCAGGAGGAATTGCCACAGCTGGATCTGGCCGCTACCTGTCGGAGAGACAGAACAACTGTTTTGAGCGTCAACCTCAGCTTGGTCCTGGGATGACCGAGGCGCTTGCACTCCTCCAACACACCTTCTGTGGGGCCAAGAGAGTTCTTAGGGGGCTAGCTGGCAACTTTGGCAAGTAGACCAGACAAGAAACGCAACCAGATGAGCTCATTCTACTTTATTTTAAATTCTACATGAACAAAACCTTGCAAGTCTGAAAGTGGAATTGTCCCACCATCTATCGGTGGGTGAAATCTCCCATTCCATTCCTTTTCCAGGCCGAGAGAAGGCATTCCTTCTCCGGTCTGATCGCTGGATGCTAAATGCTGCACCCCCTCCCCGCCCAGGACAAAAGATGGATGGCTCACCTGGGTTTGCCAAGCGGCTGCTAGTGGGCCCAAGGACTTGGTATGGATCTACTGGGAAGAAGAAGGAAATAAGAGGAGCTAGAATTGGATGCAATTGAGTGAATTGGGTGCATCGGGAGGATTTCCCTCTCCATCTCTTCCCCATATTTGGAAGAGCTCACAAATTCTCTCTCCTAGCCCTGTCCTAGTTGCTACGATAGCTCCCTGATTCGGGCTACAATCCAGTAGACAAGTTGCAACCGACAGAACTGAAGTCTTACGTGGCTCTACCTTCTGGCTTATCAAACTTGCTTTCTGGGAGCAGGGAATACAGGTAATTAACTAACCCTTTCCCCTCTCCAGATCAAATGTTACAGCCCAAACATATAATTAACTCAAGAAATGAGTGCTTTATTCTCCTTGCCATACTTCTGGATTAGCAGCTAATTTCAAAGCAGTTAATTTGCTCCCAAGATTGGGGTGGGGGCGAAGCACAAACAAGCTGTTCCCCTGCATGGCCAGGCACAGAAGTATTTGCCTTATGCATTGTGCCCCTGGCAAAGGCAGAGCAATGCAGTCTGATGGGAAACACCAAAGAAAAGCAGAAGATGGTGGAGGACAGGGGGCCAGAGGTATTGGCCTACCAGGTGCCATGCGTGTAGAATCCGGGATCCGGCTCACGGTTTGGATCTGCGGTGGGGAACCTTCAAAGTGGAAGATGAAAATAAGCAGAACTGAGTGGCAGCTATGATGCCATTCCTTTAGTAAGGGATGTCCCGATATCCCCACTGCTTGGGTGGGAAGCCAAGCAGGATCAGACCAAGAGTCCTTTCAATCTACCCACCTGTACATTATAGAGGAACCAAAGAAATCCATGTGCAGGACATGAATGCATTAAGGTTATTGCATTCATGGTCCTCATTAACAAATGAGCACTGAATGTGAGATTATAAATTCCAGTTCTGGAATGAAAGTAGAAGCTCAATGGTACAGCATTGCTTCACTCCAATTTCGGGGGGTGGATATGGTTATACAACCCACCAGTCCAGTGTTATTCAACCTTGACAAATTTTAACATGTGTTGGACATTGCTGCCTTGGGAATTCTGAGATTCTAAGTCCACACATGTTAAAGTTGTCAAGCAGACTACAAACCAATCATATGACACAGAGAGAGAGAGAGAGACTCAGACTTCCTGACAGAGTTCACACAATACCTTCAATCAGCTCAGTTAAAAGACAGGGTGCTTACATTCACACATGCATACATACTTTGGATTAGTGTTAGTCTTAACTTGCTCATTTGTATCCCAGCACGCCACCCAAACCAAGCCTGTTTCCTTCGATTATGGGTCAAAATGTTCTGCAAATAAAGGCTGTAGCTTAATTCAATAATCAGATCAAGTATGTTGTGTGATCACAGTTTGTATCATAAGAAACAGCCGCTGAACCTAATGGCTTCCTTGGCAGATTCTCTTTGAAAAACTATCTAAATTCAGTCTCTCTTGAAGAGCACCAAGTGCACATTAGACAACTCCAGAATTTAGTCTGATTTTATTTTACTTTCCTCAATATGCCCAGACATACACAGTGCAATGATTAGGTCCACACAAGCTACCTAACTCCACTGTTAGTGGAGTTAACTGGTGTCAACCTAGACATAAACTTATCTCACACAGGCTAAGCCTTGATCTGGTTCATGGAACAAACAATCATTGACTGAGTTTGCATAACAAAATCCTGGGACATGGCTTGCAAATCATAGTAGTCAGATTGGCACATTAGCAATAGCACAGCAATAGCACTTAGGCTTATATACCGCTTCACAGTGCTTTACAGCCCCCTCTAAGCGGTTGACAGACTCAGCCTATGGCCCCCAACCATCTGGGTCCTCATTTTACCCACCTGGGAAGGAAGGAAGGCTGAGTCAACCTTGAGCCTGGTGGGATTCGAACTGCCAAATTGCAGGCAACCGGCAATCTATAAAAGTAGCCTGCAGTACTGTATTCTAACCACTGCTCTTTACACTAAACCAAACCTAAATAAATCACAGGATGATATAATTCAAGGTGTATGAGTGAAATTAGGAGCTGTACCTTTGGGAGTGGTGTTTACTGTGCTGCTGCCCCAGCTGCTTCTTCGGATTTCATCATATGTAGATTCTACATCAAATGAAGAGCGAAGATGACATATTAGGCAAAACAAAAACAAAACCAACCCCCCCCCCCATTTAGATCAGTGTTTCTCAACCTTGGCAACTTTAAGATGGGTGGACTTCAACTCCCAGAATTCCCCAGCTGAGTTGCAAAGTTGGAGAAACGCTGATTTGGATGGAGAAGAGGGGCACCACAAGGGCTTGATTGTCATTATGATTGTAAAACAGGTCATTGTGTGACCACACTTGATTTTACAACGCTTTGTGCAGTGGTTGTTAAATGAGTGAAAAACTCCAGGGTCAGTGGTTGCTAAGAAAGCAAGCCATTGTTACCAACTTTAGCCTCACTTCCTCTTCTCACCGTTCTGCCTTTATGAAATGAGTCTGTAGGTTTCTGTTACGAACTCACCAGTTTTGACTTGGACCCTTTGTGGAGGCGGAGGTGGTGGCTGGGTGATAACCGGTGGAGACGGATAGGAGAAAGTGGGACTGCCTGGAAGAAGGGAAGAAGGAAAACAAGAAGGAATGATGAGAAAAGGAGAAAATGTCCCTGCCCCTTTAAGAAAAAAAAAAAAAATACAAAACCCAATTTGCCAAAAGTTCCAGCATCAGAGTAAATGACCAAGCCTGGTGTTAGAATTCTGCATGCAAGGTTTTAAAAAAATAAGGATAAATCAGGATTGTGGAGGGCCAGCAGTGTTTTGCTTGCAGAAGTAAACGGGTTTTATGATGGGATTCAAACTGAGCCAGTTTGGTGTAGCACCAGGCGACGGTAAGTTCTAGCTCCACCGCAGCATTGAAAGCGGTTGAGTAACTTTGGGCCAATCACCAGGCAACGTTGAGTTCTAGTCCTACCTCTGAACTGAAAGCGATTGAGTGACTTTGGGCCAATCACCAGGCGACAGTGAGTTCTAGTCCCACTTCAGCATTGAAAGCAGATGAGTGAATTTGGGCCAATCACCAGGCGATAATGAGTTCTAGTCTCGCCTCAGCATTGAAAGCAGATGAGTGAATTTGGGCCAATCACCAGGCGACGGTGAATTCTAGTCCCACCTCAGCCATGAAAGCTGGCTGGGGGACTTCGGGCTAATAACTCTCACACACTCTGCCTGTGCCACCTCACAAAATTGTTGTGGGGAAAATAGGAGAAACGAGTATTAAGGTGGTGCTCACCACCTTATTTATATAGTAATAAAGCACGGGATAAAAACAACCTAATAAATACATTCTCCACATTTCGGGATTCAGATTTTCACCCTGCAGCAGAAACAACTCCCCTTTTTAAAGAAACTTGGCATCACATCCCTGGTTCCCCCCCTCCCCCCACTTCCACGACCTTGTTCATGGTCTTACTTTGGCGCAGGTAGGTGAGGTGAGACAGCAAGATATCGGTGTTGTAGGACGAAGTGAGGCGTAGGAACCCTTCCTTCCCGAGTTTGCAGAGCTCCTTTCCATCTATGTGCTGAAAGAGGCTGGTTTCGATGTCAGGAAGGCCATACTCCTTCACCGCCCAGTCCAGCCACTGACGGACGTGGTCGCAGCTCCAAACACCCGGGTCTGTGAGGAAGAGAGGAGAGATTGGAGTAAGAAGCGAAAGAGGTCCATGGCCAGAGGCCTTGGAAGCTGCTAAGTTGGGGTGCAACAAGGAAGGCATGAAATCTGGTAGAACAAGATGGAATCCTTAAATGGTGGTGGACTAACCTGCTGGAACAATGACCTTCTCCTCTCTGGATGAAGAAACAGGGGGACTACGTTGGTTGGGGTATCCGGTTGGGTAGGGCACTTGGGACGTATCGACTGCCGCTTCCACTTTGTTCCTACGGGTGGCACTGCATTCCACCGGTGATTGTCTGTTGGGGGAGAGAGAGGTAGGTATATAGGAGAAGGGGGTAGCAGGTCTTCCCTCAAGGTGGGCAAGGTGAGCATCTGAGGAGCATCTGCCAAGGCTCCATAGATGTTGTGAAGCCAATGAAGGACTCCTTTGTAAATCTCTTTTCATCCTACGGACAAATGTTTCTCAACCTTGGCAACTTTAAGATATGTGGACGACCACTCCCAGAATTCTCAGTAATGAAGGCCAGACGTTGCCAAGGTTAAGAAACATTGCTGTAGAACCCACTCCCCTAAGTCTCAATCTTTAGCAGGAGATGCATTTAGGAGCACAGTCTTCTAGATCATTCTATATCAATCAAGTGTCAGGGTTCCAACGATTGCCCTAATTAAATCATGAGCCAAGCTTCAAAAGAATTCAAAAGATTTATTAGGAACATGTCCGGCATTAACCTGTATGAAGCCAACTCTGAGACACATAATTTACTATCACCTATGACCCTGTTTCTCCTCACCCCCCTGGATGTGTCATATATCAGATTCTCCAATGAAACACGTTCTCGGGTTAGTTGTCATCAATCACACTCTCCAATAAAGGATTTTCTTGGGCAGAAGATCCAGCAGCCTAGGCTACAATCTCTACAAGATAAGCATGGAATGTGCTTCTGGCCTTCATCTGCCACATTGCTCCCTCAGGCCTTTCCCCCCCTCCTCCTTATGGCAACTCAGCAACAGGAATAGGAATGATTTATGAGTTGCCATTAAGCCTGCCAACCTGTTTGCCCTGAAGGCAACGTCAGCTTCTCTGGGCTTCCCCTCTTGTTCAGTCCAAAAGCCAGTGAGATGTGACGGGGAAGGTGCTAGACTAGAACCTGGGAGGCTCAGAATTTGTCTTCTCTCTTAGGCATGGAAACCGGTGGAGTGTCTTTAGGGCAATCACTCTCAAAGAGTGGCTTTCGTGAAGAAAACAGAAGGTGATTATGGATGCCAATGTAAGTTTTACAAAATAAAGGCAGGATATACTTCCAATGCAATGTTTTCCCAACCTTAGTAATTTAAAGCTTTTGTGGATTTCAACTCCCAGAATTCCCCAGTAGCCATAATGGGGAGGGCTGCAAGGCTGCATGGCTGACTGGGGAATTCTGGGAATGGAAGTCCACACAAATTCACAGTTGAATGAAGCAAACAAGTCCGAAATCTGGACTTCCGCTCTCCAAGGCTGCTAACCTGCTGGAGCAATTGACTTGTTCGTTCTCCTGTTTCACCATATGGCCTCGGCTATTGACCTGGGATGACCATGAGGCGTCTTCCAATGTTGGCTCTTCCTTGCTCCCATAATCATCCACTGGAGACACCTCGGTCTTCAAGAGGTGTGAGGAGGCAAAGGATGGGTCGAAGATGGACTGGTCCTCACTTACAACTGACAGCGCCTCCTGCAGGAGAAGGTAGGGAAGTAACGGGGAAAGACCAGAGCAATGATTAAGAAAAAAAAATCAGAGATCTACCCATTGGACTGAAGCGAAATCAAGTCCAATTCCTGATTGAAAGACCCTAAACTTAGTAAAAAAAAAATTCTGATGGTCACATAGCATGCCACATCCAAATTAGCAATATTGTTTAATGTGACAACCAGTGGTTGTCGCATTAATCAACCAATAGAACAGCTTTCCCTCGGAAGTTGTGGGAAGACTCGGAAAGTCTCAATCACTTGAGACTTTCAAGAAGAGATTGGACTCCCATCTGTCAGAAATGGTGTAGGGTCTCCCGCTTGGGCTGGGGGTTGAACTAGATGACCTACAAGGTCCCTTCCAACTCTGATTATCTGTTATCTAACAACATTGCTAGTTTGTCGTCTTCCTACAACCTACCAAGCCACAAGCAGCCCAATCCCTGTGTGAACCTTGCAGGCTTTTGAATGAAGGGCCTGAATTCAGGATTAAGTTTTAACTTCCTGGAGGCCTGAATGGAAATCACAGTCTTTCCATGCAGGAAATCCACACCCGGTTATTCATTTCCGGTCCTGTTCACATAAATGGGAATCAAGAACCGGAGTCCGTTGCTTGCAAATTACTAAGAAACTTATCGGCGGGTCAAAGCTGATCTACAGATTCCTAGACTGGTTGGACAAAAAAAAAACACCCTTGATTGATCCCAACAAAGAACATCCTTAGAGCAGACAGCAGAGTTAGGAGCTGCCTGCTGTCAATTTCCATTGGGGTTTCTCAACCTTAGCAATTTTAAGGGCTCTCTGGACTTCAACTCCCAGAATTCCCCAGCTGGCATGGAGGGGATGATGAGGTCGAAGCTCTGCTTATTTTTTTTATGCAATGCACCTAGAAAAACAAACTTCCGTGGCACCATTATGAGCTTGGCCACCTTCTTCGGTGGTCTGCCATCTTGACTTTTCTGACCATACCCGGCCTCCAAGGTTGTTATAAGAATGAAACGGAAGGAGTCTTTTACATTATGGTCACCTCCTTGCAAGAAAGCTATCTGTGACTGGTTCGGTACCTGGGTTTCTTTAGTTCAAAACATCTATTCAAACATCAGGGAACAAATCCAGCAGCAAAACAGACAGGTAAGATATATGCAGAGAAATAAACAAACAGCCTCCATAGAAGGAAGAAGACCAAGAGTCACCCTGAAGCAACTTTAAAAGAATTTATCCAGAGACTCTTAACAATGAGAGACCCCCTCTTGGGAGATTATTCTCTAGAAATATTATTTTTGTCAATAATTTAGAAATTAAATTGCTGAAGATATTGCATATTTCCCACTTTTTAATTATTTTTTTAAAAAATTATTGATTGATTTTCTATTAAATACATTTCTTAGTGCTTAATAAACACTGTGTTGCCTGGGTATTTAATGTGCTTAACAATACAAATTTACATTCTTAAATCTTTTTTTCCCCAACCATTGGTAAAATAGATGCCATATTTGATAATATTCTACATCTTCTTTCTGTTTAATTTTCAGTGTCAATCTATCCATTTCTGCACAATCTACTGTCTTCCTAACTATCTCTTCATCTCGTGGTATACCTTTATTTTTCCAGCATTGTGCGAATATAATCCTCGCTGCAACCTTTCCTCCTTTTTTTAGAGTGGCAGGATGCTGGTACTAAAAGAGGGGAGACTTGCAGGGGTGGGGCTACTGGGGGTTCTCAGGGGCTCAGGAGGGCCCCTAGCTATGATTCTGTGCAGTTCGGAAAACCCTCAAATCTCACTCCTGGCTGGCCCCGCCCATCCCACCCCATCCCTCCCCTTCCAGGAGTCCCCACAGGGCCCGTAGGTAAGTGCAGGGCGTGCACGGAGCTCGGGGAAGACAAAAAACGGGCCTCCTGGATGTTTGGGAAGGCTGGAAACGGGCCTGTTTCTGGCTTCCAGAGAGCCTCCGGAGCCTGAGGAAGCCATTTTCACCCTCCTGGAGGCTAGAGGAAAGCCTCCGGAGCCCGGGGAGGGCAAACTCCCCCCCCCTCCGTGGTGCAGGAGGCTGACTAGGCCACACCCACCATGGCCCCGCCCACCCAGCAACCAGGCAGAGAATCCTTTGCTGAAATTTTTGAAGCCCACCCCTGGGGGAGAGGATGCATTTATTTGGATCCGTAGTGGAAGGCAGTGAACTCTGGAATGAGTTCTTGGCTCTCTGATCACCTTGCAAATTCTGAAGACGAGTATAGATAGTCCTTGGCTTATGGCCACAATGAGAGCCTACTTTGCGCTCCCTGCCCCTAAACAGGCCAGGCCTTAAAGGGAACACAGGCCTGAATATAGAAACCTGGAGAATGGCTGACTGTGACGAAGGAGAGAGAAATTGCACACAGAAAAGAAAACAAATGGGATATAGCTAGTCCACTACTTATAACCACAGCTGGGACTGGAACACTGTTGCTAAGCAATGTTGGTTGCTAAGTGAGTTGCACCTGATGTTATGGCTTTTTGCCTCAGTCATTAAGGGAATCACACATATATTAGGCAAATCCATCTTCCATCTTTGCCTATGGGAAACTCCCTGGGAAGGTGGCAGGTAGAGATCATGTGACCATGGGACCCAGCGCCCAAAATCTGATCACATGGCAGGGGGATGTTGCAGCGGTTGGAAGAACTCGATGAATTTTATCAGCATCATTGTAATTTTGACCAGTCAATAAATGGTTATAACTCAAGGACTGCCCGTGACCTAAAACTCCCCAGTTTCTTTTATTTCTTTTCCTCTCCTACACTTTTATCTTTCTTTTTGATCTTTCTTTTTTCTTACTTTATGTTACATAGCTGACGTTTCCAGGGCCATGCAATGTGATTTTTTTTCACCTCTCTTGCTTTGTCTGCTGCTGGGATTCCTGGGCAGTGACACAACTTTGGCACAGGAAATAGCAGGGAGGTGGCAGCTATACAGCTCAGTTGAGAAAAGAAAGAGATAGAGAGAGAGAGAGAAAGAAAGAAAAAGAAAGAAAAAGAAAGAAAGAAAGAGAAAGAAAGAAAGAAAGAAAGAAAAAGAAAGAAAGAAAGAAAGAAAGAAAGAAAGAAAGAAAGAAAGAAAGAAAGAAAGAAAGAAAGAAAGAAAGAAAGAAAGAAAGAAAAAGACTAGGGAGGGAGAAAGAGAAAGAATGAGAGAAAAGAAAGAAAGAAAAAGACTAGGGTGGGAGGGAGAAAGAGAGAAAGAGAAAGTGAGAGAAATGAAAGAAAAAGACTAAGGAGGGAGAGAGAAAGAAAGAGTGAGAGAAAAGAAAAAGACTAGGGAGGGAGGGAGAAAGAGAGAAAAAGGAAAGAAAGAAAGAAAGAAAGGAAGGAAGGAAGAAAGAAAGAAAGAAAGAAAGAAAGAAAGAAAGAAAGAAAGAAAGGAAAGAGAAAGAAAGAAAGAAAGAGAGAGAGAGAGAGAGAGGGAGGGCAGGAGAGAAAGAAAAGAAAGAAAAAATGGAGGGAGGAAGAGGGAGAAGAAAGAAAGAAAGAAAAAGAGGGAGAGAGAGAGAGAGAGAGAAAGAAGAAAGAAAGAAAGAAAGAAAGAAAGAAAGAAAGAAAGAAAGAAAGAAAGAAAGAAAGAAAGAAAGAAAGAAAAAAGGAAGAAAGATTCTACCAGGCACTGGCAGTAAAAAGGAATATATTCAATTGCTCTGATAAAAGATTGCAAAGTTAGTGTATTTGATTGGGGAAGAACTGAAGCAAAATATGACACTCTCCTTGGGGACGGTAGGTATACAGCTGTCAGCCACCAGCAGCCTGCCTGAAACATGGCGAGATTCCCCCTGCCAGTCCTTGAAATAAAATGGGGCAATAGCAAGAAACTTCAATTCTGTACTTCAAAGAACAGTTCAACATTTCAACGTGCAAGAGCTCCCTTCACTTCTGCCTCCATCCTTCTGACCTGTAGTCGAAATGAAGGTACAATAATCCGCCAGACGACAAGAATTGCTCAGCCCTCGCTGATAAGGCCAACTCTTTCTTGATTTAAAAAAAAACCACAGAACTGGGAGGTGTCCCTGCTTGAAGGCGGAGGCCGCAATCACTGAACACTGAACTGAACTTGGTTGCCAAGTTAATTGGCTTTCTGCGTGTGCACAAAACAGCTATTCCTAAACAAAAGCCTGCAAGGCTGGTTTTGCACAACACCCGGAGCTGCAAGCCGATGAATTGAAGGGAAGGTGTAACTGAGATTTACATCACGCACACATGGAGTTGTGAAGTCTGTAGCGAATCTGGGTAAAGGTTTTGTGACCAGAAAGCCAGCAGCTTTGCCTTTGAGATATTTACATAAAGAATATTTTTTAAGACTCTTAAGACAGAGGTCTCCAAACTTGGCAACTTTAAGACTTGTGGACTTCAACTTCCAGAAAGCTGGAGAATTCTGGGAGTTGAAGTCCACAAGTCTTAAAGTTGCTAAGTTTGGGGACCCTTGCTCTAAGATTTAGGAGAGTTACAAGCAAATTTACCTTTTAAGATGATGGTTTACATCGTTTGGATCATTACATGGGTAGGCCTCCCGTGATTAATGCAATTGGGAACAGAATATCCATTGCTAAGCAACAAGGTTGTTAAAATGACTTTTATGATTTTTTTTTTTGCCACGGTTGTTAAGTCAATATGGTTGTTAAACAAATCTGGCTGTCCCTATTGATTTTGCTGATCAGAATCCAGCTGCGAAGGTTGCACATGGTGATCCCATGGCCCTTGGATGCTTGCAACCACCATATATTGGCAAGCAGCAGAATTTTGATCAAATTATTCATAGGGATGGTGTGAAGGTTGTAAATACGAGGACTTTTTGTTAAGCCCACTCACCTCACCCCAGTGCCACTGTAACTTCAAATGGTTCCTAAATAAAATGTTGTAAGTCAAGGAACACCTGCAAAGCTTCCTCTTTATCACCTTAAATTTACCCAGCACCAATTATAGGCGTCAAAAATTTTAGCAACTGATTCTCTGCCTGGTTGCTGGGTGGGCATGGCCATGGTGGGTGTGGCCTAGTTGGCCTCCTGCACCACGGGGGGAGGGGCATTCCCCCCCCCAACCCGGGCTCTAGAGGTTTTCCTTGAGGCTCCAGGAGGGTGAAAATGGCCTTCTCTGGTCCCATTTCCAGCCTTCCCGAACTTCTAGGAGGCCCATTCTTTGCCCTCCCCAAGACTCCACGCAGGCCCTGCACTTACCTGCATCCAAACTGGGCAACGTGGAGACTCCTGGGAGGGGTGTGGCATGGCGGGTGGGGCCAGCCCGGGGTGAGATTTGGCGGTTCACTGAACCGGCCGTAAAAAAAATGATAAAATTAGCTACGTGTTCTCCTGAACTGGGGCAAATCGGTAGCAGCCCACCCCTGCCCAGCCCTGTTTGGCTAGCAAAGGACATCTACATCTGCTTGCTTTTGGAGGAGGGGGGGGCGAGGAGAAAACACTCTGCCTATGCTCAGAGTTACCTTTGTTCAAGACACCTTAAGATTCCCTCAAGACTGCATCCGGGGACTTGCGCAACGAATGTTCGCTCCAATGTGTGTCTTTGTGGAGAGTCTGAGTTTGGGCCCCTCCACCCCCTCCTCCAAGCCTGAGTGCTGCAATGCAAACTCTGTCAAGAACTAAAAGCAGAAGTTGGCAGGGTGCTGAACAGACAATTCTGCAAGCAGTCTTGATAGGAGATGCGATCGTCAGATGCAAAGGAGCAAAGGGGGGGCAGGGGGAAGGAACTGCGCTTAGCTTCTTAGGAGGCCTGTGTTGCACACAGTAGTCTCTTCAGCCGGTCAAGCAAAGCTCTCAGGGCCTAAAACCACAATTTTCAAACTTGGCCATTTTAAGATGAGTGGTTTTCAACTCCCAGAGTTCCCCAGCCGGCCAATGAAATCCATACATCTTGAAGTAGCCTTCCACTGACTTGAAAGATTCAATTACTCATCCAGGACATAAATCTGGTTGTTATGGTGATTTCTGGTTTATGCCAACGCAGAAGACGGGGTTTTACAAGACCAATGACCCAATGAAGAATGTCGAGGGTAGTCTATTCCATCATGGATGCCTTCCTGACCTCAGCTCAGAATTCTGAGGAATTCTGGGATTCGTGGCCAGAAAACGCCCATGTTGGAAGAGGCTAGCCTAAAAGGAACAATTGCTTTTTATTTTTATGGCTGACGTTGCACACCATATTAAATTGGAATGGGTACTGCTTGGTTTGGGGTTAGGCTAGTGTTTCTCAACGTTGGCAATTTTAAGAAGTGTGGACTTCAACTCCCAGAATTCCCTAGCCAGTATGCTATATAATATAGCAAGCTGAGGAATTCTGGGAGTTGAGGTCCATATGCCTTAAAGTTGCCAAGATTGAAAACACTGGCTTAGACTGTTGTACATGACTATAGTTTCTTAGCCTGGCTTAGTATGATGTATGAATTCACTCCCTGAGGCATGGAGCTACAAAGTCTGGGATGCAATGGTCCAAGCGGCCACTAGATGGCAGCAAAGGGTTTTCCCATCTCTCTTTGCTGCCACCTATGTCTTTTCTGCAATATTGCAGCCTGGATTTGGTGGTCTGATTCTGGAAAGACGCAAGCCTCAGGCAATTCTACTGTACTACTCCAAAATCCTAGGCTCAAACCTTTTTAAATTCTAAGACTGGGTTTTCATCTAATGGTAAATATGCATTTTTAGACTCGGGCATCCATCCGATTATAGCAAACACCAACAAACTAGGACAGAGCATGTTGAGAGAATCAACCAAATAACGGCCTAACCATGATTCTATAGGAAACATAGCAACTAATTGATAACTCTAGGGGGAATTTTCAAAAATTTTCAAACAGTCCCTCACCTGTTCCTGCTGTCTACGAAACATTAGATAAATAGAGATTTATTGGACTCATGGATATGGCTGGTCATTTCATAGCAGTAACTGTAGGAACACTGCCCTTGAACATGGAAGTTTCATTGCTCAGCACCCTCTTTTGGTGCCTATTGGCTACGAAAAGCCTCAGGCTCCCTTTGCTGATAGAAAACCTTCTTTTCTGAATCAACCACCAGCTTTCCTAATGACCAAAGTGCACAATCACGCAAGGATGGGATTGCCTCACTGTTGCGCTGCGTTGCACAAAATGGTGGGTGTGACCAAAAGGCTGCCAGTAATGCTGAACTGTGAGTAACACCCGATTCCAAAACAAAACATGAGCACCTCAAAGGCTGAAGGAGGAGATGGGGAGGGAGAAAACAATAGGTTGGATTCCAGCCAGAGGACTATTCTGTCTAAAGTAGCTGGCAGAAAAATTATCCAAGAAAAGCCTGAATAGAAGTTCTCTTAATTTTCCCTTTTCAATCATTCTTCCCATGCAACTTGATTTTGGTGGCCATCTTGATGTATCTGAGAGGAAGAGACGAGGAGAGGCCCTCATCCTTACTCCTGCGAAGGGTCTCTTTCCAAATTGGGGAGGGGGCTGAATCAGAGGTGATATTCAGCAGGTTCTGACCAGTTCTGGAGAACCAGTAGAGGAAATTTTGAATAGTTTGGAGAACCGGCAAATCCCACCTCTGGCTGGCCCCGCCCCTATTTATTCTCTGCCTCCCGAGTCCCAGCTGATTGGCTGAGTCTTCTTTGGTTGCCCTGCACAGGAAAACGGAGCTGGAAAGCAGGTTAGTGGGGTGGGAGGTAATGGAGATTTTACAGTATCCTTCCCCTACCACACCCATCAAGCCATGTCACGCCCACAAAACTGGTAGTAAAAAATTTTGAATCCCATCCCTGGGCTGAATCCTACACTGGGTGGCAGGAAGAGGGAAGTGGTTCACATCAAGCCTTAAGTTGACCTGGTTTGATTTGGGCTTAGCAAAGGGGTCTTTAAACTGTGATTCAGTATCTCCCAGAGGAAAGAGACAATGGGGCCGGGGTACGATCTCACAGTTATATATGTATTAATTTATTTCATGGAATTTGTAGGCCTCCCCAGGCTGCCACGAGCAATATTTGATCAGCACTGCAGAGACAGAAATCAGTAGATTCCAAAGATATCCACAGGATGTGGTAAACAACATCACAATGGCAGCTGCCGCGGCCATGTGTGGATCAATTATAGGGTTATGTCAGCCATTCACTATTTGGATCACACTTGGCAGAACACCCCTGGCTTCGTCAAACAGTTGTGGTACTGCAAAATTTGAGAAACCATGTAAGAATTAAAACATGAACAATAAAGCTGCCCAGAGAGCTTTGGTTACAGTATTGGGAGGTTTAAAAATTGTAATAAAACACGAATCTGTTAAAAATTGTAATAAATAAGCAAAAAAAATTATCTGCATTAGGTTTTGTTTTCAATATTTATAGGTTTAAGTGCCCAGTTGGATAGTAGCAGCACTGGGTGTCCTCCAAATCAGTGAAAATGTTGGATCATGGCTGGGAGATTATCAGCAAAGATTGGTGGGAAATTGGAAAAGTAACACAGAAGAAGACAATGGGCAAACATTTCTGTATGGTAGCCAGGAAAACTGCATAGAGCTATGATCATTACCAGGAGCTGAATTTTACTTACAGCATAGAATAATAGAGTTGAAAGGGACCTTGGAGGTCTTCTAGTCCAACCCTCTGCTCAAGCATTTCAGACAAATGAGTTATCCGGTCTCTTTTTGAAAGCCTCCAATGTTGGAGTACCGACAACTTCTGAAGGCAAGCTATTCTATTGGTCGATTGCTCTAACCATTAGGAATTTTCTCCTTAGTTCTAGGTTGCTTCTCTCCTTGGTTAGTTTCCATCCATTGTTTCTTATCTTGTCTTTTGGTGCTTTGGAAAATAGGTTGATCCCCTTGTCTTTGTAGGAGCCCCTCAAATATTGGACCACCACTATCATGTCTTGAAGGAAACGTAAAAGGGAACTCTCATATTCCTATGTTTCCCATTTGGATAAGGTAGAAAATCCAAGAGGATTCAGGGAAGTGCTTCTCTCTTAGAGCAAGGAGAGAAGGAGATGTGTGAATGAATGAGACAATCTTTCCTCTGAAACCCCTGAGCTCTTCCAGTTCAGTTCATAAACCCATTGCTACACCTACTAGCACCAGCCAGCTTTTAAAAAATCACAGTGCTTTCCAGTTCTTTCCTTACGAGCAGGCCTTTTGTGTAGAACAATATGTGTTAACCCATTCATTTGCCATAATAACACTATATAAACTACTGTATCTGAACTGTAGATATCTCAGAAGCCCTTTGATGGAGCCACAGAGCTGGCATGAAGTCTTCTGTACTCCCATCTAGTGGTCCTTCAGGTTATTGCAGCCAAGAAATGGTGGCCTTATGTACAGGTAGTCTTCAATTTATGACTGCAATGGGGACCAGCATTTCTGTTGTTAAGCATGGCAATTGTGAATTGTGCCCTTTTTGTTAAGTGAATCATACAATTGTTAAGTGGATCCAACTTCCTGCATTGACTTTGTTGGAAGCTGGTAGGGAAGGTTGCAAATGGGGATTACGTAGCACCAGATCATAAGTGTGAGGACCAGCTGTAAATCGCTTTTTTCAGCTCTGTTGTCACTTCGAATTGTCAATTAAAAATGTTTGAAAGTCAAGAACTACCTATCAGCTGGTTGCATTATTTAGTCTGCAATATAATGCTTCTGCCAAAAAATCCTGTTTATGTTCTGAGTTCCTACTTGCCATTTAAGATATTAATTCCTCTTTCAATTCACTGACACTTCTGTAGTTTCTGTAGGCAATATTATCAGCCTGGTTAAGAATAAAGCTTTGATGTTCAAAAGCACCAATATCAGATGCGGAGATGTAAAACTGGATTTACGTTTTCAAGATGAGTTTGACTTTCGCAAAATAGTTGGCTTTCAATTTTGACTTTCGCAAAATAGTTGGCTTTCATTTTGGGTGTGCACATTTGTAAAAATCCCTGGAAATTGGACTGTCAAGACAAAATTGGTCAAAAAAAACCCAGTGTTGCAAATGTGAACCATGCTTAAATAATTCTGCAAATGTGCTTTCTTTTTAAATAAAGAGGCTCACTTCCAAGAAATTCATTATTGTAATTTGTTGGTACTTTAAGAGAACAGGATGAAGTATTAATCTAGATAAGTTGGGTTGAGGCCCCAGTTGCTAATTTCATGTGTTTAAAGATTGGCTCCAATCCTGTATGTAGGTGTTAGACAGTGGTGGGATTCAACTGGTTCGTACCACTTTGGCCGAACTGGTTATTAAATTGCTGGGTGACCCCTCCCCTCCCCTCCCTGCCCCTTCCAGGAGCCCCCATGTGCCCCATTTTGGCTCCTGGGTAAGTGCAGGGAGGCCCACTAGGCCCCAAATGGGGCACATGGGGGTGTGGTGTCCCTCACAGCCCATTTTGGGCCTAGTAAGCCTCCCAGGAGGCTGCAGGGAGGCCCACTAGGCCCAAAATGTGGCACAGGTGTATGTGTGCCCCCCCAGGCCCCATTTTTGCTCCCAGGAGGGTGCAGGAGGCGGAGTGCTGCCTGTCACACACCTCTGGCCACACCCACCATGACCACGCCCACCCATCCGGTCATTAGGGGCAGAGAACTGGTTGTCAAATTATTTGAATCCCACCACTATGTTAGATCCATCGAGAATCAATTATCTTAATTGCATTTAAAATGACATATAATGTTTTATTATACCCAAGACACTTAAATTTTAAACAGCACCCACTATTAATTAGCAACAATTTGGGGGAAATTTAAGAGGAGAGCATCAGAAGGGAAGATGCTAGGAAGTTACAATCCAAAATGCCTGTTTGGGATCCCATGTCTTATTCCAGAAGGTCTCGTTCCATACATTATATTCACCATTTTCCTTATTCCTAGCTAGATAAGAATTAGGAGGATCTTACTTTACAACAAAGAGTCTTGTGGGAGCCTAAAAGATAACACATTTATTTGTGTACAAATTTTATTGACTGTATTTCATCAGAGTTCGGGGATGCTATCCTGTGAGAGGAGAATATGGAACACCTTTGGTTATGAATGATAGTTGAATTTACATAACAAAGGCGGGTGGAAATTTCATGCAGGAAATAACAGGCAGGCCTTTATTAACAGGGCTCATTCACAAAATATTTGTGATTTTGGTGCTGAAAGTTTTTCCTTCTGAACTGACAATGCAAAAGTAATAAAAATGCATTACAGTTACTCCTCAGTTTGCATTTGTTTTTATGGTACTGAAAAAGTGACTTACAACTGTTCCTCACACTTATGACCATTGTAGTGTCCCCATGGTGATATGGTTGCTGCTTGGGTACTTGGCAATTGGCATGCATTTACAACGGTTGCAGTATTCTGAGGTCACGTGATCATTGTTTGCGACCTTCCCAGTAGCTTACAATGAGAAAAGTCAATGGGGAAAGCCACATTTACTTCAGGGTCATTTGACTGATTTAATGACCTTAGCAAATGTCTTAAAATGGACACGACGCATCCCTTAAAGCTGGTTGCCATTATAGTCGTACATCAAGTACTGCCTGCATAGCAAAATATTGAAAAATTGTTCGTAGAACTATAGAAGATAGGGTTTGGAATGAACCTTGAGATCATCTAGCACCATTCCCTTTCCAGAGCAAAAATCCATTATTCCAGCATCCTTGGTAAATGGCCACCTATCTCCTTCCAGGGAAGGAATATTTCCCACCTCCATGCCCCATTGCTGAACCTCTCTTGCTCTTGGGGAAGATTTCCTGATGTCTAGGCGAAATCTATGCCTTCTAATATCCACCATTCTTTCTTATCTTGTATACTCGAACAACTCTGAATCAGATTGCTCTATCCTCTACCTTAGGGGCCTTCAAAGTTGACAGCTTTAAGACTTGTGGACTTCAACTCCCAGAATTCCTCTTCCAGTCATGTTAGCTCAGGAATTCTGGGAGTTGAAGTTCACAAAGTTGAAGTTGAAGTCTTAAACTTGCCAAGTTTGAAGACCCTTGCTCTACCTTGATATTTCTCAGGTTACTTCCTCTCTCTTAGCTTAGCTAGTTTATTTTATTGATTAGCTCAGGGGTCTCCAACCTTGGCAACTTTAAGCCTGGTGGACTTCAAGTTCCAGAATTCCCCAGCCAGCATAGGTTGTTCAAGATGCTCCTCCAATCTCAATCATGGAAATCTGCCTGGTGACTTTGGGTTACTTCCTCTCTCTTAGCTTAGCTAGTTTATTTTATTGATTAGCTCAGGGGTCTCCAACCTTGGCAACTTTAAGCCTGGTGGACTTTAACTCCCAGAATTCCCCAGCCAGATGGCTGGGGAATTCTGGGAGTTAAAGTCCTCCAGGCTTAAAGTTGCCAAGGTTGGAGACCCCTGGTAGCTCATGGGCATTGTCAAAATGCAGAGTTCCAAGCCCAAATTATTACTAAAATCTCTCCCAGCTTAACCGACCTCACAGATTTAATGTAGAGAATAAAAGAGGAAGAGAGAATTCTCTACACGATGCCTTGTCTCTCTTTGTGAAAAGGAAAACCTTTGCTTTCCTCCACTCCCAGTAGAATATTAGGTGAGTCTTGAATGAATGTATATACTTATCAAACTATTTTTAGCAGTAGGGACAATCTTGACGTTGTTGACCTTGTAAAATAGGATAGGAATTGTAGACCAACACACCAACAGTTGTATCAAAACTACACCACAGCGTTTTTATCAATTCAAGCATGGTAATATAGGAACTGAAAACTGAGACAAATTAACCAAAGGAACTGAGACTTGTGACTGTACATTGTCCCACCTGGAATTATTTTAGACACATCACTTTTTTTAAACTGAAAAGCAGCAGAAGAGCAAAACACAAAAACCAAGGACAGAAGGGGGAAATTTAAACATTATTCCCCAAGATATACAATTTCCAACTTTTTATAAATGAGGATTGTTACCGATATGGCCAAAATAGCATGACGCTTTCTATAAACAAGAATATAATCTAGGCATGAAGTTTTAAAGTTTGCAGAAGTGCCCAAACAGAGCAAAGCAAAGTGCAAACTTGCAAAGAAACACACCCATAGACTTATTTTTTTAGCAGCCTGAAGAATACTAAAACCTGATTGTGGAGGATTGATTCTGTCTAACTGACATGTGGGGAAACCTTGAAGTGGAACTTCATGGGGATTGGGATCAACCATAGGAAAATTACTTGTAAAATCATGACAGAAATTCCAGTCCCAATTGTGGTTGTTAAGTCACGGACCACCTGCATTGTATGAAAACCACTAATTGATTTGAGCGATAAAAATGTGGTAGGTGAGTGGGTAGATTTCCATGCAATGCAAAAGTTTGCCCGCTCATTTCTGCATATCGGATTTTTGCTAGAAGGCCTGTATGGACAGACTGGAATTTGGCAACAGACTTGAAACTTGGTCCAAATGGGAAAATAGTGTAATCTGAAACCAAAAGTGTTATATGGAATTACAGACTCACGGGGCCTGTTGGGCTTTGAATAACAGACTGCAGGGTGAAGATTAAGCAGGTAAATCATATAGAATTAAATTTATCTCCCACTCAGCAAAAAGATTGACTTAACTTCTGGCAGCACTGTGATAAGGAAGTAGCCACAAAAATTTCCATGTGGGCCATTGATAATATTTTTTTTTTTAAAAAAGGCTTTTCACAGAGTTGACTTTCTAATCAAAATAAACTTGAGATGAAGACCATTAGTAATTTGTAGCTAGTCATAGTGGACATATATGCTAAATATGGAAATATATTAAATATAGAAAATATATTTAAAAGTGTGATAATAAAAATACAAAGAAGTACAATAGAACAACTGTGGTTAAAAAAGCAAAGATTGTACCAATATGATAGATGCCTTGGGTACAATCCCAAAACATCTGGAACATCACTTGAATATCCTTGGCATTAACAAAATCACTATAAGTCAATTGCAAAATTCAACTGATGTCCTACAGCAAGGGTCTTCAAACTTGGCAAGTTTAAGGCTTGTGGACTTCAACTCCCAGAATTCCTGAGCTAACATGACTGGAGGAGGAATTCTGGGAGTTGAAGTCCACAAGTCTTAAAGCTGTCAAGTTTGAAGACCCCTGTCCTACAGCAATAACTTTAACACCATCAAATAACAACATCTGCCCATCCAGGTCCTTGGGAAAGGACTCAGTAGGTGGACAGAACTGCAAAACTCAGTCTAAACATCTGACTGACTGTGCAATGAAGTTAAATAATGTTACAGATGTGTCCAGGGTTAGAATGGGAGCAAGTAACATCCTGTGCATTGTGACATTATTCTGCATGCATGTGGTCAAAACATCAAGATTGTAGCCACAACAGTGTGATCAACACGCACCCTGTTTTCATTTGCAACACACATTAAAAACAGAAAGGCAAAAGTTGCAGTTCCATTTCAAGACGATACTTTTGTTATACATTGCCATACCTTACCTTTATTCAATGTGCCAATGAACAAGCATTGTACATGATAACAGCTGCAAGGATTTTATCTGCTTTTTATTGAAAAAGATCTCTGATTCTTAATTCCAATATCTCAAGGGTTGCCACAAAAAAGAGGGAGTCAAGCTATTTTGCAAAGCACCTGAGGGCAGGACAAGAAGCAATGGATGGAATGGAAACTAATCGAGAAGCAACTTAGAACCAAGGAGACATTTCCTGACAGTGAGAACAATTAATCAGTGGAACAACTTGCCTCCAGAAGTTGTGAATGCTCCAACACTGGAAGTTTTTAAAAAGATGTTGGATAACCATTTGTCTGAAGTGGTGTAGGCTTTCCTGCCCAAGCAGGGGGTTGGACTAGAAGACCTCCAAGGTCCCTTCCAACTCTGTTATTCTATTCTACTCTATTCCCTCTACAGAAGAATATTAATTCAATGGGGAATGTCTAGAATAACTTTGTACCTAAAAAAATAAGTGTGATTCAATCTTATTTTGAAACGGTTTCTGGAATATAATTCTAGGCATGGCATTGAATCACATCCCCAATTTGGCTTCTGGAAAAAAATGAAGGGCAAACCAATGATAAAGGGGCTAATTTGGCAGAGTTTCGTCAGAATTTAAAACATAATTGTTTATGCTTATAATTTGTGCTTTCCAAAAGACATGACAGAGATGGAGGTATGGGGGGCGGGGGGAATTATGGTTGCCGCTCGGAGATGCTGGTGGGACAGCTAGCACAGGAAGCCGAGGCAGGAAGTCTGAGGCCACAATGGCGGAAGCCTCTGTTGCTGCTGATAAGGACTGCTGGAGAAGCTCGGAGCTGCCCTGTTAGCTTGGGGGGGTCTTTAAATAGCTCTCCCATCTTCTGTAATAAAGGATCGAGAGGAGGAGGTGATGGGAGAGATGTACGCAGAGTTTCCTGTTTGGCTATTGAAATCCTAAGTCTGAAAGGAGGGGGTGGGGATTGGTGGTTTTAGTGGTATTTGGTCTCTTTTGGTCCAACAATTCTTTTGGCACTAATGGGGCGAAGGATCAGCAGTAGCTGGATCTGCAGAAGCAGGACAGGCTAGGAGAAAGGAGCTTTCAAATTTGGAGGGATTGGGCTGGGTATGAAATGGTACCTAAGGCAGGAAAGCCCTCTTGTCTTCGCTCCAAGAGACTGTTTAAGGCAGAGGTGTCCAAACTTGGCAACTTTAAGATTTGTGGACTTCAACTCCAAGAATTCTCCAGCCAGCTGGCTGGAGAATTCTGGAAGTTGAAGTCCACAAGTCTTAAAGTTGCCAAGTTTGAGGACCCCTGGTTTAAGGATTGCCCAGCTGAAGAGCTGCTCCCAGGCCTGGTTGGGCAAGCTTGGAAAAAACTAATCAAGCTGGGATGAGTGACCATGAGGAAACCTCAAGGATGTAGGTTTAGACTGAGCAAGTGAAAAAAGCAGAGAGGTAAGCATGTCTAAATTGTCACCAAGGAAACTGGATGGACATTCACAAGAGAAGACTATTTCTTCAGTAGATTGATATTCCACCTTTGCTCAAAGGTGCTTGGATAGCTACTGCCATTCATTGTATCCCCATAATAATAATCTTGTGAAATAGATTGGGATACGAGAGAATGACGTGCCCCAAATCACCCAGGGAATTTCCATGGCTGAGGATGGAGTTAGATGTGACCTTTCCTCATAATTCTTCCTTATAACCAATGGTTACTCAACCGTGGCAACATTAAGATGGGTGGACTTCAATTCCAGGAAGTCCCCATAATATAGCAAGTTAGGGAATTCTATCAGCCCATCAGGAATAACATGGTGCTGGAAAGTATGAAGAGATGCAAAGGATTTGTTTGAACTATGGAATTTGCCATTACGAGGTGCCCTGAATTTGTCCCCAAAGTAGGGGACAAATCAAGGAGATGCTGCAAAAGCCATGGAGAAAGCATTGAGGAGGGAATCAGAAATAGTTTGCCTCTGAAACTATTGTTGTTAGAGGATATCAAGGCCACTTGATTGCTCTTTGGCTCAGTATTGTGCGTGGGAGTTTCCCAGAAATTTTCCTTAATTGTTGGAAGATTTTTTTATCAGATCCAGCCCACTCTTGCAACTATTATGGGAGGATCCTGGCATGGCAAGAGAGAGTTCTTTTAACAACACTTTTTCTACATAGGCCTCAGCTGAGTCTTGACAAGTGACAGAATAAACCAATTTTGAAGAATCCACAGTGCATAGCCCCAAAGTCAAATGTTCTCTCACCTGCTAACCTCAACAATTACACAGAGGATGGGGAGGGCGGGTGGAATATATTTAAAAAGTTGGTAAGCTCTGCTTCTGCTTTCTTCAAGTTTCTAACTGACCCAATGCTACAGCTGCTCCAGAAATTCAAAATGGCATTTTTGAAAATATTCTTTTTAATCCCGCCTTTTAAAATTATTTTGATAAATAAGTCAAGGCACTTCTTCCTCCTCCAACAACAACCCTGTGAAGTGAGTTGGTTGTAAAGAGGTAGACTGGCCTAAAATCACCCAGCAGGGCTCCTACCTAAGGCGGGACTAGAACTCACTGTCTCCTGGTGATTGGTCCAAAGTCACCCAACTGGCTTTCATTCTTAAGGCGGGACTAGAACTCAGAGTCTCCTGATCTCCAGCCTGGTATCTTCATCACTCAATCAAACTGGCAATTTTTTGTACATTTTAAAAGCAACAATTCATCCAACCTACGTTAGCCTTGCACCATCCATTAACAGCTCCTTGGCCTGCAGACTTGAGCAGGTGACCAGACTCATATCACTGCCTTGCTACCATAGATCTTCATCAAATGGCTTTTGCAGATCAAATTATTTTGAAAGCAGGAAGAACAGAGAAGCTACGATGGGGTGGTGTCTGATTAACTTGGCTTGACTTGAAGAAAAGAAAACTGCAGAGCCTTATTTTATTTTTTTATTTTTTTGGAAGCTGAATCATTCTTTCTGCGTCCCATGGAAAGGGCAGATTGTTAAGGCAACTTTATCTATCCCTGCCACAACATGACCAGGGAAAGAAAAACAAACAGGCAAATCTTGGCCTCTCACCCATGAAGCATTCCAGAAAATCCTGAAGTCAATGCCAAACCCAAGACCGTTCTCAAGATTTGGGGGAAGCCTCAAGTGAGAGAAGACATCAGTGGTCTCTTTAACCTGTAAGTTGTGGAGTTGTATTCACCAGCTAGTCCGAAGGGTCAAAGAGAAAGCAGATGGATGGTGATGTTAGGCCAGATTCTTTGCTAGTCTTGAGTCTATGCGTCCCCTTGAAGCCAACTACTTCCAAGAACAGCTCAGACAACAAAGCCCTGGCTTGCTGGTTTCGCTGTGACAGACCAACCCAGCTTCTTCTTTGCAAATGATTAAGCAAGGCTCCATTTCCCTCATCTTTAAAAATCTGAACAGGTCAGCACTAAACTACAGTTAAAATCCCAGCACAGATTCCTTCCCTGCCAATAATAATGCAAAGCTGAAGATAAACGAAGATATCCTTAGAGAAGAGTTAGGTTAGTTATATATTCTCAAACTTGGACCAGGGAAGAAAAAAGTTTCCCCTCAATGAATTCTGAAAATTCTCTACCAACCTAAGTTGATTGTTAATATTATTATTTTCTTCAAGAGCACAGCGTGGTTAAAACAAGGCAAATCCTTCAGCTGGTAAAATTTTTTGAAGCCTCCAATGTTTGTACAGGTCAGCCTCTGTTTGGCCAACCTAGTCAGAAATGTATGCTGTGCAGGAAAATAAAATGTGAAAGGAATGGGCGAATCAAAAAGCTAAAGTTGGAAATAAGGAATGAATAAAAACAGCTACGGTTGAAAAGTATAAAAGCTTTATAAAAATTGAAATGGATTAATAACAACAGGAATGCAAAACAAATAAATAAAATAAAATAAACTGACCTCTTACCACAGGGGAGTCATTCCAATTTGGGGGTGACGTGTCCCCCAACACTTAGTATCCTTCCCCAGACTTCTGTGTTTTGGCATGGAGATGCCATTTTCATCTCTTGCCAGGCATCTTGATGATTTGGTGAAAGATACGTCCTTGTGTCCGGTTGTGACAAAGTATGAGGATCCCCAAAACTCGCTCGTCTGCCTTCGTTTGGTTGGCCAGACTTAGCGGTGCAAGGGGCTCCCTGCTTTACAGCTGAAAGTGTCTGGTGGTGGTTTGGTTTGGGTTTTTTAAACTCAGAGACATCAACCGCCACGAAAGGGAAGGAAGAGGAAATTTTTTTGTACCAGAAGGAAAGAGCGGAGGGGGGCCCTGTTTCTGGAGCTGGGTGTGTATGAGACAGAGAGGAACTGAACCAGAGACCAGCTCAGTGCAAACTGGAAGACAGAGACAAAGCGAGGGGGATCAGCTGCTAACAAAGATGGAGGAACTTCTCCAGAACTTACCTTGATGGTGCAATCCATGGCACGCCTCTACCTGCTGCTTTCCGCCTAGAACTCCATGGGCATTCAGATGAGTTGCATTGGCAGGGCTGATCTTGCGCAGGGGGCCGGATGAACAAGGCTTGGTGTGTGTGTATGTGTATGTGTGTGTGTGTGTGTGTGGTGTGTATGTGTGCGTCTAATTTTGGGAAGTGAAGTCACACAAACCGCCAGGGCTGGTTTCCTATTGGTGTGACCAAGCATACAGGCTCTGAAAGTTTTTTTTTTTTTTTTTAAATAGCATTGTTGGCTTTGATGCAGTTTTTTTCCTCTTCTTGTTCAAATTACAAATGGGTAAGTCAAGAGATTTTTTTGAGACTGAAATGGAAGGACAAGAGAGACGGCGGGTGAAAAACAGATAGGGATGAGGGCAAAAGAAGACCTGTTATTGTTCTTGAAGGGTCATTTGATTTATTTTTGCAGGAAGCAAGACCAAGAGGAGTGCGTCCCACAAAAGTCAGGAGGACCCAATGTTTGATCTTTAAAGCAAGCTTTTTTTATGGGTTGAAAATTAGCTTCTGAAGTCGGAAAGGCACTGTGCACTTTCAGAGGTAACTTCTGTCTTAGCCTCCTTGTTTGCGCCATGTTACCCTCTTCAGCTAAAGGGTATTGCTTACAGTTAGGCCTCTTAGATTGAGGACAGGCAAGCCTGATGAATTATTTACTGAATTTTGATCTCAATGAGACCGGAATTGCAAACTTCTTATGAATTCATGCTCAGTGATTTCATCTGTAATCCTTGATTCTGTCTCAGCTACATTACTGAACGCTGCTGCTCTGTTATGCAGTTGGTCGTGAGGCTATTTTAGTGTATTTGGGAGACTAACCTGTTAGGTCAGTAAGTGACCTGTGGGCACTCTCACAAAATGGCTGCCACATTGGACCGCTCTGTAGCCAATCATGTCGTACAGCATGGGTGGCAGACAATCGGATGAGATTATTTTTATATTTACGGCCAACTTTCTTCCTGCTTTTGATGTATGTCTTAGCTTTGTTTTATTTCTATTATTTATTATTATTTTATTATATTACATTGATCTCTCTTCTCAGCAAAGAAATAATCTGAAATTCCTGAGCTTTTTGTTGTTGTTGTTGTGGTTGTTGTTGTCTAAAGTTTCTTATGGAGCCTCAAGTAGGATCTGGTGGCATTCCTATAAAATTATGTTGGGGTTGAAGCTTTGCTTGGTTGTAGGGCACCTCTCTATTTATTTACTTATGTATTCTGCTGAATCAAAGGAATTTATAAAAAAATAATTGAGGTGGCGCAGAGACATTGGCAGACACAATGGGTCAGTGGGCAGGTGAGTAGGGTAGGTGAGGATGTACCTAATCCATTTATGAAATCATTTTGTTAGAATGAAGGATACAGTGTCCATGATATCAATGAAATCCAAGTCAATTTTGTCTGGGTTAGGAAAAAGTTGAGAAAAAAGTTTATTCAAAAAGAAAATAGGAGAAGAAGTGAAAAACTTCATTCTCAGGTAGAGACTATTCTCAGATGTCACATGGGCAAGCATGCATTCATATGCAGCCTGTGTCTTTGTTAATTGAGATTAATTGATATTTAATCAGTAAATGGCTGAACATTGTTGATGTGAATTTTGGACTGGAGTCAATTCTAATTAAAATGATCTGATCTGATCCTCTCTCTTTATCCTATTAACAAGAACAATTTTTAAATGATAACAGTTGGCTGGTTATTCTATCTTGTGCTTCTTCTCTTTGGTCCTCAGTCAAGTCATTGGTTATTTATATGCTGGAGTGGCTTCATAACATATGAATCTAGAACAAGTTTTCTCAATCTTGGCCACTTTAAGATGTGTGGTCTTTAGTGTCCAGAATTCCCTAGACAAGTGGCCAAGGTTGGGAAATACTGATCTAGAAGCATCAACCAGACTCTAGACTGCTTTACAGTCAACCAGACTCTGGACTGTTTACTAGACCAGAAAGTTTGGGCTATATTTGATTTAACAAATCACTATTGGTTATAACTATGTACAGTAAGATGACTGTATCTATCTACCCATAGCACATTTAAGCTGATTACTTAATTAATCCATAGTCAGATTTTGCACATTATCTAAACTAACCACTTAGATTACATTTGGACAGCACAAGGGGAATAAGAAAATGAACCATGGTTAATATTTAAATTTACTATGTGGTGCAAATGCAACTTTTTGGTTTTAGCTGACCCAATTAGGCAGACCTCAAGGCATGGTTTAATTAACCTCCAGGGCTTGTCTGCAGAATAAACAAATTCAAGCCCCAGCAAACTATGTTAGAGCTTATTGTGATGTATGATTATCAAAATGGAAACTCATAATATTGAAACAGAACCGAAACAATAATTAAGTTAACCATTTGATTTAAAACTACTAATTGTAGCTCTCCTGGCCCATGGTCAGTTTCTTTATATAAATATACATACATCATGTTCATCATGGCAGTCCTGATTATTATTATTATTATTATTACCATGATGAGTATGATGTGTATATATATATATATACACACACACACATATAAATATGTATATAAATTTATATAGAGAAAGTGGCTATGGGGCAAGAGAGGTACAATTAATTAGTCTTTAATTAAATGGTTAATTTAATTATTGTTTGAGTTCTGTTTCAATATTATTCTTGCAATGGGTTTCCATTTTCATAACCATATTTGTATTCATAATAATAATAAGTATTATTATACTTTTATTCTTTAAACATGAAACAAAGTCAACTGAATAAAAACAGATCACAAATATCATTGACTGACGCTGATGGTTGATATAGGTTGCTTCAAGCATCCTAGGTATCAACCAAGTATCTTCTTAAGATGTACGATGTTCCAAGTAGCTCAGTTTTTTTGCAGTTCCACTGAAGTTATTGCAGGAAGTTGCAATTTCTTGATTTATTATTATTATTAACAGATAATAGATAATCAGAGTTGGAAGCGACCTAATAGGTCATCTAGTCCAACCCCTGCCAAAGCGGGAGACCCTGTACCGTTTCTGACAATTGCAATCCAATCTCTTCTTGAAAGTCTCAAGTGATGATGCTCCCACAACTTCTGAGGGCAAGCTGTTCCATTGGATGATTGTTCTCATTGTCAGAAAGCTTCTCCTTATTTCCAGGTTAAATCTCTCCTTGTTCAGTTTCCATCCATTATTCCTGGTCTGGCCTTCGGGTACTTTGGAAAATAGCTTGACCCCCCTCCTCTCTGTGGCAGCCCCTCAAATATTGGAAGACTGCTATCATGTCTCCCCTGGTCCTTCTCTTCACCAGACTAGCCATGCCCAGTTCCTGTAACCGTTCTTCATATGTTCTTCATAAGTTTTAGTCTCCAGTCTCCTAATCATCCTGGTTGCTCTTCTCAGTATTTTTCTAGATTTTTCAACATCTTTTTTATAATGTGGTGATCAAAATTGGATGCAGTACTTTAGGTGTGGTCTTAGTAAGCTTTATAGAGTGGTATTATTACTATTATTATTACTATTGTTATGTACATTATGTAAATTAACTATCTGGTTTAAATTTGGACAGCACAAGGGTGGTGGTGTAAAAAAATGGACCATGATTAGGAGGCCTTGGAGCAATACCCAAAGGGCTACCTAGATGAATGGAAATGTTGAATTTATTAGACCTGAATATCCTGACTTTGCAAAAAAAAAAAAATCACCCTACTGGGAACTGGCTATATATTTATTTAGGACTTGAATTGTTTACCAGTCCCAGACCATGAATCTAATTGAAGATTAACAACAACAGCAACAACAACAATATGCAAAATACAGAAAAAGAGTAAGAAAAAACAAATCAACGTAGGCATGAAAGTGGAAAAAGAAAAGGAGATAGAGCAAAAGTGGTATTCAGCAGGTTCTGACCAGTTCTGGAGAACCGGTAGTGGAAAATTTGAGTAGTTTGGGAAACTGGCAAATCCCACGTCTGTCTGGAGGTTTTACAGTATCCTTCCCCTGCCACATCCACCAAGCCACACCCACAGAACCAGTAGTAAAAAAATTTGAATCCCACCACTGAGATAGAGCTACATCTCAATACATTTAAAGAAAATATTGCTACATCTAAATACATTTAAATAGAGGCAAGAGGAAGATCAAAGAAATCAAAATGGCGAGTGCAACTAAGTGACTGAATTTCTGCAATCCTATAAATGCCTCTTGAGTTTAGCCAACATCCTTTACTATACCTCCACTATCACATCTTTCTGCCTTCCTTACCTCCATTATATCCATGTATTGCTTTTCTTCATCAAACTTTCTCTTTTTGAGGCTCTCCTGAACTCCATCCAAATTTGAATTCTTGTGCCTTTCTCTTCCTCTCAACTCATCCAATCTTCCTTAATTTGTTTTCCAGTTTGATCCTCATTCATTCTCTCTATATGATCCAAACCATCTCAAGCACATTCGTTTTACACTGACCATTCTCTTTTGTACTTAATCCACGTGAATTCAGCACTCATTCAATATTCTTGACTTTATCTCTTCTTGTTTTTCACATGTACTTCTTAGAAATCCCATGCGAACTGCATTTATCCTACTGAAATGGCCATGTTTGTCTCTTATAATGGTTTGATAAAAGGGACAATACATAACCATATGTGTTGTTTATTTTTTCCTGATCTCAGTGCCAGGCTCTGGTTTTAAATTTTGCTAAAAGCATTCCAGGGGCTGGCCATCCAACGATAGACTTCTCTTGTTATGTGACTGTCTGGACTTTCATCTCTGTAGGAAGGATCTTCTGCAGATACCATCAATTAACAGTTCTGTTTGATGGGGTCCATTGAAAGCATGCTCACTCTGGAACTCCCTGCAGTAGAATATACTCACCAGGCTGCATCTGCACAACATACTTAATTGGGCTGTAACTAACCTATTGGTTGCATTAACACAATATGTTAAACTTGGCAATTTTCACCTGGATTATTTTTTTAGCATTCTGCATGCATCCTGACCAGCATGCACCTGGCCATCGAGTTAATTGGACAACCATTTGTCTTAAATGGTATAGGGTTTCCTGCCTGAGCAGGGGGTTGGACTAGAAGACCTCTAAGGTCCCTTCCACTTCTATCATTCTGTTCTGTTCTTAATTAAATGTACTTTATTTATTCATAACTCATTTACAATTGAGCAAATCATCACAAGCCCCATAGAAAGAAACTCACTTGAGAGTTCTCTTTTAGTTATTTGGAATTTGTGCTTTTAAAACTTTGTTTCAGTGGTTTTCTTATTTTTAAGAAAACAAGTTATGAAACAAACTACCGGCTTTTAATGCTTTACGATGCAGCAACAGCATACATCAGCATCAACAGTGGTAGTCACAGTCATCCCAATTATCAAACCTAGGGATTCCATCCACACACAATGTGGGAAGCTCAGTTACAATTCATCTTGGTTAGGTTCCCCTGGCTTTAGAGCATTGTGTGAATTCAACCTCTTTTGTTAGTTTGTAGTTGAGTGTTTTTCATAAATGGGTTAATTCAATAATGCTGCTGAATGCAGTGCTATGCTTATTTCTAAATCTGGTGGATCTTTGAAAGCCTCTCATGTCCAGTATTGGTTAGGGTTCTGGATGCCTGTCCTAAATGAGGCAAAAATAAGGGAAAAAACAAGGGAAAATAAGGCAAAAATAATGTATTTTCTGGCTGCAAGGTTTATTCCTAACAAACAGAAACAGGTACCCTCTGCCACCTCCCCTGCCTCTCAACCCCAAGAGCAGATCCCGGGGATGGTTTGGGAATTTGCAATATTTTACCCTATTTTCTATTTCATGTTTTTTTTAGCCATGTTTTGGGAAATAGAGATACCTGGTTTCTTCTCCAACCAATGTTTCAAGGATCAGATGAAAGAGAGGCTGCAACATTTTGGTTTTTTTAAAATTTAATTTGCTTTTAAGAGCAGATCCCGGGGATGGTTTAGGAATTTGCAATATTTTACCCTATTTTCTATTTCATGTTTTTTTTAGCCATGTTTTGGGAAATAGAGATACCTGGTTTCTTCTCCAACCAATGTTTCAAGGATCAGATGAAAGAGAGGCTGCAACATTTTGGTTTTTTTTAAATTTAATTTGCTTTTAAGAGCAGATCCCGGGGATGGTTTAGGAATTTGCAATATTTTACCCTATTTTCTATTTCATGTTTTTTTTAGCCATGTTTTGGGAAATAGAGATACCTGGTTTCTTCTCCAACCAATGTTTCAAGGATCAGATGAAAGAGAGGCTGCAACATTTTGGTTTTTTTTAAATTTAATTTGCTTTTAAGATCTTTTTCCACCTACAAAAACAGTGCCCAACTTAACTTGGTGCCTTAATCATTACCACTTTCACCTTGATGGAAAAACTATCCCCCCTGCTTGCTGTTGGCCGTAAAAAATCTCCAGTTTTCCAACTTAGGCAGAGCAAACTGACAACTTCTTTTCGTTCTATCTCCTCCTTCTCCTCCTCCTCTTGCTCCTGCTCCTCCTTCTCTTCTTCTACTACTTTTCTGAGCTCTGTTGCACCTGGTTTGTGCTTTGTGGTAAGGCGTGGGGGCCTTGTGGTTTCCGGTTGCTGTTGTGCACTCCTTGTCTCAACGCTGGGGATGATTGCACAATCTCACATCATATTTTCGGAGGCTGGTGTACCCACCCACCCACTCACCTCTCTACTGAGATTCCCTGGAAGGGGGCACAGAATGGAGCGCCCTCAAACTCAATAGGAGCTGTGAGCCTGCAATGTAAGAGTTCTTCTGAAGGATCATTGGGGCAGTTGGAATGCTGGGCGAGGGGCCTGTTCATGGGATGAAGATGGAGAGCAATTAGGGCTTTGGAGGAACGGAGGCCAGGCTGCAGGTTTCATGTAGGACAGAGATGCGCAAGCCCAGGGCTATAAGTAGCCTCCAACTCTTCCAGAAGTTGCCATTGAAATTGCAAATTTCAATTTGACAGATGCTTTCTTTAAATGCTTGGGTTGGAATTACAATTAAATCAGAATTATTTGGGGCCTGATGTCACCCACAACTTCATCCTATCTACTCTGGGGGAATCAAGCCTCCAGCACATCAATTATGTGCCCTTGATCTTGAATAAGGCTTGCCCAGATGTGTTGAACTACAGTGGTTATCATCCTTCCCCAGGTAGTGATGTGGGGGGTGGGGGGACTTGCGGTCCAGCTGATTTAGTGAGAACCAAGTTGGGAAAGGTGGATTGAGACTCAGATGTGGGGCTAGTTTCTGGCTCAATTAGTGGGGGTAACAAGCTTGTTGGGTGGGGAACTCTTTTGTTGTTCCTTGCCCAATTTCAAGCCATTACCCAATTCTGTGGGTTTGTGGTTTAGGGCTGTTTAAGTACAAGGGGACTGGCTTCTCTATGGGTTGGGAAACTCTGCCAACCATTGCTTGTCATAGAGAAAAGTGCGCAGGAGAGACAGTGTATGTGGTCAACCTGGCCAAAATCAAGCTATTTGGTTTTAATTGCACAGCACAACACCACAATGCAACTAGACTGTGTGTGTGTGTGTGTTTTTTTAATGCTTGTCCTACCTCCCACTCAACTCCAGTTTCTCAGTACAAGTCACCCTTGTGTTAGGAAGGTGCTTGTTACCATCTAAGTAGGGTGAAAATGTCTTGCTTGTTTTGTGGGTAAATATCTGGAGATTTCCCTTAAGTAGCAGTTGGATTTCTCCTCTTAGAAGCACCAGAATTCAGTTGGGTGTAAAATAGACACAGCTGGCTCACGTTCCCTCCCATATTATGATTCTGATCCAATCCTCTTCCCCTTGCTGGTATTTGTTAAGCTCAGTTCTCCTCTCCCTTGGTACAGTGTGTAAGTATAACTGTAGGGTTGGTCAACTTAGTTCCTTCTAGGGCTGTGTTGAATTCTAGCTCTCCCTCCCTTGAACTTGTATGGCTTGTTGAGAATTGTGATCCGGCAGCTTAAGAAGAGCTTTCTACATGTGTAACTCCTTGAATTGCCTTCTTTCAGCATCCTAGGTAAACAATCTTGGCTCTGAAGGATAATAAACCTGGGTTAGAAGGCGTTTGACTCAGTGAGAAAATTAGGGTTTTCCTGGCTTAGGGCTTTGGAGGAAGTCATGTTGTCTCCTTTTAAGATTGATTGGAGTTGGGAGGACTAGCTTGCTTGGAAGGATTGGTGAACTGTATTGTATTCCTGAGAGATAAACATCCCAGCCTCGCTTCCTCTCACGAATTTGCTTCTGTCTCTGAAATTTGGCCACCTGGTCGCCCCTCGGGGATTGCAAAGTCGTGATACACACACACTCTCCCCTCCCCTCTCTCTCCCTGTCCCTTTCACACACACAGACACCACATTGGCTGTGCTGACATGGAAAATCTGCCTCCCTCCCTCCCTCTCACCCCCCCCTCAAAAACACAGAAAAAGTCACGAAACTTGCTCCTTTATTCAACCAATGGGAGCAAAGAAGTACAAGGATGAATATAGAGAGAAAAGGTGGGTGGGTGGGTGGGTGGAAATGATAGAGACCCCTGGCAAGGAATAAGTGCTGGCCAATACTTTTATGAGGAAAGCAGCAGAAGGCAATTGGCCGGAGATACTTCTAGGTGTAACTATTTTTCTCCCAATTTCATAGTCCAAGGAGCAGAAGATATTTTGTGCCACTCAAACTTTGGGATTTGTTTACCTGCAAGAAATTTCTCCAAGCCGGCCATCCCATAAGAGACCTCTGCAAAGTGGTGAGTAAAATCAGGGGTTGAGGCAAGGATTGTATTGGAGTGATGTGTCTGTGTGTGTGCGAAAATTTCATGCAAAAGTATGTCAGACCTATTATCTAGTAT
This sequence comes from Bungarus multicinctus, assembly GCA_023653725.1. Lineage (NCBI taxonomy): Eukaryota > Metazoa > Chordata > Lepidosauria > Squamata > Elapidae > Bungarus > Bungarus multicinctus. The sequence goes on along the minus strand of CM042835.1, from coordinate 9,632,038 downwards.
CTGCAGTCTGATACATGATAAAATCTATTTAATTTAGCCCTCCTTAGCCAGGATGGCAAAGAAATGTTGAGATTGCAAACACCTGGAACCTCTGGCTACCATGGCCAAAGGAATTCTGGGAGTTGCCAACATTTTTGAATGATGCTGAGTTAGGGAAATCCGATGCAATTCATTCTCTTCACTAGAATTTAGGTGGATCGGTCCCCATTTATCCTCAGTGCCACCTCTGGTTTGATTCTAGCTTGATTTTATTTATTGAATTGAGTTACTGAATAAACCCATTTTCTGGAACAATATATTTAGAAAATGAAACATTTAATTTATATTTGTTTGTGTGTTATGAATTTCCATTTTATATACATAAGAATCTTCAGTATTTCACAAAACAGTTTTACAGAACTATTATTTTTATGTAAATGCGTGCAATTCTGAATCTATACATAGATAAAATATTTTATGAATGAAGGCAAACATACATGTCCCAGGATCCCACAAAATATTTTATATCTAGACAATAAGAATTTTCAATATTTCTTTGTTTTATGTAACTGAGTACCATATCTATCTCCATGCATGTGTGCGTTAGATAAGAATTTTCAATGTTTCATTAATTAGTTTGACATAAGTGAATAATTTATATCATTAAAAAATACCAGATCATTGTTAAAATCTGGTTAACATATAAATAACAACGGCAACAATCAGCACAGTATAAATAATAAGGTATGATAAAGAATTGCAGTAATCCTGTCTACTGTGAACGGCTGATTATTTAACAGATCATTGAAAGTTTGACTAATTAAGAGCTTATGCAAAGAGAAACTCACATTATGAATGCAGCCTAACATTCTTATAAAAGTATAAATAATTGAAACATATTTTATGATGTTTTGAAGGCAGGCGAGTGCATTTATTTATTTATTTTCAGAAATGAAACTGGGTGGCAAATGGAGGCTATAGTCTTGGGGTGGGCAGCTTTAATCATGGCTCTCCCTTGATCGTTCCACCTTGAAAACAGACCATCCACCTGCTCCCTTGGCAAGTGGGCTGGGTGAGAACAGTCGAGCAGGGCAAAACATGGTCTTGCAGAAAGTGAAGTGGGGATAATATTTGTCTCTTCCAGTGGGCTGCAGATATGGAGTCTTGGCAAGAAAGCTGGAGAGATAACCCGGTGCAAATGGTCCCTGTTGGAGCAGAGATCGAAGGAACAGGTAAGAGATGTTTTTATTTGTTTGGGAAAAACGAAACCACAAAATTTTGTCTTGTTTTTGACAGGCCACTAAGTTGGCCTTGGCAAGCCCCCTGCATCTCTAGCCCAAACACAGGAAACATGTGGAGAATGTCTTCTTCTGGAATTCTTGCCAAATCCTTCCCCAGATGTGGCCACATGGTTGTAAGTAGTCGTGCAACTGGAAAGCAAGGGGTGTTTGCATATGGTCCACTCTGGCACATGTGCAGGGGTGGTTCGGGAGAGCCCCTTGCTAAGTACAGTTCGGAGAACCCCCAAATCAGGGGTGGGATTCTTCCAGTTTGCACCTATTCGCTAGAACCGATTGTTAACATTCTAAGCAGTTCGGAGAACCGGTTGTTAGAAGAAATTACTGGCCTAATCCTGTAAGGAAGGCAAGAAGGAAACATTCTGGTGTTGCTTACAGAAACTGCCTCTCCGTTAACCCTTATTACATTCTTGGCAGGACTAGACTTCCTGTCTCTGGAACGTCTCTGGAGTTTTTTTCCCCTCCTTTTGCTGGTACTTTGCTTGTGTGGGGTGACCATTCAAAGTTGCAATAACACTGAAAAAAGTGACTTATGACCATTTTTCACACTTACGACTGTTGCAGCATCCCCACAGTCATGAGAGGCCAGGCGAGGAGATGTGTGCCTCGATGTGAGTGATATTGATTTGGCCACACCCAGCCAGTCACATGACCACCAAGCCACGCCCACCAACTAAGTCACGCCCACAGAACCAGTTGTTAAAAAATTTAAATCCTACCTATGAGTGGCTTGCCCAACTGGCTCTTCTATAGGATTGCAACCCAGGGGGAGGCAGGTTCTCTAAAGCTCACAGCCTGTTTTGGTGCATTTAAAAAGTTTTGTTTGTCGTTGGCTGTCTTCTTCTCACCCCAAATTTGGATCTCTTCTGCTCACCTTCTGGAGAGTTACTTACCATGCTGATAAAAGTTAGGCAGTTAGATAGAGCCCGGACTCTTTCATCAAAATTTCTGTCCAAGGTTCTGTCCAACATTTCTGGCTAGAAAGAGCAAGGAAAGGTAGAAATTTCCTAGCTCAGCTCCTGTTGATTATATCCATAGGATTCTTCTGGCAACAAGATAGGAAAAATGGTTTGTCCTGCCTTCTTGTTTTTGGTGGTAGTTTGTTTAGAGACCGTCCTCGACTTACAACAGTTCATGTAATGACCGTTCAAAGTTACAATGGCACTGGAAAAAGTGACTTACGACCGCTTTTTCGCACTTAAGACTGTTGCGCCATCCCCATGGTCATGTGATCAACATTCCGATGCTTGGCAACTGATTCATATTTAGGACGGTTTGCAGGATCCTGGGGGGGGGTCATGTGGCCCCCTTTTGCGGCTTTCTGACAAGGTCGTAAAATGGGGAAAAACTCAACATAGGTCTCACTTTGCAACAGAAATGTTGAGCTCAATTGTGCTCGTAAGTCGAAGACCACCTGTATGAGGAGGTTTATTTATTTGAAACTTGACATTTTCTAGTGGTTTCCCATCCCAACAATGATCAGGTCTAACTCTGCTTAGATTTTTTTTTTAAAAAAAAATCTACCGAGGTTGCCAGATGCTGAGATTTGCTGTGGCATCAGTTTCAAAGAAATGAATATTATTTCATGTTTATGTCCTGCATGAATATTCAGGCCACAAATGCAGAGAGAGTGATGGGCTGTAGCTATCTCAATCTATCAGTCAGTCCAGTGGTGGGATTCAATTTTTTTTTACTACTGGTTCTGTGGGCGTGGCATGGTTTGGTGGGTGTGGCAGGGGAAGGATACTGTAAAATCCCCATTCCCTCCACATTCCTGGGGGAAGGTTACTGCAAAATCCCCATTCCTACCCCACCCCACTAACCTGCTTTCCAGCTCCATTCTCCATTGTAGGAGACCCAGCCAATCAGCTGAGACTCAGGAGGCAGAGAATAGATGGGGGCGGAGCCAGTCAGAGGTGGGCTTTGCTGGTTCTCCGAACTACTCAAAATTTCTGCTACCAGTTCTCCAAAACTGGTCAGAACCTGCTGAATACTACATAGCCAAAAAGGCATTAAGAGTTGTTAACCAATCCTCCATAGCTTTTTCTCTGGTAATATCACACTACTAACTAGAGCATACAAAACATTTGCTAGACCAATACGCGAATACAGCTCATCAGTCTGGAACCCACATTACGTATCTGATATTAGCACAGTAGAGAAAGTTCAGAAATATTTCACAAGAAGAGTTCTCCACTCCTCTACTCGTTGTAGAATACCTTATGCCACCAGACTTGAAATTCTAGACCTAGAAAACCTTGAATTACACCGTCTTCGGTCTGATCTAAGTATGGTATATAAAATCATATATTGCAATGTCCTACCTGTCAATGAATACTTCAGCTTCAACCATAACAATACAAGAACACACAATAGATACAAACTCAAGGTTAACCGCACCAAACTTGATTGCAGGAAATATGACTTCAGCAATAGAGTGGTCAATGTCTGGAATACTCTACCTGACTCTGTGGTTTCTTCCCCAAACCCCAAAAACTTTAACCTTAGACTGTCTACTATTGACCTCACCCCTTTCCTAAGAGGCCTGTAGGGGGCGTGCATAAGCACACCAATGTGCCTACCGTCCCTGTCCTATTGTTTCTTTTATTTTTCTTATAAGTACCCATTTCATGTATTTATAACTATGTATCTACTTATACCTATTATCTTGTAAGCGATTGACAAATCAAATAAATTCTAAAAAATTCTAAATACCACCTCTGAATCAGTTCCAGACTTTTGCTAATTCCAGCTGCATAATAAAAGAATACGAACACCTCTTATATTCTTTTCTCTCTCTTTTTACATTGCACAAGACTTTTTGGAAGAGTACCGGAAGATTTTCCAAGATGATTTTGGTGACTTAGGTTCCTGGTTTCTACCTGAAAATGAGGTGGAACAGCAGCTGCCAAGCTGGACTGGTGGAAGTTACCTGGCTGAACTGGAGGGTTTTGAGAAGACAGTGCCAATCCATGAATCCCTTGGCTTAAAAGGTAAATAGCATCCTGGGCAGCAGCAGTTCCAGTATCAGCACCCCCAATTATTTATCCCAACTGGTGCTTTCTAACAATCCTGCCTTCATTTTAAGTGGGTGCATGAATCTGCATTTTTCCTCTTCCCTTTCCATCCCTCCATCCTTTTCTGTTGAATCCATTACAGTTATGAAAATTCAAGCAGGAATGATTTTATTTTCTTTCTCTGTTTTTAGACTTTATTTTAGACACTGAGAAAAATAGGAAAGAAGGAGATAAAACAAAATTAAGAGTAGTGTGGAGGCAGGTTCATAGAGACTTGAATTTAAAGTTAAAGCTAAACGTTTTCTTTAACTATAAACTATAACTATAAAGTAGTATTCTAATTTTAATAGGAATATGAATGATGAATATTCTTTTTTCAAATATACTTTATTCAATGCTTGCTATATCTATATCTATCTATTTCTATCTATCTGTATCTATTATCTATCTATCTATCTATCATCTATCTATCTATCTATCTATCATCTATCTATCTATCTATCATCTGTCTGTCTGTTTATCATCTATCTATCTATCTATCTATCTATCTATCTATCTATTTATCATCTATCTATCTAGCTATCTATCATCTATCTATCTATCTATCTATCTATCTATCTATCTATCTGTCTATCATCTATCTATCTATCTATCTATCTATCTATCTATCGATCTATCTTCATCTATCTAGTCCATCATCCTATCTAGTCTATCTAGCTATCTATCCATCTATCCATCATCCGTCTGGCATCTCTATCTACGATCTATCTATCTATCTATCTATCTACTATCTAGTCTATCTACATCTATCTATCTATCATCTATCTAGCTATCATCTATCTATCTATCCTATCTATTATCTATCTTCTATCATCTGTCTGTCTATCATCTAGCTATCTATCTATCTATCTATCTATCTAATCTATCTATCTATTCTATCTATCTATCTATCTATGCATCTATCTATGAATCTATCTATCTATCTATGCATCTATAAATCTATGCATCTATCTATCTATCTATCTATCTATGCATCTATCTATCTATCTATCTATCTATCTATCTATCTATCTATCATCTGTCTGTCTATCATCTATCTATCTATCTATCTATCTATCTATCTATCTATCTATCTATCTATCTATCTATCTATGCATCTATCTATGAATCTATCTATCTATGCATCTATAAATCTATGCATCTATCTATCTATGCATCTATCTATCTATCTATCTATCTATCTATCTATCTATCTATCTATCTATCTATCTATCTATCTATCTATCCTATCTATCTATGCATCTATCTATCTATCTATCTATCTATCTATCTATCTATCTATCTATCTATTTATCATCTATCTAGCTATCTATCATCTATCTATCTATCTATCTATCTATCTATCTATCATCTGTCTGTCTATCATCTATCTATCTATCTATCTATCTATCTATCTATCATCTATCATCTATCTATCTATCTATCTATCTATCTATCTATCTATCTATCTATCTATCTATCATCTGTCTGTCTATCATCTATCTATCTATCTATCATCTATCATCTATCTATCTATCTATCTATCTATCTATCTATCTATCTATCATCTGTCTGTCTATCATCTATCTATCTATCTATCTATCTATCTACCTACCTACCTACCTACCTACCTACCTACCTATCTATCTATCTATCTGTACCTATCTATCATCTATCCATCTATCCATCCATCCATCCATCTGTCCATCCATCCGTCCATCCATCCATCCATCCATCCATCCATCCATCCATCCATCCATCCATCCATCCATCATCTATCTATTTGTAACTGTATCAACGTTGGAAATTTTTCCTATTTTTTTTTATTCTTGACACTTTTTCTCTCCTTATTTTTAGTAATCATGAATAGTTGTCATTACTGAGTCCCAAACATCAAAAGTTTCATTTTTTTCCATTTCAAGCAAGCTCAAAAGTGGCCTCCAAAGTTTTCTTCTCTTTTAAGTTTTTAATTTCACCATTTCAGCCAGTTCCATTAATTTCACCCTTCCATTCTTCCTTTGTGGGAATTTGCAGCTCCTGTGGTCTTCGTGCTTGCAAAGATCTTGATGCTTTTATCATATATAGAAACTAGTTCTATACCCATGCTTCGCTATGAAACTATGTGGTTAGGCTTAGTTTTGGGGGAGGAAAATAAGGGGGAAAAATTTCTGCCTCTGCCTACCAACATCCATCGGTATTCATCTGGCTAGTGTCCTATCAGTGTGTGGGAGTGTTGAGGGCTGTTTGGAAACTGAAACATGGAAACTGAAACAATATTTGCTGTGTGAGCAAGAAAAAGACAGCAAGGAGCCTGGCCGTGGCTTAGCTCAACTGTTCTGTACTAAAGCTGGTTGCTGCTGTGAAACTGAAACTGAGACTCTTCTGCTTGTGTTTTGCATTTGGAACAGATTTCTTTTCGGGTGGGGAGGGGGAATAGAACTCCTTAGCGTCAGAGCGTATTAATAATAATATAGGAAATACTAATGCTCTGATGGTCATTTCGAAAAATCCTTTCTTAGTGAGCACCTAGAAGCCAAGAGGAACATATATGCCAAATTTCAAGTTTGTAGGCTTTACGGTTCTGGAGATTTTGTGATAATGCGTGAGTTGGTATTTCACTTATATATATATGTAGATAAAGGGCCGTGTTTTTTCTTAAGGTGCTTCTCTATCGATTTTCAAGAAACCATCTATTAATGATCCTAAGTATCAGTTTAGCACTAGTGATATAAGTAGCAGTAAATGCACCATCCCTAATACCACACACTACAAGAATAAACATGAATGGAATTATCTCTTTTCCTTTTGAGGCTTTCCTGAGTACACGAAGACCATTGTGGAATTGAAGCAGGTTTCTTCCGATCCAGATTACAGAGAACCATACCATGGTGGTGAGTTTTGGTTGATACTTGGAAGGAGAGGAGTAGAGAAAGCTTGTGGCACTAAGGGAAATACTTGTACTTTCTGAAGTGTGAGGCTTACACTCTCACAACTATAAAATTCTCATTTGATAGGAATGAGGATTAACAGGTGCATTTATTTATTAAGCACATTTAAACTGGCTTCCAAACTCACACATGGTTACTCAAACCTTACTGAAAGTTGATTCAAACTTCAATGTTTGGAATATTTAAAGCAGAACATGCTCACTTTTGACTCAATTTTTGTAGCTCATGTGGCAATTTATACTGTGTTGGCTGTGATTTTTGATATTTCTCCTTGCTTAAAGCTGAATGGTGATTTTGGTAATCTGTATTACTAGAAATAGAGGCACTATATTCAGCCATTTATTAATAATGCAGCTTAAACTTATAACCTTCTTGGGATTTTTAGACCCCCCCCCCTTTTTGTCCTTTATTATTTTATCTTCTTGACCTATTTTTTAAATTTTGCAGTTATGTTTATGTGTTTTCTTTAAAAACCTAAAAAAATCAAATCAAAACAAAATGTTTTTTAACTTTTTGTTTAATTATTATATTGCAGAAGCCTAAAGAGTACCAAAGAGTGAAAAACAAAAATATATAAGGCAAAAAAAAAAAGAACAAACTAAAAATGTTGCAATAAAGAATTGGATGGCACAATCTTTTCTTCATTCTTTCCCCCCAACCAGTAGCCTTCAGTTAAATATTAAGTCCAGATGCCTTTCGAACATCACCTTTGGAACACTTAAATATTGATGCAATACATTTAATATTTAATAATAAACATTGGCCGTGTTTGCTCATATCTGTTTAAATAATTTCATTTGTGTTTTTTTAGTTAGCTACTTTACTTATTTTTCTCGTAAGCCATATTACAAATATCTAAATTTGCCTTGCTAATAATGTGACTTATATTGGGGGAATATTCCTGCTTAAATTTGGTCCTATTATAACTACCCTGCTTCCCTGAAAATAAGACCCAACTGGGAAATACCATGATTTTTCAGGATGCTCGTAATATAAGCCCTACCCCAAAAATAAGTACCAGTTAAGATTGTCAGCCAGACGGATACATTTAGAACCATATTTCCCCTAAAATAAGACCTAACCAAAAAAAAAAAAAAACCCTAATGCATCTTTTGAAGCAAAAATTAATATAGGACCCGGTCTTATTTTGGAGGAAACACGGTATATAGTGTGGCTTAGCCATCGTTGCACATTCAGTGAAGGACAAAAAAAGGCCTTTGGTCTCATCCGTATACGTTTCTATGAATAATTTTGAAAATGGTACAGTTAAGAAAGAGTACCTTACATGTACCTGTTTAAAGGGAAGTGAGATGGGCTATGTCACAAGTCCTTATGGGTATTTCTTAGTGCATGAACGCAATGACTTGGCAAGATGGCATATGTGTTTTGGGAAGTTTAAACAAAGCATCCCTCCCTTTATCCCCTTTTAAAAACATCCTATGCCCTTCTGTCTGAAATTAGTTAAATTGATCATGGCTTTGGAGTAACTCAGAGCAGGAAACAACATAACAGCGCAATACAAATTACCTCTCTGTGTCAACTGATACAACTCGGAGTTAAAGCAACAAGAGGAAGTGAAGGTTTAAAAACTTTGCTGAAATGTTGTAAGGCTGCCAGTCATCAGCCTTTCCCAAAAACGTTTCCCTTTATAAAAGTTAGACTATCAATCCCATGGTTCCCTGCCAGCACAATTCTCTGGGAATTTAAGGGATTTGCCACATATATTTGAAATGTGGATAAGGAGTAGGTGGAATAATAATAATAATAAACTATTGTGCTACTACAACAGGAATATTGCCGTATTTGCCCCAATGTAGGTATAGCATAAAAGGCAATTTTTCATTATATGTGGATATGAGAATTCTTCTGACATTTCCCAGACAAGGCATTTATCAGAAGTCACTAGTCTCATTTCTCAGAGAAATGAAAAGTTGTAGTCCACCTTCTGCAATGTGTACGAGAATCAGTTAAACCATCAGAATAGAGACCTGGAAGGGACCTTGGAGGTCTTCTAGTCCAACCCACTGCTCAAGCAGAGATCCTATACTATTTCAGGCAAGTGACTGCCAGGCACTTCTTAAAAACCTCCAGTGATGAAGCACCTACAACATCTGAAGGCAAGCTGTTCCACTGGTTCATTGATGATTAATTAATGAGAGATGATCGTCCAGACTTTTCTTTAAAACTTCCAGACACGGGTGACCCATCCCCTCAATAGAGAGATCATTCCTTAGATCTTACCATCACAAGACTTTTCCTTCTGCTTAAATTTTTCCTTACATTTGGAGGGATGAGTCAAATGCTGGCTAGCAGCTTAAGACCAATTGATCAAGCCTTGAACATTCATAAATCCTGGCTTATGGCTGAGTGCAACATGTGAATCCGGGCAACTCTGATTCAGACAAACCCCAGTTAAGCCCTTAATAAATGTGTCCTCTGTTTTCTCACTGTATAGAGGACCCAGGGAATGGCCTTGAAGGTGACATGGGCTGTAAGAATTACTTTCAGATGAAGTTGCTGCTACTAAGCCAATATCAGAGAACAGAAATTTGAGCCCGGACCAAGAAAATAATATGAGGAAATGTCTCAGATCAGCTCCTCTCTAATTTACACAAAAATAAAAGAAGGAAGAGCATACAGACTTGAAAGATACTGTTATTAGAGCCATTCAAAAGTAATCCTGACCTATCTGGCATTGGTCTCTTAATCTGGTCTACCTTGTTGGGCTGGCACATTAATTCTATTTCTTTTTCATCCTCACCAACATTTATTTAAGATAGAGATGAGAAGGCCCTGAATTCCTTCAGTGTCTCTTGACTCTTAGTACCAGAAGTTGTCTTTCTCCTGATGTCAGGATTCCGAAAGTTACCCCCATTTAAATCATGAGTCTCAAGCCAAACTTCCAAAACTCAAAAAGGATTTATTGGGAATTAAACTGTCTGGCATTGCCTGGGTGTAGCCAAGTCTGAGACACATAATTCGTTGTCACCCTTGACCCTGGATTTCCCCTACCCACTGGGTGAATCATAATTCATATTCTCCAATGGGACACGTCCATAGCCAAGAGTCATCAATCATGTTCTCCAGTTAGAATTTTGCTTGGCAGAAACTTCGGTCACCTAGTTACTATCTTTGAAAACATTTATGGAATGCACTTTTGGTTTGCAAACTGCTGCACTGCTTCCCCTCCCTTTCTGTTGGCAACTCTTAAAAAGACTATAGAAATATTTTATGAGTTGACATCTGAGACTGGTGCCTGATGATTTTTATAACCTAGAATTCTTGCCTCCTATAGACACCTAAGGGACATAGTGGCTCAATGGTTTAGACGCTAAGCTTGTCGATCAGAATGGTTGGCAGTTTGGTGGTTCGAATCCCCCTAGCGCCGCATAATGGCATGAGCTCCTGTTACTTGTCCCAGCTTCTGCCAACGTAGCAGTTTGAAAGCATGTAAAAAAATGCAAAAATAGGGACCACTTTGGTGGGAAGATAACAACGTTCTGTGAGCCTTCGGCGTTTAGTCATGCTGACCACATGACCACAGAGACGTCTTCGGACAGCGCTGGCTCTTCGGCTTTGTAACGGAGATGAGCACCCCACCCCTAGAGCCGGAAATGACTAGCACGTATCTGCAAGGGGAACCTTTGCCTTAAAGACACCTATGCTTATAGATAGACACAAAGTGAGAAAAGTGGTAGGACTACTAATCTCCCATTATTCTCCCATAATTCTGACGACACCTGTACCTTGAATCTCCTGCAGCTTCAAGAATGGTGCTCCAACAAGACAGTGTCCCCCACAGCCTCGAGGGTTCCAGTTGCCTCCCGGCTGTGCCTCAGCCTTGGTTTGTCCTGTATCCTGATTCTCCTGGAGAACCGGTGTCTTCTGCTCAGCTTCCTCCTGGAGATCAGCAAGAACAGCAGAAGGAAGGTAAAAATCTCAGATTTGCATGGCTTTTATCATTCCTGCCCTCCAAACTACCCTTCAAATTCCTGAATTCTTATTTTCAACATGCTTTAGGGAAAAAAATTGGGTGCTGTTTCTCAGCTTACATTATCACTGTGTGTGTGTGCATGCTTGAACCTAAAAAAAGATCTGTGAGAAATTTGTGGAATTTAAGGCAAGGGTGGGATTCTACCAGTTTGCACCTATTCGCTAGAACCAGTTGTTAACATTCTAAGCAGTTCGGAGAACCGGTTGTTAGAAGAAATTACTGGCCTAATCCTGTAAGGAAGGCAGGAAGGAAACATTCTGGTGTTGCTTACAGAAACTGCCTCTCCGTTAACCCTTATTACATTCTTGACAGGACTAGACTTCCTGTCTCAGGAACTTCTCTGGAGTTTTTTTTCCCCTTCTTTGCTGGTACTTTGCTTGTGTGGAATGACCATTCAAAGTTACAATGGCACTGAAAAAAGTGACTTATGACCATTTTTCACACTTATGACGGTTGCAGCATCCCCACAGTCATGAGACCAGGCGAGGAGATGCGTGCCTCGATGTGATATTGAGTTGGCCACACCCAGTCAATAACATGACCATCAAGCCATATCCACCCAGTCACATGACCACCAAGCCACGCCTACCACCTAAGCCACACCCACAGAACCGGTTGTTAAAAATTTGATCTTATTTAAGGCAGCATAAGAAGCCCTTCAGTTGGAATGGTGCGGTGGCTTAGAGGTGGAGGTCTTGCCTCACAATCAGAAGGCTGTGAGTTCGATCCTAGGTAGAGGCAGATCTTTCTCTCTCTGGGCACACTGAGAATATATCCACTGAACAAAACTCTTCATTGGCAACAGGAAGGGCATCCGGCCATTCAAACACTCTGCTAGCACCATTCATAATCCTGCAAGGGATTATGGGGTCATTAAATGAAGATGATAAGAAGCCCTGTCAGTTGCTCATTGCAAGACCTTACTCTAGTGGAGTGTTTCTCAACCTCAGCAATCTTAAGATGTATGGACTTCACCTCCCAGAATTCCTCAACCAGCAGCATAAGATCCCTTGGCTAACATTGAAGCAGATACCAGAATCCTGCAGCTCCTTTGCTAAGACTTATCCTTTGCAAACCCAAAGCAAAAGCAATTCCTTTTCCACCAGGCAGAATGTGAATGATGAAAACAACAATGCAATGCTAAATCTTGAGTAAGACATCCTGCTCTTCTCAACACTGTGCTCACTCAATGTGTTTAATCTTAAACCCAGATTAAGAAAGCACAATGGATGTGTGTGCACATACTATTCTCTGTCTCAATCACTGAACCATATGATGGTCTAAAGTGGTGGCTGAAATCACTCAAGATGCTAAGATAGTAGTGGCTGGACTTTATCGATATGCTCCGAACCTTCTAAGTTCCCCACTCCATGCTTATTAAATATGTTTTAATGCAGATGAGGCCAACTCAGTTTCTGCATAATTAGCAACGATTTCTAATTAGGACACTATAAATTGGTCTAGAGCAGTGGTAGTTAATCTTTTTGGGCTCCTGTGCCGAAAATTGATGTGCCAGCACCCAGAAGGCAATGCAGGTGTCCCCCATGCCCTCTGCGCATGCGCACATGATCCCCTCACTGCCCCCTTACCTGCACTGTGCATGCGCGTCTCCCAGCTGATTTTCGGGCCTTTTTCAGCCTCCCAGAGGCTCAAGGGAAGCCTCTGCAGCCTTTGTAGGCCGAAAAATGGATCCATTTCATCACTTCCGGTATTTCCAGAAACACAGGAAGTGACGAAACGGACCTGTTTTTCAGCCTCCAAAGCCTGCAGAGGCTTCCCTTGAGCCTCTGGGAGGCATGTGTATGTGCAGTGAGGTTAAGTTTGCCTGGGGCTGGCATGCCCACACAAAGGGCTTCCTAGCTTTCATGCTTACTTTCCTGATTCTCTCCATCCATTGTCGTTGCCTCTAGAACATTGGATCGAGTCCCTTGGCCCCGATTCAGGCAGCCAATCCAGTGCCTTGGACAGCGATTCTTGCCAGTGTGATTCACCAATCAGGAGCCAGAAAAAAAGGGAACGCAGAGACCAGGCGGACAGCAAGAACCCTAATGCTTTACCTAGAGATCGAACAGGTAATGTTGATTGGGGAGCCATGGGGTGGGGAGACTTCCGAAACCCGTAATGCACTGGCACTAAATTTCAGGGTCTTAAAGGTTCTGGAGTTACAATGACTTTTTAAATTGCTTGCCAGTTAACATTAAGGTCAGGTATGAGGTTGGCTTCTCAGTGGTGACTCCAAAATTAGGAAATGTCCCATTTTTGGGAATTGTCCGTTTTGTTTGTCTGGCTTTTGGATAAAGTACAGGTAGTTCTCCGACTTACAACTACAATGGAGCGCAAACTTTCTGTTGGTGAGACATTTGTTAAGTGAGTTTTGCCCCATTTTACGACCTTCCTTGCCTTCGTTGTTAAGCAAATCCAAATCACCCCTGAGCATCTCCCATTTTGATGGCAGGGGCCGGACCCATTCAATTATGGCGCTTTCTGCTGGAGCTCCTTCAAGATGGCTCCTGCCAAGCCCTCATCCGCTGGACAGGGAACGACTGGGAATTCAAGCTCTGTGACCCACACGAGGTGAGCTCTCCTCTCATTTATATTCAACCCACGGTGCCCTTCCCTTGTGGCAAAGAGTCTCTCGGGAATACAGAGATATTGTATTCTCTATATAATATACAGATAAGATATTGTAATATCTGTATAATATTATACAGTTATTACATCTGTTCTGACTTAGGCTTCCCAAGATCAAGAAAGCAGATTCCCCATCCCAATAAAACCCCTTTTATTTAGGTTAAAGGGAATTCATCTCCAGCAAAGTCCCAGCAAACAGTTACAGACCTTTATCAGGCTTAGAGAGTTGCTGCACTGTGGCAGCAATTACTTGGCAAGAAGACGGGAACAGATCTTCACCCTAATGAACTAATTATCTCCTGCAAACACTGCTCCCCTGTCACTCCTCTTTTTCCCTATGGGAGGGGCCATTCATCATCCACCTGAGCCTTTACTCCCGAGTCGACCCTTGTTCCTTAGCTGTTCTTTTCTCCTGGTGGCTCTGTGCATGCGCACACTGGGAACAGGCTCCAGCTGTTCTTCTGCCTCACTGATGTCCATCTCCGAAGGCAGCTGATAATTGGCAAACAGACCAACCCATCTCTGCCTCTGACACAGAGCACTTATCAGAGCCTTCCCCAGACTCCAGGACTAGCCCATGTTCCTCCCCAACCTCCTCACTGTCCGAGACTGCTGCCAACAGATATTGTATTCTCTATATCAGAGGTCTCCAAACTTGGCAACTTTAAGACTTGTGGACTTCAACTCCCAGAATTCCTCAGCCAGCTATGCTGGTTGGAGAATTCTGGGAGTTGAAATCCACAAGCCTTAAAGTTGCCAAGTTTGTGGATCCCTGCTCTATATAATATCTTATACAGATATTATATTATCACATATGTATATTATACAGATATTATATCTAGGTCTACAGGATGATATGGTTTTGTATTTGTTAAATCAAGAGCTTAGTCCCTCTGAATGTGCAACAGGGAAAATAAAGCTGAGCAGATGTATGCACTTCAGCATGTTTTAGATGTGGGCATGGTTGGCTTGGCTTAATGGGTTGCCTGCAACCCATTGCAGTTTATTCAACAAATCATGGCCTAGCATTAGGGCATATAAACAACCCATGGCTGAATATGGTCCCCTTAGCACAAGGGTCTTCAAAATTGACTTCAACTCCCAGAATTCCTGAGCTAAGATGACTGGAGAAGGAATTCTGGGAGTTGAAGTCCACAAGGCTTAAAGCTGTCAAGTTGGAAGATCCTTGCCTTAGTACACCAACCCTATCAATGACCAGACGTTTCCTGCCTTCCTGAAGCCAACGGTACAATGAGTTTAATGGACTCCATCGCCTGTAAAACTCCACCCTTCTTCTAAACCAAGCATCTTCAAACTTGGCAAGTCTAAGACTTGTGGACTTCAATTCCCAGAATTCCTGAGCTAACATGACTTGGAGGAGAAATTCTGGGAGTTGAAGTCCACAAGTCTTAAAGCTATCAAGTTTGAAGACCCCTGTCCTAAATCCAGAGAAGAAACATCATGGCCTCATCCACTGCGGCCCTCCCTTTCTCTCAATGGCCAAAATGGTCTCTGTGGTTAGCTTGAGTAGCCACAACAGGCCCAGGCGATGCAGCATTATCTGGGCACAAGCCGCAAATAGCAACGCTCGAGTAAGGATTCGAGCTAAAATGGGTTTCTGGTTATCAGTGCCACTGGACTGCTTACTCATCCCCCCTCCCTCTGCCTCCCCCTCCCTCTCATTTCCTACTAGGTGGCCAGGCGCTGGGGCAAACGGAAGAACAAACCCCGCATGACGTACGAGAAACTGAGTCGGGGGCTACGCTACTATTACCACAAGAACATCATTCACAAGACCAGCGGGCAGCGCTACGTCTACCGCTTCGTTTGCGACATCCAGGGCCTGCTGGCCGAATTGGATAAGAAATTGCAGATTTAGCCCGCGACAACTGTCTTAAAAAGAGAATCTTTTCTTCATTCCATACGAAACCAAAACCTCAGGAGAGAGAAAGAGCAGGAGCAGCTCCCTAGGAGAAGACTCTGGCTTCTTTTAAGCTACGGCTAAAGCAAGAAGGGTGCGAGGAATGCTGGCTGTGGGCTACGGACCCTCTCTGGATTGGGCAGGGCAAAAAAACACAAAACAGTGGGGCTTTTTTTCCCCTGGGGTGGGGAGGGAATTTATTGCTTTTGTGGGATGGGATAGGTAAACATAACCCCCCCCCCCCAAATAGAATTGGGGTCTTGATCCTAGCTTTAGAGAAGGAAGGCAGGGAGGCAGCCAATAAACCCTGGCTAAAAGTATAGAACCGTGATCGCAAACCTATGGCAAGCGTGCCACAGGTGGCACACAGAGCCATTTGTGGGGGCACGCGAGCCCCAGGCAAACGTACCTTACTGCACTTGTGCACGGCTCCCAGCTGATTTTCAGGCCTTTTTCGGCCTGCCAGAGGCTTGAGGGAAGTCTTTGCAGGCTGAAAAATAGGCCCGTTTTATCACTTCTGGTAAATACCGGAAGTGATAAAATGGCTCCATTTTTTTGGCCTGCAAAGCCTGCAGAGGCATCCTTCAAGCCTCTGGCAGGCCGAAAAAGGCCTCAAACAGGCCGAAAATCAGCTGGCAGGCACAGTGCAGGGAAGGGGGCGGCAGGGGAGGGGGAATCATGCGCGCATGCGCAAATGGTGTGTATGGGGCCTATGCACATTGCCTTCTGGGTACTGGCATGCGGCACAGGAGCCCAAAAAAGGTTAGCCACCACTGGTATAGAATATTAGCAGAAGTTTGGCAAATGAAAACATGTCTTGTTACTTCTCTTGATTCAAGCAGTAAGAACTGGCAGGATTCGATTCGTATTAAATATCTCGATTTTCACAGACGTTTTGGAGAAGGAGGACCACCATTCTTGAGGCTATCTGCTCTCCCACCCCAAATACACACACACACACATACCCATCCCACTCCTTCTCCTTTAGCCATTATTAAACCATTTAAAACAGGGCTCCGCCTCTCATAATGGAAAAGAAGTTCTCCATGGCGGGCTGAACACTTTTGAACTCCTTTTTGTGGTGGTGGGTGGCATGGCCCCTTCCCAGTTGCTTTGAAGCAGACCTTAAGTATCAGCTTCAATCGGTGCCTTCATAAGGAAGACGGCGAGCTGCCTCTTTAAACGGCCGCTGCTGGTTTTTTTTTTTTTTTCTTTTTTAAGAGGTCAAAATTATGTCGGTCTCAGCCGGAAATCTTTGTACATAGCGGTCAGGAAAAACGCAAACTTTCTTTTTGTTATATTGATTGTAAACCATGTTCAATTCTGAAAAAGTTTGGCAATGCAACCCGAAATAAAGTTAAAAATAAAAGAAAAACCGTTTTTTTAAATGGAAAACACCCCCCCCCCCACCAATTAATGGATGGACCAATGGATTCTACCTTACCAAGGTAGAATGGTAAGCTTTTATGCAAAACCTTTTTTCCTTATCCTCCCTGGCTTCTTAAGAAGCTGCAGCCATAGTCTGAGCCAGTCTTATAATCTCACGTGTACAGGCAGTCCTTGACTTATGACCATAAGGGAGCCCGGGATTTCTGCCGTAAGTTATGACGGTCGGTAACTCTCACAACTGATCCGATTTTACGACCTTTTTTTTTTTTGTGGCGGTTGTTAAGCAGTTGATGCAGTGGGTCAGCATTGTAAATCGCATCCTGTGACTGGGGAATGCTGCAACCAGCCAAAAGAGCAAACTAGTTGCCAGGCGGCCAAAACATTTGGAGGTTTTGACCAACGGTTCATATTTATGACAGTGGCAGTGTCCCAGGGTCCATGTGATACAGCGGTGGGATTCAATTTTTTTACTACAAGTTCCGTGGGCGTGGCTTGGTGGGCATGGCAGGGGAAGGATACTGTAATATCTCCATTCCCTCCCCACCCCACTAACCTGCTTTCCAGCTCTGTTCTCCTGTGCAGGGCAACTGAAGAAGACCCGGCCAATCAGCTGGGACTCAATGGGAGGCAGAGAATAGATGGGGCAGGGCCAATCAGAGGTGGTATTGGCCGCTTCTCCGAACTACTCAAAATTTCTACTACTGGTTCTCCAGAACTGGTCAGAATATGCTGAATATCCACCTCTAATGTGATCCCCTTTTGTGACTTTTGGACAAAATCCAATGGGGAAGCCAGATTCACTTGAACAACCACGTTACTAAATGCCTATGGAGATTCTGTCAGACAGGTCAGTGGTTGCCAGTGATCTGGGGACCATTGGTGGTCCATGAGAAAATTTTGGTGGTCCGCAGAGAAATATACCCCCCCAAGCAATTAATCCAGGCTGCGTGGGAAGACAAGGCTGCGCTGCCCACATGGCCTGTCCGCCTGCTGGCCTCCACCCTTGGGCCGAGCACAAACCTTACCTTGAGTAGAGCCACGTGAGCTGGAATTGGAAGGTAAGACCAATGCAGCTCTGGAATATGGGACCGACTTTCCCACCAACGTCAGCAAGCCACAGTCAGTCAAAATTCGTATTAGTGGTCCGTGGGATTTAAAATTATGAGTTTGGTGGTCCCTGAGGTCCAAAAAGTTGGCGACTTCTGATCCAGATGATGGTTGTCCCAAAGGTGCTTTTCGACTTTCTGGGGTTTTTTTTTTTTTGAAGACATTTCGCTTCTCATCCAAGAAGCTTCTTCAGTTCTGACCGGATGGTGCGAAATGGAAGGATTTATACTTTCAACAGTTCCAAGAAGGCTCCACACCCATTTGCACCACTCAGGATACCTTGAAGACACAGATAAACCTCCAAGTGGCCTCAACGACTCTCCAAAAGAATGCAAATGACCAGCTGTTTGTAAGGAGCATAAATCCTTCCGTTCCCCACCATCCAGTCAGAGCTGAAGGAGGTTCTTGGATGAGAAGCGAAACGTCTTCAAAGAAAAAAAAAAAACCCAGAAAGTCCAATTGCCTCTGGAAAAAGAAGCATCTTTGGGACTTCTTTAACAACTGCAGTGATTCACTTAACAACAGTGGCAAGAAAAGTCGTAAAAAGAGTGCAAAACTCGCCGAACAAATTTCTGGCTTAGCAACATAAATTCTGGCCTCCACTGTGGTCGTAAGTTGAGAACAACCTGTACCTTTTGGGTGGGGGGGGAGGGTAGTTTTGGCATAATTAAGTCATTGGTTGTTAATCAAGGTCTACCTCTGGGAAAGTTAGTCATCCCTCAGAGAGGCAAAACCGCGTTTCCTGTCAGCATATCCAATGGCGAAGTACGCTGGGAGTTGCACAGAGAGTGTGAGCTAGTCTCGTGTCCCAGAATCGTTAGAGAAGCAGCCAGCTTGGAAAGAAAACACCTGGCTTGCTAGCTTTAATGCACAGCACCTGGCACGAGGCTGTGGCCTCTGCTTATATTCCTGCATTTGTGAAACGATGAACTCGTCTCCTTGCTGCTTCCAAACACGGTAGTTCAGGAACAGAGCGATCCTACCGTTTTACCCGCTGCGCCTTCGCGCTAGGACAATTGTTGTCGTATGAAGGGCAACTCATTGAGGAAATTCGAGGGAAGCTTCTCTTTTGTGGGGAAGGGGGAGAAAAAAAAAAGTAACAAAACCAGATCAGTTTCCCTCTTCACCAAGGAAAAAGAAAAAAATTAGGTGGACGTTTCTCTTAGCCGTTACGGAAGGGAAAAGGTGAGAAAAAAAGGCAAAGCCGGATCAATGAAGATAACACTTCAATTTTATTTCAAATCCTTGGAAAATACACGGGTGCTACTTGTTGAGATGTACCATCAACATTACTTCCTTTCCCCTTCCAGCCACCCTTGAAGAACAGGGAGGAGAGGGTGGGAGGTGAGGTGAGTGCAGGAAACTGCTTTTACCTCCTTTTGTGAAATTAAGAGCCATCGTTCAGCCGTTGGGTGGAAGCACTGCAACTTCTCAGACTGATACCCATCAAAGCCACATCTGCTGTTGCTGCAGGTTTTTGGCAGCCACGGTCCAACGCTCCAGCCACTGTTGCAAAGTGAAGCCGTGGCGGCGCTCGTGAGGGAGAACAAGCTGTCCTGGCTGTTCCCACCTAGACAGAGAGGAAACATAAAGGATGTACGAAAGGAGCACACCTCCTATGATGACCCAAAGGGGCGTGGCACAAAGGCAACACAGTCACATAAGTAAGAAAAGTCCCTTTAATACTCCCAGCTTTGCCCCCAATGTCCAGGTTACCTTCGGCAGGAGAAAAAACTCTCCCAAGAACAGCCTATAAGTTGAGGAAATTCAGTCCGAAAACAAAGTACATATAAACTGTAAATAAAAATCCACATAAACCACGCTGCAGCAATTAACTGGACAGGACAGGATAAGGAATTGCAGACTTCCAAAGCCAACAAAGCACACAGTTGGGAAGATGCCAGGAACCCAGATAAGGCTTGACAAACAAAAGATAACTCACGGTTTGCTTCCAGTGACTTTGCTGTGCACAGCTTTCCTTTTTAAACACTGTTTTCCCAGCTTAATGAAGGGAATCAGGGCCCTTACCTCCCCCGTAAGCCACACAACTCACGTTGCTCCCTTCTCCATTCTTCCCTGCGTGCCCTAGGATGAAGAGGGGGTGGGCCTGGTTCTTCCTCTGAACTCCCTTTCCCTTGTTCTATCTCTCCCCTGCTCTGCCCAGCTGGACTGTGTCCTTCCCCAGTTTCTTCCACAGCCAACAGAGCCACACTCCCACTCCCTGTCAGCTGCTCGACCTCCCCCTCAGAATCAGATTCCAACAGGGGCATGACACCTCCTGAGTGCGTATAAGCTTTACTACAAGAGACAATCTCGGAGCAATAACAGCAAACAGAGGTTTGTAATAAATAGTGGTTTTATCTACAAACAAATATATATTGTACACATATGTACTATAAGAAGTCAAACGAACAGCAAATTATAGCAGGGAAGAATGAATACATGGTGATGTTTTGGCCTGCTGGCAGCTGATGGAGATGGTAGCGGAGTTGGAGAGGAGGAACCTGAGCCAGTCTTGGAGGTTGAGGGGGGCTCAGATGAGGGCTCTGCATCAGAGGCAGAGATGGGGCCAGGGCAGGCTGGCAGTCATCAGAAGTGAGGCGGGGGAGCTTCTGGAACCAGTTCCCAGCCTGCGCATGCGCAGGGCTACCAGAAGATGAGAACAATTGGGAAAGCAGGATCGACTCAGGAGTAAGGCCACACCTCGGAGATGATTGGCCCCTCCCATAGGACATAAAAGAGGAGCGAACAGGGACCTGAGCTTTTGCAGGAAGCAATTAGTTCGTCTGGTCGATTCAAGCTTTGAAAAATCCTGTCTGACTTTGTGTCAAGTTTGGCCTTGCTCTGCATTTGGCAATTAGTTCTCTGGCAGCATTCCAAGGGCGATAAGGTGGGTGTTTATAAACATTCCCTTGAAAGACTGTGAAGCCTTGCAAGTTGTGAATGAACGTAATTCACAGCCAGTGAAAATAAAGAGGTTTTGCCGGGACTAAGGTTGTGTTTTAAGGAAGCCTAGGTCAGAATAGGCGAAGACAGAGAGAGAGAGACACACACAAACAGGGTTTATTATTATACAGGCTCTTAAAGGGATAACAGCCCAAAACCTTGCTGACTCATTCTCATCATTGCATCAATGCATCATTGCATCATCGTAGCAGCTGGCCAGCTCTTAAATCATTATACTGACACCTCCCCTCTCTCTGACCAGGCCCTCAATACCTGCTGGGCAAGGTCCTTTCGCTTACCAGGTATCGATAATGGTTTGGATCTCAGGCCGGCGCTTGATGAAACGCTGACACTGATCCAGCGTGCGTTGGATACAGGGCAGCAGCAAAAGGGTTTGTTTCTGGTCATGGGACTGCACTTGTTCCACCAAGGCTGGGGACAGAAAAGAAAAAGAGCTTAGCCGTTATTCCTGCTCCCATTTGAGCTTACAGGCTGCCTGCTCTAGTCTCTGCAGCTTTCTTGGCAAGGTTTTTCACGGGGGGGGGGGGGGGGGGGGGGGTGTTTGCCATCGCCTTCTCAATAGGGCTGAGAAGCAGTGACTGGCTCAAAGTTACCCAGCTGGCTTTTGTACCTAAGGTGGGACTAGAACTCACAAGCCTTCTGGTTTCTAGCCTGATTGATGCCTTAACCAAAATACCTTAGATTGGCTCTCCCATTTATTTTTATCCTAAGCTTAGAAGGAAGAAGAGTCACCGTGGCTTGGTAGATAAATAAACGAGTGCAACGAAGCAAAAGGAATCGGAAATAAACACATTCAATTGAGCTAGCAGCATAAAATGCATCTCAATGTCAATGATAATTTACATTAAAAAAAGCCTTAAAGATACTGATAGAGGGAAATATTTGTAGCTCAAGGTTGAACTGTGAGGGTCCTTGGTGCTCTCTAAACTTGGCAGTTTTCTCGCCCTTGGCAACATCATTACTAGCGTGAATGAAACAGATCATTGGAGGCCATAGGCTGACTCTGTAAACTGCTTAGAGGGGGCTGTAAGTCTAAGTGCTATTGCTATTTGTAAGAAAACCACTGTCATGCCCCTGTTGGAGTCTAAATCCAAGGAGGAAGTCGAACAGGAAGAACCAGGCCCACCCCTGCTTTATCCTAGGACATGCAGGGAGGAACGGAGAAGAGAGCAATGTGGGTTGCATGACTTACAGAGGGAGGAAAGGGCCCTGATTCCCTTTATTAGCCACAGTTGGGAAGACAGTTGATAAGAAAGGCAGGCTGCATGCGGCAGGCTGGGAGCAAACGTGACTTTATCCTGTGTTGTCGTGGCTTATCTGTGTTCCTGGCGTCTTCCCAACTGTGAATTTTGCCGTGCCTTCAAGTCTGAAATTCTTGCTCCTGCCCTGTCAAACTAATTACTTCAGTTTGACTTGTTTGGACATTAAGTTACAGTTTGTGTTGCTCATGTTTTGGACTTAATTTTCTGCAGTCAAAGGCTGTTCCTGTTAAGTTGGAGATAATAAAGGGACTCTTATTGCTTATCTGACTCTGTTGCCTTTGTGCCACGCCCAGGTCATCACAACCACTAAGCTCAGAGAGCACCAAGGAGCCCGCTAGCCTTAAAGGTCCTCTTCACATTATCCAAAAGGATGCATTTCATGTGGAGTGACATACAATCAGAAGTGATACCAAGAAACCTCCATGCACAGAATCTCAGAGAACCTCAAGTGTTCAATGCCCTGCTCACTGCAGGATACATTGTGACTTGTCTTGTAATGAAAAAACAACCCCAAATGCGGCGTGGAGAAATGTTATCAAAAGTTCGCCTCTTCAAGTGCAGCTTTTAGATTTGTGGGATAAAGGATGGGGGAGTGTTTCATTTTGCTTACAGGCTGGGACAGGAAGAGAGAAGGACTGGAATTCTGAAGCAGGATTATGACCTCTGTTTTGGAAAATTTCAACGAAAACTCAAGGGTCAGAAAGAAGCAGCAGGAAATGAAATGGAGGAATACATAAGGTAAAGGGGTGGCAGGCTTGAATTGACAATTGGTCAACTTTTGGATAATTAGAATTAGGATGAAATTTGTTGAACAATGAATGGAATAATAGCATGTGATAAACTTGCAAATGTGACGGATAAAGTAATTTTGTGTAATGAGTATAGAAATGAAACAAGGATTTAGTTAATATTGTAAAACAAGGCATGAGAATATTGAAAGAAAAATGAAATAAGCTACAATATGAATTGAAATTGGATTAAATAAGTGTAATGAATATAACAATATATGAGAATATTTAAAAGAAAAATGGAATAAGTTTATAATATGATATGAAATCGATGAAAGCTGAATATGTAAACACGGTCATGTTTGTACTGAAATGTAAAAACCTGGAACCACATTGTTCACCCCAAGAGATCTTTTTTAAAATATAAAAATAAAAAAAATATTGCAAAAAAGGAAGAGAGAGAGAAAGAGAGAGAGAAAGAGAGAGAGAGAAAGAGAGAGAGAAAGAGAGAGAGAGAAAGAGAGAGAGAGAAAGGAAGGAAGGAAGGAAGAGAGAGAGAGAGAGAGAGAAAGAAAGAAAGAAAGAAAGAAAGAGAAAGAAAGAAAAAGAAAGAAAGAAAGAAAGAAAGAAAGAAAGAGAAAGAAAGAAAGAAGAAAGAAAGAAAGAGAAAGAAAGAAAGAGAGAAAGAAAGAAAAGAGAAAGAAAGAAAGAAAGAAAGAAAGAAAGAAAGAAAGAAAGAAAGCAGAACAGCAAAAAATAAATAAAAATTGAAGAGGTTTCCCTACATGGCACATCGGGCTCTGAGGTAGCCTCCAGCTGGTGCTGCAAGCTTTCCAAAGCTCTTTGCTTGTTGCTCAGCTGGGCACGCAGGTAAGCAAGCATCTTCTTCAGCTCCACCAGATGGAGAAGAAGCTGTTCAGGAGCCTAAAAGGGGGGAGATTAAGAAAGCAGAGGCAGCGGGGTGAGGAAGAACTCTCACAGATACCATAGACCCAATGCACGGATCAGATCAGGGGTGTCAAACTCAAGGCCCATCCTACTCTATCCGACGCAGAGAGGAAAGATCAGGCCAGCATAGCTTCGGCTCGGTCTACCCAATGCGAAGAGGAAACATGCCAGCTGTTTGGGGAGTGGCGTCAAGCTTGGCACGCCCACCCAATTGGCCACATTTGCTTCCACTTTTACTTCCCCTATTTCCAAAGTTTGCCCTTATTCCTTAATGATTATGATTAAGGTGGAAGGGAGAGTGATGAAGAAGGGTCTAGAATTTCATCCGTCTCTAGATGAATCCAGCAAATTACCACCAGAGAGACACACCCTACCTTATAAAGGGGAAAGTTAATTCCACTGCATACATTGAGAAAGGCCCGGTTTTCAGAGGATGCTGTGCAGCTTAAGCGATGGATGGAAAGTTTGTGGGCTGGGATGTGAGACCTGAAAGACAATGGCAGAAAGAAGTGATTTTCCCTCCTCCCCCTTCCAATGGAACCTACATCGCTCTGACCATCGTTAAGTCATGCCAATCCTCCAAGCCTATTTTCTTTTTGTTAAAAACAAACTGGGGCCAACCACGCTCCTGAAATTTTGCATCGAGGAAAGGCAAGCGCCAAGAAAGGTTAGAAATTATGTTCGGTCAACCTCATTCGTAGGAAATGAATCTCTGGAGAAGAGAAACTGGGATTATTTTACTGCTTTTACCGATAGCCCATTTGTCAGCCTTGGAAGCCACTTTTTTACCTGGAAGCTTCGAGGCTGCCACATTCAGTGCCTGGGAATTTGGGAGGGGGGATTTCATAGTGAAGTAGAAGATTAGACCACAACAATATTCTTTTCTCAGAGAGTCAAGGACAAATAGCCCTGCACCTGGAAGGGAGTGACTGGAGGGATGTCTCTAGTTGGGATTGAAGATTTAACTGGGCTATGTGATGGACTGGGGATGGATCTTTGATTTCTCTTTTGGGAAAGGAAAACCAGGAACTCTCAGATTGCCAATAGGACAACTCTAATAAAATAGAACTTTGAGGAAATGTTTGTCTCGGAGTTTCTTGGTTTGGAGTTGGTTAGTTGGAATGATGACACCATCTGCTTTTCATTCTCCATCATCAAATGGTAATGTCATGCCCTTGGTAGAGTTGGACTCTGAGGGAGAGGAGGAACAGCTGACTGGGAGTGGAAGTGTGGCTTCGGAGGCTGTGGAGGAGGCTGGGGAAGGGCAGAGGCCATCTGGGCAGTCAGAGGAAGAACCAGGCCCATCCCCTCTGCATCCTAGAACACACAAGGAGGAACGGAGAAGGCAACAATTTGGCTTACGAGAGAGGAAGCGGCCATGATCCTCCTCATTGGTTGCAGCTGGGGAGAATAGTATATAAGAGAGATGGTTAAAACACAGTGTTGCCAGAAGCAAAGCGTGTTTTATTTTGGGCTGAACTTATCTTGGTTGATGTCCTTCCAACAGACTGTGCCTTGTTATCTCCTTGAATTTGGTAATTACTTATCCTGGTCCATTGTGGAATTTCCTTCATTGTAGTTTGTTTTGGGTTTTTTATTTCACCTCTATCTGCTCATTAAGTTCGGACTGCATTGCTTTTATTTGAAGACTATTTTTGATTACCTTTTATCTCCAATTGAGAATTATTGAACAGTGGGTCCAAGTTGGAGGCATTAAAGGACATTTATTTACCTTTTGGATTTTGTTATGTTTGTGTTACGCTCTGGGTCATCACAGATAACCACTTTCTCAAGCCACCCAAGTCACTTCTCCCAGCTGATTTATTTCTCAAGGGGAAAAAAAAACGGGTAGCAAATAGGTCTCTTTCGAGTGTTGGAAAAAAGAAAGTCCCTGGAAAAGGACTCAACGCCCCCACACGCCCCAAACAGAGTTACAGCCAGCCACACGGAGACGCCTGGAGATGACTCACCCAGCCACCTGACGGGTCAGCAGACAAGGCAGGGAAATGTTTTTGAAATGCTGGACCTCACGGCCTACCCTGTTGTGAAGCTTCTGGGTCAGCAGCTGCACCTCTTGTGCCTGAGGGAGCAGCTTCTTCGGTATGAAATCCTGGATCTGAAGGAGAGGCGCGCTGTAAGTCAGCTGGGTTACGAACAAGCACAGATATAACGTTCAGGGAAGCCAGTTTGCCAGTTAATCCCACATCTTTTTTTTAAAGAAAGATTTGTGGCTTCAGGACAGAAAGCGTAATCCAGAATTTCCCCAACCTTGGTAGCTTTTAAGATGCGTGGACTTCTAGTCCTGGAATTCTCCAGTCAGCCATTGAATTCTGGGAATTGAAGTCCACCGCATCTTAAAAGTGGCCAAGGTTGGGGAAACCCTGGTGTAATCGGTATGGTGAAGGTTTGGAATCTTAATAGCTCCAATCTTGAAAGCAGTCAAAGAGGGGGTGAGGAAAGAGCTCTGACAGACGGGGCGAATAAGCCATCTCACCTCAACCTGGTTCTTGCGAAGCTGGGATTTGAGAAACGAAGTGCCTTTGATAAGGGCCCTGATATGTTGCTGTTTCTCGTTCTGTGGGAGGGAAGCAGAGAAATAGACCCACAGGATGAAAAGTCCCTCGATGAATTGTCTCACTCTCCATTCCCTCAATACCAGGAATTTGACTAGAAGGAGGTTTTATCAGGGGTGGGCTGCTATGGGGTTCACCTGTGTTCGGGCGGATCCGTTGCTAACTTTACGGCTGGTTCAGTGAACCGCTAAATCCCACCCCTGGCTGGCCCCTCCCACTCCACCCCGCCCCTCCCAGGAGTCTCCACGCGGCCTATTTTGGATGCAAGGTAAGTGCACGGCCTGTGGGGAGGCTCGGGGAGGGAAAACGGGCCTCCTGGATGTCCGAAAATGGGCCCATTTCCGGCCTCTGGAGAGAGTTTTCGCCGGAGCCTGGGGAAGACTAAAACGCCCCCCTCTGCCATGGTTCAGGAGGCTGACTAGGCCACGCCCACCATGGCCACGCCCACCCAGCAACCGGGGAGAGAACCCATTGCTGAAATTCTTGAAGCCCACCCCTGGATTTCATCCTTTCCAAAGGGCTTTTGTGACACAAACGGGTTTGTGTTCTTCAAACTTAAAATTGTTTTCAAAACTTAACAAGGCCAAAACTTGCAAGATGTTGATTTTGTTTTTTCAAGAGTCCACCCACTTAAAATGTTTGAGAAGGTTTGTCCTGAGTTTTAAAAGGGTCATTTTAAAAGAAAATGTAAATGATTGCCCAGGGAACGATACAAAACCACAAAATAAAACAACTGCCGACCTTGGACCTTGCCCATTAGTTTCCTCAACTTCAAGCCTGCTCTCTCTCTCTCTCTTTTTTTTCTCACACACACACATCCCCGAATCTGCAGACATCGAGGGGGCAGCTTCAGAGGAACGTGGGAAGGGGTAGGACGAGCCAGCCCAGGGTCCCTCAGGATTGGGACGGCTTGTTACCAGGGAGGAACGGGGGCAGGATAACCGAGAGAGGGCAAGTAGTGGACATGAGGAGCGACGGAACTCAGGCGATGAGCAAAGACCGCCCACTCCTGATCCCAGAGCACGGAGAGTGGATAGAAGGCAGGAACAGTGCAAGCCGACCCGATGACTCGGGAGGAGAGCGCCTCGCCCCTCTTCACAAGGCACACCTGGGGACTGAGATTTAAGGAGGAATGTGGGGAGGGGCTTTTGTTGGGAACGAACGCTGAATTGGTAGTTTGGTGTGCCGGTACAGACATTTGGAGTTTGCAGGACGGCTTGCTTCTTCCTTGCTTTGTGGACT
This sequence comes from Bungarus multicinctus, assembly GCA_023653725.1. Classification (NCBI taxonomy): domain Eukaryota; kingdom Metazoa; phylum Chordata; class Lepidosauria; order Squamata; family Elapidae; genus Bungarus; species Bungarus multicinctus. The sequence continues at coordinate 9,603,995 of CM042835.1, read as the reverse complement.
CAGCGCCTTGTTCCTGACTTTGTGGATTCATTTCCCTGTCCCTTTGCTTTGCTGCACTGGGCTCAGCCAGAGGCTGCTATGTTTGTGTGTGTGTGTGTGTGTGTGTATGTGCCCACGCACTTTGCTCTGGTACATGCCAAAAACGTGGGGGCATTTGGGGGGAAATTTGGAGCAAATTAAAGGGGAGTTTGAACTCTCAGCTGGCTGTGTGACCTTTGTGCCTTGTCCTGGGTCATCACACCTGCTGTCATGCCCCTGCTGGAATCAGAATCTGAGGAAGACGAACAGCTGACAGGGAGGGGGAGTGTGGATCTGTTGGCTGTGGAGGAAACTGGGGAAGAGCAAGGAAGAGGTAGAACAAGGGAGAGGGAGTTCAGAGGAAGACCCCGGCCCACCCCCTCTTCATCCTAGGGCACGCAGGGAGGAATGGAGAAGAGAGCAACATGGGTTGAGTGGCTTACGGGGGAGGAAGGGGCCCTGATTCCCTTCATGAGCCACAGCTGGGAAGAGTTTAAAAGAAATGCATGCTGAGTATGCCGCAGCTGCAGGGAGCAAACATGAGTTTATCTTGTTTGCTTATCTGTGTTCCTGGCATCTTCCCAACCGTGTTGAGTTACTGCTGTGCCTTCACTGTCTGGAATTCTTGCTCCTGCCCTGCTGGACTAATTATCCTCATTTTGCCTTGATTGGACTTATAGTTACAGTTTTTGTTGACCATGTTTTGGACTTGATTCTCTGCAGCCAAAGGCTGTTCCTGGGAGAGTTTTTCTCCAGCCAGAAGGTAACCCAGGACATTGGGGGCAAAGTTGGAGCTAATAAAGGGACTCCTACTGATTATCTGACAGGAGTTGCCTTTGTGCCACGCCCCGGGTCAGCACACCTGCCTTCCTCTCTCTCTCCCTCCCTCCCATTCCTTTCTCCTCCTCCTGCACACCTACCACTAAATGGCGGAAGTCCAAGATGCGCTGGCGTTTCCCCTGCAGGTTCTGCAGTTCTGCGTACCGGACCTTCACGGCTTCTTCAAGGCCCTGGCATCCCTGCAGCAGCCCATCCCTGTATCCTCGCAACCTCACCGCCCGGAGCTCCAACTCGAACACCGTTCTGGGGTTGCGAGGGGAAGAGACTTGAGTCAGGCCTAACTGACAGACCTGGTTGTTTCAATAGGCATGTGGGAATGAAGTGCAGGTAGTCCTCGACTTACAACAGTTCATTTAGTGACCGCTCAAAGTTATGATGGCACCGAAAAAAAAAAAGTGACTGAGGACCGTTTTTCACAGTTACAACCTCTGAAGCGTCCCTGCGATCGTGTGGTCAAAATTCAGATGCTCGGAAACGGGTTCATACTTGCGACCGTTGCTGTGTTCTGCAGGGCCGTGTGACCCCCCTTTTGACGAGCACAATCAACAGGAAAGGAAGACTCACTTAACAACCAGGTGACTAACTTAATAACTGCAGGGATTCACTGAACAAATTAAGGCAAAATAAGGTCGTAAAACGGGGCAAAACTCATGTAACCAATATCTCGCTTAATGACAGAAATTTTGGGCTCGTGATCGTAAGTCGAGGCAGTTCCACATGTGGGACCGGGAATTTTCGTGGTATGCAAGGCGCCCGATTTTACGATGATGGTGATTACATTTTTTTGCCTTGCATTTGTTAAGCAAATCACGCCACTTGTTCAGTGCGATGAAAATCTTAATTTAATTAATTAAGCAAATCCAATTTGGGATTAAGGGGAGCTCAATTAAACAAATCGGGCTTCCCCCCTGGACTTTACTTGTGGGAAGCAGACTGGGGTGGTCGCAAGGGGCTATGGCTTGATCCCGGGACACTGGCAACAGTTGCTAAGTACGTGCCAGTTCCCAAGAGCCCATATGATTATGGGGATGTTGCAATGGTCGTAAGTGTGAGGATGGTTGTGACTTTTTTCAGTTGCTGTTGTAGTTTCGAACAGTTGTAGGGTCAGTACTCCCTGAAGGCCTGGCAGATCACCCCAAAACTACCCTTACCCAGGCATAGAATAGAATCACATGGTTGGAAGGGATCTTGGAGGTCTTCTAGTCCAACCCTCTGCTTAGACAGGAAACCCTACACCACTTCAGACAAATGGTTATCCAATCTTTTTTTTTTAAACTTCCAGTATTGGAGCATTCACAACCTCTGGAGGCAAGTTGTTCCACTGATTGATTGTTCTGACTGTCAGGAAATTTCTCCTTAGTTCTAGGTTGCTTCTCTCCTTGATGAGTTTCCACCCGTTGCTTCTTGTCCTGCCTTCAGGTGCTTTGGAGAATAGCTTGGCTCCCTCTTCTTTGTGGCAGCTCCTCAAATATTGGAAGACTGCTATCCTGTCTCCCCTAGTCCTTCTGATTCTTGACTCTTGACAAATGCATCTTTTATGTGCACTGAGAGCATATGCATCAAGACAAATTCCTTGTGTGTCCAGTCACACTTGGCCAATAAAGAATTCTATTCTATTCTATTCTTTTCATCAGACTAGACATATCTAGTTCCAGCAAACACAAATCTCATTCATCTTCAGTTTAACAACCTCATAATCCCTTGCATCGGTGTGGAGTCTGGGCAACTGAATGGGGCTCGCAGAGTGTTTTAATGGCCGGATGCCCTTCCTGTCACCAATGCAGAGTTTTGTTCAGGAGATATATTCTCACTGTGCCCAGAGAGAGAAAAGTATCTGCCTCTATTGAACTCACAGCCTCCTGATTGTGAGGCAAGGGCTCTACCTCTAGGCCACTGCATCACTCCTTATCATCCTTCCCTCGTCTGAAGTCCATCTGGAAGAGTCTTACCTGGCCAGGATGGAGCGCTCCGATCCGTCAGACAGGAGACCAGTGCATCTCCTTAACTAGGGCTTCAAGACGTGCCAGCAGGCCTTTCTCCTCAGCGTGTAGGGGAATCTGTTGCACACACAGCACCTCGCATTTGCTCCAGCCCTCCTGGTCCCATGCAAAGAAAAGAGACCAACATGAGAATTTCCCCCCATATAGTATACAGGAAATCCACCAGGTGAATTCAATCTGTTAACCTTCCCCTTCGCCCAGTCAGAATGTTCCACCCAGAAACAGGCTGTTCCAAATCTCAATGGAGCAGCTCTAACTGTGAAATACTGTTCTAAAAAACGGACTTTGGGGAAAAAAAATGTTTTGAGATCCAATTTATTCACCTGTATAAGAACCCGGACAGAAGGTAGCTTGTCTGCAGAATCTGAGACATCTTGCAGGTGTGTGCTGTCGTAACGGAACCTAAAGGAGAGAGCAGAATGGGGCTTGCAGAGCTTACGTGACAATGGAAAACCCAGAACCAAGTTTTATTTAATTATTAAATTTGTATGCCACTCATCTCACTGTAGCAGCAACCCTGGGCTTCCACGCCCACAAACGGTAGCTGGGCTAAGAGATGCACGCGCCTTGCCCAAAGGCATCTAGTTAAATTCTACGGTCAGATTAAGACTTGAATGCAAGTCTCCACAATCTCCAACTTTATCCTCTATCACAGTGTTTTTTTTTAAAGTGAGCTTTGAGGAACCTCGGAGGGCCCCCCCAAGAACCCCTCAGGGGCTTGTGAAATCATTTCCCTGGTATTGAAGGTATCTGCAGAAATTTAAAACCATTCTTATTTGTTTAAAAAAAAAAGCAGGGTTTTTTTTTTATTAAAAATGAATTTGTTTTATCTAGCGAGTTTCATATTGCTATTTCTACATTTTTACCTCTAGAAATATATACTCTACAAATGTGCCGGCTTTCATTTTTAATACGGTAAATATCAACAAACGTAACCCATACAAGCAAAAGCTCCTCTGGGGTCTTCCATTATTTTAAAAGTGAGAAGGGCTTCCAAGAACAAGAAACGCTGTTGTGTCCATATACTGGCCTTTTGGGCAAGATTTACACAAGCAGCAGTACTTTTGTGAGTAGGAGCTGGCTTGGTGGCATGTGAAAGCTTCCTAGAATTCCCTAGAGCTGTGATGGCAAACCTATGGCACACAGGTGGCACGCAGAGCCATTTGTGGGGGTACACGAGCCCCAGCCAAACTTACCTGCACTGCACATGCGTGCGCTTCCCAGAGGATTTTCGGCCCGGAAGTGACAAAACGGGCCCGTTTTTCGGCCTCCAAAGGCTGCAGAGGCTTCCCTCAAGCTCTTAGGTGGACGAAAAGGGCCTCAAATGGGCCGAAAATCAGCTGGGAGGCGCACATATGAGAAATGCAGGTAAAGGGGTGTTGCGCGCGCATGCCCAGGGCCCCTCAGAGTGTATTGCATTATGGATGCTGGTGCGCGTACGCTATATTATGCACGCCCGTTATCTCGTGTGCGCCTGCTTTCGGCACACCACACTGAAAAGGTTTGCAATCACTGCCCTACAGCTTTGGGAGTGGTCTAAAGCATTTTGGGAAATCTCACTGGTCTTAAAAGTCAGCCAGCACTTATTGAACTAGCCGAAAATGGAAAGTATTACGTGCATGTTAATCATGACTTCAAAAGCAATTCCATGAAGAAGCTGAATATTGTTGCTAGCCAGGGAGATGCCTTCAGTTTTACCCTGGGAAGGACACCATCATCAAGTCTTTCTGAGCCAAAGGTCAGGACCTACTTGAGGGCAGCCACATCTTGGGAGATGTTGATCTTGTCCGTCAATTCCTGCAGCTTCACTGTGTTCTGACAGGCCAAGTGCTCCAGAGCTAAAAGGATATGGGCAGGAGGATGGGTGCCGACAACTTTCTGTAGGAAGACGCAAAACAATAGCTGAGATTATCCTTGATCCAACCTCTAAGCCAAGCCTTCATTGCCACAGCTACCAATATCCAATGTTTGGGCTAAAGAGCCACGGTGGCGCAGTGGTTAGAATGCGGTACTGCAGGCTAATTCTGTTGACTGCCGGATACCTGAAATTTGGCAGTTCGATTCTCACTAGGCTGAAGGTTTTGATTCAGTCTTTCATATTTCCAAGGTGGGTAAAATGAGGACCCAGACTGTTGAGGGCCATAGGCTGACCCTGTGAACCACTTAGAGAGGGCAGTAAAGTACTGTGAAGTGGTATATAAGTCTAACTGCTATAGACTGCTATTGCAAGTTGAGCTGCATGTGCACACATGTGCGCCGGCCAAACGCTCACGTGGCCTGGTTCCGAACAGGCCACGGCCCAGTAGTGGGCTGTGGCCCAGGATTTGGTGGCCTGATATAGCAGACTTTACAAGTATGGGTTACCAACAGACCAAATGCAACCTCAGCCTCATCTGCAAACCCCAGAGTGGACTAAAAATGTGGATTCTTTTGTTTGGAGGATTAAAAAAAACCACCTTGATCCCTACAGAGATTTATGGCTATTATATCATTGGGGTTTATCATTATGTATTTTTCTTGTGTTGGTTTTTAATCTTGTCTTTGCTACGCAGAGTATTTCCAACTCCCAGATTCCCCACACCAGCCTGAATTCTGGGAGCTGAAGTCCACCCATTTCTCAAGTTGCCAACTTTGAGAAGCCCGGATCTAAATGTTTCTGCTGTATCTAGCAGACTTGCTAATGTCCAGTTGAGCATTCCACTGTTCTTAAGGAGCATCTCCAAGGCTAAAAAACATGGTTTACCAATGCTGTGCATTGCACTGCTTTCGTTTCTCTTTATCTGGCTGAACTACAGCTCCCAGCAGCCCCAGCCAAAGGGACCTGGGAACAATCTCTTTAAGACATAGAGCTTTCCCACTCTTGCTCCAGTAATGCTGGTCTGCCTTACCTCCACGGTGCTCAACCAATGCTGGTAAGTATTATTCATCTCTTCCTCGTTCGTCCCTCTGCCAGGAAGAACCAAAGAAACACATCAGAACTTTAAAGAGGAAGCTAGTGGGTGGGCGTGTTCACACATGACATTAGACCCGGCTTGTTTTCTAAGCCAAAGGCACCAATTGCAGAAAGGTGAGAGGAAGGATCCTTACGGAGAGATCCCAGAGATGCTCTTTTCAAAGAGAGTCTTCAGGAATTGGAAACGCAGCTGGCAGCTTTCCTGGACATCCCGCTAGAAGGAACAAAAAAAAGGCATAAAATTTGAGCTGAGCCTTTAATGCAATCCATATCTTTCACTTTTCCATTCTTTTAGACTTTTGCTTTAGAATAGAATAGAATTCTTTATTGGCCAAGTGTGATTGGACACACAAGGAATTTGTCTTGATGCAAATGCTCTCGGTGTACATAAAGAGAAAAGATACATTCGTCAAGAATCTTAAGGTACAACACTTAATGATGGTCATAGGGTACAATAAGCAATCCAATCATACTAGGGAACAGCCAATATAAATCGTAAGGATACAAGTGACAGTTACAGTCATTCAGTCACAAATGGGAGGGGATGGGTGATAAGGAGAGATGAGAAGGTTAACAGTAATAGTAGTGCAGACTTTGTAAATAGTTGGAGAGTGTTGAGGGAATTATTTGTTTAGCAGAGTGATGGCGTTTGGGAAAAAACCATCCTTGTGTCTAGTTGTTCTGATATGCAGTGTTCTATAGCATCGTTTTGAGGGAAGGTATTGAAATACTTTATGTCCAGGATGTGAGGGGTCTGTAAATATTTTCACAGCCCTCTTTTTGACTCGTGCAGTATCCAGGTCCTGAATGGAAGGCAGGTTGGTAGCCATTGTTTTTTCTGCAGTCCTAATTACCCTCTGAAGTCTGTGTCTGTCCTGTTGGGTTGCAGAACCAAACCAGACAGTTCTAGAGATGCAGATGACAGACTCAATTAACCAGCACAAGGAGAATTGATATTCAAGTGTTCAAAATAATCTGTGTTGTCTGCATTTCAAACTGAAGGGCAACCATTTGCACAAATTCACCCCCAACAGCCTGTGCCTGTCTTCAACAGGGAAGGGACACAGGGCAGAAAACACCCTGCACCCAAGAAGGCTCCACACCCATTGGCACATCTTGGGTGACCCCCAAGGACACAGACAAACTTGCAAGTGGCCTCAACAGCTCTCTAAAAACATCTATGGAGGTCATGGTTGTTCCAAAGGTGCTTTTTGTTTTTTTTCAAGAGGCAACTGGACTTTCTGGTTTTTCTTTCTTCTTCTTCTTTGCTTTGAAGATGTTTCGCTTCTCATCCAAGAAGCTTCTTCAGCTCTGACTGGATGGTGGGGAATGGTAGGATTTATGCTCCTTGCAGACAGTTGGTTTGAAAGAGCGGTCAAAGAAGCCACCTAGGTCAAAACTGAACAGCCCTCTCTCAACCAAAGGGGAGGAATACGACACCTTCCATCTCCAGTCTCCAACACAGTCCTTGCAACAGTTCCAAGAAGGCTCCACACCCATTTGCACCACTCAGGTGACCCTGGTAAACACAGGTAAACCTCCTTAATGACCCTCTAAAAGGATGCAAATGACCAGCTGTCTGCAAGGAGTATAAAAAGCAACTTTGGGTCAGAGGAAGACAGCAAAGGTCAGGTGGAAGCAGCAGGAACAGCAGAGTGCAGTGTCCAAAAAAGGCAGAGGGAGGGAGATGGGCAGTTGAGGCATACCCTGTAGTTGTAACTATTGGCGCTAGGGTGTTGCAATGGCCCTAACTTTGAGCACTGGGCACCAAATACTATTAATGTAGTGCTGCTATAACTTTGAATGATTGATGAACTTCTTCCCAAAGCTGAGGGCCCCAAGGATAACTTAAAACCTTTCTCTCTTTTTTTTTTTCCTGCAAAGCAGTAAATCAGGCCTTACCAGGACTTCAGGCTTCGAGATGGGGAACTGAGGCGCTGGGTGTTTGCCACCAAAAACCACGACCATCTTGGCTTTCCTGGAAGAAAACCACAAGAGGGTTTTAGATGGACCTCTGCTTTCCATGCTTGAATGCCACAGATATTCTTCCCCAGGCCAGCTGGCTGAAAAGAGACCAGCCTGGTTCACACATTGCGCTAAATTCATCATGGTTCAGAACCGGTGTAGCGAATTTGGTGTCTTCCAGAAACATGGACTTCTATTCCCATAATTCCTTAATCATTCTAGGATTCCACCGAGGGAAGGCTGCCTTAGCATAGAGCATGAGTCCAGCGTATTGTGTGTATACTCATTCATCCATGGCTAATCAAGCCACTGTTTTTAGTACAAGGGTCTTCAAACTTGGCAGGTTTAAGGCTTGTGGACTTCAACTCCCAGAATTCCTTAGCTAACATGACTGGAGGGGGAATTCTGGGAGTTGCAGTCCACAAGTCTTAAAAGCTGTCCAGTTTGAAGAGCCCTGGTTTAGTACATGTGACCAGGGGTAGGCTGCTGGGAATTCGTACGGGTTCGGGCGATCCTTTAAGATTCTGCACAACTCGGTGAACCCGCAAGTCCCACCCCTGGCTGCCCTCCCCTCCCCTCCCCTCCTCACCCAGGTGTCCCCACGCGGCCTGTTTTGGATGCAGGCCTGTGCTGAGGCTCATGGAGGGCAAAAAACGGGCTACTCAGAAGGCCGGAAACAGGCCCGTTCCAGTCTCCGGAGGCTAAGGAGACCGTTTTCGCCCTCCCGGAGGCTCGAGGAAATCCTCCGGAGCCCAGGGAGGGCAACACTCCCCTGCCATGCTGCAGCAGGCCGACGAGGCCACGCCCACCCTGGCCACGCCCACCCTGGCCACACCCACCCAGCAACCGGGCAGAGAACCCGTTGCTAACCTTTTCGAAGTCCACCCCTGCGTGTGACCCAAAAGCACCCTTTCTTCCTCCACCACGCAAAAGCTCCGCCAACTAGGATCCCCTCTTGCCAAAAGGAGGTAAAGGGGCCTAGGAACTGAGCCCGTACTTCTCCATCTCTTCCAAATGCTCCAAACGTCCCTTGAGTTGGGCAGCCTTCTTGTGCAGCTGTTGCCGTTCTGCTGTGACCCGTGTGGAGTAGGCCTTCAGGAGCAAACTGCGCCGTTTGGCATCCCAGATCGGAGTCGTTTCCGGGATGGCCTCTAGATGCCAAGGAGAACAAGATGTTGCAAATCAGGGGTGTGCAGACGTGAACAGCCGAACTTACAGCAGAGGCTCACTTGCTTTATTTGATGCGTTTCGATGCTGGGATTCAGTCAAGGGGAGTGTGGTGACCCAAAGGGGCGTGGCACAAAGGCAACACAGTCAGATAAGAAAGAAGAGTCCCTTTATTGTCTCCAACTTTGCCCCTAAATCCCAGGTTACCTTCGGGCTGGAGAAAAACTCTCCCAGGAGCAGCCTTTGACTGCAGAGAATTCAGTCTAAAACAAGGTTCACACAAATGGTAACTTAAAAACTTAAAAACAAACCAAACTGAAGTAATTAGTTTGGCAGGGCAGGAGCAGGAATTTCAAACTTGAAGGCATGGCAAAACTCACAGCTGGGAAGACTCCAGGAACCCAGATAAGCCACGAGGATACAGTCACGTTTGCTCCCAAGAGCTTGCTGCATGCAGCTTGCCTTTTTTATACACTGTGTTCCCAGCTGCAGCTAATGAAGGGAATCAGGGCCCTTTCCTCCCCCATAAGCCATGCAATCCACATTGCTCTCTTCTCCGTTCCTCCCTGCATGCCCTAGGATGAAGAGGGGGGGTGGGCCTGGGTCTTCCTCTGAATTCCCTCTCCCCTGCTCTGCCCAACCGGACTTTGCCCTTCCCCAGTTTCTTCCACAGCCAAAGGAGCCACCCTCCCACTCCCTGTCAGCTGTTCGGCTTCCTCCTCTGAGTCAGATTCAGACAGGGGCACGATAGCGGGCTTATAAACACAGCCCAACAGTCTTCTAAGGAGTTCGCAGTGGTGTCAAAACATTTTCGCTGTTTGTTCTCAACTCACCGCTGGCTATGAACTCACGCTGGGCCAATCCTATCTGGAGGTCCAACTGCTGATCTTCTTCCTTCAAGCGAGAGATGGCCTGGATTAGATGTTTGCGACGTTCTTTATCCGATTCAGAGGCACTGGGATTGCCCTGAGAAGAAAGATCAAACTGCAACGTTACCAAGGAGTATGCACCTTTTAGTTCTTGCTTCCTATTTGAGCACTCCTAGAATTATCCCCCCCGCTCCTTCTTTAAAAGGTCCAAAGCTGGAAGCCCATCTTTGTGTCACCCTGCCGCCCCTCAGAGCTTGAATCTGTGAGGGAAGAGGAGCTGGAACCTGAGCTGACAGAGATTGAGGGGGCGGCTTCATTGGCTGCGGAGGAAAATGGGGAAGGGCAGGGCCAGTCAGGCCAGGGCCTTTCAGGATTAGGACAGCTTGTAGACAGGGAGGAATTGGGGCAGGATGAACATGAGAGACAGAGCTCAAGTGATGAGCAAGGGGCACCCCCTCCTGATCCGAGAGCACGGAGAGTGGAGAGAAGCCGAGAACAGAGCAGACTGAGCAGGCTACTCGGGAGAAGAGCGCCCCGCCCATCTTCGCAAGGCACACCTGGTGAATGAGGCTTAAGACGACGCTGTGGGGAGGGACATTTGTTGGGAACAAACACTGATTTCCTGAAGTGTTGAGTGCGTTGAGTGAACTTTCCAAGAATCCTTGTATTCTTTCTAGCTTTCTGGACTAATTATCTGGATCCTTTGCTTTCTGAACTCCTTGATTTGCCCTGCTGGATGTATTGCTGTGCAGCCTTGGTGTACACAGCGCTGGGCTGGACTATTTGCAGCCAGAAGCTGCTTGAGGTGTGTATGGGGGGTTTGTCATCACTTTGCTCTGGGACTTGCCAGAAACGTGGGATTTTTGGGGGAAATTTGGAGCAATAAAGGGGCAGTTTGAACTGCCAACTACCTGGGTTACCTCTGTGCCGTCCCCTGGGTCATCACACCTTGCTGTGATGGCCATAGTTCTCTTTGGAGGACCAGGAAAGTTCTTGCATAACATTCACACCTCTTTATATTAGCTGTCAACAGTCTGAGACATGGATCTTTCCAAAATGATGGAAGCCATATCCTTGACTTTCCTGCTATTGCTGGATTGCAATTGCCACCAGCTCAAAGTTGATGGGGAACAGAGTTATATCAGGAGAGCCCCATTCCCCCATCTTCAGCTCAAACCTTTGGAGACGAAGCAAATTCTTCACCTCATTTTGTTCTTACTCACCTCACTTTTTTCCATCTGCTGATACCTATATGACAAAAAATAGGATCAAGGACACAAACGTTTCACTTGTTTGGAAATCCTTCGGGCTTGGCCGTGTGTAAGGTACAAAAACCAGCACGTTTTCTTTTTCGAAAGGTAGCAATTAGTCTAAAGAAGAAGATTGTGCAACAGAAAGAATCTGTATTGTGGTTGACATCTTTAAAACATGGCAACATTTCCCTTGGTGCACACTTGGTGCAACATTTCCCTTGGTGCACACTTGGTGCAACATTTCCCTTGGTGCACACTTGGTGCAATATTTCCCTTGGTGCACACTTGGTGCAACATTTCCCTTGGTGCACACTTGGTGCATCATTTCCCTTGGTGCACACTTGGTGCAACATTTCTCTTGGTGCACAACTTGGTGCAAAATTTCCCTTGGTCATCTCAATAAACATAGACCAATGCCATATTGGTCAGGGCTATTTTTATAGGAGCAGCTCTAGTAAAAGAATTTTGCATGTCAGAATGTCCTTCCCCCATCCCTCAATTTATCTTTTTGTGAAATAGGGAAGGGTTCGCTAAATATTTTCTCAAGTTACTTTCTTGGCCTGAACTCAAGCTCCTCTTCTCTGATTCGGGCCTTCCTGTTTTTCCAAGCCATTCCGTACACCCTTTACAACTTTTGACTGCCACTTTTTTTTTCCTGGATAAACCTAATGCAGGTAATGTTCCATCTGCAGTATCGAACTGCGTAGAATGTGGAACAAGGCTCTCATATTTCAATTTTGCCCTTGTGCCCTAGAATGTCTACAAAACAAAATCCTAGCCTCACCTCAGCAGTTCAAGAGATTCCAAGATCACAATCCCTTTTTGAACTATTACCATCTGCCAGACGGTACAGGATAATAAAAACAAGGACAAATAGGCTGAAAAGCAGCTTCTATCCCAGGGTAGCTCTGTTGAATTCTACTGTATAGTGCAGTGTTGGTGCAGTCTCGGGGTTTTCAATTGAATGTGTGGAGTGTGAAGGATGTGTGTTTGTGGTTATTTTCATGGTCATGATGTGCACTGAAGATGGTGTTTGATTTCGTTGTACGAGGTGCAAAGACAATAAACTAAACTGTTCAAGAAACAGCCTTATTAGGTATTATTTTAATCAGCAAGAGAAGATTATGATGGGGGAACCCCCAGGTGACTCCTACATCCTATACGTCAATGTATGACATAGTTTAGATTTTTCAATCTAAACAACCTGAAAATGTATGGACCTTTGACTTTTGCGTAGCTGGCTGAGGAATTCTGGGAATTGAAATCCACACATCTTCAAGTTGGCAAGGTTGAGAAGCCCTGGGTTAGATAGTATTTCAGCAAAATTGTGTGATCAGAGCTAGGCTTTTAAATCTCTTTCTCTTTCTAGCATTAGCAGCAGATTTAATCAATCGAGGTGTTCTAAGACTATATATTGTTATTGCAATGCTTTTCATTGTTTTGCTCTGACCAATAGGAAGTATTAGGGGAGAAATAAATATTCATGCTAGTTGGGGGTTTCAGGGTTAACCTCTCAAGGCCAGGAAGGGAAAGGGAGAAGAAAACTTATGGAGAAAAAGGGTTAAGAAAAGGATACCACAGTAAATTCCCACGGATCTTCTTGACAGTCCTGCAATGTAAGCAAGATAAAAGTGTTCAAAAGAGGACAGGATACACCCTGAAAAATGTACTTAAGGTGCAGAATAATGTGGGTCAAAATAACAGAAGTCAGCCCCAGTGCAATGAAGGTTGTGCTGGAGTGCTATCTATATACTTGGACAACAAAAGGAAAAATGACACTGTGGTTGGGTTTACACAGCAGGCTAAACTATGCTAAAGCTCAATGTGTGGCTCATCTACTTAAAGAAACCCAGGCGCAATCTTGCACTATTACATGAACCAGCCCATTATCTTAAGCCAGTGATAGCGAACCTTTTTTGTTGTGGTGTGCCGAAAGCGCTTGTGCTGGCACCCACAATGCAATGCGCCCCCCTGTGCATCCTTGTGTAACATCCCCGCCCTGCCCTCATACCTGCACTGCACATGCGCACGCCTCCCAGCTGATTTTCGGCCCGTTTGAGGTCGTTTTCGCCCTCCCAGAAGCTTGAGGGAAGCCTCTGGAGGCTGAAAACAGGCCCGTTTTGACACTTCCTGTATTTCCAGAAGGCCTGTTTTTTCGGCCTGCAGAGGCTTCTCTCGAGCCTCCGGGAGGGCGAAAATGGCCTCAAACGGGCTGAAAATCAGCTGGGAGGCACGCGCATGCATAGTGCAAGTAAGTTTGGCTGGGGCTCATGTGCCAACACAAATGGATCTGCGTGCTACCTATGGCCATAGGTTCGCCATCACAGTCTTCAGCCATTCCGTTCGAGTATTATACAAATACAGAATTTCTGTTTTCTTAACTCAGAGAGTAGGACCTCTTTTAAAATGTTGCCCATTTTCTTTCTGAGATTATTAGGAGTGAATGCCAGATAGAATGCCAAGCAAAAGTCATCTATAGGTATCCTCTACTCCTTACTGGCAGAATCTCTAATCCAAATCCTTTGGGACAGTTCTAGGCTTCAAATCTAGAAATTCTAAACCCTTCAAAGAGTTACGGACTAAACAAAGGTAGAAGCCTCAAGGAAAACTCTAAATACAGGTAATGCTCGACTTATGACCACAATTGAAGCCAAAATTGTTGTTATTTGTTAAGTAAGTTTTGTCCCGTGACTTTTCTGGCTACAGTTGTCAAGTTAATCACCACAGTTGTTAAGTTAGTAACCTGGCTGTTAAGTGAATCTGGTTTCCACTGACTTTGCTTGTCAGGTTGCAAAAGGGAATCACATGACCCCAGGACACAGCAACGGTCATAAGTATGAACCAGTTGCCAAGCGTCTGAACTTTCACCACACGATCATGAGGGGATAGTGCTACGATTTTTAGTGTGAAAAACGATCCTAAGTCACTTTTTTCAGTGCCGTTGTAACTTTGAACGGTCACTAAATGAGCTCTTGTAAATCAAGGACTACTTGTATCCCATCTCCATCTTTGTATTCTTACCTCTGATGATGAACGTGACGGATGATATATTTCCAGATGTCACCACACTGACCTGAGCACATTCTGGGGGTGAAGAATGAGATGGAAGTAGCAGTAAAAATCCATGATGTTGATAACTTATATTAAGTTCACATATTTCTCAAAGTATTTCTATAGATGAACTCCAAACTATTGGAACCATACCTATAATCTTATCCTGAAACAGGATTGATATGCTGTCTTGTTAACTATGCTGCAAACCAGCATCTGCATTTCCTGCGTCGGATGAGGAGAGCACATCTTTATCCTGGCCACAGAGGTACGATTGAGAGCATTTTTTAACAAACTGCATCCCTGTTTGGTTTTGTGGCAGCAAGGCCTCTGATAGAAAGTCCATACAGAGAGTGGTGGGGACAATGGAGAAGATTGTAGGAAGCTCACTTCCCGTTATTCAGGATAGCACTTATAAGCACTATGTGCTTAACCTCAAAGTATTTTTAGAGATTCTACACACCCACTTTATGGTCTGTTTCTGTTGCTGCCCTCTGGGAGGAGGTTTCGAAGTACTTCTAGCAGGACTTCCAGATTCTATAACAGCTTTGTTTCCTAGGCCATCTGTCTGGTAAACTCACAAGATTCATTATTCTCGCCATATACATGTATACATCTGAACTAGACTGTTGTTTCTCTGTGTCATATCATATATATGGATATATGCATAATTTTGTACTTATTTATTTTGTCATGGTTTATTTAGTGTTATATTGGAGATGGTGACCCTTTGAGAGCTGCATGCAACAACATTTCAGTCCAATACATAACTTTGTATTTATTTAAAGTGGACACCTAACATCAAAAACGTCATCAAAAAAGCACAACAAAGAATGTTCTTTCTGCATCAACTCAGAAAGTTCAAACTTCCCAAGGAACTGCTGATCCAGTTCTACAAAGGAATTATACAGTCTGTCATCTGCACCTCTATAACTGTCTGGTTTGGTTCTGCAACCCCACAGGATAGACACAAAACAATTACTACCCACCTGCCTTCAATCGAGGACCTGTATACTGCACGAGTCAATAAGAGGGCTGTGAAAATATTTAGACCCCTCACATTCCAGACATAAACTGTTTCAACTCCTACCCTCAAAACGACACTATAGAGCCCTGCACACCAGAACAAACAGACACAAGAAGTTTTCCCCCCCGAACGCCATCACTCTGCTAAACAAATAATTCCCTCAACACTGTCTAACTATTTACAAAGTCTGCACTATTACTATTAACCTTCTCATCGCTCCTTATCACCCATCCCCTCCCACTCGTGACCATATGATTGTAACTTTGTTGCTTGTATCCTTCCGATCGATCTATATTGACTGTTTCCTAGTATGATTTGATTGTTTATTGTACCCTATGACTATAACTAAGTGTTGTACCTGATGATTCTTGATGAATGTATCTTTTCTTTTATCTACACTGAGAGCATTTGCACCGAAGACCAATTTGTTGTGTGTCTAATCACACTTGGCCAATAAAGAATTCTATTCTATTCTATTTATTTTGTCATGCTTTATGTAGTGTATATTGGAGGTGGTGAAACTTTGAGAGCTGCATGGGACGAAATTTCATTCTAATGCATAATTTTGTATTTATTTTGTCATGCTTTATGTAGTGTATATTGGAAGCGGAGACCCTTTGAGAGCTGTATGCAACGACATTTCATTCTAATGTATGCCGATTAATGTACACTCAAAGCTGCAATAAAGGTATTCTAAGCACTAAAATTACATAATCTACTGTATTATAAACCAACTCATTCTCCATTTGCAGTCGAGGGCCAATTACATTATTATTAAAAGTAATAGTTCAGCCACCCTGTTAAGGTGTAAGCGAACCTAGCCATGGTTAGGAGAGGAGCGTCCCACCCTCTCTCTCTAGTCCAGTCCTGCAATGCTTGGTAGGTTTATTCTCCCGAGCCCCGGGCGACTGGGGAGAGCACTCTGCAGATGCTCAGAAATACTCTCGTCCCTTTCCACCCGCTTTTACCCACCTGCGTGCGTCTCTCTCGGAGGGAACTTTGCCCGGAGGAAGCTTCATCTCTTCAGCCGCCCAGCGCCTGAGCTCCTGAGCCAGAGATGCCCCCGTCCCCTCCGCCTTTCTCCCACCGACATTTTCCCCGCTCGCCATCACCCGTCTCAAACTCCGGCGCCCTTCGAGACGGACTCCGCCTCCCGCAGAGCACGCTGGGAAATGTGGTTTCTCCCGCGCGGAGCTTTCCAGAAACATTTTCTGTTTGAGTACCTTCGCGATGCTTTATGGGACTTGTAGTTTGTTGGCTAGGGTGAAGACTCAAGAGGGAGAGAGAAACTACAGCAGTCATGGAGCCATGGCTGCTCCCGCGGGGGGCGACGGGAGTTGTGGTCCAAGAGTATATGGCGGTAATCTCATGGAAAGTACAGTAGGGCAGAAGCGCTGTATTCTTTCAATTGGGCTGTTTCTGATTTGTGACCGAGAGTTGCAGTTAAACAGAGCATAGGGGCGTGTTTAAGGCTTTGTCAAGTTAAAAGAAACTATGGTTTAAAAAAATAATTACGTCTCTTTAAGTGTGTAAACCAGGCATGCCCACTGAGCGTAGCATAACTTGAGTATCTTTAATTTAGCATGGTGTATGAACACTTCCCTTAGGTTACTAGCCATGGTAAGTCATTCAATATGCAGCAGATTTATTTACTGTAAATTCAAATAGATGTATTATCTATTAGAAATAAGTTATCTGTTTGGGTTTATTTATATATAAATAAATCCTTGTTTATTACATTTATTAGTTGCCCAACTCCAATGGGCCAGGTATGTTATTGTTTATTGTGTAGCTTGGGTGCTGCTAATGGATTAAATGTTTTTTTTAAACAACAACAACACACATTTCCTTAAATCAAGGAATGTTGGCTTGCATTGTAACTTTCTCTCATTCTGTAATTATTATTTCTAGTCGGGTGCAGAATAGACCAGAAATAGCATTCAGCTGTATAATATGCCCAAGTAACTGTTATTCCCATCAAAGACGTTGGTCATCAGACGTTGGTTGTTCTACAGCCAATCCAAAATGGTAGCCCTTCTCCTTCAGTGGGCAATTCAGCAGAACCTGAATTGTCCCCCATTATCTGAGCTGACCTTTTGGAAGGAATGAGCTAGCCATTAAAAGGCTTGCAGAAGAGATTATACAATCCAGAGGAAAAAGGATGAAAAAATGAATGTGCAAGAATTTGAGGGAGGCATGACAAGGGTATTCTGGGTACATAAGTGCTAGAGAAATAGCTCTGAAATGATGACCATGGGTCATGAGTTGCCTTGTGGGCTGTAATCTTTTAAAACCTGACAAAGTTTGTCCTTCCCTCCTTCTTAACACCAAACATCAGCTTAAAAATTTCCCCCCATGCTACATCTCGTTTTCCTAGAATGGAGCCCAGATGGTCATCTCTGTGTTCCTCTATGCTGATGGAGGCAGGACTGCAGATATCTAGGGTAGCAAATTGTTCAGAAAGGTGCTTGAAATTGAATAACCTCCTGTGAAATACTGTATAACCATGTCCTCCTTGCTGTGGTAACTCAACAATTACGGAAGTACTGGTAGGTGAGTTTGACCTTAGAAAATATCTTAAGGTGGCTGTCTCCTTGAAGAGATTATACAATCCAGACGAGGGCTATCCTATCTGGATTGCCAAAACCCAAACAGCCTTTCGATGGAATAACATAACAAATAATCAGAGTTGGAAGGGATCTTGTAGGTCATCTAGTCCAGAGGTCTCTAACCTTGGCAACTTTAAGACTTGTGGACTTCAATTCCCAGAATTCCTCAGCCAGCAAAGCCAGCAAAGCAATTCTGGGAGTTGAAGGCCCCAAGTCCTAAAGTTGCCAAGTTTGGAGACCCCTGATTCTAGTCCAACCCTCTGCCCAAGCAAGAGACCCTACACCATTTCTGACAAATGGCAGTCTAGTTTCTTCTTGAAAGTCTCAAGTGATGATATATCCCACAACTTCCAAGGACAAACTCTTCCATTGGTTGGTTGTTCTCACTGTCAGAAAGTTTCTCCTTATTTCCAGGTTAAATTTCTCCTTATTCAGTTTCCATCCATTATTCCTTGTCTGGCCTTTGGGTGCTTTAGAAAATAGCTTGACTCTCCTCCTCTCTGTGGCAGCCCTTCAAATATGGGAAGACTGCTATCCTGTCTTCCCTGGTTCTTCGCTTCACTAGACTAGCCATGCCCAGTTCCTGTAACCTTTCTTCATATGTTTTATTTTTCTGTACTGTTTGCTGCTGTTTGGAGTTTTGCAACCTACATATAGCAGCTGTCCTGTATAGAAAAGAGTGGAATTTTCTCATTTATTAGGGTACTTAAAACTCCAGTTGTACTCCACCAAACACCTATGAATGAATGCAAGTCTTACGAAATGCCACACATCCTTCTACCCAATGAAAGAAATCTTTGTTAAATTCTGTGTTGCCTTTGGTTCTTTTCAGGGTAGGGAGTGATGCCCACAGCCTTTGGAATGCGAAGTAGGCGCTTTACCAAGGAGCTGTGATTTGTTTTCTAGAACCATCCCTCTTATTTTAAATGAAGATTCTGAAAAACAGAATGCCCTTTTCCCCAGGCCAGGGTTCAAAGCAAACTGTCTGCCAAATCGAATGGAATTTTTATTACGGTCAAAACCAGCATAAGAAGGGTGATTTAGAGTTGATTAAAAAACAAAAGCTACATCGGAATCTTAAAAAATTATGAAAAGCTAGAAGATATAAAATATACATACAGTATTAACTATATACAAAAAAACGAGTCTAAAAGAATCTAAAAGGGGTAGGAGCATTAGATGGGAAAGTATAAGGAAGCATAAAGGTTTGTATGTGGATATTATACATCTTCAAGAGCAGTGAAGAGCAGTACATCTTCAAGAGCAGTGAGGAAAAGTTTTGGCAACATTTAGTTTTTCCAGAAAGAAGCCCGGATTAAGAGAGTGTGCGGTTTGGTTCTGGATACGGAGGGGGAAAGAAATTCAGATGAGCCACATCTTAGATTCTTTTAGGGTATACCTAGTGTGTTAAAAAGTTATACTATTAAGTTGTGGGTTTGAATGAAGAGGCAGGGCCACAGGATAGTGAAAACAGCTCTTTACTAGTTGACTGGTACATAGAAATGTGTTGGCTGCCCGACAGCTCTCTCTTTTATAGAGAGCTGCCCTGACAGTTCAGCCACTGAGGTTAAATTTCCCACCTGTCCTGTGAACCGATCAGTTTAAACTTGGTTCCTCCCAGTAGGACGACGGACCAGAGGGAAACCTTCAACTCAAGGTTTCCCTCCTAATTACCATTTTTAAAGTTTATTATAGCTTACTGTAGGTAAAATTCTGTCCATCAGGTATAAGCATATGAAGGATTGAACTCAGTGGGATCTAGCAGTGTCTTGGTGTGTCATCTCTGAGTTTGTGCCTGATAGGAAGACTATAGCTACTACTCGACTTATAACAGTTCGTTTAGTGACCGTTCAAAGTTACAATAGCACTGAAAAAAAGTGAATTATAACCATTTTTCACACATATACGAACTTTGCAGCATCCCTGTGGTCAAGTGATCAAAATCCAGATGCTTGGCAACTGGCTCCTATATATGACGGTTGCCGTGTCCTGGAGTCATGGGATCCCCTTTTGTGACCTTCTGACAAACTGAGTCAATGGGGAAACCAGATTCACTTAACAACCATGTTACTAACTTTATCACTGCAGTAATTCATTCAACAACTGTTGTGGCAAGAAAGGTTGCAAAATGGGGCAAAATTCACTTAACCACTCTCTCTTGCTAGGCAACAGGAATTTTGGGCTCAGTTGTGGTCGTAAGTCAAGGACTACCTGTATCAAATGACAAAGCAGTCTAATATGGCGAACTAGATGCTCATTAAAGCTAGTTTATAGCACAGGTCATCATCCAATGAATTTAAAGGTTTTTCCCTGTCCAGTGGTGACTGTCCCAAGGGGGCAGTGCTCATCTGCCATTCTCAGCTGAAGGAGCCTGTGTTGTCTGAGACATTTGTATCATCATGTGGCCAGCATGAAAATAGGGAATGCAGCAACCTTCTGCTGAAGTGGTACCTATTTATCTACTTGCATTTGTATGCTTTTGGAGTGATGTAGTGGCCTAGAGGTGGAGCTCTCGCCTGATAGTCAGGATGTGTGAGTTTGATCCTAGGTAGAGGCAGATATTTCTCTCTCTGGGCAGAATGAGAATATATCTGCTGAAGTTGAACAAAACTCCGCATTGGCAACAGGAAGGGCATCCGGCCATTAAACACTACTAACTCCATTCAGTTGCCCAGACTCCACCCCCTGCAAGGGATTATGGATTTGTTAAAAGAGGATGATGATTTGTATGCTTCTGAACTACTAGGCTGGTAAAAAAAAAAAGGGCTTGAAGGATGTTTTTTTTTTAAAATGAACATGTTTTCTTTGGCATTAACTCTTGATTTTTATTTTTTGTCTTGGAATACAATCCTCTGACATAAACTTTTCTTGGGGTTGCTTTGTCCTAACTTCAAAACAAAATGCATTTCCTATTTCATGCAAACTATAAGTGAATTCAGCCGTATGTCTTTCTTACACATTATATTTATGGTAAAAACAAACCATGGCAGTATGATGGCTTTCCAATATGATGGCTTTACATCCTTTGGTTTGAAAAACAACACTCTCTCCGATGAAACATATATTCATCCACATTAGAACTGTTGTTTTAAATGAAGAAAATATTTATTATTGTTAGGATTGAAAAGCGAAGTGTGTTAGAGGGGATTTGGCCACAAAATCAATTCTAAACTAATCTTCTCAATAATTCTAAGATGCAGGGAGAGAAAATAATAAAGGGCTTGTTTGGGAGAGGAAACGATTACTGCTTTGAAACCAACTTTGCCAATGGTTGCATCTAGTTGGAGAGTGATGATTTGATTTACTGTATCTGAAGATGCTATTCAAGGAGATGGGCTTAGTATGGAATTTGTAAAAGACTTTTTATTTCTTTCAGGATACAAAGTCAGAGAGGTTAAAGTCATTAAACATTTGCTGTATTGTGGGAATACAGGCATACAAAAGCCCAGCCTTTTCCTAAATTAATACTGCACACTTGACAGGTGAGTTCATCTTCAGATTCTCTTTGTCTGCTTGCCCACACAACACTGAAGGGATTTAAATCTGCCTGAAACACGTTCACGCCTAGAAATATGTTTACTTGTTCCTCTCCGTGCAATGTACATGAGAAAAGATGCTTAAAGAAATTCAAAAGCAAATTGTGTGCGTGGGTTGAAAAATGCTCTGTCTGGTGTCTATTTACAGTCAGAACTGCTAATTAAGGAAGCCTTACTAAGTGCCTGTCACGAGAAATAAATTACAGTACAATCTGCTACGGACACCTCCCTGGCTATCCTTGTCTCTGTCAGTAAACGGAGGAATAACATACATGACATGAAACAATCACAACACTTATGCATTGAAGCTGAAAAGTCTTTTTAACTGCATACATTTGAAATGCAATAAAGCAAGTTCCAAAGCTAAGAACATTGTGTAATAATTTATTTGGAGTATGTATTAAATTTGAACCTATTCAAACCAGTGCAGTAAAAAGCTGGGGGGGGGGGGGATGATCACAGGCCCATTTTTGAGATGTTAGAAACTCTTTTTTGAAAGCTGCCATGTCCAGCCCAAATCATTTTTTCCTGGCTTCTTGCCTTTTATCTAAGTGTGCATTCAAATGCAATCCTTTCCCCACACCACTCAGCTGAATTTGGCAAACTGATAAATGTACTTTGCCTCATTCATGGCTGGCTGGGGAATTCTGGGAGCTGAAATCCACCCATCTTAAAGTTGCCAAGGTTGAGAAACACTGCTCTACATGTCTTCTCAAAAATCATCTCAGAGTGTTTAGTGGATATTGAATCAGTACCAATGGCTTCTCTTTGAAGAAAAAGAAGAAGAAGTATTTTGGAGATGCATAAGGAATACATTTTGGAGAAAATATCTGTTTTTAAAATCAGGAGTTTTAACATGACATCCAAAAGCAAATGTCAATTTTGTGAATAAGGGCAATTTCCTATCGGCTTTTTCCCCTCCCACATCCATACAAATATTTTGACATTGACTTGCAAACTTTGTAACATCTGCCCATTACAAAATCAGATTACAGGCAGAAAATAGGAAGGAGGGAGGGAGGGAGAGAGAAAGGAAAGAAAGAAAGAAAGAAAGAAAGAAAGAAAGAAAGAAAGAAAGAAAGAAAGAAAGAAAGAAAGAAAGAAAGAAAGAAAGAAAGAGAAAGACAGATAGGAAGGAAGGAAAGGAAGGAAGGAAGGAAGGAAGGAAGGAAGGAAAATTCAACCAGTGACCCATCCTAAGCTACTGCAGTTCCTGGAGCAATGAAAACTACCTCTTTATGTCTCCCCTCCCACCACCATCCACCTTGAAAAAGTGTGTTCAAAAAGTAAAGATCAGTGGTAAAGACCTTGCTACTTATTATGTTGAAAGGATAGCATGCTGACAGTTTTGCAATCAATCATTCCCGTCCACCTCACTAACTCTAGTCAAGATTGCATATTGTTGGAGAGGAAGAGAGGGGGAAAAAAATCTAGGCTGCAGGGCAGACAGGAGAAGTTGCTGGTGGGAGGCTGAGGAGAGAGAGAGGATGAAAGGAAAAACATACCCAGCAATAAAAACTAGCCTGCTTTTGACAAAAGAGAAAAAAGAATAAAGAAATTGGAAACCAAACATACTCCATGTCAGGAGTCAATGGGTGTGGAACAGCCTGGAATTTTGCACACTTACTTATCCTTTGTAGTAAAAAGGAAGGCAACAGGATTTTCCTGAGCTTCTCTTCCTAGTGAAAAACTTCCAAGGATTTTAAAATTCACAACAATTCCAGCTGTATCTTAAAAGTAGATTAGTTGATTTTGGACATTTGAAAAAAAATCTGACTCGTTTCTATGAGAGAGATCTATATAACTGGCAAGCCACCATTCCCCTTTAAGGACCATGAACATTCAGAATATAAACAACATCTGAGGGTGGAATGAGACACTCATTCTCCCAATAAGAAAGACAGCCA
The DNA here is from genome assembly GCA_023653725.1 of Bungarus multicinctus. Lineage (NCBI taxonomy): Eukaryota > Metazoa > Chordata > Lepidosauria > Squamata > Elapidae > Bungarus > Bungarus multicinctus. The sequence continues at coordinate 9,580,800 of CM042835.1, read as the reverse complement.
CCCACACAAGCTCTGTAGGGCTTCAGTCTCACAAAAGGAAAGGTTGGTTTATTTGTTCATTTACTTACTGTTTGCATGGGATACAGCTCAGCTGCTGATTGCAGACAACAGCATGAGAATATTAAGATCTGGGTTTATTTAGGAGCAGTGTAAAAACTCTGTTTCAGAAGTGCCTTAATGACAGATTAAAGTTTCTCCTTCTGATATCCAAAAAATTCATTTCAAAACGTTCTGAAAGCTTATGATCCAAAGCATTTTTCAGTGCAGAAAAAAAGAAAAACCTTTTGCAAGGCAAAGATAGGAAAGCCGCGGGAAAGGAATCCCATGTGCAGACATTTTTTTTAAAATCTAAATGGTCATTTTACTAGCCTGTTGTTCCCCAGAAGCAATGAAATACAATCCTCCAAGCCTGTTTAAAAAGGCTGTTACTGGTTAGGGATGATGACTGTTATAATTCAGCATGTTTGATCCAAGTTTTCCAGAATTTGGGAGAAACAAGATCTAAAAGTTGGATAAATGCAGGTGTCCTCCAGGCTTGGCTGCATCCTAAGAAGCAAAAGATGCAATGGTTGAAACTATTTAGAGCAGGTTTTTCTCAATTGTAGCATCTCTTAGGATATGTGGATTCAGAAAGCCTGCTGAGGAATTCTGGGAGTTGAAGTCCACACATTTTAGAATTGCCCCATTGAAAAACACTACGTTAAAAGAAAAGATACTTATGAAGTATGATTATGGTTTATATATAAGGATGCACGGTAAAGAAAGGATGATAGATTTCTCCTTATCTATAATGCTAGAACTAGAAATTAGTTAAGGACCCTTACTAGCAAAAGAATTAACATTGATCAGAGGAGGACCGATGTTATAAACCTGCCAGAAAATGTGATCTTAGTGATTAGTTTGTAAGGCTTCGAAAGGATGCTAGACTAATTTTTAGATCAATGGCCTTGGCTTTCATGCTGCTTTCAGACATGGGACAATTTATCTCCACATGCTACGTGCCCAGGAGCAGTAGTGGGAGAGAAGGCCTACTTCAACTTCTCATCCATGGATTTCCTAGATGCATCTGGTAGATCAAGGGAGACTTGAATGTTGGGTAGATCGTCCTAAGCATGATCCAGCACGAATATTTTCATATTTTCATGACTGAATGCAGGGTTTCTACCCAGGAACCTGAGGGAGAAATTCTTTTTTCCAATACAAGTTTAAGGAAAGCAATCTTAATCTTTGCTAAAATTGGACTGGTACAAAGGATTTAGATACTGAGACACGGAGTCCTTTTCAGATACTTCATCTTGCACTTGCCTTTGAGAAGAAGATTCACCAGAGATCCAGAACTCTGCCAAACCTGCTTGATCAGAAGTGAAAAGGTCTTCCAGCCAGATCAACAGTTCTTGCTTCAGTCATTTACCCTAAGGTATTTGGGTGGCTGCTCTGTCTTACTCATGGGAAGATTGTTAGAGTGTTTTACTTCTATTGGACTTAAAGATATACTTCCACCACTTATACAACTGATCCCTTCGCAAATACCTCACCAATAGAATTCTACCCTTTTTTCTAAACAAGGACCATTCTGTTCAATGAGACATATTCTTAATTGTTGCTCCTGAGCTGCATTCCAAGCATAGTTACAGTTTATTACTCTCCAAAATATTTATAGATATCAACTCCCATCATTTTTGACCACCGGCTTTAGCAACTGTAGCTGATGGGTATAATCTAACTATGTGGAGTGCTATAGGTTTCCTCATGCTTGATTTAATGTGTAACTTTCACTGAGTTGAGCTCAATGGATCCTTGACAAAGCAGCCAGATCTTTAGGTCATGTTATCAGATTCCATCTTTTTACCCCTACAACTGCAGCTTCTAACGAAAGCATTTTTTTTAAAAAAAAGGTGCTTTTTCAATAAATAGAAACATGCTTTTGCCTGAAATGTTAGGTATTAATCTTGTTAGGAGACTGGAATTAGCTTGCCAGTTGAGAATTACAACTTTTCTTCACAAACACCAATTGGAACGCCATCCATTAACTCAGTGATGGAGGGTTCCTTCCCAGCTGGGTTTCATGAATTCCCAACTTTGACAACTTTTTAAAACAATGATTCAACTGTTGCTTAATCAGCAAAATACAGTATCTTTTTCTGTACAGTACAAAAAACACAGGATATGTGTGTGTGTGTGTTGGAACAGATGGGGATTTGGGAGGAGCCTTGATTTAAAAACCAAACCCAAGGTGGAATTTGATTCTGTAAACATTACTCCAATGCAACAATAGACCTGGAGGCTTTCCAAGCAGTAAAAACTTTTCCTGAGATTATTTTTAAAAACACGAAAAGCTTCAGATGCTTGAAATCTTAATTGTTTTGCTCTTTTTCATCGACAGTTGTTGCTAAACTCCTGATGTAAAGAAAGGAATGGGGAAATTAAAAGGAATAATGATTATTAAATTCTTTGACTTCATCTTCTGTCTGATAATGGTCTGTTTCTTCAAAAAAAAAAAGTCACTAACAACAATACTTTTATAAGAACTCACCAAACTGTGACCATTTTGAGTAGGTTTTGAATGCTGAAGCTTTTGTCACAGGCTTAAAAGCTTTGGAGAACTTAATATATTCATGCTTATAACATGTAACAGTCACACTTGGGCGGCTGTTAATCAAACTATTTCCTTATTGTAATTTTGAGAGAAGTTTTCTTAGCTTTTCCATTTCTCCTTATCCCAAGTGGATGTCTAATCAATATTGGTCATAACATGGAGTTAGAAGAGGCCAATTTAAACCCCCAAATTTAACCACTTGCTCACTGCAGATTTTCAAATTAAGTGCTCCCCAAATGATGGTTATCTTGCCCCATCACTTTTGCAGTTAAAACTGCTTTATGATTGGAAGGATTTGCTATATGACCATGAGGATGAACAGGCAAGGTTTTCAATGTAATCATAGTTCTTCAGCAAATAACGAAGGATCCCCGATATTTCTTCTATAGCTTTCCAATGTCATCAAAATCAATGGGATTCTTGTTGGGTTTAAAACATCAGCCTTCTTTCTTCCTGAGGTTGAACAAGCAGAGGAAAGAGAAGATATTTTGCCCAACAAATTTACTTATTGGAAAGGGCACTTTTTCTCAAAAGGCAAAGCTGACAGAATTGATGGATGCTACAGAATACAATATCCAGTTGCTCAGCAAAACACACAGCACTTTCATTAGTCATGCTAACAACAACAGGAATGTATCATTGGGGACTATTATGGGGTGCAGAAGGAAACCCTTGATGAAACAGAATGTACATTCTAGGAAACAGAAGTTAGTTGTCTACTTAACAGATATACATAATGTAAAATTGGATCTAAGCATATCTGGTAAAAATGGCTTGACAATGAAGGTCATTTCCATGCTAGCAATTCATAGCATCTTCTAGAGTCACCCAACCATTGCTATGTCAAAAGGACAGTAGCTAGGCAAGCTTTATATTTCTTCAACCATAGCTGGTGGGTGCACTGGAGATGCTAGAATTCACTAGATGATGTTTTCAGTCGTCTCATCACTTAGTTTCTTTTTAACCTGAAATCTATGATGCTGGAATCAAAACAGGGTGGTAAAATGTCCACTGTCTTATACATGGAGAAATAAATGATGTGCCTAAAGCATTCTCTGCTTTCTTTATTTTGTTAAATGTAGAGTTATTGAGACATGTGAGCTGGAATTTGATTTTTTTTCCAGCTTGAATCTGGAATGTGAAGTGAACTTTGGACAGATAGAGAGGCGACTCTACTGCTTATGATCATCAGCCTTGATGAGATGGATCAAGACTCTTGGGCATTGTGGTGAAAACCAATCCATTCAATTTCTCCTAGAAACACAACTTCTTTCATGGAACCCTGTCAGATAGGGGGATACTTATTAGATCACAGCTATTCTGGATTTGTCAATTTGATCCTTACGATAATGACCTGGAATCTTGTTCTACTTTGATCGTTTGCTAGCAAATTAGACTAGGCACCCAAGATTTAGGAATTTACCACAGCAGAAGCAGGAAGAGCTGCCCTCTTACCATTCTGTAACTATAACCTGTTGGCTGGCCAAAAGGACAAGTGTTTACTTGTGGGGTTTATGTGTGTGAGAGAAAAGGGGAACCCTAATCTGTGTTAGTTGACCTTCAGCATGTATTCTCCAGGAAATGAAAATGCACCCCGTATTTTGGAGTGCGAACATCAGGATATCAAAAACAGTGGATAATGTGGAGTCCCCCTGAGAGATGATGGATGCCCAGCCCAGGAATGGTGATGGCTCGGGGTTTCGATCAACTGCTATAGTTTCAGTTGGAAGGAAGGCCTTGGTGAGAAGAGGCCTCACTTGACTCGGATTTCAGCATATTCAGCCAACTCCTCGGTCAGGGTATAGCTGTCCTTGGTGGACAATTTGGTGAAGTCTATGTTGGCATAATCAATCCCCAGGTCCTCACGCTTGTTCAACAGCCGTTTGTCACAGCGCCCATACTGGAGGAGGAGGTGAGCAAACAAACAAGAGCAGGTTATTGCTTGCGCCAACTCACTCTCTGAGTTACATCATTTGGTTTATTCCCGTAGAATCAAAGTAGGCTTCCAGATATTGCTGAGGACACTCTCAGTAGTCCTGGCCATCAGGATCAATGCTAAGGGATGTTAGGAAGTGTAGTTCAGCAACATCTGAGGTGGGGAGACAAGTTGAACTGCAAGACCTGAGGTGGTAGAAATAAGGGACAGGATGCTATGTATATAGATCACAAATGGAAAGTGTCCACTTACATGCAAACATTTAACCAAGATGCACTGATAGACGCAACATAATTTCACCAGGAAGGGTTACAACGACAGACACCACAGAAACTTGACAGAACTATTTTCCTGGGTTTTTCAAAAATATCTGAGTATTTCAGATATTCAGACGCAAGACACAATATTTAACACAAACGTATTGTCACACAAACACATTCAGAAGCTGCTTTTGGAATTGTGTGCAGGCATGACAACTGTTAATGCAAGACAGGCCATGTCAAAAAGGGTGATTTTTTATCCCTTAGCCAAGATAGAATTTGTTTTCAAATTACAGACATGGGAAATGCATGCAACGAATAAAAAAAATCAAAAATCCAATTGGTGCTATTCACTGCAAAGATCCTATTTGTGCAGGAGAACAATATGGCATGCAAAATAGCTAGGTTAAGCCTTTAACAGACTTAACACGTCTATTTTCCTCTGAAAAAACATGTCCCCCTCAAAAGTGAAAAAGCAGAGCAGAAAAAAAAATATGGCTATGCCTTCTTCAGAGATGTTACTACCATATGCCTGGCAGTTTTTTGAACTAAAAATAATAACGTGGACAAAAAATGTGGCCTCCCATGGCAAATTTTTTTTTTTTTTAAGTTAGTCAGACTTTACTGTGATAGGACCTTTTTTCTAAACACCCAAAATGAAAGTCACGGACCAGTTTTCATGAAAGTGGCTCTACTCTGCTTCAATCTTGAGAGGGCATGCCAAGAGCAAAGATGAAGGGGAAATTAAAAAATAACACTAATAGAAGAATTGTGATGAGAAAAAAAAATCAGTTTCTTTTCCACGGGTTGTAATTCTTCTTCTGAATTCTCTTATTAATTTCTCTCTAGGCTTTGCTTCTAACCAGGATTTTTAAAAAAGACCTTGTTATGTATTTCAGTATGTTCTCAGCTTCCTGAAGTTCTTTTCTTTTGAAGGTAACATCTCCTTTGCATCCACCTTGAACTCCTGGTGACTTCATGGAAGTGTCCATGCTGTTTCCTTGTCACCAGGTCAGAAAGGGTTTTTCTGTGTCTTCTGAGGTGTTTTTCAACTCTCTAATCAAGCCTACAGCCCTGGAATTCCCTGGAGATGTCCCTTCCAAGTTCATAACCCAGCCAACCTTGCTTAGCTTTTTACCCCAGAGAAGACATTTAGATTCCTACCAATGGTTGTATGTTACCGGTTTGGCATGGTTCATGCGAACTGGTAGCTCCCATGTTAAGCCACTCTTGCACGAGCTGCATTGGCTCCCGGTGGCCTTCCGGGTGTGCTTCAAGGTGTTAGTGACCATCTTTAAAGCGCTCCATGGCTTGGGACCTGGGTACTTATGGGACCGCCTACTGCCGTCATCGATCTCCTGTCGCCCAGTGCGCTCCCATAGGGCGGGCCTCCTCGGGGTGCCGCCGGCTGGACGGCTGGCGACCGCAAAGGTGCGGGCCTTCTCCTTGGGGGCACCCTCCCTCTGGAACAAATTGCCCCCGGAGATGAGGACCATCCCTGACCTTTTGACCTTCCGGCGCGCGTTGAAAACATACCTATTTCATCAAGCCGGTCTGGCCTAGGGTTTTTATAGGTTTTTTAATTGGTTTTAATTGGCTTTAGTTTTTATATTCTCGATTGAGTTTTTACCTTTTTAGCCACCTTATTTAATCTTTTTAAATTGTTTTTAAATATTGTATTTGCACTGTGTTTTAACTTTGGCTGTACACCGCCCCAAGTCCCTGCGGGAAGAGGGGCGGTATGTAAAACTAATAAATAAATAAACAAATAAATAAATAAATCACTACCAGTTGGCCAACCTGATAGTAAAAAAAAAAGCCTCCAATCATCTGAAAGGAGGAAAAAAAGCCTTCGACAATTAGATGAGAGGATAAAAGACCGAGGATTGCTCCTAGCTTTTCGTTTCTTTATCCTCTCAGCTAATCGGCTTGTTAGGCAAACGTGCGCGCACACACACGGTCACCCACCCAACCGATAGCGACTAAGGTAGGATCCCACTACTGATTCCTACCACGAAGGGACATACAAGCCCATAAAAACATGCATGGATTCATTTGTGGGAAAGGAGGAGAGGGCAATGGGATGATGACAATGTTACACATGGACAAGGAAGTCCATACTTACTTGGCCAGGTCAGTGACTTTCCAGGGAGCAGATCTCTTTAGACTATTAGAAAAGGAAGAGCAGTCACTAATGACTCCAAGGGAGAAAGGACAGCCTGGGCAAACTCAACCCTGTCATGAAATGAGTTTGGGGCACCATGAATTATAGTTAAGTCAGGGAGAGAGATTGAAACTGTGGGATCTCTGTGGCATAGGTCATGGCCGTGAGACAATGAAGTAGGGTAGAATGTCCATCTGAGCTTCTTCTCATGTCTTGTTCTGTCAAGGTCATATCTGGGGTCTGCGCTTGCTTTTTCTCTCTGCTGAAATCAATAGGTCAGCAAACCCCAAGTAAGGAAACCATTCTTAGGCATGAGTAGTTGTGCTATCAGGAAGCATGAAGGAGCACAGTGGCTCGAGTGGTTGGAACGCTGGGCAGGAGGTTAGCAAGCCCGCGTTCGAGACCCGAGAGCTGCCGTGGGGCAGGGTTGAGCTCCCGTCCTTTACTCCAGCTCCTGCTGGGGACAAGAAAAGAGCCCAAATTGGGCATCCCCAGGACAATGGTGATGTCACCAGCTAATCCTTTCGATAGGAAGCAGTGCTTCTGACTTGAGCGCAAAAAAACCAGGAAGAAAAAGTACCCCCTCTCTGACCATATCCAAAACAAACTATCCATTGGAAGGGCACTTCCCATGGACGGGTCTAAGGGCAATTGCCTCTACTGCTCCCCCAAAAAAGGCCTAAAGGAGAAACTATCCACCCTGCTCCTCTAAATAAGCTTTCCGGTTTGCCTTCTTCTAAAATACTGAGCTGACAGGAGTATACTTGTCCTCTCCTTCTAAAAGATGGGGAATGGATTCAGCCTATAAGGCAGAAGCAACTTACAGCAGTTGCGGCCCGGCAACAAAAGAGAGGCAGAGGAGAGATTGTGTGAGAGTGGTTGTGTGTATTGCAGGGAGGGGACCCATCGACGCAGTCCTACCAAGAGCAATTTAACTACAGTTATTGGTACCTCTGATTTTTCCACATTGCCTGGAGTCCTATAATCTCCGCTGTAGACAACAGGAGGGTTTTCTGTTTGACCAAAGCCAGGATTTTCATTGCTTTTTCTGGGGAAATGGAGATAATCACAACAACAATATTAACTGCCCCAATAACGTAAGAATTAGAACAGCATAAAACAGGTAGTCTTCAATTTATGACTGGTTGCTTAGTGATTGTTTGAAGTTACAATATATCCTGAAAATGGGACTTATAACTCAGATTCAAAGTACTGATGTTTGTCTCCCTCCCACCATGGTCACACAAAACCACATTTTGGGCATTTGGCCCATGCATTTATGGCAATTTACAATATCCTGCATCACACAACGGCGATTTACCATGTGTTTGCTACAAACCAGTGTTTACTTTCAGTTCCTGGCCAAAAAAACCACCTTCCAATAGCAAACGACATGTTCACTTAATGACCATTATGTTTGTTTTACAGCTGCCCCCCCAAAAGGGCATAACATTGGATGCAGTCACAAGGAGACCTACTTTACGACCATCACAACTTATGATCGAAATTGTAAGTAGTAAGTCGAGATTCTGGATCAGCTCTTCTGGAAATTAATATGGGCTCCTCATTAAGGATAGGTATCATATATGGATTGATATTGCATATATGTATCACTTTGGTCTTTGATTCAGATAATACACCAAAATGTAGTTAAAAGAAGCATTAACTATGGCTTAATACAGTGTTTCTCAACATTAGCAACTTGAAGATATGTGGACTTCAACTCCCTGAATTCCCCAGGCAGCTTCAACTCCATTCTGGGAGTTGAAGTCCACATATCTTTTAAGTTGCCAAGGCTGGGAAACACTGACTTTAATGCAAAGCTGAGCAATGATGAATGTGTGTATACAGTGGGTTACAAGCCTTCCCCCTCTTGATTTAGTGCACCCACAAATCCTGATTGGTGATCCACTACCCTGGAAACCCTGCTGTGTGTTTAGATCTCAAAGCCATAAGAAAAACCATTTTCAGTTGGGTGTAAATCAAAGAAAGTTGGGCCTGGATTTCCCTTCTCCCCAAAACTTACTTTTTTCTGGCCTGGCTGACATAGCACACCACAGCTATGAGTATGGCAAAGGCCACAACAGCTCCCACCGGTCCAACCTTTGCCCACATCAGACTGTCTGGAAGAAAGGAAGGCACGGGTCAACAGACAGGTTTAAAAATGAATGCAAAGAGAAACCATATAAAGAGACAAGATGGTGGTAGAACGTAACCCAGGAATCTGGGAACAATCATTGATTCATATATGGCACCAACACAAGTTTGTTTTAATGGTGGTGGTTAAGTAACCGCAGCTGGATTTGCAGGGCATGTTAAACAGATCTCATTGTTGCAAAACCTCAAAGGATCAATCAGTGGAAATTGGACTTCCTGCACCAAAGAGAGGAGCTCCAGAAGTGGGAATTGGAAGAGGATCAAAGGGATTTAATACAGGTAGTCTTTGCTTAATGACTAGTCGTTTAACAACTGTTTAAAGCTCTGGCAGAAAAGGCTGCTTATAGCAATAGCACTTAGACTATGATACCACTTCATAGTGTTTTACAGCCCTCTCTAAGCAGTTTTACAGAGTCAGCCTATTGCCCCTATAATCTTTTTTTTTTACCCACCTCAGAAGGATGGAAAACTGAGTCAACCTTGAGCCTGGTGAGATTCGAACTGCCAAATTGCAGGCAGCTGGCAGTCAGCAGAAGCAGCTTGCGGTACTGCACTCTAACCACTGGGCCACCGTGGCTCATTATGATTCATCCTTGAAGCTGCACCCCTCCCCTACAGTCACATGATCACATTTTGGTGCTTGGGAACAACTAGCTCGCATTTTTGTCTGGTTGCAGTGTCCTGTAGTCATATGACAGCGATCTACAATATTTTGTAGTTTTCCATACCTCCTGTCTGCCCCACTCTATTAGTTTATACTCTTTACTCAATAAGGAGTATAATAAATACATATAATCAATACAGTATAATAAAAGTATTTTTGGCTTGGAATTTAGGCTCTCTGGAGTCAGAGATAACCAAGTTTGGTCTCTCATTTATATGTGACAGCCCAGCTGATATTTGAAAACTTCTGACACATTATCTTTTGATAGTTTATTTTCTAGGCTAAAGTTGGCCAATTAGTTCAACTTCTTTTCAACACTTTGCCTTACTAATGTTGTTAATTCATATTCTCGCCCAGGGCAAGACAGCAAGGTATGCAAAAGCTCTGGTTCTTTGTAGTAGTCATTGCCTTCTCACTTGAAGGAGGCAATTAAATAGGAAAGAGCACCACCACCAAAGGGGAGACCCAGCATGATTAAGGGGCTGCTGGCTTTGCAGTGGTTGATGTGTCAGCCTTCTCAGACAACTAGTAAGGTTGGCCCTTGATGGCAGCCCTGGGGTGGCTGTCATGGAGGGTGTTGTGTCAGCTACTGGCCCCTCCAGCAGCTGAATCAGATGAGGTGGTGTGGGAGTCAGGGCCATCATCAAGGCAGCCTGACAGCTCCAAGGGGGAAGAGGGAATGGAGCTGTCACAGAGACAGATGTGAAGCCTGGGCTGTCCATCAGCTCTCATATGGAGAGTCAACAGTCCCTAGGTCTGGGGGTGGCTGATAGGGAAGAAGAGGAATTGCTGGGTCCAGTGCCTGACCTGTGGATGCGCAGAAGGCAAAGGAGAGGAGAGCAGTGGAAATCCATGGGCCGGTCCTTGGGACGGAAGAGCCACTATTGCTAGCAAAGCCCCACCCCAGCTCTGGGGATAAAAGGCATGGGATGGAGATGAATAGATGTGGCAGACAACTATTCATCTCCCTGTTGGACAGACTTGTTAGTTTGCTGTATGTGTGTGTGTGTGTGTGAGAGAGAGAGAGAGAGAGGGAGGGAGGGAGGGGGAGAGGGAGAGAGGGAGGGGGAGAGGGAGAGAAGGAGAGAAGAGAGACTTTTTGCCGAAGCTGTTGGCGCTCCTAATAAAAGGAACCTTTAGTTAACTACAGAGGGTTTGTTGTGTTTGGGAGCCGGATCAGAACAGATGGTCCAATAGATTGAGGAAGAGGACCAGAGGGATCAGAGGTGATGTTTGCCTGCAGGGACTCTCACTGGAGTGATGGAACTGGAGCTGCTGGTTCTTGGTGCCGTAGAGATTCTTGGCAGAGCAGACTATGTAGAGCTGAGAATCAACCTCCCTCTGAACAGTCAGGATGCTGGTGACAATGTAGCCTGTTTTCTGGGAGTACACAAACTCCCGGTCAGTCTCGTTGACCGTCACATTGCGGGTGGGCAACTCAAAGGTGATCATAGCTTCTGGGTTGGCTTTGGCTGCACAGATGCATTTCACTGTATCCCGAGCGGCTGTGCACTTGGAGTCCGGAAGAATACGGGGAGCAACTATGGAGAAAAAATAAGGAGAATGAAGTGCAATCCAGGATGAACTAATAGCAATAGCACTTATATACCACTTCCTAGTGCTTTACAGCCTTCTCTAAGCATTTTACAAATGTCAGCATATTGTCCCCAAAAATCTGGGCCCTCATTTTACCAACTTCGGAAGGAATGGAAGGCTGAGTCACCTAATTAGGAGCGAACTCCTGACAGTGATCAGAGATAGCCTGCAATACTGCATTCTAACCACTGCGCCACCATGTCTCTAATAGCTTTCTTGGACTGGAGAAGTCCTCTCTGTGGGAGCTCCTCCATTTATGGAAAGCCGTACAACAAGGTTGGTCCACACTCTTGGGATGTCTACTTCCAACAAACATCTCAGGGGAAAGAGAATAAATAGGGAGAGGCATAGCTCCAGGTCTACAATAATATAGAGGAGGAATTCATTAGTTCCTCCAGTTTTATCCAAATTTACTGCCAACAGTTCCCCAAAACTTTAAGAACAGATCTTTCCCGGAAATGCCAGAGCTCATTGCTGAGCCTTCTGCATTCAAAGGACTTGATCTACCACCCAGTGGTGGCATTCAAGTTTTTTTTACTACTGGTTCTGTGGGCATGGCTTGGTAGGCGTGGCTTGGGCATGGTAGGAGAAGGATACTGTAAAATCTCCATTCCGTCCCCACCCCACTAACCTGCCTTTCAGCTCCGTTCTCCTGTGCAGGGCAACAAAAGAAGACCCAGTTGGGACTCGGGAGGCAGAGAATAGGTGGGGGCGGGGCCAGTCAGAGGTGGTATTGGCCGGTTCTCCGAACTACTCAAAATTTCCGCTACTGATTCTCCAGAACTGGTCAGAACCTGCTGAATACCACCTCTGCTACCTACCACTCTACCCAACCCCAAAACACGCTTGAGATATTTAGAACTAAAAAGGGCTCTCGGGGCACAAAGCCAGTGCTTACATTCAACAGTAAGGTTGAAAACAGTGCTGCTCTGGCCAAACTGGTTCTCTGCTGTGCACCAGTATTCACCGTCATCTTCGTGTGACACCGATTCAAACTCCAGCTCCACCTGGCTTCGGTAGACCCCCATGGCTAATGGCTTCTTGTCCTTGAAGATGGTGATCATTGGGTCAGGGCTGCTCTGTGAGCTGCAGGAGATCGTGACAGGCTCTCCTTCAATGGCGATCAATGTTCCGTTGACTACTGGTTTCCAAGGAGCATCTGCACAGGGAGACAAAGTCAAGAAGAACATGCATTTTATTTTAACCAAAACATGGTGCAAAATGGTCACCCCAGCTAAGAGCAGATTCCTCCTTCCAGAATGGTCCCCATGACGTTCTTTCAAAGATTTAGCAATGTTGAAACTTGACTTACATCAAGTTATTCTTCCTTCAGACTTTGCAATAACTAAACAGGTACTGCATGGATAGCCAATGGTCTGTGGCTAACATGTGGCCCTCAAATCTTTTTCTCTGATCTTCAGAAAAAAAAATCTGTTTAAATTCTGTTTCTCATGCTTTTGTCATCTTGCCACCGCTCCCCAAACTGCTGGCATGTTTCCTCTTTGCTCACACTGGCCTAATTGGGTAGACTGGGTCAAAGCTACATTGGCCTGATCTTTCCTCTTCGCACCAGATAGACTGTGCCAAAGCTTCGCTGGCCTGATCTTTCTTTCCTCTCTGCATTGGGTAGACCAGGTTGAAGTGATGCGGGTAGACTGGGACCACCCCATGGGCCAAATCCAACCATATTGCAGCCCAAATCCGGCCCGTGGGCCTTGAGTTTGACACCACTGTGTTAACATGAATCAAGGTTTCTACAAATTTTAAAGGATGTTATAGTTGGGTAGGAGTAATGGGTTTCAGGTTATCCTCACTGCTAGAGGCATTGGACACAAGATGAGCAGCAAATAAATTTGATAAATAAATAAAATCAATAGGCTTTATCCCAGAATGGGGAATGCATTCCAGAGCCCCAGATTAGCACTCACACAGCACAGTCAAGGCAAGGGAGTGGTTGTCTTTGCCATAAATGTTCTCCGCCACACAAGTGTAGAGGCCATCCTGTAGGTGAGTTACATTGTCAAGGTAGAGTGTGAGGTTCCCAGCCAAGTCCTCGTGGAGAATTTCATCTTCTCGGAGCCAGGAAATCATGGCCGTTGGACTGCTGTCCACAATACACATCAAGAACACGTGAGAGCCATGTAGGACTTCCGCGGAGGAGTTGACTTGCAGGATACGTGGTGGGTCTGCAAAAGAGAAATAAAGAGGTCACCTTTGTGGTGCATATCCAGTTTTCTTTCTGCAGCAGATAAAAGTAGTAAGAAAGATATTGGCCAGATATGGTCAAAAAAATCAGGGTGGCAGTCATGTTAGGGCAACCAGGACTTTTGTAATTGTCTTTTATGGGCATTGCATCCTCATCCTCATTATCATCATGACGCTTGTGGTGCACAATGGTTAGAAAGCACTATTGCAGGCTAACTCTGCACACAGCCTGGAATTCAATCCTGACCAGCTCAAGGTTGACTCAGCCTTCCATCTTTCTGAGTCGGTCAAATGAAGACCCAGATTGATTGGTTTTTTTAAAAAAAATTTTTGGGATTTTTATTTTTAAATGTACATCAATATCAATACATGAACAGTGTGGCCTCTGGATATAATTCATTTTTATATAAGTAGCAATAATAATAATATTTATTCCATTAAACAAATTTATGTAATCCTAATATTAATCTCATAAATAGCTCTTGTGGTGCAGTGGTGGGAATGCAGCATTGCAGGCTAACTCTGCCCACTGCCAGGAGTTCGATCTTCAAAGGCTCAAGGTTCCAGCCTTCTGAGGTGGGTAAAATGAAGACCCAGATTGTTGGGGGCAAGATGCTGACTCTGTAAACCACTTAGAGAGGGCTGTAAAACACTGTGAAGTGGTATATAAATCTAAGTGCTATTGCTATCTTGACTTTCTTGGTCACATCCTGCTTAGTACATTTTCTCCTTTGTTCCCTATATGAACAAAAGAAGAGTTGGGCCTATTTTATTCCATTAAATGATGAGATTGCAAGACTTGATGTCTAATTTTTTTAAAAAAACTTTTCCTTATGTTTGTATGTAACTTTTCCCTGGCTACCTTAGCTTTTTTGTTAGCATGTGAACCAAAAGCAGTTTCAGAAATTAAGAGGGAAGAAGACAATGGGTGAGAAGCTGTGATTAGCACGCTAGCTCATATATTCCCAGTTACTCGTTTTCCCGTGGAAGAGAAAGTGACATTGATTAGAGATGAAGGAAGTCTCATGAGAAATGAAATATGCATGTTTGAGGAATGTGACTTGCAAAACAGATCATCTTTGACAATAAAAAAAGGAAAAAGAATACATTAAAATTAAACCAGGAACAAAAAAAAAATCTGCTTTTCACATGACTCAGGAGCCAGGAATCCATTAATTACCACATAATTAAGTGTTAAATTAACTGCTAATCCCTTCCACTCATGCAGAATAGGAAACAATTTTCTGTGACAGATCCTTGAGCTATCTAATTAAGATGATGGACTTTTAACATTAGAAAACGTTAAATGTTTCGTTTACTATAGTTATTTTATGGAAGACACAGTTGTGGTCCTGATGTTGGGCATTTCCAGATTCTACAGGTAGTCCTTGACTTATGATCTCACAATCAAGGCCAAATTTCTGTTGCTAAGTGAGTTCTGCCCATTTTATGATCTTTCTTGTCACGGTTAAATCACTGCAATTATTAAGTTAGTAACATGGTTGTTCAGTAAATCTAATTTCCCCCACTGACTTTACTAGTCAGAAAGTCGCAAAAGGTGATCACATGACACCAACACACTGCAACCGTTGTAAATACAGGCCAGTTGCCAAACATCCAAATTTTGATCATGTGACCCTGGGGATGCTTATAAGTGTGAAAAATGGTCATAAGTCATATTTTGGACGCCATTTTGACTTTGAACAATGACTAAGTAAATGGTTGTAAGTCAAGGGCTATTTGTATAATAATTGATTAAATGTTGAACCATGGTTTTAATTCTGCTTTTAGAGGGTTGCAGAAAAGCAATACCACAGCAGAATTTGTCATAGTAGGGAGGTAATTCAGTGGCCTGAGTCCACCTTTTTGCAGAAACTGTCAGCCTCCAAGAATTCTTATTCTGCTTATTTTCCGGCTGCCATAGAAACGGGGGGAGGGAAGAATAATTGGACTTCATGGGGAGAAAAGTGCTGGACGTTTGAGTTGGTGAAATGTAAACGTTGGGATGTTTTCTTGACTATGCTTACTTGCTTACTGCCCAGATGTAGCCTCTTATCTGTCTAAGCCAAGGTCAACCGTCTTGGCATACCAGATGTCTGAAACACCACCTGAATATGCCCCACATGACATACACATCTCAGATTGGATGGCCAGTTTGAACTATTGTGGCATAACTTTGTATATGTGATTTTCGCGCCTGTTGCCTCAGATCTTATATTCTCATTATCAATTTTCAGTAAAAGTCCTTTACTCTATAACAATGGAGTCTAAGGTTTTCTTTCTTGGATTTTGAACGGAGTCTCACCTGACAGAAACCCTCCAGTGTTCTCCAAGATTAAGATGACAGGTGTCCACTTACACGCAATATTAAAAATGTAAAGTATAAAAATATAAAAGTTAATATATTTCTATGAAAATTTTATTGATATACAAGTTAACGTATTTATGTTTCAATATAAAAATATATAAAAGCTTCCAATATTTGAGGGGCTCCTACAAAGACGAGGAGGTCAAACTATTTTCCAGAGCACCAAAAAAGCAAGAAAACTTTGGAAACTAACCAAGGAGAGAAGCAATCTGGAACTAAGGAGAAATTTCCTGACAGCAAGAACAATGAACCAGTGGAACCATTTGCCTTCAGAAATTGTGGGTGCTCCGTCACTGAAGGCTTTCAAAAAAGAGGAAAGAAATGAGATAGGATCAGGGGTGGGCTGGTGGGGGCTCGCAGGGCCTCGAGAGAGCCCCTAGTTAAGACTCTGCGGGGCTCGGAGAGCTCCCAATAGCCTCAGAAAGAGAAGCAGCAAGGGAAAGCTCTTAATAGGCTTAATTGAACTTCTGGGCATTCAGCCAAGAGCATTTCACATCTCGTAAAAGTGTTGCAAGCTACATAAACAATCCACTCAGTGCTTCGCAGGGAGAGCCATTGAGAAAATCAGATAACATAACCACTAGCCTCCGAGGGGATTAATTCCCAAATTATAAGAATCACGTAACTCACCAGAAACTCCACTAAGACTATAAGATCCCTCTCACAGTCACTGCTATTAAGCCTGGTTTCACCCAGTCTTTTATTTAAGTATTAAATGCACGAAATAATAACTTTTGGGTATATTATGTTTTTTTAGATAATTAGGGCAAAAAGTGAAAAGTGATGTCGAGTTGGCCACACACCCCCAGTCACATGACCACCCACCCATGCCCCCCTAACCATGCCCCCCCAGCCAGTCATTAGGGCAGAGAGCCCCTTTCTAGAAAATTCGAAGCCCACCCCTGGATAGGATCTCTGCTCATGCAGGGGGTTGGACTAGAAGACTTCCAATATCCCAACTTTATTATTCTGTTATATATGCTACTTATCGACATCCAACTCACATTTGACGTCCAGAGTCGAGAAGCCATCAAACTCAAAAGTGGTGTTAGGGTAGCTGACTTTGCAGCCCACCTCATGTCCGTGGTTCTCACGCAATGGTAGGAACTTCAGGATGGAGATGAGTGACCAAGTGCTGCCTTCTTCCTCTATCTGTGCGTAGACGGAATGCTCAGCCAAATTCTCATAGTTCATCCACGTGATGACAGGTTTCATGTCTGGGCAATTGTCAGGCACTTCGCAGCGCAGCTCTGCATCTGAACCCTCCACCACTTCTGGAGGATTCACAATGGTGGGCTTGTCTATGGAGTAGAAAGAGACAGAGAATATGGAGAAAACAGGAAACTCCCCCATTCCTATCTCCTCCTTCAATTGAGAGGGTACTAAAGAAGCCGTTCACCAGTTGTCTTCTCCTGTGAGAGAAAGGTAGATGTAGTCTGATGTGACCAGAATGAACCTTACATTTTAGGCTATATTTTTTTTTAAATGCCAAAGCCAAATAGTCCTGTGAGCATCTAGAAGAGTTTGCAATAGTGGTGAATATCTGTAGCTCGGGTGTAGGAGGAGGGTGAAGGTTCGTTCTCCTACTGACCACGCAGAGCCCTTATAAACAGAGGAACACAGATGTTGATATCCCTAAACTCCGTTGAAGATATTACCTAGCCTGATAACGAAATATTTGGAAACCAAGCCACAAACTTGGAGAATGAACCTTCACCCCCATCTAGTAGAGCAGGGGTGTCAAACACAATTTCCATTGAGGGTCGCATCAGGTTTGTGTTTGACCTCAGGAGGCCTGGGTGGGTGTGGGCAGCTTGAGGTCACCATGATGGCCTCCTGCGGGTGACTGCCAGTGAGAACAGAGCCTGGGGAAGCCATGTGTGGCTCTGTTTTCAGCCCCAACGGCCTCCTGCAGCCCTCTGCCAGCAAGAACGGAGCTCGGGTGGGCCTCCCCAGGCAGGCCTCCCTGGCTCCGTTTTCACTGGCAGAGGGCTGTAGGACGCCGTCGTAGCCAAAAATGGAACCTGTGTGCAGCCTGTGCAAGCTCTATTTTCGCTGGCAGAGGCACCGTAGGCCAGTCCTTTGCCGTTTCCATGGCTGCCCCGCAGACCAGATCTAAGCACTCTAAGCCTTGAGTCTAACACCCCTGTAGTAGATTATGTATCATAAATAGAAAAATAACTCTAAACTGCAGGCAAATTTCAATAATGAATCAATATTTACTTACCTAAACAAATAAAGGAAGGACTGTAGGAAGGCAAAAACAATAACAACTCAGTGGGAATGAGTTTTGACTTCCTGCTGGCTTCCCCATTGACTTTGCTTATGGGAAGCTAACAGAGAGTGATGAAAATCCCGGGAACACTGCAATGGCCACAACTTTATGAACAAATCTGATCATCATGAGAATTTCAGCCCCACAGAAGTAATGGGTCCCAGATTTTTTTTATACACATTTTTTAAGTTAGCCAAATTTAAATAGCTGGATTAAAAAAATAGTTGCAATAAAATACAAAGTTTGTGCAACATATACAAATAGGGTACATATACACAATACAATGAGAGTTTTAGCAGTATTAACAGTATTTAGCAGTAGTAACTACTATTAAATCAAATTCACGTACTAGGAACTGATACTGTAGTTAGAGGAACTCTGGATATATAAGAGGTTAGCTTCTTTGGAGAATACTAAAAACAATTCCTTTGAACTAAAATTGTGCCATTGTGGAGAAGAATTTATCAAATCCAAGTCCTGTTACTGTACCTCCTCTGTAAGGAGATAGGGCTCACTGTAAATACCTAGGCAATTCTGATTTATTTTATCTATGTTTATTCTTACCAGACTAGAATGACTTTGTTTCTTGAAAGCAGATAGCTAGGGAATTGCTTCTGTTTGAGTTTGCAAACTCAAACAAAACGATGCATCATATTTTATATTGTATGTATACTGACAGCTTATGCACCGGAGACAAAATCCCTTTTTGTCCAATCACATTTTTATTTTTATTTATTTTTTATTTTTAATTATATTTATATGCCGCCCTTCTCCAGAGACTCAGGGTGGCTTACAGTCTATGGAGCACCATGCTAAGTGCTCGGCAATAGCCTTCATTCCATTGTATATGCCTGCTTATTTCTAGGGCTTTTTGCCCCCCCAAGTGGCATTTTTACAAAGTCAGCTTATTGCCCCCAACAATCTTGAATCCTCAATTTACCTACCCCGAGAGGATGGAAGGCTGAGTCAACCTTGAGCCTGGTGGGATTCGAACCTGCACTAATTGCAGGCAGCTTGCACTAAGTGCTAGATGATTAACAGCCTGCACCACCAAGGCTCGTTTTGACCAATAAAGAGTTCTATTCTATTCTATTCTATTCTATTCTATTCTATTCTATTCTATTCTATTCTATTCTACCCTACCCTACCCTACCCTACCCTACCCTACCCTACTCTATGGAAGCCTCCTACATCCCTTAATTGTTTGCTGATTCCCATACTATTTTGAAAGGGCTCACCAGCTTAGACCTGACTCTTTATAAGCAAGAGTTGGAAT
Source organism: Bungarus multicinctus (assembly GCA_023653725.1). Taxonomy (NCBI): domain Eukaryota; kingdom Metazoa; phylum Chordata; class Lepidosauria; order Squamata; family Elapidae; genus Bungarus; species Bungarus multicinctus. The sequence goes on along the minus strand of CM042835.1, from coordinate 9,561,303 downwards.
TGGTATTTCCCACCAGCCTTTGCCTGATACTCACTGATGACCTCAAGGTTAGTGTGCTCTGGATAGGTATATTGATTGTAGCCACCGAGGTCTCCCCGAAAGTAATACTTCCCTGAGAGTTCAGGGCTTAGACGGGAGATCTGGAGGGTGCAGTTGCGGAAATTCAGCTCTCCCAGCAGTCTACTGCGTCCAACGTAGCTCTCGTGGACAATGTTGGTGCGGGATTTGTAAACTACCGGGGGATAATTCTTGGGGTATGGGCTGTTGAAGTACCAGATGCCATGGATGGTTGGTGGACGTAGCTCTTCTGGGTAGCTGAAGCGACAGGGGATAACCACACAGGTGCCCTCAAAGGCAGTAATGTGTTCGGGCATCCAGGCGCTCCACGGTCCAGCCAAGACCCCTTTGGAAGGAGGCAGAAGAGAATCACAATGAGAGAAACCTATGGTTGCTGGTTGACTTCCTGCTCTATGGCTGATCTTGAGTTTTCTCATTATCTGCTGTGACCAGGGATGGGCTTCAAAAATTTTAGCGATGGGTTCTTTGCCCAGTTGCTGGGTGGGCGTGGCCATGGTGGGCATGGCCTAATCTGCCTCCTGCACCACAGTGTGTGTGGGGGGGTTTGCCCTCCCCGGAGGCTTTCCTCAAGCCTCTTGGAGGGCGAAAACAGCCTCCCTGGGCTCTGGAGGCTCTCTGGAAGCTAGAAATGGGCCCATTTCTGGCCTTCCCGAACTTCCAGGAGATCCATTTTTCACCCTCCCCGAAGCTCCACATGTGCCCTGCACTTACCTGCATCCAAAACAGGCAGCATGGGGACTCCTGGGAGAGGTGGGGTGGGCGGGGCCAGCCAGAAGTAGGATTTGGGGGTTCTCCAAACTGCTCAGAATCTTAGCTAGGGGCTCTCCAATACTCCTAAGAACCCCCATATTGGGTATGATGAATAGAGATAGTCTTGAGATCCCTTTCAGGACCCTCCCTCGGAGATGTGTTCCCTGTGGATCACCTATCTTTGAATCAGCAGGAAAGGCCATGGAGATCATTTATCTCCATGGCTGAACGTATCTCAGCAGTGAGACTTGAATAGCGTCTCTAGCTCTACAGATTTAATGGGAGACAGTTTCAGGGTAAAGACTGGGGAATTCATGATTTCCTTCCCCTGAGACTGCCATCACTTACTGGAAGGAAAAAAGAGTTGCCACCAATTGTTGTCCATAATGAACAACAAGGAAGGGTTGGGGGACTCTTAAGTCATCCACATATTTTCTTCGGGGTAGGGGAAAATACCATATTTATGCCAAGCCACATACTTCCTCCACAAGATCTCTCCTATGATCCAAACCCATGCCTCCCTGCCTTGCTCTTTGTATTCCTGTTCGTTTCACTACTGAAAAAAAGCACTAAAGGGAATAACAAAGGTGTTATATACTCTATAGCAGTGTGTGTTTTTCAACCTTAGCAAGTTTCAAGATGTATGGATTTCAACTTCTAGAATTCTGGGAGTTGACTTCCACACATCTTAAAGTTGACAAGCTTGACAACTCTTAATAGTTAATCCAGTGAGAAATAGGCCTAGGAGCAACTTGAAACCCAATCTACAAAGAATTAGATGAGACACTTCTTGGATTTCTGATGGGTCATCGCCATGTAATTTGGGAGAATGTTACCAAGACGGAACTCTCTTTTTTTTGTCCAAAAGTACCTTCAGATAGGACCCAGAAGGCCAGCAATGTCTTGCAGAAGAATTTCATGTTGTTTATTTTTGAAGAAATGTGTACGTCAACCTAAAGGAAAGAGGGAAAAGTAGGATGACATTGATAGTAAGAGGACAATTGTTTGGTGTGATAGAACATTCCCTAGAGCAGTGTTGCCCAAACTTAGCAACTTTAAGTTGTGTGTACGTCAATTCTGAAAATTTGGGGAATTGAAGTCCACAAATCTTAAGATTGTCAAGATTGAGAAGCCTTGCCTTAGTGATCCCTTCCATTGTGATTTCTCTTCTATAGAGAGACTTCCATTGAGATCCCTTCCATTATGATCTCTCTTCCATAGAGAGACCTCCTACAAAAGAAAATTGCTAGCTAGACCTCAGGCATGTACAGCATCAGACCATCAGTAAGGAGAAATTGGATTTGTGCCAGTACAGCAGATGTTGTTTCCTGTTTGCATCCCATAACTAGGTCAGTTACAGCTAACATGCAGATTGTATGCATTCGCTGTGCATTCATGCAAAGACCATATTCAGGCAACTAAAGGGTTTAAACAGTGTTTCTCAACCTTAGTTATTTTGTGTTGATTTCATTTCCTTGAATATCCACCCATTTTCAAATGACCAAGATTGAGATTTAAGGCTACTGAATGCAACCTGAATCTAAGGATGCTCAGAAGGAAAATTGGTTCATCCATGTGTTGATGTTTTATACAATCTTGGTGAGAATTCATAGACAAACCTCCTCCTGCATACATGTTCAGTGCTGGAAGTTGAACAGGGGCTGTCGTAATCACACTGTATTCATCATACATTGTCTAAGCTGTAATATTGCCTAATTTGATATATTATCTTGTATAAAACCTGCCTACTTGTAGCTTATGCAGTGAACTGTGGTTAAAGAAATACTGGCTCTTGGGGTGATGGGTGAACCCTGTCATATCCGAGGTAGTTTTGTTGGATGTTTATCCTGTACAGTAATATCGGTTTTCTTTTTATGTTTTGCAAAGCCAACTTGGGAGAGGTGTTCTCCTAGAAGCTGGAATGTACTGTAATGCTTATATAACAATATTTTTTTCTTTAAAAGAAAAATCAAGACATTGTTTTACTTTGTTTCCTCTATTGTGCCAGCAGAGGGAAGCAGTACTTCATATATTCTCCATTGCCTGATTGTGCTCTTAGAGCAAGTGTTCAGAGAACTGTGGCAGCTTTGAAATCTGTTTTCCATCCTTCAGCCCAACTGTTGGAAGACTCCTTGTGCATCAAGGAGAAATGTTTTCCAGCATGAAAGCAGAAATATTTAAAAAGTCCTGTTTGGGATGGGGTGGGGAAGAGAAACTGGCTGGGCTCCTGGATTGGTCAAAAGCCACAGCCAAGTTTTGCTAACCCATCTGACATACAGTCCTAGTGCAACAGCAACCTGAGAATTGATAATCCCACACTGTTGGTCATGGATCCTGGACTGTTGCTAGCAATGCAAGGTAATCCAGATTAGAAGCACAACCAGGGGTACCAACTCTGTGTTTACTATAAGGTTACATTAACAAAATCTTGGAAGATTGAAAGTTTTTTCCCCTTCTTTCCTATTACTCTCTGGAAAACTGGGGAGGGTCCCTTCTGAAATGAATAACAGAGTAACAGATTTAGAAGGGACCTTGGAGGTCTTCTAGTCCAACCCCTAGCTCAAGCAAGAGACCCTATACCAGTGGTGGGATTCAAAATTTTTCACTACCGGTTCTGTAGGCGTGGCTTGGCTTGGTGGGCATGGTAGGGGAAGGATACTGTAAAATCTCCATTCCCTCCTACCCCACTAACCTGCTTTCCAGCTCCATTTTCCTGTGCAGGGCAACAAAAGAAGACCCAGCCAATCAGTGGGACTCAGGAGGCAGAGAATAGGTGTGGGCGGGGCCAGTCAGAGGTGGTATTTGCCGGTTCTCTGAACTATTCAAAATTTCCGCTACCAATTCTCCAGAACTGGTCAGAACTTGCTGAATACCACCTCTGCCCTACCCCATTGCAGACAAGTGGCTGTCCAGTCTCTTCTTAAAGACCTACAGTCCTGAAGCACCCACAACTTCCAAAGACAAGCCGATCCACTGGTTGATTGTCCTCCCTGTTAGGAAGTTTCCCCTTAATTCCAAAGGTTGCTTCTCTCCTTGATTAGTTTCCATCCATCGTTTCTTGTCCTGCCTTCTGGTGCTTTGGAGTATAAGTTGACTCCCTCTTATTTGTGGCAGCCTCTCAAATACTGGAGCACTGCTATCATGTCATCCCTAGTCCTTCTTTTCAATGCTTCACACATGCCCTTCCTCTTGCTGGAGTCTGAGATTACCTCCTGAAAACGATTTTCCAAACTGCGGTTCTCCCTCTTGCCTCCCAAAATAATTCCCATGTATCATTACAATTCTTGGGAGAAGATTGGCAAACCGCCATCTTTCTCTTCCCTCGACTGGCTGGCGGAAATTTGCACACCTCCCAGCAGAGTCTGAAATTTCAGGAATGTCTTGAATTTGAACACACAGTTCCCGGGGAGGCAAACGCACATTGTATTAAACCCCATTTTGCTAATTGAACAGAAATGTGCTGCTTTGGCACAGCGAGTTACAACGCTCAATTGTTGGGATTTACCAGTCAGACAAACAAGGCCTGGGGGGGGTAATGATAGGAGCTGAGCTGGAGTTGCCCAGGGAAAGAATGCTGAGAATATCAACAATGAACTGTCACTAAGTTGAGAAGCACCGGGATGCTGATGGAGGAGGGACAAAAAAAAGTCAAGAACAGAATAACAGAGTTGGAAGGGACTCTGAAGGTCGTCTAGTCCAACTCCTTGTTCAAGCAGGAGACATTACACCATTCCAGGCAGAGTGGCTGCCCAGGCTCTTCTTAAAAGCCTCCAGTGATGGAGCTTCTACAGTTTCTGAAAGCAAGCTATTTTACTGGTTAGTTTTCTCACTGTTAGGAAATTTCTCTTTAGTTCTAGGTTGCTTCTCTCCTGGATTAGTTTCCATCCATCGTTTCTTGTCTTGCCTTCTTTGGTGCTTTGGAAAAATAGGTTGATGCCCTCCTGTGTGTGTGTGTGTGTGTGTGTGTCAGCCCCTCCAATACTGGCTCATTGCTGCTGTGACGTCATCCCTAGTCCTTCTTTTCACATTCAAAGATGTTGATGGGAGCTACACTACATCTTTGTGCTCAAAGCGCAACTCCTTTCGTGGTACACATCATTAAAAAGGGTGGAGATCTGAACACAGGATTGTGGCCTCCAAATAGACATTTTTGGCCCCTCTCCTGCAGAGTATAAAGTGAATATTTTGGCCCCTGTCCTGAAAGTGTGATGACCCAGGGTGGGCTACAAAAAAACAGGTGAAGCCCCTTTTATTCCTTCACTTTGCTTCCAAACTCCAAATATCCTTGACTGGAGACAAAAAACTCCCACAGGAGCAGTTACAAAAAGGAAGAAATGCCGTTTAAATTATAAAGAGTAAAGAACAACACAAACCAGGCAAGATAAGAGCTGGAGGACATCCACAGATAACAGAACACACACTGGGAAGGACGCCAAACTCAGAGAGGAACCATAAATTAGAGGTATTTCCATGTTTTGTTTCCAGCACTTGCCCATAAGCATGTCCCTCCTCTTATTCAGTTGTAACAGCTGCAGTCCATGAAGAGGATCAAGGCCCTCTCCTCTCAAGTAGACCATGTCTCTTCCTTATATTTTCCTCCCTGCGTGCCCTAGGATGGAGAGGCGATGGGCCTGGGTCCTCCTTTGACTTCCCAGCCAGCCTCTGCCCTTCCCTAGCCTCCTCCACAACCTCCGGAGCCACACTTCCACTCCCTGTCAGCTGTTCCTTCTCTCCCTCAGAGTCAGTCTCCACCAGGGGCATGACAGAAAGTATAAAGTGAGCATTCCATTAAACCACGGAAGAGGAAGCTAGAGAAGTCCCCAAATTAACAAAAGGGTGCAGTGGCAAATAATTCACTGTCTTTCTGCTTGACTTTTAAACTTATAATTTTAAACAGTTAGAAAGAAGCATCAGGGTAAGCTAGGGAGAGTAGCTTACCTTGACTTACGGCAATTGGGACTAGAATTTTCATTGAGGAGCAAGGCAGTTGTTAAGTGAGTCAAGCCCTGATTTTACGACCTTTTTTTTTTGCCACAGTGAAGTGAATTGCTGAGGTTGTTATGTGAACCATGCAGGCCATTAAATCAACCCAATTCCCCCATTGACTTTGCTTGTTGGAATTCAATTGGGAAGGTTGCAAATGGCAATCACATGACCTTGGGAAGTTGCAACCGTTATAAATACATGCTGGTTGCCAAGCACCCAAATTTTGACCCTGTGACAGTAGAGATGCTATGACAATTGTTAAGTGCAGGGACTGGTACCGTAGTAAGCCACATTTTTCAGAGCCCGCGTAACTTCAGATGGCTGCTAAACGAATGCTTTTAAGTTGAGGACTATCTGTATATAAATAGGCAGTAAATCACACACTCCCTCGAGTCGTGGGGTATTGAAATGTCTGCAAGCAAACTGCCACGCTCAGGGAGCTCTAAGAACCTCACAATATTATTTATGTGTTCAATCAATATATTGGGATTTAATAAAGATTCATTACCAGCTAAATGATCTCTAGTGCTTGGAAAGATGGAAAGAAAGAAGAGAATGCTCAGCAGTAAGTCGGATAGACTCAGATACAGCACTGTTGGAAGAGCTGAAGGACCAGATCTTCCTGAAGAAAAATATGTGTGCTTGATAAGAATCAACATCATTTCCATGGCATACAATCAATTAAAATTTTCAATGCCCTGCACGAAGTCCTTAAAGAATCCAAAATTACGCCCACATAAAAAAATCCCATTGCGGGATTTAATGTTTAGTGCTGAAGGAAACGCATGCTTTCAAATTGTAATAACACTACATTGAAATAATATATTATCCCCACAAGGATATCTGTATTGCCAGATGGAATAAACAATATCAGATGTGCAAAATCCCTCCAGTTGTGTGTCTCCGGAACCAATGACAAATCGAAATGTCTTTGTAGCTAAGGCAACTGATTATTCACCTCCAACTTCTGCTTCTTTGTCCTCAAATCTCCTGGCAGCTTCCTTTTCTGCCCCATCACAATTATAGTTAAGCATCCTGCAGGGAGCATTATGTTTTCATTTTTAAAAATATATATATAAGGAACATGTTTCTAGTCCTTATGTTCCAGGAGGAAATAGATTTACAAGTTAACACGGATGTCTCTTTAAATCTTAGGAAATGAAATGGCTGCCCTGGTATGATTCACAGATCCTTTGCCTGTGGGCTCAGATTATAATTAATTAGTGATGTTCTTGTACTTGGAAGCGAAATAGATATATTTGCAAGCAAATAAGCAGAAGGCAAGAAGGTGAAGTGTCAACCAATACCTTTTTTTGCAAGAGAAGAATGTCACAAATACATCACTTGCTAGATAGTTCAAAGTTTCATTGGGGAGACTATTGAGGGTAGCCAATCAGTAAACTGTGAAATCACCAGGATTTCTTTTATGAGTTTTTATGAGCCTCAGTGATGTACTGAGAAAAAAAGGGAAAGATCATCAGAAGACTTATCAAAGAAAATAACGTGGAACCTGGCGTGATCTAAATAATGCTGGTAGCCAATTTCCTGCTGAAATTGGGGGAAGAAGGGATGACAAAGAGAAACGGATTTTTCTGTGGATGTTCAGTAACAAATTCAGCTCAGTTCTGATAATCGGAACCAGACTCTAGTTGAACTAGGGATTCTTGAAACTTGGTCTATACTTATTTGATTTACTTGGAAAGTCTACAGTGTAAAGTTTTTTTAAAAAAATATACATTTTTGGTTAACATATATAAGTGCTTAATAAGCCATGTATTGTTTGAGTCAATTTACAAATATATAGTGATAACAGTAATAGCATTTTTTCCTTATATATAATGATACTCTTCCAATTTCTAATTTCTATCTTTCTCATCTAATCAATGGTAAAACAATTCCCAAATTAAAAAGTATTCGGTGTCTTTTTTGTCCTTTATCTTTAATGTTAACCTATCCATTTCTGCACAGTCTAATATTTTTCTGGTTATATTTTCCTCTGCAGGGGTTTCCTCATTTTTCCAATGTTGTATAAATACAATTCTCACTGCTGTCAAAACATGTAATATTAAATATACCTTCCCTTTGTCATATTTTTCTGGCAGCATATCTAGCAAAAACATTTTTGGTTTTAGACCTATATGTTGTTTTATCATTTTCTCTAGCCAAGTATGTATTTTCGTTCAAAATTTTGGACGAAAATACAATGTAAAAGCTTCTCCTCATCTTTAGATTATTCTGGGGCATGCTTATCTGGACTTCGGAGCAGAAACACAGCTTCCAGGGGCAACCATACCCCAGCACTATTTTGTTAGAGTCCACTCGTTCAATTTTATTTGGCAGTCTGATTTGATAGCTCCTGGATCTTCCTCTGATAAGAAAGGGCAGCCGCTTAGAGCAGAACAGCTGCTTTGCCTCCAAAGCACATGGAATCCATTTTTTTCCACTTCCAGACTCTAAAATCTCTCCAGGAGCTTCTGCAAAGCAGGTTAATTGTAGTCAGTAAGTAGACTTATGAAGTACGTAGTGGGCGGGTGGGGGGGAGGAATGCCTCCAGGCTAAAAGGAACGCAAATAGGAGAGAAACAGATGTACTCAAGAGCAGATCTGGCATTTTTCGTTCTTCCTTCCTTGATTTGGACTCCTTAAAGAAGATGGGAAATATGCAGCCAAGACTGAGAAAGCCAGGCCTGCTGATCATAGCAGTGGGACGTAGACTTGTATACCACTTCACAGTGCTTTACAGCCCTCTCTAAGCAGTTTACAGAATTGCCCCAACAATCTGGGTACTCAATGAGGGAAGGCTGAGTCAACCTTGAGCCTGGCGGGGATCAAACTCCAGGCAGGGAGCTGAATTAGCCTAGAATACAGAAGCATTCTTTTTTTTTTTTAATTTGTAGTATTAAATTTATTTTGCTTCAAAGAACCAAACTAGTTCACAATTATTTATGTAATACTTTTTTAAATGCATGGGATAAAGCTTTAATATAGTTAATTCTCCTAAACTTGAGAATTAAGGAAAATGAGATTTTTTTTTATTTTATAAAATGTTTTGTAGTCCCTGGGAATGTTAGCAAATGAAAGAAACACATAGGACACAATAGTGCCATTTTTTTTTCTATATGCCTTACAATATATAGTCCCTTAATACACTATGGCTACCATGGCTCACAGTTCAAGAGCGGTTTTGGTGCATCTATTAGGATACAGCTGAGTCACTTTCAATTCTAGCTTAAGGCTTTCGTATCCTGATGGGTAGATCTTTCCTTCAGAACAGGGGCAGACTGTTCTGGCTGCATTTTGGTCTCCTGCTCCTCTTCCCCACTAATCTGCCCTCCCGGGTTCCAGCTGTTTGCCCTAAACCTACCCCTGGTGTCCCCCCTTCTCTGATAACCTGCAAGCCCCGTATGATCTTCAGGCCCAGGGAACATATCCCCAAAGGGGGCCAGCAGCAAAAGGAAGAGCTGCTTGGGGAAGAGAAGACAGACACACATTGTTGTTTGCCTGCCAGTGACACCCACTACTTGCCAGTGTCTTTCACAGCCTCAGGCACAAGGGGTGCTTTGATCCTGGTGGGGTGGGGCCCTTAACAAAAGGCAACCTGTGTGGGTCTCTCAATGCCCCTCTTGTCTTAGGCCTCTTCCGTTTCTCCCTGCCAGCGGCCCCCATCTCTGCAAAATCCACTTGATTTCACCTCCACCTAGCTTCAGGATCAAGGGCCCACCGCTTTCCAAGGATGCACAGCCTGCGATAGAAAACCCGCCATTTCAGAAGAGTTCCTCAGCAATCTCCTCCTTCGAAGACAAACTCTTGGTAGCTTACCTTCTGTTGAGCCTCCCTCCTCTGTCCCAGCAGCTCCAATGCAGTGACACTTAATAAGAGACACTGAGACTGCTGTAACACATAATCCAGGGGAGTGGAGGGCTAATGATCACTGAAGAGTTGGCTCTTCGCACCAGGGATCTAATAAGTCAATACAACTTTATAATGCTTTGATAAGACCACACTTGGAATCCTGCATCCAGCTTTGGTCACCAAAAAAGAGGTTGAGGCTCTGGAAAGAGTGCAGAGAAGAGCGACAAAGATGATTAGGGGACCGAAGGCTAAAACATATGAAGAACTGTTACAGGAATTGGGTATGTCTAGTTTGGGTGTCAGCAACCTGCGGCTCTGGAGCCACATGTGTCTCTTTGGGCCCTCTGCTGTGGCTCCCTGTTGGGAGATCCCACCACTGGCTGGCCCCACCCCTCACCCTCCCTTCCCATTCACTCCTCGCCTGGCTTGAGAAGTTAAACACAAAAAACAGAAATGAGAGGGAGGGAGAGAGAGAGAGACCCATTTCCCACAGAAAACACTGGGAGCCACAAAACCTGGGTAAGCGTGGCAGGGTGTGTGTGTGTCATGTGACTGGGTGGGAATGTCGTTGGGTTGGCCACGCCCACCTAGGTTTTGAGGCTCCCGGTATTTTGTTTACTGTGGGAAATGGGTCCAAATGTCTCTTTGAGTGTTTAAGGTTGCAGACCTCTAGTCTACTTTAATGAAAAGGACTAGGAGTGATATGACAGCAATGTTCCAATATCTAAGGGGTTGCCACAAAGACGAGGGAGTCAAGCTATTCTCCAAAGCACCTGAAGGCAGGACAAGAAGCAACGGGTGGGAACTCATCCAGGAGAGATCTAACCTAGAATTAAGGAGGAATTTCCTGACAGTTGAAACAATTAATTAGTAGAACGACTTGCCTCCAGAAACTGTAAATGCTCCAACACTGGAAGTTTTTAAGAATTAATTGGACAATCATTTGTCTGAAATGGTATAGAGTTTCCTGCCTGGGCAGCGAGTTGGACTAGAAGACCTCCAAGGTCCCTTCAAATTCTGTCATTCTGTTAAGGCAAATTAGCCACCTCTGAAGACTGAGGCATCCATGGGAGTAAAAAGTCAAGATGGCAGTCACAAGATGTGAGTGAAGCTATGTGTCAGGATAGTGTTGCCACTATGGCCCTTTTTTACATGCATTGTATGAGTGCAAATAAAAAAAGGTTGGTGCTTTGGTTGCATCATTATGGCCGCCATCTTGACTTTTTCAACCTCTCTCTCTATATATATAGAGGATGCTGCCTTCTTACTCCCCTTGGAGGAATCCTGGAGCTGGATTTGAGAGTTGCCACTTTAATTTCTGACAATGGTATCAATTCAGGCAATTCCAGCAACGAGAAATTTTGTTTGCCTTCAACAAGGTATCTCACAGCAGCTTGGCATGCTCCATCCCTCACCAGGGTGTGCAAATCTCACCCTTGTGGTCTGTTTACAGTTCAAAGAACACCCAAATCCAGAACATGGGGTGAATGCCATAAACTGTGGTTAAAAACTGTGGATAAATATGTTGCAGGCTCACAGCTGGAGAGAACAGCTTGTTTTCCCCCATTCCCTCCAGGTAAACATATGTAACTCTATAGAAGTAGGAAATTGTTTTGGTTGAGGATGTCCTCAAACAAAGAACCAACTCTGTCTGGGTTTGTGTAATTTGTGTGCATTTGCTACTCATCCAGAATTAAAGCTACGTTTGTTTCCTTGTATATGTTTTTAATCAGAAAGCCTTAACTCCATAAACAGGGCACTTTACAGGATTTCTAATTACTCCTGATGCAATAGATATGTTTTCTTATCAGCTTGGCTTGAACATACAGGCAATTTCTGCCCTGCTGTGCCCACCTCCCTAGGCCTACTAAACCTGCCAATTTTCCTTAGCCCAGCACCATTCATTTCCTGGTCTTGTGCACATGCCAGGAGGCTGAAGCTTGCTTGGCAAGGCGATTGGGCTGTGGGTGTCAGTTCTTTTAACTCCTGCTCTTTCAAAGCTCTGCAGATTTTGCTCAGGTTACCTACACAGTGAGATCTTTATAACAATGGTGTCAATGAGACTGGCACAGAACTGAAGACCGATCAGGGCTATGCAAATTCAGCAAGGGTATCGAATAAAGAACCACAGGTTTGTTATTTGTCAAAGACCCCTGCTTTTTATGGTAACAGATAACAGATAACCAGAATTGGAAGGGACCTTGTAGATCATCTAGTCCAACCCCCTGCCCAAGCAGGAGACCCTACACCATTTCTGATAGATGGGAGTTCAATCTCTTCTTGAAAGTCTCAAGTGATGGCGCTCCCACAACTTCTGAGGGCAAGCTGTTCCATTGGTTGATAGTTCTCACTGTCAGAAAGTTTCTCCTTATTTCCAGGTTAAATCTCTCCTTGTTTCGTTTCCATCCATTATTCCTTGTCTAGCCTTCAGGTGCCTTGGAAAATAGCTTGACCCTCCCCTCCTCTCTGTGGCAGCCCCTCAAACATTGGAAGACCGCTATCCTGTCTCCCCTGGTCCTTCTCTTCACTAGACTAGCCAAGCCCAGTTCCTGTAATCGTTCTTCATATGTTTTAGTCTCCAGTCCCCTAATCATTCTGGTTGCTCTTCTCTGTACTTTTTTTAGAGTCTCAACATCTCTTTTATAGTGTGGTGACCAAAATTGGATGCCTTACTAAGGTGATTCTTATCAAGTCAGTTTTTGATTCCTTTCTAAGACTGAAGAAATATAACAACACTCAGCTGACTTTGTACCAAAGACAGGACTGGAATTCCTGGTCTCATGGTTCCTAGCTTGATGCCTCAGCCACTACAACAAACTGGATCTCTCTCTTTTTAAGTTTTAATTGTTTTCATTCTGTTCTTTATTAGATCATTTTAGCCTGGGCTGTCTGTTTAATTTAATGCTTTTAGCTGTTTTTAGCTCCCCCCCCCCCCCCCCCAGTTTTGTATGTTGCCCAGAGTCCATTGTAGCTGAGTGGCTAATACATTTAAATAAATAAAATAAAAATAAAACAAAAAAGGGGGATTGAGAGAAGTTGGAACAGCAGGTAGAATAAAAAATTGCATTTTGGTCCATAATGGTTAAAGATGCTGAATTAAAAGCTAAAATCTTGAGTTCCAATCCCATTTAGGCCTGGGAGTTGTTTGGGTCATTTTTGAGCCAATTATCAATCTCTATCTCAACCCGAGGGGTGAGATCATTGGCAGGTCACTTCTGAAAACTTGGCAGAAAAACTGGAGGGAGTAGCCAGGGATCATGGTTGACTTCATGAATGGAACAAACAAAATGCAACTTCTAAACAGCTCTAAGATAAAGAGGGACTTACTGTCTGAAAAGCAGGCAAGAAAATAATTTTAGACATTTTTTCCACAATTGGTCTGTGTCTATGGTTATTTTCACTGAAAATATGCCACAGCCTGTTCATAGAACTGCTTTCTTTCTTTTTGTTGCCATTTTCACCTAAAACTTTGACCCTAAAGATGGATAATAGATGTTTTTCTTCAATCTGCTTCCACTGCTATTGTCCCACCGGGTTACTTTAGGACAATTTTCCCTCAAACTTAGCAGGTGCTAAATCATTATTAAAAGCACAGCTTGAAAAGCACAAGGGATGTATGTTTTTGCTGGTATGAAGCACATGCCCTGGTCAGTTCTTAGATGTGAGAGACTAACCTCTGCAATGCACAAACCTCCTTGAATTTCATAAGCTCGCTAACGTTTTGGGTATCTTTACAACAGATTTTTACAACAAAATCTTGCAAATCGTGTTATAAAAATCACCATGCTAAGTAAGACTCCAAGGTGCTTTTTCAAGAGGCAACTGGACCTTCTTGTTTTTTCTTTTGAAGACATTTCGTTTCTTATCCAAAAAGCTTTTTCAGCTCTGATAGGATAGTGGGGAATGGAAGGTTTTATATTCCTTGCAGACAGCTGGTCAGTTGCATTCTTTTAGGATGCAGAAAGTCCAGTTGCCTCTTGAAAAAGCACCTTTGGGACAATTTCTAAAATGACCTGGATGACTGAGAATCTCTACAATGCTAAGATACCTTTTAAAAACAAAAATGTGAGGGAAAGACTTTAACCCAATGTTTCTCAAACTTGGCTACTTTAAGACGTGTGGACACCGACTCCCAGAATTCCCCAGCCACCATGCATTGACTAGGGAATTCTGGGAGTTGAAGTCCAATGGATCTTAAAGTTTTGGAAATACTGCTTTAAGGGAAGCTGCTGACATTGAGTGTGTTTGAGTGTTCGTCTCTCAACCCATCCTTACAGGGCTATTGTGGTAAGGGTAAGACGAAGGAAGGAAAAGACACAATATGTGTGCAAGGAAATAAATACAATTATTTTCTACCTTTATTACGCTAAATCAGATTGCATTTTAGCTTGTTAATGAAAGGTAGATTGGCAGCATTCACACAATACATTAAGGCATAAGCTGAGATTTATAAACCTTAACAGTTGAATCTGATCATGTGCTAAGTCAGAACTAAACAAACATCATCTGGCTTAGCAGAATTTACAAATCCAGTCCCCACATCTCACCTGAAAGGATAAAGAAAGCAATGCCTGAAGAAGAAAAAAAATGACACAGGCTGGTTGGGCAAAGTGGTTTCCCCCATCTGATTCCCACATGAGTTAACAGGACTTAAAGTACTATAATTCAGGGGTCGCCAACCTTTTGGATCTCAGGGACCACCAAACTCATAATTTTAAATCCAGTGGACCAGAGACCCTAGGAAAATCCCCCAAAAAAGTCTGCAGGAAAATTACCCACCCCGTTTTCCTACCGATCAATCATTCTTTATTTAGGATCACAGGATACCATCTCCAGCTCCATTCTCGAGGGAGGGGGAGGGGAGAGAGACTTTTGGCTTCATGCAAGGAAAGCAGCAGAAGTCTTTCTTTCTCTCCCCCAAACTCTGCCAGTTATGAGTCTCTGCTGGCGCAACCTCTTGGAGCAGGATGCCTTGTAGGGTCCTAAAGACTCATTTCTGGCGGAGTTTGGAGGAGAGAAAGAAAGACTTTTGCTGCTTTCCTTGCATGCAGCCAAAAGCAGAAGAAGAAAGAAGTGGAAAGAAGCAGCCCGGTGGCCAGTCAAGGCACATGGGGTGCCTGAGCAAGTTTCCCCCACTCCGCCCTCCGCTCCTCACAACCTTGTGTTGTTCGCAATGCAAGGGACGCAAGCCTCATGTTCCTGCAGGCCATGTGGGCAGCGTAGTCTTGTGTTCCCGCACAGCCTGGATTAATTGCTTTGGGGGTGCTTTGGGGTGACATTTCTCTGCGGACCACCGAAATTTTCTCGCAGACCACCAGTGGTCTCCGTCGACTATTGCTATAATTGATATGAATAGAGTCACTGCAACTGGAATGGGCGAACAATAGATGGCAGCAAACAGTCAAGGGCTTCAGAATCTCTTTTGCTGCCATCTGCTGGTTTACCCAGATATGACAAAAATCTAAATATGGCTCACATAATTCTGTTCTCCAGCACTGTTCTGTGCTTTCCCACTCCATCTGCTGCCAAGGCAGCTGTCTCATTTTACTTAATTATAGAGCTGGCCCAGAGCTCTTGCTTGTCAATCTCACGTAAAATTATTCTCTTAGAGTGTCCTCCATTCAGCATGATATACCCATTTATCCAAAACCCTTGTGAATTCAATAGACTGTCTTCTGCACAGACCAGCACAGAATGGCATGATTAATGACAATGACTAAAAACCAGTTCAGGAAACCTGAGTCCCCCAGTTCCTACATCAACCGGATGAAATATTTCAGCTACTTTTAATTCTAGATTTCCATTTTAAGACAGTCATTTGTCCAGAGTTGAAATAATTATTGTCGGATTTTTAAAAAGTCATGTAGTAAATACTTCAGAAATATCCTACACATTAATCATAGCTGAACTCCTGAGTGCATTAATTAGGGCATGTCATCTTGAACAAAATAGGGCTTATTTCTGAGTAGATGCAGACTGGCTTGTATTATGATCTAGCATTTATTTTCAAGGTTCTTATCTCCACACTTAAGTCAAGCCCATTTAGCTGTCTCCACCCTATTTTCTACCTGTCCATCTGCTCCTGTCCCACCATCAAGATTAAGGTGATGAAAAGATGAGTTATATCTTTAAGGTGGGATGCCCACAGCCAAACAAAATTGCTAGCCCTGAGGAAATGCAAGAGATTCTTGAAACAAGAAGTCACTGAAAACATTTATAGGAAAACCTCAGAGGGCTCAGCCATTCCTGTAATCTTTTTCAATCAGGAAAAGATTACAGTTGAACAATCCATCAGGATGGACTACAATGCCCGCCACCCTTCCCAGGAGCTATGGATAATGCTTGTATCTAGCCCAACATAGCTGGGAAACACTAACACAGGGAAGGCTGCTTCAATCTTTGTTCCCAGAACATAAGGAAACTGACTTAAAGCGTTTCAGATTATTTCCCCACGATTGCACTTGCTATGCCCGTTGAAGTCTTGTGTAAAGGTATTTTCTCAGCACCTGTTTCTCTAGTCCTTTTCATTAGAGCAGCGTTTCTCAACCTTTGCAACTTTAAGATGTGTGTGGATTTCAACTCCTAGAATTCTCCAGCCAGCAGGGGTTGTTTGTTTGCAAAGTAAATATAGATTTTTTTTTGGTTGGCAAAGTAAATATTGCTGCTATAGAGCTCAAGTCCACCTTTCACATATAGTGTACGGACAAGGCAGAGAAAAGAGACCAGCTCAAGCAACGTTCCTATCTCAGAATCAGAATAGAGCTGGAAGGGAGCTTGGAGGTCTTCTAGTCCAGCCCCCTGCTCAAGCAGGACATCTCAAATAAGGAGTGGCTCCTTGGTCTTCTCTCCCTCCCTCTGGGGACTCTTTCCAGCTATATCCTCTTCTCCCAGATCCCTCCAAAGGAATATGCAATTCTGCTTGTGCCATCAACTGGCCCGAAGCAAGGGAATCTGGAGCGATCTTTTGAGGGGAAACAGTACTTCAGATCCCATGGTCTCAAAGGCAGCAAGGGACTCATGCTAAGTCTCAAAGGAAAGGGAATGCCTCTGCATTCCCCCCCCTTCCCCAAATTTTCCAATTGCTTCAAGTCCCCCCTGGGGAATGTCAGTCCCAAAGGGATGATTTCTGCTGGCAAATAGGTTAAGATGACTCAAGGTCTGTTCTCTGGAACCTGATAGGACCCAATCACGGATAAGATTCCTCAATAACCTGGCCAGCTGCTTCCGAATTGGATGCTTCAGTTTGCAGAAAATTGCCAAAGCTAGAGACAGCTTTCAGTTGGAAGGGAGAAAACAAGTGAGAGAGAGAGAGAGAGAGAGGGAGGGAGGGAGGGAGGGGGGAGAGAAAGGGAGAGAGGGGAGAGAGAGAGAGGGAGGGAGAGGGGGAGAGAGGGAGAGGGGGAAAAAGAGAGAGGTAGGGAGAAGGAGAAAGGGGGGAGAGAGGGGAGAGAGAGGGAAAGGGGGTAGGGAAAGGGAGAGGGGGGGAGAAAGGGAGAGAGGTGAGAGAGAGAGAGGGAGAAGGGGAGAGGGAGAGAGGGGGAAAGAGAGAGGGAGAGAGGGAGAGAGAGGGAAAGGGGGTAGGGAGAGGCAGAGGGGGGAGAAAGGGAGAGAGGTGAGAGAGAGGGAGAAGGGGAGAGGGAGAGAGGGGGGAAAGAGAGAGGTAGGGAGAGGGAGAAAGGGGGGAGGGGGGGAGAGAGAGAGGGAAAGGAGGGTAGGGAGAGGCAGAGAAGGGGAGAGAGAGGCAGAGAGGAGGAGGGAGAGAGGGAGAGGGAGAAGGGGGAGAGTGAGTGGCAGAGAGAGAGAGGGAGAGGGGGGGAGAGGGAGAGAGAGAGGGGGAGCATTTAGAAGAAATTATGCAGTCTTTTTGGCATTGATAAACAAGTTGGGATGAAGCTGTGGGCAAACTCTTGTGCTCGAAGTACAAGAGGAACCCACTCGATACATCCATACCACTTTTGACCCACCTTACCTTTCAACCTTCTACGGCTGTCCTTGCCCATTCATGCCTTCAACATTGAATTTCCCAGGCTGGGTGGGTGGGGTGGGGTGGGGTGGGGAGAGGAGACCTGGAATGGAAAGAGCAACGTCTGAATGCCTTGCAGGTAAGAGCGCCAGATATCGCCGTCCAGGGCAGCCACCGGAAACAAAGCCCAACTGCAAGGGGCTTCTCAGGGAGACTGAAGACTCGGCCTCGAGGGAGGAGGCAGCCTTGACCGATGTCCAAGTCCAGCCCGTGACCTTAGATTGCAGTCCTTGTCAGTTCTGTCCTCCTGGGATTAAATCCTGGTTTCCCCAGGACTGGGTAAGTGAGAGCATCCACACTTAGTCTCTGGGCAAAGCTGGCAGCATCTTCCCAGGAACCACCAGTATTGGTGGGTGCCCAATTATGTTAGCTCTGCATTTCGGCAAGCAGAGCCCACACACAAATTCCACTGGCTGTGTGCTTGGTGTATGTGTGTGTGTGTGTGGGGGGGGGGAGAGTGAAGACAGGCTGCTGCAGGAGTGGGGGGAATGTTTGGCTTAGTACATTGGTTGCCTCTCTCGCAGCACATCTCGCTCTTGTGGGTGGTTACGTTTGAAGCTGGCCCTGGTGCTCCCGAAAAGGAGCAGAGTATTCTTTTCCCTCCTCACCGGCTCTCTTGGGCTGTACCATTATCCCCAGCCCTCGGTTAAATAATGGTTCGCTGGGAGCACAGGCTGCTGCTTGCCCGACACCGTTAGCAGGAGAGCCTTAATTTCCAATCTCGGTTCTGGGAGAGAGGGACAGCAGCGGATGGAGAGGCGAAGGGAGCATCAGCTCTTTTGTCTGTCGAGGCCAGCGCTCCCTGACCAAGCCTTGCATCTTCCTATCACCTGGCTAGTAATACTTGACTAGTTCTCACATCCCCCTGGAGCACCAGGGCATGCAGTGCGGTTGCTCTCCGGGGTCCCAAAGAAAGAAACAGGGAGTTGGGGACACAGTCTTAGCATCATCATTACCGCTTTTATTTCTTCACCTTATCTATGCCACCAAATGCCGTACTGATTCCTGCGGGTCAGTCATGTTGTTTTTGTTTTGCAGGTGGGGTTAGGAGCTGACTGTTTAAACGCCACTTTGTGTTTGAGAGGAAAATTGCTCCATTCCATTTGCCTAGCCACAAGGCATTGCATCCAGGTGATTGGACGGCATGCCACCCAAACAAAGCAGAGGGCTGGCAGGGAACAGAGAGAAATGCTCTACTCCTCCTATGCATGGTAGAGGGATCAGGTTTTCAGGACTCACTAAGATTTTCCCTCCCTTTGTAGAGTTTATCCCTTCTGCTTAGCTATTACTGAACACTTGGGATTTTTTTTTATGCGTAGAAGTATGGACTTCAGAAGCAACTGTATTTAAACCCAGAGGTGGAGGAATAAAGAGGGCACTGCACTAAACTGTTGCACTGCAACCTTGATGTATATGTCTGGCTGATGGTGTGAATGTGCTATGTCCTATTCAAGTCCTGCTCACTGGTATAACGCAGGGATGATATTTGTTTATCGCATGGAACACAGATGATGCTCTTGAAATTGTTTTCTACAGGCTCTGTGTATATTTGTTGGGTGTGTGTGTGTGTGTGTGTGCATGCGTGTGCCTGCCCACTATAGTGGGAAGAGGGAGAATGTTTGAAGAATGTGCTTTGGGTATGTTAGGAATTCCTCAAGGCTATGCTAGGATAAATGAAGGCACTGTATATCAGACCAACACAATGCAGTTCCTTTTTAATGGTCTGCAAATCTTGGTGTCCTCTAGCTGGGGAATTCTGGGAATTGAAGTCCGCATCTCTTAAAGTGGCCAAGGGGGAGAAACACTGCTCCAGAGGTTTTAGCAACCTAAATTGTGGCATTCTGGATCAGTGTTTCTCAATGTTACTGGCCTGAAGATATGTGGACTGCAATTCCCAGAATTCCCCAGCCAGCTCTGCTTCCAAGGCAAGCTCTGCTGGCAAGGGGAATTCTGGGAGCTGAAAGTCACACTTCTTCAAGTTGCCAAGGTTGAGAAACACTGTTCTGGATAATCCCTTGGTGGTGCAGGCTGTTAATCATCTAGCACTTAGCTCAATTGCCTGCAATTAGTGCAGATTCGAATCCCACCAGGCTCAAGGTTGACTCAGCCTTCCATCCTCTCGGGGTAGGTAAATTGAGGACCCAAGATTGTTTAGGGGCAATAAGCTGACTTTGTAGAAATGCCGCTTGGGGGGGCCAAAAGCCCTAGTAATAAGCAGGCATATACAATGGAATGAAGGCTATTGCCGAACACTTAGCATGGTGCTCCTTAGACTGTAAGCCGCCCTGAGTCTCCGGAGAAGGGCGGCATATAAATGTATGAAAATAAATAAATAAAATAATAAATAAATGGCTATTTCTCAGTGTCTGGACTACTACATGTTGGCTGGGGATTTCTGGGAGTTGAAATCCACAGAATTTAAAGCTGTTAAGGTTGAGAAACAGGGTCTCAGGTTTAACCGATGAACAGAATTGGAAGGGACCTTGTAGGTCATCTAGTTCAAGATTGGACTGCCATTTGTTGGGGATGGTGTAGGGCAGGGGTTCCCAAATTTGGCAATTTTAAGACTTGTGGACTTTAACACCCAGAATTCCGGGAGTTGAAGTCCACAAGTCTTAAAGTTGCCAAGTTTGGAGATCCCTGGTGTAGGGTCTCCTGCTTGGGCAGGGGGGTTGGATTATATGACCTACAAGGTCCCTTCCTACCAGGGATGGGATATGACAGGGTTAACTACCGGTTCGGGATTTATGAGCTTCCCTGCACGCTGTGAGCCGCACGCCTGTGCACGTCTGTAACTCGTCATCAGCATGCTGTGTGCAGAGACGCAGCCTTTGAAACGGCCCTGTTTTCCTGCTTTTTTAGCTATAGCTGTGCCTCGTTCGGCAGCTGAAGTTGAAAAATCAGGAAATAAAGATCAGGTAAGAGCCCGGGTGGGCGGGTGGAAAAAACATCAGCAGACATAGAACCGGTTCTATGTCTGCTGCCCTTCAGAGCTACCGGTTCTACAGAGGTGGACAGAACCGGTAGAAACCCACCCCTGCTTCCTACTCTCTTAATCTGTAAAGACAGAGCATTCTTGGAGGTCCCCAACTGTGCTCAACCTCTTTGATTCTTCCTAGATAGCTATGTTAGGAGAAATGGGTGTGTTTTTTCATTCAAAAGGCTTTTGTGCTGAACTCTGAGTCACTGGCATGAATCTTGACTTTCGTCTCAACCCCCTGCTGCCTGCAGTTTCTACAGCTATTCTGGCACAAGGAAGTCAGGATTCGTTCCTAATTATTACTGTGAATTTACATGAATCTGCACAGCATATGGGGAGCTGCTTTGACTTCCTCTGAGCATAATTCCCTTATGGCTGGACTTAGGCGCCATGCACATTGCCATGACAAACCTTCCCGTGTCAATTTCACAGTTGAGTAAACAACCCCATACTGAGCCCTAATTTTCTGCAATGCTCACCGAAGTTTGCAAGGAGGTGGGGAGAGATCTGGGGGGGAAATCAACAAAATTACATGCCCGTATAAGAAAAAAAAAAAGTGGTAGTTTCAGGAGGGCAAGTTTGCTAAAAGAGCATTGAAGATGGAGAGCTTGGTCTCCATGATATCAAAAAAGAAGTTGAGACTCACAAGAATGCAGAGAAGAGCAACAAAGATGATGAGGGGACAGGAGGCAACATGTGAAGAATGTTTATGGAGACTGTGCTGTCCCAGCCAGTCTATGGGAATTGGATAGTTACTTAGGAATTATGAGCTGTCCCCTTAAGAGAATGCATCATGGGAAATGTAGTTAAAGGTATCCTGGGAAATGTAGTTCATGTCACGTGGCCATATCTGTAATCCTGATTGGTCACTAAATTGACCCTCGATGGGTTGGGGGAAGTTTCCTCCATTCTTGCCTGGACTCATGAACTCATAACAGCTTCTTTCTATCGCTACGAAATGGGTTAGGAGATAACCATCTTTTACCTGCAAGGCAGATATACAAAGGATTGGTCATTATAGAAGAACTTCATCACAAATGTGAGTTATGAAGATACCTGATGTACCAATAAATGTAGTTTGTTATGGATGTTTTGTGGAATTATCTATCTGCATCTGCACAGCTACAAATCCACCTCTGTGCAAGAGACAGAAAAGTAAAAGATGGTTATCCCCTAACCCATCTTGTAGCAATAGAAAGAAGCTGCTATGAGTTAGCGAGTCCAGGCACAGATTGGTCACGTGACATGAACTACATTTCCCAGGATACCTTTAACTATATTTACCATGATGCATTCTCTTAAAGGGACAGCTCATAATTCCTAAGTAACTATCCAATTCCCATAGACTGGCTGGGACATTACAGAGACTCTCAGTCATCCAGGCCATGGTTGTCCCAAAGGTGCTTTTTCAAGAGGCAACTGGACTGTCTTTGTTTTTCTTTGAAGACGTTTCGTTTCTTATATGAGAGCTGAAGAGGCTTCTTGGATGAGAAATAAAATGTCTTCAAAGGAAAACAAAGAAAGTCCAGTTGCCTCTTGAAAAAGCACCTTTGGGATAGGAAGAATGGTTGCAGAATTGTGTATGTCTAGTTTAATGAAGAGAAGAACTAGGGCTGACATGATAGCAGTGTTCCAATATCTAAGGGGCTGCCCCCAAACGCCCCAGGAGGTCAAGTTATTCTCCAAAGCATCTGAACGCAGGACAAGAAGCAGTGGATGGAAACTAATCAAGAAGAGAAGCAACCTAGAAATAAGGAGACATTTCTCCTTAGTGAGGACAATTCATCAGTGGAATAACTTGCCTCCAGAAATAGTGTGTGCTCCAACACTAGAAGTATTTAAAGATTGGACAACCATGTTTCTGAAACGGAATAGCCTGAGTATGGGGTTGGACTAGAAGATCTCCAAGGTCCCTTCCAACTCTTGTTATTCTGTTACCAACTGGTGTATATGGTAGTGCTCATGGCTTTTTTTCTCTATCAATTTTCACTCTGTTTGATGAAAAAGAATTTGCTTTACATTTCCTAACCAAAGGAGAGAAGTTTTTTCAGGAAATTCTGATTGGTGAGCAGATATTTTTGCATTTGTTGCATCTGGACAGAGGTGGTCCTAAGAGCTTATCTTTCTTTCACATGCCATTCCCCCCCCCTCAACCAAGTGTCCCAGGGGGTCATGTGATCAGCTTTTGTGAGTGTGATGACCCAGGGTGGGATACAAAACAAACACAGTTACAGAGAACAGATGAAGCCCCTTTTATTCCTTCACTTTGCTTCCAAGCTCCGAATATCCTTGACGGAAGACAAAAACTCCCACACAAACAGTTACAAGAAGGAGGAACCAAGCAACACAAACCAGGCAAGATAAGGGCTGGAGGACATCCACAGATAACACACACTGAGAGGGACGCCAAACTCAGAGAGGAACCATAAACTAGAGATATTTCCACGCTTTGTTTCCAGCATTCGTCCGTACGCATATCCATCCTCTTATTCAGTTGTAACAGCTGCAGCCTATAAAGAGGATCAAGCCCCTCTCCTCCCGAGTAGACCACGTCTCTCCCTTATCCTCTCCTCCCTGCGTGCCCTAGGATGGAGAGGGGATGGGCCTGGGTCCTCCTCTGACTGCCCAGCTGGCCTCTGCCCTTCCCCAGCCTCCTCCACAACCTTCGGAGCCACACTTCCACTCCCTGTCAGCTGTTCCTCCTCTCTCTCAGAGTCAGTCTCCACCAGGGGCATGACAGTGGCCTTCGGGCAAGCAAAATTAATGGGAAAGCTAGATTCACTTCACAACTATGTTGTTTACTTAACAACTGCGATGGTTCCCTTAACAGCCATTGCAAGAAAGTCGTAAAATGGGGCAAAACCTCACTTTTAACCATGTTTCACTTAACAACATAAATTTGGGGCTCGACAATGGTTGTAAGTCGAGGACTACCTCTATATATTTCGTTAAAGGCTTCTTTCCCATTATTTAAGCAGGATGCCATGATTCATGATGCTCAGGCTAGCATCTTATTATTATAGTCTGTTTAGCAAGAAGTATTTTGTCTGTTTATGACTTGTGACATTGCTATGATTCATAATAAACTCTCAGGGCATGGCAGGCTATGAAGAAACCAATGAAATTCCATTAAATCCTCTGATAGGAACAGAATTAGCCTAACGATCTTACTCTTACATAGAAAAAGTACACAGCAAATATTAGACTATTAATCATGAATTGGTCCGCAGCTTTATCCTCCCACCTTCGATAAAGGAGCATTTCAAACTGCATAAAGCAAAATGCTGCTTTTTTTGTTTTCTAAATTAAGTGAAATAATTTAGTGGGGGTAAGTTTGAGTGAAACATCTGAGACTGAAAAGAAATTTGGAGGTTTGTAAGCATATTATTATGCTGTTTTGGTACCAACCTTCCTCCTCTTCCCCCCCACCCCCCACAAACATCTTCGTTCTGTGGTGAGGAAAATTACTTTCAGTTCTAAGAGAGAAAAAAATTCTTATAGCCAAAAATGCAGGGGTTTTGGACAGCCAAGGAGATCTGTATGAGGCTGTGGTTTTTTTTTTTCAATGTTACAACCATCCTTTCAGCAACTTGTAGCATTCCTATCTTCCAACGTTTGTGGTGATTTGCAAGGGAAAATGCAGAAGGCCTGTGGAGATTCCCAGTCATCCAGTTGTGTCAAAGGTGCTTTTTCAAAACACAATTGGACAGTGGTGGGATTTAAAATATTTTACTACCGGTTCTGTGGACATGGCTTGGTGGGCATGGTGTGGCTTGGTGGGTGTGGCAGGAGAAAGATACTCTAAAATCTCCATTCCCTCCACTCTCCTTGGGGAAGGTTACTGCAAAATCCCACTCCCTCCCCACCCCACTAACCTGCTTTCCAGCTCTGTTCTCCTGTGCAGGGCAACCAAAGATGACCCAGCCAATCAGCTGGGACTCGGGAGGCAGAGAATAGATGGGGGTGGGGCCAGTCAGAGGTGGTACTTGCCAGTTCTCTGAACTACTCAAAATTTCCGCTACTGGTTCTCCAGAACTGGTCAGAACTTGCTGAATACCACCTCTGCAACTGGACCCCCCAAGTGGCCTCAACAGCTCTCAGGGAGAATGCTAAGACCAGAAGACTGCAAAGAAATATGTTCTTTCCAACCTTTTATCCACTTTGCCAGCACTAATTCCTCCATAGCATCCACCATCCTGCTAGAACTGATGAAGCTTCTTGGATGAGAAGCGAAATATCTTTTTCTTCTTCCTTGAGGAAAAAAAGACCCAGCCCCATTGCCTTTTGAAAAAGCACCTTTGAGGCAATTATGAGGCAGAATTTCTCATCCTTATCAGCTTTAAAATATCTGGATTTCCACTCCCCAAATTCCCCAGCTAGTATCTGTAACTGAGCCCCTCCACCTTCGTTGTCCTCTTCTCTTTTCCTTTTTCCATCATTAGAGTCTTTTCCAGAGATTCAAGTGTTCAAAATGGGATAATTGGAAGCTGGTTATTTGCACTTCGAATGAGAACTTGGAATTTTAACTGAGTATTTTTATTTTTAGGTGAAAATTAGCCAGGTACATTTTGAATTGGGTAACGTAGGAGGCTCCTGCCTTTAAACGGATCCTGAGTGAAAGCTAAACTGGTTTCATTTAGAGTTCAAATAAGGACATATAGAGTAAATAGAATAATATTTTAGTGTTTTCTGTCCAGTTTCACAATTTCACTCTCAGGGTGTCCCAAAGGTGCTTTTTTCAGAAGGCAACTGGACTTCGTTTTACCTTGAAGATGTTTCGCTTCTCATCCCAAAAGCTGAAGAAGAAGTTGAAGAAGCTTCTTGGATGAGAAGTGAAATGTCTTCAAGGAGAAACAAACTCCAGCTGCCTTCTGAAAAAAAGCATCTTTGGAACAACCATGACCTGGATGACTGAGAATCTCCAAAGACATTCACTCCCAGGCTTCACCCTAATTAAGAAAAAATATTGGCCTGTTAAGTACATTAACCTGATTATTGGAAATAAGTTTTACTGAAAGCAGTGGTTTTCACTTCTCAAGACAGAGTTTGTCATGTCCTTGTTGGAGTCTGATTCTGAGGGGGAGATTGAGCAGCTGACAGGGAGTGGGAGTGTGGCTCTGGTGGCTGTGGAAGAAATGTGGGAGGGGCACAGTCCGGCTGGGCATTCAGAGGAAGACTCAGGACCACCCCCTCTTCATCTTAGGGCATGCGGGGAGGAACGGAGAAGGGAGCAACGTGGCTTATGAGAGAGGAAAAGGCCCTGATCCCTTTCATTAGTTGCAGCTGGGAGAACAGGATATAAGTGGGGTGTTTGCACACCACTCTGTGCTGGAAGCAAAGTGTGCATTTTCTTTGTGAAGGTTTATCTGGGTTTGGCATTCTCCCAACTGTGAGTGCTTTGAAACGCTGCAATTTATCATCCTGGCCTACCGTGTTAATTACTTCAGTGTGGTTTGTGTTGTTTTTTTAAATTTCTAATTATCTTTACTTTGCGTTTGGACTGCATTTCTGTCTAGACTGTTTTTGGAAGAGTTTGATATCCAGCCGAGGATAATTGGACATTGCGGCCAAGTTGCAGGCATTAAAAGGGAATTTATTCTACTTTTGTGACTTTGTTATTTTTGTGTCATGCCCCGGGTCATCACAGGGTTGCTCTGAATAATACATTTGCAAAATCAATTGATTTGTGTGCAGCTTCAACAAATGCCATCTTGGGAGAGGCATATTTTATGCAAGAACAAAGAGAAAATGCTCCTAAAAATGAGGTTTGCCATCTGTAATATTTACTTGTATTAGAATTGTAAATATTTAAAAAGCTTTATAGGCATATATTTTTCTGTGTTTTTAATAAATTCAATTGCAGATCCTGCCCTTGAAGAAACTGTAGACTATCAATTTCTTCCTCTTGATTGAAACAAAGATAATCACAGTACTTCTCCTCCCAAAGAAAGATCTTGCTGTGTGACTACAAAGGATTGGAATATAGCTTTACCTGTTAAAAACATTGCTGTATCAAACAAAAACATGGCAATAAACAGAAGGCTGATATGATTGTACCTAAATGGCTCTCAGCTTATTAATTCTTGAGAACTCGACATATGGAGAGAAAATTTGTCATGTTCCTACATTGTGATATCACAGTTATTTCTCAGTAAGGAAGTTTGAAGAACAATTTGAAGCTCTTAAATTACTCTGAGCGTCTTGAAACGATCCATTTATCATTATGTTACCAAGTGATACCAACAGCGAAGTATTAACTGCCAGAATGACAATTAGGGAAATTATGCAGGATTCAGGAAGACTGCAAATCAAATTCTGTAGGTTAAGTAAATCATCCTGTTTGTTTGGAAATAAGCCTCAATGAAACCAGTAGGACTAATTTCTAAACTGGTAGGTGCTCCGAATTTACAAATTGTCTGCAGATGGAATCATGGATACATATAAATGGCCACAACGATAGCACAGGTTACATGGCATCATGTGAATTGCATCATATATGCCATTTGGAATATGAGGTCATGATGCAGATGGCATCACTTGCCTCCTTTTTCCCCCCTTGAGGGGAGGTTATAAGAATCACGGGATGTGCTAAGCCATAACATGGTTTGTGAGTCATTCCTCAGACCAAGCCCAGCCATTGTGAACCAATCATGATGTACAGTTTAGTGCTATGTCTCAATCTACATAGTTGTAACTGGCTCAACAACTGCATGCATTGTGGATCCAATCTGTAGATGGAGATAGTACAGATTGTATATTTTTAACGTCAGGTCTAATGGATGGCTTTTGGGAGATCTCATAAGTCAAGTCTCCAAGTGAACAATAGCAATAGCGCTCTACATCCTGCTCTAAGTGGTTTACAGAGTCAGCCTATTGCCCCCAACAATCTGGGTCCTCATTTTACCCACCTCGGAAGGATGGAAAGCTGAGTCAACCTTGAGCCTGGTGAGATTCGAACTGCCAAATTGCAGCCGTCAGTCAGCAGAACTAGCCTGCAGTACTACACTCTAACCACTGCGCCACCATGGCTCATGGTAGAGGAAAACAGCGATTATAATGGCAAATACAGTGTAAAAATTGGAGCAAGGCAAATGATAGTTAACAATAACAAATTTGATCAGTATTTTGTACAGAATCATATAGAGTTTCCTGCTTAAGCAAGGGATTGGACAAGAAGACCTACAAGGTCCCTTCCAGTTCTGCTAATCTGTACTTTACTCACTTTAAGATTTGTAGACTTCGACTCCCAGAATTCCTCAGCCTGCCATGCTAGCTGAGGAATCCTGGGAATTTCAATTCACATGTCTTAAAAGGGACAGGTTTGAGATTCATTGAACTAAATCTTGGCTAAACATAAGGACAAACGTCTTCACAATAAACATTCATTTTTAAAGTTGCGATTTGCTTATTTTAAGTTTTGTGCTGTAAACTCCATCTGTTCTGCACTTCAAAATAGCAGGAAACTCTGCTGCCCATTTTCACCGATCACAGTCACAGCAGTTTCTGGAACCATCTTTGGGGGATTGGAAGATTGCCTGTGGCCATGGAACTAGAAGTTCCATTTCATTTTGCCTTAAAAGATTAAAAAAAAAAAGCCATTCTCATGTTTCAGGCATCATTAGAGCTATATTAGCAAGATGCCTTGGCTGGGTTTACTTACCACACTAAGCACTTACCATAGTTCTTTGGTTTTTGTTTTTGTTTTGATTTTTTTTAAACAACAAACATAAAACACAAAATAACGAATAAAACCTTTCAATTGTACAGTGTGTCGGTTGGTACATATTTCTTGTACACAAAATCTATAGTCTTTCCCTCTTAGATTTAAATTTATATTCATCTTATATTAATCAACTTTCCATGTCCTGTTATATTGTTATTACATCATCATTAGACCTTAATTACAAGTTCACACTATCCTTTTAGAGCAAACTTCAATTTTTACCAGCTCTATTTCATATTATAATTCCTTCCATAGGAATCAATTATAACATATCATTACTATTGTATTATATTTATATTATAATACATTTCATTTTCCTGTTTTCCTATCTAACCATTGATAAAATAAATCCCATATTTTATAATATTCTTTTTCTTCTTGCTTTCTCATTGCCACTGTCAATCTACTCATCTCTGCACATTCCATTATTTTCTTTATAGTTCTTTGGTTTATACCAGTGTTTCTCACCTCAGCAAGTTTAAGATTTCAACTCCCATTAATCTTTCTTCACCCTAGGATCCTAGGGAATTCTGGGAGTTGAAGTCCACACCTCTCAAACCTCTTGAGGTTGGGGGAACACTGCCTTCTGAACCAAGCACAATGCTCAACAAACTCTGGTTCAACAAAACGTGATTGAATACAATCCATAAATTCCGCCACATAGCAGAATAGAAATACATGCTTCTAGGATGCTGGCTGCGGTTGATGGATAACAGAGGAGTAGCAAATGCTGCCCGACTGTTTCATCTATGCAACAATTCCAAGATGAAGCTGCTTCTTAATAAAAGCTGCTTTTGCCCATATCTTGCTATACCCTCCTGTCCCCTCCTGGTTATAACCAAAACTGCATCCTCTTCAAACAAGACGGTTTATTAAAAATACTTCATCTAGGTGCCATTTTAAATAAAAGTTTGTCCGCTGCCAATTCTTTTATTACACTAAATTCCATTTAGAAAAGCTTAATAAAGGTTAAAATGTACCAGATTAAAAACAAATTTCAAAAATACTACAAAATAAAATTTGGTAAAAAATAAAATCATAAAGTAAACAGCCATGCATAAACAATCAACGTAATCGATCTTGATGAATTTTATAAATAAAACAAAACTGGGCCATATTAAACTAATAATATTATTGGTCAGCTAATAACAATGGCACATGACATGAATCTCTAGAAGCTGGAAATTTAGTTAATAAAGGGGCTATACTGTAAAACATAACTCTGCATCTTTATAGAATGAAGAACATAATTTGTCACAGCAACGTATATTGTAACTTCCACCATTCATTCGCCACAAGGACAAAACAGGGGAGGAAAAAAAGAGATTTCCCCAAATCTTATTTATTTTTTATACTGCCACATGGTTCCGTCTTAGTCCCAGCACTCTTCAGTATCTTCATTAACGACTTAGATGAGGGAATAGAAGGGGAACTTACCAAATTTGCAGATGATACTAAGCTGGCAGGAATAGCTAACACCCAAGAAGATAGGCTCAAGATCCAGATGGATCTTGACAGACTAGAACACTGGGCCATATCTAACAAAATGAAATTCAATGTAGAGAAAAGTAAAGTATTACACTTAGGCAAGAAAAACCAAAAGTACACATATAGACTGGGTGAAACCAGGCTCAATAGCAGTAACTGTGAGAGGGATCTTGGAGGGTTAGTTAAATATGAGCCAGCAGTGTTCAGCAGCAGCCAAAAAAGCTAATGCAATCCTAAATTGTATTAACAGAAGAATACAATCAAGATCAAGGGAAGTACTAATACCACTCTATAAAGCCTTAGTAAGACCACACCTAGAGTACTGCATCCAGTTTTGGTCACCACATTATAAAAAAGATGTTGAGGCTCTAGAAAAAGTACAGAGAAGAGCAACCAGGATGATTAGGGGACTGGAGGCTAAAACATACAACGAACGGTTGCAGGAACTGGGCATGGCTAGTCTAGTAAAGAGAAAGACCAAGGGAGACATGATAGCCGCCTTCCAATATTTGAGGGGCTGCCACAGGGAGGAAGGGGTCAAGCTATTTTCTAAAGCGCCTGCAGAACAGACAAGGAATAATGGATGGAAACTGAACAAGGAGAGATTTAACCTGGAAATAAGGAGAAACTTTCTGACAGTGAGAACACTCAACCAATGGAACACCTTGCCCTCGGAAGTTGTGGGAGCGCCATCACTTGAGACTTTCAAGAAGAGACTGGACTGCCATTTGTCAGAAATGGTGTAGGGTCTCCCGCTTGGGCAGGGGGTTGAACTAGATGACCTACAAGATCCCTTCCAACTCTGATTATCTGTTATCTGTTAAATCTACCTGAATAGATTTTAATGAGATCCTTCCTTCAATGTTTAGTGTGTAAGATTTTTTTTTAAACGTATGGTCAGAAGACTGCTTTCAATTCCTGATCTTATTTTAATACACTATGTCAACCAACACTTTATACAGTCCTATTTTCCTTTTGGCGAATTGTATTCTACAGGATTGAATAGGCTTTAGGCTTAGAAAATGTTTAAAAAATGTTAATATGACCAAGATATTAAACTGCAGAAAACGTTTAAAAAAATCTTTTTCACTGTAATTTTCAATATGTGCAGTTCAGAGGTGAGTAGGTGGCAGTGGGTAGGCAAGGAAAATGAGAGCATTCTCAAAGAAAATTATAGTAACTCAGATTATGCCTGTGCATACCTACATTGCAAAGTAACTCCGTTCAGATTCCTACTACATTCCTTTTCGTGTATACTAATATATTTGATGGTCATAGGAACATAAACTGAGTAACCACTAAGCCAACTAATCTTTTGCTACTGCTATTGCAATTTGGGACAACATTTTTAAATAGCAAGGGTTCCAAAAGCATCCATCATTCTGACAACATCGCATTTTAAGTCATCTCCAAATGTCACTTATTCCTGTTTGCTGCAGCAATTTCCTTTTCAGTATTGTAGTTATTATTTTCTGAGTGCTAGAGAAACTTCAACTTGCATAACTATTGGCCTTTTGCTCTGAGTTTTAGAATAGAGGGGGAAATGATATACCCTTTTCAAAGTTTACAATTAAATTATAGATCCCATCCTTCTTCATGTGAATGAACAGTAAAATATTCGAGTAACTTCTCCATGTCATAGAGCACAATTCATCACTGGCAGCAGGAAATGTCTACAATTTAACAAGATCCTGTCATGTAAACATTTTCTTCAAATGATTAATGAAAAACCACAAGACATGAATGACAGGCACTAATTCATCATTTCCAATTTATGGTAGAGGCAGTCCTCAACTTATAACCACTCATTTAGTGACTATTCAAAGTTACAGTGGCTCTGAAAAAAGAGTCTTATGATTGATCCTCACCCTTACAACTGTCACAATATTCACATGGTCACATGATCAAAATTTGGGAACTTGGCAAAGCATTAATAACAACTGCAGCATCCTAGGGTTATTGTGATTGCTTCCCAACAAGCAAAATTCATTTCGTAATTGTGAGATTCACATAACAACGGTAGTGATTTGTTTAATAACCATGCCAAGCAGGTTGTAAAATCAGATGTGCATCACTTAACAATGGCTTTGCTTAACAACATTAATTCAGATCCCAATTGTAGTCATGAGCTACCTTTTCTCTTTATTAATTTATATCACACAGAATATTTAAAAGTTGGGTTCTCCTTGCTGAATGAAGTGATGTCATCTTTAATTCTGAATCGGGACTCTATATCTTAACCTTCTTCTGATGTATGAGGTAAAACCATTTCTCTGTCGTATGCTGTATGCATGCTCACAAAGTTGAAATACAGCTTTGGTGTATTTCCTTTTAGTAGGCAAGCAAGTCTTCTTCCCAATCCATATTTAGACTTAAAAATGTGAAGTTTAAATACCATGGGTTTAATTTACATTAATTTAATGAATTAATTTAAATCTATTAAAATTAAATATATTTAAATAAACCCGCTCAAAAGCCAGTTTGGCCTGCCGGTGAAGGTGATGGACTATAAGAAGGGAAATTGAGTCCTGCTTTTTAGGCACAAAAGCCAGCTGGGTGACTTTGAGCCAAAATGTCATTCTCAGCCATGGAAAAAAGACAAAGAGCAAACCACTTCTGAAAACCCAGCAGAAATGATTGCATGAATTATTGGAAAGCAGCATTTTTTTAAAAAAAGAAAAAGTCACGATTTTTTATTCTATAATAGAAGTATTTCGTAGAAGATTAAGTTCTTAAATTTGCTTCTCAGGATGGATTCCATATTCTTTCTTGACCAATTTATGGATCATGTCAAATCCCTCACTTGAGTTTATGGGTTTCAGTATTCATAAAATACTGATATGATCAGGAGAAGATTCAGGGTAAACTCCTGGGCACCCATTAACAGAGTCATCTTACCATGTTTGAAAGAAATTAACCATCTAACAAGACGGCAACCTTCTGCATTAAACCACTACATCTGGAACCCAATGTAATCTAGCTCCAGCAGTATTGAATAAATAAATACTCACCCTCGAATCCCAGGGAAAGCTTCTTGCCTGCTTCTGGAACCCTTGCTTCTTCTCCAAGAAGTTATGTCCTTGAAAATGAAATGATTCTTCAGGCCCAGCTCAATGTACCAGGGTACGTCAGCTCCAACACCAAGGCAGATCTGCTCCCCGGGAGAAAGAGCCTCATCACACAATGGGCCCCTATGTATACTTTGTCCTACTGAACAGCAGACGCAAGATGTCAGGATGAAGTGATGTGCAGATGTGGATGATGTCGTGACTGGGATTACGCATGGATGGCAGGAGGGGAGTGATAGGGGATGAGGAGGGAAAGTGGTGGTGGTGGTGGGAAAATCCCAGAAAGGAAGCAACAAGGGATTTAGGACTGAAGTTGTTTTAATGAGAATTTGAAAGAGAAGAAGGTGGATGAAATTCAGGAAGACATTGTCAACAGGAAGCCATGCCCCAATGCCATTTTGAATGGGTGTTGGCCTAGCTCCATGATGACGAACAGGTGGCACGCAAAGCCATATGTGCCGGCACACGAGCGCAGGCAAGCTTATCGCACTGCAAATGTGCGCGCCTCCCAGCTGATTTTTTGGCTGGTTTGAGGCCTTTTTCAGCCTCCCAGGCTTGAGAAAAGCCTCTGCGGCCTGAAAAATAGGCCCGTTTCATCACTTCCTGTAAATATCGGAAGTGATGAAACGGGCCTATTTTTCAGGCCGCAGAGGCTTTCCTCAAACCTGGGAGGCCGAAAAAGTCATAAAACCAGCCTAAAATCAGCTGGGAGGCACAGTGCAGGTAAGGGGGCGGGAGATTGAGCATGCATGCGCAGAGGGCATGGGGGGTCACGCACATTGCCTTCTGGGTGCTGGCCCACGAGTGCAAATGCACAAGCACACACACAATTTTTGGTACAGGAGCCCAAAAAGGTTAGCCACCACGGGCCTAGCTAGCCCAACGCTGGCAGATTCGTTTCACTTGTTGCAAGTTAGCCAATACACATAGTCTCACCTTATGGCCGCAAGGGAGCCCAAATTTTCTGTTGTCAAACGAGACCTTTTATTAAGTGAATCTTGCCCCATTTTCTTGCCACAGTTGTTAAGTGAATCTGGCTTCCCCACTAACTTTACTTGTCAGAAGATTGCAAAAGGTGATCACATAACCCCAGGATACTGCAACCACCATAAATATGACCAAGCTGCCAAGCATCTGAAATTTGATCACATGACGATGGGGATGCTGCAATGGTCGTCAGCGTGGAAAAATGGTCATAAGTTACTTTTTTTCAGTGGCATTGTTGTAACTCAAGGACAAAGTTGGGTGGGAACATATTATTGCATTGTAAGCAGTCCAGAGCTGCTTTGGATAGCAAGATGGGTGGCATATAAATTAAATAAATATTCAGAACTTGGTTTCTGCGCAGAGGTAAAGAATTCAAGCACGTGACTATGGTCTCAAAGCAAGCCCTCATCTCCCCTCACAACAGCTATTTACAGTATATCTCTTATAGCAGTGGTGGCTAACCTTTTGGGGCTCCTGTGCCAAAAATTGTGTGCATGCTTGTGCTCATGTGCTTGCGTGCCAGCACCCAGAAGGCAATGCGCATGCACTCCCCCTACGCCCTCTGCGTATGCACATGCAATCTCACTGCTCCCTTACCTGCACTGTGCCTCTCAGCTGATTTTTGGCCCATTTTAGGCCTTTTTCGGCCTCCCAGAGGCTTGAGGAAAGCTTCTGCAGCCTTTGCAGGCTGAAAAATGGGCTCGTTTAGTCACTTCTGGTATTTCCGGTAATACAGGAAGTGATGAAATGGGCCTATTTTTTGGCCGTCCTCTGGGAGGCCGAAAATCAGCTGGGAGGCGCGCCCATGTGCAGTGAGGTAAGTTTGCCTATGGCTCGTATGCCGGCAAAAATGGCTCTGCATGCCACCTGTGGCACGCGTGCCATAGGTTTGCCATCACGGTCTTATAGATTACATCAGCAATTTTGATCCTATAAGGCTTCTGGGAGGAAGATAATGATAGTTAATCCTTCCCCTTTTTAAACGGAAACCACTGATTTCTTTTCTAAATGATCTGCATCTTTGCATAGCCCTAAATGATTCTCGTTGGCTGGTAGAAAACAGGAATAAAGGGATATGAAGAAGTTTTCAAAGGTGGCATAGATAGAAGTGACTTAACACGTGATTCTTTGAGAAGCTCTTGCTGTCCTAATGGCTTCTGGATTCCTGTTCCAAGGTTCTTTCCCTGGCTTCCTTCAGGGACAGATGGAGCTAAAGAAGTCTCTTTCTGTGAAAGTAGGGCTGCCTTGCATACTTACAAATTGTGGGCAGTGCCTTCAATAGGGCACACTTCCAATTTCCCCAGGAGGTGGAGAAGATAAAACTAAACACCTTGGTTACATGCTTCAATCTTGAGGTCTACATTTACCTTCAAATGTAAAGGTTCCCCTGGCACATACGTGCTAGTCTTTTCCGACTCTAGAGGGGCTGCTCATCTCCATTACAAAGCTGAAGAGCCAGCGCCGTCCGAAGATGTCTCCATGGTCATGTGGCCGGCATGACTAAACACCGAAGGCGCACGGAATGCTGTTACCTTCCCACCAAAGGGGTCCCTATTTTTCTACTTGCATTTTTTACGTGGTTCCAAACTGCTAAGTTGGCAGAAGCTGGGACAAGTCACAGGAGCTCACTCCATTACGCGGCGCTAGGGATTCGAACCCCCGAACTGCCGACCTTTCTGATCGACAAGCTCAGCATCTTAGCCACTGAGTCAGTCTCAAAATAGAGATTGTTTGGCTAGAATCCAGTGGTTACCCAGTGTCAGATGCAGGTAGCATTTAGGGACAAAAAATGTTTATCATCTTTATTCTGCCTCTACCTCCTCCCCCCAAGCTGTAACAACACGGCATACATAATGTTTTTTAAGGAATATATTTGTGATTTCAACGGGCCTCATGGTGGGATTCGTTTTTTTTTTTGCTACTGGTTATGTGGGCGTGGGTTGGTGGGCTTGGCAGGGGAAGGATACTGCAAAATCCCATTACTTCCCCACCCCACTAACCGGCTTTCCAGCTCCATTCTCCTGTGCAGGGCAACAAAAGAAGATCCAGCCAATCAGCTGGGACTCAGGAGGCAGAGAATAAATGAGGGTGGGGCCAGTCAAAGGTGGTACTTGCCAAATTTCTGCTACTGGTTCTCCAGAACTGGTCAGAACCTGCTGAATACCACCTCTGTCCTGGTTATGGCAGGAGTAACTTTCCCAAAACCTATGATGATTGGCTAGGTGAGGATGGTGGGAGCTGTAGTTTGACACATCTGGAAGGTCCAGGTGGAGGCATGTGGCTTGTGAACAGGTGCCAGGACCCCAAAGCAAAGCAATTCTGCAGATGTGGCTTAGTTGTACGATGGCAACCATCCAACCGGGCCTTGTAGCACATGCCAAGCCCATGTTGACTGGCTTTGTCATTACTGTCCCCCAGATTGAGCTCACTAAGCATGATCTATGAGCCCTATTGAGCAGACGGGATATGTTTTTTTGGGATAAATCTCGGGTTGGTTTAATCCAACCCTACGAAGAGTCTGGTGCTATTGTGGGAGTGAAGCTCATAAGGCCTGGAGCAAAGCTGTGTCTCTTCACGCAGCCTTGCCAATTTGCAATGAGGGACATTAAAATAAAATAAAAAATGTTGGCAGGTCCAAGTGCCTGATTTCTCCCTCGAAAGATGGGCAAAGGAATTGTTTCCTCAGTGATAAGACGAAGTGTCCTTACACCCTGACCGCTCCTGGCACGGAGAGAGAGAGTCGTGTCAGTCACCCACTGCGCGTCCTGGGAGTTGTAGACAAAGAGGCAGTTGTGATGGGCCATGAGTTAATTGACGAGAACCGTGTGCACTGGGTGGGTGATTCAGTGATTCATTGTAAAGACAAAGGCTGCAGGGAACGTTCACTCTGGCTGCGAAGGCCTTACACTTCGGAGCAAAGAAAAGGTTTATTGTCCTCGTTGGAGTATAAATATTTCTATATGTTGGGAGGGTGGCACTGAATATTTCATTGGCCCTTGGGCATTTTATTGTGAATTATCACATCCTCCAGCTGCCCAAACCTTTACCTCTAACCCTTATTTGTAAACATGGAGTAGCCATAGAAACAGGGATGCATTGCCCCAAGTCAAGTCTTCTTAACCATGATTAGCAGAAATGAAATGCAACCGTATGCATCTATACCCGTGATGGCGAACCTATGGCATGCATGCCACAGGTGGCACGCAGAGCCATTTGTGTGGGCACGCGAACCCCAGCCAAACTTACCTCACTCCTGGAAGTGATGAAAAGCAGGCCTGTTTTTCGGCCTCCAAAGGCTGCAAAGGCTTCCCTCAAGCCTCTGGGAGACCAAAAAAGGCCTCAAAGGGGCAGAAAATCAGCTGGGAGGCATGCACATGTGCAGTGCGGGTAAGGGGACGGTGTGGGGGGGTTTGTGTGTACATGTGCAGGGGGCAGCCCCCCCACACGCATTACCTGCGTGCGCGCACACGCGTAAGCAAGTTTTGGCACAGGAGCCAAAAAAGTTAGCCACCACTGATCCACACTATACTTTGTCATAAACCAGGCTGGTTGGATTCATACAATACTCTAAATAATGACAAAGAAACTTGCATTATACATCGTGTTCCAATCACCATCTTCTTTTACTGACCCCATAATCCTTGTGGAGTGAAGTCTGGGCAATTGAATGGAGTTGAGTGTTTACTGGCCGGATGCCCTTCCTGTCACCAATGTGGAGTTTTATTCAGCGGATATATTCTCATTGTGCCCAGAGAGAGAAAATCTACCTCAACCTGGTAATCAAACTTACAGACCCCCTCTAGGCCACCGTACCACTCATACATCTTCATCCAACACCGTATGTGAATTCAGTGAAAGCCTAGGATGAAGAGAACCAGTGTTACATGGGAGAAATAAGGGCCTCATTAG
This sequence comes from Bungarus multicinctus, assembly GCA_023653725.1. NCBI lineage: Eukaryota > Metazoa > Chordata > Lepidosauria > Squamata > Elapidae > Bungarus > Bungarus multicinctus. The sequence goes on along the minus strand of CM042835.1, from coordinate 9,523,460 downwards.
GGACAGGAATTGAAATGTTGATTTATTCGATGCCTTTGGATGGACAGGTAACACTTCTCATTGACCTATTTGGCTAAATTACATCAAACATATAAATATTCTCAAGAGCCATACTAGCACAGCAGTTAGAATGCAGTATTGCAGGATAATTCTGGCCACAGCCAGGAGTTCGATTCTGACGGGCTCAAAGCTGCCTCAGATTCCATCCTTCTGAGGTGGGTAAAATGAGGAGCCAAGTTGGTGGGGCAATTATGCTGATTCTGTAAACCACTTAGAAAGGGCTGTAAAACACTGTGTGAAGCAGTATATATAAGTATTATTGCCTTTCTAAGGATGCTATTTGAAAGAGGGAAAATGTACAGGGGTGGGTTTCTACTGGTTCTGTCCAACTCTGTAGAACCGGTAGCTCTGAAGAGCAGCAGACATAGAACCGGTTCTATGTCTGCTGATGTTTTTGCCCACCCACCCACCTGGGCTCTTACCTGACCTTTATTTCCTGATTTTTCAACTTCAGCTGCCGAACGAGGCACAGCTGTAGCTAAAAAAGCAGGAAAACAGGGCTGTTTCAAAGGCTGCATCTCCGCACACAACATGCTGATGACGAGTTACAGGCGTGCACAGGCGTGTGGCTCACAGCGTGCAGGGAAGCTCGTAAATCCCAAACTGGTAGTTAACCCTGTCGTATCCCACCCCTGAAAATGTAGGAGGGGAAATGCAAGAGGATGTTACTTAAAATATTTCTTCCTAGTCAAATACTTTTGATCTTAACATTTTTAAATTTGTATTCATTAAGAACATTTACGTGGCTGCCCAACTCAGTCGTGGTGATTCCAGGCGGTTATAGAAGTAAAGCACTCAAAGTAGCTTTAATGAAACCATAATGAGTTCATTAAGCTAATCTAAACAAGCCATTTGCTGGCTTCACCTGATTATCCCCATCTTCTTGACACGTACAAAACTGGTACAGATTTTTTTTAAAAAGCATCTTTTTAAAAAATCAGGATTGAATTATTTTTCCAAATGGGATGCAAACAATCAGAGTGACTCAGCTGGAAACCACTTTCCAGGATTATCCAAAAATGAAACGGCCACTAATAAGGAGTGAACTTTGGTGGATATAAAACAGCCTTCATCTTCATATTCTTTTTGCATTGCAACCCAAAATACAAAGCGCATCTTATGCCACAGTGACTCCTAGTGTCACACTGGTGCATTGTAGCTAACAGACATTGCTCAATTTGGCACTGAACCAGGGTTGTTGTTTTTTTGAGGGGGGGAGAAATGTAATGTTTTTAAGGAGCCCTGATCTATATTCTGGGAGAGAAAGAGGGCCATATCCAACCCAGCGATCCTGATTGATCTGCTATAGATCAGGGGTCTCCAACCTTGAAACCTTTAAGACTTGTGGACTTCAACAAAGCAAAGTTGGCTGAGGAATTCTGGGAGTTGAAGTCCACAAGTCTTAAAGTTGCCAAGGTTGGAGACCCCTGCTATAGATCAATCTGCAGCTCATTGGCTGTAGAAGTTTCACTGTAAATATGCCTTGGGACAGGGATGTCAACCTCCATTTCATTGAGGGCCACATCAGGGTTGTGTTTGACATCGGGGTGGGTGGGCGGGCGGGCATGGGCGTGGCCAGGGTGGGCGTAGGCAGCTTGACGTCACTCATGTTGGGGGCACCGGTGCTGGCCCGAGCACTCTGCAGTGAAAAACAGAGCTCCATTTTCGGTGGCAGAAGCACCGCAATCCAGTCCTTCGCTGTTTCCAGGTCAGCCCCACAGGCCAGATCTAAGCACCCCGCAGGCCAGGTGCAGCCCAAGGGCCTTGAGTTTGACATCCCTGCCTTAGGAAGTCCTTAGGTGGGACACCAGGTATGATATGCAGGGTGATGGAAATTGTGCATTGCCTTCTCGGTGTGCATAACAGTGGTGGGATTCAAAAATTTTTACTAACTGGTTCTATGTGCATGGCTTGGTGGGCGTGGCATGGCTTGATGGGTGTGGCTTGGTAGGCGTGGCAGCAGGCGTGTGATTCAATTTTTTTAACAACTGGTTCTGTGGGTGTGACTTGGTGGCCGTGGCTTGCTAGTCATGTGACTGGGTGAGCATCGCCAACTCGACGTCATTCACATCAAGGGCGTTTCTCGCCTGACCTCTCATGACAGTGGGAATGCTGCAACGGTCGTAAGTGTGAAAAATGTCATAAGTCACTTTTTTCAGTGCCATTGTAACTTTGGTCACCAGTTTTAGACCAAAACTCAGAAAGAGTATATAAACTCACGTTTGAATGTCAATCTTTCTAGCTAGCCAAGAAGCCTTGCTGAATGTCACTCATCTTGTTTCTGGCAGCTCTGCTTCATTATTCAATTATTTCTTCAAAGTACTAACTCCAACAGGGGAGCATTTCCTCCCAACAGCAGTGTAAAAAGCTTAAAATAACCCTTCCCATTTAAGAAAATAAAGCAAAGAAAAAAGAAAAAGAAAAAAACCTCCTTCAGAGACAGTAAATTTAGGCATACTGCCAAGAATGTTAGAAGGGTGGAAAAAAACAAAAGGAGATTTCTTCCAACAACCCGTTTTCCGAACTGCTTAGAAAGTTACCAACTGGTTCTAGCGAATAGGCGAGAACCTGTAGAATCCCACCCCTGCGTGGCAGGGAAAGGATACTGCAAAATCCCCATTCCCATCCCACCCCACTAACCTGCTTTGCAGCTCCGTTCTCCTGTGCAGGGCAACCAAAGAAGACCTGGCCAATCAGCTGGGACTCGGGAGGCAGAGAAGAGATGGGGGTGGGGCCAGTCAGAGGTGGTATTTGCCGGTTCTCCAAACTACTCAAAATTTCCCCTACTGGTTCTCCAGAACTGGTCAGAACCTGCTGAATACCAGCTCTGATAGAGAAGCGCTGCATCCAACCCTTGTGTCAGGATTCCAGCAATTTATGGGTTGACACCCTGCTGACCTTAAACCTTCCTTTTATGTAAAGCCCAGGCTGTACCTGAAGGTATACCGTGGTCAGTCAATATCTTTATTAATCAGCAATCCACACCTTCTTTCCTAAGGTGTCCTCCAAAGTTCACACGCCATCTTCTAGACCACAGTCGTTTCTGGTTTCCTCCTGCAGGACTCAATTATGCTGAGAAACATCAGGAACACCAGGAATATGGAGAGGCCCACCACCAAGGCCTCAATGATGGAGTACGTGTGAGCCAGCTCCCCTGGTGGGTTCACCGCACTAGGAGAGGTAACTAAAAACTTGCCCGCTAAATGTCCATTCACGAAACACTGGTAGAAAATGCTGTGTGAATCGTTCTGGAAGGAAAGGTGTAGGATCCCACCACCAGTGGCTTTGTCCAGGCTTTGAGAACTTCTGGAGAAGTTGGAGTTCTTCTGGAGAAGTTGAAGGTGTGTCAACGTTGTGAGACCTACCTGCCAGTAGACAGGGCTGATGAAGGCAAGAGACAAGGTCATTCATACAAGATAAGGAATAAGACATCAATCCCAAAAGTGTATGAATAAAAAGCAAAGGAATGGAAGCCAACAGAGGCCGTAATTTTTTTTTTTAAGGCCCAGATTGTCATAGCTTGGTATCTTCTAAGGCTAAATCATAGTTTGTTGACCAAATTGCAATGGACAGGACTCAAACATCAGGCAAATCTAATGGTTTCCAAGCCATGATACTTTGGGTCATATAGCACTCTTCAGTACCAATCACCTAACCACATTGAGGTTGAATGCAATGTGTGAACCCAGCTTCATCTCAGAAGAGGCTTTTTGTACAATGTGTGAGACAAGAGCAAATGCTCTTCATAGAGGGCTCTGCTGTCTGCAATTTTAAAGAGTTTCTATATTAAAATATTCTAAAAATGAATTAGTCTGCTCAACTACTCCAGATATCTTTTCAGTATAGTAATAGTAATATTTACATATCATTATAAGGCAGTGGTGACTAACCTTTTTGGGCTCCTGTGCCAAAAATTGTGTGTGCGCTGGTGCTCATGCTCTTGCGTGCCAGCACCCAGAAGGCAATGCATGCACCCCCCACACCCCCTGCGCATGTGGGCACAATCCCCCCCGCCCCCCCTTACCTGCACTGCACCTCACAGCTGATTTTCAGCTGGTTTGAGGCATTTTTCGGCCTCCCAGAGGCTTGAAAAAAGCCTCTGCAGCCCGAATAGGTCTGTTTCATCACGTCCGGTATTACAGGAAGTGATGAAACGGGCCTATTCATCCTGCAGAGGCCTTTTTCAAGCCTCTGGAAGGCCAAAAAAGGCCTCCCAGCAGATTTTCGGCTGGTTTGAGGCATTTTTCGGCCTCCCAGAGGCTTGAAAAAGGCCTCTGCAGGCCGAATAGGCCCATTTCATCACTTCCGTTATAAGATATAAGAGATTGGATAGCCATTTGTCTGAAATGGTGTATGGTTTCCTGCTTGAGCAGGGGGTTGGAGTAGAAGACCTCCAAAGTCCCTTCCAACCCTGTATATCCCTGAAAATAAGACCCTGTCTTATACAGTAATTTTTTTGCCACCCAAAAAAGCCACCAGGTCTTATTTTGGGGGGATGTCATCCACTGACTAACCTCACTTGTGCATGTCGCTCCTGGTCTTTTCGCTGTCAGAGGCTTTTAGGAACTTCTTCTGAGGTTGGCAAGGCTTTCCTGAAGGCCTCTGCAGCCGATAACAGAGCTCTGGATCAATCTGGAACTTTCTAAACAGCTACAGAGGCCTCCAGGAAAGCCTTGCCAGCCTTGTCAGTTGCAGAAGAAATGGGCTTGCAAGGCAGGAGTCGGGGTATGTGAGGTCCGGTTGCAACTGTCCAAAGGTAAGTAATAGGGCAGCTCCACCCCCTCCCATCTCCACCTTAGCTTAATTTTTACCCGTCCACTCTGGGGTGGATCGGATCTTAATTAGGGCTTATTTTGGACGTAGGGCTTATATTAGGCGCATGTGTAAAAATCAAGCTAGGACTTACTTTCAGGGTAGGTCGTATTTTTGGGGAAACGGTATTGCAGCAAATGAAGGTTGCAGTTTTAATGAGATAAAAGTGGGTAACCTTATACATTTATACCACCTTGATTTGATATCAGTGATGACTGCCTGAGCCAGTTGTCCCTCTGCATTTCATACCCTTGAACCATCTACCTCTATGTTGCCTATTCAATGAGATTTGCACAATATCTTAAGTGATAATGGGATTACAGTAATATTAGCTCAGTGTGTTGTATAAATGCAGCCAACATGATTTGCAATAACTGGTTTATAGATTAGTTTGATATATGTCTTGCTTATTTATCACTCAACAAATTAACAGAGGGATACAATCAAGATCAAGTGAGGAACTAATACCACTCTATAAAGCCTTCGTAAGGCCACACCTAGAATATTGCATCCAATTTTGGTCACTACACTATAAAAAAGATGTTGAGACTCTAGAAAGAGTGCAGAGAAGAGCAACCAGTATGATTAGGGGATTGGAGACTAAAACATATGAAGAACGGTTACGGGAACTGGGCATGGCTAGTCTAGTGAAGAGAAGGACCAGGGGAGACAGGATAGCAGTTTTCCAATACTGGAGGGGCTGCCACAGGGAGGAGGGGGGGATCAAGCTACTTCCCAAAGCTCCCGAAGGCCAGCAAGGAATAACGGATGGAAACTGAACAAGGAGAGATTCAGCCTGGAAATAAGGAGAAACTTTCTGACAGTGAGAACAATCAACCAATGGAACAGAAGTTGCCTTTGGAAGTTGTGGGAGCTTCATCACTGGAAGCTTTCAAGAAGAGACTGGACTGCCATCTGTCAGAAATGGTATAGGGTCTTCTGCTTGGGTGGGGGTTGAACTAGATGACTTACAAGGTCTCTTCCAACTTTGTTAATCTGTTAAAAAAAATCCATTATAAAAAGGGTTAGAAGAGGCAAGCAATCTTTTTATGCAAATAGGGTCATTTTTTTCTTGCTAACTCCTTTAAGAACTGTACAGATGGCATGAAAGGGACTGATATTTTCATTTCATTTTTTTATTTTTTATTTTGCAGGTGTCCTGGTGGTGGTGGGGAAGGTGTTCACCATACTTAGGTATTTTAGCAGATACTTAGCACACCGATTTTCTCACAAAAAGGAACAAAGCCACATCTCTAAAAATAACAATGTGCTTCAGGAGTTGGAAAAACTGTACAGTACTGGGCGCCACAATTTACAGGTTACTCATTCTGTATCTTTTTTTCCCCAGTTTACAAATAGGTTGTCCTATCCTGCAGCATTTATCTTTTCAAATAATGTCTAATTGTCCATAGGCTTGTCTATGTATTTATTTGTTGATCCATCAATTCAATCTAGAAGAACTGGGTTATCCTCCTGGACTCATAACTCTTGCTGGAAAAAGCAGGTGGCAGCCATGGCCAGCCAAACTTTGTGTTGTGCACTGGTTGTGCCTATTCCTGGTTACCTGTGCCTTAATCACCTCCTACATAGATTACTGCAATGTACTCTACATGAGGCTGTCCTTCAAGTACCTTGAAGAGTATTTAAAAGCTTCAACTGACAGTATGGGCAAGCCCGTTTCTTGATCTTAGTTGTATTAACTGGGGCGTTCTCAGCTGATCAATTATTTTATGTTATCTCTGATGTTTTAAACTTGTTTTTTTTTTAAATTATGCTTTTTAACCTTTAGCCAACTGACAGAATAGCAGAGTTGGAAGGGACCTTGGAGGTCTTCTAGTCCAACCCCTTGCTCAAGCAGGAGACCTAACACCATTCCAGACAAGTGACTGTCCAGTCTTATCTTAAAAGCCTCCAGAGATGGAGCACTCACAACTTCTGAAGTCAAGCCGTTGCACTGGTTAATTGTTCTTACTTTTAGGACATTTCTCCTGAGTTGTAGATTGGATCTCTCTTTGCTTAGTTTCCATCCATTGCTTCTTGTTTTGCCTTCTCTGGTGCTTTGGAAAATAGGCTGATCCCCTTTTCTTTGTGGCAGCCCTTCAAATACTGGAACGTTGGCATCTTGGGTGTGCTCTCAGGCGCGCTTTAAGATTTTAGTGTTAACTTTTAAAGCGCTCCATGGCATCGGACCAGGATATTTACAAGACCGCATTCTGCCATTTTCCTCTCACTGTCTGGTGCGCTCCCACAGGGAGGGTCTCCTGCGGGTCCCGTCGGCATCTATGTGCCGGCTGGTGACCCCGAGGAATAGGGCCTTCTCTGTGGGGGCGTCTGCCCTCTGGAATGGGTTGCCTCCGGAGTTACGTACAGCCACGGACCTGGGGACCTTCGGGCGTGCCTTGAAAACCTGGCTCTTTGACCAGGCGGCTTGAGCTGATTTTAGATTGGGGTATTTTAATTTTTATATCAAATTTTAGGGTTTTAGGGAGGGGTTTTAATTGTTTTCAGCCAGGGCCTTTAATTTAATCTAGTTTTAACTTTTATATATTTAATGTTTTAATTGTATGGCTGTGCACCGCTCCAAATCCTTCGGGAGAGGAGCGGTATATAATAATAATAATAATAATAATAATAATAATAATAATTGTTTTCATGTTACCCCTAGTCCTTCTTTTCTCTAGACCGGCCATACCCAATTCCTGTCATGCATATTAGATGGGTAGGCATATAAATATATTAGATAATTAAGTTGGATCCAAGGGAAAAGGGGAGGAGTAGAAATAGTTTTAGGCTTGAAGGATTGTTTAGAAATATTTAACAGGATGCCTAACAAAGCAAAGATAAAAAAAAAGTATAATGAAGGCAAAAGGAAATGATTCTGAGCTGAAAAGTTAGGACCTCCTAAGTAAACCCACAAGGCTTTTTGGCAATAAGATGGAAATGGCTTCCTGCTGCTTCCTCCTGGAATGCTTTTATTTTATTTTTATTTGGATTTTCCAGTTTTAATTTCTGACCTTCAGCCTTAGAATTTCCTAGAGGTTCCAGCCAAGGACTAACCGAATCCTGCTTATGTTACAGGTAATCCTTGTGACAATTGTGACCAAAATTTCTGTGGCAAATCAAGGTAGTTATTAAGTAAGTCACGCTTGATTTTATGACCTGTTTTGCTGCAGTGATTAAGTCAATCACCATGGTCATTAAGCCAATCACAATTATTTAAGCAAACCTGGCTCCCTCCCTTGCTTGAGTTGCTTGATGGAAGACAGCTGGAAAGATTGCAAATGGCGATCATGTGACACAAAGACACTGCAACAATTGTAAAAATGTGCTGGTTTCCCAAGCACCCAAATTTTGATCATGTAAGATTGTGGGGAATGCTCTGATGGTTATAAGGGTGAGGACCGATCATAAATCACATTTCTCAGCATCATCTTAACTTCAAACAGTAGTGGTGTGGTGGCCTAGAGGTAGAGTCCTTGCCTCAAAATCAGGAGGCTGTGAGTTCAATCCTAGGTAGAGGCAGATCTTTCTCTCTCTGGGCACACTGAGAATATATATCTGCTGAACAAAACTCTCCATTGGTGACAGGAAGGGCATCTGGCCATTAAAACACTCTGTTAACTCTATTCAGTTGTACAGATTCCACCCCACAAGGGATTATGGAGTCGTTAAATGAAGAAGATATTGATCTTAACGTCAAACAATTGTGAAAAGATTGGTCGTACGTCAAGGACTACCTGTATTAGGCCCCAGACAAGGATGATCACATGTTACCACCTGGAGAATAATAATAGGTCAGATTGACTTACGGTTGAATTGCTTACTCTGCTAACAGTAGCTTTGGCTGAGCTCAGTCCTTGAGGTCCTGCAGCTGTTTCTATTGTATGTGCTTCATTCAGTTGCTCCTGGTTATTATTATTTTTTTTAAACGAATCTTGCTGCCAATAGCAGACCTGGAACTCCATCTGGTATCCGAAGGCGAAAGGTTCGTCTACCTCATCAATGATTAACTTGCCTTTTTTTTTTTTTGTACAATGTACAAGAGATATAAGCCAAACCAAGAGAACTAAATCAACATTTCCTGTTTCTCCTGTTCATGGTGTTAGGGCTGCTGGTGACAGACTAAGTGGAAGCGATTAAATCTGGCTAAGGAAAACTGGTATCCTGAGTACACTAATTCGACAAAGTTTGCTTCTGCAAATAAAACCCCGCTATATAATTAAGTGCTGCAAACATAATAGCTGTACTGTATTAAGATGTCTCTGGGTGATTGCAAAAAGCTAGCAGGAAGTTGAACTCCTTAGGAGTAATAATAGAAACCATAGAATAGAATAGAATAACAAAGTTGGAAGGGACCTTGAAGGTCTTCTAGTCCAACCCCTGGCTTAGGCAGGAAACCCTACACCACTTCAGATAAATAGTTATCCAATCTCTTCCTAAAAACTTCCAGTGTTGGACCACCTACAACTTCTGAAGGCAAGTTGTTCCACTGATTAATTGTTCTGTTAGGAAATTTCTCCTTAGTTAGTTCTAAGGTTGCTTCTCTCCTTGATTTGTTTCCATTCCACCCATTTATTCTTATCCTGCCCTCAGGTGCTTTGGAGAATAGCTTGACTCCCTCTTCTTTGTGGCAATCCCTGAGATATCGGAGCACTGCTATCATGTCTCCCCTAATCCTTCTTTTCATTAGACTAGACATCCCCAGTTCCTGCAACTGTTCTTTATATGTTTTAGCCTCCATCCCTTTAATCATCTTTCTTGCTCTTCTTGGCACTCTATCTAGAGTCTCAACATTTTTTTTTACATCGTGGCAATCAAAATTAGATATTAGATGGATGTGGAGGAAGCAGCCTCGTGTCTGGCTTACAAATATCACAGAATTTTTGAAACTTGCCCCTTTGAGCTAAAGATCCTGTAGGGCAAGGTTCTTCCAACTTGGCAAATTTAAGACTTGCGGACTTCAATTCCCAGAATTCCTGAGCTAACATGACTGGAGGAGGAATTCTGGGAGTTGAAGTCCACAAGTCTTAAAGCTGTCAAGTTTGAAGACCCCTGCAGTAGGGTATGTTTATGGAGAAAAGGAGCAACAGCCAAGTAGGTCCCAAAGGTGCTTTTTTTCAAGAGGCAACTGGACTTTCTTGTTTTTCTTTCGAAGACATTTCGCTTCTCATCCAAGAAGCTTCTTCAGCTCTGACTGAAACATTCCCCCTATCCTGTCTTCTTGGATGAGAAGCGAAATGTCTTCAAAAGAAAAACAAGAAAATCCAGTTGCCTCCTGAAAAAGAACCATTGGGACAACCATGCCCTGCATGACTGAGAATCTCTACAGACCAACAGCTAATAATTTTGAATGTGGGAACAAGCCAGAGAGGTTATATAATATGGGCCTTGGTGGTGCAGGCTGTTAATCATCTAGCACTTAGCTCAATTGCCTGCAATTAGTGCAGGCTCGAATCCCACCAGGCTCAAGGTTGACTCAGCCTTCCATCCTCTCGGAGTAGGTAAATTGAGGACCCAAGATTGTTGGGGGCAATAAGCTGACTTTGTAAAAAATGCCGCTTGGTGGGATTATATAAATATATTTAAGCTGCAGTGGCTCTTTGATTAGAATGCAGTACTGCAGGCTACTCCTACTGATTGCTGGCTGCCAGCAGTTCGAATCTCACCAGACTCAAGGTTGATTCAGCCTTCCATCCTTCCAAGATCAGTAAAATGAGGACCCAGATTGTTGGGGGCCATAGGCTGACTCTTTACACTGAGCTGTAAAGCTCTGTGAAGCAGTATGTAAGTCTAAGTGCTATTGCTATTAAGTTATGATTTGCTTTAACCAAGGCCAGCGCAATAAGCCATCAACAAATTTGCAGACTACAGTACCCTAAGATCAATCACAAAGCATACTGTTGCTTATTAGACATGCTTTGGGACTACATTGTATTGAATAAACCAGGGGTCTTCAAACTTGGCAGCTTTAAGACTTGAGGACTTCAACTCCCAGAAGTCCTCCTCCAGTCACGTTAGCTCAGGAATTCTGGGAGTTGAAGTCCACAAGCCTTAATCTTCCCAAGTTTGAAGACCCTTGGAATAGAAACAAGAAAGCTCGTAAAATGGGGCAAAAATTCACTTAACAAACCTTTCACTTTGCAACAGAAGCGTTGAGTTCAACTGGAGTTGTAGGTTGAGGACTTACCTGTACTCTTAAGCTCACACTGAAGAGAATCTACTACATTTTGTGCGTGTGCTAAACAGAATTGGAAAGCCTGCTGTCAATTCATAAAATAATTCTATTGTTTTTTAGAGTTGCCAATAGAAAGGGAGGGGGGGAGCAGTGCAGCTGCTTGCAAACCAAAACTACATTTCCATAAATGTCTTCAAAGATAGTAACTAAGTGACCGAAGTTTCTGCCTCGCAAAATTCTAACTGGAGAGCATGATGAATGATGTGTCTCAAGAGTCAGCTACACCCAGGCAGTGCCCCAACTTTTAACTCCCAATGGAGGCAGGAAAGACTTTAGTACCTGTAGATGGAAGATGCTGGGCAGCGAAGGTGAGCAGTGGCTTTTTCTTGAGGGTGGTAGTTGGTAAAGACCAGGAATGGCACCCAGTGGGGCTCCTCTTGGCTAGCATATCTGTCACAGGGCATTTGACAGGTTTCTATTCTCAGCTCTGGTACCCGTTGTGGCAACATCAAATACTTCTGCCTAGCCATCCCACAAGGAAATGGCATTTCCTCCTCAGAGTCCATCGTAGTCAGCTGGGCATAGCAAAACCCCACTCGCTTCCGTTCCCCGGGGCGGCCACAGCGATCGCAAGACTGCCAAGGGCTCCAGGAGGTGAACAGGGTGGCCTGGGCTCCCTTGCCGAGCTGCACCGTAGCGTTGCCCAAGGGGGTCTCTCCCAGGCCTGCATGGGATACATGGAGATGTTCAGCCTCCTGGAAGTCAACCTCATAATAGCCAAGGGTAGCATCTCCCGCACGGCAGGTGTACAAGCCAGAATCTTCTACGCGGGGACTTGGGATATAAAGGTTGCTGGCGATCAATCGGGATTTGAAACGTAGTCTCTGCAACTTGTCATGGCTAAACAGGGGCCAGGAAATCCCGCCTGACCGTAAGAAGGTGAGGGGTTGCTCATCGGTCCAAGATGGGTCAAGGTATTGCCAAGTGATGGAACCTCTGTAGGAAGAGCGCGGGCAACGCAGGATCACAGGGTTATCGGCGATAAATGCTAATACGCAAGGCTGGCCAGGGAGACATGGCTGGCCCAGCGAGTGGCCTTCATAATGGATACCTTCAGAGATGGTTAAGGACAGACCCAGAAACAAAGCCAATAAGGGTGCCCAACAGGACATGGCAAGCTGGGTACTGGCCTATTAAGGAAACCCAGAGCAGGAAAAAAAAAAAAACCCAGCTGTGACACAACTCCTGATGTCATAATAGGCAGAACAATGCTGTTGGTAAAACTGACCTTGTTCTGGAAGACTGGATACCCATCCAGATACAGTATAGCAGTAGCACTTTATATACCGCTTTACGGTGCTTTAGAGCTCCCTCTTAGCGGTTTTACAGAGTCAGCACATTGCTCCCAACAATCTGGGTCCTCGTTTTACTGACCTTTGGAAGGATGGAAGGCTGAGTCAACCTTGAGCCTGGTGAGATTCGAGTTGCCAAATTGCAGGCAGCCGGCAGCCTGCAGAAGTAGCCTGCAGTACTGCACTCTAACCACTGTGCCACCGTATATCTTGTATTGATTTAGCATCATGGATGAAAAATATATATACATATTTAAAATTTAGCAGCAATTTTATTTCCTTTTCAATATTTTACTGTATCTCCTGCTAGGCAAATTAACAAGACCATTTTATACTATTAATATTTTAAAAACCCAATTGCGTATCAAATAAATGTTTATAAACCATTTTTTAAAAAAAATCATGTAGAAAATGATACATTTTAAAAAAACAGGTAATAGGAAACATAAAAGTAATAACAATGAATAAATAACCAGCAGAGATGCTTTCATTTTTTCTACAATTTATATGTTAAATTGCCTCTGTTAAAAGTGATCAGTAACATAGCCAGATCAACAGCCTTTCTTTCTTTCTTTCTTTCTTTCTTTCTTTCTTTCTTTCTTTCTTTCTTTCTTTCCTTTCTTTCTTCCCTCCCTCCCTCCCCCCTCCCTTCCTCCTTCCTTCCTTCCTTTCTTTCTAAATCAAAACTCGTAAACTTTCACCTTTCCTGGTATTTGAAAGTTGTGTTTTTTCCTCTTAGGCAGTACCTGGGCGAGTTCACTTTTCCTTGGGAAGGGGAGCAGAGAGGGACTTCACAAAGTTTCCCTTCACTCTCCTCCACCCCCTCTTTTCCCAAATAGTTTGGCTCCTTCTCAATACATTCAAAGAACGCCTTGAGGCTTAACCATCGTTCCGGGGAGGGGGGGGGAAGGAGGAGGAAGGGAACAGCCGAAGGCTGACCTTCGTTCTTACTTTTCCTCCCCTCATTATTCAGCTCGCCTTTAAAAAAGTGAAGAAAGAGATCAAGAAACGAGTGAGTCTGTTTCGTAAAAAAAACCCACAAACAACTTCCCCGTGAGTAAGCCTCGGCGTGAGGCTCCCTGCTTCCCTGAAGGAGTTGGTAGTTTCCGTTCCTTGGGCGAGGTTGCCTCTTTGCGAGTGCAGCACCTGTGGCGCGCACGGAGCGAGAGGCGGCGGTGCTGGGCAGCATCGGAGGCGAGGCGAAGCGGCGGGGGCTTTGCGGAGTGCCGCTAGAGAGTTCAGAGGGCGAAGCGGGCTTGGAAACGAACGCGTCTGGGAACAATTTACACCCCCAGCCCTCCTTCCCTCTTTCGCGGCTCGAAGTCCGTACAAAGGTTGGGAAATGGAGACCTGGAGGACGCGTCGACCGGCCGCCGCGCTGCCCCTGTTGTGGTTCTTGGGCACCGCCTGGATTTTAGGTAAGCGAGTGAGAGGAATGGGGTTGGGGGAATAGGAAAATTCCCGCTCGTTCCCCGACGACGTGACCCCACCGTCCCCTTTGCCCCTCCGCCCGCCTCTGAGGGGAGACTCCTTGGGGACCCCTTCTTTGGGGCGCTGGGGAGAGGGAGACTCGAGAGCTGATTGGGCGATCGCCAAGCGCCCTCCGCCAATCGCCTTTCCTCGCTGTTTCTCCCGCGCGGACTTCGCCGTGGGGGGGACGACCCGAAAGGGTCGTGCTTCCTTTCCAAGTCCCCCCGTTTCCCCCCCCCCCCCCATTAACGCCGGCGGTGAGATCTTGCTCTGATCCCCGGGGCGATTTTAATGGAGCGTCGGAGGAAACTGCGCTTTTCTGGACAAAACTGATCGGCACCTGTTGAGTTGCGCGCAGGCAACCTGCAGAATTGGGATTCTGAATGAACCCACTTTCTACGGTTAAAATATCCCAAGGGGGCTGTATACAGGTCGGCCTCGACTTAACAACAGTCCGTTTAGTGACCGTTCGAAGTTACAAAGGCATTGAAAAAAAAGTGACTTACGGGCCGTTTTTCAGAGGCGCTGACCTTTGAGCCATCCCCGCGGTCAGGTGATCGAAATTCAGATGCTTGGCAACTGGTTCATATTTGTGACCGTTAACGATGTCCCAGGGTCACGTGATCACTTTTTGGCACCTTCTGACCAGCAAACTCATCGGGGGTAGCCAGATTCACTTAACGTCCGGGATTATAATAAGTTATCGACTGCAGTGATTCACTTCCCAGTTGCGGCAAGAAAGGTCTGCAAAACTCACTCAACCAATGTCCCACTTAGCAACAGAAATGTGTGTGTGTGTGTTTGGGGGGGGGCTCCATTGTGGTCGTATGTCGAGGACTACCTGTACACGAAAAGAGGGCTTTTTTAAAAAAACAAAAAATCCAGTCTAATTTCCCTAATTTATAAAATATCTTTTTCCTTTTAATAGCTGAATTTAGTCCATTTATATTTATAGAAATCAGTTTCTTTTCCTCTTCCATTGTTTATACTTTATAGTTAGGATTTATTGCTCTTGTTGTACTCTTGGTTCTTTAATTATCATTTGGCCACCTAGTGATATATGTGATATAAAATATTGATTAGAATGATTATAAACATATATAAGTAAAATATGTATGATTAATGGTATTATGTGCTCAAAAAAATGTGTACCCAACTGACACACTGACGAACAGAAAGGTTTTATTTGTTTGTTTTTGTTATTGTTATAAAAATAAAAAAAAATTTCCAATCTGCGTTTAAAATGAACTCCGTTAAAAATGCAACTTTGGGGATTGTTAATGGATGTGGCTGAAGGATCGTAGGTATAATGAATTGTTCTCGTGGGCGTTGTGATGGTGCGGTCATACAAAGGCTGTAATAGGCTCGGTGTGGAGACCCAGGATTGCAGTTGGGTGTTTTTGTGAATGCATTTGCACATTCACACCTACATTTTGTGTGTATGTGTTTTGTTAGATTGATAATCCTCCTTTTCACCAGAAGCATATCTAGTGCTTCCTCCAATTTTCCTGCAAAGTATGTTGGGCTGAAGGACAGGGACTAGTCCAAAGACACATAGTGGGTTCCTGTGGTCAAGAGTGGACTTCAGTCTGGGCTTCCTCAGTCTCTTAATCACTACAAACCAACCATACTGGCTGCTACTGGTGATAAAAAATGTTTTCTTTCCACTCCTCCCCAGCCCTTCTTTTCTGATTGAAGGTAGGGTTCCTTTTCGCAAGGACAACGTCCTTGGCTCTTCTCAGTTCAAGGTTTCTTAGCATATACTGTTACCTGGCTCATAGCCCAAAGAAAAGAGGAAAATGCCTCCCCCCCCCCAATTTTGCTTTTCCTGTTTGTCATTTGCCTTTGTCTTGCCTGCTGGAAGGAACAAAGAGTAGACTCTCCAGGGGAAGGAAATGGGGTAGTTTGAAGAAGCCATGGCTTTTTTTCCTTGTGCACGTTTTTACCAGTGATGGAACATTAAATGTTTTTGAACTCATCTGGGGTCAGAAAGTATAGCTGTGAGGTTTTCCAGCTAGAGCCCAAAATACAGCTTCTCTGCGATATCCAGTGTTTTGGGTATTTGCACAAGTCCTGAGGCTACCATAAGAGTAGCTCTACAGTAAGATCCTTAAAAAAGCATTTGAAATGCAAGGTTTGAAGCCAAAATAATTCCCCCCTTTCATTGGTCAGGTTGTTTTTTACATCCTATGTGATCAACACATGGCCGGTGTGTGGTGTTTGGCATATTGTCATTTTCCTGCAAGGTAAACATACGATCCATGGAAGAGAAGAGTTAACCAAACTCCTAACCCTTAATCCCTCTGAAAAGTGGGGAGTGTTTCAGGAAGAATCAAGGAACTTTTGGTTTCTGTGGCAAGATCTATTGTGTATTTGTTTAAACCTGTAGGTGTGCTTTATTAGACTTCCTGGAAGGTTGATGACTGATCCAGACTGGAGCTGCGATTGTCACACAACACACACACATCGAAACTGCAGGTCCTTTGTGGGAGGAAACTGATATTAGGACCAATCCCTTTTCAGGCTGGAATGAAACCACAAAAACAAATAAAACGAGTGGGGAAGGCTACGAGCACAAGATACTCCCGGTGTTAGACTTGCTTTGTCAGAACAAAACTTAGAAAGTAGAAAAGCGAAAAGGCTTATCTTTTTGGACAGTTGAAAAGAAAAGAAAAACTAATGTAAAAATAAACCTTGCCATTATTTTGTGTCCTCCTTAAACTTGGATTTAGACTTGTCCGTAACTGTGAGTTAGATCAGGGGTCTCCAACCTTAGAACTTTAACACTTGTGGACTTCAATTCCCAGAATTCTGAGAGTTGAAGTTCACAAGTCTTAAAGTTGCCAAAGTTGGAAACCCCTGAGATGGTCAATACCAGAAGTGATATTTAGCAGGTTCTGACCAGTTCTGGAGAACTGGTAGCAGAAATTTTGAGTAGTTCGGAGAACCAGCAAATACCACCTCTGACTGGCCCCACCAACCCCATCTATTTGCTGCCTCCCATTGAGTCCCAGCTGATCGGCTGGGTCTTCTTTGGTTGCCCTGCACAGGAGAACGGAGCTGGAAAGCAGGTTAGTGAGGTGGGGAGGGAATGGGATTTTGCAGTATCCTTCCCCTGTCACGCCCACAGAACTGGTAGTAACTTTTTTTGAATCCCACCACTGGTGAACACACATCTCTGCTGTGGAGGGGTTGAATGGGTAAGTGTAGGTTGCAGATGGTTGCAAACTGATGTACGCGTCTCCCAAATCTCAACCCCATGTTTTGTGGAGATGTGTATGCTGCATGTTTATTGGCTGATCTGATATCCTGTTAGGAGCAGGGAAGAAGGCCAGGATTATTCAAACCTTCATAAGTTATGGACAACTTATAAGTTCTCAATTGGATGAATAAGTTACGTCCAACTGTCATAACGGAATGGCTGGAAATTTATATGGTCCTCAATTAATGCTTTTGACAGGCCCAAGGAAACTCTGCTGAGAAGATAAGCCAGCTTTGGCTGTCTTGCCCTGTAATATTTGGAAGGAGGAATGCTGTAGAAAGAAAGTGTGTTAGCATGTAAGGATATTATAGTTACTCACTGTTCCCTTCCATCTGCTCCAATCTACAGATTCTGCCATTGCAATACAGGTCACTGTGCTGAACCCTTTCAACGTAGCTATCTTATTTCAACCTGTGACTCTACAATGCAACTACCAGACTACAGCAACTCAGCCTCCTATTGTCTTGTGGAAATACAAATCTTACTGCCGAAGCCGTATAGCTGATGCCTTTAACCCCGGCAGCCAGGAGAGCCAGCTCAACAACCAGCTACAAACGAACAATCCAGGATATAACCCTTATGTGGAATGTCAAGACAATTCCAGGACTGTTCGAGTGGTGGCCACCAAGCAAGGCAATACAGTGACTCTGGGGGAATTCTACCAGGGCCGGCGCATTACGATCACAAATGGTATGTACAGGACACCAACATTCTGGCTCACAGTCTATCACAGGGGTCTCCAACCTTGGCCATTTTAAGCCTGGCGGATTAAAACTTTAAGCTTTGCTGGCTTAAAGTTGCCAAGGTTGGAGACCTCTGGTCTATCACATAGTCGTTGTTGGTGAAGACAGTGTTCTGTCCTAGGCCTCCCCAAAAAGCACTAAATCAATTCTGAATTTGGGCAAACACTTCTTTTTTTACATTAATGTGAATTTATTTCATTCACAAGTCAGCCAACGACTTGGCAAACAGTCTTGCGAAGGTATACTAATGAGCTCAGACCTTTATCAATCCTGGAACACTGCCCGGTAAATAGTTCCACATTCACTGCTGGCAGGGAAGGGCTGGGTTTTATACAGACAAATCTCCACAAGGCTGGAACAGACAAACAAAGGAGTGAGTGAGTTGTTTCCTGCAAAAAGCCCCCTCCCCTTTTGCTTCTCTTTTAATCCTGATGGGAGGGGCCATTCATCGTCCACCTGCGGCCTTTCTCCCACATGGACCCTGAGTTCTTAATTGTACCTGCCTTTTGGCAGCTCTGCGCATATGCAGGCTGGGAACTGGTTCCAGAAGCTCCCCCGCCTCACTTCTGTCCGAGCCTGAAGGCAGCTGCTGACTGCCAGCCTGCCCTGGCCCCATCTCTGCCTCTGATGCAGAGCCCTTGTCTGAGCCTTCCTCAGCCTCCAGGAATGGCCCAGGTTCCTTCCTAACCTTCTCACTACTGTCTGACTCTGCTACCAGCTTGGCCAGTCGCTGGCGGGCCACAATAGACAAAAAAAATAAACAAGAATGCCAGGTGGCAGATTTAGGAAAGTTGTTTTTTTAAAAAATAGTCCATTACTAATACAGGTGTAGGTAGGTGAGTGAGCATATTTGTGTAAGCTGTGCAGTTGTCCGTGTTTACCAATCCCAGCCGAAGTTAAAGTCATCTTAGCCTGCAGAAGGCTGTGTAGAAAAACAAGCTTTGAGAAATGGATGTATTGCTATAATTTGCCTTATGTTACCAATCATCATAAATCTTTTTTAAGAGGTTAAGACTTTGTAGCTGTTGGGCTTATTTTTTTGTAGCACGAACCCAGAATTCTGGTTTATTGTGACATGTAATCAGTCAGTGTTATTGGCTGAGTGGTGTTATGGTCCTGGTTTTCTTAACTCTGTTTGTTACCAACTGTTCTGTTTTCTTAATAGTGGTATCCTTTCCTCCCCATTTCCAGGTGGATAGGGTGATATTTGCTTCTTTTCACTATTTTAAGCACTAATGTTACAAGAATTAACTACAGGATTTTGCTGAAAAAAGACATAAATGCATTCCTGAGGGTTTGAACTTTGAGATCCCCTTGAATTCAAGAGACCTTTCAACAACAAAACTGAATAAATGGAGAGTAAAAGTGTTAAAAATTCTACATTGAAATAACTACTGCCATGCTAAAAACATTGAGTAAAACTTGCTTTATAAGTAATAGACCTTCAACTGATTGGTCCAATTTTCTGTTGGGGATATAAACTTTTGTTATTTTATTAGTTTTAATGCTTTTCAGCTTTAAAAAAAAATCCAGCTAGATTGCAATACCCAGATGAACATGAAAAACTAAGGATATTTGAACCTGGTTAGTATTTAAGTGGTAGATCAGAATCTATAGGCTAGATTTGAATTTGAATTTTGAATTTATTTGATTTGTCAATCGCTTACAAGATAATAGGTATAAGTATATACATAGTTATGAATACATGAAATGGGTACATATAAGAAGAATAAAAGAAACAATAGGACAGGGACGGTAGGCACGTTGCTGTGCTTATGCACACCCCCTACAGACCTCTTAGGAAAGGGGTGAGGTCAATAGTAGACAGGTTAAAGTTTTTGGGATTTGGGGAAGAAACCACAGAGTCAGGTAGAGTATTCCAGACATTGACCACTCTGTTGCTGAAGTCATATTTCCTGCAATCAGGTTTGGTGCGGTTAACCTTGAGTTTGTATCTATTGTGTGCTCTTGTATTGTTATGGTTGAAGCTGAAGTATTCATTGACAGGTAAGTCATTGCAATGTATGATTTTATATACCATACTTAGATCAGACCAAAGGTGGCGTAGTTCTAGGTTTTCTAGGTCTAGAATTTCAAGTCTGGTGGCATAAGATATTGTACAACGAGTAGAGGAGTGGAGCACTTTTCTTGTGAAATATTTCTGGACTTTCTCAAATGTGCTAATATCAGATATGTAATGTGGGTTCCAGGCTGATGAGCTGTATTCGAGTATTGGTCTAGCAAATGTTTTGTATGCTCTAGTTAGTAGTGCGATATTACCAGAGAAAAAGCTACGTAGGATTAGGTTAACAACTTTTAATGCCTTTTTGGCTATGTAGTTACAGTGGGCTTTAGCACTTAGATCATTAGAGATGAATATTCCAAGGTCCTTTACCGAGCTGGACCATCAACAAGGTCTTGATTGGGAAGTGAAGCCTACACCCTGATTTCTACAAAAAGGCAATTGTAAACTTTTGCAGCCAGGAAAAATATATTACAAAATTATATGAAGGAGTCTTTGAAAAACAGAATGCTGTAAATCCTTTCAGCACAGAATAGAAAGCTGGCAAAATACCAGAATTTTGTTTTCGTTCCTCTTTAAAGAACAAAGAAAGTTAGGTGTGGCCAGATTCCGTAACTTCTCCATGCCCTGGTTTCCTTTGGAGAAGAATAAGTTTACGTGTATAGGAATGCAAGGAGCAATTTTCAACAGAGAAATATTGCTTTCATTTAAAGTGTAATAACCATTGTAAACTTTTTCAGAAAATGTATTTCTAAATAAGTGGATAGAAATATTTTAGTTTCAGCCTACACGGCCTCAAGCTATAGATCTTTGTCTAATGTGTGGTTTCTCAATTTTATCAACTTTAAGAAAAGTGGACTTCAACTCAGAATTTTGGGAGTTGAGGTCCACGCATTTTAAAGTTGCTTGAACAATACCTTGTATTCCATGACAAGATAACTTGGTAACCTGCAGATGTTTTGCATTAGTTATCTGGTCAGCCATAGTGTGGGCAATAAAGAGAAACTGTTCTTGTTATTTAATCTATTAGTCTGCAGTCTTAAAAAAGTTGAAGTTCCAAATATACAGAAAGAATTATTGGTTAACAAGTCTGTGCTTGTGCTATGAAAATTTCAGTTTCCTACAGCTGGAACTAAACTTAGGTACTTCGTGGTAATCCTTTTGCAATTTACTCCATCGAAATCCTTTTCTATTTTTCTCTTGTGTGTTGTGTATCAGAAAACCACTGCCAGACTCTGAATATTACTTCATTTTTAATGTGGGTGTTGTTTTTCATAACTATAGCAAGGACCTGAAGGGAAGTTAAACACAAGAATGAACAATACTGATGAATTTAGCAGGTCGAAAGTCCATGGCAATACCCCACAGCCTGTGATAACATGTTCTAAAACAAGCACCAATGGTCAGTTTTAGAAATGCTACATGTTTTTATCTTGTTTACTGCATGACCCCTGTCCCCAAAATCATAGTGTAATCAACAAG
Source organism: Bungarus multicinctus (assembly GCA_023653725.1). Lineage (NCBI taxonomy): Eukaryota > Metazoa > Chordata > Lepidosauria > Squamata > Elapidae > Bungarus > Bungarus multicinctus. The sequence continues at coordinate 9,502,081 of CM042835.1, read as the reverse complement.
AGCTTTTCTTTCAAGTTCTAGCAAGATTAGACTCATGCTATGACTGTTCCATTTGGATGTTTTCTGTTTTTGTTGCACATGATATTTGTTAATGTTGTTTATTCTCCCTGATTATATTCTTTTTCTACTCTTGTAAAAACAGATTCTGGTGGGCACAACATGGAGAATCAGCTTGAAGTCTAGGGGGCATGCAATATTCATATTTTAAAAGCAGCTATCTTATAATATACAGTAAAAGTTTCTTTGCTGATGACATTCACGCTGTCAAGCAGGCATGGTGATTTCCTTGTTAGAAGTTATTCAGCCAGCATTAATCTGGGTTTTTTTTGGCTTTACTACTGAATTTTAATTGTTAGGGCGATTGAAGTCTTGCTCAAAGTTTTATTCTTAGTAAGAAAAATGGAAATAAGTTTTAAGTAGTAGAGCAAAAATACATAGTAAACATTCCCCCTGGGTTTTGAAAATAATGACCTATCTCTGTTTCTATACATCCTCCATAATTGCATGAGGTAGCAATTGTATTAAATGAGAAGTAATAGAACTGACGGTAACTTTTAGGTTAGAGCAGTATTTCCCAACTCTGGAAACTTTACGTTGTGTAGACTTCAATTCCCAGAATTCTCCAGCCAGCATGCTGGTTAGGGAATTCTGGGAATTGAAGTCCAGACATCTTAAATTTGCCCTGATTCAGAAACAAAGAGTTGTGGGAATAATGTTTTGAATGTCTCTTGCAGAAAGAAAGTATTGTACGACTAGAAAACTAGCATGCATACATTCTGTTTGATGTTCGGTAGGGGTTTGTTTTCCTCCTCCTCCTCTTCCTCCTCGTGCACACATGGTGTTGCACTAGGAATGGGGAGACCCAGGTTTCAGTTCTCCCCCAGTCATGGAAGCCAGCTGAATGAGTTGGAGCCTATCACTTACTCTCAGCCCCCAAGTGGGAGGTTGAAAACATCTCCCTGCAAATCTATATTGGACCAGGGTGGTAGATCACAGTCCATTCCTTTCAATGAAGAGGACTTCTTCATGCAATGGCTTCATTCAGGCTGATTATAACATCAAAACCAACATTGGCAGGTGTTCTTCCATGCTGATATTTAAAGCAATTTGAAACATTACAAACTTCAGCCTACAGAATTCAACCTTATTGGCAATGCTGATGGGTTTATTTATTTATTTATCGCCCCATGGGAGAATTTAAATTATAGAGCAGGGTGCTGTCCTGAACCAAAACTGCTGCGTCTGTGAAGGTGCCTTTCAGACATATAATTTATGTCTGAAAGGAGACATAGAGAACTGGAGCTAATTTTGCAGGTTTTATTGCTCTGTTGCTAACAAAATTTGTAGGTACATCAAGCTGTCCTGCAGATACTGAACTTGGAAGATTGTGGATAGCTCCGTTCGCTCAGTTACAGATCCGCATATGACTTTTCTAGCAGTTTGGCTGTTATTGCAGGGGTGTCAAACTCAAGGCCTGTGGGCCGGTTGTGACCTACGGGGTGCTTAAATCTGGCCCAGGGTGCCAGCCTGGAAATAGCAAAGGACCGGCCTATGGCGCCCTTGGCAGCATGGGGGGCTATTTTGACCATCTAGGCCAAAAACAGGCCATGTGGGGGCTGCGTCCCCCCACGCCTAATTTTGGCTGGCAAAGTGCTTGCAGGAGGCCATCCAGACCATCTCCCCCATACCCCTGGCTGGCCTGCGGAGAACTACAATGCTGATCCCGCCCTCAAAGAAATCCAGTTTGGACACCCCTGTGTTATTGTGTCTGTTCCTGAGACTGTGGCATGTTTTGTGCACCACCTTCCTTAGTCTCCTTCCTGAAACATTTCATAAGGGGTTCCATAACTTCACTGCGGTTGCAAATATTTCTCGCTCTGCATCAGCCTTACTGATGAATTTGACTGCAGTTCTGAACAGCCCCTGGCACATTGCCCCTGTTTACACCCAGACACATAGATTTACTTGGGGCCATTCTCTGGAAAGGTTTGCTTTGCATAAAATAGCATTAAGTCAGCTCAGCTCAGCATCCTCCTGTAAGCAAGGGTGATTCCCTTCATCAAAACAAACTCTTGTTTTTGACTCCAGCGAGAAAAGAAAATCATAGTTTATACGAAAAGCTACTTAATAAGTAGTTCTGGTCACTGGTCCATCACTAGTATGCTGCATGGATTATACGACCAAATTATTTTCCTCTCCCCGTGCCCTCTTGCATCATTAGACACTGTTCTTTTCTAAGTCCAAAGAAATTGCTCCCTGGAGAGCCAGTGACTTGAGCACATACAATATTGTCATCCTCTCCCTGTATACAGTACAGGTCATCCTCAACTTACAACGGTTGGTTTAGTGACCGTTCCAAGTTACAACGGCACTGAAAAAAGGGACTTATGACTATTTTTCACAGTTGCAAGACCGTCGCAGCATCCCCGTAGTCATGTGGTTTACATTTGGATGCTTGACAGCCGGTTCATATTTATGACGGTTGCAGTGTCCTGTGGTCATATGATCCCCTTCCGGCAAGCAAAGTCAGAGGGAAGCCAGATTCACTTAATAATTTATGAGCCACGGTGGCGCAGTGGTTAGAGTGCAGTACTGTAGGCTCCTTCTGCTGCCTGCTGGCTGCCTGCAATTTGGCAGTTCTAATCTCACCAACTCAAGGTTGACTGAGCCTTCCATCCTTCCGAGGTGGGTAAAATGAGGACCCAGATTGTTGGGGGCGATAGACTGACTCTGTAAACCGCTTAGAGAGGGCTGTAAAAACACTGTGAAGTGGTATAACTCTTAAGTGCTATTGCTATCGCTAACCGTGTTACTAATTTAACAACAGCAGTGATTCACTTAAGAAATGTGGCAAGAAAGGTTGTAAAATGGGGCAAAACTCACTTTTAACACATTTCTCAATTAGCAACATCAACTTTGGGCTCCATTGTGGTCGTAAGTCGAGGAGCACTGTGTATGGCTTTGCAGTGTACAAATCAGAACTCTTGTCATTTCACATTTCTTCTTTCTCATATATAGAAATCTATAGGTGCCTTTAAGGACTTTTACTTCCCGTGATGGCATTGAGAATTCAAATATCTTGCCTTGAGTAGGAAGCTAAGCAGGGTTAAGATTTCATCAGTATGTTGGACAGGAACTGGTTTGAGAATAGGCAGCTATAAAAATGGAATAAATAAATGAATAAACCTGCAACATGTCAGCTAAACTGGAAGTTTTATTTATTTATTTATTACATTCGTATGCTACCATCTCGCTGGAGGCAACTAGGCAGTTACAGATGGATAATTAAAATATACTATAAAGCATTAAAATTATAAATAGGGATCTTAAGCTTGGAAAATTCCTGGAAGAAGGTGAACTACTGTTCTGTGGCCAAGGAGATTAAATATTTATTTTATTAACTAGATTTATAGGGCCACCAAACTCAAATGATGTGATTCTGGCTGGTGTAAATCTAGTCATAAATTCAGCAAGATATGAGATTCACTTGAAGGACAACTTACTTTCACATAGCACTTCTGAAGAAAGGACTAGCAGCTCCACAAAGTTTTATAAGAAGTTAGTAGCACCACACCAGTGATAAACATGGAATTTGGAGCCTGGAGGAATCTTTTGGTTACTTTCCTTCCCCCCATCAAACAATTATTTTTCTGCCAGTTGAGATCCTTCCAGAAGTGCTCTCCAATTAATTTTCCTTGTAGCTGAAACCTACAGTAAATTTTGAACAAGAATCCGTCCTTTGAGTTTGTATCCTTTGAGTTAGACAAGAGATTTTCAGTGTTAATCTCTCTTCAGCCAATAGCCAGGGCTTCTAAAACCAACACATTAAAAACCAAAAGACCGTAACAATAATTTGCTTATTTGGACTGCATTTCTTGATATTGTAATTTGATACATATTTTGAGTTTTCTTCTAGTAGCAAATTGGTAAGATCCATTAAAAAAAATCCATTTGTGTGATTAACAAAAATCTCAAATTCCTGGTGACTTTGCAGATATATCCATGTTGTTTTCTTGGAAACAATAAAGAAGACTTTTGCTTCTCTCCCCTTCTGAAATTGGTATAATAATTGCTAAAAAAATGAACTTTATGAGATGCTGCAGTGTGAGAGATACAGGAGATAGGGGAGTGAGTTGGAAACCATCATAGAACAATTACGATTTTCCATCTACATCCCCTTAGTGGTTACTTCTTTAAGCACAATTATTTATACATTTTAAAGTGGTTTTTATATTTATATATGGGCTTGAAACATTAGGCGAAATGAAAACAGATTCTGGAAGCTGCATTGAATAGGTAATCTTATTTGAGAGGCACATTCTGATTTTTTTGTGTTGCAGTACAGTATTATATCCTCAATTTTAATCCTTTTGGCTGTTGTTAAATCCTTCCAGAATGCAGGACACAATCTTGTTCTAATACTCAAGTTAAAGAAGACATTGAACTATACATTCAATCTACCCATGTAATAGCTAAGGGATAACTATTACTTTATGGCATGTAATCATCATTTATACGTTCAAAATGGAATCAGCAACGTGGGAAACAGGGCTATCTTTCTCCTCTTTTCTTTGTGTAAACTGGCTTATTGTTATGGCCCACCAATGGCCAGCAGAGCTGGCAGCAGATTTGGACAGTGAGGAGGTTGGGGAGGAACATGGGCCAGTCCTGGAGTCTGGAGAAGGCTCTGATGAATGCTCTAGGTGTCAAAGGCAGAGATGGGGCCAGGACCGTCTGACAGTTATCAGCTGTCTTTGGAGTCAGACATCAGTGAGGCAGAAGAACAGCTGGAGCCTGTTCCCAGTGTGCGTATGCACAAAGCTGCCAGGAGAAGGGAACAGCTAAGGTACAAGGATCAACTCGGGAGTAAAGCCACAGGTCAACGGTGAATGGCCCTCCCATAGGGAATAAAGAGGAGCGAAAGGGGAGTGGTGTTTGCAGGAGACAACTAGTTCAGTTCATTAGGGTGAAGATCTGTTCCTGACTTCTTGCCAAGTATTGTCTGCTATAGTGTGGCATTTGGAAGATACCAGCCTGGCAACTCTCCCAAGCCTGATAAAGGTCTGTAGTTGTGCAATCTCTTGAAAGACTGTCTGCCGGGACTTTGCTGGAATGTGAATGAGAGGAATTCACTTTAACCTAAATAAAAGGGATTTTATCGGGACGAGGTATCGGCTTTGTGCTTTTGGGAAGCCTAGGTCAGAACACTTATTCCCACACAGGAGAAGACAGAGTTTGTGGTTTCCAAAAATTTTAGGTGTAGCCTTTTGTAGAGACTGTACATTAACAGAGAGAAACAGCTTTAGTTGGGCTGAAGCCAAAGAGAAATGAAACTTGTAAGCCTTTTTCTTCTACATCTTTGGGCAGTGTAAGAAAGCTATCTAATGTTTCCAATATGTTGTCCTTTTTTCAGTAAAGCACACAGCTTTCAGGTTGGAATACTTTTCTGCCTTGTAGGCCTATTGTGATTGGCTGTGTATACAGATTTAAGCAATGTAGGGATCTCATGGATCAAGCTCAAACCTACTATATATCAGGTTGGATATAAAGCCGAGCTGAGTAACTTTGAGCCAGTCATGTTCTCTCAACCCTAGGAAAGTTATCTCAGTTCTTTAAGGTTTGGGAGCGGGCTCTGTATATTTGGTTCTGGAGTACAGAAAGAGAAAAGATATCCAGAGAATGACCTTTCTATTTAATAAAAGGCAATTTTGTGAAGTACATTACTCATACTTTTTGAAGTTACTCATACTTTTTGAAGTTACTCATGAGCCACAAGATAGTTATACATAGATACAATGATGTAGTAATGGGATGGCATGAACTAATAGCTGAAAAAGATTCCAAAGGGAGGAAATTTGGCTAAATTCCCCCCCCCCCGCCCCCCCAGCCTTGCTGATATCTTGCAACAGCAAGGATGCAATGAAGTTATAACACATTTTAGCTGTTGGTTTATGATGCTACTGAAGAATGAGTAACCAGGTCACCTGAATCTGTTCTTACGCTATGCTGGGAACAGAACCAGAATGATGCAGTGATTCAGATGTTGAGTTGGAATGAGAGACCCAAGTATTGTTCCTCCTTCAGAAATTCACTGACTGACTTTGGGCAATTCACTTTCTTACAGCCTGCCTACTTCACATAGTTGTGGTTGAGGGCAAAAAAAGAAAGAAAGAAAGAAAGGGAGCACTGTGGGTGTTACCTTGAACTTTGGAAGGAAAGACTATAACCGTAACCAATACACAAGCCTGCTCTATTCATTCCTTGATTCAAACAAGAAATGGTTTCGGATAATAGGAAAATAAGTAAATAATAATTGGCCTTCCTCATCGTTTCTCTACTCTTTTTTTTTATCATGGGCACATTCAGCTGATGGTTGTGAAGTTTATAAATAATTTCTTTCTTTCTAACCATCCTCAGGTTTCTGTATTGCAGTGGTGCAACCTTGAGCAAAGATAGTATAGGGAATGAATATGAAGAATGACTTTTGCCCAAAAATGGAAAGATAGAGAAATTCCCGACGAATGAATAATAAGTAATATAAAGAAGATATTGATATGTGCTGAAATGGAGAGATTGACTCTGGAGTTAAAAAATAAGGATGAGACAGAATACTAAAAGATACGGAATAAATTTTATCAATGTGGGAAAAGAAAAGGAGGACCCAAAATAAAAAACAGGATCTGTAGAATGGGTAATTACAGATAGAAATGAATTGTACAAATGTATACATGTATATGAAATATGTATTATATATTATAACGTATGACAAAAAGGAATGTCAGGACGATCGCACCATGTCCAATGTTTTAATAATTTATTCAATAAAATATGTTAAAAAAAAGAATAGGAAGAATATTCTTTATTTGAGCATCTGTTTGAGGAATTGATTTTGGTGTCCATTTTGACAGTTCCTTTTTTTGTCCATTCTTCCTGCAGATGCTGACCTCAGCATTGAACAAACTGCTTGGGGGGACAGTGGTGTTTATTACTGCACTGTGACCTCTTCTCAAGACTTGCAAGGCAACAATGAAGCCTACGCTGAACTCATTGTATTGGGTAAGTGAGGAGACTTGCATTATTTGCATGCAAATAATGGGAAGGAGAACAGGATGTCTTAATTGCATTAGTTCCCCCAAAGGTAGGAAGCCACCTGGGTGGCAAACAGGATCTCACTCACAAAACTGGACATATCACCTCCCATCCATTAAAAGGGTGAAATTTGGTTTCGAATTTGCCCGTTAGAAGGAATGAGTTCTTGGCATGCAGTTCCTATTACTGAAAAAAGAAAAGTATCCTTATTGCTCACACAGAAATGCACACAGCCTTGTGTTAAATTTATATTTATCTACAAAGAAATAAAGGGAGGCTAGTATAGATCTATTTCAAGCTATTTAGCTCTCATCAGCTAGCCATACCCTTCTGGGATTAGAACCCCGGGCTGCTAGCATATTAGGTAGATGTATTAACCTCATATCCCAGAAGGGTATGGCTAGCTGATGTGAGCTAAATAGCTTGAAATAGATCTGTACTAGCCTCCTTTTATTTCTTTGTAGATAAATATAAATTCAACAGAAAAATAGTTTGCCGCCTGCGGAGGCTCCTGGATTGGGGCTGAAAGGCAGAAGCAGAAGAAATATGCTCTATCCCATAATTGGGTAGACCAGGTTGCCCTGATAGACCAGTCTCACCAGAAAAAACATGCACGCAGCCTTGGTTCACACGTGCACCAAAGCATAGCGTGGTTGGCTTTGTTTGATTTTACATAGTATATTGAGCCATTGTAGCTTATAAATCATGGTTTAAGGCTGTACACGTTGTAAGGACCAATATTTGGCTCAGCAAAGCATGGCTGATGACCATTGTAGTGTGAAACACATATATAACCACGTCAAGGAGAAAGCTGCCTACAATTTTTCTCCTACCTGACCTATTTTTTTATATACAGGTTTGGGCTTTCCTTGTTTTTAAGTTGGAGGGAAATTTCAGGATTAACCCTCTTCCCACCCCCAATCGTTTGTGTTCTAAACTGAAGCACTCCAATCTACTCTACTCTTTATTTTTCCCCTGTATCTGTATAGGTCCAGCCTGAGAGTTAGAATGCATGTGTTTCATGGCTGGGACTTCAGCATTGTTCTGCTTCCTTTACTGTGTCCTGCACTGCCTGCTTAATTTCCAGCTATGTCAGCCCCAGTGCCTTGCTACAACAGCCCAAGCTGCTACTTCTCTCTCTGTCGCCATCCTTTTCGTACCCAGGTGTGCCTGAGCACATGCATTACTAGGTATGGGCAAATGCCCTTGGCAGGGACATTTCTGAATTCTTCTGTGGTCATTTAAACAAATGCCAGTATGCTAGACAAAGCAGCAAACTCTGAAACAGGTTAAGATTTCATTTATTTTCAGAAAGATTATTTCTTTATATGGTCTGCCTATGAAACGACAACCCCGTTGCAATAGAGTCATGATGGCAAACCTATGGCACACTACGCCAGTTGATCTTCTGGTTTCTGATGCGCTGGACAGCTGGTCTTTGCAGGTGCCGGAGCGCCTAAAAACAGCCCAAAAAACAAGCTGTTTTGGGGGCCATTTTCAAGCCTTTTTTAGGCAGTTTCCCAGGCCTGAAAAACAGGAAAAAAAACAGGCTGGTTTTTTGGTCATTTTCAGGGTGTTTTCCAGGCTGTTTTCTGGGCATTTTGGGGGCATTTTCAGGCTGTTTGGGCCCAAAAATGGCCTGAAAACAACCTGAAAAACAGCCAAAAACACCCCAAAAACGGCCAGAAAACATGCATGCATGCAACCGGCCAGCTGGTCTTCGGGTTTCTGTGCTCCAGCACATGCACACGCATGCTTCTGCGTTCTGGTTTGGGCACTCGGTGCTGAAAAAGTTCATCCATCACTGCAATAGTGCAGCGCTTCTCAATCTTGGCAACTTTAACATGTGTGACAACGCTGGCTGGGGAATTCTGAGAGTTGAAGTCCACACATCTTAATGTTTGCCAAGTTTAAAAAACACGATAGTAGAGGAAGCATTTTTTAGTGGGGAAATGGGAAGTGGTGGAAAGTATTATTCCATTTCTCCTTTCCGTGAGGAGTGTCAATTGGCCTGCTTTATAACCTTGATCCTGGCTATGAGCCAGTGTGTTGTTGGCTGTTTTTACAAATTGTGCTCTTCAGCTAGTTTGTCAATAAGCAAATCTGCATACATTTTGCTTGGGTTTTTTTATGACTATCATTACAAACAGGGAAGAGCTTCCAAATCTTGAACGTTCCTTGCTAGAGATGCTGTTCAAGGAACAAAAATAGAGATTTTCTGAACTTGAATATTATGCTCTGCTTCAGAACTGGACAACTTTCCCCAAGAAAATTTCAGATGCAGCTGTCTGCAAATGCCAACCAACATGGCAATGGTCTTATCATCCAGATATTGCAGGACAACATTGTTCAGTTTTGGCAACTTTAAGCATGCTGTCAGGGGGATTCTGTGAGTCGAAGTCCACACAATTTAAAGTTGCCAAGGTTGAGAAACACTGCTCTAAAAGTCTCCTTGTTATTTATATTTTTAAAAAATCAATATAAATTGTCTTCAGCCTCTTCTTTCAACGTCTTTTCTTAAAGTTATGCTCTAAACAGGGCACTGACAAATCACTTCTATCTTTTAATTTATCTTGTGCGTTATGTTTGAATCTCTTGGGTACATTATATAGAGCTGAAGCAGTAATTCTAGAATATATTTTAAAGTTCAATATATTATCATAATAGGTTACCCAAATGAATAAGACCCTCTGCTCACAGATGATACAAATAACATCTGGTAGAAGAAAGCTAGAAGCAGGACTGGACAAATGGAGTATCTATAATTTCTCACCATGTTAACTGTAGGAAATCTCCATGCTTAAGAACTGCATATACTTTGCATTGAAGATAAAAAACAAGGGAAAGCTATTGAGTTTCATACCTTTCCAATATGCTTCTCTGAAACAACTGGCTGACTACTATGGGTTGTTGGATGCTGGGCTTATTGGTGTGACCAGGGTGGATTTAATTTAAATCAACTCGATTTAAATCATAATTTTTAAAGAGCAACTGTTGTCTCTTGTCCCACAGCAGCTTCTCCTCTGACCTGCTGTTGACTCACCGACAGTCCCATTCCCTTTAATGGGACCGCTGGTGACACATCAGAGTCAGGGACACAGCAGGCAGCAGGTGAGTGGATGCCCTCCAACAGACGCTGACAGGATGGCTCTGAAATGACAGGAGCTCTTTAAACGTAAGGACTCATTCTTGCCGGTAGCTAGAATCTTTAATATTATTATTTTCAAAAAAAGAAAAGAAAGGTTTCCTATTTAGCTTGCAGAGTTTGGATTTATTGAATTGAGTTTATCAAAAAATGTAAATAGTACAGAATATACACGCTACCTAAGTAAGCTCCATTTCATGTTGAATAAACTAAAATATTAATATATCTTAAATAGAAAACTATCTTTAGATAGGGTTTTTTTGTACTCCAAAAGCATTTTATTAAAATAAATTTGATAAAAATAAAATCCAATTTAATTTTTAAAAATCTATCTAAAAAAGATACCGATTTTTATCCATCCTGGGTGTGATCCTACATAACGTCTGAAATCCTGCCTGGTGCTTGTGACCTGATTTTCTCCCCACACATTTGTAAAGTTGTCATCAACACGCTCCCTGGAGAATTGTGTGTGAGAGTTCCTCCCACTAGAAGGAGCAGACCAAGTAGAAGCTTGTGCGCCCAGGGTGGCCTTGATGCACAGCATTATGGTTTTGAGGTTGGCCTTTGTGCTAACAACAGTGAGAGGGCCCGTTTCCCTTGACTGTCATTTCCTGTTTCTAGTTCTCTCAAGCTCCCTGCTGAGGGCTGCGATGGATGGTATATCTGGTAGTGCCAGGATGAATTGTTTTAAAAAAAAATGTATGGCTTTATTTGGGAAGGGAAATCTTTCAATACTGCTCAGTAAGGGTGTGTGTGTGCGTGCGCACTTTTGTTTTCCTGACTTAAAGGTACTTGGCAAATGTTCTACATAAGCACCTGGCTTGACACCTTTGAAGCTTTCCTCATATCTACAAGATGAAAGCCAGTTTAAATGCTCATCAATTCCCTGCTGAAAGAATTATGCCTTGCTTGGGTGGAGATAATCCATCGGGGCAGGAAGAGTATGTTTTCTCCATGCTCTTCCCTGGGGCCAGTTTGTTTGAAAGGTTTGAAACCAATATTAAAAAAGAACAGAAAACTTGTCTTGGGTGTAATCATTGCGGAGCAGGCAAATTGACTGGTTAAATAATTGAGAGAGGGCTGCATTGTGCAGCAGAGGTGGCCAGAAGGTTGATAGATTACTGAGAATATTCCAAGTGTTTTTGTATTAGCTTGGTGTGAACTCTTCACTCTTGGTGTGGAACAGCAGTGATACAGTTTTTCTTTATTTTCTTTAAGGAAAGTTGTGGGGAAATAGAGGAGAACCCATGCGTGAAGGGATGTGTGTGCAAATTGTAGATCGATGACTAATTCATGGACTGACCATGAGTCAGATGTGCAAGTTCAACTGTTTGGCCTTGGGCTTTTTCAGCCTCTCTTTTACAACTAATTTCCACGCAGGATTCCAGTGAAGCATCAGAGTGGTTGTGCTGGCCTAGAGATGGTGCTCTCACCTCACAATCAGGAGGCTGTGAGTTCGATCCTAGGGAGAGGCAGATATTTTTCTCTCTGGGCATGTTGAGAATATGTCTGCTGAAAAAACAAAAAAACTCCACATTGAGGACAGGAAGAGCATCCGGCCAGTAAACACTCAGTTCCATCCAGTTGCCCAGACTTCACCCCGCAAGGGATTATGGGATCGTTAAAAGAGGAGGAGGATTCCAGTGAAGCATCAAATCAATCTAATGGTATCCGTGCCACGTAAGAGCAGTTGCTTGTAAAGGATACAGGTGGTCCTTTGTTAACAATGGTAATTGGGACTGAGGACTCCGTTGCTAAGCAACAGAGTCATACAGTGTGATTCACACGACCGCACAAACTTACGACTGGCAGTTCCAGTTGCCCATCTTAGGTGACTCCCAACGAGATTGCAGCATCTGATGGTCATGTTGAGTACATTGATGAACTTCTGTGAACTTCCCCGTTGACTTTGGTTGTCAGAAGCCAGCAATGAAAGTTGCAAACGGAGATCATGAGACTGCAGGATGCTGTGATGTCACAGTGGCGAGCTGGCCCCTAAGCACCTGAATCGCGATCACATGACCGCAGGGACGTGCGGTTAAGCAATGGGTCAAGCATCCTTGTTAGCTACTCCTACTGTCAACGCCTTACTAACTAATCCTGTCCAACTCTTTATAAAAGGTCCCGGCAGCTTTTCCTGTATGGGATGGAATTTAGTTGATGTCTTCTTCCATGAAGCCCATCCCTCCAGTCTACCTCTGGCTCAGAAAGTCTTACTTCTGTGTCAGCCAGATACCTTCGTAACTTTTTCCTGTTTTGTTTTGTTTTGTTCTGTAGGCAAGTCCTCCGGTGTCTCAGAGCTTTTGCCAGGCTTTCAGATAGGGCATATGGAAGGTACTGCCTTTTTCTTCCATGATTGCTTTCTAAGGGGTTGGGAAAGGGTTGACTTCACTCCCTATTGGTTTTTTTTTTTTAATTTTTTCCCCTGTCCTTGGATTTCTCAAAGTTTAGAAGTAGAAGCGCTTGGAATGCAAAGGACTCTGAAATGCTTGCCTGTCTGTCTGTCTGTCTGTCTGTCTCTTTCTTTTACTGTGTTGACCTTGTTGCAATTTTTCTGTTCCCTTTGTACTTTGTAAAAATGTGCCCCTTGGCACCATTGCAAAAATGTGGGCTTTAGACCAAAGGGATATTGTATTGTGAAGGTTTTGGCCAAGCTACAAATGCAATCCACAGTCTGCTTCATACCTCTCACTTTCTGTGATGTTGAGCATGCAAGCTAGGATGCTGTACGGCAGTGATGGTGAACCTTTGTGTTGGGGTGTGCCGAAAGGGCGCATGCGCCGGCACCCACAATGCAATGCGCCCCGCCCTTCCTGCACGTGCGTGTGCAACATCCCCCCCCCTTACGTGCACTGCGCATCTGCACGCCTCCCAGCTGATTTTCGGCCTGTTTGAAGGCATTCCCCCCCCCCCCCCAGGCTCGAGGAAAGCTTCTGCAGCCCCAAGAAGCCGAAAAATGGTCCTTCCGGAAATACCGGAAGTGCCCATATTCAGCCTACAGAGAGCCTCTGGAGCCCGGGGGAGGCTGTTTTCGCCCTCCTGGCGACTCAAGGGAAGCCTCTGTAGCTTCGGGAGGCTGAAAAACGGGCCCGTTTTGGCACTTCTGGTATTTCCGGAAGGCCTGTTTTTCGGCCTCCTGAGGCTGCAGAGGTTTCCTTCAAGCCTCTGGGAGGGCGGAAAGGGCCTCAAAATCAGCTAGGAGGCGCGTGCATGTGCAGTGCTGGGGCTTGCGTGCTTGCACAAATAGCTCTGCGTGCTACAGGTTCGCCATCACGGTTCTATGGCCCCCTTTGAAATATCTTTCTGCTTAGTGTAAGTTGAGGCCAGGATTCTCCCTTGTTGAATTTGATAGGCCCTGCTTGAAGAAATGTTCTTTCAGATTCTCCCAGAGGTATTTGGAAGGTGGAATTTTCCACAAGTATAAATGATCACTATAATGAAGTCCACATGATCTACAAATAATAAGGGAGAGAAGGGAAATGCTCAGAGTGAGTGTTATCCATCGCAGGGGATTATGTCCAAGTGAAACAAAATCAGTACGGGTAGTCCTTGACTTACAACAGTTCGCTCAGGGACCATTTCGAAGTTACAACAGCGCTGAAAAAAGGGACTTGTGTGTGTGTGACCATTTTTCACGCTTGATTCACGTGAATTCCCTTCGGCGACCTTCTGATAAGCAAAGTCAGGTGGGGAAGCCAGATTCACTTAACAACCGGGTTACTCACTGATCCGCTGCAGGGATTCACTTAACGGAAACAAGAAAGGTCGTAAAATGGGCGGGATTTACTTAACAAATGTCTCAGTAACAGACATTTTGGACCCAATTGTGGTCGTAAGTTGAGGACTGCCTGTATAAAGAGGAATAGAGAAATTGCACCTGAAATGGTGTGGCCAACTGAATAGGTCAGTCTATTCCAGAAGTCTGCCCATCCTTTGCTAAACGAGGACTCTATCTTAAAGCCTATGGGGATTCCCTTATTTGGAGTTTTGCTCCACTGGCCAGACTCAAATGAGGGGATTTTTTTTGAACTCTTATCTATGTTTTTGGGAGCCCTCCACTGCAGCCTTCTGGAACAAGGCACACAGTGCAAATAATTAAAACCGAATCTCCTTTTGATACCAAACAGAGTACTGTTAGTGTTCTGATCTAGGCTTCCCAAGATCATGAAGCAGATTCCTTGTCCCGATAAAACCTCTTTTATTTAGGTTAAAGGGAATTCCTCTCCAAGAAAGTCCCAGCAAACAGCCTTTCATGAAGTTTCACCACTACAGACCTTTTATCAGGCTTGGAGAGTTACCAGGCCGATATCTTCCAAACGCCGCACTGTAGCAGCAATTACTTGGCAAGAAGTCAGGAATGTATCTTCACCCTAATGAATTGAACTAATCGTCTCCTGCAAACACCACTCTCCTTTCGTTCCTTTTTATTCCCTCTGGGAGGGGACATTCACCATCCACCTGAGCCTTTACTCCCGGGTCGACCCTTGTTCCTTAGCTGTTCTTTTCTCCTGGCAGCTCTGTGCATGTGCACACTGGGAACAGGCTCCAGCTGTTCTTCTGCCTCACTGATCTCTGACTCCAAAGGCAGCTGGTAACTGTCAGACAGCCCTGGCTCCCATCTCTGCCTCTGACACAGAGCACTTATCAGAGCCTTCCCCAAACTCCAGGATTGGCCCAGGTTCCTCCCCAATTCTGCTGATGGGCCACAACAGCTGGGATTGTTTCCTCCCATCTTTATAGACTCTTGGTAGAAGTTAACAAACATACAATAGCTGACTCTCTGGATACAATGGGATTCATTGGTTGTATCTCTAAGGGCTGCTTCCCATGGTTTCTTCCTAGATTGGGTCTTTGTGGTCTTGGTTGTGCTGGCCTTCTTTCTGGTCTTCCTGCTCCTTGGAATCTGTTGGTGCCAGTGCTGCCCCCATACCTGTTGCTGCTACCTGCGATGTCCTTGTTGTCCAGAGAAGTGTTGCTGCCCCGAAGCACGTAAGTTCCTTTTTTACAGATCCGGTTTCAACTTTCCATGGAAGTAGTTTAAACAGATCTTCTCAAAACATCTGTAGTTGTTTTGGGTCTCAAGGAACAGGTTCTTCTTCCTCTTGTAAGTAGAAGAAACATGAAATACGTTATTCGTATTGATTCAAGCAAAATGTCCGGGTCTCGAGGAACAGGTTCTTCTTCTTCTTGTAAGTAGAAGAAATATGAAGAAATTTAAAACATATGAAGAACAGTTGCAGGAACTAGAGAAGGCCAGTCTAGAGAAAAGGAGGACTAGGGGTGACATGATAGCAGTATTCCAGTATTGGAGCGGCTGCCACAAAGAAGAGGGGGTCAACTTCTGTTCCAAAGCACCAGAAGGCAGGACAAGAAACAACGGATGGAAACTAATCAAGGAAAGAAGCAACCTTTGGAATTAAAGAGAAACTTCTTAACAGGGAGGAGAATTAACTAGGGGAACAGCTTGCCACCAGAAGTTGTAGGAGCTCCATCACTGGAGGTTTTAAAGAAGAAACTAGACAGTCACTTGCCTGAGATGGTATAGAATCTCCTGGTTGAGCAAGGGGTTGGACTAGAAGACCTCCAAGGTCCCTTCCAGCTCTATTCTGATTGATTGATTGAAATAAATATGCTATTCGTATTGATTCGAGCAAAAATATTCACCACGTTCCACAGTCTGGTGACTTCCAGCTGTGTTGGGTTGGGAGTGCTGTAATCCCTTGCTGGCTGCTGGAGATTTGGAAGTTAGTCTAGCACATTGAGAGGGGGCACGGGTAAGGGGGAAATGCTTAGCTGGGCATAGCTGGAGAGGGGTGGGTGTACTGAGGCCATCCTGCTCAGAACTACAGCAATAAACTGAAGTTCAGACTGGCTATCTGGATTTCTAAACGGGGTGTATTCAGGGTGTGTCTAAAGTTACACTGTTTTGTTTGTGGTGTCTTAATTTACAGTCAAACTTAAAAGGGCTCCCTAAGAACATTTAAGTCAAGGGAGTCCTTGTTTTATGACCGCAATTAGGACTCTGGAATTCTGGTCGCTAAGTGATAATGTGATGGTTAAGCAAGCCATCATATGACCAGACCCGATTTTAGGGCCATATATAGATTGCAGATTGCGGCGATTATTATAAGTGTGATCTGGTTGCCAAGGGCCCAAATCGCCATTAGGACTGTGAGGGTGGAGCGATGGTTGTAACTGAAGATGGTTGGCAAGGCATCTTTTTTTCAATGCTGTCACAACTTCGAACCGTTGTTGCACTAGTGGTTGTAAGTCGAGGCCTACAGATGAGCAATATTCTGTGATCCTTTACTTGCATCCTTTACCACCACGACCCCTCTCCTCCCCCCAACCCAAGATCATTAAATTGAAAAAGAAGCATTATTATTCATCCTAGAAGACCGCAAAGAAATCGAAATTGATCCAGGGATCACCTTCTCAAGGTTAATGGCTGTAAGTGTGGGTTGTAATCCCTGCCAAATATCCCGCAGAGCCGTACCGCTTTGCCACAGGCAATGTGTCTTAAAAAGCAAACATTGGACCTTTATTTGGGAAATCTTTTGTCTTTCCAGTGTATGTAGCAGGGAAAGCTGCAACATCTGGGGTCCCCAGTGTTTATGCACCCAGCATTTATGCCTCCAGCAATCCAATGAAACCACCTCCCCCAGCCACCATGATCCCTATGGGCCCAATGTCTCCAATGTACAATGGTTATGGAATGGATTATGATCGAGCCAGCTCAGGTAAGTGGCTTGTCTTGAATAAATTTATGTAGCCCCACAGCTAGTTCCCAGGTAAGGAGAATTAACAGCCTGAAAGATCTTGTGTTATTCAGAGGTTTACCCTTTTGAGTTATCTCCTAGGTTGCATTTTGGATTGTCCCCAATCTAATTGGATGCCTTTTCTGGGTGTCCCTAATTTGAGATCTCTTTGATAATTGGAATCAGTGGAGAAAAACTGGGGGAAGGGAAGAATTCTCTCTCTCTCCTTGGAAATCTTCAACCAGCAGATTTTGGTTGTGTTCTGGTTCTCTTGCACTAAGCAGAAGGTTAGACCAACTAGCCTCTTTATTTTATGGCTTGTCCTGTAATGTGCTTAGTGAAAACATAGCTCACAATGTTGTATCGCAGGCTGCTGCTAGGATTCAGAAGTACAGTCACGGGGCAGTTTGTCCTGCCTACTACCGATTGTATGTGTCACATGTGTGACAACGGTGGCGTAGTGGTTAGAGTACAGTACTGCAGGCTACTTCTGTTGACTGCCAGCTGCCTGCAATTTGCCAGTTCAAATCTCACCAGGCTCAAGGTTGACTCAGCCTTCCATCCTTTCGAGGTTGGTAAAATGAGGACCCAGATTGTCAGGGGCAATAGGCTGACTCTGTAAACCACTTAGAGAGGGCTGTAAAAGCACTGTGAAGTGGTATATAAGTCTAATTGCTATTGCTATCCCTTTTATGGAAACTTTTTGCTGTCTTTTGATTGCATTACAGTTGGTGGAAACAGCTCCCAAGTGCCTCTCCTGAGGGATACAGAAAGTGTGGCAAATGCTGGTAAGAAACATGGAATGGAGTACCGAGTTTGCTTAGATATTGTGCTTCTGTCTGATCAGGCATGCTTGGTGGTGGGAAAACTGCTCACAACTGATGATTCAACATTTTGTTCCTCAGAGGAATTATAATTATCACATTGCTTCACTTGGCTGATCCAGCTGTTTTGCAGCTGAAGGTGATGCTAATTCTTCTTTCTACTATATAGAATACAAAACACTGTTGTAGTGCTTGGGTATGGAGTGCCACTAGCTTTGCAGCTGAATTTTTAGATCTACCTTTCCTGCATAGGGAAAAAAAAATTCCCCACTTTTCTCTAACTCAGAGGTCTCCAAACTTGACAACTTTAAGACTTCTGGACTTCAACTCCCAGAACTCTCCAGCCAGAATTCTGGGAATTGAAGTCCACAAGTTTTGAAAGTTGCCAAGTTTGGAGACTCTTGCTCTAACTGGTGCCAGGCAGCTATGTTAGGATTTCCGCTTGCTGAATTTCCACCCAGTATGACCAAGGTGGAAGTCCAGTACATCTAAGCTTCCTAAAATTGAACCAAACTCATTTTAAACAAAACCCTCCCAAACACTTGTCAGAAGAACTATCTTTTGAAGAGATGCAACCTGAGACCGGCCCTTGCGCTGAAAAGATTAAACTTTTCAAACGTTGGGTCTTCGAGGTAAATTCTCAGTCCAGCAGGAAAATCTTTCCTTTTAACAGGAACATGTACACGCTCTTCGTCTGTAGCGTTACAACCTTGAGCTTTCTCATTGAACTCTAAATTTGCTACGGAAGCAAGGGGTAACTAAATCTCCTGACCCAGCCACCCCCTCTTCCCCGTGTGCTTCATGCCACCCATTGCACCTGCTGCAACCAGCAGCACTTTGGGGCAAAGCACAAAAAGGGGGATTACAATTGGCAGAGAAAGTCTTCTTTCAATTTCAAGTTCAAAGGCGGCAGCGGTGGGTGAACCACGCGATTGCCAACCGTCCCCCCAAGGCATATGGCTCCTTAAAAATTAAAATGAAAAATGACCGCCTTATGTCCTTAAATCTGCTCCTGATCTCTCTTCCCCAGCTGTACGCAGCGGCTATCGCATCCAAGCCAACCAGCAGGATGACTCCATGCGGGTGCTCTACTACATGGAGAAGGAGCTGGCCAACTTTGACCCTACTCGCCCCGGGCAGCCCAATGGGAGGCTTGAGAAAGGTACTTTGCTGGGGAGTCCTTCTGCGTAGGAACAAGAGTGTGCCCAATCGATCTTCCGCTGAATTGTCACAGTCGCGTGCCTTTTAGTGTCGGGAGGAGAACGGATAATTAATTCTCCGTCTTGTTTTTCCAGCCTCCGTGATGAGTGAGCTCAGCTCTCTCCATGAAGACGACCGGCGTTACGAGCTGCGGCAAGGCATGGGGAGGCTGCGTGGCCAGGCCATGTCTCCCATCAGTGACCTGGAGGAGGAGAGCGTACGGAGCAGCGAGAACCGGCGCTTGCTGCCCCCCGCCACTGGGCGTGACCGTTACGAGGACTCCCCACCACGGAGCTATGGCCGACGCCCGCGTTCCCGCTCGGTGGATGCTCTAGATGACTATGAACGGGACTCCTACCCTTCCCAACACAGAGGTCGGGGCCAGCACGGCTCAGACAACGAATGCCATCACCGCGATTATTCCCCTGACTCCCGTTACGACTCTGAGCGCTACGGTAGACGCCGAAGTCGAAGTAGGGATGACTTACGGGATCTGGAGCGAACCCATTATGATAACCGGCTCCTGGAGGAAGCACTGCGGAAGAAGCAACGGGCAGGTAGCCGTGAAGACCTGGATTATGGAAGTGCCTCCAATGGGAGATCCGGCCACAGGAAACACCGGGATGAAGATAGCAATGGCTTTCCTCCTCCACCACCACCTCCATACTCAGAGACCGAATCTGTGTCTTCCCGCAGCAAGGATGACCGCAAACTGCGAAGGGTGAGGTTGAAAAATGGGGAGAAGGACACACAATTGTAATGCTTTATAGAGATGTCCTGGATAAGGCGAAATTAGATACAGATGCAGATTAACAAAATTGGAAGGGACTTTGTAGGTCATCTAGTTCTAGTCCAACCCCTTCCCAAGCTGGAGACCCCACACCATATCTGACAGATGGCAGTCCAGTCTCTTCTGGAAAGCCTCCAGTGATGGAAGTTCCCAGTCAGAAAATGTCTCCTTATTTCCAGGTTGAATCTCTTCTTGTTCAATTTCCATCCATTATTCCTTGTCTGGCTTTCAGGTGCTTTGGAAAATAGCCTGATCCCTTCCTCTCTGTGACAGCCCCTCAAATACTGGAAAACTGCTATCATGTCTCCCCTGGTCCTTCTCTTCACTAGACTAGCCATGCCCAGTTCCTTTAACCGTTCTTCATATGCCTTAGTCTCCAGTCCCCTAATCATCCTGGTTGCTCTTCTCTGCACTTTTCTAGAGTCACAACATCTTTTTTATAGTGTGGTGACCAAAATTGGATGCAGTACTCTAGGTGTGGTCTTACTAAGGCTATTATTATTATTGTTATTATTATTAGTTATTAGGCGAATAGTTGTTCCTTTGAGCAAAATATTCACATTATTGTTAAATGTGTCTGAATGGTTTGTGCATTATCTTCCGTTGTCATGTATTTGGTTGTATTTACACCACTTAAATGCAGTGTAAACATGCCCAGTCATGCCTTATTGAATAAATCAGGACCAGACAAACACCACAGACCAAATGATTTTCCGCATGGGATAAATCAAGCAGATTTCCTAGGATTAACCCCACCCCTTAAGATCGAATTAGCAATCACTGTTATAGCAAACGGTTCCACCCTTCCCAATATTGGATTTATCTATATCGTTTTTTGTCTTAGTGAGCTCCTGATCCAAGATACCAATGTTTGTACCTGGGAGCCTGTCTGCAAAATGTGTGCTTTGTGTGTGCGTAGCCAGCGTGATATTTATTTTCAATCTAGTGTTGCTAATCTTAAACGATTCTGAAGATACCGAAAGAGATTTTATGCTATGATTAACCTTGATTTTTCTCTTTCCTCTACAGAATCATGCTGTCAGCAGAGAAAGCTTGGTGGTTTAATTCTTTCCACTCTTTCTGGAATACGAGAGACTCTGTGTCTTGAATGGCTATAGGAACACTCTCCATGTGTCAGCATCTGTTTTATTCAGGAGAATAAAAGAGAAATGAGACAGCATTTATGTTGGATCTAAGCAGCCATCAAAAGAACAGGCTTACAGCACCCGGTCACTTCCACTTCTCAATGTCTTAGCTCATCTTTGTCAGAAGCAGGCTAGGATCCTTCAAGATTCCTTAAGATTCTTAGTATTATAGACATTGTAAAATACATTTTGGGCACCCCTTTTGAATTTCAGAACTATTTCTGAATGTGCTATTCTGGAAAGAGGATCATTTCAGATGTGATCCGTGGATACTGTTCAGACAGAAAGAAATTGTTTATTTCATTGAACACCACGTGGACACCTAACTTGCCTTTTATTCTCTCTCTCCCCCCCCCCCCCTGTAATTTTGAAGAGGATTCCAAAGAAGATGCATTTATATATATTACCTTTTTTATTCTGATTTTAAAGGAGTTCTTTAAACATATTTGATACTTAAATAATGTGACTGTGTGTATAATTTTAGGGGTTTTTAGAATCTGAGTATGAAACTACTGATGCTGTAAATATTTACAGTGATAAGCGACCAAGGTTCTTTTTACAATTTCTGTATTTTTTTAAAAAAAATGAGATTGCATTTTTATAGGAATGAAAATAAAAATGAACAGAGCACATGTATCGGCTAGGTTCAGAATTTTCAAAGCGGACAAACTCCTCTTGATACCAGTTTTAGTCCAGTCTTCCCAGCCCTTATATCTTCCAGATGTGTGAGGTCTCATATTGGACATCTAAATGTACATTCTGAAAGTTACCCACTATATTGGAGGATGTGAGAAAATGTGAATGATTCATTTTGCTGTTTTCACTTCAATAAATAACAGATTCTTGCAGTTGCTGATTATTTTGAAAACATATGCCTTGCTGGATGACTTACATTCATCTTTTCCTGGAACTTGTCGTTAAGTCCTCTGTTGCAGTTTTACAGAGAGAAAAATAAATAGATGGATGATACGTTAGAACTCTCCAGCAGGAGGCAATAATTCTTGTGCAGAATTATAACATAATGGGACATTCCAGGAGTTGCTGGCACAGAATATGTTTATTTTCACCAGCCAGGTCAGCTACCTTTTTACATTATCTTGCTGAATGGCCATAAAACAAGATAGACTATCCTCACTCTTCAATGCTTTCACAATGTAGGGATATGTTTTCTGAATAAAAAGCGAGATTTTTCAATGGTGCCCTGGGTATTATTTGTAGCATAAGCAGATGTTCTCAAGGATACGTGTACAACCACTCGTAGCATTTTAATACCGGTAGGGGTGAAACGACATGCAACAAAGATGCACTGAGCAATAGAAAATGGTCTCCCGTTGATGGAGTTCAATAACCAGTCATTTTGCAGGGTGCCAAGATGTCCGACTGCCTGAGCAGCGTTTATTGCTTTTATACAGTTTTTACAAGCAGGAGAAGGTAATATAGAAACAGCATTTGGATTGGTGAATCCCCTCACCAATCTTTTTGAATATACAAGTAAGGAAGTGGTGATGTTAGCCAGATGAGATCAGGGGTGGGATCCAACAGGGTTAACTACCGGTTTGATGATTTACGAGGTTCGGTGATTTATGATGCGTGCACGTCTGTAAATAGTCATCAGCACACTGCGTGCAGAGAAACAGCCTTTGAAACAGCCTTTTTTTCCTGCTTTTTAAACTGCAGCTGTGCCTCGCACGGCAGCTGAAGTTGAAAAAGCAGGAAATAAAGGTCAGGTAAGAGCCCAGGAGGGCGTGTGGGCAAAAACTGTGGCAAACAAAGACCAGTCATTGCAGGGTCCAAAGATGTCTGACCACATACGTGGTGTTTATTATTTTTATACTATTTTTACAAGCAAAAAAGAGTAACATAGATACAGTATTTGGATTGGAGAATACATGCCGCATGGGTGAAAGCTTCCATCCACATTGGTACAACCTCCCAACCAATGCTTAAGCCTAATGGTGATGTTAGTAAATGAGATCACCTATATGTGTGAAAAGTTAGGGACTTTCCAACCTAACAGAGGATGAGATCATGCAGTAACAAAAGAGGCCCCTTAGCCAAATGCGCAGTCTGCTGCTAGCATCTAGTGCCATCCAGAGGATCTCAGTGGTTACCACAAAAAACATCAGCAGACATAGAACCAGTTCTATGTCTGCTGCTCTTCAGAGCTACTGGTTCTACAGAGGTGGACAGAACTGGTAGAAACCCACCCCTGGGTGAAATCATGTACCAGCTAGGGACAGTTCTGCTGAGTGAGATCATGTAGGTATTTGAGGCCCATGTAGGTATTGAGGCATGGTAGTGTGCTGCTTGCGCCCTCTACAGGACCTCTATCTCTACTACATCCTGTGTTTAATTCTTGGCAAGCAATAATGTCTCAAGGTGCAAACTTCCAGCCGCCACTTAACTGCCTGATGAATTAGGGCAGGTCCTTCCTAAGTTTCTTTCCCTGTCCAATAAGCCATTGGGAACTCTTGTCTCTTCCCCCAGGTCATTAAATATATTCCATTAAAGCACGGGGTGTCAAATTGGCAGTGTCACGTTGCCATCATGTGATGTTTTGCGATGTTTTTCCTTTTGCGGAGTTGGGGTGGACGTGGCCTGTGGATGACGCATTGGCCCGCGGGCCACCATTTTGACACCCTTGCGAAATCACGGTAAAGCTTGAATGAAGCAATCCTGGTGAACACAGGAGCAAAATGCAGTTCTTTTATTTTTTTTTTAAAAAAAGTATTTTTAGGTATGGAATCCATAGATCAGGTGTGTCAAACTCGCGGTCCAAGGTGCATTACGCACTGATCACGTCCATGCCCGGTTTAGCAAAGGGGAAAAAAAGTCACACTACATCACGTGACAATGCCGTGATGACGTGAGTTTTGACACCCCTGCCATAGATAGTGCAGCGATGTAGGATTTGGATTAAAAATGGGGAGCATGTGAGTTCCACTTCTCTTTCTGGCACGGAAACTGGTCGTGTTTTTGGGCCATCCTTCCAACCTATCTCACAGGGTGCTGTTTTGTAGGGGGAAATCAGCAAGGGACCGTTATCTACACTGCCTTGTACAAAAATGAGGATATAAATCTAACAACGTAGCTTCCTCCTTTTGTTTATTGTACTTACAATTCAGAGCTCACTAACCAATAAATTTAAATAAATGGGTCAATAAAAATAAAAAAAAGAGAACTTTCTAAATGGATAGCTGGAACCTGCAGCATCAGATGAGTCTCAGATCAGACTTCTTTATCCATTCTGCTTTTTTGGACTCTAAATATTCACCTTTTTCTGTAGATAATTCTTGTAAATCAAGAATTTGCTTTGTACCTTCCATCCAGTTTTGCTTTCTTTCTTGACCTACTTTCATTTTAGACTCCTGAACTATTTATTTTTATTTGCTCCAATTTATGCACTGCCATTCTGTTTTCTTTAATTGCCCTGGCCTAAGCTGCCTTTTCCCATATAATTTCTATCCAACCTTCTCCAACACTGCCAAACACAGGGAAAAAAACATCTGTTTGCCCTCCCCATGAAGCATATGACACTAATAATTCCTGAAGGCGTTGTCGTCATCACTGCTTCGTTCAGGAAGTCCTTTTGCACTTTGCAATACTCAGAATCATTTCATTGAGCCTGAAAATGATGTTTACAAAAAAGCCTGCCATTCTGAATCAAATGACTTCGCAAAACTGCTTGCTACTGTTTTGCCAAGATTTAAAATGGCAGTTTGCGGGATGAAGTCTGTTGAGCTGAGGGCATAAATAAATAGAAATCGTTTCATATGTTTGTTTTTAATGATTTGCAAAAATGGATTTTTCAATCAATGGATGTCAACTCACAAAATAGGGGCTTTGGGAAGAGAGACATTAACCTGTTTTGGTGACTAGATCTAATTATAAATTGAATTACTGCTTTCATTAATTCCCATTGGCCCAGGTAACCTAGAGAATCTTATTTGGATCTCCATCATCTCTGTGCCTCCGTGTCCTTGGTCGAGCAATTCATTCGTCGTTGCCGCCATTCCTCTTGCATGCTTCAATGGAGAGCAGGAGTTATTTTTAGCTGCATTTCACCATTGCCTGGGCCTCCAAACTGATCATCTGTGCAATTCTGTAGAGTCAAAACCCATCTTAAATTCTAGTCCAGTTGATCCTTTCCCTAGCTTCACTAGGATGTTTGTGATGAGGAGAATCAGAAAGACAGTACATGATTCCAAAAAATGGACCTCAGGAAAAAAGATGATTGTGGCAGATTGACATAGAATCGCTTCCTTGCGGGGAGATAATGATGGATATGAAGGCCTGATAGATGCTTCTAGTGATGCTACTGCCATCATCTTCATTTACTGAGTGAGAGAAGTAATGTGACTAAGACAAACACATCCTTCATTCCTAAATAGAAGATTGAAATGGAAAATCTAGATCAGCTGTAAAGGATTTTTTAAGGCTGCTAATCACTGTTCTCCCCACAAAATTAGGCTTTATAGTTTTAAGTTAATATCATTAAATGAATCCAACCACAAAGCAATTTTAAAACAGGAACATTGAGTTCAATAGGTTCGGCTAGGATATAGTTTATATGTACCTGAATTAAGACAATGCGAAACCCCAGCTGTTGTTTACAAATTCTATTGATAATTTGAATTTATTCCAGCAAAAAACAGTGGCTTTGCATAATGTTTGAACTCAGCCATTTTCTTAAGACATTGTGGTCCTCTTCAGGAGTTGATGACAAGAATGATCTAACCTGAATGCTTTTTGCTTTTTTCCTAGTCACGGAACATGAAATGGGATGGGAAGCTTGCTATAGATTGAGGTCTCCAAACTCTTCAGCTCTCTTCATGAAGTTTCGGATTGTTCATTGATCCCCCAAATATTTGTTATATGAAAATAAGTTAAGAAATACTACTTTAATAGTATTATGAATAATAAATTAGAAATGAAAAGACAGCTGCATTTTCACATTGTGGGTATATATAATACGTTAGATTCTTAGATATTTGGTTAGGATTTTGAATTAGATTTTTGTGAATCTGATTGTAGGGTATTCATATAATAATAGTAACACGAACAACTACCCCTAGTTAATGCTGTCTCACCATGAGCTTTCTCACTGTTAGCACAGATTGACTCCAATTAACCTGCCATCATTTATCAACCACGTATTGATTCCCAGCCACTACTCAATCCCTCAGATCAGGGGTGTCAAACTCACATTGTCCTGGTGGCGTCACATGATGTATCGAAACTTTTTCCACTTCGCTAAACTGGGCGAGGGCGAGGCCAGCATGTGATGCATCGGTCCCGCGAGCCGGGATTTTGACAGCCCTGCCTTAGGGTAGTCCTTGAGTAGTCCATATTGACCACTTTGATGAATCCTGGGCTAAATCTTCCATGTTGGATAGGTGTGCTCTAAGAATGATATTTTTTCAAGGGCATAGAGGAGAGCCACTGTTTTATCAGCATCCTTCTTCCCCTTGTTGCTTCTGTTTAAGTTATTAATAGCTCAATTGTGTTGGCTCATCTCAACATTAGCACCGAACCTGGCTTGCACTTGTGGTGCCCTCGCACCATGTGGCAAGGCTGAGATGCAGAAAAGCAACTTTACTCAGAGGGCAAAACCAGTCTGGAAGAGCTCTTGCTATGTTCGTCTGCTGAAACATTTACTCTTGTCACCACTCTGAATCTGTTTTTTTCTTTCCTGCTTTTTCCTGTCTCTGTTCAAAATGAAACTGACCATTTATAATAAATGTGTGATCTTGTGGAACTCAGCATTCATCTAATAAAGTGTAAAAACAAAAGCTGTAAAATTCAAGTTTGAAGAAATTGTAAGGGTTAACACAAGACACTGTTACTGCAATACTGAGAGAAAAGGGGGGGAAATGAATCATTAGTATGCAGTAGATGGTGTCTATTAAGTAATGATCTTAAGTCCATATTAGCTGAATGATTTTTAATAGGTTAATACAGGGACACAATGTACAAGCTTCCAGATTCTCAATAATTCTTTCTCACAAGGTGTGGCTCCGGAGTTTATGCACTGGAGACAAATTTCTTGTGTGTCCAATCACACAGCCAATAAAGGAATATTCCTATTCCCTACTGCAGGGGTCTTCAAACTTCACAGCTTTAAAACTTGTGGACCCCAGAATTCCTCTTCCAGTCATGTTAGCTCAGGAATTCTGGGAGTTGAAGTCCACAAGTCTTAAACTTGCCAAGTTTGAAGACCCTTGCCCTAACTGCTTTATTCTCACTCTTTAATGCTTTGATGTAGAATTTCTGAGAACATAAAAACTTGCACCCAAATAGGAATCTGGATGCCCCTCCCCAAAATCAATATCTGGTTGCTACTTGCAAGTAAGCAGTGCACTAGATTGTTGCTATTTATAAACACTTGGAAATTTCTAGGAACTGCTGAAAAGAAATAAAGATATATTTCAAGTTATTTATTCTGATGTTTATTTGAAAATTCCTTGTGTCTCTTAAACTGTTGTTGACCGGCACTGAGGAAATTGCAACAAATCTAGTCTCCAAATTAAACACCCCCAAACTTATTTCTTGCACAGCCCCCCCCACCAGATGCCCCCTTCCCCCCCTTTGCTGCTTAGCTGATCTGATTCCCACACAGGTATGCTGTGTAACACAAAACACCTGTTTTTTTCTCCAGCCTTTTTCCGATTCTGATCACCCCGCTAACACGGTTGGGCATAGACTATGGGAATTGTAGGTTTCCCCGCGTTTGGCAGGAGCCTCTTCGTAACCGAAAAGAATCTAACAACGCACAATGGCAAAAGGACAGGGGAAAGAAAAGAAAAAAAAAAAACTCCACAAGGCCCAGCATTCTCCTTCATCCGCGGCAGGTAACCAACAGTCGCATTGCGCATGCGCAACTGGGAGGCCAAAGCAGCCGTTAGGATGCTCCGGGTACCAGCGCTTGACAGAGCGGCCCAACGCACGCGCATTACGGCTCCTTGAGAGATTCCTCCCCCCACCCCACCCCGCTTGCTTGGAGACAGACGGAGGCGTGTCTTCCGAGATGTGGGGGAGAAGGGGCGGGGCCTTAGGTGTTGCCTAGCAGCTATATAAGCCACCTCTTGGCCGTTACTCTCCGTGTTCGACGCCGTCGAAGGTCTCGTTTCGGTTGGGGAGGCGGACAGGTGAGCGGGAGGGAAGGGGAGGTGAAGCGCCAGGGTGGCCGGCAGCCGTGAAGAGGCAGGGGGCTCCCCCCTCCATACCTTTGCTTTTCTAGGGGGCCACCTCCCATCACCCTGAGCATAGGGACCATGGTTCAAGCTAGTGGGGGGATGATGGGCACAGCAGAGGAATAATTGGAGGACACCCCCCCAAGCAAAATGAGGTGGGGGTTATATATAAATAGGGCTGAATTGTGCAGATGAAGAGGGGTTGGTGCTGGAGTGATTTGAACAAAGATGCTAGAAGGGGGGGGGGGGAAAGGAAATTAAAAGGCTAGGAATGGCTCCTAAAAAGGGGAGCAGAAGTAAATCGAATATATGCTGGCTTGTAGGAGATGGAGGAGGGTCCCTTAAAAAGCTGGTTAACCTTGGAAAGACATGCAAGGTTATCTGGGAGGGCATAGAGTTGGTGGGCTGAAGGAGGGATAGGGCAGAGGTGGTCTTACCTGGTGAGAAAAAGGTGATGGGTTTGTGGGACATTTCAAGAGATTTAGAGGAGTGATGTAGCTTCTTGGCACGCAACCAATACCTTGCTCTTAACAATGACTATGGGGAAAAATGGGAGTTGGTTTTTGCCGGAGCCCTCGGAGTGCAGGCTTTTGGGTGGTTTGACAGCCCCTTGGTAAAATCTGGAAGGGATTTCTAGATCTGGCACAGGGGAGAATGAGGGGATTGCTAGCGGCTGCAGGGGTGGACTGCTGGGCTGGTTGCTGCAAAACGGCAGGAAAAGGGAGGCCCTTCTCCTTGAGAAGACAGGATGCCTGCAATAGTCTTGGGAATTATGAGCAGCGGATGAAGCTTACAGCCTTTGTGAGATTCAGCAGGAAGGATTATCTGCTCTTCTTGCTAGAGAAGACATCCCGGAGTACAGGCAGATGGGAATGCAGAGTCATCTGCTTGTGCTCCCTGGTCTGTGCAATGGCTCCCTCTAAAAATGCAACTGCGTCAGAAACGCCAGGAGAATTGATAATCCTGATTAGATTTAGAAAGCTGCTCGATGGGGAGCTTCAGCCCTTGACCTTCACTTAGGAAAGGGGGCATTTTTTTCCGTTGGTTGCAGAAATCGAATGCAAAATTAATGTCTGTCTATATGCTGTATGATTTATTTTTCTTCTAGCTATTTTAAGCCTAGCTATTGGATTCCCTCACCCCATTCCCTGCTCCTCTTTGAGAGAAAAGGGTTGCTGAAGAATTCTTCATTTACCCTCTTCTCCAAATAAACCATACATATAAGAAATTAGCTCTGAATATACCCTGATATATCCACACAAGTAGAAGAAAAGGCACTGTGTGACTATATGCATGACATCTTCAGGCAGCTGGACTAATTCATTTAACACCTGCACGTCTTTTTGAAATTGAGAAAGTAAAAAAAAAAATCCACCTTGCTTCTAAATTCAGCTCTGATTGCACAGATCTGCCTTGTTGAGGTGACTTTCTCAGTGGCATAAAGGACTCACAAGGTTAGGATAACCTGCCTCCATTTGCCAGCAGGATCCTAGGTAGCAGTGCTGCATGTTTATTGTAAGAATGTGTTATATTGTAAATAAAACCAACCCCCCTTGCAAATAAAACAAGTGTGTTTCTTCATATGATGCATATTTTTGGGCTCAAATATTTTGCCTATATTTTTTTTTAAAAAGCCCTTAAAGCCTGGAGCGATGGTTCTAAATTTAAGCATATAGAACACTGTACTAAAATGTTGTTTTTTTAATTGTCACTAGTTGACTAAGCCAGAGTGGCCTGACTTTTGCGCAGTTGCTAAGTCACGGTGGGCAACCCATATTAAGCTTGATGGTATAGGAAAGGGCAGCTGGTGTTTGGCTAGCTTGTCTGCATTGGAGATTGCAGCAACAGCAGCTAGGTGGATTTGGGGGAGAGATGAAATGCCTGACCTTTCTCTGATAGGAAGATGCAAGTCTTCATTGCTGCGGTAAATGAATTATTTTGTCTAGGCCCCCAGAGGGAAGCTTGCAAGCTGGGCTCCTTGTCTCTTCTGTGGAAATCAGAAGCCAGCAATGGAGGGCTGGAGGCAAATACTGAGAGGAGAGCCAATTTTCTAATTGAAAATATATATTGCATTTGCTGTCAGCAGGATCAATGTGTAGTTACTAAGAAATTTCTACTTAAATTTCTGTGGTTACAATTGGGTTCTGACATTAAAAACATTATACCTAGCCTACATTGTATATAAGCCACCTCTTGGCCGTTACTGTCCGAGTGGAGGTCATTCTATGCCAGTAACTTCAAGGTCATAGCTGTTGCAACCAAGATAT
The DNA here is from genome assembly GCA_023653725.1 of Bungarus multicinctus. Classification (NCBI taxonomy): domain Eukaryota; kingdom Metazoa; phylum Chordata; class Lepidosauria; order Squamata; family Elapidae; genus Bungarus; species Bungarus multicinctus. Next base: position 9,471,670 of record CM042835.1, on the reverse strand, counting down.
GATAGTTGTTGTTTTTTTAATCCAGACTGCTTATGACGAGGCTCGTCCTGGACTGGTACCTCCTTAATATGTTTTTGGGTAAGCCTGGCACGCTGTTCCTGGCCACAGAGTAGCACTGCAGCAACAGAGAGCCTGCAATGAGATGAGAATGCATTCTTTTTTTTTATGATAGGTGAACGTTTCCATTGCATATATGAAAGGTTGGAGCATCACAAATAGTATAGTCAGTTTTACGTTGGTATGGAATAAATATTTCCTGGGCTAATCTTTTGTGGCTGTCATTAAATCCCAAGTCATTGCCAAATATGATTATACTAATAGATGCTAAATGTGCCAGCTTATATACACGTTAAATGAAATAGACAAGAAGATCCTAAAATTACAAGAAGGTAACTCATATTTTCAAATTTTTGATTTCTATAGCAACAGTTTTTATAGCTGAACTGCAAGCTGCTACTAGACTTCAGGAGAAAGGTTTCTCTCTCTTTTTGCTTTGCATTTAAGATATGTATTCCACTTTCTGTTTTGATAGTACAATGTTACACATAAACAATTACTAAACAAAAAGATTGTCATGAATCTGTAAAATGTTTTAGTAAAACGGCTTAAATGTTTCTTTGGCATATTGCAGAGTTGAATTGGCAGGGATGAAATGAAGATTGCTTCTGTTCTGTCTTGTAGTTGCTAAGAAGTTGGGCGTGATGTGTTGTCAGAAAATGATTTCAAATAAACACAAAGTCCAAGAGGATGTCTTTATTGGGACAAAATTTGTATCTCATCGGATTACCTGGCTTAGTTTGATTTAATGCAAGAGTCCCCAAACTCTTCAGCTCATCAATCTCTTTATGAAGTTTCAGATTGTTCATTGACCATGAAACACATGAAAATAATAAATAGTACTTTAATAACAACACAACGAAGAATAACAGATAACAGTGGCTTTATAAAATAGGCAACATTTAAAATATATGGTTTAACGTATCTTTCTTACTAAAACTCTTGATATCATTAATGGGAAGTCTGCATCAAAAAAGGCATTGATATTTATTGGAGAATAGCGAATTTTAATCACAATCTTCTAGGAACAATCTTTTGACCCTCCCATCCCAGACATTTATTGATCTTATTTTGACCACCAGCTGTTTATTGACCTCTTGGATAGTCTCACTGATCCTTGGGGTTGATATTGACCACTTTGGGGATCCCTGATTTAATAGATCTGTGCTGGGAATGAAACAGTGCACTTTGGTTGGGATATCCTCCATCTAATCTTCCAGCTCAAGAAGACCCCAAAAGTCTTTTGAAGATGCACATTTAGGATAGTTAATTGAAAGCAAGTATTTTGCCCTATCCCAAGTTGCTTGAGATATTATATTTGTTAGTCTGTGAATTGAAGCATAAAAGAAAAACAATTTTTTTTAAAAGGGTTTGTGAATGGAGGTGGGAGTGAAGTATTTTCTGATAATGGTTAAAAAATGGTCAGCTGAAAATATTAACTTTCTTAAAATCCTGTTTCAGTGTCTCTAGGTAGAGAAGCAGTAGATAGATAGCCAGTATATGAAATCAACGCAATATGGATCCGTGTGATATAGATCCGTGCGATATGGATCCGTGTGATATGGATCAGTGTAGCACGTCAGTTAGTGTCAAAGTGTTCAGGTAAGAAAATACCTTGAAAGACTTAAGGGTTAAACTGCTATCTCCTCCATGAAATTTATGGAATCAATATAATCAATGGTAAGATCTTTTGATTTATGCCCTGAAACAGGGATCTTGTGGAACTTGTGATCTTCCAAACATGGTTGAACTACTTTTCTCCGCAGCTTCAGCTGATCTGACAAGTGTTGAGGCTGATGGGAATTGTATTCCAAGTACTGTACTCCGAAAGAAATCACTTTCATGTATAGTCACAAACTAAGATCGGTGGAGGGATAGGAGTTGGAGCAAAAATAAGAACATTTCCAAAATGTCCCTTTAAAAGACTCACAGGGATTATTTAACATCTATCTGTTGTATAAAGTGTATTTTTTTTGAATGAGTATATTTCAACGATACATGGAAGAAAATATTTTCCCTGTTTGGAGGCATCCCAACAACTTTTGGATTGTCCTCTCAAATAATTATCTTGAATATTCTTTATATAAGGGAGGAATACCAGTATATCTGAGCATTCATTTTTGTTTCACAAATGTCACATCCATTAGCCTTGAAAGAATTTGTAGAAACAGTTGAGGATCTTATGCTGATTGGAATAGACATGAGATCTGCCATTCCTTCTGTCTTGGAATCTAAGGTAGCACCTTTGTCAAATTTTAGTTCTCCAGATCAGGGATGCAAATATTTTTACTATTGGTTCTGTTTACGTAGCTAGGTGGGCGTGGCTAGGTGGGCGTGGCCACGTGACTAGGTGGGCATGGCTTTTTTTTTTTTCCAGCCTTCCACACACGCCCCTTTTTGCCTCCTGGGCCTCAGGGAAGCATTCTGGACGAAGCAGTAAGACAGCGAGAGGGATCCTGGCACAGCTGATCATCAGAACAGCTGATCGTCGGGAGGGAAAAAAAAGAAATACCTTAAGGAGTGACTGGGCAGGGGACAATGCAGTCAGCGATGTCAGGCATGCGTGCGATGTCGCACATGTGCAATAAGGACTGACTGAGCAGGGAAGGGAGGGGTGGTTGGAGAGGGGCAGCACCAGCCTGGAGCACGATTTGCTGGATCTCCCAACTGTGCAGAATCGTAACACCCGATTCTATAGAACTGGTCCAAACCGGTAGAATCCCACCCCTGCTCCAGATCCTGTTTCTGATATGAATTTAATAATAGGTAAAAAAAATATTCATTGCAATAGTTGATCAGAAGCCACGACTTACAAGCCATAATGGCTGGGTTTATATTTTGCATTAAGCTAAATGCAAACAAATAATAGAATGTCTTAGTGTAACGAGAGAATCCAATCAAGAGAAAAATATTTTCAGATCCACAGTAGAATCATGTTGATTGATCCCAGGGAAGGTAAGCATGCTAACTTTGAATTCTCAGAAAGTTTTTGTCAAGCATAAGACAGTAAATAAGACAGTAGAGAAGAAGGAAGGGGATCCTAGAATTAAGCTATATACAAATGTCAACCAAGATAAATTACTTTTGCTTTTGTTCGTGATGTTCATATTCCTCCAGGCTCCAGATCAGTGAAGGGTCTCCTCCAAAGATCTCTCCTGAGCCAGCGCCACCTACCCCTGAGTCCGAGCCCGAGCCCCAGCCACCCACCCCAGAGCCAGAACCAGAAGCTCCTCCACCTCCACCGCCTCCACCGCCTCCACCACCAGTTAAAAAACGCATGGAGTTTGCTGTTGGAATCAATGGGTAAGCTTTTGTTCTTCCATGCCCAGTTGATATTTTTGTATTTTAAGGTGACGTTGGGAGATTCTGGGAGTTGAAGTCCACGCGTTAGGAAACAGTACTCTTAGTTTCTTGAAAATGCCTTCCTAATGATAGACAATGAAATGGGTGTTTTGTTGTTGTTGTTGGTCTTTTGCAACAATATCATTCAAACAAAGCCCTTGTGATAGAATGAAACTTGCTGGTTTGATTCCCAAGTGATTCTGCAGCCAGAATTTTTGGGTTGCACTACGTGATGGTTTGCGTTAGGTTGGAAAGTTGCAGTGAAACCTAGGTGGAAGTACAACATGAAACCGAGAGGCAAACCCCTGATTTCCAAGCCTTCCAGTTTCTGGGAATCTTCCTGCTGTCTTGTCTATCCAAAGGCCGTAGCAATTTGCAGAGGTTCCTGAGATCACGTTAAAAACAGATATGGGCAGAGGTCACGCCTGTGGGACTGGCGCTTACCTCCCTCATGCTGGCTTGAGAATTCTGGGAATTGAGGTCTATATGTCTTAAAATTGCCAAGGTTGAGAAACATTGTACTAAAGGAAGCCTTCTTTAAGTAACACCTCTTCCGCTGACCTTAATTGTACCAAATGGATGTGGGAATGCGCTCTAATGGATGGGTTTCTTTGCTCCTGCAGATTTGGACGTATTGGGCGCTTGGTCCTTCGGGCCTGCGTGGACAAGGGGGTCAAAGTTGTGGCTATCAATGACCCTTACATCGATGTGAACTACATGGTAATGGCTTTCTTATGAGATCAGACCAAACCTCTTGTAGAAATTAGTTTAGTTTCCTTACGGGGCAGGAAAGGAAGGCCAGAGTTCATTGAAACCCTAGTAAGAAGGCCCTTTCTGCATGTCCCCTCTGTCTTTCTGTGAAGAGAGGCAGTTGGGAGTCCAGCAAGAGAGCGTAAGCAGAGATTAGAACTCTTCTAACTCGACTCTTAGTTGTTCTTGGGAAATAGGAATGGTCTCTGTTTACAGGTAGTACTTGACTTATGACCATAATTGAGCCCAGAATTATTGTCGTAAGTCCTGCTGGTTAAGTGAGTCATCCAGCAACTCACCCGATTTTACAACTTTTTTTTGGTTGTGGCGCTTGTTAAGTGAATGCAGCAGTCATAAAGCAAACCCATTGTTTGCAGTGGCCTTTTTCCCCCCAATTTTTGCTGGAAAATAAAAGTAATTGTCATTCCTGCCCGCCCCACCCCCAAAATGAGTAAATGGCAGCCCTGTGATCTCAGAAGCTGCAAAGGGGCATAAATGCAGACTGTTTGCTGAGCACCCGTAATGCAGTCACGTGACCACAGGGGTGTGGGACGGATGTTGGAACTTTGAATGGGGGTTGTAGTGGCCGTTTATTAAGCAAGGACCACCTGTGTAAGAAGTGGGTGCCTAATCCTTTGAAAACCCAGCATCCCTGTGTAGCTGTCAGATGCCTAGACAAATGGAGATTGGCTGTCTCTGTTTAGACCTCTATCAAGCTACAGAGATGAGTGGTGCGGTGGTGTAGAGGTGGAGCTCTCTCTGCACAATCAGGAGGCTGTGAGTTCGACCCTAAATAGAGGCGAATATTTCTCTCTCTGGGCACAATGAGAATATATCTGCTGAAAAAAACTCTGCATTGGCAACAGGAAGGGCATCCGGTCAGTAAACACTCAGCTCCCATTCAGTTGCCCAGACTCCACCCCGCAAGGGATTATGGGCTCATCAAAAGAAGGTGATGATCAAGCTAGAGAGGTGGCACCAATTCAGTTCTCCTGGCATGATGTGGCTTTAGCTTCTTTCCTCCACAGGTCTACATGTTCAAGTATGACTCTACTCATGGGCGCTTCAAGGGAGAGGTGATGGCAGAGGGTGGAAAGCTGGTAGTGAACGGTTCAAAAATCTCAGTATTCCAGAAGTAAGTGGGAATAAGACGGAGCATAATGCGTTCATTCCATTTCATTGTTTTACCCATTTAAAATATTTTAGTATTTTAATATTCTCAGTAATGTAGACTTCCCAGGAAACTTCAGTAGTTGGGCAGTTTAGAACGACATTTATGAGAATATAACTAACTTCCCTAACTTCTGTGACAAACTGGCTGGCTCTCTTATCTACCCTTATGAGATGTCTGTTTAAAGAAGTTGAGATTTTGCATTGGAGCTGTGTAAATATTCAACTGACCACTAGATGGTACAATACTATTTCATAGGGTTTGCATTAGTGTGGCCTCTCTGTGCATAAAAATAAAATGAAATGAAAAACAGAATTACACTATTTACCAAATTTATATAGTTGCCTCTGTGTCAAATGTGTCTTGGAAATGGAGTTCTTACAATGCTTTTGTTTTTCTGAGGCCTTCCTGGGGCATCATAATTTTGGATTTAAACAGGGTAACTAGTGATATTGGAGTAAAATAAATGCTTTTGGCTCTTTGGGGAAGGGTAGTCTTACCAATTCTCTTCCATGTATATCATCTTCTTCCTGTCACAATACCAGAGATGGTATTCAGCAGGTTCTGACCAGTTCTTGGAGAACCGGTAGTGGAAATTTTGAGTAGTTCAGAGAACTGGCAAATACCACCTCTGACTGGAGATTTTACAATATCCTTCCCCTGCCATGCCCGCCAAGCCACGTCCACAGAACCGGTATTAAAAATTTTTTAATCCCACCACTGCACAATACTGATTATGAGCTATAATGAAGCCAATTTGCTTGTCTGGATTCAGCATGTGTGAACTTAACCAATTGCCATTTATTGCACAACTAATTGCTTTTCACAGTATGTGAATCTAGTTGAAGTGCTACTGCGGAAAGGTAAACCTTCGGTGGGAGTTGTACACTTAAACAAGAAAAGAACATGTGAATGTCAGGGATGTTTGTGTTTCTAAAGGTCAGAGATGTTCATCCAATTACTTGGTTAAAGCCTAGAGATCCTGCAAGTAATCTGTTTGAGTAGAAGTCCAGGTGGGCAGGTCTGAATAAAGATTGTCCTCTTGTATTTCATAGCATGAAACCAACTGAGATTCCTTGGGCAGAGGCAGGTGCCTTGTATGTAGTAGAATCCACCGGAGTCTTCCTCAGTGTTGACAAAGCTTCGGTAAGTATCTTGAGTTAGGTCCCTTTTCTGAGATAAGAACCAATGTAAATTCCCTTTCGTGATATTTTCTGGGTTTGAAGAGATTTCACTAAGATGCTTGGTTTTTATCATGGGCTGGCACAGAAGCATACAATCTTCCAGTTCCTCCTTATTGAGGTTGTTTGTCCTACTGCCTGTGGGCTGGCAGAATTTGATACTCAATAATGGAAATCTGGCATTTTTTTACAGGCTCATCTCCATGGAGGAGCCAGGCGAGTAGTGGTGACTGCCCCATCGCCTGATGCCCCCATGTTTGTTATGGGAGTCAACCATGAGAAGTACGATCCATCTAGCATGAACATTGTGAGGTAAGATCGAACCTGGCCAACTGGAGAAAAGCTTGTGGGTTGAAGGCCAGTGACCAATCTATAACCCGGTGGTGCAGTGGTTAGAGTGCAGTACTGCAGGCTGCTTCTGCTGACTGCCAGCCCCCATGTTTGTTATGGGAGTCAACCATGAGAAGTATGATCCATCTAGCATGAACATTCTGAGGTAAAATCAAACTTGGCCAACTGGAGAAAAGCTTATGGGTTGAAGGGCAGTGACCAATCTATACCACGGTGACGCAGTGGTTAGAGTGCAGTACTGCAGACTACTTCTGCTGGCTGCTTGTAATTTGGCAGTTCAAATCTCAGCAGGCTCAAAAGTTGACTCAGCCTTCCATCCTTCTGAGGTGGGTGAAATGAAGACCCAGATTGTTGGGTGAGGGGAACATCTAAACTGCTTTTAGAGGGTGGTAAAGCACTGTAAAGCTGTATATAAGTCTAAGTGCTATTCAGAGGTGGTATTCAGCAGGTTCTGATCAGTTCTGGAGAACCGGTAGCGGAAATTTTGAGTAGTTTGGAGAAATGGCAAATACCACCTCTGACTGGAGATTTTACAGTATCCTTCCCCTGCCATGCCCACCAAGCCACGGCCACAGAACTGATAGTAAAAAAAAAAAAGAATCCTACCACTGGTGCTATTGCTATACAAAACCAGCTCAATCCCCTCCTCCCTATAAAATAATAAATAATTAAAATAATACAGTACAAAGAAGAAAATTAAAGCACAACATAGCAATTTCACAAAAACAAACCCCATACCTATTGGGCTCTCCTAATATCCTGGCCTTGAAGCCTTGGGGGAAAAAATCCAGGTTCTGGCAACCTTTTGGAAGGCCAAGAGGATTGGGGCTCTCTGAATCTTAGGAAGAAGGCTGTTTCATAGGGCAGGCACTTTGACAGGGAAGGCAAGTCTTAGCAGTTTTTATTCAACTAAGAAACTTAGTTGAGTAAGATTGCTTTGCAATTTCATCCTGTTGGGTCAGTTTATGGATCAACCTATTGAGCAAAGTCTTTGAGGAAAGATTGGGTGTGCTTTCTCAGCTAATATTCAAAGCTCATGGCACCCTTTAGATTAGAACTTTCTCAAAACTCTGTAAACGATGCTGTCTTGGCATTAGAAAGATGATAGTTTTGGGTTCATCTTTGTTGGATTTGGGAGATGGAGCTAAAAACTTAAGAGAACCTAAGAATATAGATCTGGGTTGAGATGTAACTTCATTATGTGGGTTGGTTGAGTGATGAACAACAACAAAAATTCAAGGTCATGTGTAACTCTTGTTTTCAGCAATGCTTCCTGCACCACCAACTGCTTGGCACCTTTGGCCAAGGTCATCCATGAGAGCTTTGGCATTGTGGAGGGCCTAATGGTGAGAACTGTCATATTATTTCCAATGTGCTTATTCATTTCTTGATTTATGGCATTTTTATACTGCCAAATTCATACAGGAGAGCCAATTTGATGTAATGGTTAAGGCACCAGGTTAGAAGCTTGGAGACTGTGTCCTTAGACACAAAGCCACTTGAGTGACCTTGGGCCAGTCGCTCTCTTTTATTCCTAGGAAGAAGGCAAGGGCACACCACTTCCAAAATCTTGCCAAGAAAACTTCAAGGATTTGTCCAACTGTTGTCATAAGTCAATATTTTACTAAAGGCACAAAAGTGAAAAATAAAGACAGCTAAGCACACACATATATAATCTACAGAGCTGTAAAAGCAATTCAACCTCAAAAAGAAAAGAAAAAAACAGGGTTAAAATGACTTTTTTTATTCCATGAAGAACATATTTTCTCCCTCTGATAAAATCCAGATCCTGCCATTCCTGTGTCTCTTATAGCTATGAAGATTTGGGAATAATGGAGTTCCTCAGGAGATGGCTGGGTGTGTTTTGATAAATCCTACACATAAATTTACAATAAATTGTAGCACTTTCAGTTTGCCAAGTTACACATACACACAGAATTTCAGTTCTTAAATACCAGGCTTCCTAATCAAGTTACTGGTAAAATTCTGACTGTGGTTGGCTAACAGTTGGCCAACTCTATTTGCTTATAGCAAAATCATTCACAAATCACTTCTTCCAGGTTTTTTTTTTATTTACTGTAACTTTCCATAAGTTTTGGCATGCTTTGCAATTTTTTAGCTTATGAGAAATAAGCATTTGTCTTCAGCATTTGTGCATCAGTCCAGGTAAAATAAAAAAATGCAGGTAGCGAATGCACCATGAAATATTATATATTAATTCCATTTTTACATACAAAAATGGCCCCTTTAGGAAACCCAGGTGACTTGTTTAGATCAAATCTAGTGTTGAAAAATGCACGTCTGTTCCTATATCAACTTGACATTTCTGGTCTGCAGACCACTGTTCATGCTTACACTGCCACTCAAAAAACAGTGGATGGACCTTCTGCCAAGGCATGGCGTGATGGGAGGGGTGCTCACCAGAACATCATTCCAGCTTCTACCGGTGCTGCCAAAGCTGTGGGCAAGATCATTCCTGAACTTAATGGGTATGCAGAACAAATTTAACTTCTGGAAAAAAAAAAGGTGGGGGGGGGGCATTGCGCATTTGGGCCAATCCTAAATATGTGACCATAAGAGACAAGCAAGACTGTATTTCTAATTATTGATTGGTGACTAGGAGACTGAGGGAAAACCATAGAACTGCCAGGATTTCATTCTGAGAATGTTTCTTGGACACCTGGATGTTTTATATTATTTATCCTGTAACCCTTGAGAGCTAGTCTAAAACCTATCCTTACTTATATTGAGTGAGTTATATAAGTTGTTGTCCCAGTGTGGTCAATTTATCCCAATGTGGTAGGTTGATAGAATACAATGGGAATAATAGGGATGGGATGGGATGGGATGGGATGGGATAGGATAGGATAGGATAGGATAGAATAGAATAGAATAGAATAGAATAGAACAGAAAATAAAATAATGTAGAATAAAATGCAGAATAGAATAGAAAATAAAAAAGAGAAAAGAATAGAAAAGGGAAAAAAGATAAAAGGGAATAGAGTGCAGAATAGAATAGAATAGAATAGAATAACAGAGTTGGAAGGGACCTTGGAGGTCTTCTAGTCCAACCTCCTGCCTAGCAGGAAACCCTACACCATCTCAGACAAAGGGTTATCCAACATGTCATGATGTCATTAAGGAAATAATAAAGCCATTAACCAAAAAATGGAGAAAACAAAATAGCACAGATTCTGCCAAATGGTATTTATTGCAGTTGAGAATACTTACATTGTGGTCTGCTGGCTGCCAGCCTCTCCAGCAGCCAAATCAGATGAGGAGGCATGGGAGTAAGGCAATCTGAGAGCTCCCAGGGGAAAGAGGGATGGAGCTGTCGAGAGAGAGAAAGAGGGGGCGGGGAAGAGAGAGGTAGGGAGAGGAAGAAAGGGGAGAGAGGGGGAAGAGAGAGGGGAGAGAGAGAGAGACAGACAGAGGTGGAGCCTGGACCATCCAGCTCCCAGATCTGGAGGTGGCTGATGAGGAAGAAGAGGAGCAGCTGGGCCCAGTGCCTGATGCGTGGATGCGCAGAAGGCAGAGGAAAGGAGAGCAGTGGACATCCGTGGGCCGATCCTTGGGAAGGAAGAGTCAGCGCTGCTAGCGAAGCCCCACCTTAGCTCCGGGAATAAAAGGCAGTTGGAGATGAATAGATGTGGCAGGCAACTATTCATCTCCCTGCCGGACAAACGTGTTAGCCTGCATTGAGAGAGAAACTTCTTTGCCAGGGATGCTGGAGCTCCTAATAAAGGAATAGTTGATTTAAATACGGAGGGTTTGTCGTGCTTGGGGAGTTGGATCAGAACAACTTAGCTGGAGTCTTAGATGCCAGACTGTCAATTCTCACCCTCATTCCTTGGAGGACAGAGTGTTGGTGGTAAGCCTCTTCAAATCTAAACCGCCATGGGAACTGCTTCTTTCTCCTTTTAATGATCAACTCTCTTCCCCCGCACCAGGAAGCTGACCGGCATGGCATTTCGTGTGCCAGTGTGCGATGTGTCTGTTGTTGACCTGACCTGCCGCCTCTCTAGATCAGCCACCTATGCTCAGATTAAAGAAGCTGTCAAGAAGGCAGCTAAAGGGCCAATGAAAGGGATCCTGGGATATACAGAAGATGAGGTAAACAGGCTGTTTATGTTTCCATTGGCGAGCTGCAGGATTATTTTAAGGTGCTCCAATGAGCTATCCTAAACTTCTGCAGATTTAATGCAAGGCAACATCTAGAGTAGGCCGGGATAATGTGCTGCAACAGCTGATTGTTGTTTGATTTTTGTGATTAAGCCGACAAATGGAAGCCTGTGATAGGGGCAGGCTAGGGAAATCCACTGGTGGATTTCTTGCTGGTGGGAAAAATATCCACCAGTTACTAACATGAGTTGGGGTGAAGGAAGGAAAGAAGTGAGTTGATAGACAAGCCAGTGGGTTTAGTCTTGTACAAATAGCTGTTCTGAGGAGTGGGTGGGTTGTTTTTTTTTTTGCTTTCTCTACTTATCCACCTATCAGATTATCCTCTCACTCATTCACTCACTCAGTTTATTGGCTCTTTCAGACACCTGACTTACTCTTCACTCTCTTCTGTTCTTTTCACTCCTTTTTCTCCCTATCACTCTATCTTACTCTTGTTTGGTGTCTCACTCTTGTACTGTCTCTACAGAGGCGTTGTGTGTATATATTTTGTGCTGAGAGGTGTTAGTGGATGGATTTTCATTCTTTAACCTGTGCTATTGTTGCCAGTCAGGACAACTATTTATTCATGTAGACACAGATACCCAGTGTTTTGTCCTGCTGCTCAAGCCTTAATGCCCTTGGACACTTTTCAAAGGAAGAGACTGTATTTGCTGCTGCTGAAATAGCCAAGAAGACCAGTGGGCAGGTCCCAGTGCCTTCTGAGTAACCACTATAAGTCCCAGTAGAGGAGAACAACTGTAGCCCAAGGAGGAAACCACACCCCCACCAAAACTGGCAGGACAAGTTACCATAAACATGTAGCAAGCCACATACTCTCTGACACTGATGATGTAATGTAATGATGATGAAATATCTGCAACCCAACAACCAAGCTCAGAGAGCACCAAGAACTGCATACCACTGAGATGCAAAAGATTGTGCACATGGAAAGCTGTGTGTGGAGAACATGGAAAACACTGTTTTAGCCTTGAATCAGATATAGTTAAGCAGCCTGAGCCCCAGGTTGGAGATGAGATCACGTTACGTCATGAGGACATGTGAATAATGGTAAATTATGTAGCTTTGAGGCACGGGAATGTGTGAATACATCTAAGGCCCAACTGCAGATTGTAACAATTAAAAACAAGTACAAGCCAGATTAAGGTTTTTGATACAGGACCGTCCAAAATGAACCCCTTAGCCAGACTGCTGAATCACTTGGTATTTATGGAAGAAGTGTGCAAACCATTAGAAGTTGAAGCGCTCCATTTCAAGTGGAGTGCTCTTGATCCTCTTGGAAGGGTTTGACACTCAAAATTCAAGCTTTGAGCCCAGGATGTTGATTATGACAAGTGCCTCCTTCCATCATCTTTGTATACTGCAATTTTTATCTTCTTTATTTGCAGATTGTTTCTACTGATTTCATTGGTGATCAGCGTTCCTCTATTTTTGATGCCGCAGCAGGCATCTCCCTCAATGATAACTTTGTGAAGCTCATCTCCTGGTAAGCCGAACCCTTTGTTTCATCTATCGGTTGAGCTTTCCAAGGTGGCTCATAAGGAAACTGCTCAGGGCATTGCCTCATGATCTTTTGCCACAAGCAGAAATGCCCATCAAAATTGTCTTGAGTTGCTTTCTTTGACCAGTAAGGATATAGTTAGGTGCCTTCAGTCTGTCAAAATACCAGACCATCACTTGCAGAGTAATTTCATCAGCTAACGTTAGAATGCAAATAATGGAGAAATATTGAACTGTACTATGAAACAGGGCTGTACTATGGAACAGGTGGCTGGAGAATTCTGGGAGTTGAAATCCACAAGTCTTAAAGTGACCAAAATTGGAAACTCCTGCTATGGAAAATATACCTGGCATTTCTCGTCATTTAAAACTGGGATGTTTCCCCAACTCACCAAGTATATACTGCCTTCAGGCATTGAGCTTCATTTAAGCATTAACCAGATTGGGTTACAAATGCAGGCATTGGATGGAAAATGATGTTTTAAAAATTACTGTCTTATTACAAATGGTCACTAAACAAGATAGATGCTAAACAGGTAATGCCTGTACAACTACCACTGACCTGCAATACATTATAATTATAGATGATAGTTAATGCATTTTTCCTTAACCCAATAGTCCAGAATCTGAAAAACTGAAGTATGGAATAATTTCACAAGGGCACTGTATGTTGAATGGGCTCCAGCCTTTTGACTTTTGTAACAATGTCATTCTTGAATATAAAAATTTGCTTATGTTTTTTCCCCCTTCCGACAGGTATGATAATGAATATGGGTACAGCTGTCGTGTAGTAGATCTCCTGAAGCACATGTACAGCAAGGAGGAGATGTGAACCCTGAGTCCGAATTACATTCCAGGCTATTCAATAGAGGGCCTCACCACTGTTAGTCAGTAGGTTCTTTGCTTCAACCACAGAATCCCAAACACTGCACTTTGTGTAAAGCTTTGTGTGTATGTGTGTGTGTGTATCTGTGAGCGTGAATCCTTCTTTCCACAGCAGCTTATTTAGTGAAGATGAATTGCACCAAGTTCCTCCCTGGAGAAGGAGTCTAGTCTCTGGGGCTATGCATTGGTTTGTGTGGCTGTAGCACTTTCAAGATCTTGCAAATGTTGAAATAAAAACCACTGGAATTAAACCGACCTTGATTTGTATCCATGTGATCTTAACATCTTAGGGATTTGGAATTCTTGCTCTTGATCAGGCCGAACAAAATGTGCTTTGGGAGGTTTTTGAGTATTGAAAGCTTCCACTTCTCTGGGAACTTCTGTTTTGCTTTGCTTTATATTCATGGATTATTTTCTCATAAGAAAAATTCATGTTGTGCCTTATACAACCATAACAAAACTATAACAATTGATAGTTCAGACTTATCAGAAATCAGCATGGATTACTAAGGCTAGTAAGCAAATGCCTCATTCTTAAACACACTCTTCAATGGTGTCAAAGGATTTTTTCTGACCATAATAGATCATATTTCTGAATGGAATCATTTTGTACATGCAGATGAAATAATTGTTTGGAAGTGCAGCAATAATCGGTTTTATTTTTAAGAAAAACGCTGCTTACTCGAGGTATCTGGTATAATGGTAAATATGATGGAGAATATCTCTAGTCTTTCTTTATAGTAGGAATCAAAAGAAACCCTAATTTACCTCAGATGTAATTTACCTCAGATGTGATATAGTTCCCAGCATTCAGCTTTCACAGCTCCATATTCTGGAAGACACTTGATATATAACTTCTATACTCCACACTTTTTTTGAAAACTTCAACACTGTAAGAACCCTAAGCTATTTTGCTTAAGAAAATGGGAATTCGGCTTCTAAATTTTCCTTATTGCTAATAGTAAAGCTAATGGTGTTTTCAGGTTTTGTTGATCTTATCTGCAATTTACTGGTTTCCTGGACTGCAGGCTAATTTTAGCAAACAACTTTGGACTACTTATAGGAAGAAAAGGTGTTGCCATACCTATCGTTAAGATACAGGAGGTTGGAAATATCCTATGCAATTACAGATATAAGAGGGATCAACAAAGCCATTCACCAGTCGAAAATGCCCTTCTGGAATAAATGCACTCCTTAACCTCTGGAAGTGTTGGAAAACACTTGTTATTACTCACAGCCTGCAAAGATGCCAGTTGGAGAAAACTAATGACTGAGTTTTCATCAATCACAACATCCCCTGTATACTTATTTTAAAAAAATTCCTTGAAATGTTGAGCAAGAGAGAAAACAAGAAACAATAGAAATAAAAATGTTGAAAAGAATAATGATCTTCCTTGGCATAAGGAAGCAAACTAGAATTGTGGCAGCTTGCCTTACATTGGCAGTGTTTGCATGACATACCGAATCTTGTTACTGGATTAAGTTTTTTCTGATTTTACGTAAAATATTGATAAACTAATAGGCTGGGTGGGTAACCCACACGTATAATTTCAAGCAATTTTTCATCATCAGAAATAAACTCCAAAGTGCAGCTTAATTTTGTTTCAATCAAAATTAGCAAATGTCTCCTGAGAGAAGTATTGATTTATTTCATTTCCAGGCCACTGAATTTTGCTATTTTCACTGGTTTAGATTAACAAGACATAAGAATACAATAAAGCTATCCTAAAAATAACGTAACCAACATTGCAATCAAGAACAGCAATGGTTCTAAACTGAGCCCTCGGGTTCTGCAAGTTCTCAATGAAAGGGTCAGAGATAATCTCTTTTTAATATGCAATAGGATTACACCTAAGGAAAAGCGAGGATCCTATTGGAATATCCCTCAGATCTCCCTGTGGCTTCAGAGAATATCTGGTGCCTTGAGCTTTGGAAAGGCTTATCATAGTGGAAAGGAACAAATAAAACTGCCTCCTTCGTGATTAGGCCTCACTGACGCCTTGTGATTTACAGAAAGGTTGAAGGAGGGACAGTAAGGGAGTGAAAAGATAAGCAGCCAAATTTCAGAGTCCCAGGACTGATAGAATTAGCATCCTTCTCTTTTATTCATCAGATGACCCGAGCAATGACTTATTGCTGAAGCCAAAACAGAATGAGTTAAGAATTGAAGATGCAGGGCAAATTAAAACCGATCAAGGGGTCTATGGAGATTCTCAATCATCCAGGCCATGGTTGTCCCAAAGGTGCTTTTTTCAAGTGCGTTGGAAGAAATGTCCATCTGGGTTCACTTCCAAGTGGGGAGAAAGACACTGGAAACATTAAGGCTGTTTGGAAAGATGGTTTAATGGTGGACAGAACCACATTGAGGTCCTGGGCAAAAAAGAGTACATGGGTGTGAGAGTTATACTGTCTCTTGGGCTTTGAACTTTGAAAGAAATGTATTCTGATTGTTTGTCAGATTCCCATAGGGGTAACTTTGCAGGTTGTCTTGAGTCCCAGGCTTGGTTGAATCTTGCTGGGTGATGTAATCTTCCCAGGTGCCATGGGGTGAGATGGGTAGAGGGCTAATCCTATCATGTCCTGAGGGCCATGTCTTAATCCCATCACCCTGGAGCTGAAGGGGGGGGGGAGGGAGCTGCAGGAAGCTGCTTTGTCTTTAAAAACACGTTTCCCCTTTTCTCATCCAGGGAAATATAATATTCTGCCTTTTTAAATATTTCCTAGCATGTTTCATTCTTCTGGGAGAGGGGTGGGTGCTAACCTTCTACAAGAGGCAACTTCAAGAACCGAAGAAGCTTCTTGGATGAAAAGTGAAAGGTCTTCAAAGGAAAAAGAACAAAGTCCATTTGCCTTTTGAAAAAAGCACCTGTGGGATAAACCCGATTAAAGATGGCAACTTTCTTGCGCTGTATCTTTTCAATGGAAGAAAGGCAACGGATGAGATTTCTGGTGTATGTCCGCAACCTATCCAGGCGCCAGAAGAATCATGTGCAAAACGAAGTGGCGAAAAGTATTTTCTACACCAGGGGTCCCCAAACTTGGCAACTTTAAGACTTGTAGACTTCAACTTCCAGAATTCCTCAGCGAGCAAAGCTGGCTGAGGAATTCTGGGAGTTGAAGTTCACAAGACTTAACGTTAGCAAGTTTGCAGACCTCTCTGTTCTACAAGTTCACGGAACTCTCCAGTTCAAACTAGACTCGAGAACTACAACTCCCATCCATCGGTGTCCCCGTCACCTTCCGACAGCGATTCCCAGAATGCACCGCTCGGCAGCCGCACGGCCTCTTTTTTTTTTTCTTTCTCTCCCCGCCTCCTTTTAGCTCCAGTAATCCTCCATTCCCGCGTTAAGGCCGACGTGATTTAAATGAACGACTACCACTCCCGCCATGCACCAGACCTCCTTCCCTCCCTCCCTCCACCAATCACCAAACCTGTAGGCATTATGGGGATTGTATTGCCTCCCGTTCCCTGGGCTCTATGGAATAAGAACCTGGCGGCAGCAGGAAAAAACTACAATAACCACCAACAAACGGGCGCCGCCCGAGGAGGGCACCGCCGCGGGCGCATGCGTAGATGCTGCTGAAGAGGAGGCGGAGGACGTGTATGTCAAGGGAAAAAGGGACGGGGGCTTGATGAGGGAGGAAAAGGCCTTTTTTTAGGGGCTTCCCTCAGCGGAAAGCTCCGTAGAGGGACGCGGGGTGCTTTTGTGGGAGCGTTTCTCGAGCGATGGGTCAGGGGGTGCTGCTCCTGAGGCGCTTCCAGGCAGAGTGTGGTGGGGTGTGGGAGCTCCGACCTTCCAAGGCTTTGTCAGAGCCGCCTCCAGTCCCGTCTCCCTGGCAACGCTGGCTGAGGCTGATGGGGGTTGTAGTCTGCTGGAAGGAAGGTGGTTGTGGGAAGGGCAAATTGGGGTGTGGGGGGGAGGATAAGTCTGTGTATGTGTGTGTGTGTATACATACATATATGCGAGTGTGTGTGTAGGTGGAGGCTCTGGGTATCCAGGTAGTCCTCGACTTAACAGCAGTTCATTTAGTGACCAGAGTTCGGCCCTGAAAAAAAACATGACTTCTTTCCACAGGGATGACCTTCGTAGCATCCCCAAGACCCAAAAAATTTCGGATGCTTGGCCACAGGTTCATAGTTAGGACCATTGCTGATCCCCTTTTTACGACCTTTGTTAACTGGCAAAGTCAATGGGGGGGAAAGCCAGATTCACTTAATGGCTAGGTTGCCAACTCATCCACTGCAGCTATTCACTTAACAGCCATGGCAAGAAAGCATGTAAAATGGAGCAAAGCTTACTTAGCAAATGTCTCCCTTTAATCACAGAAATGTTGAACTCAATTGTGGTCGTAAGCCGAGGACCATCCCGCCCCCAGTATTAACTATTAATTAATTTTTTCCTCCCTCTGTCTCTCCATAGGAACATCGCCACAGTACTAGGGGGCAAAATCCATCCCGCCTGGTCCACCTGTGTGCCAAGATGACTCTTTTCCACTTTGGGAATTGTTTTGCCCTGGCCTATTTCCCCTATTTTATCACCTATAAATGCAGCGGCCTGTGAGTGTCTTTCTTACTATTATGTGCTGATGGTGACTGCGAGATAGAATTTGTGGCTGCTTAACAATATTGGGGGCTGCACTGTAGTTCAGAGACAGCCTCTAAAAAGCTTCTAAACCAGTGTTTCTCAATTTTGGCAACTTTTTTTTATAAACATTTTTTATTATTTTATATCATACATTTCCTTTCTATGCAGTGTGCTTTCTAGGTGTCCAAGGTGTTAACATGCAAACATCGTGATTATGAAATATATATATATATATATATATATACATACATACATACATACATACATACATATATATATATATATATATATATATATACACATATAACTATATACATATATACAAATATTATAATATCAGTCATATTATAACATATATTCCATTATAGTATTGATTATGTAACCTTCAGAAATATTTACTCATCTGTTTTTCTCCAATAAACCATATTTTACCTAATTCCACTCCTCTAACCTCAATATCTATCATTTAACCATTTATAGAATGGTTCCCATGTTATGAAATAGTCCGAATCTTCTTTTCCTTTAATTTTTAGGGTTAACTTATCCATTTCTGCACATTCCAGAACACTTTTTTAAATTATGATATCGTCTGCGGGGGTTTCTGGGTTTTTCCAACATTGCGCATATGCAGTCCTAGCTGCTGTTAGGATGCGTAGAACCAACTATGTGTTACCTTTACTGTAATTTCCTCAATTTTGGCAACTTTAATCTGTGTGAACTTCTACTTCCTGAACTCCCCAGCCAAAGTTGAAAAGTTGAAAAACTTATTTTCCTGCAAAATATAACACATAATGGTCTAATATATCAACTTTTTCTTTTTACTTTTTATGTGGCTGGCTGGGGAATTCTGGGAGCTGAAATACACAGATTTATAAAGTTGAGAAACACCACCTTAATACTGCAGTAACTGCTGTTCAGTGCACCAAGAAGGCTTTACAGCTAATTTTTTTTTTTAAATCCTTTTAATCCATCCTACCAGCAAATTAACTTTCTCCAACAAAAGCCGAGTTGCCATTTCACAGGCAGAAGCTCATCTGTGCTGGGCCAAGAACTAAGCTAGCTTTGGCCAGACTCCTGTTTGGGACCGCTGCCATTGCCCCTGGCTGCTCCGTGAGGTGCAATAGTTGCCTGGCAGGTGAGAAAAAAGGGGAGGGGGCTCTCCTCTTGCCAAGGAGGAGCTGCAAACCCTGAGCTGGATTCCTGGCTT
Organism: Bungarus multicinctus; assembly: GCA_023653725.1. Lineage (NCBI taxonomy): Eukaryota > Metazoa > Chordata > Lepidosauria > Squamata > Elapidae > Bungarus > Bungarus multicinctus. Next base: position 9,452,461 of record CM042835.1, on the reverse strand, counting down.
GGAAGGAAATCTGGATATGGCTGGGAAGGAATGCATGCAGATTTATAAAAGTTGCCAAGGTTGAGAAAACACTGCTTTAAGTGGTGCTTTGAGAGTTTGGGAATTTATACCGCATTACAGCCCCTGTGGTGTTTTTTTTTTTTAGGATGGCGCAGCAGCATTTTGATTTATTCTTTGGCAATCTGTTTATGGCAGGGGTCTTCAAACCTGACAGCTTTAAGACTTGTGGACGTCAACTCCCGGAATTCCTCCTCCAGTCATGTTAGCTCAGGAATTCTGGGAGTTGAAGTCCACAAATCTCAAACTTGCCAAGTTTGAAGACCTTTGGTTTGTTGGTGTAATCGCCAGTGTAATGCTGTGCAAAAATAGAGACTTTATCCAAGGCATGGTTGTACTGTCTCTCTCTTGCAGGTCAGAATATAATGCCTTCTGGCGATGTGTGCAAGCGGGAGCCACCTACCTCTTTGTCCAGCTATGCAAGGTAATGGGTTAACACCTTTTTGCTAAAGGAGGGCTGAAGGGCTGAATGCGAATTTGGGTGCAAAAACGTGATGCCTGTAACGGTAAAAAGTTGCAACGGACTCTTCTCTTTCTGTCTTTTACAGATGCTGTTTTTAGCTACATTCTTTCCAACCTGGGAGGGTGGTGCAGGAGCTTATGATTTCGTTGGAGTAAGTGTGGTTGTTGGCAAGCAAGGAAGAGTCTTAAAAGTTGGCATTTTGCATACAGCCAGATGCTCAAGAGACTCATGTATTTACAAAACAAAAATCCAAAGGACTGTGGGGTTTTTGTTTTCTTCCTGGTGGATTTTTCTTTGTATGTTGTCATTCTTCACTATATATCTTGTGAGTTTATGGATCCTGTGGGGGCTGGAGCCTTTTTTGAAACTGAAATTTCTATTTTCCTCTATTTTCCTATTTTCAACCTATGCCTGAAAATGCACCCTCATCTTTACTATGTAAAATGCTCAAGACGGCAGAAAGATTACTTAAATAACTATTTACTTTCCTAAGTAAATCCATCTTACAGAGATAAATAACTTTTGAGCGTAGAGTAATTTGGGGTTTGAGTACATTGCTTGGACAGGGGCAAGTGAGTATATTTTGCAAATCTGTAGCAATGTAATCTCACTTCCATTAGCAAATAATAGTGTAAGTTGTTGGCCTGTTCAGTGACCTAACTGAATGCCCTTTGGGCACACTCTTACTTTGTTGGATGTGTGTGTGTGTGTGAACCTTTGGGGTTGAAACATGGAGTTTGCTTGCCTGCTTCTGAGCTTCGTTTTGTGCTTCAGGAGTTCATGAAAGCGACCGTAGACCTGGCTGACTTGGTGGGTCTGCACTTAGTGATGTCCCGGAACGCAGGAAAAGGGGAATATAAGATCATGGTCGCTGCACTGGGCTGGGCCACGGCGGAGCTCATTATGTCTCGGTGAGTTGGATTTATCACTGCTCAGAAAAGGGATGGGAGAAACCAGATTGGCATTTGCTTGCCCGCGTTTTTGATGATGGCTCGACAAAGCAGCCTGCAAGGTCCCTGTGCAGTTTTGTGTCCCCGTCTTCATGAAGTTTCCCATCCTAATTGCCTCCGTGCTTCCAACAGATGCATCCCACTGTGGGTGGGAGCTCGTGGCATTGAGTTTGATTGGAAATACATTCAGATGAGTATTGATTCCAACATCAGCCTGGTAAGTGTTAAATTTTCTCCCTGTTTTCGGTTGAGCTCTGAAATGATACCTCATGTGACAGGATTAAATTATTGAGGACTAGGAAGATGTTTTTTGTTTACTGAGAGGGTTGGGGTTTTTTTTGGTAATGTATGTAGATTTGGCTCCCTGCTATATACATTTGGATTGGCAGTTCAGTTAAAAATATCAATCGGTTCATTAAATTTGTTGAGCTTTGCAAAATATTTCACAGACAGGGCATTCATATGCTTTCATGCATTTACTAGGATTTAATTTTAAAACCCTATCTCATGAATGTGTGTGTGTACGCGCGCGCACACACACACACACATCATATTCTGTAATCAAACATGACTTCAGTAAAGAATTCCCCAGACTGTTTCTTTGATGGAGAAAAAACTCTTAAGGCCGTGTTTCTCAACTGTGGCTACATGAAAACTTCAGTTCCCAGAATTCCCCAGCCAACCAATTTGGGAGTTGAAGTCCACACACCTTCAAGTTTCTAATGCTGAGAAACAAGGAATTGAGTTTCGTACCCAAGAGCTAAAATGGAAACTGAGTGCACTAAGGGGCATCCTGAACTTGGAGGGCTTTGTAAAGGAGAAGAGCTGGCTAGCTAGATAGCGTTGGAAGAAGCATATTTGGATTTTATACTGCAATGTTTTATAAATCCCAGGTGACTTGAATGTCAGATATTCTGCTTGGCAGTTAGATTTTGGAAAGTATTTGGAAATCTTTCCTTATTGTGCCCTTTCAGGTTCATTACATCGCCACTGCTGCCCTGGTGTGGATGTTCACCCGCTACGATTTACCCAAACATTACCGACTGCCCCTTACTTTCCTCCTGGGTGTCAGTATCTACAAAGCCTTCTTTATGGAGTGAGTGCTGTTGGTGGAATTAAGGTGGCCAAGGGAGGTTACCGGGGTGGTGGTGGGGGATCTTGGGAACTTCCAGATCCTTGGTTCAAGTCTCCCCTTTCCTTTATTTTCTGTACAATGATCCTTTTCCCCCCAGAACTGAGTAACCTTTTTGTATGAGTGAGGAATTGAAGCTGGGCCTCCCGCATCCTCACTATAGCTCCCTTTCTTTTAAAATTCCCCTTCCTCTTCTCAAGGAATCAAGACTTTCCTTTGCTCAAATGCTTGGAGAACTTTCTCATCTCAGTATTTGTGCTAGGTCCAAAAAAGTAAAAATTGCGGGAGGGAGCTTGTGATCACAACCACCACCGTGACTTTCTTTACCCTCCCCCACCCAGTGGATGCCCCTCTCTGTGGCTGCATTTGCTTGTATTCATCCAACACCAAAAGCCATCATGTCACCTTGCTGGCTCTTTATATTACAAACTCGACAATTTTTTTAAATAAAGGAGAGTTAGTAGCTCATCATACGTGTGATTCACGGTATCTTGGTTCATCGCAATGTGCAAATCAAGCTTGGGCTATTGATGCAATAGTTGGGCGGGGTTTTTTTTTGCCAGCCTTAAAATCTCAGGCCTCACCTCCTTTTCTCTGCTTTTCTAGGTCGTTTGTGCACGTCTTTCTCCTGGGTAGCTGGACTGCACTTCTGGTTAAAGCGGTAATCACCGGCCTCCTTTCCTTCAGCTCCTTGGCTCTGTTTGTCACCCTGGTACACAGCAACTGAAGCTCCACCAATTGTTAGTCCTACTTGAGAGACCATGTCTTTGTACATCCTAAGATTGCCTGGCTACGGGTTCTGTTTGCGGAGGTACGCAGGCCTTTGTACTTCCTGCGCTGAGACCAGTTCCAGTTACGATCACTGTGGCATTCCAAGAATGATGCTAATTTAAAAAGTATTATTTATACTTTGCCCAGTTTGAATTCATTTGGCTGTTCTCTGCGTGTGTTTCCTACATTATGATGGTATTTATGCAACCCAATAAGCCAACAAGATGGGTACCACTAAACCAACAAGTATACACAATAATTTCATATTCCTACCCTATTCAATCTTAGTTCTATTGCGTCGGCATCCATAACCAGCTAGAATAACATACAAATGACAAAACGTTGTAAGATCATTAAAATACAAGGTAACACTTATTATTATGGCATTGTATGCAAGTACATGAGTCATATTATAGGCTCCATCATTTGCATCGTGATGTGCCTGGCACTATTCCCTCATAGAAATTGTTGCCATATTATCTAACCTAAACTGGATGTGGGTTTGGAGAAGCTCAAAGGTAAAGGCACAGTGAATTTTAATAATAATGCTTGAATTATATTTGAAGCTGAGGTTATTTAGGATTTGGTGTGTATAAAGGTTTGCAGGCAAAGCCCTACATAGCTGGGGATAAAATGGCAAAATTAAAATTAAGGCTTTTATGGTTTGGCCTGTCATGGGGATAATAATAAAGTGGGTTTTGATTTTTCCACTTGCACATGGCAACTGTGCATGGATGCTGCCTTTGCTAAAGGTCATCATGATGGAGGATGTTGTGATGTAGTTCCAAGCAGTAATGAGAAACACAGGGTTATATGAATAGGCATCTTCTGAGGTCCCTCTTCACATGATCTTGGCAGCAAAAGAGTTCTCACTCTACAAGCCATTTTTGTTTTGTTCGGGGAATGTGAACAGTAACTAGCTAGATTTAGGGAGCATTATGGTGACACACTTTGGAAACCTCTGTAGTCCATGTGCGTATATATCTAATTGTCCTTCCTTCTGGTAAAGCAACAGAAGCAGAGAGATTTCATTTTTGTCCCAGGGCATATATAATCTTTTTTTAGATAATAATTGACAAATACCAGCAAGTACAGTTACATGAAGTATACTAGCCCAAAGTAAGTAAGTCTGACTCGGGGTATTTTCTTCTGCAGGAACTGGGTTCTTAAAAACCATTAAATGAGACTTTGTGGGCACGGTGATGATCCTTCCCTTTAATTCAATCTTATAGTTAGCTCCACATGGAGAAAGATGGAAGGATCATTCTCTTTATTCATAGGGTGGTAGCCATGGAGGAAGTAAAGTCTCACACAATACAAGAGGTTGGTTTGTGGTGATGGTATGATCTGCCTATCTGATAACTGACGAATGATTTCAAAATAACACCATTACGCAAACAACAAAATTATTTCCTTGTCTCATGAAGTATGGTGCAAGTATATAAATCATGTTTGCCTGATGCCATCATAAGGTGTATATCATCTTATTTATTTTTTCTTATTGCAGTCCATTGTGCTATAGGGTAATCAGAATTTGAAGGAATGGAAGATACGTTTAGATAGCTTCATTGTCTGGTTATCTTGAAGGGAGGTTTCTTGCTTGTGTATGAATTTCTCTCCTTTCATCCACTATGTGAAAGTTCTTCTGTGTAAGCTTTATGCTTTGGGAACTACTAATCTAAGGAGACCAAAAGTCCAAATCATGCAGAAGTTGAAAGTGAAACTAATGTGCCATTGCATATCTTATATATGTTTTTTTTTTAAAAATCTGCTTTTTCTATGGAGAGAGCAAGCCACTTACTCAACCTGCTCAACTTACTCTTCCTTGAGATCATATTGGCTTATTTGCAGGCTTTGGGGTTTGAAACCTATTATATTTTGGAAAAAAAAAAACACTTTATATCTCTACCAACATTTATATTTGATTGCCATCTCAAGGACTGTCCATTTCCCCTAGCATATCAGCATCTCCAAATATTTTGTTCTTGATGATGGGCAGATTCTTGTCCCAGAGTAGCTGGAGCAGGACGTGTGGAATATGGAATCTCATCATAGGTAGGTTAAGAAATTCAGCAAGCTTGGTTGAAGGTGTAGCTAGTGAAGAAAGCAAATCCTAGGTTCCTTCTTACTGTAGTATTTTGCACCCACAGGGAGCATCCCAGGCAGCACAAACCATGCAAGTGAGGACATATTTGTGCCCAGAGTTTCATCTTTAATAGTAAAGTTCTTTGTCCCACCAACCTGGAGGAAAGAAACAACATGGGGATCAGGCTGAGGGCGACAGCGATATCATTGATACCTACAGCAGTTTGTCAGACCAAGGAAAAACAAAGAGGTGTACCCTTAGTGGTATAGCACTATTTCTGAGTAATCCAGGATTGATAATTACAGTAGAAGATGTCTGAATCAAACCTTCTATGAACCTTATGTCAGTTTGTGCCTCCCTCCTCTCCTTACCCATTCTTGTAACTTACTTCCAGGGTGTCTCCGGACTCCCAGTTTTCGGATTTCATCATACACAAAGATGAGAAGGCCAAACGGTAGAGGCACTAACCACCACTGGAATCTAGACGGGGCAGAGGAACAAGAGAATGGAAAAAGTTAAGCTTAACAGCTTCAAAAGTTAGCCTGCTGAGCTGAATCGTCTTTGAGTGAAGTAGCTTGAAGCAGACAGGAACTGGGCATTGTTCTGCCACACAAATATGGCCCCAAAGCTTTGTTTTTCAGTTGTTGATCCGTGTTTTCTCCTGCTAGGCTCCAGAAAAAAGGGGGCAGTTGTAAGGTAGGGCAGTAGTGGCTGCTGTCCTTGGTGCTGAGCTGAGCTGCGGGAAGTTCCTTCTTGGGAGAGGATTTGCTTTCTCCCGCTTAGCTAAAGGGGAGAATTGGACCAGGAGGACTAAATTGTAGCCTTCTAGCTCTTTAACTCCTCATTGTCTTTCCATGCGTCTGTACTTAACTGTTGTTTTAAGGTGATGTGTAAATGAGCTGCTTTTGTTTTGCTGAATTTAATATCTAAATGTTTGATGGCATGGCATAGGAGAAATAATAGGCAATGGAAGTGCAGCTGGAGCAAAATACGTATTAGAGCAAGTTGAGTAAGGCTTTCTAAGATGTGAGGTGTGGTTTCCTAAAGAAACAAGAAATGATTGGTGAAGGAGAGAAAAGTAACTAGGATTTAAACCCTGAATTATATACATAAAGAATATAAACCTAAAGAGAGACAGTGAGGTACAGTGGCAAAGGACCAGAAATGGGGAGGCCCAAGTCCTAATCAGCCTTCAGCTATAGAAGTTTCCTGCTGTAATTTGGGCTAGCCCCCCACTTCTCAACCTTACCTACCTTATAGGGTTATTGTTTTGGGAAAAGAATTGGAAGAATTTGCACTAGAGGCTGCCTTGAACTCTTGTTATAAGGAGTAGATTGTAAATCAGATATATAAATATAGTCATTGATGTCTGTGCACTGCAATGGACAAATCCATATCTCCAAGCTTCATGTTTTATTTTTTGTGATTAGTAGAGATTGTTTAGTTTTCTGGGAGATTTTTGTTTTGTTTTGGCTGAGTTAGCTAATTCCTGCATAAAGGATAAAGTGTCTGGAGAGTTGAGATTTATAGCCATGCTAAGTGTGTAGTAATATCCTACAGTGGAGGAGGAGAAGCAAGAATTGGGAAGAGAAAATTGTTTTTCCTTATTCATGTTTGCCAGAGTTGCTAGGATTCTTACATGATATAGCATTGACAGGCATTTCTTGCAAATCACAGTGCGACACAAAACCAACCACACAAAATCACGCATCTGAGGTTTGGGGAGACAAGTTCAGAGGTGGCTATAGGCTTTTCTAAATAGCTCTGCTCTGTAGCATGTCTTCATGAGAACTTTCGAGAAGTGGTTTTGTCAGGTTAGAATACCAGTGTGTACGAGTTCTTACCTTATGGGCATAAAATTGAAGATATTGGGCATCCCAGGGCAATAACAGAGGAAGCAGCCTATACAGATCTGGAACACAATAGCAATCACCAAGATCTTATTTCTGAAAGAGAAAGAGATGAGTAGGGCTGGATGGAAGGTGTTCTTGATTTCTGCTTTGGATAGACCAATTGATCATTGGCAGAACTGGATCACTTAGTGGAAAGAAGCCAATTCCAGAGTAAGAAAGCAAATATTCCTATTCTGTTGTTGAATTTCCAAAAATGTCAAATTTAGGGAGAACTCAAATTTGATCTTGGGTTGGGGAAAGCTGCAATATGCTTTGCCAGTTTTTCTGGGAAAAGAGGTTATTCCCTGGACTCATGCTTGATTCAGATTTACTTATCATTAGCATCATTTGGTCAGGAAAACACACTCTCCAACCAACACAAATTCAAAAACTAAGAACAAGAACAAGAACTACAGGTTGAATTTGTTGGGTTGGAAAAATTAAGGAGAAAGATTCCAGCTGTAGAATCTTATCAGCAAAGTTTAAATTCCAGCTGTAGAATCTTATCAACAAAGTTTTGCCTGCTAGAAAAATTTATTTCTAATAAGAATTTTCTTAGAGATTTAGGATATCTGAAATCCTTCCTATTACATTATAAGTAGCAGTTTTGCAACAAGAGGACCAGTTCTTCAATGAGTCAAGCGGGTTCACGGTTACAGCCTAATTCAATTTTTTTTTGGATAGCTCAAAGTCCCCACTGTATTGTTGGACAATCCTGAAGGTTCCTTCATATTAATATTTTGTTCACTGATCACATTGCTGTCAACATCTCAAAGCAACCACTGGCTACTGTCCTTTTGTTTTGATGTATAATATCACAATATAAAAGACATGAATTTGAAAAACTATGTTCCTAGCTGTGCCAGACTAGGAAGATCTCACTGGGAGCTACCTGAAGAATCCTTGCTGGAAGACAGAAAGTCGTCGTGTCTTGCGGATAAGCACATCTGCAATCTGGCACATCTCAATGCTGATGAAGAAGACGGTATAGCAGGTGTACTCTTGGTAAAGACGTTGTCCAAATGTCTGGGAAGAGAAAGAAACAGTGGCGGTATGAAGGCAAATTCAATAGATGACCACCAACCATGAAATTAGCCCCAGAACTGCTTAAATATTGCTGAGGTTCTAAGACAATACAGAGTACTTTCTTTCTTTCTTTCTTTCTTTCTTTCTTTCTTTCTTTCTTTCTTTCTTTCTTTCTTTCTTTCTTTCTTTCTTTCTTTCTTTCTTTCTTTCTTTCTTTCTTTCTTTCTTTCTTTCTTTCTTTCTTTCTTTCTTTCTTTCTTTCTTTCTTTCTTTCTTTCTTTCTTTCTTTCTTTCTTTCTTTCTTTCTTTCTTTCTTTCTTTCTTTCTTTCTTTCTTTCTTTCTTTCTTTCTTTCCTTCCTTCCTTCCTCCCTCCCTCCCTCCCTCCCTCCCTCCCTCCCTCCCTCCCTCCTCCATCATCATGTTAGTGGTCCTATTTTTATCAACAGCCACACAAAAAAGTGCTGCTGAGTTTTGTCCAAACCAGTCCCTGATTTATTGGTTTACTCATAGAAGAGAATATTTTCAGCTCACTGTTGAATGGTGGCATCCTTGGTGCTCTCTTGAGTTTGATTGTTTTCTTGCAGACATTTCAATTACCTAACTAGGTGACGACATCAATGTTAGAAGGGAGCGGGGTTTGTTCTCTATATACTAGTGGCTTGCCCTGTCAGTGATAGTGGACATGTTCTCCCAATTCATGCAAACAAGCTAAAAGTAAACAATCTAATCAAGGAATCATCAAGAGCAGGGGTCTCCAACCTTGGCAACTTTAAGACTTGTGGACTTCAACTCCCAGAACTCTTCACTGGTTGAGGAATCCTGGGAATTGAAGTCCACAAGTCTTAAAGTTGCCAAGGTTGGAGAGCCCTGATCAAGAAGACTCCCAGTTACCAGGTTGGGTAAACATGGCCTGTGATTAAACAGTCTTGAGTTGCAACAGTTGGGAACATTAGGTTGGGAATCTGGTGGGACTTTCTCTTCTCTACTCACCCACTCTTGGCCATAGCTGTCTTGAACGTCCTGGAGATGATCGTTCTCCCAGGCAGCTCGAAGCCCTACGCACTTCAGTGGGAACCAGCCCTCTTGGGCCATGGCAGTGAAGTAATCAACAAAGCCAGCACACGACTGGATGGCTCCTGCAAGGCAAAACGGCACCGGTTGTGTTGGATTTCTGCTCCCACTGCACCTTGGCATCAAGACTTTTAAGCCAGGGGGTTTCAATGTTTGGGTGAGCCCAGGGATGGGATCCGACCGGTATAATTACTGGTTCTGCTGCTCTGAGTTGTGCAAGTGCAATTTACAACCTGCTGAGCTGCCTGGACAGCTGAGCAGCGCTGCGTGCAAGTGCGCAGCAGTTGGAAAAGCCCTTTTTTCCTGCTTTTTCAACCGCAATTATGCCGCGCAAAGCAGCTGCGGTTGAAAAAGCAGGAAATAAAGTTCAGGTAAGAGCCCAGGTGGGCATATGGCCAAAACAGCAGCAAATACAGAACCAGTTTGGTGTCTGCTGTTCTTCAGAGCTACCGGTTCTGTAGAGCCGGACAGAACCGGTAGAATCCCACCCTTGGGTGAGCCTGTTTTGACAGTATGTTGCAGGCACATTCACTAAATGAGGTAAAGTAAGGAAGTTGCACCTTGCTATCTCTTCCAGATCACAAGGATGTTCCTTATCACCATCTTGTCTTCTGGCTTCTAGGCAGGATATAATATTTATAACTAGCTTGATACCCATGCTTTGCTATGAAACTATGTGGTCAGGCTTAGTTTTTGGGGAGGAAAATAAGGGGGGGGGGAAATTCTACCTCTGTCTACCAGCATCCATTGGTATTTATCTGGCTAGTGTCCTGTCAGTGTGTGAGAGTTGAGGGCTGTTTGGAAACTAAAACAGTATTTGCTATGTGAGCAAGAAGGAGACAGCAAGGAGCCTAGGTGTGGCTTAGCTCAATTGTTCTGTACTAAAGCTGGTTACTGCTGTGAAAGTAAAACGGAAATGAAAACTCCTCTCCTCTGCTTGTGTTTTGCATTTGGAACAGATTTCTTTTCAGGTGTGGAGGGGGAGTAGAACTCCTTAGCATCAGAGCATGTTAATAATAATATGTGAAATACTAATGCTCTGATGATCATTTCAAAAAATCCTGAGCGCCTAGAAGCCAAGAGGAACATATGTACCGAATTTCAAGTTTGTAGGCTTCGTAGTTCTGGAGATTTTGTGATGATGCATTAGTAGTATTTCGCCTTTATATATATGGATAATAATAATTTCCTGGCTTATCTGTTTTCCATCTATTTTTATGTTAATATGTCCATTGAAGTGATCCTACAAATGCCACTTTGCAGCATTTGAAAAGATTTTTCATCAGGGCAGAAACCTGGTGCTCCTCACAGCTGTATATTGAAACTTCTAGATCTAGCCCTAATCTTGATGTCCTTTACGGTTAGACCAGCCTTTCTTAACCCAGCACTGTCCCGCAATTTTGGGACTCCAGTACCTAGAATTCCCTACTAGTGTAGGAGATGCAGTCCCCCTGATACATCTGGAAAGGCCTTTTTTTGGATGAGGCTAATCAAAGCCTATACTAGTAAGCTATCTTTAAAAAAATTCAACTTTGGATGCTTATTTTAAAGTTGAATTGAAAGCACGTTGCTCTTTAGCAAATGCATTCTCTTTTCCTCACTCTAACCACTGGGTGACACCGTCCTACATGCAAACTTACCAATCTGGAAATAGGAATAGACAGCTAGTGCTTCATTGACAAGGCGGTCCCGTCGAGGATTTCGGGGTTTCAGGTGCATGATGTCACTCTCAGCCTTTTCATAGGCCAGTGAAACTGAGGGGAACTGTGGGGGAGGACAGAATATCTAAAATAAGCATTTGATACAGCTTTAATTACACCCCAGGCTTGCTAAGATGGACTTCGAAGTTTTGGGAACTTGGTGTGGTGGATGAAAACTTTTTAGAGCAAGAGTAGCCTTTAGACCGGTAAGGTTGGATTCAAACAACATACTTAAACCTGATAAATGAATTAATTCATATCCATTTGGGTTTACCTTGATCTAACCAATTGGGCTAAATTGGCCTAACCTCAAAATTAAAACTATTAAAAAACGTACAAATCCACCTTAATAACTCATAAATACAGTCACCGGCTTAGTGGGTTTAGTGTGTTGTGTGACTGCAACAATGATATTGCCTTACACAGGCCAGGTTAACACTTTGGGGTCAGCCAGGGTGAGGTTTGTTTCAAAAGAAGTGGCTTATACATCCACAAAATGAGACCCACAAAATTAAATCTGGTTTAGAGGGGCGGGTGTCTTTTATTCTGCTTCCTGCAAACTTTGGTCCCTTAGGACTCACAATGTCTGTGCACAACTCGATGAAGAGAATAGTGATGCAGCCAAGAGGAAGAGGGACACTGACGGTGATGTAGATCAAGTAGGGGGTCAGCTCTGGGATGTTCTTGGTCAAAGTATAAGCAATGGATTTCTTGAGATTGTCAAAGATCAAGCGCCCTGGAGGTGAAACAAAGAGAAAAATGCAGGAATGGCTTTCTTCTATGTGTTGTAAGAACCGCGGTGGCGCAGTGGTTAGGATGCAGTACTGCAGGCGACTACTGCTGGCTGCCAGCTGCCAGCTGCCAGCTGCCTGCAATTTGGAAGTTCGATTCTCACCACCTCAAGGTTGACTCAGCCTTCCATCCTTCCCAAGTCAGTAAAATAAGGACCCAGCTTGTTGAGGGCAATAGGCTGACTCTGTAAAACTGCTTAGAGAGGACTGTAAAAGCACTGTGAAGAGGTATGTAAGTCAAGATGCCATTGCTATTGTTCTAGGTGTGTGAGGACAACCTATCTCAGAATCTCTCTACCAAGGGAACCTCCCAGGAACTGACCTTGCTCAACGCCAGTGACAATGGAGGCAAAATTGTCATCCAACAAGATCATGTCAGCAGCATTCTTGGCTGCATCGGATCCAGCAATGCCCATCGCAACTCCGATATCGGCTTTCTTCAGCGCCGGGGAGTCATTCACCCCGTCTCCTGTAACAGCCACAATTGCACCCTGTGGATAAGAGCGAGAAGTTATGAGACTTGGGTTCTACGAACGGGATTCAGAACAAAGATTTGTAATGGGCAACACTTCTCTTTAGCATTCTATGCGCTCGGAAGGCTTTGCTATGCTATGTTTCTTCTTGGTCTTCATTCTGGAAAGGTATAGTTATCGTATTTTTCCATGTATAAGATGATATTTTTTCTTTAAAACTCTCTCTATATAAAAGTGAAATACCACTCACTCATCATCACAAAATTTCCAGAACCGTAAAGCCTACAAACTTGAAATTTGGCACATACGTTTCTCTTGGCTTCTAGGTGCTCACTAAGAAAGGATTTTTCGAAATGACCATCAGAGCATTAATATTTCATATATTATTATTAACACGCTCTGATGCTAAGGGTTAGGGTTAGGGTTACTCCCCTCCCCAACTGAAAAGAAATTTGTTCCAAATGCAAAACACAAGCAGAGGAGAGGAGTTTCAGTTTTGGTTTTTGTTTTAGTTTCATGGCAGCAAGTAGCTTTAGTACAGAACAGTTGAGCTAAGCCATGCCCAGGCTCCTTGCTGTCCCCTTCTTGCTCACACAGCACATACTGTTTCAGTTTCCAAACAGCCCTCAACTCTCTCACTGACAGGATGCTAGCCAGATGAATGCAGATGGATGCTGGTAGGCAGAATTTTTCCCCTTATTTTCCTCCCCAAAAACTAAGCCCAACCCCACAGTTTCATAGCAAAACACAGGTATCGAGCTAGTATTTACCTAAAAATAAAGGGGCGTCTTATACACAGGGTGGCCGAGAGGAGAACCACGGTTGCAAAAGCTGCTGATACCTCATCTCTGCAAACTAACCTCAGAAGCAAAAGTTCCGATTGTAGAGACAAGCTAACAGGTTTCCTCCAATCACGAGCCTTATGTAACTGATGTTGGCAGACAGTGTGTAACCAGTGCCCGCATGCAACAGGGAGCCAGGGGTGGGATTCAACTGGTGTTACTACTGATTCAGTGACTATGTTTTGCATGCGCATGCGTAAAAAAACCTTAAGCTGTGCCGCCCGGACATCTGAAAAGCTCTGCGCGTAGGTGCACAGCATTTGTAAACGCCATTTTTTTCTTGCTTTTTCAACCTCAGCTGTGCCACGCAAAGCAGCTGAGGTTGAAAAAGCAGGAAACAAAGGTCAGGTAAGAGCCCCAGCAGGCAGGTGGGCCAAACAGGCAGCAAACACAGAACCGGTTCGGTGTCTGCTGCTCTTCAGAGCTACCAGTTCTACAGAGCCGGGCAGAACCGGTAGCATCCCATCCCTGCAGGAAGCGGTAATGTTGGAGCATTCTGAGCCCATAAAAATGTCAGAAAACTAAAAAATAAATACCAGTACCGGGAAGCGAATTTCTTACTTTGCAAAATACATGTTTAAATGTTTAAAATATTGATTTCTGAATTTTGGGTAAGAAAAGGGGGGGAGGGGGCACCTGATACATGGGGTCATCTTAGAGATGGAAAAATACAGTAATTGGAAGCTTTCTCATATCGGAGCTGGTCCAGGATGGCTGCTTCAGGCATTTCTATATATCCCAGAGTAATGCGCTTGTCCATTCAGCCTAATGTATTTCACAAAGCAATTATGAAGATTAAAAAAAAAAATGGCTACCCTGCATTGTATTATCTTTGGAGGAAGGGAAGGATGCAGCCAATTATTTAATTACGGACCGTGTTCAGGCTTAACTTGTTTACCAGGTTCATCAAAACCCATCTGGGAAGTTCATATCAAATTATAAATCAATCATGATTTATGGGAATTACACAAATCAAATTACCTTTATTATGGTCATTGACCAGCATTTATACATCATTAAAATCAGAAAAAAAAAATCAAAAACCCTAAGAGAAGAATTATCAGCGCTTAGTCTTTTGTATAAATGCTGTCGCTGGTTCTGTAAACATTCTGGTTTCAATAGCTGGGAAAGTTTAAAAAAAGTAGATGTCAAATATATCTACTTTTTATAAGAAGTTTGGATCTTACCCAGGGGTGGGCTGCTGCAGGTTCTCATGGTTGGGAGAGCCTCTAGCTGCCCAGTCTGCCCAGTTTGGCAAACCCGCAAATCCCATCCCTGCCTTGCCCCTCCCAGGAGTCCCCCTGTGGCCCATTTTGGATGCCAGGTAAGTACAGGGCCTGTGCAGAGGCTAAGGAAGGATGAAACTTCCAGGGCCTCCTGGAAGTTTGAAAAGGCCGGAAATGGGCCTGTTTCCAGCCTCTGGAAGGCCTCCAGAGCCTGGGGAGGGCGAAAAATGGGCCACCCGGAAGTTCTATTGGGCCAGAAATAGGCCTCCAGAGGGTTGTTAAGAGTCTGGGGGAGGCCATTTTTGCCCTCCCAGAGGCTCAAGAAAAGCCTCCGGCACCTGGGGAAGGGTGAAAACACCCCCCTCCATGGTGCAGGAGGCCAACTAGGCCACACCCACCATGGCCACACCCACCCATCAACCTGGTAGAGAACCGGTTGCTAAATTTTTTGAAGCCCACCCCTGATCATACCAGTTTCTGACAGCTTTCTACAATGATGAGCTTCTGCTGCGGAGAGGTGCGCGCAAAGACCATCTCTGGATGCATCTTGAGGATCTCAACCAACTCTTCACTTTCCATATCTTTCAATTGACCTCCATTGATTACACACGCCCGGGCATCCCTTGAAATAAGAGAGAAAACCTCTTTTAAGATTTTTTTTAAAAAAACCTCCCCAATAGCACCCTAGCAACACCCCATGACTTCTTCCCTTGCACAGAATATCTTCCTTGTCCGATGCCGCTGTCACTCAAAGTAGCTCTGTAACATGCCTTGGGGATTAAGATGCTCACCGCTTGTTAACCTGCTCCACGGGGATGCGGAGGCGGGTGGCGATATCTTCAATGGTTTCGCTGCCCTCTGAGATAATGCCAACACTGGCAGCGATGGCTTTGGCGGTGATTGGATGGTCTCCTGTTACCATGATCACCTGGGGGGGGGGGAAATGCGAGAGAGGGTAGGGATTGCAGCAGGTGTCTCTATACATTTTTGTCACACACCCAAGTGTCTTGAGCCACGGTGGCGCAGGGCTTAGAGGGCAACACTGCAGGCTACTTCTGCTGACTGCTGGCTGCCTGCAATTTGGCTGTTCGAATCTCACCAGACTCAAGGTTGACTCAGCCTTCCATCCTTCTGAGGTACATAATGGTACAATTTTTCAGCGCCCTCCCTTCCAAGGTCTTCATTTTTGAAATAGCTCGTGCAAGCGCTTTTTTTTTGGTTTTTTAATATCCATTTATGTTAAAAAAAATGGTTTTTACGTCATTTGCTTTGTTATGCTTTCAAATACACCTGTATAGGTTAGATTTTCCTCTTTCCTTCTTAACATGGCCCTCAGCAATTTTAAGGCCACATGTGCTTGCAGTTAATAAATGATTTTTTAAAAATTAAACAGGATGTGATTTCTGTACTGTATAATGAAATCCCAGGTTCTGGCTCTGTTGGTAGCTGAATTGTGCTCCACTTATTTCTCTTCTTTCTCAATTCTGTAAACCACTTAGAGAGGGCTGTAAAGTGGTATATAAGTCTATATACTTGAAGTCCAACATACCTAGAAGTTTCAGATTAGAAAAGAACCACCCTAGGATCTTGTAAGATTTCAACGTGTCCCCGCCTGGCTTTCATAGCATAATTATGAATACTTTCCCAACCATTGAAATCATCAGAACATCTGACGGACTTACCCGAATACCTGCAGTACGGCATTTCATGACGGCATCGGGCACAGTGGCTCTAGGCGGATCAATCATAGAGATAAGGCCTGCAAAGCAGAGTCCGCTAGTTGGGAAGTTTGTTTCCTCACTGTCGAAGTGGTAGCCACGGGGGAATTCATTCTGGGGAAGATAGAGGTGGCAGAAACCTGTGGACGAGAGAGATGCATTAGCATAGCCCATAAATCAAACTACTTCATTCAAATTCAATACAGCTCCATCTTCCCTTAGCCCATAATGCTCAAACTGGTCTTTTGATGCTTCATTTGATATTTCAGGTTTCTCATAATCCAAGTAGTTGACAATGTTGAGGGTGTTGGTGGATACCTAACATCAAAAACGTCATCAAAAAAGCACAACAAAGAATGTCTTTTCTGTGCCAGTTCAGAAAGCTCCAACTGCCCAAGGAACTGCTGATCCAGTTCTACAGAGGAATGATTGAGTCTGTCACCTGCACCTCTAGAACTGTCTAGTTTGGTTTTGCAACCCAAAAGGACAGACACAGACTTCAGAGGATAA
This sequence comes from Bungarus multicinctus, assembly GCA_023653725.1. Classification (NCBI taxonomy): domain Eukaryota; kingdom Metazoa; phylum Chordata; class Lepidosauria; order Squamata; family Elapidae; genus Bungarus; species Bungarus multicinctus. Next base: position 9,435,752 of record CM042835.1, on the reverse strand, counting down.
TTAGGACTGCAGAAAAAACAATTACCACCCACCTGCCTTCCATCGAGGACCTGTATACTGCACGAGTCAAAAAGAGGGCTGTGAAAATATCTACAGACCCTTCATACCCTGGACATAAACTGTTTCAACTCCTTTCCTCAAAACGACGCTATAGAGCACTGCTCACCAGAACAATTAGATACAAGGGGAGTTTTTCTCTGAAAGCCATCACTCTGCTAAACAAATAATTCCCTCAACACCATCCAATTATTTATAAAGTCTGAACTACAATTCTTCTCATCACTCCTTATCACCCATCCCCTCCAACTTGTGATTGTATGACTGTAATTTTGTCGCTTGTATCCTTACGATCTATATTGACTGTTTCCTAGTATGATTTGATTGCTTACGACTATTATTAAGTGTTGTACCTTATGATTCTTGATGAGAGTATATGCACCAAAGACAAATTCCTTGTGTGTCCAATCACACTTGGCCAATAAAGAGTTCTATTCTATTCTATTCTATTCTATTCTATTCTATTCTATTCTATTCTATTCTATTCTATTCTATTCTATTCTATTCTATTCTATTCTATTCCATTCCATTCCATTCCATTCCATTCCATTCTTCAGTAGTTGCCATACACAGGCTCAAGAAGCTGGTAGACATTATCTAAATTTCCTGAATGCTGCTCATGTAAAATACCTCTAAGAAATTGTAGGGGAGTTCAGTAGTGGCTCCATGCTGCTCACAAGAGCACAATTGCTACCTGGAAGGGTTCAACATGTCAATGAAGGAGAAGATCCAGAAAGAGGGCATTTTGTTGAGGTTCTTCTCAAAAAAAGATAAGAGATGGCCCACCAGTAGGGAGTTGCAAAGATTTTTTTTAAAAAAATTACTTAATGAAAACTTCAGTCATTGATACTATTCTTTCTTACCCAGCACACGCTCTCCCAGTCCACCAAGGTCCATATAAGCTGTTTGGAAAGCTTCTCTCCATTGCTCGTCAAGGGCCAACTCCTGGCCCTTAATCATGATGGTGGAGCAGCGTTCCAGGATCCTCTCAGGAGCACCTTTCATCACCAGCAGGTGGCGCTGGTCTCTGGGATCTTCAAGCTCATGGATAGACAGCTGAAAGTATTTTATTTATTTTTTTATTTTATTTATTTATTTATTTGTCAATTGCTTACAATATAATAGGTATAAGTAAAAACACAGTTATGAATACATGGATACATATAAGAAAAATAAAAAAAATAAAAAAGGACAGGGACGGTAGGCACGTTGGTGCACTTATGCACTCCCCCTTCAGACCTCTTAGGAAAGGGGTGAGGTCAATAGTAGACAGTCTAAGATTAAAGTTTTTGGGGTTTGGGGAAAAAACCACAGAGTCAGGTAGAGTATTCCAGACATTGACCACTCTGTGGCTGAAGTCGTATTTCCTGCAATCAAGTTTGGTGTGGTTAACCTTGAATTTGTATCTATTGTTTGCTCTTGTGTTGTTATGGTTGAAGCTGAAGTATTCATTGACAGGTAGGACAGTGCAGTGTATGATTTTATATACCATACTTAGATCAGACCGAAGGCGGCGTAGTTCTAGGTTTTCTAGGTCTAGAATTTCGAGTCTGGTGGCATAAGGTATTCTGCAACGAGTAGAGGAGTGGAGAACTCTTCTTGTGAAATATTTCTGGACTTTCTCAACTGTATTAATATCAGATACGTAAAGTAGGGGAAGACCATCGAATTCATGAGATGTGTCCATACCCAATGGGACTGCAGCCAAGAAATTAAGAGACGCTTGCTCCTGGGAAGGAAAGCTATGGCAAATCTAGACAGCATACTAAGTTCAGACTCTGCCAACAAAAGTGTGTATGTCAAGGCTCTGGTTTTCCCAGTTGCAGTGTATGGCTGTGAAACTTGAACCATAAGAAAGGCTGAGCGCCAAAGAATTAAGGCCTTTGAACTCTGGTGCTGGAGAAGACTCCTGTGAGTCCCTTGGACTGCAAGTGATCCAACTGGTCAGTCCTAGAGGAGATCAACCCTGACTGCTCTTTAGAAGGCCAGATCCTGAAGAGGAAACTCAAATATTTTGGCCACTTAATGAGAAGGAAGGACTCCCTGGAGAAGAGCCTAATGCTGGGAAAGATTGAGGGCAAAAGAAGAAGAAGGGGATGACACAGAAGGAGGTGGCTGGATGGAGTCACTGAAGCAGTCGGTGTGAGCTTGGATGGACTCCAGAAGATGGTAGAGGACAGGAAGGCCTGGAGGAATGTTGTCCATGGGGTTGCAATGGGTCGGACATGACTTCGCAACTAACAACAGCAACAATGTGCAATTTTCTAGCTTCTTGGCTTTTGGCAATGAACTAAGCAGGAGGGAACAGATTTAAATGCCAGATTAATTTGAGTTCCTTTTGGTGTCCCTTGCTGATCTTCTTGGAACCAAGGGGACAGAAAGTCAGCTGCTAACCTGGAATTTGTTGGTGGAGTTGAAGGGAATCTCACAGACTTTTTTGTAGCGCTCCCGGTACTCCATGACGTTGCCGAGGGTGATTTCAGAGAATTTCAGAAGGGCTGTCTCTGAGGCATCTCCAATCACAATACGCTAGGATTGAAAAGGGAGAGAAACGTTGAAATGGGATTAGCACCATTTAAGTGCTGGCTGAATTTGCATTTATACTAGATCAATGTTTCTCAAGTTTGGCAGCTTTAAGATGAGCGGGCTTCAACTTCCTCAGAAGGCAAGATAGTTAAATTGAGATTGAATAGCTCATGCAGAAGTAAGTTTTCTTACTTCTGACTTCTGTTGGCAACTCTAAAAGACTATAGAATTACTTTATGAGTTGACATTTTGATTGCCCCTCATTTGGTGTCTATGAAGATTCTCAGTCAGTGAAGTTCTGGTTGTCCCAAAGGTGCTTTTTTCAAGAGGCAACTGGACTTTCTGGTTTTTCTTTGAAGACGTTTAGCTTCTCATCCAAGAAGAAGAACCTGGAGAAGCTTCTTGGATCAGAAGTGAAACGTCTTCAGAGAAAAACCAAAAAGCACCTTTGGGTCCCTTCACTTGAGTCTGAGTTGAATAGTTGACCCAACCTTGCTGCTTTTCAAGTGTGCTTCACAATAAGCCTCATCTTTTGATTTTAACTGGTTTGGTTGAGGGTGCTAGGAGTTGCAACCGAATGCCTATTGGGGACACAAAACCTCTAGCCATTATGCCACCCTGGGCAGTGCTTCTCAAATCTGGCCACTTTAAGACATGCTGGCTGGGGAATTCTGGGAGCTGAAGTCCACATGCCTTAAAGTGGCCGAGTTTCTGAAAACAGGGTTAAAGCCTTCCCCATTGACTTTGCTTGTCAGACAGTCGCAAAAGGAGATCACATGACCCCAGGACACTACAACCGTCATAAATACGAGTCAGTGGCCAAGCAAGATCTGAATCTTGATCACATGACCATGGGGATGCTGCAATATTTATTATTTATTTATTTATAAAATTTCTATACCGCCCTTCTCCCTAGGGACTCAGGGCGGTGTACAGCCAATCCAAACCCCAACAGTAATACAAAAGTTAAAAGAAGATTAAATTAATCTTCTGGGGCGGAACCATCTAAGTGGCTCCGCCTCCCTTTTTCACCTCTTAAGGGTGAAAAATGGCCGCAAGTCACTTTTTTCCGTACCGTTGTAACATTGAACGGTCATTCCATCAATGAACTGTTGTATGCTATGGATCATCTGTACACGCTTACTCTTTTGTCACGTTCTCATCGTACGCTAAATAAATAAATAAATAATAATCCATAATAATTCTTACCCGTGGCACAGGCACACTATCCTGTCCTGATTTGAAAGAAGCCCGGTTGCAAAGGCTCACCACTTTACACAGAGCTTTCCAGGTCTCCGAGGACTGATCAAAACTTTGCCCTGTGAAGCAGAACAGGAAGCGACGTGGCAGGTTTTCTGCACTGTAAGCTTAGGATGGGCAACCTGGTGCCCATCGTTACCGCCTTTCCCCTCTGCTGGTTGCTAGGCTTGCAAATACCTGACTGGTCTTCTGTAGTGTCCGCGGTGTGGATTTGGTTGTCGAACCAAAGATGTGAGACCGTCATTCGATTCTGGGTGAGCGTCCCGGTTTTATCCGAGCAGATGACTGATGTGGAGCCCAGCGTTTCAACAGCTTCCAGATTCTTGACCACGCAGTTCTTCCTGGCCAGTCGCTTGGCTGTGAGAGACAGACAGACCTATCCAAGGAGGATGAGAGCGAGGTGGGGTGGGGAGAGGGGATAGGAAACGAGTGAGGTCCAATATTTGGAACTTGGGGTAGCTAAAGTCAACTTAGGTTGAGTGCGTTAAGCCATCTGTTCAAGACTGACCGCACTCCCAATCTTATGTTTCTGGCTGGCTGGAAGATATGGGAAAAGTAGTCCCAAAGGTGCTTTTTCAGGAGGCACCTGGACTTTCTTATGTTTTCTTTTGAAGACGTTTCGCTTCTCATCCAAGAAGCTTCCTCAGCTCTGACAGGATAATAGGGAATGGAAGGATTTATATTCCTTGCAGACAGCTGGTCATTTGCATCCTTTTAGAAGGTCGTTGAAGCACTTGGAGGTTTATCTGGGTTTTCCAGGTCTGTCTGCAAGGAATATAAATCCTTCCATTCCCCACCATCCAGTCAGAGCTGAAGAAGCTTCTTGGATGAGAAGCGAAACATCTTCAAAAGAAAAAAACAAGAATCTCCAGGTGCCTTCTGAAAAAACACCTTTGGGACAAACAGGACTTGGATGACTGAGAATCTCTACAGACTTATGGGAAAAGTAGTGCAGAATATCTGAAGGATACCATGTTGGGAAGGATCATATAGTTCATTCCTATCTGTTCTGTTGGGTGGTAAGCCTTTGAACTGTGGAAGATATGTTGTTACTTGAGACGCTCCCTGGTGGAGGCGTTTATGGAGATTCTCATCAGTGGTGGGATTCAATTTTTTTTACTATCGGTTCTGTGGACGTGGCTTGGTGGGCGTGGCAGGGGAAGGATATTGTAAAATCTCCAGTCAGAGGGGGTATTTGCCAGTTCTTTGAACTACTTAAAATTTCCGCTACTGGTTCTCCAGAACTAGTCAGAACCTGCTGAATACCACCTCTGATTCCCAGTCACCCAGATCGTGGTTGTCCCAAAGATGCTTTTTCAAAAGGCAACTGGACTTGGTTTTTCCTTGAAGGTGTTTTGCTTCTCACCCAAGAAGCTTTCTCACTTGTGATGGAACGGAAGGATTATATATTTCTTGTGGTCATCTGGTCATGAATACTCTTCCTTCAACAGACGGGTAGGGCACCACTTCCTGTTTACAACGAAGTCCTGTTATCACTTCCACACCCACTTGCACTATTCAGGTGATGCCCGAGGGCACAGATAAGCCTCCAAATAAAGTCCAACTAATTTTTTGAAAAAACACCCTTGGGACTTCCTGGTGGAGATGCCAGGGAGTAATCACAGTACTTCCTCCATACAAAGCAACATGGGAAGATGTTAAAGAAAGAACGAGGGGAAAGTATTCAAGGAAGAGCTCAAATGGCTGGTGTTGCGATATTTACCGTGACTGTTGCTAGAAGACCCTCAGGGACATAAGCCACCACAATTGCCATGAAAAAGACCATGGCCTTCAGGAAGGGGTAGCCGATCACCATTGCAACAACAAAGAAAGTAGCACCAAAGAAAATGGCCAAGCCAGCTATGATGTCCACAAAATGCTCGATCTCAATAGCAATGGGCGTCTTCTCATTCTCCACTCCTGAAGCCAGGCTGGCGATGCGCCCAATGATGGTGCGGTCCCCGGTGTTAATGATAATACCGGTGGCAGTTCCTGAAAAAGAAGAAGGGAAGAGCTAGAAGCTACCAGAGGGCAATCAAGGCCTCCCCTCCAAAAAAGCCAGTGCTTCCTACCTTCTAGGCACATGGTTGAGAAGAAGGCGATGTTCCTTGTTTCTAAGGGGCTCTCATGGGTGCATTCTGGGGTGCGGTTTTGAGGTTCAGACTCCCCTGTCAAAGAGGAATTATCCACCTAGAATAAAGGAGGGAAGAAAGAAAGGAGGTTTCCTATGTGCATTGTGCCATAATTCCATGGAACTCTGTAGGCACAACTCTCGGTATGGAGTTAATTGCCTGTGGCTGGATAATTTTCAACTCTGAAATTTACATTGTGCATTTTCTTTCTTACATTATTAAAATATGTGTATTTGCAGGAAATGGGGACATGTTTCTGTCCCCACAGACTGCCCTCTGGTGCTTTGGAGAATGATTTGACCCCCTCTTCTTTGTGGCACCCCGTCAAATACTGGAATACTGCTACCAGGTCACCCCTAATTTTTTTTTCTTTAACGCAGATCCTGCAGCTGTTTCTTCATATGTTTTAGTCTCCAGAGTTTTGATCATCTTAGTTGCTCTTCTCTGAACTTTTTCCAAGGTCTCAACATCTTTTTTGTAGCATGGTGACCAAAATTGGCCGTAGTATTCCAGGTATGGTCTTACTAGGAATTTATAAAGTGGTACTAGTAAGTCACGTGATCTTGATTCTATGCCTCTGTTTATACGTCATAGCCAGCACTTTAAATTGCATTGGAAGTACACATAACCAGTGTAGCTCACGGAGCAGAGATGTGATGCAGGCACACTGAGGCATGTCCATTATTTTCTCTGCTGCCGAATTCTGGAGTACAACAGTTGAAGCTTACAAGTGATCTTCAAAACAACCTCATGTAGAGCACATTACTGTGTAATAGTCAAGCCATGAGGTGACTATGGAATGCATGTGTGTCTACAGGGCCTCTTAATCTAGGAATGGGCACAACTGGAACATCTCATGAAGTTGGGCGAAGGTCTTCCCAGCTCATTGAGTAGGAACTGTGACTACGTGCCATCGCTGAATGGGGAAACACAACCTATACAAGGTCAAAGATGGAATACTCCCAGATCTAGGTGACCCAAACTCCCGTAGCCATTCAGTTTTGGTAGGACTGAATCAGAATCAGTGCTTCTTCATCTTCTAGACCAGGGGTGTCAAACTTAATTTCACTAAGGGCCGCATCAGGACTGTGGTTGACCTCAGTTGAGGGGGCAACTGGTGGGCATGGCCAGCTTGACGCCACTCCCCAAACTGCTGGCATGTTTCCTCTTTGCATTGGGTAGACCAGGCCAAAGCCACTCTGTCCCGATGTTTCCTCTTCGCACTGGGTAGACCAGGCAGAAATGATGCAGGACAGCCCCTTACATTTTCCAGGACAGCGCAGCGGGCCTTGTGTTTGACACCCCTCTTCTAGACCCACACAGTCTCCGGCCATAGGGATAGGACCTTGATAGCATCAGTTGACCAGTCTGGGATCAAAAGATATAACTGGGTATCATGAGCATGCTGATGATGATTTGGACAATAGTTATTAAAGGCATCATGGTTAGTCCTAATGTTGAAAAAAGCGGATTTGCTTATTCTCTCTCTCTCTCTCTCCAGTCCATATGTGTAAACAAAAGTGACAAAATGCATTTTGCATACACATAAAAAGACTTCAAATGTTGCATGTTTAATAGCAGCATTATATTTAAATCCTGCTTTTATTTTATTTTTTTGCAATTCAAGTCAGCATATCAAATGTTTCCTCCTATTTTTCTGACACCAACAACCTTGTGAGGGGATTGGACTGGGAGAGAGTGATCAATGCAAGGTCTCCAACTGCTTTTCATCCCTAGAGAAGGATTAGAACTCATGGCCTCCCAGTTTCTGATCAACACCTTAAGCACCAAGCTGGCCCTCCAGTTATACTGTGCTATAAATGGAAATGTATCTTTTAACCAAATTACCTTGTAGCCCTTCCACACTGCCTGGAAATTGGTGGAGTTATAGTCCTATGAAGGGCACTAAGTTAAGGAAAAATCTGTTTCAAGTAGTTTATCAACTGATTAAACAACGAACAGTCAGGTGAAATCATAGTAAGTGTGAATAGATTGATATATTTCCAATCTATTTTTGTGGACTTTGATCTCTGCTGGTATTTTGCTGAAACAAAAGACTTGTGAAGACTGGTATTGTAACTCTGAATATTTAGTTACTTATTAGATCTGTAAAAATCCTTACATTAAAGTTAGTGGGTTTGAGGAAGTAAGCAAAAAAAGCAGGTTTAAATTTGTGTGTGTGTGTGTGTGTGTACACACACAAACATACATGCACACCCCAATTTCAAGTTCCACAATTTTCCAGCCATAGACTTCAATTCCCAGAATTCTTTAGCTACCCAGCTTGCTGGTTGAGGAATTCTGGGAGTTGAAATCCACATGTTTTAAATTGATCAGGTTTGATAAACAATGACATATAGGTAGTTATAAGCTGGTTCTTTATTTAAAATGGTGCTGTCCACAGAGCAATGGTGAGCATTAGTCACTTTCCTCAAAATAAAAACAGGTGGAAGAAACATAGAAAGGAAAAATGAGCTAATAGGCAAATCAAAAAACTTGCTTATGAAGAAAACAGATTTCTGTTACAGAAAGATCAATGCTTTGTTTGGAAACATCTTTTTTTCTTCCAAACAGTGAAGGGTCATTAGCTAAATAAGGCAAAATACATCTTTACAGTCATCTTTAGGCATTAATTTGAGACAGACATGGAGAAAATCACTCATGCTATACACAGAGGCCTTTCCTGACTGGTAAAATGGTTGGTTTTTAAATAATACTCATCATTTGAATACAATTAATTGGTGAGGCATGTTCTGAAATGTTTAAACTTAGACAGTATTTTATTGTATGTTCTTTTTTAGGTAAGTTCTTATAAAAAAAAATTATTTTCAGATTTTTTTTTAAAGTGAGAGATAAATAAAATTCAAATCGAAGCAGGAGACCAACCACTCACTGATGCTGTGATATAGCAAGAGAGAATATAGTATACGTATCTGATATCTTTGTGGACTGTCAGACTGGAAAAAAGATAGTTTCATATTTTCTTTCAGTTGTAAACCTGAAAATGCTACTGTAAAAATACTAATGTATTTTGCCCAAATTAGTACATGCTGTTTCATTTATATGATAGTTTGTCTTGAATCCATTTCAATTCCATATTTGGTAATTAAAAAAATAGAATCTGTTCTTCAAATTCCTCAGTGTTAGGATAAATTTCCAAGCTCTATGCAGGAGATATGTTGGTAGCAATCATCTGCCATCAGTAATAATACTGTGTTTCCCCGAAAATAGACCTACCCTGAAAGTAAGTCCTAGATTGATTTTTCCCAATATAATTGATTTTTCCCCAATATAAGCCCTACCCCCAAATTAAGCCCTAATTAAGATCCCACCCACTCCAGGGTGCACAAGTAAAAATTAAGCTATGAGAGGCGTAGAGATTCAGACAGTTGCAGCCAGGCCTCGCACACCCCGACACCTGCCTTGCTGCCCCATTTTTTATGCAGCCGGCAAGGCTTTTCTGAGGGACTCTGCAGCTAATAGAGCTATGGATCGATCCCAAGGTCTGTTATTGGTTGCAGAGGCCTTCGGGAAGGCCTTGCCAGTTGCAGAAGAAGTTTCTGAAGGCCTCTGACAGGGAAAAGAAGGCCGCGGGTGATGCACGCAAGTGAACTGAGTCAGTGGAAGACACACACACACACACACACAAAAGACCTGGTGCCTTCTTTGGTAGCAAAAAATGTAAGGCAGAGTCTTATTTTCGGAGGAACATGGGTAACAACCACAGTAGTAACCAGAGCTTCACACAGTATATTTGCCCATTGAGCAAACTAGTATCAAGTTTATGTGAGTACCTCTTCCAGTTATTAGAACTTCTGGTGAATAAACATGTCCGTCACCCCACTCCAAGAACAGGACTTATTATATTGTCTGAGATTAAACAATGGAGGTAGTCTTCAATTTACAACCATTCATTTAGCAATCATTTGAGATTATAACAGCTGTGAGAAAAATGACTTATGACTGGCCTCTTGCACTTATGACCATTGTGGCATCCTCACGGTCACGTGATCAAAATTTGGGCATTTGGCAATTGGCCTGTGTCCATGATGGTTGCAGCATCTCAGGGTCACGTGATCACTAGTCAACTTTGGACAAGCCAAGTCAATGGGGGATGCTGGATTCATGTAACGGGACCACCTGCTGCCACCATCGGCCTCCCACTGGCCAGTGTGCTCCCACAGGGTGGGCCTCCTCGGGGTGCCGCCGGCTGGGCGATGCTGGCTGGCAGCTCCGAGGGTGCGGGCCTTCTCTGCGGGGGCACCCTCCCTCTGGAATGAGCTACCTACAGAGATACGAGCCATCACTGACCTGCGAATCTTCCAGTGCGCGCTGAAGACCCACTTTTTCCAGCAGGCCGGTCTGGCCTAGTGTCATTAGAAGGGTTTTAATGTTTAAATTTTTATTGGGTTTTTATGGGTTTTCTGTATTCTTAATTCCGCCATTAATTTAATAATTTTAATCTATTTTAAAATTTTTATGGATTGTATTGTTTTATTAAGGCTGTTCACCACCCCGAGTCCCTTTTTGGGAGAGGGGGCGGTATAAAAGTTTAATTAATTTAATAATAATAATATACAACCCAGTGAACTGCTGGCTCCTATTCAAGTGATCTTTCTCTAGTTCCTTTCCTTCTTCCAGCGAAATAAATGGGCCAAACTTTATAAACTTTCTCCAGCAGTACGGGAGTAAAGCAAACCTTCTGGAATGGGGAAAAGATGAGGTCACATTTATCAGAACAATTTTCGCTCTTATTTAGGTACCTTGCATCCTTGACCAGTGATGATTCTGATGTCCGCTGGGACTCGGTCTCCCCCTTTGATCTCCACCAAGTCACCCACTACCAGTTGATTAGCATTGATCTGGAACTTGTCACCATCCCGAATCACTGTGGCTTGCTGTGTGATTGGAAGAAGAGAAGAAACAAACCTGGATTTGAGATTATAGGGCAGAGATTATACTACCTGAGACTTCTCAGAAAACAACAACTGAATGGAAAACTGCTAGTGACCTTCTACCACTGCACCATAGATAGTATCTTCACTTACTGCACCTCTGTAGGGTTTGCCAATTGCACAGTGGCAGATAGGACAGCACTCCAGAGGGTTAACATCATTGCCCAGAGGATCATTGGTTGCCCTCTCCCCTCTTTGGAAGAGCTTTATAGCTCCCTCTGCCTTAAGAAAGTTCAAAACATTCTCAAAGATCCATCTCATCCTGGGCATTCCCTTTTTTTTTTTAACTATTACCATCTGGCAGACGGTACAGGATAATAGGCTGAAAAACAGCTTCTATCCCAGGGCAGTAACTCTATCGAATTATATTGTACAATACACTGAAAATGGTATTTAATTTTGATGTACGATGTGCAATGACAATAAACTAAACTAAACTTTTCTTTCATTGAAACCCACCACCCCCAATTAAAACAAAGCAAAACTCCCAGGTGATCAAAGAATTTGTTATTTTCAGATGCACGGGGGATATGGGGAGCTAATTTTTACCTGCGGCACAAGATTCTTGAAACTTGCAATGATGTTTGTGCTTTTAAACTCTTGATAGTAACCAAAGCAGCCAGTCACAACCACGACAGCGATAAGAGCAACGGCCAAGTATAACTAGAAAAGAAGGGGGGAAAAAAATGCTGTTATTTGTGTTGTCACAGTAGTTGTGCTTCTTCAATTAATCCTGGCAGACATCACATTTATCATACAGCCACTCCTCATTTAACAGCTGCCTTCTTTAGCAACCATTCTCAAATACGACAATAATAAACAGTAGCAAACATTTAACAGCTGCCTTCTTTAGCAACCATTCTCAAATACGACAATAATAAACAGTAGCAAACATTCATTGTCCGACTATTATGTCCATTTACACCTGAGTAGAAAAGCTGTCAGTGGGAAACTGATTTATGTTTCAGGCAGCAGCTGTGAGCTGGGGAGGGGGAGGTCTACTAAATTAATTAAGGTCACAGCTGAGCTTGTTAACCTGCGATTAGCACTTTTTAGGAAAACCTGGTCTTACCTAGAAAAGCAGCTCAAGATAGCTTGTTTAAATAATCCCTCTGCTTGTTGAACAACAAAGGCGCTAGAACTGCTAAAGGAGGAGAAAGTGACCTAGGAAATATCCCTAGGTCTATAAAGTTTAAGGTTTAAGTTGTTAAAATATAGGTAGCCATTCTTCTTCTTGTTGTGCCATATCTGTCATCGGACGTTGGCAATCATATTGGTGATCCTATTTTTATCAACAGCCCCACAAAAAAGTGCTGTTGAGTTTTGTTCAAACCAGCCCCTTTGATTTTGAAGCCCTGATGTTCTTCTTCTGTCTGGACCTCGTTTCCATTCAATCTTTCCCTGGAGGATTAAGTGAAGGATGTCGTATTTTCCCGGGTGTCGCATTCCATGTCTGAGATATTCTGGCCATTAGATGGCAGCAAACAGATTTTTGTAACCATCTATTATTCTATGTCAGTGGTCCCCAACCTGTCCTGCTTGGTGGAGGAGAGGAGAGGGAATGGTTTTGTGCAAGTGCCTACTGCTTGCACAAGTGGAGCTTCGTGTATGAGTGCCTGCCATTCGCACAAGTGGAGTTGCACACATGCTCGTGCAGTCACCCACCGCTCACACAACCCTGTTCCAAACAGGCCGCAGCCCGGCAAAGGGCCATGGCCTGGAGGCTGGGAACCCCTGATCTACATATCATCTCAATTTTTTCCAGCCCAGATCTGGCAACCGTGCAGCAACCCAAACTTGCCGTGCTCAATTCATTTACTGCTAGGGATCCAGCATCCTTCAAAGTATATAATTAAATCATGGCATTCAAACCTAGAGAAGAAAGAGTTAATCCTGGAACCTGCCCACCTGACGCTTAGCCCCACCCACCAGTGGTGGGATTCAAATTATTTTTACCACTGGTTCTGTGGGTGTGGCTTGGTGGGCATGCTTTGCGCATGCGCAGAGGGTTTCCTACTGCCCTTCTGCAATCCTGCATTCTCCCTGTGTGATAAACAGTTGATGCGTGGTAATCTGCTGTGCCACGTGAAGCAGCTGAGCTTTAAAACCAGGAAATAAAGATCAGTATATTTATTTATTTTTCAAATTTCTATACCGCTCCCTCTCCCAAAAAGGGACTCGGAGCGGTGTACAGCCTACTAAAAACACATAGAATACACATAGAATAAATACAATTTAAATACAATTTAAAAGTAAATTAAATAAGCGAGTCCGGCTGTATCCCATCCAACTAAAAAATTTAAACATTTAAAATCAGGGATTAATTACAAATTTAAAAATATAAAATTTAGCAATTAAAACCCAATTTAGATTTAAAACCCAAGGACCCATTACTGGGCCAGGCCGGCCTGCTTGAAAAATAGGGTTTTAACTGCGTGCCGGAAGGTCAGGATATCCGTCATGGCCCGTATCTTCGGGGGGAGATTATTCCACGGGGAGGGGGCTCCCACAGAGCAAGCCCGCACCCTTGGGGCCGCCAGCTGACAACGATCAGGCGGCGGCACCCCAAGCAGGGCAACCCTGTGAGAGTGTACTGGGCGGCGGGAGGTTGTTGATGGCAATAGGCGGTCCCGTAAGTACCCATAGCTGGGGCAGGTGAGTGAGCCCAGCAGCCGATCGTTGGAGCGAACCAGTTCGCTCACAGATGATTCTCAGAGCTACCAATTCGGTCGAACCGGTAGAATACCACTCCTGCTACCCACTTTTCATCATCACTCTACCTCCTATTGCACCTCTCCGTCCCTGTGACCCCCAAATGATGGTCTGCTTCTGCTGTGGGGCACTTACATTGTCTGCGCTGGTCAGATCACCTTGGCCACACTGGATGCCAAAGGCAATGAGACAGATGGCAGCTGCCACCCACATCAGGCACTGCAGCCCCCCAGCCAGCTGACGCGCAAACTTCACATACTCCGGGGTGCCTTTGGGGGGCTTCAATTCATTGGGGCCATCACGAAGAAGAATCTCTCCGGCCACTGTGCTGGTCAGACCCTGGAAGCAGATAGACAAGGAGGCCAGACATAAATATGCAGCAGTAGTAACAAACCAGTAATGCCTCTGATTCCTAGAGATTTGCCTATCCTGGATACAATGAATGTGGCTATCAATTTAGGGCAGCCTTATTCCCCATGTACCACTTCCTTTCAAACACTAAATGGCAATCATACTTTTGTTCTGACCCAAACCCTTTTCCAATAAGACAAACAAGAACCAAAGGGAACAGCAACCTTTTAATGAGTCTTACGAATCCTTGGTTAAAAGACTGCTGCAAACTAATTAACTTCGATAAACACAAACCTTGGCAAAAATGTACGAGACTGCCAAGAATCACAGATAAGATATATTTCACAACACAAGAGTCTTCAAATACCAAATTAAGATATTGTAATGTCCACAAAGCTGAGTTTCAAAATGTCTTTGCTTCCTGAAAGAACGTTTGCTTCACAACTGGCTTTTATCTTCTTGAAGGAGGGGCCATTAACTTGCAGCCTTACTCCCAAGTCACCCATGCTGTTGTGGCTGCTCTTTCCTGCGAGCAATCCTGCGTGCACCCACACTTGGCACAGGCTCCTCGGGAACCTCCTCATTGCTACTGCCAGCCCCCACAATCTCTGAAGACAACTGTCTACTCCCTCATGCTCCTGGCCCCTCATCTGAGTCCTCACTCTCCTCAACTGTCTGCATCTGGTGCCAGCTAACCACAGGCTGCAGAAGGGCTTAGGATGAACTAGGAGAACATGTGTTCCTCTCAGCTTGCCTCTAATATTCTTTTTGTCAAAGGGTTTCACCTTGTTGATGTTGGTCCTATATTTCATCTCCAACTCTTCTATAGACAGCTGATGATCATCCTAAAAGGAGGAGAGACCCAAAATAAGACTATGATTTCAGTGGATAGAGAGAAGTTGTCTTTTGAGCATGGTCCTTCCATCCAGTGTTCTCTCCTGCTGATTTGCATAAACACATAAGCACGATCAACAAATGTTTCTTCAGATTAATGAGATAAACTCACAAAATGAAAGCATGGAATGATTTGAAAAATTCCAGATCAGTGGGAATTGATTCTGGATGCCAGGAGATTAAATTCCAGACATGAAGCATATTGGGCATGAAGGCAGAGAGAAGCAAATAATGTACGGTATTACAGATGGGGGAAAAAAAAAAGCAATTTAGCTGGTATATGTATACACCCAGTATTAAACAGTAATATAATTTATTACATTGTCTCAGAAAATCGAGGAGGCAGAGTATTAAACAGAATTTGCAGTTCCGTGTTTGCATACCGAAATGTTTAGGAAACAAAATGATTAATTTCAAATGCCCTCGAAATGAGGCAATCTCTGTTATTCAGAGAGGTTAAGGGGAGAGATTAAATAGTGAGTTATGAAATGGATTAGACTAACGAGATCTGACATCTAACATGGTTTTTGTTCATATAAACAAGGCTCTGAAACCATTGCTTATCATTTGCTGAAATTTTCTGAAGACCAGTACTTTTAGAGGTACTGAAGTTGGGTCTCCAAAAATTAGTGGAAAAACAACAACATTCCTTCCTTGAAGTTCAGAGAGAAAACTACATTTTGTTCGGGAGAAGAATTCCTTCTCTGGAGGCCGATATAATTACATTAAATGTACTCGGTTAGTTTCGAATCGTTTGCAGGCTAAGAAATAAAAGGATGTTGCAATTGTTCCTATTTATGACTTTTCTTAATTTTGTGTGCCGAATTCTGTACACAGCTCTTCTGACTAGAGCTTTGAACGCAAATTTCCTTTAGTGTCAGTTTATTGATTTTATTTTTAATGTTCGCTTTCAGATTCCAACTTCTGAAAGCACTTAAGATGGGTTACATGGATAAAATGCCTTCCATTAAATCAATTATAGCCCTGTGAGATCACTGAGTCGCATCTCTTATTGTTCACAGGAGAGTGAGGATAATGCCATAATGCTGAACTTGGGTTCACAGATTATGAATATGTTTTATGGATGAAGAATTGGTTTCTCTTTGCCTGGTCTCTCACATCACAACTTAATTCTTTCTTTCCCTCTTTTGCTAAAAGTGGATATGCTTAACAACTGGACATTTGTGGCAAATACTGTGCATCGTTGAATTGCACAACTGGGCCTAGAATTTTTGTTGCTAAGCTAAGTAAGTCATGTCTGATTTTACAACCACGTTACACAAATCAGTGGAGTTGTTAAGAGAATCACGTGGATGTTAAATGAATCTAGCTTCCCCCATTGACTTCACTTGTCAGAAGCCAGCTGAGAAAGTCATCAATGACAGTCAAATGACCCTGGGATGCTACAATCGTCATAAATAAATGCCGGTTTCCAAGTGCCTGGATTTTGATCAGGTGTCCATGCCACAGTCATAAAAATATGAGGATCACTCATAAGTTGTGTTTTGAGTTCTGTGGCAACTTCAAATGCTTGCTAAACAAATGGTTGCAAGTTGAGGTCTTATAACGTATATCAACTTTCAGCAAAAATAATTTTATGTTTATCCTGGTGTGATGTGACTAGTTTTATGTTTAATGTGATAGGCAAACTGGGTTAGTTCAATAATCCACTGTTAAATTAATCATGGGCAAGCTGCCTATTTCAAGCTATGGAAATGACAATGTTTAAATCAGTAGAGAAATCTTGTTTTTCCATTCTGGTCCTATGGCTTACCACATCCATCTCTTTCTTCATATTCTCCAACTTCTCTTTTTTCTTCAACCCTTTGTTTTTTTTCTTCTTAATCTTTACATCCATTTCCCCATCGTATTTCTCCATCTCCACCGAGTACATTTCGTACTTCTCCTAGCAGGACAAAAAAGCCAAAGAGAAAGAGGTTTGTAAGCGCAAATAGCTTCGTTAATTATTATGAATTAAGGCATTATGATATTCTTTCAGAAAGCAGAAACAGATTTTAAGTGTTGGGATTAAAATTAAACCAAATGACTAATTGTGAAGAATGATGCCACCAGTGGCATTGTCAAAAAAGTCCGTTTGTTGGTGGCAACTGCCATCTTGGCTATTTTGATACCCTTACAGGTCTGCCTTAGAACCCAAGCGCTTGACATGTTTGCTTCAACAAAATCCTCTATCAAATATCAAATTGTTTATCAAAAACAATCTGATTTGTACTCAAATGTTGACCTACCATTTCGTGTCAAATGAATGGGTTTAATTGAAAGATGACCTTTACTAAGGTCATCTTTACTAAGAGAACTGAATGGATTATAGTACCAGAGGTGGTATTCAGCCGGTTCGGAGCGGTTCTCGTGTACCGGTAGCAGAAATTTTGAGTAGTCCGGAGAACCAGCAAATACCATCTCTGGCTGGTCCCGCCCACCTGCCCCTGCCATTACCTCTCCTATGTTTCCTTGTTTCTTTTTAGCTCAGCTCGTGTGGCAGAGTGGATTGCCACACCTCAGCTGAGCTAAAAAAACAGCTCACCCCACTAATGCTGACACAGAGGGTGGTTTTGGAGCCCTGCGCATGCGCGCAAAACACTCTCTCATAGAACCGGTAAGAAAAAATGTGGAAAACGACCACTGTATAGGGCACACAAATATATTTATTAAGTTGTGCTTTAGAACAAAGCTAATTATTCTAGGAATAGAATAGAGGAGTTTTACAAAATTTCACTCTGCAATTTTACTTCGTTAATATGGCTCTAAACTTGAGACTCCCACAGTCATCCATCACCTCTGCTGAACAAATACAGTATTTATTTATTTTTTGTTTCCCATTTTTTAAACAAATTTGAAGCTGCACAGAATGATATTTAAGGTGTTTTCCTTTTGGCCAAATGGAAAATGAGAGCAGTTGCAATTCCCTGAATTTTGAGACTTTCTGGTATCACGTTGGTCACATGACTGATGCCAATGCAGTTTAGATGATATGGGAGTCAAATCAGTTCCCTTTGGAGGTGTTATCTTTGTTTTCAAGTGACTTATATTTCAGTCCTAGTAGATCTTTTCTGCTCATGCTCCGTTTGAAATTACTTACGATAATGAATTTGAAAATAGCAATTTGATAATATAGGCACTTATAAACGAAGGCAAATATATGTATCCCAGGATAATGTTGCAGGATCCAATCTGGGTCGGTCAAAGGGATCAGAAGGTTTTTGTCTTCTGAGCTTTTGGACTTGTGCAGAAGCCCGATCCTGCAACATGCTTTTACTGTAAGCATAAGCAAAGCCTCACTTCAATTGCCCCTCTACATCCCCTTAGATGTGCCAGGCTGAATACCTCCCACAGGAGACCTTGAGGGAGAAAACCCAACTGTTGGAAATACTGTTACAAATCTCAAATGCAACTCTATAATTCTACAAGTGCCAGAGAAGGGAGTGAGAAGGAAATAGAGGTGGTATTCAGCAGGTTCTGACCGGTAGCAGAAATTTTGAGTAGATCGGAGAACCAGCAAATACTGCCTCTGACTGGTCCCACCCCCAGCTATTCTCTGCCTCCCGAGTCTCAGCTGATCAGCTGGATCTTCTTTGGTTGCCCTGCACAGGAGAACGGAGCTGGGAAGCAGGTTAGTGGGGTGGGGAGGGAATGGGGATTTTGCAGCTAACTTTCCCCCAGGAGTGAGGAGGGAATGGAGCTTTGACAGTATCCTTCCCCTGCCTCACCCACCAAGCCATTCCTCCCAAGCCATTCCCATCAAGCCATGCCCACAGAACCAGTAGTAAAAAATTTTTGAATCCCACCATTGCCTAGAAACTGTTTATTTATACAGTACTGCATCTGAATCTCCTTCATGAAAAGATTCAAAGCTTTGTCCTGGGCAAGCTGTAAGTTAGAAAATCCATTCACACAAAGCTGATGAAAAGCTTGTCACAATAAGCTTGAAACTTGGTAGAATGCATGAATGAACAATGCTGTAACCACATCCTATTATTCTTTTGCAAAGTTGATACCCAGGTAATTTCTGGAGAATAGGCATTCACCTGCCTTGCCCTTCTGTGGTTTTGCCCACTGTAAAAATGGATTGGCAACGACTATGTGAAATTTAATGCTCTATTTCCTTTCACTGCTGGCTAAATAAGGAGTCACCCTCTATACATATTAGTTTACTTTTAATCCCTAGGACACAGAATGTTTCTTTTTAAAACTGCACACCATTTGTTTTGCCCAGAGTTAAGAGCACGAACCTGGGACTGAAACCTTTTTACATGAGGCTAAAACATATAAAGAACAGTTGCAGGAACTGGGTATGTCTAGTCTAATGAAAAGAAGGACTAGGGGTGCCATAATAGCAGTGTTCCAGTATCTCAGGGGCTGCCACAAAGAAGCGGGAGTCAAGCTATTCTCCAAAGCACCTGAGGGCAGGACAAGAAGCAATGGGTGGAAACTAATCAAGGAGAGAAGCAACTTAGAACTGAGGAGAAATTTCCTAACAATTAGAACAATTAATCAGTGGAATAACTTGCCTCCAGAAGTTGTAAATGCTCCAACACTGGAAGTTTTAAAGAAGAGATTGGGTAACCATTTGTCTGAAATGGTATAGTGTTTCCTGCCTGATCAGGGGGTTGGACTAGAAGACCTCCAAGGTCCCTTCCAAGTCTCTTATTCTGTTATACATCTCCCTATAAGGGTTGGGGAGATGTTTTTGCTTTGTAAAAACATATAAAAGTGATATGTGAGTTCTTCCTATATTCTGTTCTATTGCTATTTCTATACCTACTATTCTATACCTACACTTCTTAATTACTAAGTCAACATATGTATTTTTCATTATCTACTGCAATTACGTTTATATACTAGTACTATTCAATACTACTGGTATATTATTGCTATTACAATCACTCTGTTACAATTGCCCACATACAATGCCATACACCAAGGGTCTTCAAACTTAGCAAGTTTAAGACTTGACTTCAACTCCCAGAATTCCTGAGCTAACATGGCTGGAGGAGGAATTCTGGGAGTTGAAGTCCATGAGTCTTAAAGCTGTCTAGTTTGAAGACCCCTGCCCTGCACCAATGTTTCTTTTAAACCTGTTCTGTCTTAAATCTCCCCTCTCTGTGATTTGTTCTCTTTCTATTAAAGGTCAGCTCCTTGCATCTTTTTTATACTGTGCTTTGTCTTGCTGGCCTGCTCTTATTTCTTTTCCTCTCTTTTGGACCCTCCGGTTCTTCTGAAGGAGAAACAACTTCTGTTGTTTTCTTTGCTCTTGGCTGCAAAGAAACAAAACACCCATCTCCTTCTGCACTTGTCTAAAGGTTGTAGCCTTATCAGCAGCTCTGCTCTCCTGGCACTGGGGACAAAGCTCAAACAGGAGAGAAAGAAGGCAGCAAAACATTGTTAAGTTGCCTGCTTTTCCCTCCTTGAAACAAAACATTCGGTTGTCTCTTGACAGGAGTCAATGAGGCAAGACATTCCATTCCATATGTATGATATGCCAGAATTTCAGAGTAGAAAATCACCCAAATGCTTCTTCTTTCTTTGTCCAGAATGACGAGATAATACTAAAGTAAATATGAAACTGTTTGCTGTTCTCCCAAGGTCTGGCAATCAAAGGCAGCTCTCTTGCCATGCCAAATAGAATGACTGGAGCCAGGCCTGCCTGCCCTCTCCTCCTCTCTCTTTCTCTCTCTCTCTTTCTCTCCTCTTCTCCGTGTGTGTGTGTGTGTGTGTGTGTGTGTTTTAGTTCAGCAGTCTTGGAATCAGCACAGAACGTGCTTTCTGTCAGAGATGGAAGAAGGACATTCTGTCTGTTCCTTTTGCAGATTGAATTGTCTAGCAACGTTTATAACCCTAATGGATTCTGGGTAGCACATGACAGAAAAATCAAACGACAATGTCAATATAAAACTAGAACATCAGCTTTACCTTCTATGTTTTGGTTTTTTTTCCTTACCTCTCTACTCTTCTCTCCTCTGCACATATGCTCACATTCGCACGCAAACCAATACACATATTGGTTTAAATTTACACATTCATCTCTTGATGATCTCAACCCACAGATAAAGGTACCGATGAGAACTGTCACATGAAAGGGGCATCTGATTTGCCATTTCCTCCCCTGCACATTCTTTACTATGCTTCTCTACTCCAGCAATAGCAGGGCAACCATCCACATCCTGGCTAACCATACACCCAGATTATAAATGCTATCCTAAGCCTGATTTTGTGAGCCATTGTGATGTAGATCTATCTGCCAGGCTAGAAACCATGAGACCAAAGGTTTTTAGTCTCATCTTAAGTGCAAAGTCAGCTGAGTAATCTTGGACCAGTTGCTTTCTCTCAGCCCTAGGAAGGAGGCAATGGCAAACCATTTCAGAAATATTACCAGCAAAAACTACAGGAATATCTGTGAATCAGACCAAAAAAAAAAGACTCAAGATTTTGGATGAAAGCTTTCACAGAAAATCATTGAGCTGACACTTCATTCTGGAGAACCCCAGAGTGAAGCAGCTGTTCAGGATGAAAAATGATGACTGGTATCTTGTTCAGTTGCTCAAAGAAGTGACTTCATTTTGTCCGCGAGTAGAGTCAGCTCCGACTTTGTAGGGATAGATTGAAATATAACATCCCATCAATAAACATTGCTCTTATTCTTTTCATCATGAAATGGCTTCCGGTAGTCTGTTGGACAGCCAGGCGACAGCCATTGTAAATAGTTATAAACAGCAATAAAAACCATCTGCACTTTCATTTTTTTTGGTGTGAACTATGCCATAATTTAGCATTTGTTTGACAAAAAACAGAACAGGATTTTTTTGGGGGGGAGGGGGGGAATCAAATATTATGTGGGTGTTTAGCTTCGTTTAAAGAAAGATGTAAGAAACGAAAAGAGTAACCAAAGAATTCATATCAATTTAATGAACGACTGATTAATTAACTAACTAATTTGCCTTTGGAAGATTGCAAGAATGATGATGGTAGCCCTGTTCTGAATGCAGCTATAAAGTCACTTAGAACACATCAAATCTGGCATCTACATGCAGAAGAGTCTTTGGTGCTCTTTGAGCTTTGTGGTTTTCTTGCAGACATTTTATTAGCCAGCTAGATGTTACCTAGTTTGGGTAATGAAACATTTGCAAAAAAATAACGAAGCTCAGAAAGAATCAAATACTCCTCATTTCAACCTTGAGCTATAAATGTTCTCCTTTATTGGCAGATAAGTCTGTTAGGAAATGTTTGAATAAACCATGGCTATTTATTGCTTTTGTCAGATCTGTAATGTCTGTCTACATCTTACTTGACTGAAATGTTGGTTGGAGGAAATAATTGTTCCTCTCTATTGAATAGCGTTGATAATACAGTCCCAGTAATAGATCAGGAAAACCCCCAATTTTCCCAAATGTTCTTTGCTTTTCGGTAAGAGTGCGGCCATTTTTGTTTAACAGAATAACAGAGTTGGAAGGGTCCTTGGAGGTCTTCTAAACCAACCCCTTACTCAGTCAGGA
Source organism: Bungarus multicinctus (assembly GCA_023653725.1). Classification (NCBI taxonomy): domain Eukaryota; kingdom Metazoa; phylum Chordata; class Lepidosauria; order Squamata; family Elapidae; genus Bungarus; species Bungarus multicinctus. The sequence continues at coordinate 9,413,354 of CM042835.1, read as the reverse complement.
AACCCTATACCATTTCAGAAATGGTTGCCAAATCTCTTCTTAAAAACTTCCAACTCTAACGTCTGGAAACAAGTCATTCCACTGACAGGAAACTGATAAAAGTTATCTAATCTGTTCTTAAAACCTCCACTGTTAGAGCACCCACAACTTCCACCGATTAAGCGTTCTGTCAGAAATTTATCCTTAGTTCTAGGCTGCTTCTCTCCTTGATTAGTTTCCACCCATTTCTTCTTGCCTTGCTTTCAGGTTCTTTGGAGAATAGCTTGACTCCCCCTTCTTTGTGGCAGCCCCTCAAATATTGGGACACTCCTATCCTGTCTCCCCTGCTCCTTCTCTTCACTAGACTAGCCATGCCCAGTTTCTGCAACCATTCTTCATATATTTTTGCCTCCAATCCCCTAATCAAGTTTATTACTCTTCTCTGTATTCTTTCTAGAGTCTCAATATCTTTTTTATCTCATGGCAACCAAAACAGGATGCAGTATTCCACGTGTGTGTTCTGTCTCTCTGCTAACGCAGCCTAAGGCTTTAGACCCTGCAAATATCAACTCCACAAAATCTAGCTTTGTTGGGAGGTCCATTCCAGATGTCTTCTAGGGTTTATCCCATGCTAACCCCATTCACAAGCAGAGTGAGCAGTTCATTGACGTGCCATGCACAACCCACCAACCCCTTTTAAGAAACCACTTGCCTCCCTAGATTTACTGACAAGTTAGGGGAAAAACAATATCTCCAGAGCCATGGAAATTAGAGCTATTAAAACCAGCTTTTTAAAAAATAAAATAAACTTTGGAATGAAATACATTCTATGGCTAAATGATCCATTTACTAGTAAAAAGGGGGATTCTGAGTGAGGTTTGAACCCAATGCCCAAATCAAAACAGAACCTTCCTTACCGCCTTCCCCATGGTGAGTCCTTGAGGTCAACAAGACGGGCTTAAGGGGAACTTGGTGCTGAAGGCTGCAGGAGATGCCAGACCCGCAACTGAGTAAACGGATGACCCCCCCCAAGGTAACTCCCTTTTATAAATTAGTGTGGCTGCCAACCTCCCGTGAGAATGAGGGGTGGTTCCATGCACGCCACACAGTCAGGTCTCACTTGCGTGTTTTTGAAGTCACACACCAAGAGGAGACAGCCCTGTAAGAGAGGACAGAAAATGCACACAAAAACACACACCCAGCCATCCAGCTGAAAAGCCACCTTGGAATGCCCCTTTTGCAATATCTCCTTCTGTACCAAATACAGGTAGGCATCTGTGAACTTGAAGGTGAAGAATGTGAAAGAACACCTTGTACTTCAAAAACAAAACAAAACAGAAAAGTTAGTAGATAAATCAACTAAACAAATAAGACCTATCAAATTTTACGTTTTCAAACCAATGTCCAAACCAAAACTTCTCCGTCACTTAATGTTAGTGCTTTTCCAAATAGTGCAGTGGAACTCTTCTCCTCACCCCAAAAAAGAATATTATAGAAAATTCTGTCCTAAACTGCCTCTATGCATGAAAAATATGTGTTTTATGAAGGGGAATACTGCGTGCATTAGACAAAACGATTGTCCAAATGCAATCTGGGTGAAGTAGGTATCCAAAGTGAAAGATTTATAAAATGAGACATAAAAAAATAGAATTTGATATTAGTATTCCACCCTCACCCCATTCCTTCTATATTGGCCAGTAGAGGCTAGAAACAGCCTCTGAAGGTAATAGCTCTCATTAAGTAATTACTTTATAAATGAAATGGTGCTTTGAAAAACTAAGGCATTTAGCCCAGAGCCATTAAAAAAACCCATTTGAAAACCTTTTAGATAATGTGATAGAATATCCTGTAATCTGCAACTCTTACTCTACAAAAACATATGGACTACACAACTCGATCAGGGCAAAGCAATAGACACAATCTACACAGACTTCTGTAAAGCCTTTGATTCAATGGTACACGGCAAACTACTACTAAAACTAAAATCTTATGGACACCTACATGACTACACCTATCTCTGGACACCTACATAACTGGATAGAAACATTCCTGTCAAACAGACAACAAATGGTCAAAATTGGGAGCATCCTATCAAATTCTATACCTGTCAACAGTGGTGTCCCTCAAGGCAGTATTTTAGGACCAATTCTCTTCATACACTACATAAATTACCTCTGTGATCATATTAAGAGCAACTGCATTCTCTTCGCTGATGATGTAAAGCTATTCAACACCACAGACAATACTACTACCTTCCAAAAAGACCTTGACTATGGTCAATCAAATGGCAACTTCAAATCTCAACAAATAAATGTTCTGTCCTACATATTGGCAAAAAAAATCAGAAAATAAAATATAGGCTGAATAGTCAAGACCTTGTTGATGATCCAAACTTTGTCAAGGATCTTGGAGTACTCATCTCAAATGACCTAAGTGCTAGAGCCCACTGTAACTACATAGCCAAAAAGGCATTAAGAGTTGTTAATCTAATCCTACGTAGCTTCTTCTCTGGTAATATCACACTACTAAGTAGAGCGTACAAAACATTTGCTAGACCTATACTTGAATACAGCTCATCAGTCTGGAACCCATATCATGTATCTGATATTAACACAATTGAGAAAGTCCAGAAATATATCACAAGAAGAGTTCTCCACTCCTCTACTCGTTGCAGAATACCTTATACCACCAGACTCGAAACTCTAGACCTAGAAAATCTAGAACTACGCCGCCTTTGGTCCGATCTAAATATAAAATCATACATTGCAATGTCCTACCTGCAAATGAATACTTCAGCTTCAATCATAACAATACAAGAGCACACAATAGATACAAACCCAAGGTTAATCGCACCAATCTTGATTGCAGAAAATACGACTTCAGCAACAGAGTGGTTAATGTCTGGAATACTCTATCTGATTCTGTGGTTTCTTCCCCAAACCCCAAAAACTTTAACCTTAGACTGTGTACTATTGACCTCACCCCTTTCCTAAGAGGTCTGTAGGGGGCGTGCATAAGTGCACCAATCGTGCCTACCATCCCTGTCCTATTGTTTCGTTTATTTTTCTTATAAGTATCTATCTCATGTATTCAAAATTATGTTTATTCTTATACCTGTATCTTGTAAGCAATTGACAAATAAATAAATAAATAAATAAATAAATAAATAAATAAATAAATAAATAATAGAATAACTGAGTTGGAAGAGACCCTGGAGATCTTCTAGTCCAACCCCCTGCTTAGGCAGGAAACCCTACACCATTTCAGAAAAATGGTTATCCAATCTCTTCTTAAAAACTTTCAGTGTTGGAGCATTTACAACTTCTGGAGGCAAGTTGTTCCACTGGTTAATTGTTCTAACTGTCAGGAAATTTCTTCTTAGTGCTAAGTTGCCCCTCTCCTTGATTAGTTTCCACCCATAGCTTCTTGTCCTGCTTTTAGGTGCTTTGGAGAGTAGCTTGACTCCCTCTTCTTTGCTACAGCCTCTGATATATTGGAAGACTGCTGTCATGTCACCCCTAGTCCTTCTTGTCATTAGACAAGGATGATGAAGATGTCATTTTGACATTCCCATACGTACAAGGGCCATCCCAAAGAAAACATCTAGCATGGAAGGGCCTTTAGGAAACCAATAACATTCTTTCCAATGACAATATAATGAAGCATTTGCACTCTTGACACAAGACTATTCCAGAAAAGGTTTTGCGTAACCATTGCAATAACCCAAACCACAAGCAGAAACAAAGCTGGTCAACAGATGCTATCAAGTCCAGCAATTACATACAATTTGACATCTGTTGCAAGGATCACACGCAATTGAGCTATATGTCTTCACTTCCCACTTAGTTAAATAAAATCTACATCTTTGCAAGGAAGTTATGCATTTTTTTAATGAAACATTTTATGACATATAACGAGACATACTCTTTGAGCTGTTCAGTTTTTAGAAAACAGTTTACTTATACATTTTCATTTAATATACATAAGTGCTTTGTGAACAGTGTGTTGTCCGGGTCAATTTGCTTACATAATAGTTCTTTTCCCACTCTTAATTTCTACCTCTATTATCCAACTATTTATAAAATAGATCACATGCTCAAAAATACTCTGTATCTTCTTTTTCTTTTCTCTTTAATGTCAGTCTGTTCATTTCTGGACAGTCTAATATTTTTTTAATTACATCTTCTTCTCTCTGAGTTTCCTCATTTTATCAATACTGTGCGAATACAATTCTTCCTGCTGTCAAAACACATCATATTAAATACAAATTCCCCCTTTCATGCTAATTTTATAGAGCCGCAGCTTCTACGGTGTGCATGGGAGGTGACCATGTCACAATTTGTAAGTTTCAGGGTTTTGACAGAAGCCCTGCCCTGTACAAAAGGAGCACAGCTTGGATCACAGTTCCACGCCTGCTGTCTTGAGAGATTTATTTCTATTTCTGAGTTCATTGCAGAAATGAAGGATGCTATAAACATGCCATATTTTTTATCTTCTTCCATGTCCTAAAGGTATAGTCTTCATCTCATCCTGTCATGCTCCTGTTGGAGTCTGAATCCAAGGAGGAAGACGAACAGCTGATAGGGAGTGGGACTGTGACTCCTTTAGCTGTGGAGGAAACTGGGGAAGGGCAAAGTCAAGCTGGGCAGAGCAGGGAAGATGTAGAACAAGGGAGAGGGAGTTCAGAGGAAGATCCAGGCCCATCCCCTCTTCATCCAAGGGTATGCACGGAGGAACGGAGAAGAGAGCAATGTTGGTTCCATGGCTTATGGGGAGGAAAGGGACCTGATTCCCTTCATTAGCCACAGCTGGGAAGAGAGTTTAAAAGAGATGCATGCTGAGTGCAGCAGCTGCTGGGAGCAAATGTGAGTTTATCTTGTGTTGACTTTGGTTATCTGTGTTCCTGGCATCTTCCCAACCATGTTGAGTTATTGCCATGCCTTCATGTCTGGAATTCCTTCTCTTGCCCTGCCAGACTCATTACCTCATTTTGCCTTGATTGGACTTATAGTTGACCACATTTTAGACTTGATTCTTTGCAACCAAAGGCCAAACTCCTGGGAGAGTTTTTCTCCAGCCAGAAGATAACCAGGATATTGGGGGCAAAGTTGGAGCTAATAAAGATTATCTGACTGTTTTGCCTTTGTGACATGCCCTGGGTCATACACATCCAGATTGTGAGCAAGATGGCCTTTAGCTGTCTTTAATAGTAGTAGTGTACAAACAATAGTCTCCTCTCATTACATCCCACATTAACTTCAAAGTATATCACATTTGATTTGGTATCCATCTCCTTTGCAGAAAGCCAGATGGCTGTGGTAATGGAACAGAAGCAATAGAAGCACAATAGAGGGAACTATGATAGCCAATATTATTTGTAAAGGAGAATATTTGTAGCTCAGGGTTGAAATGAGGGGTCCTTGGTTGCTTTCTGAGCTTGGTTGTTTTCTTGTAGACATTTCATTACCCAAACTGAGTAACATCACTGATGATGCTACCTAGTTATTATAATGAAATGTCTGCAACAAAACAAGAAAACTCAGAGAGCACCGAGGAACCCTCAATACTATTTATTTAACAAATTTACTTAAAAGATTTATATGGCTGCCCATCTTAAGAGACACTGGCTAGTTCACAACAGTAGAACCAATCATTAGAAAACCAATCGTTATAAGACTAATTTTCAAGTCACAGATATTTTAAGATTCGTAATTTTATGTCAGCTTGAGAACTCCATCCAACAAAGAAACAAGGCTTCTGAAACAAGAAATGGAGTCCCAGTTAACTGGTGTTTCTTAACCAAGTTTTTCTTTACATGTTTAAGGGCACCGAGGCGCTTATGTGTCCACAGCAGAAGTATCGCTTTAGTTGCAAAATACAAATAGATAGAATAGGATAGAATAATCCCCACAACACTGTCAACTTATCTACTAAGACTGTATTACGGTGGTGGGATTCAATTTTTTTTACTACCAGTTCTGTGGGCATGGCTTAGTGGCCGTGGCTTGGTGGCCATGGCTAGGGAAGGATACCATTCCCTCCCCACCCCACTAACCTGCTTTCCAGCTCCGTTCTCCTGTGCAGGGCAACAAAAGGAGACCCAGCCAATCAGTTGGGACTTGAAAGGCAGAGAATAGATGGGACGGGGCCAGTCAGAGGCGGTATTTGCTGGTTCTCCGAAATACTCAAAATTTCCACTAACGGTTCTTCAGAATTGGTCAGAACCTGCTCAATAGGACCTCTGCTGTATTACTATTATTCCCCTACTCCTAGATTATAATAACACTTCCTAGTACCTATCTCTTCCCACTTATGACTATAACCGTGGTGCTTGTATCTTTACAATTTATATTGTTTTATTTGTTTCCTAGTATGATTTGATTGCTTATTAGTAACCTATGACTATCACTAAGTGTTGTACCTTATGATTCTTGATGAATGTATGTTTTCTTTTATGTACACTGACAGCATATGCACCAAAGACAAATTCCTCGTGTGTCCACTCACACTTGGCCAATAAAGAATTCTATTCTATCTGCAGCGAGTTTCAGTTATTTTCTTTCCATGCTTTCTGCCTACATGGTCATATTGGTATGGTTTTCTCTGACCCAAGGATGGGTGGAGGACAACTGAGAAGCCCATCCTTTTGAAGCTCTTTCATGTTCTCCACGCATATAGAAGCCTCCCCTGAAGATATCATTGCAGGAGGAGAACTATAGAACAAGCGGAAGCAAAGCGGTTGTTGGTAATTTGGTTTACAGGGAGAGGTCTGCAGTATTTCAAATGAAGGATGTTGGAACAAAATCTCTCTGCAAAGCTTTGCGCAGCCTCAGCCCCAATGAATATGCCTCTCAAGCTTTAGCTGCAAGTTGTTGGGCGAAAATGACGCTCAGAGAGATATACATGTTGCAGAGGAAGCTTCCAATATTTGGAGAGAAAGGCTTTGTGTCTCCCTCTAGCAATTCTCCATGGATTTCCCATGGACCTTTGCATCATAACCCCCCTTCTCTAGAGGACCTTGATAAAACCTTGCATTAGAACTCCTGGGAGCTCCAACATGTCAGCTGATCTCCACTTATCAAAGCCAAAGTTCTTTGGAAAATGTTGCCCACTCCTATTCTTATCAACAGGTGACCTTATGAAGCAGGAAGGAGAGATAAGGAAGGAGCAGCATTAGTGTACCATGGAAAACAAGCCCCTGTGCCAACTTGCATTTTGCAGCTGAACATGTTACTGTCTGAATTGTACCAGAGTCATATCCTGAAGGCTGGGAACTTTCCTGTTATGTTGCACGGAAAACCATCTACTTGTATTTTGCAACCAAAGCTATGACTCTGCTGCAGACACATATTTATTTATTTATTAGTTAAACTTACATACCGCCCCCTCTCCCAAAGGGACTCGGGGCGGTGAACAGCCAGGGTAAAAAATACACATACGAAAGACATATACAATATTACAATATTAAAAATTAAAAGAATTAAATACAGTTGGCTCTATTAAAATGTAAAACAAAAGAGTTAAAAGAGATTAAGAACCAAATTAAAATTTAAAAGACCCCTAGGCCAGTCCGGCCTGCCGAAATAGATGAGTTTTAAGTAAACGACGGAAGGTCATGAGATCAGGGACGGCCCTCACCTCCGGGGGTAATTCATTCCAGAGAGGGGGTGCTCCCAATGAGAAGGCCCGCATTCTTGGGGTCGCCCGCCATCCAGCCGGTGGCACCCCGAGGAGGCCGACTCTATGGGAGCGTACCGGTCGGTGGGAAGCCGATAATGGCAGGAGGCGGTCTCGCAGGTATCCCGGTCCCGAGCCATGGAGCGCTTTAAAGATAGTAACCAAGACTTTGAAGCGCACCTGGAGGGCCACCGGGAGCCAATGCAGCTCGCGTAGAAGTGGTGTAACATGGGAGCCTCGAGAAGCTCCCATTACCACCCTCGTGGCTGCATTCTGCACCAGCTGGAGCCTCCGGATGCTCTCGGTGCCCTTAAATGTGTAAAGAAAAAACTCAGTTAAGAAACACAATTAATTTGGACTCCATTTCTTGTTTCCGAAGCCTTGTTTCTTTGTTGGTTCTCAAGCATTACACTATCTAACTGACATAAAATTACGAAACTTAAAATATCTGTGACTTGAAATCAGGGAAAAGAAGAAACGCCATACAGCCCAGGGAACAAAACAAATGTTGTCTTGTCATGCGATGCAGTTCTGAAATGAGTATGGAATTCTAAACAGTTATGGAAATGGATAAGAAAGTCAGAGATGTAAGGAAGAACTGAAAGGCACATCAAAGCTCATGGGGAAACATATTTGTTGGAGACAGAAACATCTGTGTTGTCTTTGGATCAACCTTAATTGATTTTAAACAAAGTTTCAGGCAATTTACTAATCATTAAGCTAGAAAAAAGCATACTGGCATTAATATGATATAATATACTGTTCAGTGGTGGGATTCAAAAATTTTTAGTACTGGTTCTGTGGGTGTGGCTTGGCGGGTATGCTTGGTGGGCAGGGGAAGGATACTGTACAATCTCCATTCCCACCCGACTCCACTATCCTGCTTTCCAGCTCTGTTCTCCTGTGCAGGGCAACAAAAGAGACCGAGCCAATCAGCTGGCACTCTGGAGGCAGAGAAGAGGTGGGGGCGGGGCCAGTCAGAATTTCCACTACCGGTTCTCCAGACTGGTCAGAACGTGCTGAATACCACCTCTGGTGCTGCCATTGTTTTAACCATTCAGTCGTGTCTGACTCTTGGTGACTTTATAGACAAGAGCTCTCCATGCTACCCTGTCTATAATAAATATTAATATAATATAATATATAATATAATGTACAATATAATGCAGTATAATACAATATATGATATACTATAGTATACTACACTACATTACACTACACCACACCACACTACACTACACTACACTACACTATAATATATATCCTAATTGCTGAGCTTTCTCTGGTGACTGCCTGAACAAGTGTTGGAAGTTTCAATTTCCCCCTGCTCTCCTAGGAAAACAGCCCCCACCTTTGTCAAGTAGGGCTATTAAAATAGCTGGTGCCAGCTTACTTTTCACAACAAAAGGAAGGAGAAAATTACAGACATGAGATACAGAGGAAAAACCTCACAAACTAGCTCAGATCCTTTCCCATAGAAATCAAATAGATAGCAAGCTATAAAACTTGTGAAAAGCAAACCAAAAAGAATAACAGGAAACTCAGGAACAAACAGCTACTATAAAACAATTACTCTTATCAAGATCCCAGGAAAAAATCCCAATATCAAGAGACAGGAACTCATCACACACGCACAAATCAAAGACTTTAAGAGTTCACATTTACAAAATCAAAGGATCTGAAATGTATAAAAGAGAGGGTTTCTTACTCACTTATTAGATTAATCCTAGGAATGCTGTGAGATTTCTTATCTGCCTTCCTATTAATAAACTGATTCTGACTTTCAGCGCAGCTGACCAAATCATTTTGCATTTATCCCAGCCGGGAAATTTGAATCCACAAAGGGAAGAACTTTGCCTATCACAAAAGAGCAAGGCTTCTTTTTCCCTTTCATCAATTGGTGACCCAGGTGGTTTCCTGGCCAACCTAGCCACCAGACAGGGTCAGGAGATCAAAACCCAGCCGGCACGGACCTTCTTTGTCCGGGGAGAGCATCCACGGACCCTGCCCGGGAGGCATTGGGTAGTAAAGGGATTCCTTGAGACTTGAACTCAACGGCTGCTTGAAAGCAGGTGAGTACCGCTTTAAATTTAAAATATTAGAACAGTGAAAGGGAGAGTGAAATGCTGTGTATGTGTGCGTGCGTGTGGGCTTTGCCTGTGGAAAGCAGCTGGAACCCACCTCCTCCATTGACCTCTAGCCACACCCCAACCTGCTGCTAGTTTGAAAAGAGTAGTGACCGGCAGGATTGGGAAAGCAAGTAACCTGGGAAAATCCCAGAGTAAGATTTCCTGTATGAAAAACAACCTTTGGACTATTGTAACTTCTTTAAGCACCCCGAATTGGGTGTGGCAATGCAGATGAAGAGCTTATCTGTGATGCTTTCGAGCAGCTGCATCTTTTCCCAGATGCTTCAAGAAGCAGCTTTCCAGGAAGCTGGGGGAAAAAAAACACCACAGCTGCTTTAAGGCATTCAAGTCACATTTTCATGGTGGACATAATGCAGAATAAGGAGGGTGGGATGCAAACAGAAAAAGAAAGAGTGTAGAGAACAGCAACAAAGATGATTAGGGGACTGGAGGCCCCTAATCATGAAGAACAACTGCTGGAACTGGGTTTATCTAGTCTGATGACAAGAAGCACTAGGGGTGACATGATAGCAGTGTCCCAATATCTCAGGGGCTGCCATAAAGAAGAGGGAGTCAAGCTGTTCTCCAAAGCACTTGTAGGCAGGACAAGAAGCAACCAGGGGTGGGATTCTACCAGTTTGGCCCAGTTCTATAGAACCAGTAGCTCTGAAGAGCAGCTGACACCGAACCGGTTCTCTCTTTTCTTCAGCTGGGCCCAGCTGCCTACCTGGGCTCTAGGCTGTCCTTTATTCTTACCTTAGTTGCTTTGCATGGCACAGCTGAGTGCCACACATCAGCAGGAGATGGTGATTGCTTGCAGGAGAAGTTGTTTTGCAAGTATTGTGCACGCCCATGCCGGTAGGATCTCATCCCTGGAAGCAACAGATGGAAACTAATCAAGGAGAGAAGCAACTTAGAACTAAGGAGAAATTTTCTGACAGTTAGAACAATTCATCAGTGGAACAACTTACCTCCAGAAGCTGTGAATGCTGCAACACTGGAAGATTTTAAAAAGACATTGGATAATTATTTTTTTGAAGTGGTATAGGGTTTCCTGCCTAAACAGGGGGTTGGACTAGAAGACCTCCAACTCTGCTGAAATTTTTGTATTTTTTGTTTTTAAAGAAATTTTTTTTTAAAAAAAAAGACTTCCAACTCTGCTATTCTATTCTATTCTATTCTATTCTATTCTATTCTATTCTATTCTATTCTATTCTATTCTATTCTAATTCCTATTCCTATTCTACTCTAATTCAAGAGCATAAAAGACACATTGGAGTCTTAAAAATATGAAAAACAAGAAAATATAACAGATATATGTACAAATAGTCCTTGACTGAAGAACCTGCCCACTTAAGTCCTGGACAGAGTCTCCCAATTATAGTTGTAAGTTGTGACAGTCACAAAGCAGGTCATCCAGTAACCGATTTTATGCTGTTTTTTTTTTTTAAATATAGTGATTATTAACTGAACGGCATGGTCATGAAGCCAGCCCATTATTTGCCACAGGGTATTTTTGCTGAAAACTGATAAGTAAACACTGTGGGCAAAAAAGTTGTAAATTGCAGCCTTGTGACCATGGGACATTACAAAAGATGATAAATACGGGTCAGTTGCCAAGCAACCAAATGTGTCATGTGACCACAGGGGGCCTATGGCCACCTGAGCTTTGGAACTGTGTCTTTAAGTACCTTTGGGGGTGGGATTATCATAATTTCAGTCACTAAGCAACCAGTCCTAAGTCCACCTAAGACTACCTGTATTAATCCTAAAGTATATATAAAAATCAAGAGTCCAACAGTAATTAAAAGAAGGGATAGGAGGATTTGATTGGTGTAGGGCAGTATAAAAGATTAGTATGTGGGAGACTATAACTAACAAATTAAGGAGTATTCTAATATGTTGAACTAGGTGCTCAAGAAGTCTAGTTTATGGCACAGGTCTTCATTTGAAGAATTTTGAGTGTTGCTGTGCAATATATTTAAGGCATTTGAATATTTGTTCTTCATTGCAGTAAAAAAATGGGGACTTTCCTTTCTAGTAAATATAAACAAGATTATTCAATTCTCTCTTTCTCCCTCTCCCTCCCTCCCTTCCTCCCTCCCTCCCTTTCTCTTAATGTGGAGAATCCAAGCAACTCATTGAAAAGGTATCAGGAAATAAAAATCACAGCAGTTTGACAGCATAGATTTATTGATTGATATAGTGCCAAGAAGTGCTCAAAGTAGCTGATGAAAGTCTCTTGCAGAATCAACAGCCCCAGATCTCACTCATTTGCATGAATCTTAAGGGGCCAAGCCATCTAGAGATCAAGGTAAAAGGTCTCTTGTTTTCATCTATGAAATGTTGAAGAGGCTTACAGTTGAATAAGAGAAGCTGGGTTGGCTGAACAAGAGTACTAGAGAGCAAGCGGGAGCTGTTCAGATATTTAGATGGGTAACGATCGTGCAAGCTGTAGTCCCAAACATCTTCAGTAAATTTAATTTCCTCACCAGGTTGGATCCTTGAAGATAGCTCTGAAAACCTCGGGGGAAGTTAGCGCTGAAATGCTATAGGGCTCGAGGGAAAATGCTCAAATATGTAGGAAATATTTCATTTAACTAATTGTGATTAAGCTTATGTAAGTTAATTCAAATGGTCATTTTGAAGCCCACCATTTAAAGGCCAACTCTAGAATAAAATGAAAAAAGAATGGGCAGATGAATGAAAAAAATATTCTATTATTGGCTGAAATTCACACTAAGGCAGAGGTCTCCAAACTTGGCAACTTTAAGACTTGTGGACTTCAACTCCTAGAATTCTCCAGCCAGCTGAAGTCCACAAGTCTTAAAGTTGCCAAGATAGGGGAGCCCTGTACTAAGGCCATTCCATTCTTTTCCTTCACAATAAGAAGGTAACTGATCAGTTTATTGAACGAAAGGCCCTGTCTGGTGTAGCAATAGTAGTTAAGATGTTGGACAACGAAGACCCAAATTCAATTTCATGTTTTGATTATAGAGCAGATTGCATGATTGTGCGCTGTCACAGCATTGTTGTTTTGGGGATAAACAAAAGGGAGAGGAAAATCCAGCCATAGATTAGATCTCGAAGTGCCAGATGAAATATAAATTATATACATGTAAGAAACAAACTAATAACCCTGGCTAAATATTGATATTGTTCCAGGTAGTCAATGGACCTTCTACAACCTTCATCTGGAGATCTTTTGATATCATAGAGTTGCATCACACATGAGACTTATCACTTGATGTGGATGGGTTACTGCTAAGGAGAACTTTCAGAATGTTAAAAGCTGACTCGGGTGCAAGACTTCGAAGTTCTCATGCTCCCCTGCTGGGCATCAAGTCAGTTCATGTGCATATGAATGGAATGATGCCGACAACATTACCTCCAACTAAGGCTTTGGGGTAAAGTTGTATGATAAGAGCCTCAGGTAACGTCTGATGTTTTAATGGACTTCACTTTGATGTCTAATAGTTGGAAGTCTAGGAGCGGAGTATAGCTAAGGTGATGTACAGAATCCACAAAATGATTCCAACACCAATTGCACAATAGATAAATATGCGAGCCAGCCTGGAGTTCTCTTGGGCAGCTGTACTGTTTCCATTTCGGTTGGATTCTTGAGTCTGAAGAGAAAGAGACATAAGAATCAAATTGGTGAACAGTGAAAACTGAGAAGCATCTCCAGAAATAAGGTGACCTGCAGTAGTTGTGGAAGGACCAGCTGACTTGGAAAGTCAACCCGTCTTGTTTTATTTAAATTTGTAAAGGATTAATTATTTACCATTAGATCACTGTAACAGCAATCAATGTGTATTATTCTCTTTAAAATATCTATGATAAATTATGTGATGAGAGATATAATTTGACCTATTGTTTTGCCAACTGTCAGGCAGTGGCAAGGTGCCAGAGATTGATTCTTTGAGAATCCAGAGACAATGAATACACCACAAAGTGAAGAGATTTCAAGCTTTATTGTTTTAATTCTGGTAGAAATTAAATGAAAAGACAAGCAAACACAACATACTAATTAGGGTGTTCTCCCTTCAGCTGATGGGAACCCCATTTCAAGCTGTGGGGAGGCCCATATGCCATGGGTACACAGCTCTGAGTTCAAATCTATGCAGAATCTCAGCTTAATGGACAATATTTTTATTAAAATATAGCACCAGGACTTCATGATCCTTCTTACGTGATCACAAGATTAGAAGCCCTGGTTTTCACTAGATAATTCTGGGATGGGAATCAAGTCAGATCAAGCAAAGTTATCAGCAGATGTGTGAAGACTCTCTCTCTCCTTATTCATCAAGCAAGAGTGAAAATGAGCAGATTAAACAACCAGAATAAGTTCTCAGCTTCAACTTTTCTTAATATGAAGTAAAAATATATCACTAACTCATCGAAATACATTTGCCTTTTATATTGCCTCTCTCTCTCTTTCTCTCTCTCTCAGTCTCTCTTTCTCTCTTTCTCTCTCTCAAGCTATCTCTCTCTCTCCCTCTCCCTCCCTCCCTCCCACTCTCTCCCCCTCTCTCCATAGATAGCTATGGAGCTATTTAACATCTATCTATTTATCTATCATCTAGTTACCCATCTATCCATCCATTATCTATTTATCTATCATCTTTCTATCTATCTATCTATCTATCTATCATCCATCCATCTTCTATCTATCTATCTATCTATCTATCTATCTATCTATCTATCTATCTATCTATCTATCTATCTATCTAGTGATTGCATTGAAGTTCAAATTCCCTCTGCCCAAGAGTTAATTGGATAAAGCTGTGCCACTCATTCTTTCAACTCAAGCTACTTCAGAAGAGGTGTATGGTATGGATGAAAGATAGGGCCCCTACCCATGCCTAACACTTCGAGCTCCTAGAGGAAAAGCATCTGCAAATAAATTTACAAAATTTGGCAGAATACAAATGGAATGAAACAAATTAATGAAGAATGAAATCTGTACACTATAAGAAGGAAAAGCAGGCAATTAGTCCTCAGTGAAGATATCATGATGTCACATATTCTGCTCCTCTGCAAATGCCACTACTTTATACTCTCTTACTTGTCCCCTTACTAATCTTCTTTTTTGTAGCCACACAGCCCCTGAGGAACGTCTCATGGTATTGGAGCTATGAAAGAGGCTCTGGAGCCCACCTCCTTTAAACCATATGATTCTGTCCCCTTCATTTTCCCCAAATATAACTAAGAGGGTCTTCAGGAAAAATAAAAAGTCCAACCTCTCTGCCACCTGCAGCACCCGTTCCCAGAGAAACACACCTTTCCAGAATAAACCATAACCGCAAACTCACCTTTATGGAATAAATCACAGCCACAATTCCGAAGGGTAAGAAACAGCAGAACATGGTACAAATGGAGTAGCGCAGGTAGTCAGGCTCATTGATGGTCTGGACATGTGAAATAAAGATATCCTCCTGAGAGTCAACAAATAGATCTTGTCGGGGCTTTGCCGAAGGTGGATCCTGGTACATCTGATACTCTGGTGGTGCTGGCATTGAAGAAGCTGCCCCATAGCCCAGAGAAGATGCTGGTTCAACATGGAATTTCAGTGAATCAGACTCTTCACGAGGTTTTTCTTCAGGGTAAGGAGAAGGATTTGGGGGGACAGGAATATGGGTTTCGTAGCTTGGGTTGGTCATCATGCAGAGTTGCTCTCTCTCGGGATCCTATCTTGGCTTCTGATTTTCTTCCACTTCCACTGCCCTACAGTGAAGCTGCTTAGGTTTTTCTCCTTGGTGGTACACCTAATGTCTGTTCTCCAACTCTTGTTTCTGTTCCTTTCTTGTACTTGGCAAGCCTTCTCTTGTTTGCTTGACGCGATACCTTATAATGCAGTTTGCTTCTTTTTATCTTGTTAAGAGACTGCGCTATGTATTGCTCTGGCTCTCCAGCGGGATGACATCACTGTGTCTTGGGGATCAGGAGTGGGTGGAATAAATAATTAGGCAGCCAGACTGATGGATACTGGACACGTCCTATGGAAAGGGGTGCCAGGCTGGAGTTTGATGTAGAACATCTGTTCGTCCAAAGGGTAATTAAATAAGCCCAAATAAAATAAAATCCAAATAAATCAGGTTTATTTGGGCAGGTTCAGAATTGCATTACAAAAGTAACGGTCCAATTTGGGGTGGGGTGGTGGTGGGGATTGCTGAAATGAAAAGGAGGCAGTTTACAGAAGAGGGTCCATGCTTCAGGTGAAAAGACCAGTAGGTAGTGATGGTGGAGAACATCTGTAAGTTTTAAGAAATACAATTGTATTTGCCCTCCCACCCAGAATTTTCCAAAATTCAAATAACTGTCAACCTTTGTGCTCTGAGGAGTATAGACAGGGATCTTTAACCAGGATTTTATCAGCTTGGACTGCTTCAAGTGAACTGGATGTTAAATTTGCGCCTGGTTTGCCAAAACGGTATTTGAACCGACTGGCTGGCCGCTCCCACCCCTCCCCTCCCAGGAGTCTCCACATGGCCCATTTTTGATGCAGGTAAGTGCAGGGTATACACGGAGGCTCTGGGAGAAGGAAAAACGGGCCTTCCAGAAGTCTGGAAGCACGCCTGTTTCTAGCTTCTGAAGGGCCTCCAGAGCCCAGGGGAAGCCATTTTTGACTTCCAAGAGGTACGAGGGAAGCTCTGGACCCTTGGGAAGGTGAAAAATGGCCCTCCTGGAAGTTTCAGTAGGCCAAGCCCATCATGGCCATGCCCATCCAGCCACTGGGCAGCAAACTGGTTGCTGGGATTTTTGAATCCTACCCCTGAGTATAGAACACATGTTGGTAGGCCCCGGGCCTTTGTTTTTGTGCCCCTGTTATAGGTAGATAGACTTTCATACTCGCACACACAAATGCACAGACATTGTGTCTCCCATCTCTTTATAACTGAAGAATAACATTTCTGGAAATGTTCTGGGGATCCATCATCGACTTTATTGAACCCAAATCTCAGTGTCCTAAAATCCAGGAAGACCAATCCAAGCACATGAACAATGAGTCTCTCTTTGAAATCTCCATCAGGCAAAAGACCGTTCACCCTCAAAGTTCACCCACTCCTATTTAATGGTTTTCAGATTCAAGACTCAGATGAAAGGTGCAAACAGAGTAATTATTATTAATTCAAGTTCATCCATCTCATCTAAGCAACTCTTGGTAGCTCTACTTTAGTCTATAATGTATAATTCAGTGCTACATTCCCATTAGACCTTACTCTTCTCCCTGGGGACACAAATTACTAGTCTTGTCTAACTCCCAAGTGGCAGAATCCTACTACCTGCAGCTCCATTTTCCACATTTTTCCATCGAAAGATCTTTGCGGCCTTCAGCTGGACTACTTCATTTTGCCAACAACATTTTCTGAGAGGGACAGAAGAGAAGAACTAATAACTGCTGTATAAAGGAGAAATATCTCTTTTTGTGACTTGGAGGTTCTGCTTCCATTACCATTATCATTAATTACATTGCACCATTTTTCTTTGAAGCAGTCTGACACAGCTGATTCAATCAATTTATTTGAATTACGCTTTGCATGGAATATTATGCCAGTGCATTGTCTGTTTCTGCCTAGTTTTCCATTCTGTGAAGTTACTGAGAGTTAATACATTCCCCCCCGCCCCCGTGCATTAACTCTCTCCCTACTTATTGTCATTTATAGAACTGATTTCTTCCAAACCATCTTGATAAGGCTCTTCACTCTAAGCTAGTTTAAGGAGAAGCAACTGACCTAGCATTTTCACTCACACAGGGGGACACACACTGGACCTGATTTTCGCCTCTGGTCAGTGGTTGAATGATCGCGTTGGAGACTTAGTTATAAAACCCTTGTCATGGTCCGATCATTCTCTTCTTAGACTGGACTTCGGTGCCGCCACCCCCCATCGCAGGGAGGCGGAGCCGAGGAGATGGTTCCGCCCCAGGCGCCTGATGGATCCGGAACGGTTCCAGATGGAGCTTGGGCCATTTCCTGAAACTCTGGCTCATAACTCGGCCACAGACTTGGTGGCCACCTGGGATAGGTTGGCCGCTGAGGCTCTGGACCGAGTTGTGCCTTTGCGACCTCTGACTCGGCATAGATCCCACCTGGCTCCGTGGTTCACGGGGGAGCTGAGGGGGATGAAATGCTGGAAAAGACGTCTGGAGGGCATCTGGAGGGCCAGTCGTGCTGAGTCTGACCGGACACAGGTGAGGTCCTATATTAGGACCTACCTAGTGGCGATAAGGGCGGCGAGGCGTTCACACTTCTCCGCCCTTATTGCGTCTGCAGAAAATCGGCCTGCTGCCCTGTTTAGAGTGACCCGCTCCCTGCTTGAGCCGAGAGCGCGGGAGGACCTCTTGCAGGGTAAGGCAGAAGAGTTTTCCCGATTTCTGCATGATAAAATCGCCCAGATTCGGGATGGGCTGGACTCCAGTTGGGTGGTCCCTGGGGAGGTGTCCGGGGCAGGTCTTGAGACGGTTATCTGGGAAGAGTTCGATCCTGTGACCGCCGAGGGTGTGGACAGACTTTTGGGGAGGCTGAATGCCACCACGTTTATTGGACCCGTGCCCTTCCTGGTTGGTTTCTACCTCCAGAGAGGTGACACGAGGCTGGCTCCAGGGGATTGTCAACGCTTCGTTGACGGAGGGGGCGCTTCCGACCGCCCTGAAAATGGCGGTGGTGCGGCCCCTCCTCAAGAAGCCTTCCCTGGACCCGGCTCTTTTGAATAACTATCGTCCTGTCTCCAACCTTCCCTTTGTGGCGAAGGTTGTTGAGAGTGTGGTGGTGCGTCAGCTCCCTCAGTATCTGGAGGAAGCATCCTATTTAGATCCGTTCCAATCGGGCTTCAGGCCCGGGCACAGTACCGAAACAGCATTGGTCGCGTTGGTGGATGATCTCTGGAGGGCCCGTGACAGAGGTTATTCCTCTGTCCTGGTCCTCTTAGATCTGTCAGCGGCTTTTGATACTATCGACCATAGTATCCTATTGCGGCGGTTGGAGGGGTTGGGAATTGGGGGCACCGTCTTGCGGTGGTTCTCGTCCTTCCTCTCGGACCGCTCGCAATTGGTGTTGACGGGGGGGGAGAGGTCCACCCCTAGGCCCCTCATGTGTGGGGTGCCTCAGGGGTCGGTCCTCTCCCCTCTTCTGTTCAACATCTATGTGAAGCCGCTGGGAGAGATCATCCGTGGTTTTGGGGTGAAATGCCATCTTTATGCTGATGACACTCAGCTTTACATCTCCACCCCAAGCCACCCCAACGATGCTGTGGAGGTTATGGCCTGTTGCCTGGAGGCTGTGCAGAACTGGATGGGCGAGAACAGGCTTCGACTCAACCCTTCCAAGACCGAATGGCTGTGGTTTCCGGCGGCCCGATATAGTCAGCTGACTCCGTCGCTGGCTATTGGGGATGAGATCTTGACCCCCACAGAAGGGGCCCGCAATCTTGGTGTCCTCCTGGATGTACGGCTGTCTTTGGAAGATCATATTACGTCCGTCTCCAGGGGGGCTTTTTATCAGGTTCGCCTGATACGCCAGATGCGGCCCTTTCTTGATCGGGACGCCTTACGCACAGTCACTCATGCCCTGGTCACCTCCCGTCTGGACTACTGTAATGCCCTCTACATGGGGCTCCCTGCGGGGAGCACCCGGAGGCTTCAACTGGTACAAAATTCAGCCGCGCGGGTGGTTATGGGGGCGTCGAGATACTCCCACGTGACGCCCCTCCTGCGTGAGCTGCATTGGTTGCCAGTGGCCTTCCGGGTTCGCTTTAAAGTACTGGTTTTGGTCTTTAAAGCGCTCCATGGCATCGGACCAGGATACTTACAAGACCGCATTCTGCCAGTAGTCTCCCACCGACCGGTGCGCTCCCACAGAGAGGGTCTCCTCCGGGTCCCGACGCCTTCTATGTGTCGTCTGGTGACCCCGAGGAATAGGGCCTTCTCTGTGGGGGCACCCGCCCTTTGGAATGGGATGCCCCCTGGATTACGAACGACCAGTGACCTGAGGGCCTTCAGACGTGACCTGAAGACCTGGCTCTTCGAGCAGGCCGGCCTGAGCTGACTAATGGGATTTTAAATGGGGTTTTTAGATTACTTGGGACGGGGTATGATGTTTTATTGATTTTAATTGGGGTTTTTAGATTTGGGACAGTCTAGTGTTTAATTCTTTTTTAAATAATTTATACTTTGTTTACTCGTATTTTAGTTGGCTGTTCACCGCCCTGAGTCCTTCGGGAGAAGGGCGGTATATAAAACTCAGAAATAAATAAATAAAATAAATTTTATGGTACAGTATTCTAACCAGATCTCAGCCCCCTTGTATAATTCTGTAGCCTGCGTTTCACCAATTGTCTAGCCAAACATTATTGGGGCATTTGTCTGCCACTGCCACTTTTACAACCTGAGACATTAGGATTCTTCCTGAGCATCTTTCTCTACCCATTATGCAGCTGCAGGCTAAGCCTTCTCTTATCTGACCATTCCCTGGGCAGTATCTCTTGGCTCCGTTTCTCAGGTCTTTCTTACATACCATCTCTAGGCAAGATGGGTGGCACATAAATTTAATAGGTAGGTAGGTAAGTAAATAAGTAAGTAAATAAAAATAACATTTACAATGGACAAATTTAAGGGCATGAAAAGCACTGGGTGGGAAGCTTCCATTCTTGCTTCTATTTTAATTTTTGGGGGAGGAGGGGAAAGAAAACCACATGGCTCAAATTTGATTATTTTGCTGTCAAATTTCAGTGTGTGGGATCTTTATTTATTTAAAACATGTATATGGCCATCCATCTTGTACCAAACTGGGTGGGTGGGTCCTATCCAAAACATAAAAAAGCATCTACTTAGTATAAAAAATGTTAAAACCAAAAGACTTGAACACATAGCTCAACTTTCCCATTAAACCACAATAAGTTCATTTAACTCATCTCACCCTATCCTAGGGCCTGCAGGAAATGCCAGATCTTGAGTCTTTTTGTCAGATCTCTAACAGTGATACTGCCATTCAAGTCTGTGTGTGTGGGGGGGGGGGGCTTAAATTTGTTATTTTATAACTTGTATCCTGGCGCCGAAGCGCCCTGACATTTTCTCACCTCTTGGGGAATGTATTAGGGGGGAGGGCCATGTGGGTAGTTTCACTTTGAGAGCCAGCGGAAGATGGCCATGGGAATGCCGGCTTATCTGGTTCTCAGAGCGGCCGGTGCAATAACATCTTCACACCTGTGGATAGGGTGAATCCGCATCTGGCTAATGGGAGAGGTTTCTACTGCTGTAATTCTACTTGTTTCCCTCTTCTATCTTTCCTCACTTCTCTTCCCCCTTTCCCTTCTTGCCTTCCATTGTTCTTCTGTTTACTTTTGTATTTTATAATACTTGATACCTTAATAAAATTTTGGAATCAAAAAATGGCTTTCACCACGGCTCTATGAAGCAGGGGGACCCACAGAAGGCCTCTGAGATGGGGCAGTGGGTCAAAGCAGCCGGCTGCCAGAGATGCTGGGCTCCCCGCCCCCTTGAAATCTGTGACTGAACCCGGGAGCTGGCTGAGAACTCTTGGTGCCATGTTGGAAAGGAAAATGAGAGCGAAATGACTGATAGTGTTTGCAGAGGGCTTTTCATGAGCTGAAGTTTCTCAGAGGTGTCAGTTCAACAGAAACGACAGGACAGCGTTGCAGTAAAGGCAAAGGAGTTGTCTAAATAGATTTTCCATCTCCATATGGAGAAGTATGGAAGTTCTTTGCCCTTTGTCCTATAAGGCCTCTGTTGTCTTATAGATCAGTCTCTCCTTTGCAAACCGATGTCCTTCCAGGAAAGACCTGCTCCCCTCATTCACTTCTTTCCTTCAGCTATAAATTCAAGCCAGCCAGGGCAAAAGAAAAAAGAAAAAAAAAGAATTGTGTTGAAAGGAGTCAAAATGCTTTGCACATTGCAAATTGTGTACTTCAAGCCAAAATAGGCATTACAATAATTACAGGGCTTGAAATCATGCCAGTCTTTATATTTTATTTTATTTTTCTTAAATACCAAGTAGCCATTTCAGTTTAGGAATTGTGGGTCTGCGATGAGGAATACTTTAACTCTTCCTTCCTTGGCTATTTTTTATGAAAATAATTCTTACTCCACAGCAACCAGGTGTAGACCTGCTTCCCTAGACTGCTTGGTTCCTAAGTCCCATAAACCTCAGGTACCTTGGCTAAGGAATTTCCTGGCCATGGGAAGTATCACTCTATGTAGAGGGTGTCAGGTTGACTATCCCAGGAGAAAATAGCTCTCATTGGCAAGATATTGATTTTAGAACATTCTCATGCCATTTTCCATTAAAGGAAAAGTTACCACAGTTTGCACTTGTTTTAGCATTCAGACATTTTCTGTAGGGTGTGTATGCTACATGTGGACCCAATAGATATTTTTTACTGGTGAAGAAAGAGTTGCACCAATAGTACATGACCCAATGAATTTATAACTGGTATTAGACCAAAAAAAATACACATACACATAAATAAATAAATAGGATGTGAACCAGTTAAAATAAGCTCTCATTCTGCCCTTGATCAAAATCCATTATAATTTCCTGTTTTAGCTCACTTAACTTATTCACCATTCTGTCCCATCCCTTATTTTGACATTTCTGATTTTCATTTATTTCCAGGACTGGATGGAGAATTTTGGGAATTCAAGTTCACACATAAGGGCCAGAACACAAATTAGCATTTATTTCACATAAGTTTATATTATAAATTTACATAAGCTTAAACAAAATTTTTTTTTCACAGAATTAAACTTCATACATTTAATAAAGTCCTAACTTTGTATTATATCAGTGCAGTGCACAAAAGAATGTTATCACGTTACAGAAGGGCAGATGCATAATATGTAATAATTTTCAACAATTAGAGCAATGAGACAGTACAATAAATGATACAGGAAGGTGAGACAGAGATATTCCTATGATTGCAATACATTTTACAGTTTGGAGTCAAATGTGTGTCAGGATTTGGAAAGATACATGAAGTCCTAAGATACCAGATTGTTCACTTTTGATTTATGGCAACACTGGGTCTTATATGTAATGGTAATGTCTTATGGAAGATTGTGCCAGAGACAAAATGAGGAATATCCTTATGGCAGATTTACAGCAAATTGGGATTTCAGTTCTCACATCTAGTGTATTGCATCCATTTCATATGAATGAGATTTAGAAATTATGATATGTATTTTGATATAAGAAGTGCTGCTCATCATCAAATGAACCAATGCTTCACATGTGGCCTCAAAGCGGATACATTTACCTTTTCCCAGCTATTGTTTCAATCTGGGGATCGATAAGAATCAGAATTCTCAATTAATAGGATTTCAGACTGCCCAATACTGTCTTCAGTGTATTTTGGGGTAGTTCGTAGGTGTGGCCAGCAAAACATGTGTGAACTTGTGGGAAGTCTGAAGGACTGGCCTCAGGTTAGATTCTGCACCAAGCATTTTACATGATTTACATTAATTCAAAGACTGTGGTTTGATTTTAGATAGTTTCATTTCTGACTTCTCTTCTGTGTATTAAGAACAGAAATCATTTAAGATAATATGCTGTCTTCAAGGATTGTAATTTCCAAAATTGCTCTGATGAACTGTTGTAACTGCGGTCAATGACGGAACAAAGATGAAAATGCAACCCAGAATGGTCCCTATAATCCCCAATGCAAGGGCTACGTGATCCAAGATGAGTGCCACTTTGGAATATCTCTTAGCAGACGCGATGTCTCCCCGTTGATTGGCTCCTTGAGTCTGAGGTGTGGGGAGGGGAAGGAAAGAGGTAAAAAGAAGATTATTGAGACCCATATAATTGGTTGACTCTGGGCAGTTGGGAGAGCAAGGAGGAGACAAATGTCAAAACATGCATGAGAACACGATTTTTTAAAATAAAGATGGAAGCGTGAAGACAGAAGGAGAGAGGAAAAAAAGAACAAGAAGAGAAGAGAATATGTAAGGAAGAAGCTAAGGAAGAAAGGTTAAAGAGAAATGCACTATATACAAAGTGAAACGAAAGTTTGATGAATGTAGTATTTATTCTGTGTGTGTGTGTGTGTGCGCGTTTGTTTGTGTTTACGCAAAGACCGATCTTATGGCAGAAGGACAAGATCAGCCTGTGTCTTAAAGTAATTCAGTGAAATCCCTTTTTATCCATTTGGTGCACTTGTATCCATATACCCTATTTTAAAAGTCAAAGTCTTTGATAACTGCTGCAATCGATTTAGCTCTTCAGACTGAATGGAGGGTTTGCACAGGACTTTGAGTGATGAGAGAGTTTTCAAAGCAAGTTGCACTGGAAGCAGAGCAACAGCAATGACAGATAAATAGATTTAGTGCAGAACAAAAAGACTCCTTTACAAAAGGAACCTGGCAGTTGCAGGGGACCTATTTATGTTGAAACCAAGTGCTTACATGTCTTTCGACCGCACATCCAAGGCAACAGGTTATTGGGGTTCTTAAATCGGACCCATGGGGCTGCCCTGGAAACAGTGAAGGACTGGCCTGTGGTGCCTCTTTTTGGTTGCAACAGCCTCCTGAACCCCTCTGCCAGTGAAAACGGAGCTCCAGAGGGCTGTGCATGGCTCTCCCCAAGCTCCCTTTTTGCTGGGAGAGTGCTTGGGCCATCATAGGCTCTCCCGTCACGAGTGACGTTAAGCTGGCTATGCCTCCCCTGGCCATGCCCTCCCGCCTCCCTGAGGTCAAACGCAACCCTGATGTGGCCCTCAATGAAATCGAGTTTGACCTCCTCTGTCCTAGGTTATTTGCACACGCTGACTAATCATGGCATCAACATTCCTGTTAAGCCACCTGGTCTTTGTTACAGGTATTCACACCTTCTTGCAATTTTTCGGACTATCTCTCTTGCTCAAATCTTCTGTCAGAGTGGACAAGGTTTATTTATTTATTCATTTGATGCCCCACTAACTGTCAAAAGATTCCTAGCAGCATATAGGATAATAAAAGTGTATATGTAAAAAAACAATTAAAATGGGCAAGAATTAAATAGCGACAAAAAACCAAGAGGACAAACGGTTATGTGGGTTTGTGTCTTCTCTCTTTTTCCCATCAACCACCTCCGGCATAGAGCGTCCTCATCAGGTTGCCAAGCCAACTGAGAGAACCAAGTTTTAAGGCTCTTCTGAAAGGCCAAGAAAGTGGGACTGGACCTCGCCTCTGATGGATGTTAGCCCTTGGCCCCCTTCAGATCAGGAAGCAGGTTTCTAGAACTCTTCCTGAATAATGGAGGCTACACTACAGTGCTGTGATTCAAATAATCTAACAACAGGTTCACCCAGGATCAAGTTGGCTGTCGTGGGAGGCATGACCCAACCCTGTCCTCCAGTTCCACTGCACACATGGGACAAATCTCCCACGATGGCCAACCTGACCCTAGGTGACTGGTCGTTAAATTAAAAAAATGTATTTTAACTAACATTCCAATTAGCAGGTTTAATGCACTTCTCTGATGTATGCCTTGACCTTAAAAAAATCACGATAGTTTGATATCTGAAACACTTTAAAAATAAACATAATATGTTTTCTGAAGGAATCATATTCTATTACAGGTTGTCTTATCTCATTTAATAAACAGCTCAGGTTACATTGGCACTGAAAAAAAGTGAAGCACAGTCGTTCCTTGCACTTATGACGGTCATAGCATCCTCATAGTCAAGTGATCTCCCTCTCCCTCTTTGTCCCTCTCCCTTTCTCAATGAAACTCACCAGTATAGAGTAAACCAAAGCAGCTATGCCCAAGGGGAGGCAGCAGCAAAGGAGGGTGAAGATGGAGTAGCCCAAATAATCTGGTTCATTGACAGGTTGGACATTTGTGACGAAGATGGTTTGTTGAGGCTGCATATGTATGGCTCCGGCAGGTCCAGCATAAGGTTGGTACTGGTATGGCATAGGGGGAGATGGCTCATACATTGGAGGCGGTGGATTAATAGCTGATTTCATGGGATCAGGCTGTTGTCCAGGATGAAAGGATTCATTTATTTGAGATGTCTTCTCATTCCCTGGATAGCTCATCTCGCAGTCTGCTCTCCTCTCCTCTCCTTCCCTTCCTTGAAGTTCTGCAATGTCTCGCCTCGCTTCTCAGCAGATTCTTCTTCTTCTTTATATTTTCCTCAAATGCTCCCCCAAGTCCTGCTGATCTTTTTCTTTTGCCTTGGTTGCACTTTTCTTTCTTCTTGCTTTGGTAGAGTCCAGGGGTGGGATTCAAATTTTTTAACAACTAGTTCTGTGGGTGTGGCTAGTTGGGTGTGGCCATGTGACTGGATGGGCATGGCTTCCTCCTTCTGCTCCTCCTCCTCTTCCTGCTCCTCCTCTTCTTCTTCTTTTTCAGAAACCCCTTCCTTGTTTTTTGCCTCCTGGGCCTCAGGCAAGCCTTCTGGGTGAAGCAGTAAGTCTGCGAGGGGGATCCTGGCACAGCTGATCATTGGAATAGCTGATCATCGGCAAGAAAAAAAAAGGAAATTCCCTAAGGAGGGACTGGGCAGGGAAACTGCAGTCAACGATGTCAGGCATATGCACGATGTCGCGCATGCGCAATAAGGACCTACTGGGCAGGAGGGGAAGGGTGGACGGAGAGGGGCGGGGCCAGCCAGGGCATGATTTTCCGGTTCTCCGAACTGCATAGAACCATAACAACCAGTTCTATAGAATTGGTCCAAACCGGTAGACTCCCACTCCTGCTACCATCCTTCTCTCACGGACTGAAACTTCTTTTGTCTGTAGATTGGTTTCAAACAGATGGTTTACTTTAGGTGAGACTTGCCCCATCCTCGGAAATAACAGTTCATAGAATAAGGTTTGTCTGGTGGCAGGAAATGTGGCAATGAATGAACGAGGATGGATCTGGACCGGATGGGGCAGCACTGGCAAAGAACGGATAGTCCTCTAGCAGGGGATGATGTAAATCCAGTTCCTCAATTGCTCCCCCCCTCAGTAAGGGTGAGTTAGAGAAGTCCTCCTACCAAACAGGCCTACCACTTCACAACTGAAAACAGGGACAGGGTCTGGACACCCTCTACATTTATTTCTGGGTTCGGTATTCCCCTCCACCATCTTCCTGACTGCTCAATTTTTTCCACCGTGGCTGGATTTATTGCCTCTCACTAACTGGGAAAAAGAGAAAACAACCCTGTCACCAAACAGTTAAGGATGTCATTGCACAAAATTTCCTCCAAGCAACGGATGTGCATCTTCTGCAATCGTCTTACAAGGAAGGCCAGCCTATAACTGCCAGGTAGTCTCTGACTTAGGACTGAAACTGAGTCCAAAGTTTCTATACTTGTGAGACATTTGTCAAGTGATTTTTGCCCCGTTGTACAACTTTCCTTGCCACCGTTAGCAGTAGCAATAGCACTTAGACTTATATAGTGCTTCCCAGTGCTTCACAGCCGTCTCTAAGCAGTTTACAGAGTCAGCCTGTTGCCCCCAACAATCTGGGTCCTCATTTTACCAGCCTCTGAAGGATGGAAGGCTGAGTCAACCTTGAGCTTGGGGAGGTTCGATCTGCCAAACTGCTGGCAGTTGTTAAGTGATTCGCTGCAAATGATAAGTTAGTAATACGGTTGTTAAGTGAAACTGGCTTCCTCATTGACTTTGCTTGTCAGAAGGTCACAAAAAGGGATTGCATGATCCTGGGACACTGCAACTGTCATAAATACAAGTTGGTTGTCAGGCATCTGAATTATGATCTTGTGACCATGAGGATGCTGCAAAGGTCGTAACTGTGAAAAATGGTCATAAGTCACATTTTTCAGTGCCGTTGTAACTTTGAACAGTCACTAAATGAACTGTTGTGATTAAGCAAACCCATTGTTCACCATGGGCCAATTATTGCCAGAATTGGAAGTCAACTGGAAGAAAACACCAGTTTCTGGCAAAAAGAAACTTCGTAAATCACAATCATGTGACTGCAGGACACTGAAAACAACTGTAAATATGGGCTGATGCTGAGTGGCCAAAATGCAGTCATGTGATTATTCAGGGGGGGCAGGGGAGGTCAGAAGTTGGACCATTGGAATGTGAATCCTGCTGCACTCAGCTTCCTGGATCCTGAAGAAGGGGAACTCTTTGTGGACGCTTTACCTGGGAAGCAGCAACACCTTTGGCAAAGTTTGTTTGTCTTCATATAATGGTGAAAAGATGGGTTACATGATATTACTGTTGGATGGAGTCAGAATTGGCTGAATGATGGTCTCAGGATTCCAAGCAATGCATCCTTAGCAAACAAGACTCCGAGGAAGGTAGACTCCTCAAAGAATAATTTTATTGGTTCTATCATATTGCCACAGATCTGGAGAAAACCGACTCTGAAGGTTCCAGAGGTTTTCACCTAATTAAAAGTAAAAGTTTTTCCCTTTTTCCCAAACAATCAGTCACATGGTCCAATCGAGGTGCTGCCTGGTTGCCAGGTAACACCACTCCTCTCTCTGACCACTTTGGAAATGCCCTTGATTCCCAAGGGAAATTATTTTGTTTTGGCTACCAAGCCCCAGCTAACTTTATCCTCCCGTCCCTATCCCTCAGTTCCAGTGTGGCAACACTGAAGCGACAAAATGGCTTCGGTCAGGTCAGCTTCAGGGTTGACAGATGGCAGCCTAAGAGTGATCATTAATGGCTTCACTTCAGCTTGGAGGGAAGGATCGGTAGCTCTGTCCTGGTGCCATGTAGATGTCTCCAGGTAGATGACAGTGCTACCATGTAGAGATGTCCTGGGAGATGTCCCCAATACCTAAGATTAAGGAATTCTAGGTGTTGGAAATCCACACATTTTAAAATTGCCATGGTAATTTCTTTAGATCAAGGTGTCAAACTCGATTTCATTGAGGGCCACATCTGGGTTGTGTTTGACTTTGGGGGGCATGGCCAGGATGAGTGTGGCTAGGGTGGGTGTGGCCAGCTCAAGGTTCCTCGTGTCAGGTGCATCTGTGGTGGCCAATTGCTAAGGCAGGACTTCTGTCAGACCCTCCCTCTCTCTCATTATAGGCTCCCTCCCTCCCTCCCTCCCTCCTTCCTCCCTCCCTTCCTCCCTTCCTTCCTTCTCTTCTTTTTCCATCCTTCTCCTTTCTTCTTTCTCCCCCTCTTGCCAGATAACAGATAACAGATAATCAGAGTTGGAAGGGACCTTGTAGGTCATCTAGTCCAACCCCCCACCCAAGCGGAAGATCCTATACCATTTCTGACAAATGGCAGTCCAATCTCTTCTTGAAAGTCTCAAGTGATGACGCTCCCACAACTTCTGAGGGCAACTTCTGTTCCATTGGCTGATTGTTCTCCCTTTCAGAAAGTTTCTCGTTATTTCCAGGTTAAATATCTCCTTCTTAGGTTTCCATCCATTGTTCCTAGTCTGGCCTTCGGGTGCTTTAGAAAATAGACTGATCCACTCCTCTCTGTGGCAGCCCCTCAAATATTGGAACATTGCTATCATGTCTCCCCTTCTCCTTCTCTTCACTAGACTAGCCATGCCCAGTTCCTGTAACCGTTCTTCATATGTTTTAGTCTCCAGCCTCCTGATTATCCTGGTTGCTCTTCTCTATACTTTTTCTTGAATCTCAACATCTTTTTTATAATGTGGTGACCAAAACTGGATGCCGTGCTCTAGGTGTAGTCTTATTAAGGCTTTATAGAATAGTATTATTACATCACTTGATCTTGATTGTATCCCTCTGTTAATGCAATTTAGGATTGCATTAGCTTTTTTGGCTGCTGCTGCACACTGCTGGCTCATATTTAGCTGGTTGTCCACTAAGACTCCAAGATCCCTCTCACAGTTCCTGCTATTGAGCCTAGTTTCACCCAGTCTATATGTGTACTTTTGGTTTTTCTTGCCTAAGTGTAGGACTTTACTTTTCTCTACGTTGAATTTCATTTTGTCAGATGCGACCCAGTGTTCAAGTCTGTCAAGATCCATCTGGATCTTGAGCTTATCTTCTTGGGTGTTAGCTATTCCTGCCAGCTTAGTATCATCTGCAAGTTTGGTAAGTTCCCCTTCTATTCCCTCATCTAAGTCGTTAATAAGATATTGAAGAGTACTAGGCCTAACACAGAACATTGTGGCACTCCCACTGCTTACTTCTTTCCATGTAGACTTAGACCCATTAAGGACTACTCGCTGAGTATGGTTTGTCAGCCAGTTGCGAGTCCATCTAGTGGTGCTATCTATTCCACGTTTTTCTCGCCTATCAAGAAGTAGGTTGTGGTTTACTTTGTCGAATGCCTTGCTGAAATCTAAATATATTATGTCCACAGTATTTCGTCGGTCTACTAATTTAGTCACTATGTTGAATAATGAAATAAGATTGGTTTGGCATGAACTGTTTTTAACAAACCCATGCTGACTGCTAGTTATTACTTTACTTGTTTCTAGATGTTGGCAGATCTGTTTTTTTTAATTATTTTTTTCCAGTATCTTTCCAGGTATTGATATTAGGCTGATTGGTTTCTTATGTTTCCTTCCTTGCTCTTCCTTTCTTTTTCTTTTCTCTTTCCCTTTCTCTTTTCTTGTCCCTTCTCGCATGTTCAAATGCAAAAGGGAAAACATTTCTCCTTTTGTTTTGTTTTTAGTTTGTTGTGATAGCCTTCTGCCAGAGAAAATGGAGCCCAGGCCCTCCAAACTCTATTTTCGCGGCTGAAAACTGAGCCCTGGCGGACTGTGTGCAGCTCCCACCAAGCCCCGTTTTTCACTAACAGAGAGCTACAGAAGCCATCGTGGCTGAAAACGGAGACTGGGAAGGCTGTGCATGGCTCTCCTGAGCTTCATTTTTGCTGGCAGAGGCATTGTGGGCCAGTCCATCGGTGTTTCCAGGGTGGCCCTGTGGGCCTGATCTAAGCACCCCGCAGGCCAAATCCGGCCCGCGGGGCTTGAGTTGGACACCCCTGCTTTGGATGAAAGGGAGAAGATTCAGGAAAATATAGACAGGCTCGAGAAGTGGGCCAAAAAGAAGAGGGTGGCTCTCAGAGCAGCAAGATCTGAATTTGGGTAGGAAAAATATAAGGGATAAGCATATTGTGGAGGAGACCTGGTTTGGCAGGAGTACGTGAGAAAGGGATCCAAGTGTCCTTGTCAACCCAAGTTAAATATGAACCAGCAATCTGATGCTATCTTGGAAGTCCCGGGCATTGTCCAGATAGATTTTCCATCTCCTTGTGGAGAAGTATGGAAGATCTTTGCCCTTTGTTCTATAAGGCCTCCGTTGCCTTATAGATCAACCTTTCCTTGGAAACAGATGACCTTTCAGTCAAGATCTGCTCCCATCATGCAATTCTTCCCTTCAGCTAGAGCAGGGGTCTTCAAACTTGACAGGTTTAAGACACCCAGAATTCTTCCTCCAGTCATGTTAACTCAGGAATTCTGGGAGTTGAGGTCCACAAGTTTTAAAGCTGTCAAGTTTGAAGACCCTTGAGCTAGAAATTCAAGCCAGCCAGGACAAAAAAAAAAAAAAGAATGTGTGGAAAGGAGTCAAAATGCTTTGTATATTGCAAACTGTGTATTTCAAGCCAAAGTAGACATTATATAATAATTACAGTGCTTGAAACCATGCCAGTTTTTATATATTATTTTATTTTCTTAAATATCAAACAGCCATATCAATTAGGAATTGTGGGCGTGCGATGAGGAGTGCTTTAACTCTTCCCTCCTTGGCTATTTTTTATGAAAATAATTCTTACTCCACAGCAACCAGGTGTAGGCCTGCTTCCCTAGACTCCTTGGATCCCAAATCCCATCAGCCTCAGGTACCTTGGCTAAGGAATTTCCTGGCCATGGGAAGTATCACTCCATATAGAGATAGTCAGGTTGACTATCTCAGGGAAAAATAGTTCTCATTGTCATTGATTTTAGAACATTCTCATACTATTTTCCATTAAAGGAAAGGTTACCACAGTTCGCACTTGTTTTAACATTCAGACATTTTCTGCAGGGTATGTTTGCTACGTGTGGACTGAATAGATATTTTTTACTGGTGAAGAAAGAGTTACACCAATAGTACATGACCCAATGAAATAATAACTGGTCTCAGACCAAAAGAATACACATACACACAAATAAATAAATAGGATGTGAGCCAGTTAAACTAAGCTCTCATTCTTTCCCGGATCAAAATCCATTATAATTTCCTGTTTTAGCTCACATAACGTATTCACTGTTCTGTCCCACGTCTCATTTTGACATTTCTGATTTTCATTTATTTCCAGGACTGGATGGAGAATTTTGGGAGTTGAAGTTCACACATAAGGGCCAGAACACAAATTAGCATTTATTTCATGTAAGTTTATATTATAAATTTCCATAAGCTTAAACAAAAAAAATCTTCAGAGAATTACACTTCATACATTTCATAAAGTCCTACTTTGTATTATATCAATGCAGTGCACAAAAGAATGTTATCAAGTTACAGAAGGGCAGATGCATAATATGTAATAATTTTCAACAATTAGAGCAATGAGCCAGTACAATAAATGATACAGGAAGGTGAGACAGAGATATTCCTATGATTGCATTACATTTTACAATTTGGAGTCAAATGTGTGTCAGAGACAAAATGAGGAATATCCTTATGGCAGATTTACAGCAAATTGGGATTTCAGTTCTCACATCTAGTGTATTGCATCCATTTCATATGAATGAGATTTAGAATTTATGACATGGGTTTTAATATAAGCAGTGATGCTCATCACCAAATGAACCAATGCTTCACATGTGGCCACAAAACGGATACATTTACCTTTTCCCAAGCTATTGTTTCAATCTGGGGATCGATAAGAATCAGAATTCTCAATTAATAGGATTTCAGACTGCCCAATACTGTCTTCAGTGTATTACGGGGTAGTTCGTAGGTGTGGCCAGCAAAGCATGTGTGAACTTGTGGGAAGTCTGAAAGACCGGCCTCAGGTTAGATTCTGCACCAAGCATTTTACATGATTTACATTAATTGGAAGATTGTGGTTTGATTTTAGATAGTTTGATTTCTGACTTCTCTTCCGTGTATTAAGAACAGAAATCATTTAAGAAAATATGCTGTCTTCAGGGATTGTAATTTCCAAAGCTTCTGTGCTGAACTGTTGTGTTCCATGCTGGAACAAAGATGAAAATAACAGCCAGAATGGTGCATACAATCCCCAATGCAAGGGCTAAGTGATCCAAGATGAGTGCCAGTTTGGAATATTTCTTAGCAGACGCGATGTCTCCCCGTTGATTGGCTCCTTGAGTCTGAGGTGGGGGGAGGGGAAGGAAAGAAGTAAAAAGATTATTGAGACCCATATAATTAGTCAACTCTGGGCATGTGGGAGAGCAAGGAGGAGACAAATGTCAAAACATGCAAACGAACATGACTTTTAAAATAAAGATGGAAGCGTGAAGAAAGAAGGAGAGAGGAAAAAAGAACAAGAAGAGAAGAAAATATGAAAGGAAAAAGCTAAGGAAGAAAAGGGTAAAGCGAAATGCACTATATACAAAGTGAAACAAAAGATTGATGAATGTAGTATTTATTTTGTGTGTGTGTGTTTGTGCAAAGACCGATCTTATTGCAGAAGGACAAGATCAGCCTGGGTCTCAAATTATTGTTATTGTTTTGTTAGATTTTAAAAGAAAACTTTATTAGAGATTAAAATACAAAAACACTATGTATAATACATCTAATACAACTTTATGTTGTAGACATTATATATACAAATGCATAATAAACATATAAAACATATAAGATAAGATAAGATATATCTTATAAGATATATCCGGTTAGGGGATCGCGCTCCCGATGTTTACAAGCGGTAGCGCGCTCCGACCCTCCTTACCCATCCTGTAGTCCTGGTTGTCCGGAATCTCAGGCCCTGAATACCCGGCTGCTGTTGTGCAATGCCAGGTCCGTGGTTAATAAGGCTCCCCTGATCTTTGAGTTGGCTCAGGAGGAGGCCGCGGACCTGGTAGGTGTCACCGAAACCTGGTTGGGCCCAGAGGGAGGTGTCCCTCTGGTTGAGATGTGCCCACCAGGTTTCCTTGCATTTCACCAGCCTAGGGCTCAGGGAAGGGGTGGCGGGGTGGCGGTGCTTATAAAGGAAGTCCTTTGTCCTAGGGAGGCCACTGTCCCTCAAACGGCTGGCTGTGAATCTCTTTTTGTGAAGTGGGGGCAAGGGGTTCAGATGGGCCTTTTGTTGACGTACCTGGCTCCCTGCCACGTCTCATCAGCCCTGCCCGGACTCCTAGAGGTAATAGCCGGGCTGGCGGTTGAGACCCCCAGGCTTTTAGTCATGGGGGATTTCAACCTGCCATCGCTCGGTGAAACCTCGGGGTTGGTCCGGGAGTTCTTGGCTTCCATGACGGCCATGGACCTGACCCAGTTAGTTTCTGCTCCCACTCACATAGGAGGACACACGCTGGACCTGATTTTTGTCTCTGGGCAGTGGTTGAATGACTGTAATTGCGGGGATTTAGTCATCACTCCCTTGTCATGGACAGATCATTCCCTCCTTAGACTGGACTTCTGCTCCGCCACCCCCCACCGCAGGGAGGCGGAGCCACTTAGATGGTTCCGCCCCAGGCGCCTAATGGACCCGGAGCGGTTCCAGAGGGAGCTTGGGCCATTTCCTGAGTCTCTGGCTCTCAGCTCGCCTGGAGACCTGGTGGCCACCTGGGATGGGCTGGCCGCCGGGGCTCTAGACCGAGTTGTACCTCTGCGACCTCTGACCCGGCACAGATCCCATTTGGCTCCGTGGTTTACGGAGGAGCTACGGGAGATGAAGTGCCGGAAAAGACGTCTAGAGGGCATTTGGAGGGCGACTCGTTCTGAATCTGATCGAACACAGGTGAGATCTCATATTAAGACTTACCTTGTGGCGATAGGGGCGGCGAAATCTTCGTATTTCTCCGCCCTTATTGCGTCGGCAGGAAATCGGCCTGCCGCCCTGTTTAGAGTGACCCGCTCTCTACTTGAACCGAGAGCGCGGGATGACCTCTTGCAGGGTAGAGCAGAGGAGTTTTCTTGATTCCTACATGACAAAATCGCTCAGATCCGGGAGGGGCTTAACTCCAATTGGATGGTCCCGGGGGAGGTGTCCGGGGCAGGTCTTGTGAATGTTATCTGGGGGGAGTTCGATCCTGTGACCGCCGAGGGTATGGACAGGTTGCTGGGGAGTCTGAATGCCACCACCTGTTTATTGGACCCGTGCCCTTCCTGGCTGGTTTCGGCCGCCAGGGAGCCGACACGAGGCTGGCTCCAGGGGATTATCAACGCTTCTCTGAGAGAGGGGTCGCTCCCGACCGCCCTGAAAATGGCGGTGGTGCGGCCCCTCCTCAAGAAGCCTTCCCTGGATCCAGCTGTTTTAAACAACTTCCGTCCAGTCTCCAACCTTCCCTTTGTGGCGAAGGTTGTTGAGAGTGTGGTGGCACGTCAGCTTCCTCAGTACCTGGAGGAAACAACTTACCTCGATCCGTTCCAATCGGGCTTCAGGCCTGGGCATAGCACTGAGACGGCATTGGTCGCGTTGGTTGATGATCTCTGGAGGGCTCGTGACAGAGGGTTCTCCTCTGTCCTGGTCCTATTAGATCTCTCGGCGGCTTTCGATACTATCGACCATAGTATCCTGTTGCGACGGTTGGAGGGGTTGGGAATTGGGGGAACCGTCTTTCGATGGTTCTCCTCCTTCCTCTCCGACCGTTCGCAATTTGTGTTGGCGGGAGGGGAGAGGTCCACCTCTAGGCCCCTGGTTTGTGGGGTGCCTCAGGGGTCGGTTCTCTCCCCTCTCTTGTTCAACATCTATATGAAACCGCTGGGCGAGATCATCCGTGGTCTTGGGGTGAAGTGTCATCTCTATGCAGATGACACTCAGTTATACATCTCCACCCCGGACCACCCCAACGATGCTGTGGGGGCTATGTCCAGGTGCCTGGAGGCCGTGCGGGATTGGATGGGCGGGAACAGGCTCCGGCTCAACCCATCCAAGACCGAGTGGCTGTGGTTCCCGGCGCCCCGATATAGCCAGTTGACTCCGTCGCTGGCTATTGGGGGGGGGAAATTTTGCCCCCCACAGAGAGGGCTCGCAATCTGGGAGTCCTCCTGGATGTGCGGCTGTCGCTTGAACACCATGTCGCGGCCGTCTCCAGGGGGGCATTTCATCAGATCCGTCGGATCTACCGGTTGCGGCCCTTTCTGGATCGGGACGCCCTGCACACGGTCACTCAGGCCCTTGTCACCTCTCGCCTGGACTATTGTAATGCCCTCTACATGGGGCTCCCTGCGGGGAGCACCCGGAGACTCCAACTGGTGCAGAATGCGGCCGCGCGGGTGATCATGGGGGCGTCACGTAGCGCCCATGTGACGCCTCTCCTGCGCGAGCTGCATTGGCTGCCGGTGGCTCTCCGGGTTCGCTTTAAGGTTCTGGTTCTGACCTTTAGGGCGATCCATGGCATTGGACCAGGTTACCTACAGGACCGCATCCTACCGGTGATCTCCAGCAGGCCAGTGCGTGCACACAGGGAGGGCCTTCTCCGGGTTCCGTCGGCTGCCATGTGTCGCCTGGCGGTCCCGAGGGGTAGGGCCTTCTCTGTGGCGGCCCCTGCCCTCTGGAATACTCTGCCACCGGAATTGCGTACCGACATGGACCTGAGGTCCTTCAGGCGCGCGCTGAAGACCTGGCTTTTCGAGCAGGCCGGCCTGGGCTGAGAGAGGGTTTTAATTTGTCTCCTTTGCTTTTTAGTAATTTTAATTTGGGGGTTTTAAGGGGGTGGGGTGGGCTTTTATATTCGGCCAAATATTCAATTTAATCTTTTTTAACTTTTGTATCATTGTCGGGGTTTTAGATTGGCTGTACACCGCCCTGAGTCCCTAGGGAGAAGGGCGGTATAAAAATTTTAGAAATAAAATAAAAATAAATAAAAATAAGATAATATAAGATAAGATAAATATTTATTTATATACCGCTCCTCTCCCTAATTTTTGTATATTTCAATGTTATTTTAATTGGATGGCTGTACACCGCCATCCAATTAAAATAACATTGAAATATACAAAAATTAAAACTGAATTAAATAACCTGGCTGTAATAAGTTAAAACTCCCACTATAAACCTTAAAATTAAAATATCCCAAGCCTCTGATCACCACTAAAGACCCCCTAATCAACTAAGATAGTGTGCTTTTTTGTTGGTAATAATTTTACTATTATTCGTTTCTTATTTGGTAAACATCCTTCATTTAACCACTCCATTCATCAAAAACATATCTTTTAATTTCCTGGTTTTTCCCTTTATACCATTTAGCCAAGCTGTAATATATCTTGAGTCTTCCTTATTCCTAAGTTTTTGTGTGAGTAGGTCCATTTCAGCCCAGTCAAGTATTTTCTGAGTAATCAAATTATTTGTTGGCATTTGTTCGTCCTTCTAACGTTGTGCCAATGCAATTCTTGCCGCTGTGATTATATGGAGAATTAAATATTTCATTTCATTTGCACAGTCCCTTTTAACATTCCCAACAAAAATATTTCAGGTTTGAATTCTAATTGAATACTTGTAATTTCTTTTATCCACAGTCTAACTTCTTCCCAATATTTTTCACTTTTTGGGCAGAGCCACCAAGTGTGGAAGAAGTGCCCCTTGTTTGCTTACATTTCCAACACATTGGACTCATGTTTGGATAAATGTTAGCTAACCTTGAGGGTGACAGATATCACTGGTACCACATTTTATATTAATTTTCTTTATAGACCGCCATTTTGTCATTTTGTAATTTTGATTCCAAATTTTTTCCCAATCTCCCAAATTAACATTGTGCCCTACATTCCTTGCCCATGCGATCATTGGGCCTTTAACTATTTCTCCCGCCATTTCATATTCTAACAGGTAGTTATTTTTGAGATTAATTTTTCATCTGTTCCTTCCAATATTTTATCTAATTGATTCGGTTTTATCTCAATTCCAAACTCTTCCATGTCTTTTTTATATCTTGCCTTGAGTTGTAAGTATGGCAACCACTCTATTTTCATCCCTTGCTCTCTAATTTCTTGATTCATCATTAATCTTCCTTGGGAATCTAGTATATCATAATACGTAATTTTTCTTCCAGTTTCTAGTGCATTGGGTTGGATCAATGCCTCCATGACGGAAACCCATCCCGGGATCTTCATATAATGTTTGTGTTTAATTTCTTTCCGCACCTTTAATAATGAACATCTAATTATATGCCTATTAAAGGCATTAATATGCCTATTATGTAACTTTTATTTCCCAGGTTCCACATGAAGGCATGCCACCCTGCTTCCAAATCATGCCTTTCTAGAATTAAAACTCTTTTGTTTCTCAAATTGGTCCAATCCTTAATCCAATAAAATTGCCACTTTATAATATAGTTCCCAGGCAGGGAGCTCAAATTCACCTCTGCATCTATTATCTTGTAAAGAACTTAATTGTATTCTAGGTTTTTCCCCGACCAAATAAATTTCGTAGTAATTTTATTTAATTTGTTAAAAATTTTTTATCTAATTTAATTGGAATATTTTGAAAGGAAAATAATATTCTTGGCAAGATGTTCATCTTAATAGTTGCTATTCTTCCTATCATTGATAATTGCAATTTCCCCAATTTTTCTAAAAAAAAATTATTTCCCATACCAGTTTTACGTAATTATCTTCTTTTATTGTTGAACATCTTGCCATGAGCCAAATTCCTAAATATTTAATTCTTTTTACAATTTGTAAGCCCATTACCTCTTCTAACTTCTTTTTTGTTTCTCTGCTAGATTTTTTGTTATCACTTTAGTTTTATCCTTATTAATTGTTAACTGGGTCTCAAATTAATTCAGTGGAATCCCTTTTTATCCATTTGGTGCACTTGTACCCAT
The DNA here is from genome assembly GCA_023653725.1 of Bungarus multicinctus. Classification (NCBI taxonomy): domain Eukaryota; kingdom Metazoa; phylum Chordata; class Lepidosauria; order Squamata; family Elapidae; genus Bungarus; species Bungarus multicinctus. The sequence continues at coordinate 9,374,728 of CM042835.1, read as the reverse complement.
ATACCCTATTTTAAAAATCAAAGTCTTTAATAACTGCTGCAATCAGTTTAGCTCTTCAGACTGAATGGAGGGTTTGCACAGGACTTTGGGTGATGTGAGATCTTTCAAAGCAAGTTGCACTGGAAACAGATCAACAGCAATGACAGATAAATAGATTTAGTGCAGAAAAAAAAGACTCCTTTACAAAAGGAACCTGGCATTTGCAGGGGATCTATTTATGTTAGAATCAAGTGCTTACATGTCTTTCGACCACATGTCCAAGGCAACAGATTATTGGGGTGTTTAAATCTGACCCATGGGGCTGCCATGGAAACAGTGAAGGACTGGCCTGTGGTGCCTCTGCCAGCAAAAATGGAGCTACAGAGGGCTGCTTGTGGCCCTGCCGAGCTCCATTTTTGGTTGTGACAGCCTCCTGAATCCTCTGCCAGTGAAAACGGAGCTCCAGAGGGCTGTGCATGGCTCTCCCCAAGCTCCCTTTTTGCTGGGAGAGTGCTTGGGCCATCATAGGCTCTCCCGTCACGAGTGACGTTAAGCTGGCTATGCCTCCCCTGGCCATGCCCACCCGCCTCCCTGAGGTCAAACCCAACCCTGATGTGGCCCTCAATGAAATCGAGTTTGACCTCCTCTGTCCTAGGTTATTTGCACACGCTGACTAATCATGGCATCAACATTCCTGCTAAACCACCTGGTCTTTGTTACAGGTATTCACACCTTCTTGCAATTTTTCGGACTATCTCTCTTGCTCAAATCTTCTGTCAAAATGGACAAGATTTATTTATTCATTCATTTGATGCCCCACTCACTGTCAAAAGATTCCTAGCAGCGTATAGGATAATAAAAGTGTATATGTAAAAAAACAATTAAAATGGGCAAGAATTAAATAGCGACAAAAAACCAAGAGGACAAACGGTTATGTGGATTTGTGTCTTCTCTCTTTTTCCCATCAACCACCTCCGGCATAGAGCGTCCTCATCAGGTTGCCAAGCCAACTGAGAGAACCAAGTTTTAAGGCTCTTCTGAAAGGCCAAGAAAGTGGGACTGGACCTCGCCTCTGATGGGATGTTAGCCCTTGGACCCCTTCAAATCAGGAAGCAGGTTTCTGGAACTAAAAAATGAACATCAAACATCTACAGACCATATCTCTACTCAACAATAGCAACCAAAACCCAATCCACAAAAAACAAAAAATCCTAGAAATATTGATATCCCCATCCTCATCAAAGAAGCTGTTGAGTGTGAATGGAAGCGACCAAATGCCATTTTATTTGGTCTAGAGGTCAATGACAATGATAACAACTCTAACGTTCGAAACATCATCAGAGAAAATCAAGCATCAACCATCTCCCCTGAAGAAATACTTGATATTTCCCGTGTCGGTCCTGAGCTTAAAAGCAAAGACAGCTTGATGATCCCACGCCTCTGCAGGGTTATTTGCAAAAAAGAAACAGGCAAATGCAAATTCATTTTCTCAATAAATTCACTCGCAAAGAGCAACAACAACCATAAGAACCTTTGTTCTTGCCCTGATCTAACCTTACAGCAGAACGTGTACGATCCCGGGAGTTACGTTCTGAGCTCAAAAGATTACATGAATTAGGTAATACAAATCTATACATTGATTACCGTGCTGACTGTATCAAAAGCAAGCGCCTCAACCCATGTCACAATATCCATCACCCAAACATCCAACGTTAGGGATGCACGCCCCTTACTTCCTCCAGACCCACTACTTCATATCTTAAAAGCAAACTATTTAATGCAAGAAGCCTCGCAAATAAAATGCATGAATTCCACATCCTTCTAAGCTCAGCCACATTTGACATTATATTTGTCTGTGAGATGTGGTTAAATGCATCTTTCCCAGACTCCATTACCACTACAAGAGAATATCAACTTTTTTGGTCAGATTGTGAAATACGTAGAGGTGGTGGAGTTGCTATATTCTTTAAAAAATCTCTAAACCTAAAAAAGATCCAAATTATACAAGAGCTTGCTCTTCCCGAGACCATCATCTGTGAACTGTCCTTAAACTTCTCAATCCGCTTCTTACTTTGCTATCGTGCCCCTGACTATGATATAACTCATGCAAACAAGCTAACTTCATTATTGACATGGGCTGCCTCCTGCCCACAACCTCTCATTTTTCTTGGTGACCTCAACTTGTCTCTTATAAATTGGACACTAAATGAATATACATCTGAACCCATTCATACAACCCTGTACGATGCCATTACCACACTAGGACTGGAACAACTAGTAACCAACAATACTAGACTTAACAACTGCCTCGATCTCATCTTCTGCAACAGTTTGAATTCAATTTTCGAAATACAAATTAATGAACCCTTTTCCAACAGTGACCGCAGCATGGTTGACTTTTGTCTCAACATATGTTTTCACAAAAATCACCATAACAACAGAAACCCCAATTATAACTGCAAAAAGGCAGCTATGATCTTATAGACAACGATCTCTCATCTCTTGATTGGCAAATTCTATTCACTGGATGCAATACTGTAGAAGACCATTACAATATATTTTTACTTGAAGTCAAAAGAGTAATCAAACTATATGTACCAATAACAACTCCCAAAACCAGAAAAAACAAATTACCCATAACAATAAGGAAGGTCCAATCCAAAAAGAAACCCCTTTGGCGGGTCATATTGCCAACTTTAAAAGCTGATACAAAAATTTATGCCACCAGATAAAGACTGAATGAACCAATTATCACACTTAACAAGAGGAAAACCTTCTACGCACCAGTTCCACCCGCACTTTCTACAATTTTGTAAACAACAAACTAAAAGACTCAAGGTCCATCCCACCCTTAAAAGAACCAAATGGTAAAGACTGCAACAATGACACCATTAAAGCCAACCTCTTTAACACATTCTTTGGCTCAATATTTGTAAACAGCAATGGATCATGCCCAATATTTCCTAGTTGAACCACAGACAACTACAATGATCTAATACATATCGATTTTACAGAAGACAATGTTGAAAAAGCACTGCGCAATCTAAAACCATCTCTATCTATTGGACCGGATGGAATATGTGCCTACTTCTTAAAAAAGCTATCCACTATCATAGCTGAACCTCTAAGCATAATCTTTGAAAAATCTTTCAGGACCAGCTCCTTGATAAATCTATGGTCACTAGCCACAGTCATTCCCATCTTCAAAAAGGGAGACCCCAGCCTAGTTGAAAATTACAGACCAATCTCTTTATGCTGCGTCACCTGTAAAGTCATGGAATCAATTAATAACCAATCCATTATCCTCCACTTAGAGACAAACAACCTACTCTCTAACAAACAATTTGGTTTCAGAAGGAAACTGTCCTGTAATCTGCAACTCTTGCACTATAAAAACATATGGACAACACAACTTGATCAGGGCAAAGCAATTGATGCAATTTACATAGACTTCTGTAAAGCCTGTGATTCAGTGGTACACAACAAACTACACCTAAAACTAAAATCTTATGGTATCTCTGGATACCTGCATAACTGGATAGAAGCATTCCTGTCAAACAGGCAACAAATGGTCAAAATTGGGAGTGTCCTATCAAATCCTGTACCTGTCAACAGTGGTGTCCCACAAGGCAGTGTTCTAGGACCAACTGTCTTCATACTCTACATTAATGACCTCTATGATTATATTAAGAGCAACTGTGTTCTTTTTGCTGATGATGTAAAGCTATTCAACACCACTCACAATACTGCTACTCTTCAAAAAGACCTTGACTATGTGTCAGAATGGTCAAACAAATGGCAACTTCAGATTTCAACAAGTAAATGCTCTGTCTTACATATTGGCAAAAAAAAAAATCAAAAAATAAAATACAAGCTGAATAGTCAAGACCTTGTTGATGACCACAAACTTTGTCAAGGACCTTGGAGTACTCATCTCAAATGATCAAAGTGCTAGAGCCCACTGTAACTACATAGCCAAAAAGGCATTAAGAGTTAACTTAATTCTGCGTAGCTTTTTCTCCAGTAATATCACTCTAATAACTAGAGCATATAAAATAATTGCTAGACCAATACTTGAATACAGCTCATCAGTCTGGAACCCACATTACATATCTGATATTAATACAATTGAGAAAGTCCAGAAATATTTTACGAGAAGAGTCCTCCACTCCTCTACTCATAGCAGAATACTTTATGCCACCATACTTGAAATTTTAGACCTAGACAACCTAGAACTACGCCGCCTTCGTTTCGATCTAAGTATAATACACAAAATTATATATTGCAATGTCCTACCTATCAATGAATACTTCAGCTTCAACCAAAACAATACAAGAGCACAAAATAGATACAAACTAAAGATAAACCGCACCAAACTTGATTGCAGGAAATACGACTTCAGCAACAGAGTAGTCAACATCTGGAATACTCTACCTGACTCTGTGGTTTCTTCCTCAAACCCCAAAATCTTCAACATTGGACTATCTATTATTGACCTCACCCCATCCCTAAGAGGTCTGTAGCGGGCATGCATAAGCGCACCAAAATGTGCCTACCATCCCTGTCCTACTGTTTCTTTTTTTCTTATTCGTATCAATTTCATGTATTTATAACCATGTTTATACTTATACCTGTTATCTAATGATTGTTTGACAAAATAAATAAATAAAAACTCTTCATGAGTAATGGAGGCTATACTACAGTGGTGAGATTTAAATAATCTAACAACAGGTTCGCCCAGGGTCAAGTTGGCTGTCGTGGGAGGCATGACCCAATCCCGTCCTCCAGTTCCACCACACACATGGGACAAATCTCCCATGATGGCCAACCTGACCCTAGGCGAACCGGTTGTTAAATTAAAAAAAACTTATTTCAACTAACATTCAAATCAGCAGGTTTAATGCACTTCTCTGATGTATGCCTTGACCTTAAAAAAATCATGATTGATACCTGAAACACTTTAAAAATAGATATAATATGTTTGCTGGAAGGGATCATATTCTATTACAAGTTGACTTATCTCATTTAATAAACAGCTCAGGTTACATTGGCACTGAAAAAAAGTGAAGTACAGTCATTCCTTGCACTTATGACGGTCATAGCATCCTCATAGTCAAGTGATCTCCCTCTCCCTCTTTGTCCCTCTCCCTGTCTCAATGAAACTCACCTGTATAGAGTAAATCAAAGCAACTATGCCCAAGGGGAGGCAGCAGCAAAGGATGGTGAAGATGGAGTAGCCCAAATAATCTGGTTCATTGACAGGTTGGACATTTGTGATGAGGATGGTTTGTTGAGGCTGCAGAGGTATGGCTTCAGGAGATCCAGCATAAGGTTGGTACTGGCATGGCATAGAGGGAGGTGCCTCATACATTGGAGGTGGTGGATTAATAGCTGATTTCATGGGATCAGACTGTTGTCCAGGATGAAAGGGTTCATTTATTTGAGATGTCTTCTCATTCCCTGGATAGCTCATCTCGCAGCCTGCTCTCCTCTCCTCTCCTTCCCTTCCTTGAAGTGCTGCAATGTCTCGCCTCGCTTCTCAGCAGATTCTTCTTCTTCTTTATATTTTCCTCAAATGCTCCCCCAAGTCCTGTTGATCTTTTTCTTTTGCCTTGGTTGCACTTTTCTTTCTTCTTGCTTTGGTAGAGTCCAGGGGTGGGATTCAAATTTTTTAACAACTAGTTCTGTGGGCGTGGCTAGTTGGGCGTGGCCATGTGACTGGATGGGCATGGCTTCCTCCTCCTCCTCCTCCTCCTCCTCTTCTTCTTTTTCAGAAACCCCTCCCTTGTTTTTTGCCTCCTGAGCCTCAGGCAAGCCTTCTTCGTGAAGCAGTAATACAGCGAGGGGGATCCCGGCACAGCTGATCATTGGAATAGCTGATCATTGGGAAGGAAAAAAAAAGGAAATTCCCTAAGGAGGGACTGGGCAGGGAAACTGCAGTCAACGATGTCAGGCATATGCGCGATGTTGCGCATGCTCAATAAGGACCTACTGGGCAGGAGGGGAAGGGTGGACGGAGAGGGGTGGGGCCAGCCAGGGCATGATTTTCCGGTTCTCCGAACTGCATAGAACCATAACAACCAGTTCTATAGAATTGGTCCGAACCAGTAGACTCCCACTCCTGCTACCATCCTTCTCCCAAGTGGGAGAACCGATACCATTTCTGACAAATGGCAGTCCAACCTCTTCTTGGAGTCTCAAGTGATGGTGGTCCCACAATCTCTGAGGGTAACTTCTGTTCCATTGGTTGATTGTTCTCACTGTCAGAAAGTTTCTCCTTATTTCCAGGTTGAATCTCTCTTTGTTCAGTTTCCATCCATTATTCCTTGTCTGGCCTTCAGGTGCCTTGGAGGATAGTTTGACGCCCTCCTCTCTGTGGCAGCCCCTCAAATATTGAAACACTGCTATCATGTCTCCCCTGGTCCTTCTCTTCATTAGACTAGCCAGGCCCAGTTACTGCAACCATTCGTTGTATGTTTGCCTCCAGTTCCCTCATCATCCTTGTTGCTCTTCTCTGCACTTTTTCTAGAGTCTCAACATCTTTTTTATATCGTGGTGACCAATCGGATGCAACATTCCAAGTGTGGCTTAACCAAGGCATTATAAAATGGCCCACATGTTGGCTAATGGATGACAGCACAGCAATATGACACCAGTGTTGTTGGCTCTCCTGTTTTAGTTGTCAATAAATCTCTGGGTACATTACAATTTACCTTCATCTTCTCTGAATAGAGTAAATTTGGAAATAGAACAGAACAGAAGAGAATTAGAAATAATAGAATAAAAATAGAAATAGGGTAGGATTAGGATTAGGATTAGGATTAGGATTAGGATAGGATAGGATAGGATAGGAAAGAATAGAATAGAAATAGTTAGAAGGGACCTTGGAGGTCTTCTAGTCCAATCCCCCTGCTTAGGTAGGAAACCCTACATCACTTCAGACAGATTGTTGTCTAATCTCTTGTTAAAACCTCCAGTGATGGAGCATTCACAACTTCTGGAGGCAAGTTGTTCCACTGATTCATTGTTCTAATTATCAGGAAATTTCTTCTTATATCTAGGTTGCTTCTCTCCCTGATTTTAGTTTCCATCCATTGCTTCTTGTCCTGCCTTCAGGTGCTTTGGAGCATAGATTGACCCCCTCCTCTTCTTTGTGGCAGCCACCCCAGATATTGGAAAACTGCTATCATGTCACCCCCTTATTTTCATTAACTACACATACCCAATTCCAGCAACCGTTCTTTATATGTTTTAACCTCCAGTCCCTTTATCATGCAAGATTGGGCTGAAAATTGACCTTTGTGGCTGTAAATTGAAAATGAACCAAGCACCTACACAGGAAGGATAAAAGTCAGGAATTGCCTTAATTTGCAAATTAAGTACTGAAAAAAGGAACTAAGTTGTTGAGTCAAAAAATAGTCATAAGAAATGTCCTCGAATGATAGACAGAAGGGGCTGGTTGCCTTATCTCTAATCCAGTGTTTCTCACCCTTGGCAACTTTTAGTGTATGGACTTCAATTCCCAGGATTGTATAGCCAGCGTGCATGAATTTCAACTCCCAGAACTCCCTAGACAGCATTCTTGGACTTCAACTCCCAGAATTCCACAACCAGCGTGTATGGACTTCAACTCCCAGAACTCTCCAGACAGCATTCTTGGACTTCAACTCCCAGAATTCCCTAGATAGCATGTGTGGACTTCAATACCCAGGATTCCCTAGACAGCATGCATGGACTTAACTCCCAGGATTCCCCAACCAGTATTCTTGGACTTGAACTCCCAGAAGTCCCTGGCCTAGACAGCATTTTTGGACTTCAACTTCCAGAATTCCCCAGCCAGTGTGCATGGACTTCAATGCCCAGAACTCTCCAGATAACGTTCTTGGACTTCAACTCTCAGAATTCCCTAGATAATGTGCATTGACTTCAACACCCAGGATTCCCTAGACAGCATGCATGGACTTCAACTCCCAGAATTCCCTAGACAACATGCATGAACTTCAACTCCCAGAATTCCCCAGCCTGCATGGCTGACTGGGGAATCCTGGGAGTTGAAGTCCATTTGTTTTCAAGTCATTGAGATGGAGAAACACAGATATATACTGTGTGTGCCCTGACTGTTTTGCTCTGTTTTCGGTGCCTTAGCATCTATTGACGCTCTGCTAAGGCAGTTCGATTTCCGCCTGATGACTTCAGAGCAAATGCAGAAAGTGCAGCTTAGCACATGGCGGTTTTTCTTTCGTACCTTTTTTTTCCTACACCACTTAAAGATAGCAGGTTTTTCATTCTTCCTTCTTCTCTTGTGGTTCCCAATTCTGCACTGCATTCTTCACTAGCTGTGTAAACAGGGGGAAACTGTGTGGTTGAGAAAAGAGCCGGCAGGACGTGGCTTTGTACGAGAAATGCTCTCATCAACACTTCTTCTCCTTTCTAAAACCAGCATGAAAGATCCAGTTGCTGGCTATTCAAGAAGTTTTTGCAATAGCCATCTTCATCCTTAAAGCAACCTTTAGCAGCCTTAATGTGGGTGGACTTCAATTCCCAGAGTTCCCCATCCAAGATGTTTTAAGCTGGGTGGACATCAGCTTTTAAAGAGAGGCCTGCTGTGGATGCCACAGCCAGCATGCATGGACTTCAACACCCAGAATTCCCCAGCCAGCATTCTTGGACTTCAACACCCAGAACTCCCCAGGCAGTGAAGTGCTGGCAGAAATGCCAATTTCCTCTAAATTTTGAGGATTTCTCCTTGTTTTTTTTTGCTTGTTTGTTTGTTTTAAACTGGGGTCATTCATCCTCCAAGTGAAGGAAAGAAACTGTTCTGCCAATTGGTATCCACAGCAGGCCACTCTTCAACAAATCTCAACTATTGTTACTGCAATTTTTAAGGTGGGTGGACTTCAAATCCCAGAATTCTGGGAGAGGTTCAGTCCACCTATCTTTAAGGACAACAGCTCGGAATTCTGGGAGTCGAAGTCCACCCATTTTAATAGATGCCAGCTGGGGAATTCTGGAGCTCCAAGTCCATCCGTCTTAAAACACAGACTGTGGAAGTCTGGGAATTGAGTCCACCTGTTTTAAAATAGACTCCTTGTTCAGTTTCCATCCAGTATTCCTAGTCTGGCCTTCGGGTGCTTTAGAAAATAGACTGATCCATTCCTCTCTGTGGCAGCCCTTCAAATATTGGAACATTGTTATCATGTCTCCCCTTATCCTTCTCTTCACTAGACTAGCCATGCCCAGTTCCTGTAACCGTTCTTCATATGTTTTAGTCTCCAATCTCCTAATTATCCTGGTTGCTCTTCTCTGTACTTTTTCTAGAGTCTCAACATCTTTTTTATAATATGGTGACCAAAACTGGATGCAGTACTCTATGTGTAGTCTTACTAAGGCTTTATAGAGTAGTATTATTACATCACTTGATCTTGATTGTATCTCTCTGTTAATGCAATTTAGGATTGCATTAGCTTTTTTGGCTGCTGCTGCACACTGGCTCATATTTAGCTGGTTGTCCACTAAGAGTCCAAGATCCCTTTCATGGTTCCTGCTATTGAGCCTGGTTTCACCCAGTCTATATGTATACTTTTGGTTTTTCTTGCCTAAGTGTAGGACTTTACTTTTCTCTACATTGAATTTCATTTTGTTAAATATAGCCCAGGGTTCTAGTCTGTAAAGATCCACCTGGATCTACAGCTTATCTTCTTGGGTGTTAGCTATTCCTGCCAGCTTAGTATCATCTGCAAATTTGGTAAGTTCCCCTTCTATTCCCTCATCTAAGTCGTTAATGAAGATATTGAAGAATACTGGTCCTAGGACAGATCCTTGTGGCACCCCACTGTTTACTTCCCTCAAAGGAGACTTAGACCCATTAAGGACAACTCGTTGAGTATGGTTTGTCAGCCAGTTGCAAGTCCATCTAGTAGTGGTGCTATCTATTCCACTTTTTTCTAGCTTACCAAGAAGTAGGTCACAATGTTGAATAATGAAATAAGATTGGTTTGGCATGAACTGTTTTTAACAAACCCATGCTGACTGCTAGTTATTACTTTACTTGTTTCTAGATGTTGGCAGATCTGTTTTTTTTAATTATTTTTTTCCAGTATCTTTCCAGGTATTGATATTAGGCTGATTGGTTTCTTATGTTTCCTTCCTTGCTCTTCCTTTCTTTTTCTTTTCTCTTTCCCTTTCTCTTTTCTTGTCCCTTCTCGCATGTTCAAATGCAAAAGGGAAAACATTTCTCCTTTTGTTTTGTTTTTAGTTTGTTTTGATAGCCTTCTGCCAGAGAAAATGGAGCCCAGGCCCTCCAAACTCTATTTTCGCGGCTGAAAACTGAGCCCTGGTGGGCTGTCTGCAGCTCCCACCAAGCTCCGTTTTTCACTAACAGAGGGCTACAGAAGCCATCGTGGCTGAAAACGGAGACTGGGAAGGCTGTGCATGGCTCTCCTGAGCTTCATTTTTGCTGGCAGAGGCATTGTGGGCCAGTCCATCGGTGTTTCCAGGGTGGCCCTGTGAGCCTGATCAACCCGCGGGGCTTGAGTTGGACACCCCTGCTTTGGATGAAAGGGAGAAGATTCAGGAAAATATAGACAGGCTCGAGAAGTGGGCCAAAAAGAACAGGGTGGCTCTCAGAGCAGCAAGATCTGAATTTGGGTAGGAAAAATGTAAGGGATAAGCATATTGTGGAGGAGGCCTGGTTTGGCAGGAGTACGTGAGAAAGGGATCCAAGTGTCCTTGTCAACCCAAGTTAAATATGAACCAGCAATCTGATGCTATCTTGGAGTTCACTAAAAGGAAGTCTCGGGCATTGTCCAGATAGATTTTCCATCTCCTTGTGGAGAAGTATGGAAGATCTTTGCCCTTTGTTCTATAAGGCCTCCGTTGCCTTATAGATCAACCTTTCCTTGGAAACAGATGACCTTTCAGTCAAGATCTGCTCCCATCATGCAATTTTTCCCTTCAGCTAGAGCAGGGGTCTTCAAACTTGACAGGTTTAAGACACCCAGAATTCTTCCTCCAGTCATGTTAACTCAGGAATTCTGGGAGTTGAGGTCCACAAGTTTTAAAGCTGTCAAGTTTGAAGACCCTTGAGCTAGAAATTCAAGCCAGCCAGGACAAAAAAAAAAAAAGAATGTGTGGAAAGGAGTCAAAATGCTTTGCACATTGCAAACTGTGCACTTCAACACAAAGTAGACATTATATAATAATTACAGTGCTTGAAACCATGCCAGTTTTGATATTTTATTTTATTTTTCTTAAATACCAAGTAGCCATTTCAATTAGGAATTGTGGGTGTGTGATGAGGATTACTTAAACTCTTCCCTCCTCGGCTATTTATTTGACTGTTTTAGCTCACTTAACATTTTCACCGTTCTGTCCCACGTCTCATCTTGACATTTCTGATTTTCATTTATTTCCAGGACTGGCTGGAGAATTTGGGGAGTTGAAGTTCACACATAAGGGCCAGAACACAAATTAACATTTATTTCACATAGGTTTATATTATAAATTTACATAAACTTAAAGAAAGAAAATCTTCACAGAATAACACTTCATACATTTAATTAATTCCTACTTTGTATTATATCAGTGCAGTGCACAAAAGAATGTTATCAAGTTACAGAAGGGCAGATGCATAATATGTAATAATTTTCAACAATTAGAGCAATGAGCCAGTACAATAAATGATACAGGAAGGTGAGACAGAGATATTCCTATGATTGCATTACATTTTACAATTTGGAGTCAAATGTGTGTCAGGATTTGAAAAGCTACATGAAGCCCTAAGATACCAGATTGTTCACTTTTGATTTATGGCAACACTGGGTCTTATATATGTAATGATAATGTCTTATGGAAGATTGTGCCAGAGACAATATGGGGAATATCCTTATGATAGATTTACAACAAATCGGGATTTCAGTTCTCACATCTAGTGTATTGCATCCATTTCATATGAATGAGATTTAGAAATTATGACATGTATTTTAATATAAGAAGTGCTGCTCATCACCAAATGAGCCATTGATTCACCTGTGGCCACAAAACGGATACATTTACCTTTTCCCAAGCTATTGTTTCAATCTGGGGATCGATAAGAATCAGAATTCTCAATTAATAGGATTTCAGACTGCCCAATACTGTCTTCAGTGTATTACGGGGTAGTTCGTAGGTGTGGCCAGCAAAGCATATGTGAACTTGTGAGAAGTCTGAAAGACCGGCCTCAGGTTAGATTCTGCACCAAGCATTTTACATGATTTACATTTAATTCAAAGACTGTGGTTTGATTTTCGATAGTTTGATTTCTGACTTCTCTTCCGTGTATTAAGAACAGAAATCATTTAAGATAATATGCTGTCCTCAGGGATTGTAATTTCCAAAGTCGCTCTGATGAACTGTTGTAACTGTGGTCAAAGATTGAATGCTGGTAATACCAAAACAATAACCAGACAGACTGATATAATCGCTAATCCGAAGGACGTGTGACCCAAGGTGAGGGCCAGTCTGGAATATCTCTTAGCAGATGCGATGTCTCCCCATTTGTTGGCTCGTTGAGTCTGAGGGTGGATGGGGGGGAAAAGAGGTAAAAAGAAGATTATTGAGACCCATATAATTGGTTGACTCTGGGCATGTGGCAGAGCATGGAGGAGACAAATGTCTAAACATGCACGAGAACACAATTTTTAAAATAAAGATGGAAGCGTGAAGGCAGAAGGAGAGAGGAAAAGAAGAACAGGAAGAGATATGTTCCTTGCATGACATATCTCTGTCATGCAAGGAAGACAGAGATAAAGACAAATGCACTATATACACAGTGAAACAAAAGATTGACAAACGTAGTATTTATTTTGTATGTGTGTGTGTGTTTCTGCAAGCACTGCTCTTATTGCAGAAGGACAATATCAGCCTGGGTTTTAGATTAATTCAGTGGAATCCCTTTTTATCCATTTGGTACACTTGTACCCATATACCCTATTTTAAAAATCAAAGTCTTTGTTAAATACTTCAATTGATTTACTCCTCAGACAGAATGGAGGGTTTGCGCAGGACTTTGGGTGATGTGAGAGTTTTCAAAGCAAATTGCACTGGAAACAGAGCAACAGCAATGACAGATAAATAGATTTAGTGCAGAAAAAAAAGACTCCTTTACAAAAGGAACCTGGCAGTTGCAGGGGACCTATTTATGTTGAAACCAAGTGCTTACATGTCTTCCGACCACACATCCGAGGCAACAGGTTAGAAACCACTGCCAATCTGTCAGCCATGAGGGACTTTCCTGTTTTCTCTTGTTCATATACAGACTGATCTGGCATCAGACTCTTTGCTTGAATCCTTAATGAAGCAGTTCTCCTAGGTCATGGGTGTCAAACTTAAGGCCCATGGCTCAGATCCAGCCTGCGGGCTGCTTAAATCTGGCCTGCAGGGCTGCCCTGGAAACAGCGAAGGACTGGCCCGTGGTGCCTCTGCCAGCGAAAAAGGAGCTTGGGAAGACTGCATGTTGCCCTCCCGAGCTCCATTTTCACTGTCAGAAGTCTGCAGGAGGATCTCCAGAGCCCTGCCTGGGCCACCACAGGTGCCACTGACACGAGTGATGTTGAGCTGGCCACACCCATCCTGGCCATGCCCACAAAGTCCCCGAGGTCAAACACCTCCCTGATTCAGCCCTCAATGACACCTGTCCTCTAGCATATCTTGTCCTAAGTGCAGTGGGCTCCTGGCCTGGCTTGCAATTTACCATTTTGATAAACACCTGGAGCAGATGGTAGACCAGGACTGTCTTGGTGCTTGAATCTTGGTTACACGGATCATTTTCACTGTATTTTTTTCTTGTCATCTTGTAAACTATCCTGAACAGGATAGACAAAAGGAAAGGAAAGGAAAGGAAAGGAAAGGAAAGGAAAGGAAAGGAAAGGAAGGAAGGAAGGAAGGAAGGAAGGAAGGAAGGAAGGAAGGAAGGAAGGAAGGAAGGAAGGAAGGAAGGAGGGAGGGAAGGAAGGTGCAAAAGACACATAAAAGATAATTATGTTATTGGAGAAAAACTACGAAAGTCCATGTGGGGTCCATAATCTGCCTTGGAAACTCATTAGGTGATTTAGTGCCTGCCTGTATAATTCTGCTGGAAGAATAGAAAATACTTGATTGGGTCTCTAGGGCCTGTCCTTTGATATCTCTTCACCATGATGCTATCATGAGAAAACCTACTTTTTAGGGTTCTCTCCCTTGAGTCGGTATAGGAAAGGCAAGCCATCAGTTCTATTGCAAACTCTGGCACCTTCCAATTCCTAGTCATTCAATAGTAGACTACACAAGTAGTGTTCGGATTTTCCCTCTCTCCTTCCCTCTCTCCCTCCCTCCCTCTCTCTCCCTCCCTCCTTCCCTCTCTCTTCTTCTCTCCCTCCCTCCCTCTCCCTCACCCTCTCCCACTCCCTGTCCCTCCCTCTCTCTCCTCTCAATCTCTCTCTATCTCCCTCTGTCCCTCCCTCTCCCTCTCTCCCTCCCTCCCTCTCTCAATCTCTCTACCTCCCTCCGTCCCTCCCCCCTCTCCCCCTCTCCCTCTCCCTCCCTCTCTCTCCTCTCAATCTCTCTCTCCCTTTCTCCTTCCATCCCCCTCTCCCTCTCTCTCCCTCCCTCCCTCTCTCAATCTCTCTACCTCCCTCTGTCCCTCCCCCTCTCTCCCCCTCTCCCTCTCTCTCACTCTCAATCTCTCTCTATCTCCCTCCCTCTCTCTCACTCTCAATCTCTCTCTCTCTATCTCCCTCTGTCCCTCCCTCTCCCTCTCTGTCCCTCTCTCTCCCTCTCAATCTCTCTCTCTCCTGCCCCCTCTCCCTCCCTTCCTCCCTCTCCCTCTCCCTCTCTCCCTCCTTCCCTCTCACCCTCTCCCTATCAATCTCTCCCTCTTCCTCCATCCCCCTCTCCTCTCTCCCTCTCTTTCTCCCTCCCTTCCTCTCCCTCTGTCCCTCCCTCCCTCCCTCTCTCTCACCCCTCTCCCTCCCTCTCTCTAACTCTCCCTCTCTCTTCCCCTTCCCTCTTTCAATGACACCCACCTTTATTGAGTAAACCAAAGCAGCTATGCCCAAGGGGAGGAAGCAGCAAAGGATGGTGAAGATGGAGTAGCCCAAATAATCTGGTTCATTGACAGGTTGGACATTTGTGATGAGGATGGTTTGTTGAGGCTGCACAGGTATGGCTCCGGCAGGTCCAGCAGAAGCTTGGTACTGGCATGGCATAGAGGGAGATGTCCCATACATTGGAGACAGTGGATTAATAGCTGATTTCATGGGATCAGGCTGTTGTCCAGGATGAAAGGGTTCATTTATTTGAGATGTCTTCTCGTTCTCTGGATAGCTCATCTCGCAGCCTGCTCTCCTCTCCTCTCCTCTCCTTCCCTTCCTTGAAGTTCTGCAATATCTCGCTTCGCTTCTCAGCAGATTCTTCTTCTTTCTTCTATTCCCCCCGGATGCTTCCCCAAGTCCTGCTGATTTTTTTTTTTCTTTTCCCTTGCTTGCACTTTTCAGTCCTCACTCCTCTTGCTTTGCCAACATCCTTCTCTCATGGATGGAAACTTCTTTTATCTGTAGGTTGGCTTCAAACAGGTGGTTTACTTTAGGGGAGAATTGCTACGCTCGGAAATAACAGTTCCTTATTATCATAGGATAAGGTTTGTCTAATGTGGGGAAATGTGGCAACGAATGAACGAGGAAGAGTCTGGACCGGGTGGAGCAGCACTGGCAAAGAACAGATATTCCCCTAGCAACAGATGATGTAAATCCAGTTACTCAATTTCCCGTCCCCCCAGAAAAGGTGAGTTAGAGAAGCTCCTCCTACCAAACAGGCCTACCACCTCACCACTGAAAACAGGGACAGGGTCTGGACACCCCCTACATTTATTTCTGGGTCTGGTATTTCCCTCCACCATCTTCCTGACTGCTCAATCTCTTACACAGTGGCTGGATTTATTGCCTCTCACTAACTGAGAAAAAGAAAAAAATAACCCTTTCACCAAACAGATAAGGATGTCATTGCACAAAATTTCCTCCAAGCAACAGACGTGCATCTTCTGCAATCATCTTACAAGGAAGGCCAGCCTATAATTGCCAGGTAGCCCCTGACTTGCAGGGACACTTAAACTGTCATAAACACAAGTTGGTTGCCAGGTATCTGAATTATGATCAGGTCACAACTGAGAAAAACGGCCATAAGTCACATTTTTCAGTGCTCTTGTAACTTTGAACGGTCACTAAATGAATGGTTGTAATTAAGCAAAGACATTGTTGACCGTGGGCCAATTTTTGCCAGAAACTGGAAGTCAGCTGGAAGTAAACACCAATTTTTGGCAAAAAGAAACTTCATAAATCACAATCACGTGACTGCAGGACACTGCAAACAACTGTAAATATGGGCTGATGTTGAGTGGCCAAAATGCAGTCATGTGATTGTGGAGGGGGGGGGCAGGGGAGGACGGAGGTTGGAGCATCAGAACGAAGATCCTGCTGCACTCAACTTCCTGAATCCTGAAGGAGGGGAACTCTTTGTGGACACTTTACCTGGGAAGTTTTTCCCCTGTTCTCAATCAGTCACATGGTCCAATCGATGTGCTGCCTGGTTGCTGGATAACATCACTCCTCCTCTCTTTGACTACCTGTGGAAATGCCCTTGGTTCCTAAGGAAAGTATTTTGTTTTGTCTACCAAGCCCCAGCTATTTCTATTATCCCTCAGCTCCAGTATGGCAACACTGAAGTGACAAAATGGCTTCGGTCAGGTCAGCTTCAGGGCTGACAGATGGCAGCCTAAGAGTGATCATTAATGGCTTCAGTTCAGCTTGGAGGGAAGGATTGGTAGCTCTGTCCTGGTACCATGTAGATGACTCCATGTAGATGACACTTGAGAGGAACCTGGGAGATGCCCCTAATATCTAAGATTAAGGATGTCTGGGAGTTGGTGGTCCACGCATCTTAAAATTGCCAAGGTAATTTCTTTAGATCAAGGTATCAACTCGATTTCATTGAGGGCCGCATCTGGGTTGTGTTTCACCTTGGGGGGGCGAAGGTGGGCATGGCCTGGATGAGTGTGGCTAGAGTGGGCATGGCCAGCTCAACGTTACTCATGTTGGGGGCACCTGTGGTGGCCAAGTGCTAAGGCAGGACTTCCCTCAGATCCTCCCTCACTCACATTATAGTCTCCTTCCTTCTTTCTTTTCTTTTTCCTTTCCTCTTCTTCCTTCTTCCTTCCCCTCTTTCAGATAACAGATAACAGTTCATCAGAGTTGGAAGGGACCTTGTAGGTCATCTAGTCCAACCCCTCACCCAAGCAGGAGGCCCTTTCTGACAAATGGCAATCCAATCTCTTCTTGAAAGTCTCAAGTGATGACGCTCCCACAACTTCCGAGGGCTGTTCCATTGGTTGATTGTTCTCACTGTCAGAAGGTTTCTCTTTATTTCCAGGTTAAATCTCTCCTTGTTCAGTTTCCATCCATTAATCCTTGTCTGGCCTTTGGATGCTTTAGAAAATAGCTTGACCCCTTCCTCTCTGTGGCAGCCCCTCAAATATTGGAAGACGGCCATTTTCCATTAAAGGAAAGGTTAACACAGTTTGCACTTGTTTTAACATTCAGACATTTTATGCAAGGTGTGTATGCTACATGTGGCCCCAATAGATATTTTCAACTGGTACATGACCCAAAAGAATACTAACTGGTATCAGCCCCCCAAAAATATGCATACACACAAATAAATTAATGGTATGTGAGCCAGTTAAACTAAACTCTCATTCTGCCCTTGATCAAAATCCATTATAATTTCCTGTTTTAGCTCACTTAACTTATTCACTTTTCTGTCCCACCTTTCATTTTGACATTTCTGATCTTCATTTATTTCCAGGACTGGCTGGAGAATTTTGGGAGTTGAAGTTCACACATAAGGGCCAGAACACAAAATAGCATTTATTTCACATAAGTTTATATTATAAATTTACATAAGCTTAAAAAAATCTTCAGAGAATTACACTTCATACATTTAATAAAGTCCTACTTTGTATTATATCAGTGCAGTGAACAAAGGAATGTTATCAAGTTACAGAAGGGCAGACGCATAATATGTAATAATTTCCAACAATTAGAGCAATGTGACAATACAATCAATGATACAGGAAGGTGAGACAGAGATATTCCTATGATTGCATTACATTTTACAATTTGGAGTCAAATGTGTGTCAGGATTTGGAAAGCTACATGAAGCCTAAGATACCAGATTGTTCACTTTTGATTTATGGCAACACTGGGTCTTATATATGTAATGATAATGTCTTATGGAAGATAGTTCCAGAGACAATATGAGGAATATCCTTATGATAGATTTACAACAAATCGGGATTTCAGTTCTCACATCTAGTGTATTGCATCCATTTCATATGAATGAGATTTAGAACTTATGACATGTATTTTAATATAAGCAGTGCTGCTCATCATCAAATGAGCCAATGCTTCACATGTGGCCTCAAAACGGATACATTTACCTTTTCCCAAGCTGTTGTTTCAATCTGGGGATCGATAAGAATCAGAATTCTCAATTAATAGGATTTCAGACTGCCCAATACTGTCTTCAGTGTATTACGGGGTAGTTCGTAGATGTGGCCAGCAAAGCATGTGTGAACCTGTGGGACGTCTGAAGGAACGGCCTCAGATTAGAGTGTTTTACATCACATTAATTCAAAGACTGTGGTTTGATTTTAGATAGTTTGATTTCTGACTTCTCTTCCGTGTATTAAGACCAGAAATCATTTAAGATTATATGCTGTCTTCTGGGATTGTAATTTCCAAAGTCGCTCTGATGAACTGTTATAACTGTGGTCACTGCTGCAATGCTGGAATAATGATCAAAATAGCCACCAGAACGATCGATGCAACCCCCAATCCAACGGCTATGTTATCCAAGGTGAGCGCCAGTCTGGAATATCTCTTAGCAGATGCGATGTCTCCCAATTGATTGGCCCCTTGAGTCTGAGAGTGGATGTGGGGGGAAAAGAGGTAAAAAGAAGATTATTGAGACCCATATAATTAGTTGACTCAGGGCAAGTGGAAGAGCAAGGAGGAGACAAATGTCTAAACATGCATGAGAACACGATTTTTTAAAATGGCAAGAATAAAGGCAGAAGGAAAGAGGAAAAGAAGAACAAGAAGAGAAGAAACATGCAAAGAAGAAAGAGATAAAGACAAATGCACTATATACAGAGTGAAACAAAAGATTGACAAACATAGTATTTATTTTGTGTGTGTGTGTGTGTGTTCCTGCAAGCACTGCTCTTATTGCAGAAGGACAATATCAGCCTGGGTCTTAGATAAATTCAGTGGAATCCCTTTTTATCCATTTGGTACACTTGTACCCATATACTCTATTTTAAAAATGAAAGTATTTGATAACTGCTGCAATCGATTTAGCTCCTCAGACTGAATGGAGGGTTTGCACAGGACTTTGGGTGATGAGACAGTTTTCAAAGCAAGTTGCACTGGAAACAGAGCAACAGCAATGACAGATAAATAGATTTAGTGCAGAACAAAAAGACTCCTTTACAAAAGGAACCTGGCAGTTGCAGGGGACCTATTTATGTTGAAACCAAGTTCTTACATGTCTTCCGACCACACATCCGAGGCAACAGGTTAGAAACCACTGCCAATCTCTGTCAGTCATGATGGAGTTTCCTGTTTTCTCTTGTTCATATACAGACTGATCTGGCATCAGACTCTTTGCTTGAATCCTTAATGAAGCAGTTCTCCTAGGTCATGGGTGTCAAACTTAAGGCCCATGGCTCAGATCCGACCTGTGGGGTGCTTAAATCTGACCTGCAGGGCTGCCCTGGAAACAGCGAAGGACTGGCCCACGGTGCCTCTGCCAGCGAAAAGGGAGCTCCAGAGGGCTGCAGGCAGCCTCCTGAATCCCTCTGCCAGCAAAAAGCGTACATATAAAAAAAAAAAAACAGTTAAAATGAGCAATAATTAAGTTAGAGGCAAAAAACCAAGAGGACAAATGGTTACGTGGGTTTGTGTCTTCTCTCTTGTTCCCTGTCAGCCACCTCCGGCATAGGGAGGCCAGCCTATAACTGCCAGGTAGTTCCTGACTTGCAGGGACACTGCAACAGTCATAAATATGAGTTGGTTGCCAGGCATCTGAATTATGATCATGTGACCATGAGGATGCTGCAAAGGTCGTAACCGTGAAAAATACTATAAGCCACTCCTGGTGGCTTATAGTAAAGTAAAAGCAACACATATAAAGTATTAATTAAAATGAGCAAGAATTAAATAGACTAAAAACCAAGAGGACAAATGGATTATGTGGGTTTGTATCTTCTCTCTTTTTCCCTGTCAGCCACCTCCGGCATCGAGTGTGAATGTGCAACTGAGAGAGCCAAGTTTTAAGGCTCTTCTGAAAGGCCAAGAAAGTGGGGACGGATCTCACCTCTGAGGGGATGTTAGCCCTTGAATCCCTTCAGATCAGGATGCAGGTTTCTGGAACGCTTCCTGAGTAATGCAGGCTACACTACAGTGCTGGGATTCAAATAATCTAAAAACCGGTTCGCCCAGGGTCAAGTTGGCTGTCGTGGGAGGCATGACCCAACCCCGTCCTCCAGCTACAACGGAGAAATGGGCAACAGAGAAGCTAGCACAAGGGAAGGAGGAGCAAGGAGAAGAAAGAGGGAAAGCGGCCTTCTCCTTCCCTCACGCTGGTCGCTCCGTTGCCCGTTTCTCCATTGCAGCGCAGGATCCACTTTGATAGCGGGGGTGGTTAATTTAACAACTGGTTCGCCTGAACTGGGACAAGCTGAATCCCATCACTGCTATTGTACCAGATTATTCAAATTCTGGCTGTTGTTTTCCCTTCTGCCCATCTTATTTCTCAAGAAATTAGGGCATTTGAGTTTCTTTCTCAGGTTTCTCTTGTTTCCTGGATTTAAAGCATGTTTTTTTCAACTATCTGGTTTCTCCAAGGTCATCTCTGTAACTTTCTATGTATGAGAATTTGGTTATCGATATGATGCCCATTTTTTTTGCTCCAACGTCCTCTTCAAAGTTCCCTGCTGTTGCATGAAGACATGTTGTGACCCAGATGCATAAAATCCAGCATTGGTAGCTAAGGTAGTACCTCTGATTCTCAGGTGTTTTTAGAAGAAACTGACTGCATGATATTTTTTTTGCCTACACGTGGTTTTCTCGCTTCAATATGTATTCAATGGGGCTGCCCTTCAAAAGAATTTGGACTTTTCATCTTTGGTGCAAAATGCAATAGTCCAGCTACTATCACGAGTAAGTAACAGTGACACACCTGTTTTTGGTTTTTTTTTTTTGCTCATTGGTTTCAAACAGGCATTGAGGGCCAATTCAAGGGGTTGGTTTAACTGTTCCTATAGCAAGATGGTCAAACTCAAGGCCCGGGGCCCAGATCCAGTCCCTGGGGGGCTTAGATCTGGGCCACGGGGCCACCCTGGAAACAGCGCAGGACTAGCTGTGGTGCCTCTGCCAGCGAAAAAGGAGCTTGGGACCCAAGCTCCATTTTTGCTGGCAGAGGTCTGCATGAGGATCTCCAGAGCCCTGCCTGGGCCACCAAAGATAACACCGACACGAATGACATGGAGCTCGCCACACCCATCCGAGCCATGCCCACCCGGCCCCATCAAACACAACCCTGATTTGGCCCTTAATGAAATCGACACCTGTCTTATGATATATCTTGTCCTAAGAGCAGTGGGCTTCCGGCCTGGCTTGCATTTTACAATATTTACAAACTATCCCGAACAGGATAAATAAAAGGAAAGGGAAGGGAAGGGAAGGGAAGGGAAGGAAAGGAAAGGAAAGGAATGGAAAGGAAAGGAAAGGAATGGAAAGGAAAGGAAAGGAAAGGAAAGGAAAGGAAAGGAAAGGAAAGGAAAGGAAAGGAAAGGAAAGGAAAGGAAAGGAAAGGGAAGGAAGGAAGGAAGGAAGGAAGGAAGGAAGGAAGGAAGGAAGGAAGGAGCAAAAGACACGTAAAAGATAATTATGTTATTGGAGAAAAAGTACGAAAGCCCTTGTGGGGTCCATAATCTGCCATGGAAACTCATTAGGTGATTTAGTGCCTGCCTGTATAATTCTGCTGGAAGAATAGAAAATACTTGATTGGGTCTCTAATCTTGGGCCTGTCCTTTGATATCTCTTCACCATGATGCTATCATGAGAAAACCTACTTTTTAGGGTTCTCTCCCTTGAGTCGGTATAGGAAAGGCAAGCCATCAGTTCTATTGCAAACTCTGGCACCTTCCAATTCCTAGTCATTCAATAGTAGACTACACAAGTAGTGTTCAGATTTTTTAAAAAAACTTATTTCAGCTAACATTCAAATCAGCAGGTTTAATGCACTTCTCTGAAGTATCCCTTCCCCTTAAAGAAAACATCACGATCATTTGATATCTGAAACACTTAAAAAATGCATGTTTGCTAGAAGGTCATCTTTTCTCATCTAATGAACATCTCAAGTTATATTGGCACTGAAAAAAGTGAAGTATAGCGATTCCTTGCAATTATGACGGTCATAGCATCCCATAGTCAAGTGATCTCTCTCTCCTTCCCTCCCTCCCTCCCTCTCTCCCTCTATCCATGAAACTCACCTTTACAGAGAAAATCAAAGCAGCTATGCCCAAGGGGAGGCAGCAGCAAAGGAGGGTGAAGATGGAGTAGCCCAAATAATCTGGTTCATTGACAGATTGGACATTTCTGATGGGGATCCTTTGTTGAGGCTGCACAGGTATGGCTCCGGCAGGTCCAGCATAAGGTTGGTACTGGTATGGCATAGGGGGAGATGGCTCATACATTGGAGGCGGTGGATTAATAGCTGATTTCATGGAATCAGGCTGTTGTCCAGGATGAAAGGATTCATTTATTTGAGATGTCTTCTCATTCCCTGGATAGCTCATCTCGCAGCCTGCTCTCCTCTCCTTCCCTTCCTTGAAGTTCTGCAATGTCTCGCCTCGCTCCTCAGCAGATGAAGATAAGGTTTGTCTGATGTGGGGAAAATGTGGCAACAAATGAACAAGGATGGATCTGGACCGGGTGGGGCAGCACTGGCAAAGAATGGATATTCCCCTAGCAACAGATGATGCAAATCCAGTTCCTCAATCTCCCCCCCCCCCCCCGCTCAGTAAGGGTGAGTTACAGAAGCTCCTCCTACCAGACAGGCCTACCACTTCACCACTGAAAACAGGGACAGGGTCTGGACACCCCCTACATTTATTTCTGGGTTCGGTATTCCCCTCCACCATCTTCCTGACTGCTCAATCTTTTCCACCGTGGCTGGATTTATTGCCTCTCACTAACTGAGAAAAAGAAAAAAACAATCCTTTCACCAAACAGATAAGGATGTCATTGCACAAAATTTTCTCCAAGCAACAGACGTGTATCTTCTGCAATCGTCTTACAAGGAAGGCCAGCCTATAACTGCCAGGTAGCCCCTGACTTGCAGGGACACTTAAACTGTTATAAACACGAGTTGGTTGCCAGGCATCTGAATTATAATAATTATAATTGAATTATAATTTAATAATGAATCAAAATACAGGCTGAATAGTCAAGACCTTGTTGATGATCCAAACCCTGTCAAGGATCTTGGAGTAATCATCTCAAATGACCTAAGTGCTAGAGCCCACTGTAACTACATAGCCAAAAAGGCGTTAAGAGTTGTTAACCTAATCTTATGTAGCTTTTTCTCTGGTAATATTACACTAATAACTAGAGCATACAAAACATTTGCTAGACCAATACTCAAATGCAGCTCATCAGTCTGGAACCCACATTACATATCTGATATTAGCATAGTTGAGAAAGTCCAGAAATATTGCACAAGAAGTGTTCTCCACTCCTCTACTCTTTGCAGAATACCTTATGCCACCCAACTCGAAATTCTAGACCTAGAAAACCTAGAACTATTCCGGCTTCAGTCCGATCTAAGTATAGTATATAAAATCATACATTGCAATGTCCTACCTCTCAATGAATACTTCAGCTTCAACCATAACAACCCTAGAGCAAACAATAGCACCAAACTTGATTGCAGGAAATACAACTTCAGCAACAGAGTGGTCAATGTCTGGAATACTCTACCTGACTCTGTGGTTTTTTCCCCAAAGCCCAAAAACTTTAACCTTTGATTGTCTACTATTGACCTGACCCCTTTCCTAAGAGGTCTGTAGGTGGCATGCATAAGCGCACCAATGTGCCTACTGTCCCTGTCCTAATGTTTCATATATATATGAGTATATATTTGTTTTCATAGATTTTCACGGGTACAGGTTTCCGTAGATTTTCATGGGTACATGGGAAAAGACCCAAACTTACCAAGACCTGCATATGTCTTGATGTATTTGGGTCTTTTTCCCATGTAAGATTGAGACTATCTGGGCAACGTTTCGACGAGATCTCACTCGCCAGCCAATCTGCAAACATCAACTCCACCAACCAATCAAGAAATGATGACACAGCCAACCTCCCCACCAGTATATATAGGGAGACAGCACCTCAGATCACGCTTTGCTTGCACAAGCACAAAACTGAAAACACCACCCTCAAGATGATGAGTGGGATCTCGTCGAAACGTTGCAGGTCTTGGCGTGTTCAGGTCTTTTCCCATGTAAGATTGAGACTATCTGGGCAATGTTTTGGTGAGATCTCACTCGCCATCTTCCGGCTGGTGCTTCCGGCTTTGTGCGAGCAAAGCGTGATCTGAGCTGCTGTCTCCCTATATATACTGGTGGAGGGATTGGCTGTGTTGTCATTTCTTGATTGGTTGATGGAGTTGATGTTTGCAGATTGGCTGGCTTTTTCTTAAGAACATGTGTGGCTGAGGTATTGGCTGTGTGTGTATCCGCCTCCTGTGTTGTAACGACTTGGGTAATGGGCTATGTGATGACCTTCTGAGTTCTAATCTTGTGACCTCCTGGGTCTTGTGCTATAATCTCCTGGGTTGTAATGACCTGGGTAATGGGCTGTGTGATGACCTTTTGAGTTTTAATCTTCTGACCTCCTGGGTCTTGTGTTATAATCTCCTGGATCGTAATGACCTGGGTAATGGGCTGTGTGATGACCTTCTGAGTTTTAATCTTCTGACTTGGGGTAGAGGGCTAGTTGTTTGGATTTGTCCCAGAGTGCTGGGTGGATTTTGTTGCTGAGTTTGAGGTGGAGAGTAAATAGGTCCCTGTTGGTTTGGTCTAGTAGGAATCTTTTCCTGTGGAGTTCGTTTCTGATTAGAGCTAATTCCGTTCTTTTCAGGATCCTTTCAGTGGCTGAAGTTTTGGAATGGAATTTGAGTTGGAAGCAGGTGGGGATCACTTCTTTGTCTTGGCAATTGCTTAGGAATGTGAGGTCACATAAGATGGCGGCTCTTCGGACTTCGGGTTTCTCGTAGGTCCTGGTCAGCTGGAAGGTTTCCTCCCCGTAGAGGTACGATATTTGTTTTCGTAGATTTTCACGGGTACAGGCATGCAGGTCTTGGTGTGTTCGGATCTTTTCCCGTGTAAGATTGAGACTATCTGGGCAACGTTTCGACGAGATCCCACTCGCCATCTTCAGGCTGGTGCTTTCGGCTTTGTGCAAGCAAAGCATGATCTGAGTTGCTGTCTCCCTATATATACTGGTGGGGAGGTTGGCTGTGTTGTCATTTCTTGATTGTTTTTTTCTGATATGTATCCATGTATTCATAACTATATTTTTACTTATACCTATTATCTTGTAAGCAATTGACAAATAAAAATAAATAAATAAATTATGATCAGGTCATAACTGAGAAAAACAGTTGTAAGTCACATTTTTCAGTGCCGTTGTAACCTTGAATGATCACTAAATGAACTGTTGTAATTAAGCAAAGCCATTGTTGACCGTGGGCCAATTTTTGCCAG
This sequence comes from Bungarus multicinctus, assembly GCA_023653725.1. NCBI lineage: Eukaryota > Metazoa > Chordata > Lepidosauria > Squamata > Elapidae > Bungarus > Bungarus multicinctus. The sequence continues at coordinate 9,348,846 of CM042835.1, read as the reverse complement.
AAGTTGGAAGTCAACTGGAAGTAAACACCAATTTCTGGCAAAAAGAAACTTCATAAATCACAATCATGTGACTGCAGGACACTGCAAACAACTGTAAATATGGGCTGATGTTGAGTGGCCATAATGCAGTCATGTGATTGTGGGGGGGGGGCAGGGGAGGACGGAGATTGGAGCATCAGAACGGAGATCCTGCTGCACTCAACTTCCTGAATCCTGAAGGAGGTGAACTCTTTATGGACACTTTACCTGGGAGTAACATCACTCCTCCTCTCTCCCACCACCTGTAGAAATGCCCTTGATTCCCAGGGGAAAGTATTTTGTTTTGGCTACCAAGCCCCAGCTATCTTTATCCCCCTGTCCCTATACCTCAGCTCCAGTGTGGCAACACTGAAGTGACAAAATGGCTTCGGTCAGGTCAGCTTCAGGGTTGACAGATGGCAGCCTAAGAGTGATCATTAATGGCTTCACTTCAGCTTGGAGGGAAGGATCGATAGCTCTGTCCTGGTGCCATGTAGATGTCTCCAGGTAGATGACACCTGAGAGGAACCTGGGGGATGTACCTAATACTTAAGATTAAGGAAGTCTGGGCGTTGGGAGTCCATGCAAGTTAAAATTGCCAAGCTAATTTCTTTAGATCAAAGTGTCAAACTCGATTTCATTGAGGGCCGCATCTGCGTTGCTGGGTTAAGCATGGCGGGCGAAGGTGAGCATGGCCAGGATGAGTCTGGCTAGGGTGGGTGTGGCCAGCTCAAGGTTACTTGTGTTGGGGGCACCTGTGGTGGCCAAGTGCTAAAGGCAGGACTTCCCTCAGATGCTCCCTCACTCTCATTATAATCTCCTTCCTTCCTTCCTTCCTTCCTTCCTTCCTTCCTTCCTTCCTTCCTTCCTTCCTTCCTTCCTTCCTTCCTTCCTTCCTTCCTTCCTTCCCTTCTTTTTCCTTCCCTCTTCATTCTCCTTCTTCCTTCATACATAAGGGCCAGAACACACATAAGAGTCAGAACACAATTTAGTATTTATTTCACATAAGTTTATATTATAAATTTACATAAGCTTAAACAAAAACAGATCTTCACAGAATTACACTTCATACATTTAATAAAGTCCTACTTTGTATTATCTCAGTGCAGTGCACAAAAGAATGTTATCAAGTTACAGAAGGGCAGATGCTTAATATGTAATAATTTCCAACAATTAGAGCAATGTGACAGTACAATCAATGATACAGAAAGGTGAGACAGAGATATTTCTAGATCACATTACATTTTACAATTTGGAGTCAAATGTGTGTGACGAATTGGAAAGCTAATGAAACTTTATTGAGTTTATTGGGTTGGAGTTTGTTAGTTGGAATGCTAACAATAAGCAGTGCTGCTCATCACCAAATGAGCCAATGCTTCACATGTGGCCTCAAAACGGATACATTTACCTTTTCCCAGCTATTGTTTCAATCTGGGGATCGATAAGAATCAGAATTCTCAATTAATAGGATTTCCAACTGCCCAATACTGTCTTCAGTGTATTACGGGGTCGTTCTTAGGGTGGCCAGCAAAGCATGTGTGAATTAGTAAGTCTGAAGGACCGGCCTGAGGTTTAGTTCTGCACCAAGCATTTGATACAATTTACATTAATTCAAAGACTGTGGTTTGATTTTAGATAGTTTGATTTCTGACTTCTCTTCCGTGTATTAAGAACAGAAATCATTTAAGATAAGATGCTGTCCTCAGGAATTGTAATTTCCAAAATTGCTCTGATGAACTGTTGTAATTGTGGTCACAGTTACGGTGGTGAAAACAATGATCAAAATAATAGACAGAACGATCGATGCAATCCCCAGTCCAAGGGCCGTGTGGTCCAAGGTGAGGGCCAATCTGGAATATCTCTTAGCAGATGCGATGTCTCCCCGTTGATTGGCTCCTTGAGTCTGAGGTGGGGGGAGGGGAAGGAAAGAGGTAAAAAGAAGATTATTGAGACCCATATAATTGATTGACTCTGGGCAGTTGGGAGAGCAAGGAGGAGACAAATGTCAAAACATGAAGGAGAACCCAATTTTTAAGTGGCAAATTGAATGCAGAAGGAGAAAAAAAATAGAAGAAGAAAAGAAAATATGCAAGGAAGAAGCAAAGGAAGAAAAGGGTAAAGAGAAATGCACTATATACAGAGTGAAAAAAAAGATGGATGAATCTACTATTTGTTTGCAAAAGGGTTTGCACAGGACTTTGGGTGATGTGAGAGTTTTCAAAGCAAGTTGCACTGGAAGCAGAGCAACAGCAATGACAGATAAATAGATTTAGTGCAGAACAAAAAGACTCCTTTACAAAAGGAACCTGGCAGCTACAGGGGATCTACTTATGTGCTTACATGTCTTCCGACTACACATCCGAGGCAACAGGTTAGAAACCATTGCCAATCTCTGTCAGCCATGAGGGATAGTTTCCAGTTTTCTCTTGTTCACGTACAGACTGATCCAGCATCAGGGTCTTTGCCTGAATCTTTAAAGAAACAGTTCTCCTAGGTCAGGGAAGTCAAACTCAAGGCCTGTGGGCTGAATCTGACCTGTGGGGCTGCACTGGAAACAGTGAAGGACTGATCCGCGGTGCTCCAGAGGGCTGCATGTGGCTCTCCTGAGATCCATTTTTGGCTGCAGCGGCCTCCTGAATCCCTCTGCCAGCAAAAACAGAGCTCCAGAGGGTCACACACAGCCCTTCCAAGCTCCGTTTTAGCTGGGAGAGTGCTTGGGCCACTGGAGGTGCCCCCAACACAAGTGACATCGAGCTGGCTATGTCCTCCCTGGCCATGCCCCCTCCCTGAGGTCAAACCCAACCCTGATGTGGCCCTCAATGAAATCGAGTTTTACCCCCCTGTCCTAGATTATTTGCACATGCTGACTAATCATGGCATCAACATTCCTGCCAAACCAAATGGCCCTTGTTAGAGATATTCATACCATCTTGCAATTATTTGGACTCTCTCTTGCTCAAATGTTCTGTCAAGAGTGGACAAGGTTCTATTTATTCATTTGATGCCCCCCTCACTGTCAAAGGACTTCTGGTGACTTATAGTCTAATAAAAACTTACATATAAAAAAACAATTAAAATGAGAAAGAATTAAATAGAGACAAAAAACCAAGAGGAGAAAAAGTTATGTGGATGGAGTCTTCTCTCTTTTTCTCTCTCAACTATCTCCAGCATAGAGTGTCCTCATCAGGGCGCCAAGCCGACTGACAGACCCAAGTTTTAAGGCTCTTCTGAAAGGCCAAGAAAGTGGGGACGGATCTCACCTCTGAGGGGATATTAGCCCTTGAACCCCTTCAGATCAGGAAGCAGATTTCAAAAATGTAACTGGAACTCTTCGTGCGTAAGGCAGGCTACACTACAATGGTAGGATTCAAATAATTTAACAACCAGGTTTGCCCAGGGTCAAGTTGGCTGTCATGGGAGATGTGACCCATCCCCGTCCTCCTACTCCACCACACATATGGGACAAGTCTCCCAAGATGGCCAACCTGACCCTTGGCGAACAGGTTGTTAAATTAACCACCTGCACTATCAAGATGGATCCTGGGTGCTGCGCTACGCTGCAATGGAGAAATGGGCAACGGAGCAGCCAGAATGAGGGAAGGAGGAGGAGCAGGGAGAAGAAAGAGGGAAAGTGACCTTCTCCTTCCCCTGTGCCACTTTGTTGCCCATTTCTCCATTGCAGCACAGTGCCCAGGATCCACTCTCATAGCGGAGGTGGTTAATTTAACAACTGGTTCACCTGAACTGGTATGAACCTGCTGAATCCCACCACTGCTACTGTACCTGATTATTCAAAGCCTGGCTGTTGTTTTCCCTTCCACCTCTCTTATTTCTCAGGAAATTAGGGCATTTGAGTTTCTTTCTCAGGTTTCTCTTGCTATCTGAAACACTTAAAAGAACATAACATATTTTCTAGAACGAATCATATTCTATTGCAGGTAGTGTTGTCAGTATGTTTTTTTTTTAACTATCTGGTTTCTCCAAGGTCATCTCTATAACTTTCTATGTCTGAGAATTTGGTCATCGATCTGATGCCCATTTTTTTACTCCAACATCCCCTGCTGTTGCATGAAGACATGTTGTGATCCAGATGCATAAAATCCAGCATTGTAAGCTAAAATAGCACCTCTGATTCTCAGATGTTTTTAGAAGAAACTGACTGCATGATTTTTCTTGCCTACATGTTGTATTCTTGCTTCAATATGTATTCAATGGGGCTGCCCTTTGAAAGAACTTGGACTTTGTGCCTTTGGTGCAAAATACAATAGGCCAGCTACTATCAAGAGTAAGTAACAGTGACACACCTGTTCTTTGTTGCTCATTGGTTTCAAACAGGCATTGAGGGCCAATTGAAGGGGTTGGTTTAACTGTTCCTATAGCAAGATGGTCAAACTCAAGGCCCGGGGCCCAGATCCAGTCCCTGGGGGGCTTAGATCTGGGCCACGGGGCCACCCTGGAAACAGCGCAGGACTAGCCGTGGTGCCTCTGCCAGCGAAAAAGGAGCTTGGGAAGACTGCATGTTGTCCTCCCGAGCTCCATTTTTGTTGGCAGAGGTCTGCAGGAGGATCTCCAGAGCCCTGCCTGGGCCACCAAAGGTGCCACCGACACGAATGACATGGAGCTGGCCACGCCCATCCGAGCCATGCCCACCCGGCCCCATCAAACACAACCCTGATTTGGCCCTTAATGAAATCGACACCTGTCCTATGATATAGAGCAGTGGGCTTCCGGCCTGGCTTGCATTTTACAATATTTACAAACTATCCCGAACAGGATAGATAAAAGGAAAGGGAAGAGAAGGGAAGGGAAGGGAAGGGAAGGGAAGGAAGGAAGGAAGGAAGGAAGGAAAGAAGGAAGGAAGGAAGGAAGGAAGGAAGGAGCAAAAGACACGTAAAAGATAATTATGTTATTGGAGAAAAAGTACGAAAGCCCATGTGGGGTCCATAATCTGCCTTGGAAACTCATTAGGTGATTTAGTGCCTGCCTGTATAATTCTGCTGGAAGAATAGAAAATACTTGATTGGGTCTCTAGGGCCTGTCCTTTGATATCTCTTTACCATGATGCTTTCATGAGAAAACCTACTTTTTAGGGTTCTCTCCCTTGAGTCGGTATAGGAAAGGCAAGCCATCAGTTCTATTGCAAACTCTGGCACCTTCCAATTCCTAGTCAGTCAATAGTAGATTACAAAAATAGTGTTCGGATTTTTTTAAAAAACTTATTTCAGCTAACATTCAAATCAGCAGGTTTAATGCACTTCTCTGAGGTATCCCTTCCTCTTAAAAAAAAGCACGATAGTTTGATATCTGAAACACTTAAAAGAACATAACATATCTGCTAGAACAAATCATATTCTATTACAGGTAGTGTTGTTAGCATGCTGGAGGGGTCAGTGTCATGCAATCATTATCTGCCACCTCCCCAGCTGGCTTCCAACACAATCAATGGAAGAACCTGGATTTCCTAACCACTTGTGGGATTCGCTTGATAGCTTTAGTGATTTGCTTAACAACTATGGACATAAAGGTAATAAAATCAGGGGGCCACCCTTGCTTAGCAACAGAAATTCTGATCCCAATTCTGGTCATAAGTTGAAGACTGCATACCCTTTATCACATTCATCCATGCTTCTGCTTACAATAAATAATTCTATTTAATAGTACTTGAACAATACCTTCAGTTAAGGCAGTGCCTTAAAAGGAGCTCTTATCTCCGAAGCGAACTTTCCTTCTTTGAATTGTGTTTGAGCTCTGAGTAAGGACTTTTGTTAACAAACTCTGTATACTTCATTCCCACCCTTCTCCCCTTCTTGCTCTGTTCCTTTTTACTCCCTCTCCTTCTAGAGTCCTGTTCCTGCTTAAGTTCACTGCAACTACTGTTACCTCTTCCTAAAGATTAAACTACCATTGGCCAGACTCATAATCATCTAAGCAAAGTTAGTCATGGTCTCTCTTTCTCTCTCCCTCCATCCTTCCCCGTCCCTCTCCCTGTCTCACTGAAACTCACCTTTACAGAGAAAATCAAAGCAGCTATGCCCAAGGGGAGGCAGCAGCAAAGGAGGGTGAAGATGGAGTAGCCCAAATAATCTGGTTCACTGACAGGTAGGACATTTGTGATGAGGATGGTTTGTTGAGGCTGCACAGGTATGGCTCCGGCAGGTCCAACATAAGGTTGGTACTGGTATGGCATAGAGAGAGGTGGCTCATACATTGGAGGCGGTGGATTAATAGCTGATTTCATGGGATCAGGCTGTTGTCCAGGATGAAAGGGTTCATTTATTTGAGATGTCTTCTCGTTCTCTGGATAGCTCATCTCGCAGCCTGCTCTCCCCTCCTTCCCTTCCTTGAAGTTCTGCAATGTCTCGCCTCGCTTCTCAGCAGATTCTTTTCTTTCTTCTATTCCCCCCAGATGTTCCCCCAAGTCCTGCTGATTTTTTTTTTCTTTTCCCTTGCTTGCACTTTTCAGTCCTCACTCCTCTTGCTTTGCCAACATCCTTCTCTCATGGATGGAAACTTCTTTTGTCTGCAGATTGGCTTCAAACAGGTGGTTTACTTTAGGATAGAATTGCCTCACCCTCGGAAATAACAGTTCCTTATTGTCATAGGATAAGGTTGGGGGAAATGTGGCAATGAATAAACAGGGATGGATTTGGACTGGGTGGAGCAGCACTGGCAAAGAACAGATAGTCCTCTACCAGGGGATGATGTAAATCCAGTTACTCAATTTCTCCCCCCCCTCAGTAAGGGTGAGTTAGAGAAGCTCCTCCTACCAGACAAGTTTACCACTTCACAACTGAAAACAGGGACAGGGTCTGGACACCCCCTACATTTATTTCTGGGTTCGGTATTTCCCTCCACCATCTTCCTGACTGCTCAGTCTTTTCCACTGTGGCTGGATTTATTGCCTCCCACTAACTGGGAAAAAGAAAAAAACAATCCTTTCACCAAACAGATAAGGATGTCATTGCACAAAGCAAGGGACGTGTGTCTTCTGCAATTGTCTTACAAGGGAGGCCAGACTATAAATACCTGATTTATGTCCACAACTGAGTCCAACATTTCTGTACTCAAGCGAGAGATTTGTTAAGTGACTTTTGCCCCGTTGTACAACTTTCCTTGCCACCGTTAGCAGTAGCAATAGCACTTAGACTTATATGCCGCTTCCCAGTGCTTCCCAGCCCTCTCTAAGCAGTTTACAGAGTCAGCCTGTTGCCCCCAACAATCTGGGCCCTCATTTTACCAGTCTCTGAAGGATGGAAGGCTGAGTCAACCTTGAGCCTGTGGAGGTTCGATCTGCCCAACTGCTGGCAGTTGTTAAGTGATTCGCTGCAAATAATAAGTTAGTAACCTGGTTGTTAAGTGAAACTTGCTTCCTCGTTGACGTTGCTTGTCAGAAGGTTGCAAAAGGGGAGGGACCTCACATGACCCAGGACACTGCAACCGTCATAAATATGAGTTGGTTGTCAGGCATCTGAATTATGATCTGTCCATGAGGATGCTGCAAAGGTCGTAACTGAGAAAAATGGTCGTGAGTCACATTTTTCAGTGCTGTTGTAACTTGGAACAGTCACTAAATGAACTGTTGTAAGTCGAGGCCTACCTGTATAGGTGTATAATGGTAATCCTCAATTTATGACTGTAACTGAGCTTGCTAATTAGAGCTGTAAATTGTGACTGTTTTAAAGCAAGCTATCAGATGACCAAACCAATTGTTCGGTCTTGTTTTGCAGTGGTTGTTAAGCAAACCCATTGTTTACCGTAGGCCAATTATTGCCAGAAACTGGAAGTCAAGTGGAAGTAAACACCAGTTTCTGGCAAAAAGAGACTTTGTAAATCACAATCATGTGACCGCAGGACACTGCAAACAACTGTAAATATGGGCTGATGCTGAGTGGCCAAAATGCAGTCATGTGATTATGCAGGGGGGGCAGGGGAGGTCAGAAGTTGGACCATTGGAATGTGAATCCTGCTGCACTCAGCTTCCTGGATCTTGAAGAAGGAGAACACTTTGTGGACACTTTACCTGGGAAGCAGCAACACCTTTGGCAAAGTTTGTTTGTCTTCATAAAATGGGGAAAAGATGGGTTAGATGATATTACTTTTGGATGGAGTCAGAATTGGCTGAATGATGGTCTCAGGATTCCAAGCAATGCACCCATAGCAAACAAGACTCCGAGGAAGGTAGACTCCTCAAAGAATAGTTTTATTGGGTCTATCATATTGGCACAGATTTGGTGAAAACCAACTCTGAAGGTTCCAGAGGTTTTCACCTAATTAATAGTTTTTTTCTCCTTTCTCAAACAATCAGTCACATGGTCCAATCAAAGTGCCGTCTGGTTGCTGGGTAACACCACTGCTCCTCTCTCCGACCACCTGTGGAAATGCCCTTGGTTCCCAAGGAAAAGTATTTTGTTTTGTCTACCAAGCCCCAGCTATCTCTATTATCCCTCAGCTCCAGTATGGAAACACTGAAGCGACCAAATAGCTTCGATCAGGTCAGCTTCATGGTTGACAGATGGCAGCCTAAGAGTGATCATTCATGGCTTCAGTTCAGCTTGGAGGGAAGGATCGATTGGTCTGTCCTGGTGCCATGTAGATGACTCCATGTAGATGATACCTGAGAGGAACCTGGGGGATGTACCTAATACCTAAGATTAAGGAAGTTTGGGAGCTGGGAGTCCATGCCTTGGTGGTGCAGGCTGTTAATCTTCTAGCACTTAGTGGAAGCTCCCTGCAATTAGTGCAAGTTCGAATCCCACCAGGCTCAAGGTTGACTCAGCCTTCCATCCTCTCGGGGTAGGTAAATTGAGGACCCAATATTGTTGGGGGCAAAAAGCTGACTTTGTAAAAATGCCGCTTGGGGAAGCCAAAAGCTCTAGTAATAAGCAGGCATATACAATGGAATGAAGGCTATTATAGACTGTAAGCCGCCCTGAATCTCTGGAGAAGGGCGGCATATAAATGCAAATTTTTAAAAAAAATGCAATTTAAAATTGCCAAGGTAATTTTTTTAGATCAAGGTGTCAAACTCGATTTCATTGAGGGCCGCATCTGGGTTGTGTTTGATCTTGGGGGATGAAGGTGGCCATGGCCTGGATGAGTGTGGCTAGGGTGGGCATGGCCAGCTCAACGTTGCTGGTGTCGGGGGGACATGTGGTGCCCAAGTGCTCAAGCAGGACTTCCCTCAGACCCTCCCTCCCTCTCATTATAATCTCCTTCCTTCCCTTCTTTTTCCTTCCTTCTTCCTTCTCCTTCTTCCTTCACACATCAGGACCAGAACACAAATTAGCATTTATTTCACATAAGTTTATATTATAAAATTACATAAGCTTAAAAAAATCTTCAGAGAATTACACTTCATACATTTAATAAAGTCCTACTTTGTATTATAGCAGTGCAGTGAACAAAGGAATGTTATCAAGTTACAGAAGGGCAGATGCATAATACGTAATAATTTCCAACAATTAGAGCAATGTGACAATATAATCAATGATACAGGAAGGTGAGACAGAGATATTCTTATGATCGCATTACATTTTACAATTTGGAGTCAAATGTGTATCAGGATTTGGAAAGCTACATGAAGTCCTAAGATACCAGATTGTTCACTTTTGATTTATAGCAACACTGGGTCTTATATATGTAACGATAATGTCTTATGGAAGATTGTTCCAGAGACAAAATGAGGAATTTCCTTATGGTAGATTTACAGCAAATCGGGATTTCAGTTCTCATATCTAATATATTGCATCCATTTCATATGAATGAGATTTAGAACTTATGACATGTATTTTAATATAAGTGTCAGCCTTGGAAACCATATTTTATTTGCAAGCTTTAAGGTTGCCACGTTTACTGCCTGGGAATTTGGGAGTGGAGATTTCATAGACAGGCAGAAGTTTAGACTCAACACCATTCTTCCTTAGAAGTCAAGGACAAGTAACCCTGCATGTGGAGAGGAATGTCTAGAGGAATGCCTCCAATTGGGGCAATGTTTGATTGGGCCATGTGATGGACTTGTGGGTGTAGGGGATGGATCTTTGAATTTCTATTGGGAAGGGAAAACCAGGAACTCTCAGATTCGGGCTTTCCTAGATGTACCAATATGACAACTCTAATAAAATGGAACTTTGAGAAAATGCTTATCTCAGAGTTTATTGTGTTGGACTTTTGTTAGTTGGAATACTGACAATTAGCAGTGCTCACCAGAAAATGAACCAATGCTTCACCTGTAGCCTCAAAATGGATACATTTACCTTTTCCCAAGCTATTGTTTCAATCTGGGGGTCGATAAGAATCAGAATTCTCAATTAATAGGATTTCAGACTGCCCAATGCTGTCTTCAGTGTATTATGGGGTTGTTCTTAGGTGTGGCCAGCAAAGCACATGTGAACTAATGGGAAGTCTGAAGGAGCGGCCTCAGGTTAGATTCCGTAGCAAGCATTTTACACGATTTACATTAATTCGAAGACTGTGGCTTGATTTTAGATAGTTTGATTTCTGACTTCTCTTCCGTGTATTAAGACCAGGAATCATTTAAGATAATATGCTGTCTTCAGGGATTGTAATCTCCAAAGCCGCTCTGATGAACTGTTGTAACTGTGGTCACTTATTTCTTAACAAGTTGATAATAATAATCAGAACAATTGATGCAATCCCCAATCCAAGGGCCGTGTGATCCAAGGTGAGTGCCACTCTGGAATATCTCTTAGCAGACAAGATGTTTCCCTGTTGATTGGCTCCTTGAGTCTGAAGTGGGGGGGAGGGGAAGGAAAGAGGTAAAAAGATTATTGAGACCCATATAATTGATTGACTCTGGGCATGTGGGAGAGCAAATAGGAGACAAATGTCAAAACATGCATGAGAACACGATTTTTTTAAATAAAGGAAGCGTGAAGGCAGAAGAAGAGAGGAAAAGAACAACAGGAAGAGAAGAAATATGTAAGGAGGAAGCTAAGGAAGAAAAGGGTAAAGAGAAATGCATTATATACAAAGTGAAACAAAAGATTGAGGAATGTAGTATTTATTTTGTGTGTGTGTGTGTGTGTGTTTATGCAAACACTGATCTTATTGCAGAAGGACAAGATCAGCCTGGGTCTCAAATTAATTAAGTGAAATCCCTTTTTATCCATTTGGTGCACTTGTACCCATATACCCTATTTTAAAAATGAATGTCTTTGATAACTACTCCAATCGATTTAGCTCATCGAATTGAATGGAAGGTTTGCACAGGACTTTGGGTGATGTGAGAGTTTCCTGAGTAAGTCGCACTGCAAAAAGATCATCATTAATGACAAGATAAATAGATTTAGTCGGGGGGAGGGGAAGATTCCTTTACAAAAGGAACCTGGCAGCTGCAGGGGATTTATATATGTTGAAATCAAGTTCTTATATGTCTTTCGACCACACGTCTGAGGCAATAAGTTAGAAACCATTGCCAATCTCTGTCAGTCAGGAGGAATAGTTTCCAGTTCTCTCTTGTTCATACACAGATTGATCCAGCATCAGGCTGTTTGCTTTAATCTTTAAAGAAGCAGATTTCCTGCATTAGGGGTGTCAAACTTAAGGCCTGTGGCTCAGATCCGGCCTGCAGGACTGCTCTGGAAACAGCAAAACACCCCACGTGCTCCTGGATTAAGAACTTTTTGACAAACAGACCACAGTCTGTTAGACTTGGCCCCTACCTTTCTTCCACTATTACACTCAGTACTGGTTCCCCCCAGGGTTGTGTTTTGAGCCCCCTGCTATATGCCTTGTACACCTTTGACTGCTCACCAAGTCACGCAACAAACACCATCATAAAGTTTGCGGACGACACGACCATGATTGGTCTCATCTCCGGAGAGGATGAGATGGCATATAGGGCAGAAACAGAGAACCTGTCTGTCTGGTGCTCACAGAACAATTTTGTCACTGAATGTCCATAAAACCAAATAACTGATTATGGACTTCAGGAACCATGGACAGGACCATGCCCCACTCATCATTAACAGTGAGTGGAAACTGTCTCTATGATCAGATTCCTTGGCATCCATATCTCAGCCGATATCTCTTGGTCCCCTAACACCAAGGCCATAGTGAAGAAGGCTCAGCAGTGGCTGCACTTCCTGCGGGTTCTAGGAAAAATAATCTGGAAAAGAAGCTGTTGCTGGCTTTCTATAAAGCCTCTGTGGAGAGCACTCTGACATACTGTCTGGGTGTGTAGTATGCAGGTTCCTCAGCTGAGGACAGGAAAACTGTACAAAGGGTGATAAATACAGCTCAAAAGATCATTGGTTGCTCTCTGCTCTCCCTGGAAGACTTAGCCAGGTCCCGCTGCCAAAGCAGAATCAAGGCCATCATAGAAGATCCCTCACACCCTGGCAATGATCTTTTTGACCTGCTGCCGTCTGGACGGCGCTTTAGGTCAATAAAATCCCATACCACTAGATTAACAAATAGTTTCTTTCCCTGGGCCATCCGAACTGCAAATAAATATGTTACTACATATTAAGATGTAAAAAGATGTGAAATCGCAATACCTCATTCAGATGTATAATAACATATTACAGTACAATCCATCTCTTGTGTATTACACTCAGCAAAGCGCCACAGTCAGTGTTGGATGTATATTTTGTGTATATTCATAGATATTCATATCATCTGCCGGTGATCTCCAACAGACCTGTGCGTTCCCACAGGGAGGGCCTTCTCCGGGTGCCGTCGGCCTCTATGTGTCGTCTGGCGGCCCCCAGGAATAGGGCCTTCTCTGTGGGGGCCCCTGCCCTCTGGAATAGTCTGCCACCAGATATACGTACCAGCACGGATCTGAGAACCTTCAGACGTGTGTTAAAAACTTGGCTCTTTGAGCAGGCTGGCCTGGCCTGATATGAGATTTTAACCGTCTCCTGTTTTAATTTGGATTTTAATTTGGGGTTTTTAAATTCTAATGGGGAGGGTTGATTTTTAATCTAACAGCCCAAATTATTTAATTCCATTTTAATTTTTGTATTCATGTGTGGGGTAGAATTGGCTGTGCACCGCCCTGAGTCCTTCGGGAGAAGGGCGGTATATAAATGTTTGAAATAAATAAAAAGAAATAAAATAAATATTGTACTCTCAAATTGCAAATGGAGACGTGGGTACTCTATTTTTCTTATTTTTATTTTTTAAGTGCTTTGGTTTCGTTTTGTCGCAAACAGTTGCTAGGGTGCATCCACAGTTTCATTGTACTTGTACAATGACAATAAAGGTCTTCTTATCTTCAAAGGATGGGTGCGTGGGGTCTCTGCCAGCAAAAAAGGAACTCAGGAGAGCTGCATGAAGCCCTGCTGTGCTACTTTTTGGCTGTGACCGCTTCCTGAAACCATCTCCGAGTGAAAACAGAGTTGCAGAGGGCCACACATGACCCTCCCAAGCACCAATTTCTCTAGCAGAGTACTCAAGCCACCACAGGTGCCCTGACATGTGATGTTGAGCTGGCCATGCCCACCTTGGCCACACCCATCCATTTCCCTGAGATCAAACACAACCCTGATGTGGCCCTCAATAAAATCGAGTTTGAACTTCCAGCTGCACTTCAGTTGCAGTTGGAGGAAGGTCCACAATAGTGCGCAGCTTCGCTTCAAGCTCTCCTCATTGGAGGGTACCAATTGGGACCAGAACCACCCTGGAGGGGTGGTGAAGAAAGTGGGACCACCTGACAGGTAGAGGGGAGCTGCAACTTTCCTCCCTGGTAAGGAAAACTCTCTCCAAAGACAAGCTATAGTGGTAGCCAAAATAGCTGCCATGAAGATGGGAGGCAGTCTGAAAATCTCAGACTGTGCTGGAGTGAAGAAGCGGTGAATGGTGTGTGGATTATGTGAAAATACTTTGATTTACAAAAGATAACCCCAATAAAAATAACAGAAAAGAGATATCACAAAGAACTGGACTAGCAGTGATCTTAAAGTTAGAGAAAAATTTTGGAAACATAAATAATTTAATCTTTAAAATTTAAATGGAAAGGAAATAATTCAAAGAGAAAACGTTTACAAAAAAGAATATAAAATTGAAATTGGTGATTGTACAGGATTTGGCATTGGATAAGCATTATTTAAAATGCTGAAATGGACTGTGAAAAAAAGAAAATAATAGCTAATATTTGAAAAAAATGGCAAAGTTGCTGAAAGTTTAAAGAAATGGAAATAAAAGGTGGAAAGTGAAAACTGGAATAAGAGCACCACCTGCTGTTAATAGAAAAATCCTGTAGGTCCCTTAATCTTTATGACCCGCTTAAAGTATAGAATAGAATAGAATAGAATAGAATAGAATAGAATAGAATAGAATAGAATTCTTTATTGGCCAAGTGTGATTGGACACACAAGGAATTTGTCTTGGTGCAAATGCTCTTAGACTTATATACCTCTTTATAGTGCTTTACAGCCCTCTCTAAGCAGTTTACAGAGTGAGCATATTGCCCCCAACAATTTGGATCCTCATTTTACCCAGCTCGGAAGGATGGAAGTCTGAGTCAACCTTAAGCCTGGTGGGATTTGAACTGCCAAATTGTAGGCAGCTGGCTGCAGAAGTAGCTTGCAGTACTGCATTCTAACCACTGCACCACAGAGGCACAAATGCTCTCAATATACATAAAGGAAAGATACATTCGTCAAGAGTCAAGAATCATAAGGTACAACACTTAATGATAGTCATAGAGCACAATAAGCAATCAAATCATACTAGGAAACAGTCAATATAAATCGTAAGGATACAAGCGACAAAGTTACAGTCATACAGTCACAAGTGGGAGGGGATGGGTGATAAGGAGTGATGAGAAGATTAACAGTAATTGTAGTACAGACTTTGTAAATAGTTGAACAGTGTTGAGGGAATTATTTGTTCGAATTTAAAGGAAAATAAAAGGAACTGTATTACAATACCCCAGAAAGTGAAAATATTAAAATTAAAACAGTGGAGGAATATATGAAGATACTATCCCTGGATTTTTTGAAAAGGAATAAACTGATTAAACTTGAGAAATAAAGACTTAAGGATATTGGCTTCAAAGATCAAAGAAAGATGCTGGTTTAAATAAAGACTGCAGGACAATTGGATAATTGGACACAAAAATAAATTATGGAAAATAAAAATGAGCAAAATATGCAAAGAAGTAGTTTTGGAAAGTTAAACTATGAAAGAAATGATAAACAGAAGCTTGGACTTATGGAATAAAATACAGAGTATGGAAGAAAAATTAGAAATAGCAACCCAAACTAAAGAAGAACAAGGAATGCGGGAGGAGGAGGAGTTAAATAAAAGAGAAACCAGCAAAAAAGAACAACAAATAACACAAAAGGACAAAAGGAAATTAAATCTTAAAAGTTAATGATTGATGTAATAAATCAAGGGGAAAATATTCTGAAGGTTAAGCAACAGGAAAGAGACTTACAGAAAGAAGTTTTGGAGGGGGTAAAACCAGATAATTGGAAAAACAAACAGTGGAAGCAATAGAGAAAAGGAGGAATGAGTAAGAGAAAGAGTAAAAAATGATAGAAAATGGAAGGCAAGCTAGGAAGAGAGTAACTAACACAGTAAGGAGAGTAAGATCAAAACATCAGTAAGGAGAGTAAGATCAGACTAACGTCAAAAACGTCATCAAAAAAAACACAACAAAGAATGTCCTCTCTGCGCCAACTCAGAAAGCTCAAACTTCCCAAGGAGCTGCTGATACAATTCTAACAGAGGAATGATTGAGTCTGTCATCTGCACCTCTAGAACTGTCTGGTTTGGTTCTGCAACCCAACAAGACAGACACAGACTCCAGAGAGTAATTAGGACTGCAGAAAAAAACAATGGCTACCAACCTGCCTTCCATTGAGGACCTGTATGCTGCACAGATCAAAAAGAAGGCTGTGAAAATACAGACCCCCACATCCTAGACATAAACTCTTTCAACTCCTTCCCTCAAAATGATGCTATAGAGCCCTGCACACTAGAACAACTAGACATAAGGACAGTTTTTTCCCAAACACCATCACTCTGCTAAATAATTCCCTCAACGCCGTCTAATTATTTACAAAGTCTGTACTACAGTTACTGTTAATCTTCTCATCACTCCTTATCATCCATCCCTCCCACTTGTGACTGTATAACTGTAACTTAATCTCTTGTATCCTTACGATTTTTACTGACTGTTTCCTAGTATGATTTGATTGCTTATTGTACGCTATGACTATTATTAAGTATTGTAAATTATGATTCTTGACTCTTGACGAATGTATCTTTTCTTTTATGTACACTGAGAGCATTTTCACCAAGACAAATTACTTGTATGTCCAATCACATTTGGCCAATAAAGAATTCTATTCTATTCTATTCTATTCTATTCTATTCTATTCTATTCTATTCTATTCTAGTCTATTCTAGTCTAAAGAGATGATGATTGAAGATGGGAAGGATAAGAATTTCACATGAATGGGTGTTTTATTAGTTAAGATATATAATTATTGATTTTGATAAACCTGGAATTAATACTTACTACATAGAATAACAGAGTTGGAAGGGACCTTGGAAGTCATCTAGTCCAACCCCCTGCTCGAGCAAGAGAGTCTATTCCAAATATTAGCCTCTAGCTAGGATCAAACTCACAGGCTTCTGATTGTGAGGCGAGAGCTCCACCTCTACTTTATCATAGAATTATTATTAAAGATATATAAAATATCAATTAGAATAAAAATAAGGATTAATACTTTAATTGGAATAAATATGAAAACAAGATTATATTATAGGATTATTATTTAAGATATATAATTGTTTATGGAATATACAAGAAAATCAGTATGATAGCGTGGGGAAAGAAATACCACGTGGAATCTGATTGAGAACATGTATGTACATAGAATATGGTAATAAATAAAAATGATAATGTTGTTATTAGACTATATAATTTGTTAAAGGAAAATAAGATGGAAAATATGATTGGTGTAATGTAATGAAATTAGAGAGCACGGTTGTTTAAAAAAATGGTGGCAAATTCAATATTAAAAAGGAGATAAATATTGGATAAGATAAAATTAAGATAAATTTATGAATGATCAATAGGATGATATAATTTGATAAAATTTGCAAATATGATGAATATAAGAATATGTATTAAAATGATATTAAGAATATAAAGATTGATATAAAGTAATATATGAGAATGTTGAATGAAAAAATTGGTAAAAGGTAATGATATGAAATCAGATAAGAAAGCTAATAGTAGGAATGTGTAATTATGGTCATGTTTGCTTTAAAATATTAAAATGTTAAAAAACCTGGAACCATACTGTTCTCCCCAAGATGTATTTAAAGAAATAAAAATAAAAAAATGTATTGCAAAAAAAAAATGAAATTGAGTTTGATACCCCTGTCCTAGGTTATTTGCATACCCTGACTAATCATGGCATCGAATCTCTTGCTGAAACACATGGCCCTTGTTACAGATATTCAAACCATCTTGCAATGTTTTGGACTATCAATCTTGTCCAAAACTTCTGCAGAGTGGATAAGGAAACAAGAAGGAGCAGGGAGAAGAGAGAGGGAAAGTGGCCTTCTCTTTCCCCGGTGCTGGCCGCTCCGTTGCCCATTTCTCCATTACAGCACAGCACCCAGGATCCACTTTGATAGCGGGGGTGGTTAATTTAACAACTGGTTCACCTGAACTGGTGTGAACCAGTTGAATCCCACCACTACTACACTACCAGATTATTCAAAGTCTGGCTGTTGTTTTCCCTTTCACTCCTCTTATTTCTTAGGGCATTTGAGTTTCGGGATTTAAAGCATATTTTTTTTAAACTATCTGGTTTCTCCAAGGTCATCTCTATAACTTTCTATGTATGAGAATTTGGT
This sequence comes from Bungarus multicinctus, assembly GCA_023653725.1. Lineage (NCBI taxonomy): Eukaryota > Metazoa > Chordata > Lepidosauria > Squamata > Elapidae > Bungarus > Bungarus multicinctus. Next base: position 9,330,981 of record CM042835.1, on the reverse strand, counting down.
CATCGATCTGATACCCATTTTTTTTTCTCCAACATCCCCTGCTGTTGCATGAAGACATGTTGTGACCCAGATGTATAAAATCCAGCAATGTAATCTGGGGCTGCCCTTCGAAAGGACTTGGACTTTGTACCTTTGGGGCAAAATGAAATAGTTACTATAGTTACTATCAAGAGTAAGTAACAGAGACACACCTGTTCTTTGTTGCTCATTGGTTTCAAACAGGCATTGAGGGCCAATTCAAGGAGTTGGTTTAACTGTTCCTATAGCAAGGGTGTCAAACTCAAGGCCCGGGGGCCAGATCCGGTCCATGGGTGCTTAGATCTGGGTAGCGGGGTCACCCTGGAAACAGCGAAGGATCGGCCAGCAGTGTCTCTGCCAGCAAAAAAGGAGCTTGGGAAGACTGCATGTTGCCCTCCCAAGCTCCATTTTTGCTGGCAGAGGCCGGCAGGAGGATCTCCAGAGCCCTGCCTGGGCCACCACAGGTGCCACTGACACGAGTGATGTTGAGCTGGCCATACCCATCCTGGCCATGCCCACAAAGTCCCCGAGGTCAAATACCTCCCTGATTCGGCCCTCAATGAAATCGAGTTTGAGACACCTGTCCTCTAGCATATCTTGTCCTAGCATATCTTGCAGTGGGCTCCTGGCCTGGCTTGCAACTTATCATTTTTGATAAACACTTGGAGCAGATGGTGGATCAGGACTGTCTTGGTGCTTGAATTTTGGTTACATGGATCATTTTCAGTGTATTTTTCTCTTGTCATCTTGTAAACTATCGCAAACAGGATAGACAAAAGGAAAGGAAGGAAGGAAGGAGGGAGGGAGGGAGGGAGGGAGGGAAGGAAGGAAGGAAGGAAGGAAGGAAGGAAGGAAGGAAGGAAGGAAGGAAGGAAGGAAGGAAGGAAGGAAGGAAGGAAGGAAGGAAGGTGCAAAAGACACGTAAAAGATAATTATGTTATTGGAGAAAAATTACAAAAGTCCATGTAGGGTCCATAATCTGCCTTGGAAACTCATTAGGTGATTTAGTGCCTGCCTGTATAATTCTGTTGGAAGAATAGAAAATACTTGATTGGGTCTCTAGGGCCTGTCCTTTGACATCTCTTCACCATGATGCTATCATGAGAAAACCTACTTTTTAGGGTTCTCTCCCTTGAGTCGGTATAGGAAAGGCAAGCCATCAGTTCTATTGCAAACTCTGGCACCTTCCAATTCCTAGTCAGTCAATAGTAGATTACAAAAGTAGTGTTCGGATTTAAAAAAAAAAACCTTAATCAGGTAACATTCATATCAGCAGGTTTAATGCACTTCTCTGATGTTTGATATATGAAACACTTTAAAAATAAACATATGATGTTTGCTAGAAGGAATCATATTCTATTACAGGTAGTCTTGTCTCATTTAATAAACATCTCAAGTTACATTGGTACTGAAAAAAAGTGAAGTACAGCCATTTCTTTCACTTACGACAGTCATAGCATTCTTATAGTCAAGTGATCGCATTGTGAGTAAGATCTCTCCATTACTCCCTCCCTCTCTTTCTCATTGAAACTCAATTGGATCAAGATCTGGGCCACAAGGCTACCTGGAATCAGCAAAGGACCGGCCCACAGTGCTTCCAAAAATGGAGCTCTCGCTCTCTCTCCCTCCTTCCCTCCCCCTCTCTCTTTGAAGCTCACCTTTATAGAGTAAATCAAAGCAGCTATGCCCAAGGGGAGGCAGCAGCAAAGGAGGGTGAAGATGGAGTAGCCCAAATAATCTGGTTCTTTGATAGGTTGGACATTTGTGATGAGGATGGTTTGTTGGGGCTGCATAAGTATGGCTTCAGGAGATCCAGCATAAGGTTGGTACTGGCATGGCATAGAGGGAGACGGCTCATACATTGGAGGTGGTGGATTAATAGCTGATTTCATCGGATCAGGCTGTTGTCCAGGATGAAGGTGTTCATTTATTTGAGATGTCTTCTCGTTCTCTGGATAGCTCATCTCGCAGCCTGCTCTGCTCTCCTTTCCTTCCTTGAAATTCTGCAATGTCTCGCCTCACTTCTCAGCAGATTCTTCTTTCTAATTTTTCCCCCAGATGTTCCCCCAAGTCCTGCTGATTTTTTTTCTTTTCCCTTGCTTGCACTTTTCAATCTCACTCCTCTTGCTTTGCTACCGACCTTCTCTCATGAACTGAAACTTGTTTTGTCTGCAGATTGGCTTCAAACAGGTGGTTGACTTTAAGGTAGAATTGCTCCACCCTCGGAAATAACAGTTCTTTATTGTCGTAGGATAAGATTTATATGGTGTGGGGCAATGAATAAACAGGGGTGGATCTTGACTAGGTGGGACAGCACTGGCAAAGGACAGAAGAACTCTGGGAAATAGCAACACCATTGGCAAACTTTGTTGTTCTTCATAAAATGGTGAAAAGATGGGTTAGATGATATTACTTTTGGATGGAGTCAGAATTGGCTGAATGATGGTCTCAGGGTTCCAAGCAATGCACCCATAGCAAGCAAGACTCCGAGGGAGGTAGACTCCTCAAAGAATAGTTTTATTGGGTCTACCATATTGGCACAGATCCGGTGAAAACCAACTCTGAAGGTTCTTGCAGTTTTCACCTAATTAAAAGTAAAAGTTTTTTCCCTTTTCCCAAACAATCAGTCACATGGTCCAATTGAGGTGCCGCCTGGTTGTTGGGTAATACCACTCCTCCTCTTTCCGACCACCTGTGGAAATGCCCTTGGTTCCCAAAGGAAAGTATTTTGTTTTGTCTACCAAGCCCCAGCTATCTCTGTTATCCCTCAGCTCCAGTATGGAAACACAGAAGTGACAAAATGGCTTCGGTCAGGTCAGCTTCAGGGTTGACAGATGGCAGCCCAAAAGTGATCATTAATGGCTTCAGTTCCGCTTGGAGGGAAGGATCAATAGCTCTGTCCTGGTGCCATGTAGATGTCTCCATGTAGATAACACCTGAGAGGAACCTGGGGGATGTACCTAATATTAAGGACGTCTGGGAATTAGGGGTCCACGCATCTTAAAATTGCCAAGGTAATTTCTTTAGATCAAGGTGTCAAACTTGATTTCATTGAGGGCCGCATCTGGATTGTGTTTGACCTTGGGGGGCAAAGGTGGGCGTGACCATGGCCAGTAGCCATGGCCAGGGTGAGCGTGGCCAAGCTGAGTGTGGCTAGGGGGGGTGTGGCCAGCTCAACATTACTCATGTCAGGGGCACATGTAGTAGCCAAGCGCGAAGGCAGGACTTCCCTCAGATCCTCCCTCATTTCCATCCATTTAATAAAGTCCTACTTTGTATTATATCAGTGCAGTGCACCAAATAATCTTATCAAGTTACAGAAGGGCATGATATGTAATAATTTCCAACAATTAGAGCAATGTGACAGTACAATCAACAATACAGAAAGGTGAGTCAGAGATATTCCTATGATCGCATTACATTTTATAATTTGGAATCAAATGTGTGTCAGGATTGGGAAAGCTACATGAAGCCCTAAGATACCAGATTGTTCATAATGTTTTATGGAAGATTGTTCCAGAGACAATATGAGGAATATCCTGTAGTGGCTACTGAGATCCTATAGATGGCGCTAGATGCCAGCAGCAAACTGCAGTGTCTAAAACCTATATAGGGCCTCTTGGCTACTTACATCAGTGGTGGTATTCAATTTTTTTTACTACCAGTTCTGTGGGCATGGCTTAGTGGGTGTGGCAGGGGAAGGATACTGTAAAATCTCCAGTCAGAGGTGATATTTGCTGGTTCTCCAAACTACTCAAAATTTCCGCTACCGGTTCTCCAGAACTAGTCAGAACCTGCTGAATACCACCTCTGACTTACATGATCTCATTCTCTATCTTGGGTGGAAAGTCTCAGAGTTTCCGGACTTATAGGTGATCTCATTTACTAATATCAACACTAATCTTAAGGATTGGTTGGGAGGTTGTATCAATGTGGTTGGGAGGTTTCACCCATGTGGTATCTATTCTCCAATCCAAATGCTGTATCTATGGTACTTTTCCTTGCTTGTAAAAATGGTATAAAAGAATAAATGCTGCCCAGGCAGTCAGACATCTTGGCACCCTGCACAATGACTGATCTTTGAATTCTATCAATATCCTGATGGTAGATTTACAACAAATCGGGATTTCAGTTCTCACATCTAGTGTTTTTCATCCATTTCATATAAATTAGATTTAGAATTTATGACATATGTTTTAATATAAGCAGTGCTGCTCATCATCAAATGAGCCAATGCTTCACGTGTGGCCTCAAAACAGATACATTTACCTTTTCCCAGCTATTATTTCAATCTGGGGATTGATAAGAATCAGAATTATCAATTAATAGGATTTCAACTGCCCAATGTTGTCTTCAGTGTATTACAGAGTAGTTCTTAGGTGTGGCCAGCAAAGCATGTGTGAACTAGTAAGTCTGAAGGACCAGCCTGAGGTTAGATTCAGCACCAAGCGTTTTACATGATTTACATTAATTCAAAGACTGTGGTTTGATTTTAGATAGTTTCATTTCTGACTTCTCTTCCATGTATTAAAAACAGAAATCATTTAAGATAATATGCTGTCTTCAGGGATTGTAATTTCCAAAGCCGCTTTGATGAACTGTTGTAACTGTGGTCACAGCTATAATGCTCAAACAAACGACAAAATAATAATCAAAATGATCATTGCAACCCCCAATCCAACGGCCGTGTTATCCAAGATGAATGCCACTTTGGAGTATTTCTTAGCAGACACGATGTCTCCCTTTTGATTGGCTCCTTGAGTCTGAGATGGGGGGGGGGGGGAGGAAAGAGGTAAAAAGAAGATTATTGAGACCCATATAATTGGTTGACTTTAGGCATGTGGGAGAGCAAGGAGGAGACAAATGTCAAAACATGTATGAGAACACGATTTTTTAAATGGCAAGCGTGAAGGTAGAAGGAGAGAGGAAAAGAAGAACAAGAAGAGAAGAAAATATGTAAGGAAGCAAGAGATAAAGAGGAATGCACTATATACACAGTGAAAAAAAAGATTGACGAACATAGTACTTATTCTGTGTGTGTGTGTGTGTGTGTGTGTGTTTGCAAGCATTGATCTTATTGCAGAAGGACAAGATCAGCCTGGGTCTCAAATTAATTCAGCGGAATCTCTTTTTATCCATTTGGTGCACTTGTATCCATATACCCTATTTTAGAAATGAAAGTCTTTGATAACTACTCCAATCGATTTAGCTCGTCAAACTGAATGGAGGGTTTGCACAGGACTTTGGGTGTTGTGAGAGTTTTCCGAGCAAGTTGCACTGGAAACAGAGCAACAGCAATGACAGATAAATATAGTGCAGAAAAAAAGGACTCCTTTACAAAAGGAAACTGGCAGCTGCTGAATACCTGTTTATGTTGAAATCAAGTGCTTACATGTCTTTCGGCCACACATCCAAGGCAACAGGTTAGAAACCATTGCCAATCTCTGTCAACCAGGAGGGACAGTTTCCTGTTATCTCTTGTTTATACACAGATTCATCCAGCATTAGGCTGCTTGCTTGAATCTTTAAAGAAGCAGTTCTCTGGGTTAGGGTTGTCAAACGTAAGGCCCTTGGTCCAGACCCCGCCTGCTGAGTAATTAGATCTGGCCTGCAGGACTACTATAGCAAAGGATGGGCATGTGGGCCTCTGCCAGCAAAATGTGGTGCTTCATTTTTGGATGCGATGGCTTCCTGAAACCCTCTGCGAGTGAAAACACAGCTCCAGAAGGCCACAAGTGCGCCCCCAAGTTCCCTTTCCACTGGCAAAGTGCTTGTGCTGCCAAAGGCGCCCCCTCAATAAAATTGAGTTTGAACTTCTGGCTGTACTTCTGTCGCAGTCGGAGGGAGGTCCGCAATTGTCCGTGACTTCGCTTCAAGCTCTCATAATTGGAGGGTCCCAATAGGAGCCAGAACCAACCTGGAGGGGGTGAGGAAAGGGGGACTGCCTGACAAGTAGAGGGGAGGCACATCTCTCCTCCCTGGTAAGGAAAACTCTGTCCAAAGACAAGCTGTAGCTGTAGCCAAAATGGCTGCCATGGAGACGGGTGGCAGTCTGAAAACCTCAGACTGTGCTGGAGTGAAGAAGCAGTGAATGGTGTGTGGACTGGGTGAAAATACTTTGAACTACAAAAGGTAATCCCAATAAAAATAACAGGAAAGGGATCTCACAAAGAACTGGTCTACCGGCAATCTTAAAGTTAGAGAAATATTTGGGAAATGTAAAGAGTTTAATCTTTAAAATTTAAACAGAAAGGAAATAATTCAAAGAGAAAACTTTTACAAAAAAGAATATAAAATTGGAATTGGTGATTGTACAGGATTTGGCATTGGATAGGCATTATTTAAAATGCTGAAATTGACTGTGAAAAAAAGAAAATAATAACATTTGAAAAAACTAGCAAAGTTGAAGAAAGTTTAAAGAAATGGGGGGGGAAAAGGTGAAAAGTAAAAACTGGAATAAGACCGCCACCTGCTTTTAAAAGAAAAATCCTATAGATCCTTTGAACTTTATGACCTACTTAATGTGGATTTAATGGAAAATAAAAGGAACTGTATTACAACAATACCCCAAAAAGTGGAAATATTAACATTAAAATAGTGGAAGAATTTATGAAGATACTATCCCTGAATTTTTTGAAAAGGAATAGACTGATTAAACTTGGGAAATAAAGATTTAAGGATATTGGTTTCAAAGATCAAAGAAAGATGCTGGTTTAAATAAAGATTGCAGTACAGTTGAATAATTGGACATAAAAATAAATTATGCAAAATAAAAATAAGCAAAATAGGCAAAGAAATAGTATTGGAACTTCAAACTATGAAAGAAATGATAAACAGAAGCTTGGACTTATGAAATAAAATACAGAGCATGGAAGAAAATTTAGAAATAGTGATGCAAACTACAGAAGAACAAGGAATGCAGGAGGAGGAGGACTACTTAAATAAAAGAGAAACCAGAAAAACAGAACAAAGGAAACAACAAATAACACAAAAGGACAGAAAGGAAAATAAATTTTAAAAGTTAATGATTGATGTAATAAATCAAGGGGAGAATATTCTGAAGGTTAAGCAACAGGAAAGGGAATTACAGAAAGAAGATTCGGAGAGGACCGGGGTAAAACCAGATAATTGGAAAAAGAAACAGTGGAAAGCAATAGAGAAAGGAGGAATGAGTAAGATAAAGGGTCAAAAAATGATAGAAAATGGAAGGCAAGCTAGGAAGAGAGTAACTAATACAGTAAGGAGAATAAGAGACAATGATTGAAGATGGGAAGGATAAGGATTCCATATGAATGGGTGTTTTATTAGATAAGATATATAATTATTGCTTTTGATAAACCTGGAATTAATACTATATCGTATAATTATTATTAAAGATATATAACAAATCAATTTGAATAAAAATAAGGATTAATACTTTAATTGGAATAAATATGAAAACAAGATTTTATTATAGGATTATTTAAGATATATGATTGTTTATGGAATATACAAGAAAATCAATATGATAGTATGGGGAAGAAAATGCCACGTGGAATCTGATTGAGAACATATATGTACATAGTATATGGTAATAGATAAAAATGATCATATTGTTATTAGATTGTATAATTTGTTAAATGAAAATAAGATGGGAAATATGATTTGTGCAATGTAATGAAATTAGAGAGGGAGGTTGTTTTAAAAAATACAATGGTGGCAAAATCAATATTAAAAAGGGGATCAATTTTGGATAATATAAATTAAGATGAATTTATGAATGATTAATAGAATGATATAATTTGATAAAATCTGGAAATAGGACGAATACAAGAAAATGTGTTAGAAATGAATGACATTAAGAATATTATATAAAGTAATCTATGAGAATAGTGAATGACATAATTGGTAATAAGTAATGATATGAAATCAGATAAGAAAGCTAATAGTAGGAATATGTAATTATGGTCATGTTTGCTTTAAAATATTAAAAAACCTGGAACTGTTCACCCAAAAAATTTGTTTATTTAAAGAAATGAAAATAAAAAATGTATTGAAAAAAAAATGAAATCGAGTTTGGTACCCCTGTTCTAGGTTATTTGCACACCCTGACTAATCATGGCATCAAAATTCCTGCTAAACCACATGGCCCTTGTTACAGATATTCACACCATCTTGCAATTTTTCGGACTATCTCTCTTGCTCAAATCTTCTGTCAGAGTGGACAAGGTGCATTTATTTATTCATTTGATGCCCATCTCACTGTCAAATGACTCCTGGTGGTTTATAGTATAATAAAAGCGTACATATAAAAAAAATAATTAAAATGAGAAAGAATTAAATAGAGACAAAAAACCAAGAGGAGAAAAAGTTATGTGGGTGGAGTCTTCTCTTTTTTTCCCTCTTAACCACCTCTAGCATAGAGCATCCTCCTCAGGGCGCCAAGCCGACTGACAGACCCAAGTTTTAAGGCTCTTCTGAAAGGCCAAGAAAGTGGGGACGGATCTCACCTCTGAGGTAACCCTTTGAGCCAGTTCAGATCAGTTCAGATCAGGAAACTGGTTTCATAAATTTGGCTGGAACTCTTCTTGCGTAATGCAGGCTACACTACAATGGTGGGATTCAAATAATTTAACAGCCGGATTCGCATAGGGTCAAGTTGGCTGTCATGGGAGGCGTGACCCATCCCCATCCTCCTACTCCACCATACGTATGGACAAGTCTCCCAAGATGGCCAACCTGACCCTTGGCAAACACGTTGTTAAATAATCATCCCCCACTATCAAGATGGATCCTGGGTACTGTGCTACGCTGCAATGGAGAAACGGCCAACGGAGAAGCCAGCACGAAGGGAGGAGGAGGAGCAGGGAGAAGAAAGAGGGAAAGCGACTTTCTTCTTTCCCTGTGCCAGCTGCTTTATTGCCCATTTCTCCATTGCAGCACAATGCCCAGGATCCACTTTGATACTGGGGTTGGTGGTTAATTTAACAACAGGTTCGCCTGAACTAGTGCGAAGCTGCTGAATTCCACCACTACTACACGACCAGATTATTCAAAGTCTAGCTGTTGTTTTCCCTTCCAATGTTCAAATTTCTCAGGAAATTAGAGCATTTAAGTTTCTTTCTCAGGTTTCCCTTGTTTCCTGGGTTTAAAGCCTGTCTGTTAACTATCTGGTTTCTCCAAGGTCATCTCTGTACCTTTCTATATATGAGAATTTGGTCACCAATTTGATGCCCTTTTTTTGCTCCAATGTCCCCTGCTATTGCATGAAGACATGTTGTGACCCAGATGCATAAAATCCAGCACTGTTAGCTAACATAGCACCTCTGATTCTCAGATGTTTTTAAAAGAAATTGATTGCATGGATTTTTTTTTTCCTACATGTGGTTCTGCTTCTTCAACATATATTCAATGGGACTGCCCTTCAAAAGGACTTGGATTTTGCGCTTTTGGTGCAAAATACAATAGCCCAGCTACTATCAAGAGTAAGTAACAGCAACACACCTGTTCTTTGTTTCTCATTTGTTGCAAACAGGCATTGAGGGCCAATTCAAGGGTTTGGTTTAACTGTTCCTTTAGCAGGGGTGTCAAACTCACGGCCCGGGGGTTGGATCTGGTCCATGGGGTGCTTAGATCTGGGCTGCGGGGCTACCTGGAAACAGTGAAGGACTGGCCCACGGTGCCTCTTCCAGCAAAAATGGAGCACCCTCTCTCTTTCTCTCTCTCCCCTCCCTCTTTCTTTGAAACTCACCTTTATAGAGAAAACCAAAGCAGCTATGCCCAAGGGGAGGAAGCAGCAAAGGAGGGTGAAGATGGAGTAGCCCAAATAATCTCGTTCACTGACAGGTTGGACATTTGTGATGAGGATGGTTTGTTGAGGCTGCATAGATATGGCTTCAGGAGATCCAGCATAAGGTTGGTACTGGCATTGCATAGAGGGAGATGTCCCATACATTGGAGGTGGTGATTTCATGGGATCAGGCTGTTGTCCAGGATAATTTATTTGAGTTGTGTTCTTGTTCCCTGGATTGCTCATCTCGCAGCCTGCTCTCCTCTCCTTCCCTTCCTTGAAATTCTGCAATGTGTCACCTCACTTCTCAGGAGATTCTTCTTCTTTATTTTTCAGATGCTCCCCCAAGTCCTGCTGATTTTTTTTTTTCTTTTCCCTTGGTTGCACTTTTCAATCCTTACTCTTCTTGCTTTGCTAGCGTCTTTCTCTCATGGACTGAAACGTCTTTTTTTTCTGCAGATTGGCTTCGGACAGGTGGTTGACTTTATGGTAAAATTGCCCCGCCTTCAGAAATAAAAGTTCCTTATTGTCATAGGGTAAGGTTTATATGGTGTGGGGAAACGTGGCAATAAGCCACGTTTAATAATCTTAATAAGCAGAGATGGATCTTGACCGGGTGGGGCAGCAATGAGGAAGAAAGGGTAGTCCCCTAGAAGGGGATGATATAAATCCAGTTACTCAATTTCCCGCCCCCCCCCAGAAAAGGTGAGTTAGAGAAGCTCCTCCTACCAGACAAGTCTACCACTTCACAACTGAAAACAGGGACAGGGTCTGGACACCCCCTACATTTATTTCCTGGTCCAATGTTTCCCTCCACCATCTTACTGACTTCTCAATCTCTTACACAGTGGCTGGATTTATTGCCTCCCACTAATTGGGAAAAAGAAAGAACAACCCTGTCACCAAACATATAAGGAAGTCATTGCCCAAAACTTCCTCCAAACACTGGACGTGCGTCTTCTGCAATCGTCTTACAAGGGAGGCCAACCTATAAATACCAGGAAGTCCCTGACTTATGACCACAAGTGAGTGCAAAATTTCTGTACTTGTGAGACATTTGTCAAGTGACTTTTGCTCCATTTTATAACTTTCCTTGCCACAGTTAGCAGTAGCAATAGCACTTAGACTTATATATCACTTCACAGTACTTTTACAGCCTTCTCTAAGGGGTTTACAGAGTCAGCATGCTGCCCCCAACAATCTGGGTCCTCATTTTATTCACCTCAGAAGGATGGATGCAGGGTGGAATTCAACCGGTATAACAACCGGTTTGATGAATGTGCGCTTTGTGCGCCCGCCGACCATATGCAACTCACCTTCTGCTGAAAGCTCTATGTGTAAAACAGGTGACACATGGCATTTAGCTCAGCTGTGCGATCAGCTGAGCTGGAAAACCCAGGAATAAAACCCAGACTAGAGCTGGGGTGGTGGGTGGGCCCAACAGCTGATCGTCGGAGTGAACTGAAGTGAACTCTAGAAAGAGTGCAGAGTAGAGCAACCAATATGATTAGAGGACTGGAGACTAAAACATATGAAGAAAGGTTATGGGAACTAGGCATGGCTAGTAGTGAAGAGAAAGACCAGGGGAGACAGGATAGCAGTCTTGCAATATTTGAGGGGTTGCCACAGAGAGGAGGGGTCCGACTATTTTCTAAAGCACCCGAAGGCCAGACAAGGAATAATGGATGGAAACTGAACAAGGAGCGATTTAACCTGGAAATAAGGAGAAACTTTCTGACAGTGAGAACAATCAACCAATGGAAAACCTTGCCCTCAGAAGTTGTGGAAACATCGTCACTTGAAACTTTCAAGAAGAGACTGAACTGCCATCTGTCAAAAATGGTGTAAGGTCTCCTGCTTGGGCAGGGGGTTAGACTATATGACCTACAAGGTCTCTTCCAACTCTGATTATCTGTTATGTGTTTAACTGGTTTGCTCCCAGCTGAACTTCAGAAAAACTGATTCGCCTGAATTGGGCCGAGCCAATAGAATCCCAGCCCTGGATGGAAGGCTGAGTCAACCTTGAGCCTTGTGAAAATCGAACTGTTGGAACTAAGCAGAATTAGCCTGCAATATTGCATTCTAACTACTGGTAGGGAGGGAGGGAAGGAAGGAATAAAAGGCAATAGCACTAGCACTTAGACTTATATACCACTTCACTGTGCTTTACAGCCCTCTCTAACAGGTTTATAGTCAGCCTCTTATTCACAACAACGATCTGTGTCTTCATTTTACCCACCTCGGAAGGATGGAAGGCTGAGTCAACCTTGAGCCTGGGAGATTCAATCCGCCCAACTGCTGGCAGTTGTTAAGTGATTCATTGTAATTGATAAATTAGTAACCTGGCTGTTAAGTGAAACTGGCTGCCCCATTGACTTTGCTTTTCAGAAGGTCGTAAAAATGGATCGTATGACCCTGGGATACTGCAACTGTTATAAATACGAATTGGTTGCCAAGCATCTGAATTATGATCATGTGACCATGAGTTGTAACTTTGAACGGTCATTAAATGAACTGTTGTAAATAGAGGACTACTTGTACAGGTTTATAAAGGTAGTCCTCAACCGACGACTGTAACTGAGCTTGGCAATTAGAGCTGTAAATTGTAACTGTTTTAAAGCAAGCTATCAGATGATCTAACCAATTGTTTGGTCTTGTTTGGCAGTGGTCGTTAAGCAAATCCATTTTTCACCGTGGGACAATTTTTGCCAGAAACTGGAAATCACCTGGAAGTAAACACCAGTTTCTGGCAAAAAGAAACTTCGTAAATCACAATTATGTGATCACAAGACACTACAAATAATTGTGTAAATGGGCTCAGAGGTGGTATTCAGCAGATTCTGACCAGTTCTAGAGAACCGGTAGCAGAAATCTTGAGTAGTTTGGAGAATCGACAAATATCACCTCTGACTGGCCCTGCCCTCATCTGTTCTCTGCCTCCCAAGTCCCAGCTGATTGGCTGGGTCTCCTTTGGCTGCCCTGCACAGGAGAACGGAGCTGGAAAGCAGATTAGTGGGGTGGGGAGGAAATGGGGATTTTACAGTATCCTTCCCTTTGCCATGCCCATCAAGCCACACCATGCCCACCAAGCCATGCCCAAAGAACTGGTAATAAAAATTTTTGAATACCACCACTGTATGAGCTGATGTTAAGTGACCAAAATGCAGTCATATGATTATGCAGGGGGAGAGGGGGGCAGGGGAGGTTGGAAGTTGGATCATCAGAACGTGAATCCTGCTGCACTCAGCTTCCTGGATCCTGAAGAAGGGGAACTCTTTGTGGACACTTTACCTGGGAAGCAGCAACACCTTTGGAAAACTTTGTTTTTCTTCATAAAATGGTGAAAAGATGGGTTAGACGATATTACTGTTGGATGGAGTCAGAATTGGCTAAACGAGAGTGTCAGCGATGCACTCATAGCAAACAAGACGCCGAGGAAGGTAGACTCCTCAAAGAATAATTTTATTGGTTCTATCATATTGGCACAGATCTGGTGAAAAGCGACTCTGAAGGTTCCCGCAGTTTTCACCTAATTAAAAGTAAAAGTTTTTTCCCTTTTCCCAAACTATCAGTCACATGGTCCAATTGAGGTCCTGCCTGGTTGCCGGGTAACCCCACTCCTCCTCTCTCTGAGCATTATATCAAAATGGATCAAAATTACAATTTACTGTTTTAGCTCACATAATAGATTCACCATTCTGTCCCACCTTTCATTTTGACATTTTGGATTTCTATTTATTTCCAGGACTGGCTAGAGAATTTTAGGAGTTGAAGTTTACATGGATTACACAATACGTTATAATTTCCAACAATTAGAGCAATGAGACAGTACAATAAATGATACAAGAAGGTGAGACAGAGATATTCCTATGATCACATTATATTTTACAATGTGTGATCACATTATATTTTACAAATGTGTGTCAGTATTTGGAAAGCTACATGAAGTCCTAAGATACCAGATTGTTCACTTTTGATTTATGGCAACACTGGGTCTTATATATGTAATGATAATGTCTTATGGAAGATTGTTCCAGAGACAATATGAGGAATATCCTTATGGTAGATTTACAACAAATCGGGATTTCAGTTCTCACATCTAGTGTATTGCATCCATTTCATATGAATGAGATTTAGAAATTATGACATGTATTTTAATATAAGAGGTGCTGCTCATCACCAAATGAGCCAATGCTTCACATGTGGCCTCAAAACAGATACATTTACCTTTTCCCAAGCTTTTGTTTCAATCTGGGGATCGATAAGAATCAGAATTCTCAATTAATAGGATTTCAGACTGCCCAATACTTCTTCAGTGTATTACGGGGTAGTTCTTAGGTGTGGCCAGCAAAGCATGTGTGAACTTGTGGGAACTCTGAAGGACCGGCCTCAGGTTAGATTCTGCATCAAGCGTTTTACACGATTTACATTAATTCAAAGACTGTGGTTTGATTTTAGATAGTTTGATTTCTGACTTCTCTTCCGTGTATTAAGAACAGAAATCATTTAAGATAACATGCTGTCTTCAGGGATTGTTATTTTCAAAGCTGTTCTGATGAACAGCTGCAGTGGTGAAAAAAATGACCAAAATGATAATAGTCAGAATGACCAATGCAATCCCCAATCCAAGGGCCGTGTGGTCCAAGATGAGTGCCAGTCTGGAATATCTCTTAGCAGATGCGATGTCTCCCCGTTGATTGGCATCTTGAGTCTGAAGGTGGGGGAAAGGGGAAAGAGATAAAAAGAAGATTATTGAGACCCATATAATTGGTTGACTCTGGGCATGTGGGAGAGCAAGGAGGAGACAAATGTCAGAACATGCACGAGAACACAATTTTTAAAATAAAGATGGAAGTGTGAAGGCAGAAGAAGAGAGGAAAAGAAGAACCAGAAGAGAAGAAAACATGTAAGGAAGAAAGAGATGAGGAGGAATGTACTATATACGGAGTGAAACAAAAGATTGACTAACATAGTATTTATTCTCTCTCTCTCTCTCTCTCTGTGTGTGTGTGCGTGTTTCTGCAAGCACTGATCTTATTGCAGAAGTGGGGCAAGATATAAAGAAAGGTTATGAAAGATTGCTCTTTAGATGTGTGAAAGAACAAGGAAATGGAAAATGCCAAACCTCAAGTTCACACATATAGTTCAAATGTAGAAAGGTAACCACAAATGTACGGCTGGAAACTTAGATGCATCTGCAAGACACCAGTGACCTCGATCAACGAGAGGGGTGAAGGAACAAGATATTTAGCTTCTTTAGCATAGCAACAGGGAGCTATACATCATGTAACCAATCAATGCCAAAATGTTACATATCCGTGTTTTGCTGCTTTTGAAGAGTATATAAGTATTTGCTTTTCCACAAGAGGGGGTTCAGATGTTGCTATGGCTATATTGCTCTGAACCTTTTGCGCAAATAAAACCAACTCTTTTTGATTCCGAGGTCTGAGTCTCGTGATTTTCTGCAACAGAAGGACAAGATCAGCCTGGGTCTCAAATCACTTCAGTGGAATCCCTTTTTATCCATTTTATCCACTTGTATCCAGATGCCCTATTTTAGGAATGAAAGTCTTTGATAATTACTCTAATCGATTTAGCTCCTCAGACTGAATGGAGGGTTTGCACAGGACTTTGGGTGATGAGAGAGTTTTCAAAGCAAGTTGCACTGGAAACAGAGCAACAGCAATGACAGATAAATAGATTTAGTGCAGAAAAAAAAAAAGACTCCTTTGCAAAAGGAACCTGGCAGCTACAGGGGATCTACTTATGTGCTTACATGTCTTCCGACTACACATCCGAGGCAACAGGTTAGAAACCATTGCCAATCTCTGTCAGCCATGAGGGATAGTTTCCAGTTTTCTCTTGTTCACGTACAGACTGATCCAGCATCAGGGTCTTTGCCTGAATCTTTAAAGAAACAGTTCTCCTCGGTCAGGGAAGTCAAACTCAAGGCCTGTGGGCTGAATCTGACCTGTGGGGCTGCACTGGAAACAGTGAAGGACTGATCCGCGGTGCCTCTGCCAGCAAACACGGAGCTCCAGAGGGCTGCATGTGGCTCTCCCGAGATCCATTTTTGGCTGCAGCGGCCTCCTGAATCTCTCTGCCAGCAAAAACAGAGCTCCAGAGGGCCACACACAGCCCTTCCGAGCTCCGTTTTAGCTGGGAGAGTGCTCGGGCCACTACAAGTGCCCCCAACACGAGTGACATCGAGCTGGCTATGTCCTCCCTGGCCATGCACCCTCCCTGAGGTCAAACCCAACCCTGATGTGGCCCTCAATGAAATCGAGTTTGACCCCCCTGTCCTAGATTATTTGCACACAATGACTAATCATGGCATCAAGATAATTATTTTATTGGAGAAAAACTACGAAAGACCATGTGGGGTCCATAATCAGCCATGGAAACTCATTAGGTGATTTAGTGCCTGCCTGTACAGCCGTTCCTTGCAATTATGATGGTCCCCATAATCAAGTGATCATAATTCATGATAACGGGCATGTATTTATGAGGGCTGCAGCATCTTGAGGGGTGGTCGTGCAACCATTATCTGCCACCTCCCCAGCTGGCTTCCAACATGATCAGTGGAAGAACCTGGATTTCCCAACCACTGTGTGATTCATTTGATAGCTTTAGTAATTTGCTTAACAACAGTGACCATAAAAGTAATAAAATCAGGTGCAATGCCCTTGCTTAGCAATGGAAATTCTAATCCCAATTCTGATCATAAGTTGAAGGCTACATATGCTTCATCACATTCATCCATGCTTCCGCTTGCAATAAATTTTCCTATTTAATAGTACTTGAACGATACCTTCAGTTAAGGCAGTCTGATAGCGCATTGAAAGGAGCTCTTATCTCCGAAGTGAACTTTCCTTCTTTGAACTGTCTTTGATCTCTGAGTAAGAACTTGTATTAACAAACTCTGGATACTTCATTCCCCCCCTCTTTTTTCCCTTGTTCCTTTTTTTACTTCCTCTTCTTCTACAGTCCTATTCCTGCTTCACAGTTCACTGCAACAACTGCTGGCTGTTACCTCTTACTAAGATTAAATTAGCATTGGCCACACTCACACGAATCTAAGCAAAGTTAGTCATGGCTCTCTCCGTCTCTCTCGGTCTCCCCCTCCCCCCTTTCTCTCCCTGCCTCTCCCTCTCTCATTGAAACTCACCTTTATAGAGAAAATCAAAGCAGTTATGCCCAAGGGGAGGCAGCAGCAAAGGAGAGTGAAGATGGAGTAGCCCAAATAATCTGGTTCATTGACAGATTGGACATTTGCGATGAAGATAGTTTGTTGAGGCTGCATAGATATGGCTCCGACAGGTCTGCCATAAGCGTGGTAATGGTATGGCATAGGGGGAGATGTCCCATACATTGGAAGCGGTGGATTAATAGCTGATTTCATGGGGTCAGGATGTTGTCCAGGATGAAAGGGTTCATTTATCTGAGATGTCTTCTCATTCCCTGGATTGCTCATCTCGCAGCCTGCTCTCCTCTCCTTCTCTTCCTTGAAATTCTGCAATGTGTCACCTCACTTCTCAGCAGATTCTTCTTCTTTATTTTTCAGATGCTCCCGCGAGTCTTGCTGATTTTTTTTCTCTTTTCCCTTGGTTGCACTTTTCAATCCTCACTTTTCTTGCTTTGCTAGCATCCTTCTCTCATAGACTGAAACTTCTTTTTTCTGCAGATTGGCTTCAAACAAGTGGTTTACTTTATGGTAGAAACAGTGAACCCAGAAATAAATGGAGTGTGTGTCCAGACGCTGTCCCTATTTTCAGTTGTGAAGTGGTAGGCCTATTTGGTAGGAAGTGTTTCCCTCCATCATCTTACTGACAGCTAAATCTTTTCCTCAGTGGATGGATTTATTGCCTTCCACTAACTGGGAAAAAGAGAAAACAACCCCGTCACCAAACATATAAGGATCTCATTGCACAAAGCTTCCTCTAAGCAACGGACATGCATTTTCTGTAATTGTCTTACAAGGGAGGCCAGTCTATATCTACCTGACATACGACCAGAATAGAGCGCAAGATTTCTGTTATTATGTGAGTTTTGCCCCATTTTACGACTTTTCTTGCTACAGTTAGCACTTAAACTTATATACGGCTTCACAGTTCTTTTACAGCCCTCAATAAGTGGTTTACAGAGTCAGCCTCTTGCCCCCAACAACCTGAGTCCTCATTTTACCCACCTCGGAAGGATGGAAGGCTGAGTCAACCTTGAACCTGGTGAGAATCAAACTGCTGGCAGTCAGCAGAATTAACCTGCAATTCTGCATTCTAACCACTGGGAGGGAGGGAAGGAAGGAAGGCAGAGATGGTATTCAGCAGGTTCTGACTAGTTCTGGAGAATCGGTAGTGGAAATTTTGAGTAGTTCGAAGAACTAGCAAATACCGCCTCTGATTGGAGATTTTGCAGTATCCTTCCCCTGCCACAGCCACCAAGCTACGCCCACAGAACCGGTAGTAAAAAAATTTTAATCTCACCACTGAATGAAGGGCAATAGCAATAGCACTTAGACTTATATACCACTTCAGAGTGCTTTACAGCCCTCTCTAAATGGTTTACAGCCTATGGCCCCCCAACAATCTGTCTCCATTGCAATTGATAAGTTAGTAACCTGGTTGTTAAGTGAAACTGGCTTCCTCATCAACTTTGCTTGTCAGAAGGTTGCAAAAGGGGATTTCGCATGACCCCAGGACACTGCAACCGTCATAAATATGTGATGGTTGAGAAGCATCTGAATTATGATCATGTGACCATGAAGATGCTGCAAAGGTCAAAACTGTGAAAAACGATCATAAGTCACATTTTTCAGTACCGTTGTAACTTTGAATGGTCACTAAATGAACTGCTGTAAGTCGAGGACTACCTGTAGAGGTGTATAAAGGTGGTCCTTAAGTTACGATTGTAACTGAGCTTGGCAATTACAGTTGTAAGTCATGATTGTTGTAAAGCAAGCTTTCATATGACCAAACCAATCGTTCAGTCTTGTTTTGCAGTGGTCGTTAAGCCACTGCATTGTTCACCATGGGCCAATTTTTGCCAGAAACTGGAAGTCAACTGGAAGTAAACACCAGTTTCTGGCAAAAAAAAATAAACTTTGTAAATCACAATCATGTGGCTTCAGGACACTGCAAACAACTGTAAATGTGGACTGATTGTTGAGTTCCCAAAATACAATATACAATAGAATACCCTATACCACCAGACTTGAGATTCTAGGCTTAGACAACCTTGAACTACACCGACTAAGATTGGACTTAAGCATAGTACATAAAATCATATGTTACAACGTCTTACCAGTTAATGAATATTTCAGCTTTAACCGCAACAACACAAGAGCACACAACAGATTTAAACCAAATGTAAACCACTCCAAACTTGATGGCGGGAAGTATGGTTTCAGCAACAGAGTGGTCAACGTCTGGAACTCACTACCTGATTCTGTGATCACCTGCTCAAACTCCCACTCCTTTACCCTCAAACTAACCTCTATTGACCTCACCCCATTCCTAAGAGGTTTGTGAAGTACATAATCATGCCTACCGTCCCTGTCCTATTGTCCCCAATTATTAGTTCCTATTTCGTATATTTAAACTTATGTTTATTCTTATTTCTATTGTACCGTAAGCTTTTGGCTAAATAAATAAATAAATAAATAAATAAATAAATAAATAAATAAATAAATAAATAAATAAACAAACAATCAATCATGTGACTGTAGGGGAGGATGGAAGTTGGATCTTCGGAATGTGAATCCTATTGCACTCAGCTTCCTGGATCCTGAAGAAGGGAAACTCTTTGTAGACACTTTACTTGGGAAGCATCAATACCTTTGGCAAAGTAGGTTAGGATGTTGTTCTTCATAAAATGGCAAAATGATGGGTTATAATCTATCAGTATATATAGTTCCTGAACTGGAATAGATATGGCAACAGGTCAGCCAATGGAGCCTGGTTGGAATAGACATGGCAACAAGTCAAGCCAATGGGGACTGTCTGAATAAAACATGCTAACAGGTCAGCCAATGGGTCTGTTTGATTAGACACGACAACAGGTCAGCCAATGGGACTGTTTGATTAGACATGGCAACAGTTCAGCCAATGGGGACTGTCTGGATTAGATATGGCAACAGGTCAGCTAATAGGGATTAGACATGGCAACAGGTCAGCCAATGGGGGTTCAGTTTGGTAACTGAAACATAGTATTTGTTTTATATGGGGCCATAAGAGACAGTTAGGAGCCTGGGCGTGGCTTTGACTTGCTGAACTGTATATAAGAGTTGGTTTGGCCTCAGTAACATAGGCCTCTGGGCCTCTGTAAATGTAGGCCTCAGGGCCTCTGAATCTCTCTACTCTGTAATGACTTGCTTCTGTGAATATTGCTTCTGTATTCCTGGATTTGTATGCTGACCTCTGCTGTAAGGTATTGTAGATAAAGAAGTTTCTTATGTAAATGAATACAGCAGAATTATTTTACTTGTGTGCTAGTCAGATGTGCTGCAAGACTCCCTGACAAGATCAGGGGTGTCAAGCTCAATTTCACTGAGGGCTGCATCAGGCCTCAATGGGGCTGGGGTGGGTATAGTCACCTCGACGTCACTCATTGAGGCTGTGTTTTTGGCCACGATGGCCTCCTGCAGCCCTCTGCCAATGAAAACGGAGCTTGGGGAGGCCGTGAAGGCCAGCCTGGGCTCCGTTTTTGAACACGCCAGCCTCCTGGAGCCCTCTGCAGGCCTCCCCAAGCTCCGTTTTCACTGGCAGAGGCACCGTGGGTCAGTCCTTCACTGTTTCTGGGCTGGGCCCATGGTCCAGATCTAAGCACCCCATGGGCCAGATCCGGCTCATGGGGCTTGAGTTTGACACCTCTGGGTTAGATGATATTACTGTTGGATGGATTCAGAATTGGGTGAATGATGGCAGCCTGGCATACCTAATACCTAAGATTAAGGAATTCTGGGAGTTGGGAGTCCACACATCTTAAAATTGCCCAGGTAGGGAAACACTGCTTTAGATGAAAGGGAGAAGATTCAGGAATATGTAGACAGGCTTGAGCAGTGAGTCAAAAAGGAATAGGATAGCCCTCAGATCAACAAGGTCTGAACGTGGGTAGGAAAAATGTAAGGGATAAGTGTCAGGATTCCAGCGATCGCCCTAATTAAATCATGAGCCTTGAGCCAAACTTCAAAGAATTCATTAGGAGCAACATACTGGCATGACCTGTATGAAGCTAATTCTGGCATACTTAATTACAGTCACCTGTGATCCTGCTTCCCCCCATCCCCCCCCGGGGTGTGCCATAAATCAGTTTCTCCAATTAAGCACATAAACGGGCTAAGGGTCATCTATCATGTTCTCCAATTAAAGGTTTTCGTGGGCAAAATCTTCAGTAGCTGAGCTACAATCTTTTTAAAGATAAAGTTGGAATGTGCTTGTGCTTCTAAGTTCATTTGCCGTATGCTTCTCCAGTCCTCCCTCCCCACCCTCTTCCTTGGAAACAAGTGTAGGAATGCTTTACAAGCTGACAATAAGCACATCGTGGAGGAGACCTGGTTTGGCAGGAGTATGTGAGAAAGGGATCCAAGTGTCCTTGTCAACCCAAATTAAATATGAACCGGAAATCTGATGCTATCTCGGAGTTCGTTAAAAGGAAGACAGACTCCTGGGCATCACAGTTTTATACATTTATTTATTTGCTTATTAGCCTTTTTTTATCTCGCCTTTATTACTATATACAGTAAATAACCCAAGGCAGTGAACATACACAATATTCTTTCCTCCTATTTTCCCGACAAAAACAATCCTGTGAGGTGGCTTGGGCTGAGAAAAAGAGCGAGTACCTTAAAGTCACCCAGCTGGCTTTCACGCCTATTGGGAACTCACTCTCTCCCAGGTTCTAGGCCAGCACCTAGTTCAAAAATGTTTGGTAATTGTCAATTGCCTTGACTATCAGGAGGCACTATGTCACCAGTTTCATCCTTTTGGATTCCTCTACGGTTGGCAGATGTTATTCCATGGGCGGAAACCTGTAGCGGGAATTGAATCCACAGTCCTTTGGACTTTGGATGATTAAATGCAGCACATTAGCAGCTATTCAGGTCCTAGTGCTGAAGTGGGGGTGGGGGTTTGGATTATGGAGAGCTACTGGAAGAGTTTTCCAATTTCTAAAAAGCTTATCAGAAGAGGAAATGGATTTGTTTGCTATTACCTTGACGGCAGAACAAGAACCAGTCAGCTAAAGTTGCAAAAAAAGAAAAGTTCAAATTAGTCACCTGGAGGGATGTATGAATTGTATAATCAATGGGACAAATTGCTCACGTAATTCCCAATTTCTCCTTTGCTAGAGATTTCCCAACAGAAGCTGGAAGTTCATCTGTCAAAAATGCTGACATGTAGAATTAGATGACCTCTGGAGTCATTAACAATTTTATTATTTTTATTATGCTGAGATTGTATGAACTCCCAGCCGATGTTCTAATGTTGCTTGGGTTAAAATATCTTTGCTCTTTTCTACTCCTTCATGAGAACAAAGAGCAGGAACTGGGAAACTGTAAAAAAGATAATCTGGGATGGCCTCAAGCAGGGGGTTGGACTAGAAAAAGGTTCACCAACCTTTCAGACCTCAGGGACCACTAAATTCATAATTTTAAATCCTGCGGGCCACTAATATGATTTGGGTGGGCGTGGCTAGGTGGTCATGTGACTGGGTGGGTGTGGCCAACTTGACTCACATTGAGGGGTGCCTTGCCAGCCTCTACTTGCCCCTCCCCTCCCAGCCCCTCCTTGCTGCCCCCCCCCCGGCTCCTTAGGGCCCAACAGGAAGCAGTTGCTGAAGCTAAGCAGCCCCCACGAGAAAGAGTTGGCAACACAACTGGCTCAGTTCAAATTGGATCTGACTGAGAAGGCAGCTCAGCAGAAGCACCTCACTGACTTTCCAAGCACAGACTTTCCAAGCAGAGGGAAGACCTGTGGAAGTGCAAGACCATGTACCTGCACCTACAGGCTCAGTGGTAGTGGTGGGATTTAATTTTTTTTACTCCCGGTTGTGTGGGTGTGGCTTGGTGGACATGGTGTGGCTTGGTGGGCATGGCAGGGAAAGGATACTGCAAAATCCCCATTTCCTCCCCACCCCACTAACCTGCTTTCCAGCTTCATTCTCCTGTGCAGGGCAACCAAGGAAGACCCAGCCGATCAGCTGGGACTCGGGAGGCAGAGAAGAGATGGCCAGTCAGAAGTGAGATTTGCCGGTTCTCCGAATGACTCAAAATTTCCTCTACCAGTTCTCCCAGAACTGGTCAGAACCTGCTGAATACCACCTCTGCTCAGTGGGCTGAGATGGTCAGCCAGTTCCAGGGCATGATGCAGTCTCACTGGAACAAGGCCCACCAGCGGCACTTCCCTCCAGCTTTCTCCCAAAGCCCCACGCTAGGAGGCTGAAGCAGACCCCAAATCAGAATTCCTGCCCGACCTCTGCCCCGCACAAAAAGACCCCAAAGGGGGAGACTCTGCAGCAACACAAATGTTCATTCCACATATCTGGCCCAGGCACAGTAGCCCCCTGATTTAGTGCAATATAAAAAATGCAAATAATTTTTCTGCAGACCACCAAAATTCGCTTGCGGACCACCAGTGGTCCATGGACCACCAGTTGGTGACCGCTGGACTAGAAGATCTCCGAGATCCCATCCAGGCTTATGATTCTACATTCTATATTCAAAATAGGCTCTGACTTTAGTACTTTTATGAAAATGCCAGGGGGCGCTAAGTTGCTTCCCTGCAGTGCTTGCTAGCTGAGTATTTGTCCTTCTGATATGAAAAAGCTTTTATGTTTCCTTATTGTTTTTAATGATTAACTAAAACTGAAAAGGCATGGTGATAATAGAAGATAGGAGTGTTAAATGGGAAAGTAAGTATCATTCAACTAACCCATTCCTCAGTGCTTGGAAAATAAACTGAGCTATATGCTCTGGGTTTGCACTTCACTAAGGTACACATACATGGACTAAGCTTATAATGAATAAATCAGCTGCATGCAACTCTTACAATATGCAACTAGTTAAGCCTGTTGTGAGGACTCAGCTACGTAGCTGGGGATTATTTTAATCTAATGAAAACAGTTTGCTCTTGTTTAGTCCTGAGGCATGGTGTGATTTGGCCGCAAAAAGAGCAAGTGCAGTCCTAGACTAGATCCAATCAAAACACCTTGAAACCAATGATCATTCCTCTCTGTGTTGGACTGATCAGTTCAGACCTAGATTATTGGGTCTGATTTAGGGCATTGTAGGAAGGACATTAACATACTGGAGCATGACTGGACCAACAGCCACACAACTTTTCTGAAATTGTGTTTTCCTTTAATTCATCTCATATTTGAGGCCTGGGCCATGCATTAAAATACTAAGCCAGGTCCTCAGCATGTCATGAAGACGTTTAGAAGTGAATAATGCCCCACCCCTTTTTTTAGTAATATAGACTCTCCCTACTTTATAAATGGGAACAGGGTAGGATGGTAATTCACGATAGTGGGAAATATCCGTAGCTCAGGTGTAGGCTGCAGGTGGAGGTTTGTTCTCTGAGCTTGTGGGTTGGTTTCCAAACTTTTCGTTACCAAGCTGGTAACGAAGTGGAATTCAGAGGTAACATCTTCAGTGGAATAGGATAGTAATTACCATAATGAAATTTGCCATGAAAGGATGGCCAGTGCCATATGATGTTTGCTTTACTGATCTAGGACAATTCTGTTATACTATTGAAGATATTCCTTGGGCATACAAAGTAATTTTTAAGTTCAAGGACCATTCAATATTATGCACAGTGGATAAAGTTGTGCTACAAGTGTGCAAAACCCACAAGCAATAAGCTACATGACTCATTGGTTAAGTAGCTAACTGGTATTCT
Source organism: Bungarus multicinctus (assembly GCA_023653725.1). NCBI lineage: Eukaryota > Metazoa > Chordata > Lepidosauria > Squamata > Elapidae > Bungarus > Bungarus multicinctus. The sequence goes on along the minus strand of CM042835.1, from coordinate 9,306,297 downwards.
ACTTAGGGTAGCTACCGGTATGTTTTATTGCGCAGTTTCCTTCATTTTAAACATGTAACATTTTATAGTTTATAGTTAGAGTTTGGTTTGGCTTGAGATTGTAAATAAAAGTTCATTAGTTTAGATCTGTTTAGTTTAGGCTGTTGAATTCAGCCAGAAAATTCCATAAAAGGGGAGAAAGAGATCCTTTAGTGCAGTGTTTTTTAAAAAACTTGGCCACTTTAAGATATCTGGATTTCAACTCCCAGAATTCCCCAGCCAGCATGCTTCCAAAGCAATCTGCAAATTCCTAAGCTAGTTCCACATCTCTCTTGAGACTATTCTATTAGTTCCTTCTACCATAGGAGTAGACGGAGCTAACAGAACACACAAACATTTAGGTTGTTGAGATTAATATGAATTCAATCAAAAAATTCTGGCTGGAGTAAAAAGGGCCATTTCACTTCCAGCAGATCTCCCCTGATGGACAACTGCTAGCCAGACTAAATTCCTGCTCATATGTTTGGATGGGAAATTAACATCTATAGAACAAAATATGCAACAGGAAAGAGTTGGAAGTAATGCAGATGAAATATCATTCTTCAGTCAATCTCCATCTAAATTATTGGATAGCACTATCTCTTAATTCTTACAAATAAAAGGGATGGGGAGGCTTATGTGAGCCATTTCTTTATTTTCATCACACCTTCAGACGTTAATCCCACTGTTCTGTTCCAAAGAGGTAAGCAAAAACTGTTTCAAGAAAACCAAGGACCATACTTGATGATCAACCCTGTAAGATCATGTATTCCTCTTGCGTACGGGACTCTGAAAAGGTGCATTCAAATGCTTTCTGGATTTTGAAAATAGACCAGAGGAGATTATTGCAAAACCAGTGAGCAGAGAAAAGCTGTGGTATGATCTATAATTGGACAGAAAGAGCTTGATTAACAATTTGTAGCATTAGAATTGGGGAGTTCTCAGGGACTTATATTAGATGAAGGAGAAAAAAAAAAACTAGTGAATTTTGGGAAGAACTGATCCAGAAGTTAAAACTGAATGATTGAACAACTACAAACAAATTATCTGAGGTCTGAAATATACAGAATAGCCTAGAAGAGGAAATGAGAAGATGGTGGACTGATGGGAGGAGGAACAGTTGAAAGGAGGTGATCTCAACACCTTGTGGGATTCCAAGGAGATTGACAATTAATAATGACAACAGGACAATTTGCAGGCATGTTGTTGTATCCCATTTGATTCTTGCCACCCAACATCCCCTCTCCCTTGCTCCAGTTGATGCGTTGATGCTTTGTAGAGCTGGAGTATGTTTATCAGTGGGTGTCTAAAGCTCAACACAAATCATGTTACAAATCTAGCTGCTAGAACCTCAAAACCTCGTTCTATAGCTGGTGAGGGCAGTCAGGAGCAAGGAAATCCTTGTGTTTTCCATGGGTGTGAGTAAGCTGCTGTATCTTTTGATGCAATCGCCCGCAGCAGATGAACTCAAGCCTTTTGCTTTTGTTTTGTAACTCAAGAAAGAGAAGATACAAGCCTTCAGGGTTTGTTCAACAGATACAGGGTCACCAGTATGGCGATATTGATGACCAAGATGGCGATGCCAAAACCAAGAGCAGCATGGGAAAAGTTGCGGGCCAACTTGGAATTTTGCTGCGCAGCCATGATGTTTCCAAAATGGTTGGCATCTCGGGTCTAGAGAGAGGGAGAGAAGATGATGCAATGGATTAGTGAGGAAACCCCCCCACCCCCTTTAATTGAAGGTTATTTTCTGTTTACAGGAATAGATAATGCTGAATGGTTTCACAATGGATATCCTTGCAGTGGAGGGTTAAGAACTTTTTTTTATCTCAATCAACAAGCATTAATCAGCAACCCAACTATGTAGGCTAAAATAGGACAAACTCAACTCTTTGCCCTATGTTCTGGCCAGGGCTCAGAACAGGATTTTTCAAAATTCATACTTACTCTCTTTCTTTGGTTTATTGACAAGCACTGTTAACTATTAGCATCGTAGTTCCCTGCTCGTTCCAGATATTAGTGCCCACTTCAAAATTTTATTTTGAAAGAAGATAATCAACTTCCTTCCAATGATCTTTGCTGCTACTTTTGGCCACCATCTCTTTTTACTCTTCTTCTTTCGTTAGACTCAATCCATATGGCTGTCCAAAAGATGTGGGACAGCAAGAATGGATACTAGTTATTTTCTTTAGTAGTTGTTACACCTAGAGTAAGGGTAAGCTGCTTCATGATCTGCATTTAGCTACCATTCTAAACCTACCCCTTACATGTTAAAGTCTTAGCAATTCATGTATTGTTGATCACTCGTAACTTTGAATGTGTGATCCAAATCCTTGATGATGAGAATAGGATAAGCCAGTATTAAAATATCAAGAAAATGTTAAACATAAAAATGAAAGAGAGAGAGGAGAGAGGGAGAGGGGGGAGAGAAAGAGGGGGGGGGGAGAAAGAGGGAGAGAGAGAGCGGGGGGCAGCAGGAGAAAAATAAATTATAGGGAGTCCTTGACTTACGAAAGTTCATTTATGCCATTCAAAATTACAATGGCACTGAAAAAAGTGATGTATGATCGTTTTTCACATTTGCAGTATTCCCCATAGTCACATGATTATAAATCAGTCACTTGGCTACTGACTGATATTTGGACTGTTGCATGTAGGGCGTGTCATTTAACGGGGTTAAAATTAAGTTTTGAATTTTTTTTCAGGGAAGGGTTCTAAAAATACGTGTTTTTACACCAAGAATTGAGATCTGCTGCTATTTTTTGCAATTGTTGCAAGGTATCCCAGGGCCTGTTTTGTAAAGTTCTGACAAGCAACGTCAATGAAGAAGCCAGATTCACTTAACAATCAACCCTGTGACTAACTTAACTACTGCAGGGATTCAATTAGCAAGGGTGACAGGACATGTTGGTAAATGGGGGCAAAACTCACTGAACTTAGCAACAGAAATGCTGGGGTTCAGTTGTGGTCATAAGTCAAGCACCACTTGTACACTCCAAAAGTGAGGGTGACATAAATAAGATATGTATGAAATTAAAAAAAGACCCTGGTTGGAGCTATGGAAGCCACTGAGTTTTGGGATAATCTCAGAGGTGGTATTCAGCAGGTTCTGACCAGTTCTGGAGAACTATTAGCAGAAATTTTGAGTAGTTCGGAGAACCGGCAAATCCCACCTCTGACTGACCCCGCCCTCATTTATTCTCCGCCTCCTGAGTCCCAGGTGATTGGCTGGATCTTCTTTTGATGCCCTGCACAGGAGAACAGAGCTGGAAAGCAGGTTAGTGAGGTGGGGAGGGAATGGGGATTTTGCAGTATCCTTCCCCTGCCACGCCCACCAAAGCCACTCCCACCAAACCCACAGAACCATAGTAAAAAAAAATTGAATCCTACCACTGGATAATCTCAAGCGGTGGCAAAAAGATGAAGAGGAGAAATGAATGATGTGTAAAGCACTTTTGAGCTCCTGTAACAAAGGCAGACTATAAATGATAAAATGAGTGTTTGTGACATCACGGTACTGTCTTCTTCTGTCACATATGTGCCTATAGTATCATGAGGTACACACAAAAGCTTACAGAACTTGCCTTGCAAACTTGTATTTCTAGATTTATTCCTCGTCTGTCCTTCTACCCCAAGGCTGCAGGAAGTATAAACCTTGGGAATAGATATAAAGCAGAAGGCTGCTGAACAGTTGTGAAATTGCTTTAGTCACAAGAGGGTTTTTTTGCTCATGCTGCATTAAAAGAAAAACATTTTTTAAAAAAATCTTGCTCCCTCTGCAACCATGCCCCATACAAATTCTCTGTTTTTCCTTACTCCGGGCTCCGTAGAGATGCAGTGTTTCCTCCCCCTTGAACATATACCTGAAGTATAAAGGGGGAAGTTGGGAGGAAAAGGCCCTTTACTGAAATCTCAATGATTGGAGAATGTTCTGATATAAGCCAGTTTGGGGTAACAGTTTAAAGGCGCTGAGCTAGAAAACCTGGAGCCTGTAAGTTCTAGTGCTACCTTAGGCGTGCAGTCAAATAGGTGACTTGGGGCCAGCCCCCTTTCTCTCATCCCCGGGAAGAAGGCTCTGACAAGCCACTTCCCAAAATATTCCAATATCCTGGAGGAACTTGAGCCAACTCGTTGCCTACCTGGAGTCTTAGAAGAAGAGGAAGAAGAAGAAGAAGAAGGAAGAAGAAGAAGAAATTGCTGTAAAGTGGCTTAAAAAAAAAACTGGTTTGACTTAAGCATAGTTTATAAAATAATCTGTTTTAATGTACTACCAATCAATGACTTTTTCACCTTCAACTGCAACAATACAAGAGCACACAACAGATACAAACTTAATGTACACCACTCCAAACTTGATTGCAGAAAAGTACGACTTCAGCAACAGAGTGGTCAATGCCTGGAACGCCCTACCTGACTCCATTGTCACATCCCCAAACTCACACTCCTTTTCCCTCAAACTAACCACTATTGTCCTCACCCTCTTCCTAAGAGGTCTGGAAGGGGCGTGCATAAGCGCACAATCGTGCCTACTGTCCCTGTCCTATAGTGTAGGTCACATAGTGTAATAAGATTGGGACTGGCTTAGGGACTTCTATCCTCACTGTGAGTTGTGTTGGGGGGTGGGTGCACGAAGGAAGACTCAGCCAATTTCATTGAACACGTTGTACTCTGACAATAAAGGTAATAATAATAATGTCCTATTGTCCTCAATTATTAATTCCCATTGCCTGTGTTTATACTTATGTTTATTATCTTGTAAGCTATTGACAAATAAAATAAATAAATTAAATACATAAACAAACAAACAAACAAAAACCCAAAGGCCAGGTCTTCCCTCACCCTATCTTGCAATCTGTTACTCACCTTATCTTCTCAAACTCTTACCTTTATTGAGAAAATCAAGGCAGCGATTCCCAAAGGTAAGCAGCAGAAGAGCATGGTGAAGATGGAGTAGGCCAGGTAATCAGGTTCAGTGGAAGGGTAGATCGGAGTGAGGAGGACCGTCTGCTGGGATTGAACAATCGGAGGTTGGTAGGCTGGGCCGGGTAAGCCATAGGAAGGAGGCCTAGGGGCAGCTGCCCCTTGGCCCAGGGGAAGTGCAGATCCAGCAGGGTCAGGGTCTTTGCAGGGATCTTTTTCTGAGTAGGAGGGTGGATTTGGAGAGACAGGTTGATCCCTGTGGAAGGTTTGGTATTGTGGGTGGCTCATGTTGCTTGCTCTTCGGCTGCTCTGCAGGCTTCGGATGGAGTCCCTTCACTTCCCCTCCCCAAGTACTGGTTTCTTCTTTATGTCTGTTTCTGATGTATTGCAGGCTAAATCTGCTCTCCGTCTCCCACCTCTCTTCTCTTGTACTTTCTCCCCCCTTCTTGGCCTTTCCTCCTGCTCCTTGCCTCTTCTGGTGGATCTTACTACTCCCTCTCTCTCCCCTACAGCATTACCTCCCCTTCCTGCTTCTTTGGCATGTGAACAAATGACCAGATAATAAGTGACTAAACCTTGCCTTGCCTTAAAGGGGAAAGTGCAGAAGAGTTTTACTTTTTGCCTTTCGGATTCTGCTTGCCTGACAAGCTTGTCCTCTCGCCTACTAAAAGCTAACACAATCCTAAATTGCATTAACAGAGGGATACAATCAAGATTAAGCGACGTCCTAATACCACTCTATAAAGCCTTAATAAGACCACACCTAAAATACTGTATCCAGTTTTGGTTACCAAAGTATTAAAAAAAATGTTGAGACTCTAAAAAAAGTGCAGAGAAGAGCAACCAGGATGATTTGGGGACTGGAGGCTAAAACACATGAAAAATGGTTGCAGGAACTGGGCACGGCTAGTCTAGTGAAGGGAAGGACCAGGGGAGACATGATAGCAGTCTTCCAATATTTGAGGGGCTGCCACAGAGAGGAGGGGGGTCAAGCTATTTTCTAAAGCACCCAAAGGCCAGACAAGGAATAATGGGTGGAAATTGAACAAGGAGAGATTTTACCTGGAAATGAGGAGAAACTTTCTGACAGTGAGAACAATCACCCCATGGAACAGCTTGCCCTCAGAAATTGTGGGAGCGCCATCATCACTTGAGACTTTCAAGAAGAGATTGGACTGCCATTTGTCAGAAATGGTGTAGGGTCTCCCGCTTGGGTGGGGGGGGTTGGACTAGATGACCTACAAGGTCCCTTCCAACTCTGATTATCTGTTATTTACCTATGCAACATAAATCAGTTCATTGTCACAAGAGCTTTCCAGACTGATGCATCAATAGTTAAGCTGATCTTTATTCCAGCGATCTTTATTCCAATTCCTGCACATTCCTGCACATGGAGATGTCCTTGTTCCCTCCCTCCATATTCTTCCCATAGCACTATTGCAAAAGGAGAGTCCCTTTTGAAGTAGTTTTCATGCTGGAATTTGGAAGGAGAGCCTGAATGGATTCAGACATTCTGTTGGCAATAGTGGGAGGTTGAGTGGATGGAATGGAATTTAGAATCATCCCTATCATAAGGGCTCTGAACAAGTTATCCATAAGTCCTTTCTTTTAAGATTAGCTACTCTTCTGAAGACACCCCCATGATTAGAGTTATTTGCTCAATCAACCAGAATAGAAGTTATGACAGGACTGAAAAAAAAGTTTTTTAAAAAAGAACCCTCATTCTGTGTTTACTTAAAGTATTTATAGCTGAATGAGTTATTAGTAAACAGTGAAATAGCTGCATGGTATTTCCATAGATAGGTAGCTTGATAAGAGCTAGTACAGCGTCTTTAACCCCTGGGTCATGGCCTGTTTTGAACTGGGCTGCGTGAGAGGCGGTCCAGCGGGCAAGCACAACTCAGCTTCCACAGTTGAGTTGTGTGTGCCGAGCCGCAAAGATTGGGGTTCGCTGATCTAGTATATAACTTTCCTTGAAAAAGCCTTTGATTAAATCTATTGTGCGATCAGACAAAGTTGTGAATCACTGTTTTACAAGGGAGTGGTAGAATGTCATCATTTATAAAAGAGAGTAACATACTGGAAACAGTTTGCATTGAACATTATGGGCATGTTAAATGTACCAGCCCTAGGTAACTTTTGGAAGTTCAAATAACAAAAGGAAAAAGAAAAAGGGATATTTGCATTTAACAATGCCTTTTAGATGATTTATAGCTTTATATTGTCCTTTGGGAGAAAGACTTATTATATTAAATGAATAAAAATGGATACTGGTTCCACTCTGCAGTCTTTAAATAAAGGATAGAAAAACTAAAACTTGACTGAAGGTCACAACAACATTGTATTAAAGGAGCCAGTATAGTGGATTATATGGTGTATCCTGTTTTCTTCTTCCCAAAGTTGGATCTACAGAGGTCCATGATCCCCTGTTGTCTTTCTTGGCACCCCAGTTCTCAAGTTGCACACTAATAATATAGTTTATATGCAGGTAAAGAGTGTTCTCAATTAATACTTATTCTGAAAGCCAGGACTACAAATAAACTAATATTGAGCCAACTAAGATGGGAGCCATTTATTTTGCTACGCTTTTATTTATTTTCCAGACTATCCCTCCCCATCTATTATGGGCAGAGTGACATTTTGAACATGGCAGGTAGTTTTAATGAGTTGTGAGTCTTTCAGAGGAATATCTCTTATTCCATGTATCAAAAAAATAGAATAGAATATAATTCTTTATTGGCCAAGTGGACACCCAAGGAATTTGTCTTCCGTGCATAAGCTCTTAATGTACATAAAAGCTATAAGTGATAAATCATGATCATCGTTATCATAAAAATGCATTCATCATGAATCATAAGCTACAACACAGTGATAGTCATAGGATACTAAATAAGCAATCAAAATCATACTAGGAAACTAAATAATATAAATCGTGAAGGTATAAGCAACAAGGTTATAATCATTAGTAGAAAAGGACATAGGTAATAGGAAGGATGAGAAGAATAATAGTAATACAGTCTTAGTAAATAATTTGACAGTGTTGTGGGAATTAGTTGTTTAGCAAAGTGAGGGCATGCAGGAAAAAACTGTCCTTGTTTCTAATTGTTCTATAAGGTTTTGAGGGTAGAAGTTGAAACAATTCATAATTTATGTCTGGGGTGTGAGGGGTCTGTAGATGTTTTCACAGCCCTGTTTTTGACTTGTGCAGTATATAAATATGCATAATGCAGCTGCTGAATTTTCTTCTTCCTAGCTTTTGCATTTGAACTTGTCAGTTACAAAACTACAACCTCTCTACCCTGTTAGACACAGGGACCAGTGCAAATATAATTATCCTTCCCTTGTTTTAGAATGAACGCTGGTTGTGAGCAGTGAAACTATAGGAGACTGCTATGGGAGAGGCTGTCTAACTTTCAGTTCATTCTGATAGTTTGTGAATCAGGGCATTCTAGAAGTTCAGCCACAGTAGAGCTATGGAAGACGACAAGATTTATGGAAGAACAGGCTGTTTGGAATTCAACCGCTTGCATTTACTGAAGAAAAAGTAGTATTATTTAAAGGGTAGATCTCTCCCCCCCCAGCAAATATGTATTTACTGAATAGAAAGCTTAATATATTCCATGAAACCTATTCCAAGATAAGTTTGAAAAGGAAAGTTATTTTGCTGAGAATGAAAAATTATAGAAGAGAAACAAGTTGATTTTTGAGTGCAAAAACTCTTAAGTTTTAATTCTGGCACTTATTCCTAAATTTTTAGGCTGAAAATATGCTCAGAGACTCTATTATTCTCCAGTTCCTTGAGCCATTGTTTTATTCTGAGTTTCGCTGAATATAAAAATATGCTGGATAGCCCGGTGTGCATGGAAAAAAAACAGCCAATATATTGAACAGTCTTAAATAAAGGGGAGGAACATAGAGGTGAATGAATTGTACAAGCTGTTACAGTATGTACAGTAAAACATATGCTGTAAAGCAACATATACTGTAAAACATATGTATTTATTACAAATATGCAAAAGTATGTAAAATATACGAGGCCTGCATTGAACTTAAGAGAGGCCCTACATCCAACAAAACCACAAAAACCACAAAATACAAGACCACAAAACACAATAGTTCTGTTTATTTAAACAATTTAGCAGGGTTAAGTGAGCCCCAAAGTCTAAAGGAAGAGTTTCTCAGGGAAGTCCAACATGATGAGCAATAAACCAGGTGTCTGGAGAGAAGCTCTTTCCATAGGCAGTTGCTGCCATTGAATAGGGTTGACTCCTGTATCTCAAAGGTGACGTTGTCTAATGGAAGGGACTTAGAAGATACCAACCTGATGGTTCTGGTAGAGCAAGCAGAAATAAAGAGACACCGGTGATGTCTCTTGCCAAGAGTTTGATCCTGACCAGCTCAAGATCGACTCAACCTTCCATCTTTCTGAGATCAATAAAATGAGGACCCGTATTGTTGGGGGCAATATGCTGATGTTGTAAACCACTGCTATAAAGCTCCATGAGGCGGTATGTCCAGCCCTCAAGTAATGTGTCCCCCCAAAATAAAGTCCATGACATCCATTTTCCATTTCAAATCCATTTATTAGGAACACATTAAATTGGCACAGACTTGGTGTAATTCCGACTCTGAACCGGATGTAGAATTGCACCCAATAAAAGCCAAAGTGTGAAAGGTCCCCCCTGAGTCATAATCTCCAATCACTTCTCGGTCCCACAGTCTGGCAATTCCAAACTCCGGCTTCATCCAGCTGCAGGCATCTGAACTGTTCTCATGGGAAAAGAAGGCCACCTAGACATAACATTCTCCCTTTCTCTCTACAACACACATCCCCTTTACAGTTAGACAGTGACCAGCCTACAGTATCAATAAATTCAGTTATTATAAATCTAAAAGCGAACAGAAAAAGAAATACAGGCTAATATAAAATATGGCTACACATATGTCGTCTTCAGGGTCGACACGGTATATAGGTCTAAGTGCTAAGTGCTATCTTGCAACTATCTTGGCTCAACGTAGAGCTCTCTAGGTGATAACCAGCATCTTGCATCGCACCCAGAAGCCTCCTGGAAGCCAGTGCAGCTCACAGAACACAAGGATCTTGTGAAATACCCCAAACTGCCTGCACTGCAGCATTTTGGGGTGAGTTGCAGCTTCTGAATGTTGTTTAAAGGCAGCTCCGTGGATCGAATTTCACAGTAATTCATCCAGGAGAGGACTAATGCATGAGTTATCACGAGAACAGCCTCTTGATAGAATAGAATAGAATTCTTTATTGACCAAGTGAGATTGGACATGTAAGGAATTTGTCTTGGTGCATATGCTCTCAGTGTACATGAAAGAAAAGATACATTCTGCCATGTGTCCAACTGGTGCACAAGGCAAATCTGTGCAAAGGCTTTTCTAATCACTGCAGAAGCTGTGGGTTCAGGAGGCCACCCGTACCCTCTCTTCCCCAAAATTGTGAGTCATTTCCTTCTGAAAGAGCGCAGCCTATGTAAATTCATACTGAGGAAGGTAAATTGAGCAAACAGAAATGGATCGGGAAACCTAGCAATTTCTGAATTCTTTCTCATATCCCAAAGTTTATGATTCATCGCTCACCTGTGGGTGTCATTTTTTTAAAAAAAGGATGTATCATGTCCTCTTTGGGTCACTTAGAGACTGATCAATATTCATTGGAACACTGAGTAAGCAAATAACTTAAAGATGACGTATAAGATGATTAAGCCAGTGCCCACTCCGAGTGCTGAATGGGCCAAAATCCGTGCCATTCTGGAGTTGCGTTGTGCAGCAGTACTGTTTCCTTCGTGGTTGGCTTCTCGGGTCTGAAGAAAGGAGAAAAAGAATATGCAAGAGTTGCAATGCATATATAATTGATCTTCTGGAGAACATACATGATACAAAGAAATGGATGATTCTATACTAGTATAAACTTGCTGTGTGTTCTATACAATATGTTGGTTAAGTTCCTTCAACTCTAGCTTTTGATTGCAGTAACCACATAATCTGGAACAGGAATTTAATGGTGTAACAAATCTCAAATCCTGGCTAAAGCTTGAGGTATCCATGTGGACCATTTTGGGGGTTGTTATGGAAAGAGATCTAGCAACTCAGTGGATTTCATTGGTAATGTTTACATTCTGTAATGCATGGATGTGTAATACAGCACTCTCACAGATCAATAAATATTTGTTACTCCTGGCACTAACAAAGAAATGGTTAAATGCATGGTGAAATGTCACAATGTGAAAATAATCCTTCTATTTTATACCTTGGTCTTGAGCTCATAATTACGTTTTGTCATTTGCCCTTGCATGTACCATATTCACACCTTCAAATTCACTAGCAAAATCTCTGTCCTCAGGTATAAAGTCTTCCTCATCTCAGTTACAAATCAATGGCCTACTTGCAAACATGCCAGGCTTAATTAGTTGTAAACCTAAAAGTTGTGCCTTCAAGTCAGTTTCGAATCGTAGCAACTACATGGTCAGGTTCTGGCAGTGTACTTGGCAACATTTTCAGAAGTGGCTCACCATTTATTTCTACTTATACCCCACCTTTATTATTTGTATAAATAACTTCAACATCCAATATTGAAGTTCCAATATATCGGGTTTCCACAAAGAAGAGGGAGTCAAGTTACTCTCCAAAGTACTTGAGGGGAGGACAAGAAGCCATAGGCAGAAACTGATCAAGGAAAGAAAAACTAAGGAGAAAATTCCTGACAGCTAGAACAATTAACCGGGGAACAACTTGCCTCCAGAAGTTGTGAATGTTCCAACACTGGAAGTTTTTAAGAAGAGATTGGATGACCATTTGTCTGAAATGGTATAGGGTTTCCTGCCTAAGCAGTGGGTTGGACTAGAAGACCTCCAAAATCCCTTCCAAATTTCTTATTCTAATTCTAACTCAAGGTGGTGAACGTATCCAACACATCATCCTCTTCCTATTTTTCCCACAACAGCAACACTGTGAATTGAGTTGGGCTTAGCGAGAGTGATGAGAATATATATGGGAAGTAAATCTAGCTGGCTTTCAGGGCTAAGGTGGGACTAGAACTCAGGGTGCCTTGCTTTCTAGCCTATTGCCTTAACCATTGACGACCAAATTGTCTCCTTGCCTGCTTTTTAGGGATGAGACTGATTGACTGGCCTTGATCATCCATTGGCTTTGTGCCTAAAGCAGTATTACAACACCACAGTTTCCAGGACTCTAGACTAATTTTGTTGCATATTTTCTTTCTTTAGTGGGGTTTAAAAAGTTGTGTGAACTTGGCCCTCTCCAGTGTATGATGCAAACCCAGAAATATGAGCCCATTGTAAAAGGAAAATAAACATGTTCCCTGAGAACATCCTAATAATTGCCTCTATTTTTTTCCATTGCCTGAACATTATCGTCCCTTAATTCTGCATGGAAATACTCATCACTGACATAGAGCTTGTTTACAGTCTATATCTGTGTAACCAAAAATCAAAGTCCCCTTTCAAAGAAGGGAGTCTAGGAAAAAAGAAGAAAATTTAATGTTGTTGTTGACGGAAAGGTACCATACACCATTCAGATGTTGATGTTTTTAACTGGTGAGTGGTTATAAACAGCTGGATCCTGTCCTGATACAGAATACTGCACACCCTAATGGTTCTCCTACTTTCCTATTCAGCAGGTTCTGACCAGTTCTGGTAGCAGATGTTTTGAGTAGTTCGGAGAACCAGCAAATACCGCCTCTGACTGGCCCCGCCCCCACCTATTCTCTGCCTCCCATTGAGTCCCAGCTGATTGGCTGGGTCTTCTTTTGTTGCCCTGCACAGGAGAATGGAGCTGGAAAGCAGGTTAGTGGGTTGGGGAGGGAATGGGATTTTGCAGTAACCTTCCCCCAGGAGTGGGGAGAGAATGGGGATTTTGCAGTATCCTTCCCCTGCCATGTCCATCAAGCCACACCATGCCCACCAAGCCATGCCCACAGAACTAATAGTAGAAATTTTTTAATCCCACCATTGCTTCCCATTCTTTGCTTTTGTTACTTTTTTTTTATTAAACTTGGAAAAGGAACAAACAGTCATTTTCAGAATGGTGGTGGAGGAGGAGGAGGAGGAGAGGCAGAGCAAAAAAAACTTTCCCATAAGGAAAAGGTAAAATGGGCATAGTCAATAAAACTGTATAGATTTGAAAATTATTTATAAGAACAGACTTGGGCGACCTGTAGGCCAGCCGTACTTCTCTGTTATTCATTAAACCCGTCCAACTTTTTTTCAGCATTCCTTTTGAATAGAAAATTGGATTGGAGAAATCAGCTGCGTGATCTCATTCATTTTGGAAAGTGGGGGGATGGAATTTATATGCAGGTGTTTGGCTCTCCAAGTTGGAAGCCGGCAGTTGAATTGGTCTGAAGCTGTTCTCTGCATTCCTTTTCTAAATGAAGAGGTGCATTAGTTTGATTAAGCTTCAAGACCATAACAATACAAAATATACAACACAAGCTGTATTATCGTATAATACATATTCGTTAGTCATCAAGTGACAAAAGAAACTGGCAAAATAACTTAACCATAAAGGATTTGTATATCTTTCCAGATCTGCCTTTCAGGATATGTAAAGATGGACATTTTATCTAGCTTTGGTGAAAGTTCTCTGGCATTTATTTACTACTGAATTGGTTTAGTGGTTATGATACTGGCCTAGAAACCAGAAGACGGGAGTTCTAATTCAGCTTTAAACATGAAAGCTGGCTGGTTGATTCTGGACCCTTCACCAGGAGAATGTAAGTTCTAGTTCTGCCTTAGGCATGAAAACTGGCTGGATGACTTTGGACCAATCACCAGGTGATGGTGAATTCTAGTCCCATCTTAGGCATGAAAGCTGGCTGGGTGACTTTGAGCCAGTCGCTCCCTCTCAGCCCAACCTACCTCACAGGATTGTTGTTTGGGGGGGGGAATATAAGGAGGAAGGAGTATTAGATATGAAAGAAATAAGTGACTGTAACTTTGGTGGGTCCCAGGAGACGTGTCTTCTTTGCAAGGCACCCACTTTATGGAACACCCTTTCCCCTGAAAATAGATTAGCTCCACCCTTTTGATATTCCTAAAGGTCCTCAAGAGCTGGTTATTTATTTATTTATTAAATTTAAAAGCTGCCTATCTCACAATCAAGCAACTCTGGCGGTTATGTTATCAGGCCTGGGCCTTCCAGGGTACCAGAGACTTGCTAATATGGCTTTATTCAGGGGTGGGATTCAAAAATCCCAACAGCCGGTTCGCTGCCCAGTTGCTGGGTGGGTGTGGCCATGGTGGGTGTGGCCTATCGGAATTTCCAGGTGGGCCATTTTTCACCTTCCCAAGGGTCCGGAGGCTTCCCTTGGGCCTCTGGGAGGATGAAAACGACCTCCCCTGGGCTCTGGGGACCCTCCAGAAGCTGGAAATAGGCCTGTTTCCAGACTTTCAGTACTTCCAGAAGCCCCATTTCCTCTCCCCTCCCGCGATGACCCTGCACTTACCTGCATTGAAAATGGGCCATGTGGAGACTCCTGGGAGTGGTGGAGTGGGCGGGGCCAGCTGGTTGCTTCAAATACCAGTTTGGCAAACCAGATGCAAATTTAACACCTGGTTCACCCAAACTGGTCTAAACCGGTAGAATCCCAGCTCAGCTTTATTGTTAGGGTGGCCATTTTTAGTCCTCTCATCCTCTATTTGGTATCTCTGTTATTTATTAATATGGATTTTTATGTTTTACATCTATGATTTTCATACAGTTTATCTCGTTGTTGCATACCATCCAGCGTCCACCTTTAGTGAGTTGAGTGGCTATTTAGATTTGATAAATAAATATTTTCTAAAATCTGGGAGAAAAATCCCTTTTCCCAGACATCAGGATCAAAGGCAAAAATATTCAGATGGAGCCAAAAGCCAATGCAGCTTCTATAAAAGCATTTGCAGGACTGAACTATTCATATAAAATGTGGGCAAGATTACATAATCTTACAAGACATTTGAATACCTGGGAAGGGGGTGGAAGTGGGGATAAAACCTTCAATAGCAGAGCCCATAAAAATCCTGATCTTGGATGAGGCATAGGGCGTGCATAAGCGCACCAACGTGCCTACCGTCCCTGTCCTATTGTTTCTTTTATTTTTTTTAATTTTTCTTATATGTATCCATGTATTCATAGCTATGTTTTTACTTATACCTATTATCTTGTAAGCGACTGACAAATTGACAAATAAATAATTAAAAAAAAAAACTTGTTAAACTGATAAACTGGCTTGCTTCAAAAATTTTCCCAAGTTTCTCTTCTTGCTTCTCCTATATCCAGAAACTGACAGACTTCAGAAAAGTCAAGAGGTCTTTAGCAAACAATTCTTTATTAGGTCACAGACCAGCATAAAAAGAATACTCTTATAAAACAATATAAAACTTGTCTTTATATCTATATCTTATATATTGTCTTTGGCTAAAACTTGTCTTTGGCAATATTGAAATCCACATCCTTCTCAGACACAATTCAAATTTGTTTATTTTCATCCCATCTTTATTATTTTTTAATTAATAACTCAAAGCTACAAATACTTTATGCTGTTTCCTCCTTCAGTGTTTCCTACAGCAAGACCCCCTGTGCGGTGGATTGGGCTGAGAGAGAATGAGTAGCCCAAACTCACCTAGCCAGTTTTCCTTCCTAAAGCAGGCAGGCTAGAATTCATGCTCTCCCATTTTCTAGTCTGGTGCCTTACTAAGAGACAAACTTCCTCCTCCTTTGGTTTCTTTCTCTGTAACTCTTCATTTTTCTCCCCCTCCCCACTTACATTAATGCTTGAATTCATGCAAAAGGAGAAACTCAGATCATCCCACCCCGATTTACCAAACTAGAGTTTTGTCAAAAGAACCAGGATGCTGCTCCTGTGTTGCAATCTTGGCTTTATTTTTTTCCCTTCAGAGAGAGCCAGGAAGCGTCTTCAGAAAGCAAGCAGGCAAACAAGGATCCTTTTGTTTGGATGGAATCTGAGAAGAACTTTTCTCCAATCCCACTATCCCCTGTACCCTACCCTTGTCCAGCTTACCTGTACAGAGTAAACTAAGGCAGCCACACCCAAGGGTAAGCAACAGCAGATCATAGTAAAGATGGAGTAGATCAGGTAGTCAGGTGCATGGGTGAACGGAACAGGCTGGAGAATTGGTACTTCCTTTGGGTCTTGGACAGCCGTGGCATAATAAAGGTGGTTTGGCATAGGTTGAATAGCTATGGGGGCAGGTGGTTGAACCGGAGCCTGCATTATATCAGAATAAGGGGGTGGTAGATCCTGGGGGTTCGGCATGCTGTCTGTGATCTTTTCAGAACTTGCATTGTTCATTTTGCGAGTTGTCTCCTTTCTCTTCTGCCGGTGCTGTTCTGAAAAGGCTGTTTCTGCTCTTGTTTTAGTTCTCTAAAACCAGTCCTTTCTTTCCAAGGGCTCTTCTTTCCAGTTGCTCGCCTCCTCTCCCAACAGGAACTAAGTGCCTTGCAATACTAGCTGCTTTGTTCCACCTCCTTGCTTAATGATTCATTTGTTGTTTCTGACTTAAGATAGGGCGGCTGAACGGGCTCTGCAGCCGAGGAAGCATGTGGGTTAAATAAGAAGCCAAACATAAACTCATTGCAATTTATCCAGGAATTAGCAAACCTTTTGAGTGACAGAACGCATTTCTCAGCAGCAGAGAGCTCTGAGTTAACTTTCACTTCCTCTTGTTACATGGGCAAACATGCTCAATAAATGTCTTCCCAACCATAGTTAGGCATCTATTTAACAGCAAGATTAAATTAAACAATTAAAGATGATAACAATTAAAGATGATAACTATATAAAACTAATGCAACAAATGAAGCTGGACTTGGAGAAATGGAAGAATCTACAACTATCTTTGACAGGAAGAATAGTCACTATAAAAATGAATATATTACCGAAACTACTTTTTTTTTAATTCCAAACAATACCGATAAAAGTAGAGAAAAAATATTTTGAAGAACTAAATAGAACAAGCTTGAAGTATGTCTGGCAAGGGAAAAAAGCAAGAATAAAACTGAAAATGTTACAGGAATCTAAAAACAATGGGGGTTTGGAATACAAGATTGGGAGCTATATTATCAGGCATCTGTACTTACATGGATAAAAGAATGGATACATTTGAAACATAGAAGATTATTATTATTAGAGGAACATGATCTCCAACTAAGATGACACAATTTTTTATGGTATGGAAGGAGTACGATACATAGATATTTTCAAAGACACTATGTGAGGAATGCTTTGCTTCAAGCATGGGAAAAAATTAAACTACAAAACGATATGAAAATACCAGTCTGGCTCTCCACAATGGAAGCACTGATACATCCAAATCTTATTAATTTGGAAAAAAAAAGTATTTTATAAAGATATTTTAAAAGAGAATGGTCAACTTAAAATGGGACAACAACTACAAAATCAAGGGGTGGACTTAGCTTGATGGCCGTATCTACAAATACAATCAAGATATGAGAAAGATGCAAAAACATGATTTTTTTTACCAAGACCCAACAACACTTGATAAGTTATTATTAGGGACAGATGGAAAACTGATAAAAAATATATAATTATTTATTAAGTTATAAAATGGGGAACAAGTCAAAGAAACGATTATATGGGCATTTTTTTTTTGGTTATACTGTAGAATTAGATAAATGGCAAAGGGATAGGAACTATAAACTGACAATGACTATTGCATACCAGGAAAATCTCTATAAAATGTTTTATAGGTGGCACTTGCCACCGGCAAGATTAGCAAAAGTGTTTAGCAATATGTCCGCCAAGTGTTAGAAGTGTATTCAGACCCGAGGTACTTATTATCATATGTGGTGGACTTGTATGAAAGCAAGAAAATATTGGACGAAAATGCATACATGGTTGAAAAAGATGATCAAGCAACATATAGATCTGAAACCAGAAATATTCTTGCTGGGTATAATGCTGAAAGGCTATGATAAAGGGACTATATAACTAGTTTTGTATGTGTTGACAGCAGCAAGGATTGTATTTACACAATACTGCAAAAATGAGAACACCCCATCAGATGATGCTGTGATTCAGAAAATATGGGACTGTGCAGAGATGGATAGATGGATATTAAAAATAAAGGACAAAGAAGACGCAGAATACTACTTAACATGGAATAGATTTTACGAGTGGTTAGAGATAAGAGGTAGAAATTAGATGAAGAAAGATTATTGCTATGTATGAACTAATTATAAAGATGGTTTAGAATGATAAACATGCCAATATAACCAACAGAACTACACATAAGCTAATATAAAGAGAAACGCAACATTTCCGCTTACCGGTTCTCCAGAACTTGCCAGAACCTGCTTGAATACCACCTCTGACTGGTCTAGTTTATGGCTAATTGGAGATTTTCTACAATAGGGGCAGCCTCTGGCAATCTTGGCTGATCTTGAAAAAGCTAAGTGGGGCAGGGGTCCTTGGTGCTCTCTGAGCTTGGTTGTTTCTTGCAGACGTTTCATTACCAGGTGCTGATGATGTTACCTAGTTGGGCCATGAAACATCTGCAAGAAAAGAAGCAAGCTCAGAGAGCAACAAGCACCCTTCACTTCAACTCTGAACTACAATTTTTCTCCTTTATCGGTAAAAAGGACAGAGTTGAGAAACCACAAATGTTAATTGAGAGGCTTAAGCATATTCTGGAAGAAAGTCATGCCAAACTCATTGATACTCTGTAAATATAAATTAATATTTAAACTTAGACTGTCTGCTATTGACCTCACCCCTTTCCTAAGAGGTCTATAGGGGGTGTGGATAAGTGCACCAAAGTGCCTACTGTCCCTGTCCTATTGTTTCTTTTATTTTTCTTATATGTACCCATTTCACGTATTCATAACTATGTATATACTTATACCTTTTATCTTGTAAGCAATTGACAAATCAAAATAAATAAATAATAAATAAATAAAAAATTAAATTTAATATATATATAATATAAATAATGTCCTACTTGTCAATGAATACTTCAGCTTCAACCATAACAATACAAGAGCAAACAATAGATACAAACTCAAGGTCAATCGCATCAAACTTGATTGCAAGAAATACGACTTCAGCCACAGAGTGGTCAATGTCTGGAATACTCTACCTGACTCTGTGATTTCTTCCCCAAACCCCAAAAACTTTAACCTTAGACTGTCTACTGTTGACCTCACCCCTTTCTTAAGAGGTCTGTAGGGGGCATGCATAAGTGCACCAACATGCCTACCATCCCTGTCCTATTGTTTCTTCTATATATTTTTTATTTTTGTTATATGTATCCATGTATTCATAACTATTTTTTTACTTATACCTATTACCTTGTAAGCAATTGACAAATAAAAATAAATAAATAAAAATAAATACTCCTATCAAGAAAGCTCCATTGCTCTTTCGTGTAATTACTAGAAGTTCAGTTTGAATTTTGCACAGGACTTCAGGGATTCAGGAAACCGCAAAACAAATCTCAATCTTAAGGAGAGGGTTAGGAATTAGGACTTTAAATAGCCTCAGGCATGTGGTTGACTTTCTTTCCTTCTCAAGTTCACTCAGGGGTAATTATAACATCCTGTATGTGGGATCTACTGAATATCAGAAAGAGTTGGATTCTTGGTCTTCCCCAGGCTCCTTGTGTTAACTCAATTTAGGTTGGATAAAGAATGTATTAGCTTAAGAGAATCCCAAAAGTGCTATTTCAAAAGACAACTGGACTTTGTTTTTCATTGAAGATGTTTTGCTTTTCAGAACTGAAAGAGCTTCTTGGATGAGAAGTGAAATATCTTCAAGGAAAAACAAAGTCCAGTTGCCTTTTGAAAAACCACTTTTGGGACTCTCTAAGTTAATAAATTCTTTATCCAAACTAAGTTGGATAAAATAAGGAATCTGGAGGAGACCAAGAATCCAAGAGTATCTGTTTGCCTGTTTCTGATACACAGTAAATTCTACATAGAGGTTGTTAAGAACTGAAGCAACTTCTTGGATGAGAAATGAAATTTCTTCAAGGAAAAACAAAGTCCATCTGCTTTTTGAAAAAGTACCTATGGAACAACCATGACCTGGATGACTGAGAATCTCCAAAGACATTTAACTTAGAGAGCTGACAGGGAAAAGCTGGTGAGGCAAGGTCCAGGAGGTTAAGGGCAGGGTGGGATTCTACTGGTTCACACCTATTCGCTAGAACCGGTTGTTAACATTCTAAGCAGTTCAGAGAACTGGTTGTTAGAAGAAATTCCTGGCCTAATCCTGTAAGGAAGGCAGGAAGGAAACATTCTGGTGTTGCTTACAGAAACTGCCTCTCCGTTAACCCTTATTATGTTCTTGGCAGGACTGGACTTCCTGTCTCAGGAACTTCTCTGGAGTTTTTTTTTTCCTCCTTTGCTGATACTTTGTGTGGAGTGACCATTCAAAATTACAATGGCACTGAAATGGACTTATGTCCATTTTTCACAGTTAGAACTGTTGCAGCATCCCCACAGTCATGAGAGGCCAGGTGAGGAGATGCGTGCCTCAATGTGAGTGATGTTGAGTTGGCCACGCCCAGCCAATAACATGACCACCAAGCCATGTCCACCCAGTCACATAACCACCAAGCCATGGCCACCAACTAAGCCACGCCCACAGAACTGGTTGTTAAAAAATTTGAATCCCACCCCTGATTAAGGCAGGTTTTCTAGAGCAGCACATGACTGTCTCTTCTAAGTACATATATTCATTGACTGGTATTCCCCAATTTTGTTAACTTCCAGATGTGCAAGCATCAATTTAGGATTCTCAGCAATAGCAATAGCAATTGGGAAATTCTGGGAATGGAAGGCCACACAACTTGAAGGTCAGAGTTAGCGTTCCCACCAGATTTGTCTTGCATGAGTTCAGCAGAATTGTCTTCTTTTCAGGGCCTCCTTCCATTTGAATCTACCATCCCATGTAATATGATCTTTTGTCAAACTTTGAGATAAAGAGAATGCAATCTAACTTTAGTCAGTAATACACAATCACATACACAGCTCAATAACAACAGGTTGAAATGGAAATCATATATTTTCTGGAAATCGGTAGAACAATATTTTGCTCAAAGATCCAACACAGACTAATGTAAACAATTTTAATACTGCAATCTAAACAATGCCTTGGGGCTCTGAGAAATGAAATAGTAGCAGCAAAAGACAATAGTAGTTTAATCAAGGGTCCCATGAGGCAGAAATTGGGGGATGTATTTCATTCAAGGTTGACTCAGCCTTTCCATCCTTCCCGAGGTAGATAAAATGAGGACCCAGATTGTTGGGGGCAATAGGCTGGCTCTGTAAACTGCTTAGAGAAGGCTGCAAAAAACACTGTGAAGCAATATGTAAGTCTAAGTACTATTGCTGTTCAGGGTTTGGAAATTACGCAGAAGCATTCTTCGTCTTTGGACTCCGTTCAAGGAACACTCAAATTCACAAAGCTCTGACACAGACCATAATAAAAGCATAATGCTGGGAAATGCTAATTAGCTACCAAATACTGAAGCAAAGGTCTTTTGTACAAAGCAGGGTTGGGGAACGATAGTCCTTTTATGACTTGTGGACTTCAACTCCCAGAATTCCCGAGCCAGTCCTCTGGGAGTTGAAGTCCACAAGTCATAAAAGGACCATCGTTCCTCATCCCTGGTTTAAAGCATCTTGCCAAGAATACATGCATAGGAGCTTTTGGAATTCCAGTTTATCACTTAGCATGTTGCTGTGAGACTCAGATGGAACCATGGATCATGGAGAGCAAGGCTTAGGTAGGAATTTGGACAATGGAAACAGTTTAGAACAGTGGTTCTCAAGGTTTTCTTCACCAAGGACCCCCTTTAAATAACTTTTATGGCTACAGACCATGGCCATGGACTACCAAGACTTAGCTCAAGATTTAAATCATAACATTTCATCAAGCCTTCATGGAGCACAAGTTGAGAACCACTGCTTTGCAGAAAAAGAGTTGATTAGAGGAAGGAAAGTAACTTTGGAAAGGCAACCATATCTGAGTGTTTTCATTTTGGTTAGATATAATATACTCCCATGGACACCTTAGAAAGTTGATTCTTTCTAAAATGTTGTTGTTTTCATCCCGTCCATTTAGGGAAGTTAGTTAGTTCCATCATATCTTTCACCTTCCCTTTTTATTCTTTACGGTGCAAAGACCCGGTTTTCTTTTTCTTGCCAATTTATCATTTGATTTTGACTGGGAGACGGCAACCCTGACATCTGCCTTTCAGCAGTTCGCAACATATTCTAGAGACGTCACAACTCTTTGTGCAATTACTCTTGCTGTTTATGCAAGCATTGTGCGATCACCTCAAAATACAGCTTGACATATTTGAGATGTTTCAGACAGACTCTTAACTACTTTCATGTAGCACCTCACATTTTATTCTACCTAGCCAGAATTATTTCTAAATTATTTTAGCATTTTAGTATTAAGCGTTAAATGGGTGCTTTTTAGTACCTCAGCAGCTTACCATTCAGCCATATAGAACTGTATTCATGTAATGATTAAGCAATTTTGTTAGTTATTTGAGCTGCCTTAGAACTTTCCCTATATTCTAGTAGTTTACCCTTAGAGTTATGGGGCTATAGTATAGGGATTGTTGATCAGCTCAGAGACGCCTTGAGTGTACATGAGTATAACAAAGATGATATATATAGTTAGGCCCCCCAGCCCCACGGCAAGTGCAGCGTGGGCCAAATTTCGTGCCAGCTTTGAATTTCGTCGAGCAGATTCTGCATTCCCAGTGCGGTTGGCTTCTTGGGTCTGAGAATAAAGAAAAAAAAAGAGGATACATTAGCGAAGAAATACGTTGAGGGCAGGAAAGAGCATCTCCAGTCTGTGAGTATGAATGGGTTAGGGCAAAGATGGCGAACCTTTTTGGTACTGAGTGCCAAAACCGGAACACGTGTGCATGTGCGCATGGCAGAGTGCCGGAAACCCAAAGACCAGTTGGGCGGTGCAAGCATGTCTGTTTTTTCGGCTGTTTTTGGCCATTTTGGGGGCATTTTCAGGCTGGTTTTGGGGCATTTTTCAGACCAAAAATGCCCCCCAAAACTGGCCTGTTTGGGGCCCCATTTTTTGGCCCATTTTCTGGTGCCCTGGTGCCCGCAAATACCAGCTGGCCATGTGCATGCTGGAAACCAAAAAAGCAGTTGGCAACAGCATGCATGCCCACAGAGGGGACTTAGCATACCACCTCTGGCACATGTGCCAAAGGTTCGCCATCACAGGGCTAGGGTGATAAAAGTCATAAATTTTGGGTATGAGTTACTTAACAACAGAAATTCTAGTCCTAATTGTGGTTGTAAATCAAGGTCTGTCTGTATGAAGTAATCCCTTATCACTGCTTGTATGCTGGAAGAACAAGCATTCCTTGATTCCCAAAATAAAAATAAAGCATGCAAAGTTTTTTTCTCCTTGGCAGGACGCACCAAAATTGTGCAATATATTCGTTTTCCCACAAATGAGACTGTTTGGCTCATTTGTTCTTCTAGTTCCAGTAAATGATGCTGTGGTAGCCAACTTAGGACAAAATAGTTCCAAAGTTCAACATTAGCATGTCCTTCCTGAGACAGAACACTTGTTTTATATTTTGCTGAAATAGATTAACATACAGGGTTTTCTCTGCGAAAATTTCTGAAGAATTAACTCCCTCCACACTGTCTTTCTCAGTCTGAATCTTCTCATAATACAAACATTCCCCAGCATCTTCCCTTTGCTGTCAATGTTCTCGTGATATTAGCTATTCCCCAACTCATGACTGAGACAGAGGCAGCTGGACTTTGTTTTCCCTTGAAGACATTTCATGCCTTCATGTCATGTACATTCCAAGTTCTTCAGTCAGAACTGAAGAAGCTTCTTGGATGAGAAGCGAAACATCTTTAAGGAAAAAACAAAGTCTAGTGGCCTTTTGAAAAAGCATCTTTGGGACAACCATGACCTGGATGACTGAGAATCTCCATAGATGACTGAGACAGACTTGAGTCATTTTCTAAAGATTTATTTTTATTTTTATAAATAACTCAAGGTGGTGAGCTTCTTCTTCTTCTTCTTCTTCTTCTTCTTCTTCTTCTTCTTCTTCTTCTTCTTCTTCTTCTTCTTCTTCTTCTTCTTCCTCTTCCTCTTCCTCCTCCTCCTCTTCCTCCTCCTCCTCCTCCTCCTCCTTCTTCTCCCCACAAGTGTAGGATGTAATACTCCTTCCTCCTCCTATTTCCTCCCTTCAACAGCAACTCTTTGAGGTGGATTGGGCTGAGAAAGTGACTGGCCCAAAGTCACCCAGCCAGCTTTTATGCCTACAATGGGACTAGAACTCACCATCCCCTGGTTTCTAGTCTTGTGCCTTAACCACTAGACCAAGGGTCTTCAAACTTGGCAAGTTGAAGACTTGTGGACTTCAACTCCCATAATTCCTGAGCTAACATGACTGGAGGAAGAATTCTGGGAGTTCAAGTTCACAAGTCTTCAACTTGCCAAGTTTGAAGATCCCTGCATTAGACCAAACTGGCTCTCACTGCTAATTCTCATGTTAAAACAGTAATTTCTCCTTTATTCCAACATCCATCCAAGATCAGCCTGAACAAATGCGGGATAAGAATTGAGGGTAGCCAACTTCATGTGTCTACTGATTCCAGGAAGGCTTGAAAACAATTAAACTCAGCAGTGGAGAAGAATCTGTAGTCAGCCACCGTAGCTTTAATTTATGTTCTCTCACTCTGTGTAATAGTATTATTTCTTGATGGCCTTCTGTGGTCTTTGCAGTTCCCTTCCCTACACGTCACATCAATTCTTTATCTCTTTTTTTTTGCTTGGAGGGAGCGGAAATCCTTAATTAAATCCAGACATTTTAATCTCCACCATTCAGTGTAGCCACATCATTGTTCACAGTGTCGCCTTCCAAAAATCCCATTTTTAGAAAAGTAGGTTTTCTTCCTGTTTTTGTATGAGTTATCAATTTCTTCTTTAACCACCCTCCCCCCACCAATATATGGATGTCGGTCCCTGTGCATCCCTTCCTCCCTCACAAAATTCTGAATGAATTACAGTTTTGTTGGCTTGGAAAGTTTGAATCTGGCATCTTTCTATAGAACCAAATTTTAATATCCAGCAAGACTTAGTGAATGTCTTTTTTTTTTTGGCACCATGTAGAAGATTGCAATTTGGAAAATAAGAGGAATAAATATGTTGAGGTGCTTCATCCTATAGAGCAGTGTTTCTCAACCTGGGCAATATTTAATTTGTGTGAACTTCAACTCCCAGAATTGCAGGACTACTTGTGTATGCATTATAAGTCTAGGACTACTTGTATATGCGTTGTAAGTCTAGGACTACTTATATATGTGTTGTAAGTCTAGGACTACTTGTATATGTGTTGTAAGTCTAGGACAACTTGTGTGTATACATATACATAAAATGTAGTCCTCAAGTTACAACAGCTCATTTAGTGACCCTTCAAAGTTACAAGGGCACTGGAAAAAGTTATTTATGACCATTTTTCACACTTATGTCCATCGCAGCATCCCCAGGATCACGTGATTTACATTTGGATTCTTGACAACTGACTCACATTTATGACAGTGGCGGTTTCCCAGGGTCACGTGATCCCCTTTTGCAAACCTTCTCACGAGCAAAGTCAATGGGGGAAACCAGATTCCCTTTAACAACCGTGTTACTAATTGAACAACTGCAGTGATTCCGTTAACAAATGTGAGCAGAAAAGTGTGTAAAATGGGGGCAAAACTCACTTAACAAATTTCTCACTTAGCAACATGAATTTAGGGCTCAGTTGTGGTCATAGTTCAAAGGCTACCTGTTCATATGCATATATAGGCAGTCTGTTTTCCATTACTCTGCAAAAGGAGTTGGTTGCAGGAAGAGAAGACGTACTGTCCCAAATATTTTGGAGTAGTGCCTACATACAGATTTTTGCAGTGAGCTGGTGGAGAAGCTGTTAAAGACAAGTTGCTTTTAAGTGAAGAGCAAAGGGTGGTGCTCTTAATTCACAATAACCACAAGCATATTCATTACACAGATTTGTAAGAATTGAGCATATAAAGCTCTCCAGTTTGGAGCATCCGTTGGAACATCTGTCCTATTTAATATATTTGCAACTTGTACTTTCTTGGTTTACTCCATGAGAACACTGCCACATGGTTAAAACACGTGGTTAAACTAACAAACAAAGTAGTCGTTACCTTTATGCAAGTTGTGAACCCAAACCCACCTCTGTTTATAATACTGTATGGCTGCTTCACCTCCCTCTTATAACGCCCGGGGATTCATGCTCATGGGCTTACCTGCACGGAATAAATCAGGGCAGCAATTCCCAGAGGTAAGCAACAGCAAAGCATGGTGAAGATGGAGTAGGCCATGTAATCAGGCTCCTTGGTGGGTTGGAGGCGTACGAAGTTCATGGTCTGCATTGGTTGAATAAGCAGACCTGCGTTGTATCTTGGATCATAAGGAGGTTGATACTGCCCCCCCCCCAAAAAACTATGACCAGAGTACGCCGGTTGGTTTTCTATATAGGGGGGCGGATTCTGGGCTTCAGGTACATCATCTTCCATCTTCTTGTATTGGGGTGTGCTCATTTTGTCCTTCTGCTCTTCTCTGACTGCCTTTCTTCAAATACAGCAGAGTCTTATTTCTGCGCTTGGTCAAGGTCTTTCTGAATAATTTTGCTGCGTTGTCAGACTCGCTGGATGGCTCCCGTTGGCCGAATCTGCAAGCCTTCCTGATCCTTCGTTCTTCTGTCTCAGTGATATGCAGCCCAGATTTTCTATCTTTTTCGATCAGCAAGCTGTTATCTTCGCCTGCTATAAGGAGGTCTCCGTGATTACCTTTTTTTTTTTTTTTGACGCACTGCAGTTTGGCAGTCCAGCCGGGACTCAGGAAAGAAGTGGGCTGCTATGAGAAGTTAGTCAATGAATAACTGCAGAAGGACAATATCTGCCTGGTTGGGAAAATGCAGCAACGGTTTCCTTTGGCTGTTTCTAAACACCTGAAAAATAAAAGCAGGATTCTTCTAGTCCCATCCGAGGCACGAAGCCAGCTAGATGACTTTAAGCCAGTCACTATCTCTCTCTCTCTCTCTCTCTCTCAGCCTAGGGAGAAGGAAATAGCAAACCATTTCCGAAGAGGCCACCAAAAAATCTGCAGGAAGGTGTTTAGGTTGTTGCCAGGAATCAGGAAAAAATGGCACAGCTTTCCCATTTTTATAAAGCCACGTACTCCCACATTGTTTAATAGTGTATGTGTGGGACTAGGACTTCAGAGACTCATGATCAAGTTCCTTCTCAGCTATGGAAACTTACTGGGTGACTTTGGGCCAGTCTCTCTCTCTCTCTCCCCTCCCTCCCTTTCTCTCCTATTTCTCTCCCTCTTCCTCTCTCCTTCCCCCCTTCTCCTCTCTCCCCCATCCCTCTCCCCTTTCTCCCCCCTCTCCCTCCCTCCCTCCCTCTCTCTCCCTCCCCCCCCCTGTCATCCCAATCTACCTCACCAGATGGGATAAAAATATAGGGATAAAATGAAAGGAGATATGGAGTGAATAAAAAAAACTTATTTTTATTTATTTATATAAATAACAAGAGCCATAGTGGAATAGTGATTAGAATGCGGTGTTGCAGGCAAATTCTGCTCACAGCCAGCAGTTCGGTCCTGACCGGCTCAAGGTTGACTCAGCCTTCCATCCTTCCAAATCAATAAAATGAGGACCCAGATTGTATTGCCCAACTCTGTAAACCACTTAGAGAGGGCTCTAAAGCACTGTGACAAAACTAAGTGCTATTGCTATTGTTGGCAGCACTGTTTCTGGGCAGACGGAAGAGTAATTTGATTACAGGGAATCTGAAATATAGATGGGCGGAGACCTTCTCTGTACTTTTTTCCTACTCTGTGAGCTTGATTTTCGCTGGCAGAGGGTTACAGGAAGCTGTTGCAGCCAAAAACAGAGCTTGGGGGCCTGTTTTCATTGGAAGAGCGCTCTGGCCACTCAACATGAACTCCTGACATGAATGAGATCAAGCTGGCCACACCCACCCTGACCACACCCACTTTGGCCATGCCCACTCTGGCCATGCCACTCCCCCAGGATCAAACATAATTCTGATGCGGCCCTCAATGAAATTTGAGTTTGACATCCCTGGGCTAAATGTATGATGAATGGTTAAGGAAACTAGATATCGTTTGTCTAGCATAACAAACAGAGAAGGATTAGGAGTAACATGTAGATGCCTTCCAATACTTGAAGAGCTGTCATTGTACCTGAGGAAGGACAAGAAGCAATGGGGTGGGAGCTTTGTCAAAGAGAGATCATCCAACTTGGAACTAAGGAGAAATTTCCTGACAATGAGAACAATTATTCAGTGAACCACTTGCCTCTGAGAGCTGTGGGTGCTCTATTGCTGGAGGTTTTCAAGAAAAGATTGGTAGGCATTTATCGAGGATGGTATAAGATCTCCTGCCTTAGGCGGGGGATTGGACTAGATGATCTCCAGAGTTCCTTCCAGCCCTATGATTCTATTATTTTATCAACTTTCTTTCTGTGTTTTCTCCTATGTCAGAGAGATAAGTCCATTATGCTCTTCTCAGTGTCCTATTTCAAACTGGAGTCTAACCTACCATTACAGGAGCTCTTGGAAAGATTGACCATTTTATTTAGTACTTGTAGTATTCCCCCCCCCCCCCACCTTTGAGTTGGTATGGATTGCTGACGACTACATGGACTAGTCCTTGCGGGGTCTTTTTGCCAAGGATTTTTGGAAATGGTTTGCCCTTGCCTTCTTCCTAAAGAAGAAGAGATGTGATGACCCAGGGTGGGTTACAAAATAAACACAGTCTTAAAAAACAGGTGAAGTCCCTTTTATTCCTTCACTTTGCTTCCAAGCTCCAAATATCCTTGACTGGAGAAAAAAAAAACTCCCACAGAAGCAGTTACAAGAAGGAGGAAATGTCGTTTAAATTATAAAGAGTAAAAAAACAACACAAACCAGGCAAGATAAGGGCTTGAAGACGTCCACAGATATCAGAACACACACTGGGAAGGACGCCAAACTCAGAGAGGAACAATAAACTAGAGGTATTTCCGTGCTTTGTTTCCAGCGTTCGCCCATACGCATGTCCATCCTCTTATTCAGTTGTCACAGCTGCAGCCCATGAAAAGGATCAAGGCCCACTCCTCCCGAGTAGACCACATCTCTCCCTTATCCTCTCCTCCATGCGTGCCCTAAGATGGAGTGGGGATGGGCCTGGGTCCTCCTCTGACTGCCCAGCCGGCCTCTGCCCTTCTGCAGCCTCCTCCACAACCTCCAGAGCCACACTTCCACTCCCTGTCAGCTGTTCCTCCTCTCCTTCAGAGTCAGTCTCCATCAGGCGCATGACAAAAGAGGAAAGGACTGCCCCAAGGTTACCCCTCTGGCTTCATGCCTAAGGCTGGTCTAGAACTCACAATCTCCCAGTTTCTAGAAATGTACAGACATTTCTAAACTTCTGTTTTCATGCTATCATTATCAGATGCTGAGTATGGGGGAAAAAATGGATTTCAACAATTGTAGAAGCAGGATGGATGCTACATAACAAAATTGACAAATGTGGTCTGAATACTTTCTGAATGCACTGTGGATGAAGTCTATCATCTTTCTCTCTCTCTCTATCATCTATCTATCGCCACGGTGGCACAGTGGTCAGAGTGCAGTACTGCAGGCTACTTCTGCTGACTGCCAGCTGCCTGCAATTTGGCAGTTCGAATCTCACCAGGCTCAAGGTTGACTCAGCCCACCATCCTTCTGAGGTGGGTAAAATGAGGACCCAAAATTGTTAGGGGCCATAGGCTAACTCTGTAAACTGCTTAGAGAGAGCTGTAAAGCACTGTGAAGCAGTATATAAGTCTAAGTGCTATTGCTATTGCTATCTAGCCAGAAATTTTCATTTTTTGATTCTTTTTAGATTGTTATGTTTTAATTGTTATGTTTGTACACTGCCCAGAGTCATGTTTTTTTTTTGAGATGGGTAGTTATATAAATATCCCAAATAAATAATAAATAAATAAATAAACAACAAACAAACAAACAAACCAACCAATTCTATCAGCTCTAGTTTTTTTATCTGCCCTTGCTATTTTTTTTAAATACAATATGTCTTTCCAGGGTCTATTTCACTTTAAATGCCACAGAAATCTAAATGCCCTTGAATATATTTATTGGGCAACATTTCCAGCAATCATTTTTGAAGAATAAATACCAGCCTTATTAACTAACATGTCTGACTTTTCTGAAAATGCCTTCTTTTTCTTTCCTTTTTCTATAGCGCTTCACTTCCTCCTTAGAATTATATTAATATAATTCATGTCTATTAGAGCTTGAATTATGGAGTAGGGAGTCCTTGTTGAAATCCAGAAAACTCCCATTGCCAACATTTTAGCTGAATAATTGCTCACCCACACTCTTCTCAAAGTGTTTGCAAAGGACGCTGTCTTCTTCATCCTCCCTCTTACTCACCTTTAAGGAGAAGATGAAAGCAGGAGCAGCCAGCTATACGAAGCTAGAATAGATCAGATCATCAAGCTGATTGTCAGCTGCCCAACCCACTGTCCAGCCATCCAAAGATCGGCACAGACTGCAGTGAAGGACAAGTTCTTGGGTGTGTCCTGTACCATAATCTAGATATCTGTAGAGATTCTCAATCTCAGGGATGCTTTTGCAGGAGACAACTGAACTTCCTTGTTTTTTCTTTGGAAGATGATTCGCTCCTCATCCAAGAAGCTTCTTCAGCTCTGAAGAAGCTTCTTGGATGAAAAGTGAAATGTCTTCAAAGACAAAACAAAGAAAGCCCAGTTACTTACCTGAAAAAGCACCTTTGGGACATGATCAAGATGGCATTGGGATAGCATGAGTGGAAGTATCTCGTATCCTACTTTGAATGATGGTCAAGTGGTTGGATGGCATGAGGTTCTCTCCATAGGACTGTTTCCCACAGGGGGGATGGGTCTTGAAGTAGCAGCCATGCTGCTATGGGTCTCTACCAGAGGTAGTATTCAGCAGGTTCTGACCAGTTCTGGAGAATCGGTAGCGGGAATTTTGAGTAGTTCAGAGAGCCGGCAAATCCCACCTCTGACTGGAGATTTTGCAGTATCCTCCCCCTGCCACGCCCACCATGCCACGCCCACAGAACCAGTAGTAAAAACAATTGAATCCCACCACTGGTCTCTACCTTTATTACCTTCATCATGAAGGACTATTTCCAGGGGTGGGATTCAAATTTTTTAACAACCGGTTCTGTTGGCGTGGCTTAGTTGGTGGTCATGGTTTGGTGGTCATGTGACTGGGTGGACGTGGCTTAGTGGTCATGTTATTGGCTGGGTGTGGCCAACTCAATATCACTCACATCGAGGCACGCATCTCCTCGCCTGACCTCTCATGACTGTGGGAATGCTGCAACCGTCGTAAGTGTGAAAAATGGTCATAAGTCACTTTTTTAAGTGCCATTGTAACTTTGAATAGTTACTCCACACAAGCAAAGTACCAGCAAAGGAGGGGAAAAAAACTCCAGAGACGTTCCAGAGACAGGAAGTCTAGTCCTGCCAAGAATGTAATAAGGGTTAACGGAGAGGCAGTTTCTGTAAGCAATACTAGAATGTTTCCTTTCTGCCTTCCTTACAGGATTAGGCCAGTAATTTCTTCTAATAACCGGTTCTCCAAACTGCTTAGAATGTTAACAACCGGTTCTAGCAAATAGGTGCAAACTGGTAGAATCCCACCCCTGACTATTTCTATCTTTGATTGGCCAACATTGTCTCTCCAACTTTCTTAAGAGCTGCGGAGGAGCAGTGGTTAGAATACAGTACTGCTGATCACCTGCTGCCAGCAGTTTGGCAGTTTGGGTCTCCCCAGGCTCAAGGTTGACTCAGCCTTCCATCCTTTCAAGGTAGGTAAAATGAGGACCCAGATTGTTGGAGGCAAGAGGCTGACTCTGTAAACTGCTTAGAGAAGGCTGTAAACTACTGTGAAGTGGTATATAAGTCTAAGTGCTGTTGCTATTAATGCTCCTTGTTCTTCCTTTCTTCAGCTACCTCTTATGAGCAGTCTCATGTTTTGTTTCTCCTAGTCTGCATTATCAAACTTTTTCTGAAAATACAGGCGTTTCCTTTGTTCAGATATCTGTTTTGTTAACGCAGGCAGCTTGATTGCATGATGGATATATTTATTGGCCAGACCGAAGCTGGATGCGCTCTCCAGAAGCCACCTTCACTGTCCTTTGTAAGGATAAAAACATGAGCAGTACTATCAAGGCTGGGGCTGGGCTGAATTTCACAATATCATTTACAGCTTAACATAATGCATTTGCATGAAAGTTAGAAGTGGGCAATGAATGCATTAATTGGAGTATTGTGTGTAGAAAGCTATGATCCTGGATGCACATATGTATAACATTTGATAGCTCGATGCTTCCATTTAGAGAAGGAGTCGCCAACCTTTTGGACCTCAGAGACCACCAAACTCATCATTTTAAATCCCGTGGACCAGAGACCCTGGGAAAGTCCCCCCAAAAAGTCTGCAGGAAAATTCCCCGCCCCATTTTCCTACCAATCGATTGTTCTTTATTTGGGATCGCAGGATATCATCTCTACCGCCGTTCTCAGGGGGAAGAGACAGAGAGAGAGAGACTTTTGGCTTCATGCAAGGAAAGCAGCAGAAGCAGCAGAAGTCTTTCTTTCTCTCCCCCAAACTGTCAGAAATGAGTCTTTGCCGGCACAGCCTTTTGGAGCAGGAGGCCTTGCAGGGTCTCAGTGACTCATTTCTGGCGGAGTTTGGGGGAGAAAAAGAAAGACCTTGTCTGCTTTCCTTGTGTGCAGCCAAAAGCAGAAGCAGAAATAAGCAGCCCGGTGGCCAGGCCAGGCTCGTGGGGCACGTGGGGCAAGTTTCCCCCCTCCACCCTTTCCCCCCTCCCTTCACTCCCTCATGTTGTTTGCAATGCAAGTGACGCAAGCCTTGTGTTCCCGCGGGCCATGTGGGCGGCACAACCTTGTGTTCCTGTGCAGCCTGGATTAATTGCTTTGGGCGGGGGTGACATTTCTCTGCGGACCACCAAAATTTTCTCACGGTCCATCAGTGATCCCTGGCCCACCAGTTGGCGACCACTGATTTAGAGCATGCTTCTAAAACAAATCCCATTTATACCAATATCTAAATGTAATTTACCTTTTGGAACTTGGTTGCAAGTTTAATTGGCATGATATGATCTTATGTCATTGGGCTTGAATTCAAATACTGAACTGTATTGCAGCAGTGATTTTTGCCAGATTGGTCAAACTATTAAGGAAACTGTCAAACATAATTTGAAAATGCTGGCAGGTTTATAATCACGGGACACCATATCTGGATTGCAGAACTCCTCATTGTCACTAGATGGCAGCAAAGAAAGAGCTTCCTGTTTTACATGGTTGCCATCTAGTGGGGGTCTAGTCTTTTGCAACTTAGACATGGCAACTTTCATTTGAAATTAAAAACAAAAACAAGGAAGATAAACTCCCTTGTATTCTTTTGTGCCTAAAGAAAGAGATATTCTTTTCATTTGTGGTGGTTGTTGAGATTGTTGTTGTTGGTCTTTACGATTAACAGAAGGCAGAGGTCTATTAAAACAATTTTCTGCAATTTGCTAAGTGACAAACATGGAATTTCCATGTTCCAAGGCAGTATAAGTCAGACATGTGGGGATAACGTAGAGAGATTGCCATGCTCTCTCGGTCGGTTTTTGTTATGCCCTCGTCAGAGTTTGAAGCTGCGGGGGAAGATGAGCTGGAACAAGAGCTGACAAGAGATCGAGAGGGCGGCTTCGTTGGCCTTGGAGGAAACTGGGGAAGGGCAGAGTCAGTCCAGGGCAAGGCTTTTCTGAATTAGAAAGACTTGCAGACAGGCAGGAGTAGGAGAGACAGAACTCAGGCAAAGAGCAGGGACTACCCCCTCCTGATCCTAGAACACGGAGAGAAGAGAGAAGGCGAGACCAACCCAGACTGAGTCAGCTAGGAGGGAGGAGAGTGCCCCGCCCTCTTTCACAAGGCACACTTGGGGACTGAGATTAAGGAGGTGCTGGTGGGAGGAACATTTGTCGGGAACAAGCATAGAATCTGTGGAGCCTCGTGTGCGCTTGCCGACACCTGTGTCTTGTGGGGCTTGCCTGGTTTGCCTGCTTCGCTGAAATCCTTGCCCTGGTTACTGTTTGGCTAACCTGGCTTACTGGACTACTCGCAGCCAGATGCTGCTGAAGATGTGTAGGAGAGCTTTGCTCCAGGATTTGTATTAAAACGTGGGGTCCTTTGGGGGCCAAAGTTGGTGCAATAAAGGGGAGTTAGGCCTGTTCTCTGGCTGTGTTACTTTCGTGCCACGTCCCTGGTCATCACAATTTTCTGGAGGGTTCTCATTGGTTGCTTTTAATTAGATAATTTTGGAATAAACAGCCCACTAGAATAAAGCAAGGATTTCTAACTTGATTATGGCTGTAATAAAATTTTGTTTTCCTTCAAATTCAATGGTGAAAGCATGACACAATATATATGGTTTGTACTGACTGCCCAACTGCATCCATCTGGCATTGCTCTAATGTGCTTCTGCTGCTCAATATTTAGGTTGTAAATGTTCTGCAAGGTTTGTTTTGCTATGATAACATCAGATCAGATATTTTATGCTTTGTGAAGTTGCACATTTCCCCTTCTTTCTCATACAGATGTCTACATACTTTATGGTTTGTAGGGATTGCAGTCTCTGGATTTATATTTCTGGGTGTTGGATCTCATTAGCTACAATCAGGACAGAAAGCAGACTATCAAGGAATAAATCTCATTTTGAACTCAGTTTATTATTAAGGGGGAAAAAAAGATGAGGGTCACAACAATTCTAATGAGTATTTTAACTTTCAAACGTAAATGCTATATATAGGCAATTCAAAGCTATTAGCATTTTGCTTACTTTGCCCTGTAGTTGAGGGTGGATGGGTAGAGACCTTGTATTTTTGGGGAATGCCATCAAGGCTAAGCCTAGATATTGATTATGAAATGGCTACTAGCTTTGTTTATTGGTGTGCAATTACATTAAAACACTGGGTATCCATGCTTCACTATGAAACTATGTGATCGAGCTTAGTTTTTGGGGAGGAAAATAAGGGGAAAAATTCTGCCTACCAGCGTCCATCTGTATTCATCTGGCTAGCGTTCTGTCAGTGTGTGAGAGAGTTGAGGGCTGTTTGGAAACTGAAACAGTATTTGCTGTGTGAGCAAGAAGGAGTCAGCAAGGAGCTTGGGCGTGGCTTAGCTCAACTGTTCTGTACTAAAGATGCTTGGTGCTGTGAAACTGAAACCAAAACTCCTCTCCTCTGCTTGTGTTTTGCATTTGGAACAGATTTCTTTCAGGTGGGGAGGGAGAATAGAACTCCTTAACATCAGAGCATGTTAATAATAATTATATACAAAACGTTAATACCTTTTGTATAATTATATACAAAATGTTAATACCTCCTTTCTTAGTGAGCACCTAGAAGCCAAGAGGAACATACGGGCCAAACTTCAAGATTGTAGACTTTACGGTTCTGGAAATTTTGTGATGATGCGTGAGGGGTATTTCGCTTTTACATATATATAGATTGGATTGCTTTTTTATCAAAAAATCTTATCCTGAAGTTTGTTTACCCAGAAGTCAGACATTTTTCTACAATGAATCTCCCGAGTGAGGAGAAACTTAAACAACAACAAAAAAAATTGGAAGAAATCAGTAGGCAAGCAAGACGTCAAACAAATATCTAATTTAGATAAGTGGCTTTTTTACAGTTTGAGTGCACAATTTACGGCCCCAGGGACCGCATGCGGCCACTGAAAGCTGCTGTTTTCTGTGGTATTGGAAAGGCACGCCAACATGATGCTCCTTTGTACTGTTGAAAGAAATATCCTGGGTTCAGTTCCAAGTGGGGAAAAAAGACACTGGAAACATGGAGGCTGCTTGGAAGGTTTAATGGTTACAGGGCCACATGGCCTGGAGCTCCAGAGAAGAATGATCACATGCTTCAAGGTGAGAAGAGAAGGGGAAAAAGGAAAAGAGTTGAGGTGCTGAGAGTGCCTGGGTTTTATACTCTCTGTTTGGATTTGAATTGGAGCTTGTATTCTAATTGGTTGTCAGACTCCCAGGGGCGGGGGTCTTAACTCTATAGGCTTGGTCTGGCCTTTCTGGGTGATTATGCCCTTAAAAGGGCTTTTGGCAATTGCTATAGCTTTTACCTGGAGTTCCTTCTTATGTAAAGTATTCTGGCCCGGCCCTTAATGGCCACCCATTAACAAAGATGGGGGTGAGATTCTGCTTCTGGGGTGAGTTTCTGCTTCTTGAGTGAGTTCCTTTTTAGGAGAAATATTCTGCCTTTTAATATTTCCTAGGCTATTTCAATTTTCTAGGAGAGGGGTGGATGCTAACTTCCTACAGTATATAATATGAATATATATATATGGTATTTAGGTTTTTTCGGGTATTTTCCCACGTCTTAATATTTGTGCTTTTAAAATTCCCATGGGACCATGCAGGGG
The DNA here is from genome assembly GCA_023653725.1 of Bungarus multicinctus. Classification (NCBI taxonomy): domain Eukaryota; kingdom Metazoa; phylum Chordata; class Lepidosauria; order Squamata; family Elapidae; genus Bungarus; species Bungarus multicinctus. The sequence goes on along the minus strand of CM042835.1, from coordinate 9,269,764 downwards.
TAACTTTGCAGGTTGTCTTGAGTCCCAGGCTTGGTTGAACCTTGCTGGATGATGCAATCTTCCCAGGTGCCATGTGGTGAGATGGGTAGAGGCTAATCCTATCATGTCCTGAGGGTGAAGATCTTTTGTCTTGTAGATAGGATGGCCCAATCTTTCTGGGGCTATTAACAAAGGTAGGGGCTGCTTTCCAAGGACATGTATCTCCTTTTCTCACCCAGGGAGGTATAATATCCTGCCTTTTTAATATTTCCTAGAATATTTCATTCTTCTAGGAGAAGGCTGGTTCTACAACACTAAGGCAATTAACAGTCCTATTTCAACCATCCACTGGGCCATATTTAGTGCTCTGTTATAATTCTGGTTGTTATTAGAGCTGTATCACATTTTTTAAAATTGGATATATATACTAGAATAGATTATTGATCTATTATACAACAGACCAGAGAGCCAGATGCTGGAGGAGGCTTCCTCTGTTGCTGTATAGATACAAACATTGCATAATGACTGGATCTTACATGTGGTCATTTCGTGAAAAAGATGAAATAAAAAATGAGGAGCAGAAGACCAATCACAAGTGATAGTAAAGCCAGGATGACAGCCGTCCTTGAATATCTCTGAGCAGCTATAATGTTCCCTTCACGATTGGCTTTTTGGGTCTAGAAAAAAGTGAGACAAATGATGCAAAAATGCAACCAAAGCATTATGATATTAATGATCTAGTTCAGCATGTCTTGAGGCCCTTAGCCATTACAGCTAGTCCTCATCTCCTGACCACCATGGAGCCCAAAATTTCTATTGCTAAGCCAGGCAGCTGTTGAATGAATTTTTATCCCATTTTATGACATTGTTTTTTGCCACCGTTGTTTAACAAAGCACTACGGTTGTTAAGTAAATTTGGCTTCCTCTGTTTGGAAGCCGGCTGGAAAGATTGTAATACATGCCAGTTGCCAAGCACTTGAATTACTATCACGTGACCTTGGGCATAATGCCACAGTGGTAAGTGTGAAAAACAGTCATAAGTCATAAGAATGCAAAGCACTGTGCAGCGGTATATAAGTCTTAAATGCTATTGCTATTGCACAGAGCATTGCACACCAGAACTAGATATGAGAACAGTTTTTTCCTGAACGCCATCACTCCGCTAAACAAATAATTCCCTCAACACTGTCCAACTATTTACAAAGTCTGCATTACTATTACTATTAATCTTCTCATCACTCCTTATCACCCATCCCCTCCCACTTGTAACTATATGGCTGTAACTTTGTCTCTTGTATCTTTACGATTTATATTGACTGTTTCCTAGTATGACTTGATTGCTTATTATACCCTATGACTATTATTAAGTGTTGTACCTGATGATTCTTAACTCTTGACAAATGTATCTTTTCTTTTATGTATGCTGAGAGTATTTACACCAAGACAAACTCCTTGTGTGTCCAATCATACTTGGCCAATAAAGAATTCTATTCTATTCTATTCTATTCTATTCTATTCTATTCTATTCTAAAAGTCATTTTTTCAGTGCTATTGTAACTTCGGTCACTATACTAATGATCGTAAATTGTAAATTCTCAATCATCAGGATTGAATCGTCAGGATTGTCCCAAAAGTGCTTTTTCAGGAGGCACCTGGACTTTCTGGTTTTTTTCTTTTGAAGACATTTTACTTCTCATCCAAGAAGCTTCCTCAACTCTGACAAGATAGTGGGGAATGGAAGGATTTATATTCCTTGCAGACAGTTGGTCATTTGCATCCTTTTAGAGGGTCATTGAAGCACTTCATTGACTGAGGATGACCTGGATGACTGAGAATCTCTACAGACTTTTAGCTATAGAATTTGGGAGGAACACCCTTTGAATGATATGAGAGTAGAAATGGATCTCCAGAGGAAAAATTGCAGACTACAGGAACCAAGAGTACTAATTAGGTGACCCTGAGGACACAGATAAACTTCAATGATCCTCTAAAAGGATGCAAATGTCCAACTGTCTGCAAGGAATATAAATCCTTCCATTCTCCACTATCTTGACAGAGCTGAAGAAGCTTCTTGGATGAGAAGTGAAACATCTTCAAAAGAAAAAAACAAGAAAGTCCAATTGCCTCCTGAGAAAGCACCTTTGGGACTTCAACTGAGGATTCATCCTGCCACAACAATGGGTGTTTCTGGAAAAATTGCTAATGTTTCCCACAATCATCTAATTGTAGATGATTTGATTATTTTCAAATTCTCAGAATATTTGATGGGAAGGACATAGTTCTATGCATTCCATAATGACATGGAGAAAAATTAGGATGATCCTTACCTCCCTAATCCTTATATTTCTGGCATCTTTAAAGTTGGGATATTTAAATAGAAGCTATGCAAGTATTGTAGAATTTAAGGCCCATAAACCCACATTGGGTTATTGATGCCAGTTCATGCAGCCATTGTCAACATTATTTCTCTATCTAGAGATGTAACTTCTTCAAAACAGGATTTGGTGAGTTTTTTATGAGATGGATGATACTAAAGCAGTGGGGTGCCACAAGGTTCCGTCTTAGGCCCAGTACTCTTCAATATCTTCATTAACGACTTAGATGAGGGAATAGAAGGAGAACTTACCAAATTTGCAGATGATATTAAGCTGGTAGGAATAGCTATCACCCAAGAAGATAGGCTCAAGATCCAGATGGATCTTGACAGACTAGAACACTGGGCCATATCTAACAAAATGAAATTCAGTGTAGAGAAAGGTAAAGTCCTACACTTAGGCAAGAAAACCCAAAAGTACACATATAGACTGGGCTCAATCAGGCTCAATAGCAGTAACTGGGAGAGGGATCTTGGAGTTTTAGTGGACAACCAGCTAAATATGAGCCAGCAGTGTACAGCAGCAGCCAGAAAAGCTAATGCAATCCCAAATTGTATTAACAAAGGGATACAATCAAGATCAAGGGAAGTACTAATACCACTCTATAAAGCCTTAGTAAAACCACCCTAGAGTACTACATCCAGTTTTGTTCACCACATTATAAAAAAGATGTTGAGACTCTAGAAAGAGTACAGAGAAGAGCAACCAGAATGATTAGTGGACGGGAGGCTAAAACATACAACAAATGGTTGCAGGAACTGGGCTTGGCTAGTAAGAGAAGGACCAGGGGAGACATGATAGCAGCCTTCCAATATTTGAGGGGCTGCCATAGGGAGGAAGGGGTCAAGCTATTTTCTAAAGCGCCTGTAGGCCAGACAAGGAATAATGGATGGAAACTGAACAAGGAGAGATTTAACCTGGAAATAAGGAGAAACTTTCTGGCAGTGAGAACAATCAACCAATGGAACACCTTGCCCTCAGAAGTTGTGGGAGCGCCATCACTTGAGACCTTCAAGAAGAGATTGGACTGCCATTTGTCAGAAATGGTGTAGGGTCTCCTGCTTGGGTGGGGGGGTTGGACTAGATGACCTACAAGGTCCCTTCCAACTCTGATTATCTGTTATCTGTTATAATAGGACCCAAATTGATTTAAAAAAGATTGATCTTGATGGATCACAGAGCCTACCGTGCCACAATAAAGCGGTATCGTAAAAAGACAGGGAAAAAATCATTCAGAGGAAATAAAATGCCATACAAACACAATAAAAGCCCAGCCCTTGGTTTTCCATCTTCCAACTCTGATTATCTGTTATCTTAAGTGACTATATAAAATGGAGAAGCACCTCATCTTCTAAAGAGTCAAGGAAGTGGTACAATTCAGTTTGCTTCATGGGATATCTTTCCCTTGGTAGCCAACATAGTAAAATTAAGGAATTAGTTTGATAAATGATAACCCATCAGATTTTGATAAAACAAAGCTTGGGAGTCCTGGCAAAGGAGGATACTGGATTATAAAGGATCGGAGGTGATGCAGATTGATTACCAAGGATGTCAAAGAATAAAAAAAATACTTCTATGATAATAGAATAGAATAACAGAGTTGGAAGGGACCTTGGAGGTCTTCTAGTCCAACCCCTGGCTTAGGCAGGAAACCCTACACCATTTCAGATAAATTGTTATTCAATCTCTTCTTAAAAACTTCCAGTTTTGGAGCATTTACAACTTCTGGAGGCAAGTTTTTGCACTGATTAATTGTTCTCACTATCAGGAAATTCCTCCTGAGTTCTAAGTTTGTTCTCTCCTTGATTAGTTTCCACCCACTGCTTCTTGTCCTGCCCTCAGAGGCTTTGGAGAATAATTTGACCCCCTCTTCTTTGTGGCAGCCCCTAAGATATCGGAACACTGCTATCATATCCTCCCTGGTCCTTCTTTTCATCAAACTAGACTTAACCTGTTCCAGCAACAGTTCATAACATGGAGCCCATTTCATTTGTAGCAAATGACACCAGATTAAATACAGAGATATACATTCATAGGCTTACCAGCTTAGAGAAAATACAGGCAGCTATACCCAGGGGAAAGAAACAGCATATCATAGCCAAGAGAGAAAAGCCCATATAATCAGGTTCTTCAACTAGTTCAACAGGCACCATGACGATCGACTTTGGTTGATGAAGGGCTGGAATGTGTTTGGATGCTGTCCTATCTGGTCCATCTACAGGTTGATCCTCGGTTGGCACAACAGGAGATTTTTCATTGTCCACCCAATGGGTTGATTCAGGAAGCGTTTTGGGAAGATCAGGCTGAATTTCCAAGTAAGAGGGTTGGCTTTGGGAGATAGGCACGTCATCTTGCATCCTCTGGTATTTTGGGGAGCTCATGGTTTTGGTAGTAGCTCTTTCTAAAATCTCACTGGTATTCTGCAGATTGCTTTGACCTTGTTTCTCAATTCTCTCTGCTCCTGATTTCTGGCCAGGTGTATCATCATAAGCAATCTTGTTTTGATTTGCTGTCTGCTCCTACAGTGATTTTTCCTGGGAGTTGTCTCTGTGTTCTGATTCCGACTCTTCCTGTGAAGTGATGTTCTCTTTCTCTCCTCCCACTTTTTTTCTCTGCTGGAACATTTGTAGTATAAAATGCAGGCATCGCTGCTTTGCTTCTCTGATGTATGTTCAGGTTTTGGATATAAAACCATCTGGTAGGTAGCAGTTGGAAATATAAAAATTGGGAGGAAAGAAGAATTAGCAATCAAGAGTAGAATGGAATAGAATAGGATAGGATATTATAGAAAGTTAGCACTCACCCTTCTCTTAGAAGAATGAAATGTTCTAGGAAATATTAAAAAGGTAGAATACTTCCCCTAAAAGAGAAATAAAAATCTTAAAAGGAAACAGAAAGAAAAGGGCCCAGCTCTCTGCCCCCAGCAGATATTTTGGTGCCAGCTTATCTACAAGACAAAAGACTGGGCCAGTCTGTCTACAAAACAAAAGACATCAGCTTCAGGACAGTGGTGGGATTCAAATTTGTTAAATTACCGGTTCTGTGGGCATGGCTTGGTGGATGTGGCTTGGTGGGCATGACATGGCTTGGTGAGTGTGGCTTGGTGGGTGTGGCAGGGAAAGGATACTATAAAATCCCATTCCCTCCTCATCCCACTAACCTGCTTTCCAGTTCTGTTCTCCTGTGTAGGACAACAAAAGAAGATCCAGCCAATCATCTGGGACTTGGGAGGCAGAGAATAGATGGGGGCGGGGCCAGTCAGAGGTGGCATTTGCCAGTTCTGTGAAAGTACCCAAAATTTCCGCTACCGGTTCTCCAGATTTGGTCAGAACCTGCTGAATACCACCTCTGCTCCAGGATGATGGGATTATCCCTCAGGGCAAAGCCATTCAGCCACAATAGGAAATTGCCCTTCATTGCATCACCCAGCAAGATTCAACCAAGCCTGGGACACAGACAACCTCAGCTATGACTGCATAACCTCATGGGAGTCTGACTACCAATAGGATACATTTCTTGCAAGGCCCAAGAGAGGATATAAATATATCTCACTCTCCACTCCATGTCTTCAGCCACCCAGGACTTCAAATCCACGTGGTCCTCTTCACCATTAAACCATCTTTCCAAGCATTCTCCATGTTTCCAGTGTCTTTCTCTCCACTTGGAATTGAACCCAGATGGGCATTTCTTCCAACAATAGGATGGGATGGAATAGAATAGAATACTTTATGGACCAAGTGTGATTGGCTACACAAGGAATTTCCCCCCGGTGCATAAGCTCTCAGTGTACATACAAACAACACAGTGATAATTCATAGAACATAAAGCATAATTACAATCATTAACTATAAGACACAAAGAGTGATAGCCATAAGATACCAATAGGGGAAGGTAGTAGGAAAGGTGAGGAGATGAAAAAAGATGAGAAATAAGATGATGAGAAAGATGAGAAGGATAATAGTGTTGGAAGAATTATCCTTCTTGGTTCAGTTCCAAGTGGAGAAAAAGACACTGCAAACATGGAGGCTGTTTGGAAAGATGGTTTAATGGTGGACAGGACCATATGGCTTGGAGATCCAAAGTGAAAAGAACGACCACATGCTTCAAGATGTTGGGTGAAGGAAAAGAAGGGAAAAGGGCTGATATGCTGAGAGTCCCTGGGTTTTATACCCTCTGTTGGGATTTGAATTTGAGCTTGTATTCTGATTGGTTGTCAGACTCCCATGGGGCCATGCAGGGGCAACTCTTTAGGCTGTCCTGAGTCCCAGGCTTGGTTGAGCCTTGCTGGATGATGATGTAATGAAAGGGCTTTGGGCAAGTCCTATTATAACTCTACCTGGAGTTGATCTTTGTTATGTAAAATAAACTGGCCTAGGCCAGAGTAATGGTCCATTAGCAAAGATGGGGGGCGGGGCTCAGTTTCTGCCTCTTTGAGTTTCTACTTTTCTTTTTTAGGGGAAATATTCTGCCTTTTTAATATTTCCTAGGATATTTCATTTTTCTAGGAGAGGGGCGGGTGCTAACTTCCCACAATAGCAATACAGCCTACTAGATGAGTAAATAGGCTTAAGGCAGTACTGGTGGGAATTAGGTTCAGCAGAGTGATGGCAAGGAGGAAAAAACTACCTTTGTGTCTAGTTGTTTTGACATGCAATGCCCTATAGCAGTGTCCTGAGGGGAGAAGTTGAAGCAGTTTATATCCAAGATGTGAGGGGTCTGTAGATGACACTGAATGTTGCTACCAGATCAGTGGGGTAATTCGGTGGTGGGATGCTGGTGGTTTGGATAGGTTCTAGCAATCCCATACGAACTATGATCCTGCCCACCCACTCTTACCCTGTCTTACATTTCCTTCTTTTGCAGCTCAGCTGATTCGTGCAACAAAGTGGATAACCACGCCTCAGCTGTCCTACTAACCGGGGATGGCTAGCAGGTGAGCTGGAGAGGTTCAAATGGGTGTTTCTTGAGTGCTGTGTATGCTCAGAGCACGCTCACACAACAGGTTGTTAAGCTGGTTGCAGCCCACCACTGAGGTAATTTATTACCACCAACGGGGTCCACTGTGGACATATTGGCAGGTAAGAGAGATTTTGTCATGGCTTGTTTGTGGGTCAAAGGTGCAGTTTAGGACTGCCATTGCTGAGAGTGCCACAGAATGTTCCAATAAAACAGAATATTGGTAGCTCAGGGTTGAAATGAGGGGTCCTTGATGCTCTCTGAGCTTGGTTATTTCTCGAAGACGTTTCCTTACCCAAACTAGGTAACCTCATCAGTGCTAGTAAGGAATGGAGTTGGTTCTCAGTTTATATTCTTTTCTTTTTAGACAGACTTTATTAATTTTATCAATTAAAACAAAACAAAAAACATAGAACAGATTAAAAGGTCTTAAACAACAACAAATTGTGATTTCTTATTTGTAACATATTGTGCTATATTTACAACTACTATATTATGCGTATATATATTTATTACAACTAGTGCTCGTTTTCTTTTACTATTTACTATGCAATCTGTCTTCGCTCAATCCATTCATAACAACATTCCCAAATCATATAATACTCTGATAATTCTTTATCCTTTAAAGCTAGGGTTAATTTATCAATTTCTGCACAACTCATTATCTTGTGGATTACCATTTCGTTTAGGGTATATGTATGTATCAGTATATGTAATATTATACATTTTACATTTCTAGCATATTTTTCCCTAAATAATCCTAATAAGAACAATTCTGGTTTTAATTCAATTTCTTCCTTTGGATTTCTTCTAACCATTTTTTTTATTTTCAACCAATATTTTTGGGATTCTGAGCAGGATCACCACATGTGGTAAAATGTACCATCCTTTTTTTTTATACTTCCAACATGCTGGACTCATATTGGGGTACATCTTCACCAATCTCGAAGGGGGGATATGCCATCTATAAAACATTTTATAGGCATTTTTTTGTATGTTGCCGATTTTGTGATTTTTGTTGCTCCTGTTCCAAACATTCTCCCATTCTGTCAGATTTATTCTACAAACAATGTTTCGGCTCCAAGCTATCCTATTACCTTTAACTATTTCTTCTTCTAATTCTATGTACAGTAAGTAGTTATAAAATTTAGATATAGTGGAAATATTGAATAGTTTGGAGAACCAGCAAATGCCACCTCTGACTGACCCCGCCCCCATCTCTTCTCCACCTACAGAGTCTCAGCTGACTGGCTGGGTCTTCTTTGGTTGCCCTGCACAGGAGAATGGAGCTGGAAAACAGGTTAGTGGGGTGGGGAGGGAAAGGGATTTTACAGTATCCTTCCCCTGCCACATCCACCATGCCCACAGAACCGGTAGTAAAAAGTTTTGACTCCCACCACTGCTGTAAGTCCACCCCCACCAATACTGACAAGCAAGCCACTAGAATAAAAACTGAGAGCGAACCCCACTCCTTACTAGCACTGATGATCTTGTCTAGTTTGTGCAAAAAACATCCAAGCTCAAAGAGCACCAAGGACCCCTTTAACAGTTTTTTTTTTAAAAAAAGAATAGAATAGAATAGAATAGGAGTAGAGTAGAGTACATTAGAATAGAATAGAATTGAATTCTTTATTGGCCAAGTGTGATTAGACACACAAGGAATTTGTCTTTGATGCTCTCAGTGTACATAAAGAAAAAATAAAATTCATCAAGAATCTTAAGATACAACACAGTGATACTCATAGGTTACTATAAGCAATCAAGTCCTACATAGGTTACCAATACGCAATCTAGTATGTTTATATTAGGAGAACAAAACAGTATAAATTGTAAAGATACAAGCAACATGGTTATAGTCATAAGTGGGAAGTGATAGGTAATAGGAAGGATGAGAAGAAGAATAGTAATACAGTCTTAGTAAAAGTTTGATAGTGTTGTGAGAATTCGTTGTTTAACAGAATGATGGCATTTGGGGAAAAACTGTCCTTGTTCTGATGTACAGTGCCCTATAGCGTCATAATATTTTTATTAAAGACCAGCAAAAAAGTGTAATTAGGTCAGACAAGAACTCCTGTACCAGCAGTAGTGGGATTCAAATGTTTTTTTTTTTTTACTACTGGTTCTGTGGGAGTGGCTTTGGTGGGCGTGGCAGGGGAAGGATACTGTAAAATCTCCATTCCCTCCCCACCCCACTAACCTGCTTTCCAGTTCCGTTCTCCTATGCAAGGCAACCAAAGAAGACCCAGCCGATCAGCTGGGACTCAATGGGAGGCAGAGAATAGATGTGGGGACAGTCAGAGGTGGTATTTGCCGGTTCTCCGAACTACTCAAAATTTCCGCTACCGGTTCTCCAAAACTGGTCAGAACCGGCTGAATACCACCTCTATGTACTAGACTAAAATGTTTCCACTCCGATTATTTTCATAGGGAAAGACTTAGAGACATTAGCATACTCTACTTGGCTGCTGAAAACAAAGATGTATTTCAATATTTCCCCCACCCAGGGCTGTAGAAATAGATAATTGGTCAGGCAGATGTTAGTAAGAAAAGCAACATGGATAGTCCTTGACTTACAACCATTCATTTAGTGACTGTTCAAAGTTACACTGACATTGGAAAAAAGTGACTGATGACCATTTTTCACATTTAAGGCAACATCCCGATAGCCATGTGATCTTGGGAGCTTGGCAACTGGTTCATATTTGTGATGGTTGTAGTGTCCTGGATTTGTTGTGGTTAGACGGCAGTAGGTGCAGACAGCTGTGCAGAGCGAGGACTCAGATGAAGGAAGGGCCAGGACCATCAGGGAGTAGAATGCTACATTTGGAGATTGTGGGGGCTGGCAGCAGCGATGAAGAGGTCCCCGAGGAGCCTGTGCCAAGCGCGCGTGCGCGCAGGGCTGCTTGTAGGAAAGAGCAGCTGCAGCAGCACGAGCGACTCGGGAATAAAGCTGCAAGGTAATATCCCCTCCTTCAAGAAGATAAAAGGCAGCTGTGAACGAATGCACTTTGCAGAAGGCAAAGACATTTTGAACTCAGCCTCGTGGACATTACAGTTGGTATTTGAAAACTCTTGTGTTGAACTATTTCTTATCTGTTTTTTTTTTTTTTTGTCAGACTTGAAAAAACTTGGCAAGGCTCTTTCTTGTCGGAGCTAATTAGTTGGAAGCAGCCTTTTATCTGTGAAGAAACAGGATTCATAGATGAAACATTAAAAGGTTGTGCTGCTGCCTTTGTCTTGTGTTTGCTCTCTTGGAACCAGGTTTGGGTCAGAACAGGATTCCCCTTTTGTGGCCTTCCAACAAGCAAAGTCAATAGGGAAGCCCTTCACACACACTTAACAACTGGGTTATTAATTTAACAACTGCAGCAATTCACTTAACAACTGTGGCAAGAAAGATTGTAAAGTGGAGCAAAACTCACTTAACAACATTTTCACTTAGCAGCAATTTGGGGTTCAATTGCAATTGTAAATTGAGGACTACCTAGAAACTACCCAAAAAAAAAAAGGTGCTGAGAACATTGCAAGAATCTAAGGAGTCTCTCTTTGTGTACTGATAAAAAAAATGCATGGAAGAAGTATAATTTTTCCCACACTCCTACATCCTGCTTGTAGCTAAAGAATGTGGCAGTAAAAAAACATGTCAAAATAATTTACAATTTCAGGTGAAACTTGGGTTTTGGAATTACAGTGCTCTAACACAAAGCATGGAATATTTTTTTTTTATTTAGCTGCACCTCCTATTCTGCCTATTGCCCAATTTCTATAAACTCTGACTTCTAGGTTTTGCAAGTTTGAAATTTCCCAAACTCAAAAAGCAATCAGTCACAAAGCTGCCAGGAAAACAGAAAGTGATCTCTCCGAAGTGATATTTGCAGATCTGATCTTAACTTCTATCTTTGAAGGGGAAAACTAAAAAGGGCTCTATTTCCTTTAAACCCCAAGGATGACCTAAAAGCTTGCTGTCCGAATTTAGATTCACTCAATTAAAAATTTTCCATTGATGGTAATACAACATAGTGTCAGGGTTACGGCAATTGCCCTAATAAAATCATGAGCCTCAAGCCAAGCTTCAAAAGATTTATTAGGAACAACATGTCGGCATTAATCTAAATGAAGCCAACTCTGGCACCTGTAACCTGTTTCCCCCCTCCCCCCTGGGTGTTTCATAAATCAGATTCTCCAATGAAGCATGTTTGTGGGTTGGGTGTCATCAATCATGTTTTCCAGTGAAGGATTTTCGATGGCAGAAGATCCAGTAGCCTAGCTACAATCTTTGTAAGATAAGCATGGAATGTATCTCTGGTTTTAAACTGCCGTACTGCTCCTTCAGATACCCCCCCCCACTTGTTTATGGCAACTCGAAAACAGGCATAGGAATGTTTTACGAGTTGACACTCTGTTTCCATCCCTTGCACTGGCTTGAATATGGACTGAAAAAGGTTTTTATCATCTATTTGCTCTATGGTAGGGGTGTCAAACGGAATTTCATTGAGGGCTGCATCAGGGTTGTGTTTGACCTCGGGGTAGTTGGGGTGGCTGTGGCCAGGGTGGGCATGGCCAGCTCGACAGCACTCATGTCCCGAGGCACCTGTGGTGGCCCGAGTGCTCTGCTTTAATGAGAATTGACACCCTCATTAAAGCAGCTCCCTCTTTCTGTTTGCTTGATTTCAAATACGTCTGCCTCTTCATGAAAGGAGGCAGATTTAAAACCGCCTTGCGCAGTGCCGCTTATTTCCCTGCTGGATCACAGAATCTGCTTTGAATATGAGGCATAGATAGTCCATCACAAATCTTTTAACAGATGGTTCTTTCCAGCCTATAGATGTTCCCTCAAATACAGTGCTACGTAGCTCAAAATTATCTTCGATGATCACAGAACCAAGAATGTGGAAATCTCGAGATGCACCAGCACGAGTGAGCCCACCCCAGAGTTTGTTAATTTTGTGATACCATCCAAATAACAGTGGAAGCCATCTCCAGGGAATTTGTTCTGATGAATTGAGTCGGATGAAGTTTCTTTAGGGCCTTAAGGAAAGTGGTGATTTGCTCTAATTAAAACAATTGCAATTATAGTGATGTACACGAATGTTAATAAGATTCCAACCCCCAGAGCTAAATGGGCGAAGGACCGGGCTAACATGGAGAGTCGTTGAGCAGCTGTTCGGTCACCAACTTTATTAGCTTGCCGAGTCTGCAGGGGAAAAAAAAGGAATTTATGATGAAATCATACAGAATAATATTTCACATGCAGGAAGGGTATATACTCAGTATGTACCCAGAAGCTTCTGTTGTTTTGGCCGATGAAGTTAGTTTACTTTATTGTCATTGCAATACAACAAAATCAAACACCATCTTCAGTGTACAACATGACCGTGAAAATAAACACGAACACACATCCTTCACCCTTCACACATTGAACCGGAAACCCCCGACACCACACCAACACTGCACTATACAGCAGAATTCAAAAGAGCTACTGCCCTGGGATAGAAGCTGTTTTTCAGCCTATTTGTCCTTGTTTTTATTATTCTGTACCGTCTGCCAGATGGCAGTAGTTCAAAAAAAGGGTGCCCAGGATGAGATGGATCTTTAAGGATGTTTTGAACTTTCTTAAGGCAGCAGATGAGGGGAGAGGGCAACCAATGATCTTCTGGGCAATGACGTTATCCCTCTGGAGTGCTGTCCTATCTGCCATTGTGCAACTGGCAAACCCTACAGAGGTGCAGTAAGTTAAGATACTCTCTATGGTGCAGCGGTAGAAGGTCAACAGCGGTTTTTCATTCAGTTGTTTTCTGAGAAGTCTCAGGTAGTATAATCTCTGCTGGGCCCTTTTGACCAGGGCAATTTAATTTAAAATAAAAATTCTGTTATCATGGGTGGTGAGATACTTATCAATAGGGAGTGGCAGAGCAGGAGTTCATAGTTCACATCTTTTTAAAGCTTGCTTTGATAGATAAATAGCCAATATAAAAGTTTCTGGGAAACAATAGGAGTCAATAGAATCTGACTCAATCGATAGCTAAACAAGCATTTCTACAAATGGTTGCTCTAATTTTTACGGTAAAACTAAGCCTAGAACAACCTTTAAACTCATCTATGGAGATTCTCAATTATCGAAGTCATGGTTGTCCCACAGATGCTTCTTCAATGGCAATTGGACTTTCTGGTTTTTCTTTGAAGACATTTTGCTTCTCATCCAAGAAACTTCTTGGATGAGAAGGGAAGCATCTTCAAAGAAAAATAAAAAAAGTTCAGTTGCCTCCTTTAAAGGGACAACCTTTAAACTCAATTTAATCTCAGCTTTTTCAGATCTGTGTCCTCCAGATTCATCATCTAGAGCAGTGTTTCTTAACCTCAGCAAATTTAAGATGTGTGGGCTTCAATTCCCAGAATTCCTCAGCCAGCCGCACATTGTTTTTTTTAAAATACATTTTAATATAAAATGGAAATGGAAATAAAGACAACAGAGAAATGTAGAAGAAAAGGGGAAAGAGGAAGTAAAGTGAGGAAAGAAGGGAAAATAAAAAAAGAAACAAAAAGCAGTGACTTCCATCTTTTTTTGATGCAGAAAGATACATCTTAAAGAGGTTAAGAAACACTGCTTGAAAGATTAGAGAAACCACTGAAGCTTACTACCTATTCTAAAGTCTAACTACTCTTCAAACCATTGCATTTGAAATGAATATCAGCTAAAGCCCAGCTGATTGTGGAGCTGCTGTTTGCCACATAATAATTCTCATCAGCAGAAGGCTACATATAAATTCACATCACCCTTCCAAAATGAACATTAGGCTGGATTTTGGCTGTAGTTTACAGCACTCGCTGGGATTCTCTTACTGAAGGAGATTGATAAACATTAAAATGTCTGTACATTTTCCATAGGAGTTTTCCCTCCCGTCCTCCCTTTCTCTCTTCCTCCTTTCCTCCCTCCCTCCCTCCCACCCTCTCTCCCACTGTCCTTAGCACAAGTTGCCCTTGCTATGGTCTAATTTCAGTGACAAAAGACAGTGAATGTTAGTCCTTCCTTGTCTGTTGACTTACATTTTTATCTTGGATCCTAAACAACAAAGCTTCTCTTTTGCGAATAACATTGTGTTTTCCCCACCCTCTTTCTGTCCTTAACCCCCATTTCCTCCCCCCCATGCTCACCTGTATTGAGAAAACCAAGGCAGTGACACCTAGGGGTAGAAAGCAGCAAAGCATGGTGAAGATGGAGTAGGCCAAAAACTCGGGTTCCTTCGTTGGCTGGGATGGGGTGATGATTATAGCTTGCTGAGGTTGAACAAACAGACCTTGATTGTATCCTGCATCAGGGGATATGTAAACAGTTTGGTATGGGGGTGGCAGGGCAGAAGGTGCTGTATTATCCATAGAGTATGGTGGAGGTCCAGCGGGATGATTCAGAGCAGGAACTGAAAGGTGTTCCTTTGCTGAGTATGGTGGTGGATCCATGGCATCAGATTTTGTGTTTCCTGGTTCTCCTCCTTCAGTCAACCAATCAATAATATTTACTCAATTGATGACCAGCAAAACTCCTTCTTCAGTTCCCCACACTCCAGCACCTCAGCTGCTGATGGAAGACTGTTGTGCTTGCTTTCCACCGTCAAACGTTCCTAGTGGACCTATTAGAATTTGCTCTGGTTCTTCAGGAGAATTATTTTCCAGTGACTTCCAGTCCTTGGTGGTAAGTCCATAGAATGAAGAATTAGACAATGAATAACCCAGCTAGATTAATACTAGGTGTGGCACCTAGAAAAGGGGGATGTCCTTTTTCAACAGCTGTAATCTTATTTTTTCTGCGTGATAAGGAAACCTGTATCCATTTTCCCCTCCAGCGACCTTCTTGGTAACTGGTCTAAATCATTTCTCATCATGGTGTTCATCATTTCACACAGCTCATGTTAGGGAGAAGTAGCTTGTCTAGCAGTTTGCCGGGCACAAATAGTCTTCCAAAAGCCTCATCAAAATTGTTGAGGAAGTGTGTGAATTCCTGTCTCTTATCTTCTCCACGTATAGATTACCTTTTCCTTTAATATCTCCCCTTTTCCATATAGCGATCATCTCCAATTTTTGTTTTGGTGTCTTTAGGACAATATTGATTCCTGGTGGCTGCCTAGACAAGTCCCTGAAGTTTTCTTTGCAAGCCTTTTCACAAGTGGTTTGCTGTTGCTCCCTTCTCCGGGCTGAGAGAGAATGACTGGCCCAAAGTTATTTAGCTGCCCTCCGTGTCTAAGGCAAGACTAGAACTCACATCTCTTGGTTTCTTGGCTGATCCATCACAACAACTCTTTCCCATTGCTCTCTCTGCTGTTGAGTTCAGATTCTTATAAACCATATTGCTCTTATTTTTATGGCTTATCAGTTGCCTTTATGGCTTAGCGAGACATACGTACCACTGTTTGAGATAATAACTGACTTGTGAATGTATATTATAATATTATGAACAGGTAGATTTGCCTTTCATCACTCTCTTTAACGGATTCAGCAAGTGTCTCAACCAAGTAGGCAAAGAGCAATGGGCAAAGGACAGCTCTGTCATAGCTTTTTGCAAATGGCTAAACCATAGAAAGCCACTGATTGACTCTGACATGCACCCAAACTTTAAATCTAGCTCTAAATCAGAGGCATCCCTGTAAGCATATCCTATTGATTGCTGGCCTTGTTTCTATTGGGTACACCAACTGGTAAGAGAATCTCTTTGGATTTATAAAATTCAATGCTGATTCCTCAGAAGGACAAAGTCATCTCCAAGATCAGAGGTCTCCAAACTTAGCAATTTTAAGACTTGTGGACTTCAACTCCCAGAATTCTCCAGCCAGCATTGAAGTCCACAAGTTGAAGAGTTGAACTCTACAAGTCTTATAGTTGCCAAGTTTAGGGACCCCTATCCAAGAGGATATTTTGAAAATCTGACAACAGTTTTGGTGCTTCAAATCCATCTTAAATGTGTGAATTCACATAAAGATATTTTAGGATGTTCTTCTTCTATCTTCTTTTCTCTATCTTCAGGAAGCTACTTAACACCATCAGCCTGAACTCTTAACAACTTTTACCCTCTGTTTCTATCAGGGGTGTTCAAACTTGACAGCTTTAAGACTTGTGAACTTCAACTCCCAGAATTCCTCTTCCAGTCATGTTAGCTCAGGAATTCTAGGAGTTGAAGTCCACAAGTCTTAAATTTGCCAAGTTTGAAGACCCTTGGTTTATATCATTTATGCTGATGTGTACTTACCTGTAAGCAGGGGTGGGATCTGACAGGGTTAATTACCGGTTCGGTGATTTACAATGTGCTTCCCTGCATGCTGCATGTGCGTGTAAATCTTCGTCAGCTTGCTGCCTGGACAGCTGAGCAGCGCTGCGTGCAGGGAAGCAGCACCTGAAAAAGCCCTTTTTTCCTGATTTTTCAACCTCAGCTGTGCCTCGCATGGCAGCTGAGGTTGAAAAAGCAGGAAATACAGGTCAGATAAGAGCCCAGGTGGGCAGGTAGGCCAAAACAGCAGCAGACATAGAACAGGTTCTATGTCTGCTGCTCTTCAGAGCTACCGGCTCTACAGAGCCGGACAGAACCAATAGAATCCCACCCCTGCCTGTAAGGAATCCATGCTGATCCTGCAAGCTATTCTGTGAATAATTTCACCAGAATCTCCCAAATCCTTGAATGACAATCATAATTGAGCCAAAAAAGATCTGTTGCTAAGAATGACATTGGTGAAGGGAATTTTGCCCCATTTTACGGTCTTTCTTGACATAGCTGTTAAATGAATCACTGCAGTTATTAAGTTAGTGATGTGATTGTTAAGTGAATCTGGTCTTCCCCATTGACGTTGCTTGTCAAGAGGTCACAAAAGGGGATCTCATGATCCCAGGACACTGCTGGGACCTATTTATCTACCTGCATGCTCATGCTTTCAAACTGCTAGGTTGGCAGGAACTGAGGCGAAGAACAGGAACTCATCCCATTGTATGGCGCTCGGGTCTCAAACTTGGGCTGTTGGGTTCCTAGCCAACGAGCCCAGCATCTTAACCATTGAGCCATCACTCCGCTCCACCCTGTACAAGCTCAATACTCCTTTGAAAATTCATTTGCAAGAAAAAAATTACATGAGGTAGTATAGTGGTGGGATTCAAATTTTTTTACTACCGGTTCTGTGGACGTGGCTTTGGTGGGTGTGGCATGGCATGGCTTGATGGGCATGGCAGGGGAAGAATACTGTAAAATCTCCATTCCCTCCCCACTCCTGGGGGAAAGTTACTGCAAAATCCCCCTTCCCTCCCCACCCCACTAACCTGCTTTCCAGCTCCGTTCTCCTGTGCAGGGCAACAAAAGGAGACCCAGCCGATCAGCTGAGACTCAATGGGAGGCAGAGAATAGATGGGGGCGGGGCCAGTCAGATTTCGGAGTGGTTCTCCGAACTACTCAAAATTTCTGCTACCGGTTCTCCAGAGCTGGTCAGAACCTGCTAAATACTACCTCTGAGGTAGTAAGTCTTTTGTGATTCCTTAGGAGCAAAGAAAAACAAATATATAGCAGACCATTCATTGACTAGAATTCATCTAATTCCCTGGGGAAGTGGAGTTTCTGTAAGCCATTTTTGTTATCAGGGAAATAATTTCAGAGAAATAATGACATGAAACTCTAGACACAGTATATCCCTCAATGTTTCAGTTGCATGGCTTGTTTATATAAGTGTCCTTGGAGGAAATATGGATGCCTTTGATGTTCTGGTGGAACAATGCTTTGTTTCTGACTCCTTGGCTGCTTGAAGGCCACAACAGGCCCCATTAAATTAATCCACGGTTCCTCTTTTTCTATCTATAGAAAGGTTTAGAGATGAAAAGCAACCGTCACAATGAATTGCAATGACGGGGAAGGCACTGCTTAAAAGGAAGCCTTAACTCAAATATCTGAAACAATCTGGGGAGGATGTGTCTCTATTGCAAAGATTCTGTGACATGGAGCGGAAGAAAGCTGTTTATATGAACACTTACAGTATAGGGTACAAACATGTGGTATATGCTAGAAATAGTTCTTCACTGATGTCAGAGCAAGTTGATCAATCTCCTTCTCTAAATGACATATGTATGTGGTTGGTTATTCAAGGTCCTACGTCTTCTCCCTGCCCCGCCCAATTTTTTTAAAATGCTTTAAACATCTCTTTGAGTGAACAATGTGATTCCAGGTTTTAACATACATACATAATCATAGTTACATTTTCAGCTTTCTTATCCAGTTTCATATCATATCATTACTTTCATTTTTTAAATATGTTTTATCATAGAATAGAATAGAATAGAATAGAATAGAATAGGGTAGGGTAGGGTAGGGTAGAGTAGAATAGAATAGAATAGAATAGAATAGAATAGAATAGAATAGAATAGAATAGAATTCTTTATTGGCCAAGTGTGACTGGACACAAGGAATTTGTTTTGGTGCAAATGCTCTCAGTGTACATAAAAGGAAAGATACATTTGTCAAGAGATAAGAATCATCAGGTACCACACTTAATAATAGTCATAGGGCACAATAAGCAATCAAATCATACTAGGAAACAGTCAATAAACATTGTAACGATACAAGTGACAAAGTTACACAGTCACAGGTTGGAGGGGATGGGTGATAAGGAGTGATGAGAAGATTAATAGTAATAGTAATGCAGACTCTGTAAATAGTTGAACAGTGTTGGGGGAATTATTTGTTTAGCAGAGTGATGGCATTCGGCGAAAAACTGTCCTTGTGTCTAGTTGTTCTGGTGTGCAGTGCTCTATAGCGTCGTTTTGAGGGAAGGAGTTGAAACAGTTTATGTCCCGGATGTGAGGGGTCTGTAAGCATTTTCACAGCCCTCTCTTTGACTCGTGCAGTATACAGGTCCTCGATGGAAGGCAGGTTGGTAGTAATTGTTTTTTCTGCAGTCCTAATTATCCTCTGTGTCTGTCCTGTTGGGTTGCAGAACCAAACCAGAAAGTTACAGAGGCACTATATATTATATATATAGAGCTCTTATATATTCATGTTATTTCATTCATCATTTCCAGACAGAAAAAAAGTTTAATCCTAAAATACATTATCCAATATTTATCCCCTTTCATTGTCAATTCAATCCTGCCACCTATTTTATTTTATATATTGTTCCCTTTTTATTCCATTAAACCCAATATATAACAAATAAAATAAAAAAGCACATATCAATATAGCCTTTTTTAGTTACTACATCCTATATTAACCACAATGATCTCCTATTTACTATTATATATGCATATATTTCTTTTTCCCCCAGTCGGATTCCACATGGTATTCTTTCCCTACTACATCATAAATCTTATGTTTATTCCAAAAGCATTTATATAACAAATCAATTGCAAATATTAATAACTATATTATAATTTTTGTTTTCCATGCTCTTCCAGGTGCTTCATCTTCTGATAATGATTAATCTAGCCTATCCTGGCCAACTTAATTCATTGGAATATATTCCATGTAATTTCAGTTTTTCTTAAGAAAGAAAGATTGGGTTAATGCATGGTTTAATACTTTTGTTGTGCCTTCCAACTTTATAGTTTTATCATTTCAAGCCAGGGGTGTCAAACTCGATTTCATTGAGGGCCGCATCAGGGTTGTATTTGACCTCAGGGATGGGGGGGATATGGATAGGGTGGGCGTGACCAACTTGATGTCAATCATGTTGGGGGCGCCTTTGGTGGCCCCAGCATTCTGCCAGCGAAAACAGACTGCCAAACTTAGTTTTCAGCCATGGCAGCCTCCTGCAGCCCCCTGCCAGCCAAAATGGAGCTGGGGGGGAAGTATGGCCAGGGTGGACGTGACCAGCTTGATGTCACTCATGTTGGGGGCACCTTTGGTGACCTGAGCATTCTGCCAGCGAAAATGGACTGCCAAACTTAGTTTTCAGCCACGACGGCCTCCTGCAGCCCTCTGCCAGCCAAAACAGAGCTTGGGGGCGGGGGAGCTCATGTAGCCCTCCTGGGCCCCATTATTGGCTCTGTTTTCACTGGCCAGAGGCACTGTAGGCCAGTCCTTCTCTCTTTCCAAGGCAGCCTCATGGACCAGACCTAAGCACCCTGCGGGCTGGATCCAGCCCCTGGGCCTTGAGTTTGACACCCCTGTTCTAAGCCAAAGTTTCTCAACCTTGGAAACTTTAAGATATGTGGACTTCAACTCCCAGAATTCCCCAGCCAGCGTGCTCTAAGCTATATTCCAATTTCAAAGTAGGAAAGGGAGAACGAAAAGGAAACGGCCGTTAAATAAAATCCATACTTTTACATTGGAGGAAATGATAGTGAAGAGGGAGTTGAAACAAAATCTAAGGGAGGTTTTTCCAGTTCAAAAGTGCTTCTGAGTTTTCCTCGCATATGGGAGAAGGGATTTTTCAGGCTGTGGGTTCAAGATCCATGCTGAGGGGTGCTCATCACCAAAGAAGGAGCTGCAGTTGTCTTCTAGGAGATGTTAATAATCTATCTTTCAGAAGGCCCTCTGAAGGAGGATACTCACAAATATAACCTCTGTTCAGGTTTAATTTTTCTAAGGACAACTTTCAGCTCTGTGTTAGTGTGATGAAACCATTTCATTTTGGTTTAATTTTGAGTTTTGAAGACCCAGGAGAAGAATTCTGGTCTTGATTGAAAAGGTGTACCATTTATGTCTTCTATGAATGAATTTCCTCTACCTGATGAATAGCCAAGGAGCTGTTTGAAGGTTGGCAAAAGTTATCCAGTTGTCTACTTATCTCCTGGTAGGTAAACTATATCTGACATATATTCAGCTGAAAATAGCTGATAGCAACAAACTTGAGTCCCGTTCTCCCCTCCTATCTGTTAGAATAGAATGATCTGGAAGGGACCTTGGAGGTCTTGTAGTCCAGCCTTCTGCTCAAGCAGGAAAATCTATACCATTTCAGATGTGATAGTCTAGACTCTTCTTAAAAACCTCCAATAATGGAGCGCCCACAATTTCTGAAGGAAAAGCTGTTCCAATTGTCCTCACTGTTAGGAAGTTTCTCTTTAATTCCAGGTTGCTTCTCTCCTTGATTAGTTTCCAACCATTATTTCTTGTCTTGCCTTCTGGTAATTTGGAAAATAAATTGAACCCCCTGTACTTTGTGGCAGCCCCTCAAAGACTGGAATACTGCTATCATGTCACCCCTAATTCTCCTTTTCTTTCGACTAGCGAAGTCCAAATCCTGCAGCCGTCTTTCATAAGTTTTAGTAGTCATCTGGGTTTTTGTAATTCAGATATAATAGTCCTGCAAGCTGAGTTTTATGAACGGAGTGGGGATTTGAACTGGGTCACCTCACTAGATCCCATGAGTTGATCTCATCTGTTCAGTTTCTGTGCACCCAATCATAAGTCATATGAAGAATATATGAAGAATGGTTACAAGAACTGGGCATGGCTAGTCTAGTGAAGAGAAGGACCAGGGAAGACATGAGAGCAGTCTTTCAATATTTGAGGGGCTGCCACAGAGAGGAAGGGGTCAAGCTATTTTCCAAAGCACCCAAAGGCCAGACAAGGAATAATGGAAGGAGAGATTTAACCTAGAAATAAGGATAAATTTTCTGACAGTGGGAACAAACAACCAATGAAACAGAAGTTGTCAACAGAAGTTGTGGGAGCACCATCACTTGAGACGTTCAAGAAGAGATTGGACTGTCATTTGTCAGAAATGGTGTAGGGTCTCCTGCTTGTGGAGGTTGGACTAGATGACCTATAAGGTCCCTTCCAACTCTGATGGTCTGTTATCTGTTAAGTCCCTGGCCTTATCCATGAGTGGGACCTTAATCACTGGCCTTCATAAATACTAGGGTATATGGAGAAATGATTGGCTCACTCATGGAAAATTCATCTTGAAGAATGCAGCCTTATCCCTCCTCCTCCAGTTAGAAAAGTGTTGATACAAACTGAATTGCATTGCAAAATTTAAACAAAGGCAATCTGAAGTGACTTTGGGTGGGTGGGAATCTTTGCTAAGGCCTTTGATTAATCATTGCGTCCACATTCCAAACTAACAGCATAAGAGGAGGATCTGGGAAGAGCAATGATTTAGCAGCCTTTTTATGGTATTTTTCACCCAGCTCAGCTCTTTTCTTTTAAAACTTTTATGAGGACCTTAAATCAACGAAAGGCTGATAGGCAAAGTAAACAACCTTAGGAAGAATTTCAACCACAGCTTCTCTATGCAAATCTAGTGTCATGCTGGGGTTATTTTAACTGGTATCAGGAAAAAACAGGATCGTATGGCTACCCAATGGAGCTATAACAGGGCTATCAAACTCGATTTCATGGAGGGCTGCCTCAGGGTTGTGTTTGACCTTGCGGGCCGAGGTGGCTGTGGACAGTGTGGGTGTGGACATCACTCAGGTAGGGGGCACCTGTGGTGGCCAGAGCGCTCTGCCAGTGAAAACGGGCTTCTGAGCTCCATTTTCGGCTGTGATGGCCTCTGCCAGCAAAAAGAGAGCTCGGGTGGGCCACGTGTGCCCCCTAGGCCCCATTTTCAGCCGCAATGGCCTCTTACAGCCCTCTGCCAGTGAAATGGAGCTCCATTTTCACTGGCAGAGGGCTGCAGGAGGCTGTCATGGCTGAAAATGGGGCCCGGGAGGGCCACACACGGCCTTCCTGAGCTCTGTTTTTACTGGCAGAGGCACAGTGGGCTGGTCTTTTGCTGTTTCCAAGGCGACCCCATGGGCCAGATCTAAACACTCCACAGGCCGGATCTGGCCCCCGGGCCTTGAGTTTCACACCCCTGGGCTATAATAACAAGTTCTGCCACCCCTTCGAGGTAGACCAGACCAGGAAATCAAAATTAGGAATGCTAACGTTTATTATAAGGTTATAGGAGCAGCATCTTGCAAATCTGAATGTGCCTCCCTTCCCCCTCCTTTATGTTCAAGAGAAGTAGGAAAGGTCTTGTCTGAGCTGCTTTGGGAAAGTACCTTTCAGAACATACTCTCGGGCTCAATTTTTTTTTTAATCTGACCGTTGTCTTGGCTGAGGATGTCCCTCCTCTTCTTCTTTTGGTTGTCACAACATAAAAAAGATGTTGAGACTCTAAAAAGAGTCCAGAGAAGAGCAATGAAGATGATTAGGGGACTTGAGGCTAAAACATATAAAGAACAGTTGCTGGAACTGGGTATGTCTAGTTTAATGAAAAGAAGGACTAGGGGTGATATGATAGCAGTGTCCCAATATCTCAGGGGATGCCACAAAGAAGCGGTAGTCAACCTATTCTAGTCCAAAGCATCTGAAGGCAGGACAACTAATCAAGGAGATAACCAACCAGAGGTGGTATTCAGCAGGTTTTGACCAGTTCTGGAGAACCGGTAGCGGAAATTTTGAGTAGTTCAGAGGACTGGCAAATACCACTCTGACTGGTCTCACCCCCATCTACTCTCTGCCTCCTGAGTCCCAGCTGATCGGCTGGGTCTTCTTGTGTTGCCCTGCACAGGAGAATGGAGCTGGAAACAGGTTAGTGGGGTGGGGAGTGAATGGGATTTTGCAGTAACCTTCCCCTAGAGTTGGGTGGGAATGGAGATTTTACAGTATCCTTCCCCTGCCACACCCACCAAGCCACACCACACCCACCAAGCCATGCCCACAGAACCGGTAGTAAAAATTTTTGAATCCCACCACTGGTTGGGGGCAATATGCTGACTCTATAAAACTGCTTACAGAGGGCTGTAAAGCACTGTAAAGCGGTATATAAGTCTAAGTGCTATTGCTATCCAACCCTGACTAATGCTGTCTCACCAATAGCCACCTTACCTTCAGGACTAGGAGTTGGTGTGAAACTCTACAGAGATAATAATAAATCAAATGATCAAGCATCACTTCAGAATTTTTGAATTGCACCATTTTGCAGGTCTGATATATTTTGTTTTCTGCACCTTCTTATAGTTCAGTGAGTTAAGGATGTGGCTGACTCACTTGTGAATGTTATCTGGATGTTCTCAATTTGGACAAGGTTTTGCCTCTTGTCCTCTTGGTAATGGAGCTTGCGTATCTCTGTCTCTGTCAAGGTCAACTTCCTTACAGCTCTATATGTATTCATCATTCCATTTACAGCTACAATAATAGGAAGCCTAGTAGAGCTGTCAGGAAAGAGATATAGTGATATCTAGTGGCCATCTGGAATTTTGCTGGCAGCTTTCTTTTTGCTAAGCACATCAGTTGAGTCAGCCTATCTGCAAGATGTCTTCTTCCCCTTCTTTAATCCGTTGAATCCCAAATGGAGCACGATGAGTGGAAATTTCAATGGGAGGAAACTCATCAAGGAGAGAAGCAACTTAGAACGAATGAGAAATTTCCTGACAGTTAGAACAATGAATCAGTAGAAGAACTTGCCTCCAGAAGTTGTAAATGCTCTAATACTGGAAGTTTTTAAGAAGAGATTGGATAACCATTTGTCTGAAGTAGTGTAGGGTTTCCTGCCTGAGCAAGGGGTTGGACTAGAAGACCTCCAAGGTCCCTTCCAACTCTTCTATTCTATTCCTATTCTATCCTATGCTATTCTTATTCTACTCTATTCTACTCTACACTATTCTTATTCTTATTTTACCCTCTACCCTACCCTACCCTACCCTCTCCTCCCCTACTCTACCCTACCCTACCCTACCCTACTCTATTCTATTCTATTCTATTCTATTCTATTCTATTCTATTCTATTCTATTCTACCAGAGCAGTGTTTCTCAGCAAATTTAAGATGTATGGACTTTAACACCTGCTGGCTGGGAAATTCTGGGAATTGAAGTCCACAAATCTTAAAGTTCGTAAAATTGAGAAACACTGCACTGGAGTTCCACTAGCAGAAAATGGCAGTACTGTTCAAACACACCAGCATCGGCAGAATTTACGAGCAGAGCAATAGCATCTGGCTCTTGGAAGCTAGGAAATTGCACAATGGACAGCTGGCTTTCAGCCAAGGATGGAATAAATCTTTTCTTAGCTAAATCTTAGTGAACATTTGCCATGCTCCTCCGTGGCGCCAGAGTTGGAAATAAAAGCTCCTTTCCTGACTCACAGATCACCTGTTCTGACTGCTAGACATAACTCTTTCTTCCAATCCCAAGGAGCTGGCCTCAGTTTCTCCCCAGATTGCGACACCTTGTCTCCTTCCACGGGGGATATGAAAGTTTAAATAATTTACATCATACTGAGCTTTGTTTTCTCTTTCCCAGACCTCACCCACTTCAAGAGACTCTGCCATTTACTGATGCTTTGGGGTAAGCTGAGGAGGCCATGTATCGGAGCAGGAAATGGGAAGATTTTTAGAAGCATTATTTTTAGCTGCTCAGTTATGGAATGGAAGGGTAGAAGGAGACCTTAGACCAGGGATGTTAAACTCAATTTCATCTAGGGCCACATCAGGATTGTGTTTAGCCTTGGTGGAGCGTGGGCAGGGGGGGCATGGCCAGCTCGATGTCACTCATGTCAGTGGTGCCAATGGTGGCCCAAGGATTCTGCCAGCAAAAAGGGCTCCCAAGCTCTGTTTTCGGCTGCGACGGCCTCCTGCAACTTTCTGCCAATGAAAACGGCTCAGCTCTCCCAAGCTCCATTTTCACTGGCAGAAGCACTGCAGGCCAGTCCTTCACTGTTTCCAAGATGGTCCTATGGGCCAGATCTAAGCACTCTGCAGCACAGTTCTTAATGCCACCCAGCAAACTTGGTGGGACAGACTAGCAATAGCATTTAGACTTATATACTGCTTCATAATGCTTTAAAGCACCCTCTAAGCAATTTACAGAGTCAGCCTATTGCCCCCAACAATCTGGGTCCTCATTTTGCCAACTTTGGAAGGATGGATGGCTAAGTCAACCTTGAGCCCATCAGGATCGAACTCCTGGTGGTGGGCAGAGTTTAGCCTGAATGAACTCCCAACCCATCATTATGGCCAAAGTACTGAAAAAAGGAGTACAAAAGGAATGATAGAGCAGAAAGAGGGGATGAAGAGAGAATGCCATTTCGGATAAAAGCCCCATTCATTGATCGATTTAAAGGTTTACAGTTCTGGTAAATGATCCCTGTAGGAATAAAATGGGAACAGAGAATACAGTTGCTTTTCTCTGGCCTTAAATCCATTTTGGGGATGCCGTTGAAATTATGAACCACAAGGAAGGTGGGTAGAATGAGTTTGCTGAGAAGGATCTTAATCTTTCATGAAATTATTATTGTTCTTTTATAGTAATTAAACCTCTAGCTTTGGGCAACATAGTGGACGTTTTCCAAAAGATAAATTGTGTTAATGATCTACGGCAAGAGTCTTCAAACTTGGCAATTTTAAGACTTGTGGACTTCAACTCCCAGAATTCCTGAGCTAACATGACTGGAGGAGGAATTCTGGGAGTTGAAGTCCACAAGTCTTAAAGCTGTCAAGTTTGAAGACTCCTGGTCTATGGTCATGAAATAAGACCATTCCCCCTTTTTCATATATACAAGCAAAGTCCATGATCGGAGTGTATATTAGATAGTGAATTGTAATTACAGCTAATGCTAAAGTAATATGCTTATACAAGTCACTGAAGGGCTATATTTAGAAACTTGGCATTGCATGGAATAACACATTGTTTTACTACAGATGTTGCATTGTCTAGTGTAGAGAATTGGTCTTGAGGATAATGAGGTACGCTGTGAGTGTTTGGAAGCATCTGTCTCCCCTGGGAATTCTTTTTGAATAATTAGATTTTTTTAAAAAAGAAGAGGGAAATGCTGGATGTCTTCCCTCCCCCACACAATGGCAAAAAAACAGTGAAGTCTTTAAGGATTAATTTGACTCTGTATCTGGGGAATTCATTGACTATGAATGGTTGACAAACACCTCATGTACATGGTGTACAGCCCAGTAGCACAACAATTATCCCTGACCTTTCACTTATCACCCGATTTGACCCTTAATCCCAATGCTGTTGCATCAGATTTAAGAAAGAGGAAAAAAAATAAGCCAGAATGGAGGGAGGGCACAAGATTAAATAAAAACCGGAGGGATTAAAACTTCAAAGAACATGCATTACTCATAGTTCCAGGTAGTTTCCAGACCTAAATGAAATTCTGTGCAGGGTAATCAAGCATTACGTCATTCAGGCTAATGATTAATAACCAGGCAAAAATTAAAAACTCTGGAGAGGTCAACCCAAGAGTTCGAATAACCAACCAAGCAAAAACCTGGTAGGTGATCTTCAAAGGATCTCTGCAGATTTAGGGGACTTCTTGATGCCATTTGGTTTGGGGGAGAAAAGAGATCCAGACTAATTTGGGGGGGGGGGGGTCTGAAAGAAAAGGCTTCTGGCTTCCAAAGTGGTTATTGGATACCAAGTTTATTTACAAGTTAATGTTGTTTCTTTGCGTCACTGACAATCCCTGTTACATTGTCCCTTTGCATTGAGGTGTGGTCTCTCGGATGAGACAATAGGGAAAAATACAACAGGATGTTTCTGCCCCTGCACAAAGTCCATTGTGTGCTGGATGCTTTATTTATCTTTGTTGTCCTCTGTTCAATGTTTACCATCCACAGAGATGCAGATAATGGTTTTCCAACCTGACCTGGCTTCCATATCAGAGCAAGCAAGCAAGCGAGACCCCTTCCCTCCACCTGGAAGGGATGAGTCAAGATCCTTGCACCACGATAAACACCCATTGTTTTCCAAATGGTTGGCTCTAGTCATTTGCATTTTCTGAGGATTTCATAACGAATCATCCTACGTGTCTCCTAGTGAGTAGAACTGGGGTTGTTTTCCCCATCCTGTGGCACTCCTTGGCTAACTTGCATCCGCAGCGTATCCTAGCAGGCAATTCTCCATCTATAAAACGGACCGATATTTTTACAAGGAGAGACAGCAAGTTAACAGAATGTTTGCTATGTGATTTTTGCCTGGGTTGTAAAAGGATCTATTAGAACAAGAGTCTTCAAACTTGACAGGTTTAAGATTTGTGGACTTCAACTCCCAGAATTCCTCCCCCAGTCATGTTAGCTCAGGAATTCTGAGAGTTGAAGTCCACAAGTCTTGAAACTGTCAAGTTTGAAGACCCCTGTATTAGAACATCAATATGGCTGCCAGCAAGATAGACAACTCATTATAAATCAGCAGCTTGGTTAGAGGCCCTATATTCTCAATTCATGGTTTGCTTTAACCGTGTTTTGTTGAGTAAACCATAGTGATCTGCTTCATGCTAAAATCTGGCTTTTCAACCACGCTGGGTAGTTGAGTTTATCTGAATGAAACAAACGGATGATTCAGATGGATGATTATCATATTCTGTAACAGCTTTGTTCTCTATGCTATCTGTCTGATAAACTCACAGGATTAATTTTTCTCACCATAGCAAGTGTACATCCGAACTAGACTGTATTTGTCTCTGTGTCATATAATATATATGGGTATATAATTTTGTATTTATTTATTCATCTTGTAAAATTGGAGGTGGTAATCTTTAAGAGCTGTATGCAATGAAATTTCATTTTTAATGTATGCCAATTAATGTACATTCAAAGTGACAAAGTTATTCTATTCTATTCTATTCTATTCTATTCTATTCTATTCTATTCTACTCTACTCTACTCTACTCTACTCTACTCTACTCCACTCCACTCCATTCCACTCCACTCCACTCCACTCCACTCCACTCCACTCCACCCTATCCCTACCCTATCCTATCCTATCCTATCCTATCCTATCCTACCCTACTCTACTCTATTCTATTTGAAAACCCAGTTATGGGTTCTATCAAGGGAGGAAAAAGTAAATATTAAATATTAAAGATCAATAGTGGCCTTGTCTTAACTTAAAGCAGGGGATTAGAAGTCTATAGAGATTCTCAGTGATCCAGGTCATGGTTGTTCCAAAGGTGCTTTTTCAGGAGGCAAGCAAACTTTTCTTGTTTTTTCTTTGAAATCGTTTCACTTCTCATCCAAGAAGCTTTTTCAACTCTAACTCATCCCTCCATTCCCCACCATCCAATTGGAGCTGAAACAGCTTCTTGGATGAGAAGCGAAGCATCTTCAAAGAAAATAAGAAGTTGCTTCCTGAAAAAACACCTTTGGGGCGGTGGTGGGATTCAAACTTTTTTACTACCGGTTCTGAGGGCATGGTTTGGTGGGACACCAGGGGAAGGATAAAGTAAAATCTCCAGCCAGAGGTGGCATTTGCCGGTTCTCCAAACTACTCAAAATTTCCACTACCGGTTCTCCAGAACTGGTCAGAACCTGCTGAATATCACCTCTGTTTTGGGGTTAAAACAGGTGGCTGCATTCAGATCTCTATATGTTCTGGAACATCTTTTGGAAACTGCATCTGAAGTACAAGTCTATTCAGTCTATTCAGGGGCATCCATGTGATTGCACACTTTGGTTGCCACCCATGTAGAAAAGGAGCTACAATCTCACCATTGTGGTGAGAAACCAATGAATCCTCAAACGCATCAATACCTACTTCTCACTTGAGGCACAGATGGCCAGGTTCAAGTGGTCATACTTTGGAGAGCATCAAACTAGCATCTTTGGAAGTTTATAACTCTGGGAAAAGTATAGATAATCCTTGACTTACAACAGTTCATTTAGTCGCTGTTCAAAGTAACAATGGCATGGAAACAAGTGACTTCTGACTTTTTTTCACATGACGTTTGCAGCATCTCCATGATCACATAATCAAAATTCAGACACTGAACAACTGATCCATATTTATGACGGTTGCAGTGCCCTGGGGTCATGTGATGGCCTTTTGCAACCTTCTGACAAGTCAAGTCAATGGTCACTTAACAACCATTAAGACCTGCAGTGATTCACTCAACAACCGTGGCAAGAAACACTATAAAATGGGGCAAAATTCACTTGACAAATGTCTTGCTTAGCAACAGAAATTTTGGGCTCAATGGTGGTCGTAAGCTGAGGACTACTGTAGAAGGAAAGACAAGAGAATCACTAGAGGTTTTAAAGAAAAGACTGGACAACCACTTGTCTGAAATGGTATAAGGTCCCCAGCTTAAGCAAGGGGTTGGACTAGATGATCTCCCAAGGTCTCTTCCAACTCTATTCTGATTGAACCAACCCATTAACCAAGAGATAATGGCAGAGGTGGTATTCAGCAAGTTCTGACCAGTTCTGGAGAACCAGTAGCAGAAATTTTGAGTAGTTAGGAGAACCGGCAAATATCACCTCTGACTGGCTCCGCCCCCTCTATTCTCCACCTCTGCGTCGAGTCCCAGCTGATTGGCTGGGTCTTCTTTGGTTGCCCTGCATAGGAGAACAGAGCTAGGAAGCAGGTTAGTGGGGTGGGGAGCAGTGGTGGGATTCAAATTTTTTACTATCGGTTCTGTGGACGTGGCTTGGTGGGCGTGGCTTGGTGGGCATGGCTTGGTGGGCCTGGTAGGGGAAGGATACTGTAAAATCTCCATTCCCTCTCCACTCCACTAACCTGCTTTCCAGCTCTGTTCTCCTGTGCAGGGCAACCAAAGAAGACCCAGCTGATCATCTGGAACTTGGGAGGCAGAGAATAGATGAAGGCAGGGCCAGTCAGAGGTGAAATTTCCGCTACCGGTTCTCCAGAACTGGTCAGAATCTGCTGAATACCATCTCTGGTGGGGAGGGATTGGGGATTTTACAGTATCCTTCCCCTGCCACACCCACTAAGCCATGCCACGCCCACCAAGCCATGCCCACAGAACCAATAGTAAATTGTTTTGAATCCCATCACTGCACAATGGGTGTTGGAAGTCCTGAAACACCAGGCTGGGACAGATCCTTCTGGAGAAAATCCATGCCGTTGCTTAAACAAATGATCAAATAATTTATCAATATATAAATAAAATGAGAGGCAGCGGACAAATGTTTTAAATAGCAACTTTCAGTACCATGCTTTGGGATTGTTTTGTAGGATTTGAAGGTTGTTTTTTGTGTGTAAAAATGGAAATAAATTTGCTTCTGAGAACCTCCAACTCCATTTTCCATCCTTATTTGGAAAAAGGAAAATAATAATAACAGACTGGCTAATTTAAATTGCCTTGAGCTCATTGTCTTCGGAGGGTGGTTTGGCTTCATGGTGGCTATGCCATGATTTAGTATGGTGTGTGTCTCACTCAGGTAATAAATCCTTGTTCAGGCTAAGGGAGGGAGAAATGAACCTCTTGCTGTGCTATAATTCAAGTGTTTACAGAAACATCCAAGTCAGGGGTGTCAAACTCACGTCATCATCATGAAGAACCTCTGTGGCGCAGTGGTTAGAGTGCAGTACTGTAGGCCACTTTTGTTGACTATTGGCTGTTCAAATCCCACCAGGCTCAAGATTGACTCAGCCTTCCATCCTTCCCAGGTGGGTAAAATGAGGACCCAGATTGTTGGGGGCAACAGGCTGACTCTCTAAACCGTTTAGAGAGGGCTATACAGCACTATAAAGTGGTATAAAAGTTTTATTGCTATTGCTATCATGGTGGTGTCACGTGGCATATTGGGATTTCCCCCCACTTCGTTAAACCAGGCGTGGGTGTGGCCAGCATGTGATGCATCTGGCCCTCAGGCCACAGGAGTTTGACAGTCTTGATCCAAATGGAAGGGGATCAGATGGTATCTATGACTGTGTCCTGCCTTCAAAAACAAACAAACATGTACAGAGAGGTTTGTTGCAGCTTAATGTATATCATACCTTTGTGGCCTCTCTCCTCTGGTGGATCCTGCCATTCTCCATGGTTTATGGAAGAGTTGAGGGAGATGAAGTAGATTAGGAGAAGCATGGAGTATTGCTAAAAACCAGTGAAGAATGAATGCAGCTGCTATTGAGACCTACCTTATGGTGGTAAGGATAGTGAAGCATCAGTACTTCTCTGCCCTTGTTGTATTTGTGACAGCTTTAAGACTTGTGGACTTCAACTCCCAGAATTCCTCCTCCAGTCATGTTAGCTCAGGAATTCTGGGAGTTGAAGTCCACAAGTCTTAAACTTGCCAAGTTTGAAGACCCATGGTCTGGAGGTTCTCATAATTATGAGGTTGGCCACCTGTTTATTAGAGCTACATTCTTTCTTGATGGTGAAGTCCCTCCTGGGAGGTGATGCATGGTTGGGTTTTGACAGTGGTAAATTCTTCCTTGAGAGAGGGAGTGGTTCCTCTGTCCTTTAAAGAAGTGTGTCTCTTCAAGAAGTCATTACAAGATCCTATTGAACTGGACAATTCTCATCCAGCATCCAACTTTTTTCCTTTTAGAGAAGGTTGTAGAGAAGGTGGCTTCAATGTAGTTGGAGAGAATTTTGGATGAAGTGGGTTATCTGGATTGGTTGGTTCTTGATGGGGTGGCACTATCCCAGGTAGTCCAGTGCACAATCTGGAGGTCCTTCTGGAATCACAAAATCTGCTCAATGAGGAGGTGACAGATGTGGTTAGAAGGTCCTTTGTGCAACTTCAGACTGTGCATCAGTTGTACCCATTCCTGGATAGGGAAAGGTCTACTCTCAGACATTCATGCCCTGGTCACTTCCCACATAAATTAACTGTAATGTGCTCTACATGGGGCTGCCTTTGAAGAGCATCCAGAAGCTTCAGTTGCTAAAAAAAAGCAGTGGCAAAGGTATTTATGCCTATACCTAGATCACTGGCATTGCATTTTGGCTAACAGGCTGCATTAGTTGCCTATTTGCTTCTGGGCAGGGGTGAGATTCAAATTTTTTAACAACCAGTTCTGTGGGCTTGGCTAGGTGGGCGTGGCTAAGTGGGTGTGGCTAAGTGGGTGTGGCCATGTGACTGGGTGGGCATGGCTTTTTCTTCTTTTTGCAGCACCCTCTCAGTTTTTTGCCTCCTGGGCCTCAGGGAAGCCTTCTGGGGGTGGCGTTTTTGCTCCCAAGAAGATTCCCTGGGGCCCAGGAAGGCAAAAAATGGGGCATGGGGAGGGCACAGCTCCCCCCCCCGCCCTTTGCGCCCCTTTTTGCCTCTTAGGCCTCAGGGAAGCCTCCTGGGTGAAGCAGTAAGACAGCGAGGGGGATCCCAGTACAGCTGATCATTGGAACAGCTGATCGTCAAGCAGGAAAAAAAAAGAAATACCTTAAGGAGTGACTGGGCGGGAGAGAAAGCAGTCAGCAATGTCGGGCATGCGTGCGATTTCGCGCATGCACAATAATGACCGACTGGGTGGGGAGGAGAGGGCAAGTGGAGAGGGGCGGGGTCAGCCAGGGGCACGATTTGCTGGCTCTCCGAACTGCGCAGAATCGTCACAACCGGTTCTGTAGAACCGGTCCAAACCAGTAGAATCCCACCCCTGCTTCTGGGCCCAATTCAAGGTTCTGGAAGTGACCTATAAATCTAGACATGCCATCAGACTGGGTTATTTGTGAGACCACCTCTCCCCTACCACATCTACCAGTCGTATCAGATCAGCAGGAGGTGCATGCTCCAGGTTCCATCAGCCAAGGAGCATCATCTGGTTTTTATATATCACCTCTCCTGCAGGAGCTGCACTGGTTGTTGATTTGCTTCCGAGTGCAATTCAAGGTGCCAGTTGTCACCCTTAAAGCCCTTCATGGCTTGGGATCAGGTTATCTGAGGGACCATCTCTTGCCGGTCACATCTCCCTGACTCATCAAAGCAGGGAGACAGGTAATGCTGGGGATACTGTCCCCTAGGGAGATACACCTAATGGGACCCAGAAGAAGGGCCTTCTCCATGGTGGCTCCCTCTCTCTGGAACATCATTCCTCCAGAGATTAGAACGGCCCCCACTCTAATACTCTTCCAGAAGGTGCTGAAGACCTGGTTCTGCCAGTGGACCTGGGAAACCCAGAGCGGGATGGACCCTATTAAATGGCTCATATGATATGTTGTCACCAGGGTGGGGGGTTATTTTATTATATGGTGGTGTGGAGCCCACAAAGATTGATTACACTGCAGTTTTAAAAAATGGTTTTAATGTTTTTTATTGTTTCAATGGTCTTTTGTTGTTATGGTTTTGGTTGTTTTTGTACTTAAAAAAAAACTCTATAAGTTACTTAGGGAGATGTATGTGAGATAGGCAGCTATATAAATTGAACAAATCTGTACAATGTCTTTATTAATGGAGACACTGTATGGACATAAATCAAAGAGGAAAGCTGGCCTGTTGAACTCTAGAATGCAGTTACCCCAAAAGATGATCAAAAATGTGTGCAAATGCATATGAGAAGTAAATAAACGCACAAGTAAGGAATATACAACAGGCACACACCCATGACACAAATACACCCATGGATAGACACACCCATCTGTAGACACACAGATGTATAGACCTTCCTTTCCTCTGTCTTTTTCCCCCCTCCCAACTTAATTTCCTCTTTCCTTTTCCTCCCCTGCAGACACAGAGATACAGGACAGGGAGGAGGGGAGACAGAGAGGGAGGAGGGTCTCTTTATAAAGTTCCCAGGGTCCAGGAATCCTTCCAGATTGCTGGTGCCAAGGAAGAAGTCCAATTTCTGAATCCTAGTCCCCTCTGAGATGGGAGCAGAATATTTTCTCATTTTCATTTTTGCAGCAGGTAAGATGCGTAAGACCAAGAATTTTGAAGGAGGAGAAGGCAGGCATTTTGGTAAGGGCACCTCTAAAATCTAGCACCTCTGTGCTTGGAGAAAAAGGTCTGAATCTATTTCATTCTCAGTTGACTAACTAACCCAAGGCAGCCTGTCTAGACCAGGTTCCTGGCAGATGTGCTTGAACTATAACTCCTATGTCCCTCAAGCAACAAACTCCATGTTGCCTGAAAAGGTGATGGAAGTTGTAGTACAACCCTTCTGATTATATCAAGGGAAAAGAAGATTGATGGAAAGACACAAAGAGGTTGTGCAGTCAAAAGAGTAAGCTGTGTGGCATATACCTGCAACTTCTTCATCCAGCTGTATCGTTTTTCTGTGGTTCCAGGTTCCTTATGTTAACTCTTTTTTTTTTTTTTGAAAAAAAACTTCTATTCTTAAGAGAGTTTGCTTAAAGTTTATTGAGGAGTCCAAAAGGTGCTTTTTCAGGAGGCCACTGGACTTTCTTGTTTCACTTCTCATCCAAGAAATTTCTTCAGCTCTGACAGGATAGTGGCGAATGGAAGGATTTATATTCCTTGCAGACAGCTGGTCATTTGCATCCTTGTAGAGGGGTCGTTGAATCACTTGGAGGTATCTGTGTCCTCAGGGTCACTTGAATAGTTGTCCTGGTTCCTGTAGTCTGCAATTTTGGGACAACCATGACCTGGATGATTTAGAATCTCTACAGATGACCAGCTGTCTGCAATGAATATAAATCCTTCCATCCCCCCACTATCCTGTCAGAGCTGAAGAAGCTTCTTGGATGAGAAGTGAAATGTATTTTTAAAAACCCAAGAAAGTCCAGTTGCCTCCTGGAAAAGCATCTTTGGGACAATTGAGATCTGGATGACTGAGAATCTGAGAAGATAGTTGTCGAGGGGGTTGATATATCTCTGAATCTTTGGATCTTCTCATCTGGATTCATCCATAGGAGCTAGGGTGTCCTGGAACAGTCAGATACTTCCAGCCAACTAAACTAAGTTTTCTGGAGAAAAAAGTAACTTTGGAGAACACAAACATTGGCATCAGAATCTGCTGTAATCAGGATAATTCCCAAGTGTTTAGAACAGGGGTCTTCAAACTTGACAGCTTTAAGACTTGTGGACTTCAGCTCCCAGAATTCCTCCTCCAGTCATGTTAGCTCGGAACTTCTGGGAGTTCTTGCCAAGTTTGAAGACCCTTGGTTTAGAGAGAAGCCATAGTTAATACACGGTGTGCTATCTTTAAAGATGCAATACCTGGATTTGGAAAAATAAATCTTCTATTTCCCATTGCTTATCAGATTTATTAGCCTGTTCCCCATTTTTCTTTCCCCTCCCTTCCCCTAAAGCATATTGGTTCAAAAATAGTCATTTCTGTGGAATGCAATTTCTGTAGAAGTTTCCACATTAAACCTATAATCTTATAGGTATTTTTGTGTTGGCATATAGAGCATTCTGCAATACCTGATAAAATATATTTTGTTTGGCTTCAAAATATCAAAAAAGACACATGTAAATATTGTGCAAAGCTAAAGGACATTCGCATCTGATCACACTAGATACATTCCAAGCCATAGGGGCTACCATACATAGATAAATGTTTTCATTTCTTTTTCTCATATTAAAAATCGGCTAATAATAATAGATTTAAAATATGGGTACTATTCCCAGTAACAAAAATCCAGGGATAATCCAATTTTTTTTTATTGTTACCCCAGATGATTGCTTGGTTGCAAAGTTTGCTCAGTACAGATTGCCAATCACAGCTTATAACCAGCTGCAAACCATCATGCCTCCAGAACACCTGGGTCTCTGAAAGCTTGGTATAATCCTCAGGAATAATTGCTGAGCTATACTTTTTAAAGTATGTAAAATTACTCTACCTTGAATTTGATAATTACGTGAACAGATTTTCAGTTTAAGTTCAATTTCTGTTGAATCCTGGCTCTTATCGACTTCTCTGTATGTCCCTACCTGCCTTATGGAGTGGAGATCCTACAAGGTTGCTTTACTGCCAAGTGTGGTCTTCAATTGCTGTCCTTTGGATATCTTTAGAAGAAAATATTGTCTAATTTATTGAGATGGTTTTGCTCATTATTATCAGAAAAATAAGATTTTTATGGAAGTTTTTCACGGATACCTATTTTTTCTTTCTCCCAAGGGGCTGTACAGGGTACAAGAGAATCTCTGGAAATTATTCCTGTAAATGGGAATGTGGAAATAAACACACAGACATCTTTTATATGCAAAGGTAAGTGCAGAAAAATGAATTCTATATGTACAAAAGGGTCATCAGGACAATGTTTTACCCAGTGAGGAGAGAAGATGGATTGGGGGAGCTTCAGCTTATGCATTGTAACCCAAATGAACAATTTGTCCTATAACATCTGTATATTGGTCAGATAAAGAGAGAAAAGATCCTTGAATAAAACTTGAATCACATTGTCCTACCTAGACCAAGACTGTCCAAGGCAAGACCTTAGAATAGAATAACAGAGTTGGAAGGGACCTTGGAGGTCTTCTAGTCCAACCCTCTGCTTAGGCAGGAAACCCTACACCACTTCAGACAAATGGTTATCCAACATCTTTTTAAAAACTTCCAGTGTTGAAGTATTCACAACTTCTGGAGGCAAGTTATTTCACTGATTCATTGTTCTAACTGAAATTTCTCCTTAGTTCTAAGTTGTTTCTCTCCTTGATTAGTTTCCACCCATTGCTTCTTCTTCTGCCCTCAGGTGCTTTGGAGAATAGCTTGACTCCCTCTTCTTTGGGGCAGCCCCTGAGATATTGGAACACTCCTATCCTGTCTCCCCTAGTCTTTTCTTTAAACTAGACATACCCGGTCCCTGCAACCGTTCTCATAGTTCAACCTTGAGCAGGAGGTTGGCTGTAGTTCAAGGATCTTCAAACTTGGCAAGTTTAAGACTTGTGGACTTCAACTCCCAGAATTCCTGAGCTAACATGACTGGAGGAGGAATTCTGAGAGTTGAAGTCCACAAGTCTTAAAGCTGTCAAGTCTGAAGACCCCTGCTCTAGTTCAACCTCCTATTCCATTTTTGGCAAGTGGTTGTACAGTCTCTTCTTGAAAGCTTCCAGTGATGAAGTTCCCACATCTTGGTTGATTGTTCTCATGGTCAGAAAATTTCTCCTTATTTCCAGGTTGAATCTCTCCTTGTTCAGTTTCCATCCATTATTCCTTTTCTGGGCTTTGGATGCTTTAGAAAATATATTGGAAGATTGCTCTCATGTCTCCCCTGGTCCTTCTCTGCATTAGACTAGCCATGTCCAGTTCCTGCAACCTTTCTTCATATGTTTTAGTCTCCAGTCCCCTAATCATCTTTGTTGCTCTTCTCTGTACTCTTTCTAAAGTCTCAACATCTTTTTTCAGGCTGCTGCTTTCCTCCCTCATCCCTCTCCCCCCAACTTATAAGTTTAGAATATTATTTGAATGGAAAATTATTAATGGAAATCTGAAGGCTTTCAAGTGTTGCTAAGTCTCCTGCTCTCTTATTTTTGATATTGGTCACATTGGCTGAAGCTCATGTGGATTGACATTATACAGCACCAGCAGATCAAAATTTCTCTAACACAGATTTGAACAACCAACAGTTTTAGTTTGAAGTTTAAAATTGCTATGGAAAGATGGAGAAAGGTGCTTAGGATGTCATAATTCCTGGGGAGTTCCCCGTGACTTAATCCTATGCCGAGTTTCAAACTGGTGGATTGTTGGGATTTTTTGGAGCCCAACGGCCAGGTGAAAATTATACCTATAATAGTGGTTCCTGTTCTTATGTGTGTCTAGACTTTCCCAGAAGTTGTCCACGAATTTACATGTCTATCCAAACATTGACTGTGGCCAACATTGTTCAAAGTGATTTAGTAAAGTGACAAAAGAGAATTGTATTCAGTTGGTCTTTAGACAGTAAATTACTTCCTCACCAAGCTGTAAATAACTTGTGGTTAAAAAAAGGATCAAGTGTGATTAAAAACAAAACTCTCAGAATTGTTAACTTGTGTGAAGGCTGTAAGAGCTTAAGCAAGCAAAACCCAGCTCTGATTCTTCAAGTCTCCAAACATGCATTAGGGTTATTTTCTTGTTTTGAAAAGTTTCTTATTTTTAACAATAGGTTTAACACTCATCTTTACAACAAAGTTTTGCCAAAATGAGTTGGAAGCTATATAGCAGCAGGCCTAGTTAGTTTTTGGATAGGGATCCAAGAGCTGTAAAACAGATTGGGAAGTTTTAAAAAACATCCCCCAAAAGACAATGGCAAATTAAGTCTATTTGTTACCTATTAAGCTATATGGATATTTCCACAAGGTCATTATGCCAAGCTAGTGACAGCATGTAGGTGAATTTGACCCATCTCAAACACGCTAAGCCAAGTTGGAACCTATTAGTAGTTGGATCCTGGGTTTGTAGTCTAGACTGGGAAATAATCAAAAATTACCCGAAGGAAGTCCAAGAAATTGTCCTTGACTTAAAGGAACCTAAATTTACTGAAAGGTTAATCTGATACATATTAAAGCTGTGTGTATCCATGAATGGATGCTTGGCTTCAACTGTAATTCAACGAAGTATCCCTTTTTTTTTAAATTATAAGAATATAATATGGTGCAGCCGTTCTGGCATTACAATTGTTATACATATATACTTCACCATTTACAATCCTCTTGTTTGATACATTGTTTACTAATTATTCTAATCATCATAGCTACTTATGTTTCAACCTTGCCTTCTTCTATGCAATCACTGATAGAATTTATTTCATGTTTCATAGCTCTCAGATTCCCCCTTGTTTTTTAATTCTAGAGTTAACCTGTCCAATTCTACACAGGCCATAATTTTCCTAATTATCTCTGTTTCTGGCGGTTTCCTTCTTCCAGTATTGCGCATATATTATTCTAGCTGCCGTCAACACATGTACTATTAGATAACTTAAGTCCTTCCTCTATCCTCCTGGTACTATTCCTAGGAGAAAAAATTCTGGCTTAAATGGAATACACTCTCCCACCATTTGTTCCAACCATGTCTGGATTAGTCTCCAACACTCTTTTGCAGCATTGCAGGTCCACCAGATGTGAAACAATGTGCCTGATAGATCTTTGCACTTCCAACAATTTGGAGGTAGACTTTTGAACATTTTGGAAAGCCTTGCTGGCGGAAGATGCCACCTGTAAAACATCTTATAAAGGTTTTCCTTGTATGCCGTGGCCAATGTTATTTTCCTATTAATGTTCCAAAGCTTTTGCCATTTAGCCAATTCCATATTATAATGAATATAATATTACAACGAAGTGCCCTTTGATGCAGTATCCTATTTCCTGGCATGTGGACGTGTGGAATTATCTTTTTGCTCATTTTTAAGGCATTTCCCACAAAGCAGAATAATGTCCTTCCTCTGAAACTTTGAGTCTGAGCTGTTGGAGAAGAAGGCCTTTCTTGAAGCACCAACTTGTAGCAAGGATTCCAGGCAAGACAGTTCCATGGCACAAAGTGGTTCTGCTTTGCCTAGTCTCAATTATGCCCACCTGGCCACTTCTTTCTGCTGCCTTCTTTTTCCCTTTTATCACCCCAACAGAGGGATTCTTGAAAGCGCTTTGGAAAGCAATTGCTTGTTGGGATGGCTACATTTTTTCTTTTTGTCTTTCTTCTGAGGTTCTTGTACTTCCTTCTACTTGTACAAGTGTGGAAATATCTTCTTTTGGAAGCACCGGGACAAACTTCCATAGTCTTGAGGGAAGGTCAAGTTCCTTCTTGAAGTGAAACTGAAGCAAATATGACCTTCACCTCCCTGAGGCTACGTTAACTGTGCCTTTTTCAACTTTCCTACTTGGCAGTGAGAGGAAGTGGCGAAGCCGCTCTGACTTGGATCGATCCAGATGGGACTGAAATTGAAGAGGATTCAAAGCCTTACTGGGTGAAGGCGATAGATGAAACGTCCAAGGAGCTGGACATGA
Source organism: Bungarus multicinctus (assembly GCA_023653725.1). Lineage (NCBI taxonomy): Eukaryota > Metazoa > Chordata > Lepidosauria > Squamata > Elapidae > Bungarus > Bungarus multicinctus. The sequence continues at coordinate 9,228,995 of CM042835.1, read as the reverse complement.
CCCTCACTCGCCCAGATCAGGGTGGGATTTTCCGGTGTGATGGAGAATTTGAATCAGGAAAGACCGCTTCTGCACAAATTGAAATCCACGTGATCCGTAAGTAATATTTATTTGAGCATCCAGGAAGAGGTTTCAGTGGAATATCGAATACATCTGCAGAATGAAACCCAAAATTGATTAGTAGTTGAGAACCAAAATGGGGCAGTGGACAAAATGGTGGAGAGAGCAAAGCTAAAAAAAGCAACAACATGCAGCACGGTCCATTAATTGTGCTTTCAAAATCTGCCCCAGCCATGGACTCCAGTGTCTTAACTTCTCTAGAACCCCAGAACATATTAAAAGCATTTTTATTTTGATGCATTTCTAGAACGTGCCAGGGAGTGGTGTGGTGGCCTAGAGGTGGAGGCGGTGAATTCGAACCTAGGTAGAAGCAGATATTTCTCTCTCTGGTCACAATGAGAATATATCTGCTGAATATAACTCCGCATTGGTGACAGGAACGGCATCCGGCCAATAATCCCTCAGCTCCATTCAATTGCCCATACTCCACCCACCCCTGCAAGGGTTTATGGGGTCATTAAACAATGATGATGATTGATGATGATGATGACTTCCAGAGCATGCCGAAGAAGAAAACCACACCAGACCTTGCAGATTCAAGTTTCAAGGAGGTTCAAGGAAATTTTTTAGCTCACCTCTTTCTGTATTTCCTTTCCTGCAACATGTGTAGACCACCTTCAGTGTTCTCTTCCGCACTAAATTGTTGGCAATCCGCTGCCAATTTTTATGTATTTTCTGTTTTAGTCTATAGAAAAACCCATCACTTATATAAAATTAAGTTTTGTGTTACTTTCAAAGGTTACAGGTTGTCAGTGGTAAATGTAGTTAGTGGGTTGTCCCAAAACTTTATTTTTCATTTTGAATTCAGTTCTCATGTTTTATTTCATTTCTTTCCTTTTAAGAATTGTTTGAATCAGGTAGTATATCAAACAAATAAGCAATAAGGATTGAATGTGTGCATCTTTAATATTACTTGTCTCATGACAGTAATACAATTAAATGAAATACATTGATTTGATTCAGAATGTTGTTCAGACACTAGGGCACCCATTGGGAGTGGGGTTGAAAAAAAATCAAGATGGTTGCTATAATAGCAATAGCAGTCTTATATAGTGCTTCACAGTGCTTTACAGCCCTCTCTAAACAATTTAGAGTCAACATATTGCCCCCAACAACAATCTGCGTCCTCATTTTATCGACCTCGGAAGGATGGAAGGTTGAGTCAACCTTGAGCCCAGTGAGATTCTAACTGCCAAATTGCAGGCAGCCGGCAGTCAGCAGAAGTAGCCTGCAGTACTGCCTTCTAACCACTGTGCCACCATGCCTCATATCACATGACTGATGTAATAACCTTGACTTTTTTTTCCCTAGTAAGAAAGGAAGACTCTTTCATGGTTTCTTATCTACTCAAGGAAGTTTACTTTCTTCTTTACTTCCAAGTTTTCATTCTCACTGTTCAGAAAAGACATTAACTTTTTGAACACTTACTGAAGTCTAGGTGTCACACAGAACATAAAGGAACACTTTCAAAATAGGATGTCAGTTCATAGTGGCTTAATGGTCTTTGTTGCATCCCGAAATGATGGACTCCTCTTAAGGTGATGCATCTTGTTGAGGTAGACCATCTGTAGTAATTCTTTCACTGCTTTTTGTTTTCTAATCTCTGCCTTTGATCCACAGAGAAACCTACATTTGTGGACACAATGGATCTTGTGAAGGAAGTTAATGAGGGCCAAAATGTAGAATTCAGCTGCCTGGTTAAAGGAATACCACCACCAACTATTAGATGGTTTTTTGGAAACCAGGACACCGGAAATATTAGGGAAAGTGAGTATGAGATTACTTATGGAGATATCTGTTTAACAGAAGGGACAACTTTTTTGGTGGTGGGGGACAACAGGTAATATTTTTGGAGACAGTAAAGGCAATCCTGAATTTCACAAAGCTAGAAAATGTCCAGGGTTATAATATATAATGTGAAACTAGGATTTTCTACATTTTCTCATATTTTGGAGGATTGATTTTGTCTCTTCCTCCTCCTTTAAAAAACTTTTAGCCATTTTTTATTTATTTCATTATTTATACTTCACTCTCCCTTTCCAGATCCTCTCAACTGGAGTAGAGACTTTCACTGTATTATACACTTGCCCCAGGTTGGAGATGTATAGTTGGATATCAGCAATATACTGATGTACCAATCTCTGGGGGTATCAGAAGATTTCTCCTTACATCTCTATGAAAATGCTAAAATTTCTAAATGATATAGAGAAAGGATTGAGCTTATAAACTACTGAAACTCTATTATTTCAGGATATTATAACACAATTTTGAAAGTCTGATATTCTCCCTTTCCTCCCTTATATGAAAGACAATCGAAGTGGGGCAATCTTGAGTTTTTTTCTTCATTCTCTCCTGTCTATCCAGGTTAAATGGATGTTTACATACTGTGTTTCCCTGAAAATAAGACCCTGCCTTATATTTTTTTTTGCCACCAAAAAAAGCACCAGGTCTTATTTTGGGGGGATGTCATCCACTAACTAACGTCACCTGGACACGTCACCCCCGGCCTCCTTTTTGCTGTCAGAGGCCTTCAGGAACTTCTTCTTCTGCAGTGGGCATGGCTTTCCTGAAGGCCTATGCAGGAGCTTCAGATTGATCTGGGACTCTGTTAGCAGCTACAGAGGACTTTAGGAAAACTTTGCTGTCTGCAGAGGAAATGGGCCGGCAAGGCAGATGTCAGGGTATGCAAGGCCTGGTTACAACTGTCCGAAAGTAAGTAGTAGGGCAGCTCCACTCCCATCCCCACCCTAGCTTAATTTTTACCCGTGGACTCTGGAGTGGGTGGGATGTTAATTAGGGCTTATTTTGGGGGTAGGGCTTATATTGGGCACACCTGTAAAAATCAAGCTAGGACTTACTTTCAGGGTAGGTTGTATTTTTGGGAAAACAGGATAGTAATCACTAAATTCCCTTTTCAAGGCCACACCTGTACAGTACTTTCTCTATATTGAGGACCCAACTGTGATGGATTGTGCACCTGAAGAAGCAGTGTAGGGAGTCTTGGCAGCACAGAGCTTTTCCAGGAAGAAGAGGATATATTCCACAGAAACACCCACATTCAGAAACTGCACAGCCATGTGCCGGATGGGGGAAGTGGGAAGAGATTCAGGATAGCCACACCATAGAATCTCTCAGGATATATCTGATCAGTTTAAAAGTTTCAATTTGGCAAGATTCTGTCCATTCGATGTAAGCACAGAAAGGATTGGACTTGTTTGGATTTTGCTGTGTTGTTTTTGTGCCTGAGACCAGCTTCTGCTTCCTTACATAAACTGACTGAAACTACCAAAAGACCTTGTTGATGATCCAAACTCTGTCAAGGACCTTGGAGTACTCATCTCTAATGATCTAAGTGCTAGAGTCCACTGTAACTATATAGTCAAAAAGGCATTAAGAGTTGTTAACCTAATCCTACGTAGCTTTTTCTCTGGTAAGATTACACTAATAACTAGAGCATACAAAACATTTGTTAGACCAATACTCGAATACAGCTCATCAGTCTGGAACCCACATTACGTATCTGATATTAGTACAGTAGAGAAAGTCCAGAAATATTTTACAAGAAGAGTTCTTCACTCCTCTACTCGTTGCAGAATACCTTATGCCACCAGACTCGAAATTCTAGACCTAGAAAACTTAGAACTACGCTGCCTTCGGTCCGATCTAAGTATAGTATATAAAATCATACACTGCAATCTCCTACCTGTCAATGAATACTTCAGCTTCAACCATAACAACACAAGAGCACACAATAGATACAAACTCAAGGTTAATCGCACCAAACTTGATTGCAGGAAATACGACTTCAGCCACAGAGTGGTCAATGTCTGGAATGCTCTAGCTGACTCTGTGGTTTCTTCCCCAAATCCCAAAAACTTTAACCTTAGACTGTCTACTATTGACCTCACCCCTTTCCTAAGAGGTCTGTAGGGGGTGTGCATAAGCCCACCAATGTGCCTACCATCCTTGTCCTATTGTTTCTTTTATTTTTTTTATTTTTCTTATATGTATCCATGTATTCATAACTATGTTTTTACTTATACCTGTTATCTTACAATCGCTTGACAAAATAAATAAATAAAGTAAAATAAATAAAACTGAAGAAGGGGAGAAGGGAAAATCACTGTAAAACGGAGCCCCTAGTACTTCTGAACATCACACGTGATCCAGAAGAACCTCAGATCAGTGGCTTCAGAAGCTATTGTTTAGCAGGAGAGTAGGGTTGCACACACCCCTTTCAAGTTCTGCCATATGCCATTCACAAAAATAACTAATACCATCCCATGCCTAAACCTGAAAATTGACTGTCTGAAATGGATTCAGAAAACATATACGTTATATAGTTGCTGTGTTTTGGGGAGTCCTCAAAATGAAGGAAACTTGTTCTTGTTTCTAATTAGTTGTGGTTACATAAAGTTTGATGGATTTCATTTAGCCTCAAGACTGCCTGAGGCTAAATGAAATCACATTAGAGACAGATTTAATTATCATAGCCATTTCTTTTGGGTTTACAGAGCAACTATTTGTTGAAAATGAGAAGCTGCTGATAGAGAACACCCAATTATCAGATGCTGGGATTTATATTTGTGAGGCAACCATCGAAGAACGCAATGAAGTCGCTTTGGCAAACTTTACGCTCAAAATTAAATGTAAGTTCTCTTTTTCTGTCTCATGACACTTTGCCACATTAGAGAGCACTGATTTTTCTATTGGTGTTTGGTTTTTTTTTTTGTTGTTGCTTTCAACTCAGTGTTGACTCATGGAGAATGGCTGGATAATCCCTGCAGCTTTCTTGGCAAGATTTTTTGTAAGTGCCTTTTTCCTAGGGCTGAGAGACATTGACTGGCTCAAGGTCCTCCTGGCTTTATGCCCAAGTGGACTAGAACCCATGATCTCCTGAATTTCTAGCCCGATGCCTTAACAACTACACCAAATTGGCTCTGACAATTAGGCTGGCATGCTATGAATTTGATTTTGAGAAGGGGGCATGGATCACATTCAGGAAGAAGTCTGGGAAACCTTGAATGGACATGTGTATTGACTTGATAGAGAAGTCTTTCTTTCAGCTGAATTTATAGGCATACAAAATTACGAAATGGTCATTTTTCAAAACTCGTGTTGAACATGAGTTTGACATGTGAATGGACTTCTAAACATTTTGAATATGACCCACAGTTCAGAATATGTGCTAAGTCTTATATGATAATGAATTCTGGAGGAGAAGGCTTGCAAAGTAAACATGCCAAGATAAAAAAACATTTTAAAACCTCGCATTTTTGTGCAAGCTCTATTTTGTTGAAATCAATAAAGTCAAATGCAAATTGAGAAAGCGGAATTTGCATTAGAATATAATGGAGGCTGTAATTGCATTAAAGAAAACCATACTTCTTTTTTATTATAAAAATGATTCAATATGCTCTGCTTGGTAGGGCTAATCTTTTATTAATGTCATATTGAGCATGAACTGCTTAACTCTAATAAAACTATTAGACTGATTTATTGATAGCATCTTTTTTAAAAAAAGAAACCACAGCTTGAAATAAATAAACACAATGGCTATACTTGGAACAACTGGGAATTATTGGCACCCCTTTGAGAGAAGTTGGCTATACATTAGAGAGTTAGTGAGACAGTTTTCATTTCTGTTGTCAAGTATTTTGAAAGCCAGGAAAGTCTACAGAGTAGTCTGGCTGCCAGCAGTTGCTAGTTCATTTAATTCACACTGTTGTGCCATCTAGGATGCACCACAAGGACCCGAACTAGTTTTACCTCCTCTCCCCAGAAGGTTCCAAGCTTTGAACTACCACGTCAGCAGTGGACATGAGGGCATATACTGGTCCAGAATCTGTTGATTTTTTAAAATAATACTAGCCATACAGGAAAATCCTGTAGTCGGGACTCACGCTGTTGTACTGTCTCTCTCGCAGCATCGCAAGTCTTTTATTCCTCTCCTCAGGAGTTTGTTGTCTATGCTAGTGTTTCATTTTTTTGACTGCATTTGGCCAATCACTTGTTGTTTCCTTGGAGGGCTGAAAGGGAGTCCCCTTGTGGAGTACTGTGAAACCAATACCATGGCAAGTCCACTGTGCTGTACAGTAGAAGCCATTTTAAGGCACACCCCCTGAGGGGCATTCAGGGTGTCTTACCCCAACAGTATTTGTTTCCCAAGTCATCTGTGTACCAAGCTTGGTTGAAAGTGCTTGAGATGTTCCAGAGTTAAGCTGGAACACAGAGAGAGAGAGAGGGAAAGAGTGAGTGAGTGAGAGAGAGAGAGGGAGAGAGAGAAAGAGTGAGTGTGTGTGTTGTGAGAGAGAGAGAGAGAGAAGATAAGTGATCCTACATTTCAATAGTTAGATGGCCTAGACCAGGGCTGTCAAACTCTTGGCTCGCGGGCTGAATGCATCACATATTGGCCATGTCCCTGCCTAGTTTAATGAAGGGGAATAAAGTCCCGATACGTCATGTGATGCTGCCATGACAACGTGCCTTTGACACCCCGGCCTAGACATTGGTATTTGAACATATTTTATTGTGTTCTACTAATCTAGATGAAATGTTAATTGTTAGTCCTTGTATGAGAGGCCATACACTAAATAAATATAAGTGGGTCAGTTTTATTGCCTATTACAGTAACGCTCTCTGCTGCTCCATTATTGGTAATTTTAATTGGTGAGTTAATTGCTGGATTTTTAATTGTTAGTTTTTAAGATTTTTTTTAATGTACACTGCCTGAAGTAATGACTCTGAGATGGGTGGCTTTATAAATACGATCAATCAATACATAACATTATGGCAGGAGATAGAAGTCACTCGGGCCAGTTTATGCTACCTGTGAGGCTCTCTTTCTATTGGAATGGAATTCCTAAATGTAGTAGACCAGAGGTCTCCAACCGGTGGCTCGCGGGCCGGATGCATCATGCGCAGGCCACGCCCCCCAGCTCCACGAAGGGGAAAAGACGTCATGATGGCAATGTGACTTTGCGAGTTTATTTTTTCAAGTAGAAGACAAAAACATCAAAGTTCGGTTTCAACCACTTTCCAAGATATGAATACGTGAGCTTAGAATTAGACTTGGATTCCAGCCTAATCTTAGTTGCAGCCTGCGCTCTGAATTGACCCAGAGAAGTGGCCAACCGTCACTCTCACTTTGACAACACTTCCACTGTGTTCTTGTTGGGAACCTTGCCAGACTCACCCAGCCTTCCTCATTCTCACAGGAAGAATGCTTCCTCTGAATCTTTGAAGATTGCTTACTAATACCCTGAATATTGCAGGCAGATTGTGAGAACCCCAGAGATGAAAAGTTCACATCTGACCCTGGCTTCCCCTACTTTTTAGAAATTGAAATTAAAAAAAAAAATAGGTCATAGCTACAGATAATTACTGAAATTATACATTTGATGCTCAGTATAAAACTAACACACACCCACAAAGATTCTGAGCAGAGTACAGAACACTGAGCTGCTTTCATGATAAGAAGAAGTGTAAATTTTTGTGCTTGATGTCAACCTCTCCACAATATTATTTTTCAAGGTTAAAAAAAAGACACCCCCCCTCCTCAAATAATAAAGATAAATCTTTGGTTTACGATTGCTCCATTCTTTGTACTCCAACCGATCTTGGTGTAAACTTCAGAAATTATACTGGAAGTGGTTTGTAAACCATAGTTTGTGGCCTGAGGCAATGTGTGAAGCAAATATAAAATTCACGACATATTTCAATTTATATTTCTGTCCTCCCGTTCAGTTGTTCCAAAAATAGAACTCCTTACAAGTGTACCTTTGGTCACCCAGAGTGGGAATCCCATCCAAGTCAACTTCACCGTCCTAGCCAACCCCTCACCTTCTGTCTCCATTGCTTGGAAGGAGAAGATTTTTGAAGAGGATGCCATCGAAAAGATAGCACAGGACCAACACAAATATTTGTTCCTCTTTGAGGTGAGGCATGACATTCGGGGAACTTGACAAGGCTTGAGTCACTTTTATATTGCCATACTAAATTCTTGTAATAGAAGGAAGGAATGTGGGAAGAAATGAAAAACATTGCTTAATGGTCCTTTTTATGATTAGGTTCTTTCTTCCCCTTACCATGATGACTTTTTCAAGACTCTTTATTTCAACACTTCCCAAATTCTGATAAAATGTGTACTATCTTCTTAGCATGTATCCTGGTTCTTGCTTTCTAAACTGTGCCCAATTTCTAGGATCACCTCTTTTTTCCTTCCTCTTTCTTCCTTTCCTTTCCTTTCCTTTCCTTTCCTTTCCTTTCCTTTCCTTTCCTTTCCTTTCCTTTCCTTTCCTTTCCTTTCCTCTCCTCTCCTCTCCTCTCCTCTCCTCTCCTTTCCTTCCTCCCTCCCTCCTTTCCTTTCCTTTCCTTTCCTTTCCTTCCTCCCTCCCTCCTTCCTTCCTTTCCTTTCCTTTCCTTTCCTTTCCTTTCCTTTCCTTTCCTTTCCTTTCCTTTCCTTTCCTCTCCTCTCCTCTCCTCTCCTCTCCTCTCCTCTCCTTTCCTTTCCTTCCTTCCTTCCTCCCTCCCTCCCTCCTTCCTTTCCTTTCCTTTCCTTTCCTTTCCTTTCCTTTCCTTTCCTTTCCTTTCCTTTCCTTTCCTTTCCTTTCCTTTCCTTTCCTTTCCTCTCCTCTCCTCTCCTCTCCTCTCCTTCCCTTCCCTTTTCATTCCTCTCCTCTCCTCTCCTCTCCTCCCCCTCCCTCCTTCCCTCCCCCTCGCCTTCTCTCCTTCTTTCCCTCCATCTATCATTGCTTTGCTTTGGTTAGCATATCTAATTTCATATTCCATTTTTGCATTCCAAAATGTTTATTCTTTCGTTGCTCTAACTGGATTTGGAAAACTTGTGGTCTTGCCAGCCTGAGGCTCTTGTTCATTAATTATAATCCAATTTTCTGAATTAACGAAGCTTTCTATGTAATCAGCTCTTGCCACCACCAGCGCCAGCTGTTTGTTGGTGCTCTGATCCTGATGGCTAGATGCCAATGATTAAACTTCCTTTTTTTTTTTTTTAGCATTTAGTTGACCAGCCTGATCTGTAACTCTGAACTACCAGGGCTTAAATAAACAAACAACATCAACAAGCAACACCAGTCAACATCTATTGAGAAGGTTTATTCCATAAGTGTAAAATGAAAACTCAGGAGGTTCACCAGAACCTCTCTCTAAAGAATCAGTGAACACAGAGTAGAGCCCTTATAAGAGATGATGGTGAAAGTGAGAAAGCAGTGATTGTTAGAGAACCCATTTCACTCTCCCTTCAAGACACATGGTGCTATTTAAAACTATGATTCCTGGGAATTTGCTTCTTCTGCTTCTATCTCTTATTAGGCAACACCTTAAAGTGCTGAGAAACTAAGATATTTGGAGGGTGGGGAACAAGATATGAAACCTACTATGACAGGTGGCAAAGGACATATTTAGTTCTGGTTTGTAAACATAAAGAAGTTTGTTTCTGAAAGGTTTGACTTGTGGGCAGAAGTTCCCATCCCTGTTGTATGCAAAGTCCTCTATGAATTGGCCTCTATGAATTTGGTGAAGAATTTTCTTTCTAATAGCAGATTGGGTGGTTTTAAGAAGGGAGATTAATTTTTAAAATTTATTTTGGCATTAGGTTATACCAACATCACAAGAGAACATTCCAGAACTCGTTATAACTGCTGCTAATGAAGTAGGCATTGCCAAGAAGAGCGTTCCCTTTGAAAAAGGTGAAGGATCAACATTTATTCTTGAACAGTTGGATTGGATTCAAGATACCTATTCAACAAATGTAAAATAAACTTAACTTACCTTCTGTCCTCACCAGGAATTCACTAGCAACTGTAATTCTGTGAGAACATCATGGTGTCTCTACAGAATTCTGAACAGCCTTGTGCTTAAAATATGGTCCCCAGGATTCCTTGGGAAAATCACCCTAATTAAATGGGGGTATTATACAATTTTATTGTACACAATTTATATATTGCACTACATTGCAGATCAAGCAATGCATCTGCATTGTGTCGGACTGCACTGCAATATATTGTGTTGTACTGAGAGATTGGCTTTTCTGTATAAACTTAAGGTGGCTTATGTGAAGATATCATGGACTGAGTAAAAATTATTTTCTCATGGATAAGGTATTACTAGGCAATGGTCAGATAAAAGGCAGCCTACAGAAGCAATGTGGGCATGGCAAACATTTCAGAAGGGACTTTTCCTTGTTTTTTAGACTGTAAATGTAAGTGGAAGAGATATACTTCCAGAATTATATTGTAACCTTACAATGAAAGTAGTGATAGTACTCATGGTTGGTCCTTCTTGTCTAGAGTACCTCGAAGGACTTACATTAATCATTGGCTTAAGTATACCTGGTAATATTTTTTTAAACAAAGCATATATTCCACTATACTTGCAGGTAAGCCAATTCTCAAATTTCTAACTAAAATATCAGGAAAAGCCTATCTCCCTCAGATAAGCCTATTGTGAAAATTAAAGCATATATGAAAATGTTAAGGCTTGCCTTACCTATGAATGGACTTATCCACGACTATATATGGTATTCTTAATTCACAGTAACCTTTGTGGTGCAAGATATATCACAAGAGTCTTTTTAGTGACAGTTTGAGAGAATTTCTTGTTTCAAGACCCACTTAAAAATTGGAGTCATTTTTCCTAGTTTTTTGCATAGATGCTGCTGCTATTTGAGTTTACATGTTTTTCCCCCACTACCACTCCATTTTTTTGGGCTATATCTGAAGTATAGATTATGACAGTTAGATAAGCCACTGGTGAGGAATTATGTCACTCCATGGAGAATATTAATCAAAATGTCCTGTCTTCTCATTTCATTGTCACTGAATTAGTCAACTGGTGACCTATTTTGCATGTGGGGAATATAACCCCAAACTATATATTTAATGAAATCACTAACTTAAAAAAAAAACAGGTACTGTAAATCTTTAAATTTACACAGCATAGATTTAAAGTTGAAAACTTTCTGAGCCAATTAAATAAACTGGTCTTTGTTTCATTTTGGGGAAGGAAGACAAATTCAGAAAATTAGCAAATGCACGATGTTATTTCCCCCATTAAGCCTAACTTTATTTTATGCCTGTCCCTTAAGTGTATAAGACTCTATAATTTAACAAATGAAATTCTTTTCTGTGTTTTGGGTGCATGGATTACTGAGTGCCAGTGGTACCTTTATTGTCATTAGTTTTGGAAGAAAATTTTGATGTTTCAATCATCATTCCATCAGTTGGTTCAAGCAGAAATTCTTCTTTTCTTCCAGATGGAGGTTTGGGATGGGGCAGCATTTTGGCAATTGTATTAGCAATTCTGGTGCTCCTCTTGCTGATAGATGCCTTGTGTTATTACAAGCGCCGGTGTGGCTTTTTGATGTTCTGCAAAAAGAATATTCTGTGTAAAAAGTCTACAACAGGAGTTGAGAACAATGGGTAAGTTGGTATGTAGGAATCTGTGATCATATTAAGAGCAACTGTGTTCTGTTTGCTGATGATGTAAAGCTATTCAACACCACAGACAATACTGCTACCCTCCAAAAAGACCTTGACTATGTATCAGAATGGTCAATCAAATGGCAACTTCAAATCTCAACAAATAAATGCTCTGTCTTACATAGTGCCAAAAAAAAATCAGAAAATAAAATACAGGCTGAATAGTCAAGATCTTGTTGAGGATCCAAACTCTGTCAAGGATCTTGGAGATCTCATCTCTAATGATCTAAGTGCTAGAGCCCACTGTAACTACATAGCCAAAAAGGCATTAAGAGTTTTTAACCTAATCCTACGTAGCTTCTTCTCTGGTAATATCACACTACTAACTAGAGCATACAAAACATTTGCTAGACCTATACTTGAATACAGCTCATCAGTCTGGAACCCACATTACATATCTGATATTAACACAGTTGAGAAAGTCCAGGAATATTTCACAAGAAGAGTTCTCCGCTCCTCTACTCATTGCAGAATACCTTATGCCACCAGACTCGAAATTCTAGACCTAGAAAACCTAGAACTACGCCGCCTTTGGTCCGATCTAAATATAGTATAAAAATCATACATTGCAATGTCCTGCCTGCAAATGAATACTTCAGCTTCAGACATAACAATACAAGAGCAAACAATAGATACAAACTCAAGGTTAACCGCACCAAACTTGACTGCAAAAAAAAAAAGGACAGAGTTGAGAAACCACAAATGTTGATTGAGAGGCTTAAGCATATTCTGGAAGAAAGTCATGCCAAACTCATTGATACTCTGTAAATATAAATTAATATTTAAACTTAGACTGTCTGCCATTGACCTCACCCCTTTCCTAAGAGGTCTGTAGGGGGTGTGCATAAATGCACCAATGTGCCTACTGTCCCTGTCCTATTGTTTCTTTTATTTTTCTTATATCTATCCATGTATTCATAACTATGTTTTTACTTATACTTATTATCTTGTAAGCAATTGACAAAAATAAATAAATAATAAATAAATAAAAAATTAAATTTAATATATGTAATATAAATCATGTCCTACCTATCAATGAATACTTCAGCTTCAACCATAACAATACAAGAGCAAACAATAGATACAAACTCAAGGTTAATCGCACCAAACTTGATTGCAGGAAATACGACTTCAGCCACAGAGTGGTCAATGTCTGGAATACTCTACCTGACTCTGTGGTTTCTTCCCCAAACCCCAAAAACTTTAACCTTAGACTGTCTACTATTGACCTCACCCCCTTCCTAAGAGGCCTGTAGGGAGTGTGCATAAGCGCATCAATCGTACCTACCGTTCCTGTCCTATTGTTTCTTTTTATTTTTCTTATAAGTATCTATCTCATGTATTCAAAACTATGTTTATTCTTATACCTGTATCTTGTAAGCGACTGACAAATCAAATAAATAAATAAATAAACAAACAAACAAATAAATAAATAAAATAAATAAATCAAAGATGAGTGTTGTAGAACATAAAACCCGAAAGAAAGGTGGTGAGATATGAATCCTAGTTCTACTCTTCTTACCTATCAGGAATCCTAGTCCTACCCCTTTTTTAAGGTGCCTTTTCTACAACTCACTTGTGGAACCCTCACTTGGGTTGGTTCCATTCTACTAGTTTGGTTCATACATAGATGGTTTTTTTTTTCCACCCTGGTTGAGTTTGATGGTTCTTTTGGGGTGGGCCAATCTCTTTTCTTAGCTCAGGTGATACAAGTCTTCTTTTTAATTTAACATCATATATGGCTTGCACAGTTCTGTTGATTGCCACAGTTTTTAAGAATTCTTCAGCAAGCAAATGTGGAATATCTGTGGTCCATGTTCCATTTAATTATGGAAGAGTTCAGAGGATCAAATGCTTTTTCTTCTTTTTAAAAAATACCTCACTCAGAAATTCCTAGCGTTTGTTTCCTTGCGGACTATAGAGAAATAATTTTTTTGGGGGTGTGTGTGTGTTAGATTCAGAAAATAAGAGTGAGGCAAGGGGTTAAGTGACGCTTCCTAAATAATGGTCAAATCCTGAAGGACTAGTAAAAAAAAGGAAAACAAAATTTTGATTATGGATCACTTGCCAGTTATGTTAGTTGGATCTTTGAGGTTTCAACTAAGGTTTTAACTCTGAGGTTTCAATCTCTTTGTTGATCTCATTTTAGGACCAAACTCATTAACTAGTTTAAAAATGAAAAGGTTGAAAAAAGAGACAGATCAAACTCCAAACTGCAATTGTATAATCTACATAGATAGAAAATGAAGGAGGAAGGTCAAGTAAATCTTTATTTTTTGTTTCTTTCCACAGGAAAATTCTCTCAAAATCAGGAAAAAGCCCCGGAGTGAATGTATCTGGCTCAGAAGCCTGATTGGACCATAGCAATGAGATCAGATGATGAAATGTTGACTTTCTGCAACAATATTTGGATAGACTGGGCATTGAAAAAGAAGTTTCTCTTCTCTATTATACTTCCCACTGTTCTTCTATCCATATTGTCACCTTTAATGGAGACATTGCTCTAAAATTAGTGGCAGGTTACATCCATGTTGGCTGAAATCCTGTGCCCACAATTTGGAGTTATCCTTTCTTCTATAGATAGGAGAATATTCCTCATTACATCGATACAACATAATATCAATACATTACATCCATTTGTTTTTCAGCTATGATTTTTTTTAAAAAAAATACATTTAACATATAGGGGCTTTATGATATTTTGTTACCCCACTATATATTTATTGGTGTAGCCAAGGTTGTGGTCACATTGTTTGTACATATGGCGTAACTTTTTATTGATGTAGTCTTTTCCAAATCAGAGTTTTTGAATGGCATTGAAATAATCCATATCATCATAACAGAGCAAATAAAATAGTTGTTATTTCCAATTAAACATCAATATGGGTTGAGTTGGTGCTTATTGAAATACCTGGAAATGTACCTACCATCCACTTGACATAGGTTTGATACCAAAGGACCTCTCAAAATAAGCTAAAGTTGAAAATCAAGAAAACAGTAGCTCAAATTTGGGCATTTGGTAATAGAAATATTAGATAACCTGTGACCCACTGGGGCATAATTTCAAAGATATTTTTTACCTAAACAGAGAAACAGAATAACCACGGGTAGGCAAATCAGCAATGGGAGTGGAAGCAACTTCCTATTTCCTGCAAGCTTCTCCATTGATTTTCCTTGCAGGAAGCTGCAAGAAAGCATTGAAAATGACAATCAGGTGACCACAGCTGAGTGTGGCAATGTGGTGGCATGGCAGCATAGCAACATGGCTGCAACTTAGCCAAATTTAAATCCTACAATCCTACATGGATCCTGGATTTTGGATTCATTCTTTAAGTTACCTCATTTGTTGCATATTAATTCAAAAATTGTTGCCTTGTGATGCACTGTTTTACCCAATCAAAGGTTACAAACAGACACGAAAGTTTTACAGGCATATAGATTCACCCCAAAAGCATTCCCTATAAGTTTATCACAACCAACTATTCTCAAATGGTTTGAGCTTCTACAGATTGCATGAGAAAACACCATGTTTTTGGGTGAGGACTCTTTCTATCTTGACTTCTGCTTGAGAAAGAATATAAGTAATATAAGGTGCTTCTTTACCTGGAAGATAATAAGCCTCCATTACTCTTGTGATCTTCATAATGAGGAGAACAATGTTTATCATTTTACTTTATATTAGGCTGTGGCCCATAATGACCCAATTACAATTCCTGTAACTTATTTGTCCATTTATTGATACTTTGCATCAATTAACAAAATTGCTGTATTTTGCACTTGCCAATGGTGACACTACGTTTCTGGACTAGAGAGTCTTGGATAAGTGTTCTCAATAAACCCTCTTCACTCATTGGCTGCCTTCTGACAAACTCTTAATCTGATCGGTCATGAAATCCAGGCAAATACATGTGCAAGTGGTTCTGGCACCCTCACAGTCAGATTACATGGATCAATAATCATTGTTTTGAAAATGGTCACTTTTCCCAGAAAGCAGTGGACGTTCCATAAGCCCCTGTGCCAAGCATAATCCTGGCCAAGGTTCATTACTTCACTTCAATGGTGGGATTCAAATTTGTTTACTACCGGTTCTGTAGGCATGGCATGGTAGGCATGGACATGGCAGGGGAAGGATACTGAAAAATCTCCATTCCCTCCCCACTCCTGGGGGAAGGTTACTGCAAAATCCCATTCTCTCCTCATCCCACTAACCTGCTTTCCAGCTCCATTCTCCTGTGCAAAAGAAGACCCAGCCAATCAGCTGGGACTCAATGGGAGGCAGAGAATAGATGGGGTTGGCAGGGGCAGTCAGAAGTGGCATTTGCCGGTTCTCCGAACTATTCAAAATTTCTGCTACCAGTTCTCCAGAACTGGTCAGAACCTGCTGAATCCCACCTCTGCTTCACTTGCCCCTTCCTCATTGGCCAGTCACTCGGAAGTGGGAGTGGGATTGCCACACACAGTTGCCAATCAGTATTGGAGGCTATGTTTAAGGATACCTATAACGAGAAGCGTGTCAGTGAAAATTCTCGGTCTTCCAGGAAAAAAAGGGGTCTGAAGGTTGCATCTTCGAAACTTGGGCTGATTTTTTTTTTTTCTTTGTTAACTTGAGACATGTTGAGGCTGTTCATCCAAGCAGCTTCATCAAGTCGGAACAGGTCAGTTAGGCAAGGAGTTGTTAGCATGTCCCAACTCTTGCCCCATCAACTTCAGGGGTTTCCTCCCCAAAATGTGTTGCAATATGTGAATGAATTTGCAAAATTTCAAGCCCATTGGAGTCTTTTGCTTTGGACTCTGCAAGTTTCCATTTGAGGTACACAGGCTGAAAAAAATGTTGCACTGTTGTGATGCACCGTTTCACCCAACGGAAGTTTACAGGCAAAGTTTTAGTAATGAACACCCTCCTATGCACGGACACAATTTGAACTGAAAAGGAGAGATAAAAAATATAAAGAAGAAAAAATGCATGGAAAAGAAGAAGAAAAAAAATAAAAAACAGAAGACAGAAAAAGGAAAAGAAAAAAATAATAAAGAAGTGATCCTGAGTATAAGACAAATGTAGGAAGTCTCCACCTCCCCTCCACACACACCCCTTCATAAGATTACAGATTTTATTACAGTTCCATCCCATTTCCCATCCCTTCTCTATGTGCAAATCAATAAAAACATCAACTTTCAATCCTGGTTGTCCCAAAGGTGCTTTTTTCAAGAGGCAATTGGACTTTCTGTTTTTTCTTTGAAGATGTTTCGCTTCTCATCCGAGAAGCTTCTTCAGCTCTGACTGGAAGAAGCTTCTTGGATGAGAAGTGAAACATCTTCAAAGAAAAACCAGAAAGTCCAATTGCCTCTTGAAAAAAAAAAGCACCTTTGGGGCAAACATTCCCTGGATGACTGAGAATCTCCATAGACTTTCAATCCTGGTGTTGAATGGACAGGAAGATAGACCAATAGATGGATGGACAGACAGATGAACACACGATCGGACAGGCAGATGGACAGACAGGTGGACAGACAGATGGATAGATGGTTGGATAGACAGACTGACTGATGGCCTGACAGATGGGCAGTCAGATGGATGGACAAACAAGCAAGTTTTCAGGATCTCCTTCAGGTGGAGCAGCAATCTGGAGTACATGTGGCTTCACTCTTTAGAAAAATTCTTCAATTTGCCAAGCATCCCCTGGAAGTCTTGTGCAACCAATAAATTCCATAATGGGGAGAATCTACATTAAAAATCGAGATGAAGCTATATTATACAGGTAGCCAATGGTGGGATTCAATTTTTTTTTACTACCGGTTCTGTGGGTGTGGCAGGGGAAGAATACTGCAAAATCTCCATTCCCTCCCCATCCCACTAATCTGCTTTCCAGCTCCCTTCTCCTGTGCAGGGCAACCAAAGGAGACCCAGCCAATCAGCTAGGACTCTGGAGGTGGAGATTAGATGGGGGCGGGGCCAATCAGAGGCGGTGTTTGCCAGTTCTCCAAACTACTCAAAATTTCCGCCGCTGGTTCTCCAGAACAGGCCCAAACCTGCTGAATACCACCACTGCAGGTAGTTCTCGACTTACAACAGTTCGCTCAGTGACCATTAGAGGTGGCCACGGCACTATAAAAAGTGACTCAGAATGATTTTTCGCGCTATTGTGAAATCTTGCAGCTTCCCCCCATGATCACATTGTGAAAACTCAGATGCTTGGCAACTGACTCCTATTTATGACAGTTGCAGTGTCCCGAAGTCACGCGATCCCCTTTTGCGACCTTCTGACAAGCAAAGTCAACGGGGGAAGCTGGATTCACTTAACAACCATGTTAGTCATTTAGCAACTACAGTGATTCACTTAAGAACAGTGCCAAGAAAAGTCGGAAAAATGGGACAAGACTCACGTGACAAATTTCTCATTTAGCAACACAAATGTTGGACTCAATTGTGGTCGGAGGTTAAGGACCCCCCGCCCCATGTTAGAAGCATGCTGTGTAGGTGGGAAGGCCTTTCAGATCCAGGATGAGTCAGCAACTTAGAAAGTTTTTCTTTCAGTCCCAGGACAATAAGCTTAAAAAGACCTTATGGGAATGGAGACTACCAAGCTGTTAAGTGATAAGGAAGCAAGAGGAAAAGGAAGGAAATTGCTTATGATGATGAACAATATCTATTAAAACTACCTGTTTTGCACACCCTTTATTTTTAAGATTTCCTGCCAGAGCAGGGGGTTGGACTAGACGACCTCCAAGGCCCCTTCCAGCTTCTATTCTATTCTATTCTATTCTATTCTATTCTATTCTATTCTATTCTATTCTATTCTATTCTATTCTATTCTGCATTAGATTCTCTTTTTTCTCTTTTCTCTTCTTTTTTCTCTTTTTTATTTTCTATTCTATTCTGCATTTTATTCTATTTACTATTTTATTTTCTATTCTATTCTATTCTATTCTATTCTATTCTATTCTATTCTATTCTGCATTAGATTCTCTTTTCTATTCTATTCTATTCTGCATTATATTCTATTTACTATTTTATTTTCTATTCTGTTCTGTTCTATTCTGTTTCTGTTCTATTCTATTTTCTATTCTATTTTATTCTGTTTTCTATTCTATTCTATTCTATTCTATTCCATTCCATTCCATTCTATCCCGAGTCATCTTCATTTCAAGGAAGCATAAATTCCAGCAAAGAGTTGGGTAAGGAGGATTTAATCTCCAATCTGATTTAATGAAAGGAACAACATCACTAATACTGTGGCCTGGATAAATAAAATCATGATAGGACAGCCTATGAATCACACAGTTTGTCATGCTGTCCTTTGGGTGCTACTCGCATTCTGATAGCACCATCTAGTGCACAATATTGAGAGCATGAAAACAGCAGCCAGAAGTCTTGATGTTTCATTTTTTTTGGACAAGACAGCTAATGAAATGCTTTAACTTTTTATCTTTTAAAAAAGAAACAAGGAACCACCTAAGTCAGTGGTCGCCAACTGGTGGGCTGGGGACCACTGGTGGGCCGCAAGAAAATTTGGTGGTCCGCAGAGACATGTCACGCCCAAAGCACCCCACAAAGCAATTAATCCAGGCTGCTTCTGCTTTTTCTGCAGAGACCCTGGGAAAATCCCCAAAAAAGTCTGCAGGAAAATCCCCCGCCCTGTTTTCCTACTGATCGGTCGTTCTTTATTTGGGATCGCAGGATACCGTCTCTCTCTTTCTCTCTCTCCCCCTGGGAACGGAGCTGAAAAGCAGGTTAGGAATGTGGCTGTCTTGGAGGGGGAGGGTGTGTGTGAAGGACCTGTGTGTGTGTGTGAGAGAGAGAGGGGGGGAGAGGGAGGTAGGGAGGGAGAGAGAGACAGAGAGACAGACAGAGAGAGAGAACATCACCGTCAGCCCTCCAAGATTAGATTGGATTTCTCCCACCAATGTCAGCAAGCCACCGTCACTCAAAATTCATATTAGTGGTCCATGGAATTTAAAATTATGAGTTTCGTGGTCCTTGAGATCCAAAAGGTTGGCGACCCCTGACCTAAACTTTGCCCCCATAAACTTGGGGCAAAATGCAAAGTCCCAACCCCATTGAATATAACTGCCCTATCTATTTCTCACTTCTGCGTCATCTTTTCTAGCCCTTGATCTCTCTCACTCTCCAACTGTGGGGTTGCCCCTGGTCTATCTCTGATGTAACATGTATACATGTATAGTACATGCTGGCAGCAGAAGCAGAACACCCTTTCAAGAGGGCCTCTGGCTATTTCAGGTCAACTGTGTCCCATTTGATTCTGAATAATAACTCCACTGTTTGTTTTGTCAGGATTCCAAAGAAGCTTGGGTTGAGGGAAGGAAGGCTGCAAGAGCTGTTCCGTGGAGAAGAGGCAACAGGATGTTCTAGGGTAGAAGTGGGATTGACCACAAAGGGCCATAAAGGTAAAGAATGGAGACAGGGTAAACCAGGACCCAATTTATGCAAGCAGCGTAAGTTTGCAAAGTGCAATCTGAAATCCAGAATCTCTGGCTCCCCTTTCCCCCACTTTGTACTATCATGGAGTCAGAGCTGGGGTTGCTTAAAGCAATGGTCACCAACCAGTGGGCTGGAGACAATTGGTGGTCCATGAGAAAATTTTGGTTACCCCCAAAGTACCACGCAAAGCAATTAATCCAGGCTGCCCAGGGACACAAGGCTGTGCTACCCACATGGCCTACAGGAACACAAGGCTTGCATCGCTTGCATTGTGAACAACACGAGGTAGTGAGGGGAGGGGAGAAAGGGCGAGGGGGGGGGGAACTTGCTCCACTTGCCCCATGCACCTTGCCTGGCCACCGGGCTGCTTCTTTCCGCTTCTTTCTTCTGCTTTTGACTGCACACAAGGAAAACAACAAAAGTCTTTCTTTCTCTCCCCCAAACTTCACCAGAAATGAGTCTTTGGGACCCTGCAAGGCCTCCTGCTCCAAGAGGCTGTGCCAGCACGACAAGTCTCACAAAGACTCATTTCTGGCAGAGTTTGGAGGAGAGAAAGAAAGACTTCTGCTGCTTCTGCTGCTTTCCTTGCATGAAGCTAAAAGTTTCTCTCTCCCCCCTCCCCCCCAAGAACAGAGCTGGAGAGAGTATCCTGTGATCCCAAATAAAGAACAATCGATCGGTAGGAAAACAGGGTGGGGAATTTTCCTGCAGATTTTTTGGGAGATTTTCCCAGGGACTCTGGCCTGCGGGATTTAAAATTGTGAGTTTGGTGGTCCCTGAGGTCCAAAAAGTTGGCACCCCCTGGCTTAAAGGGAAACCAGGAGTTGTCATAAAGAGGCAAAACAGGGAAAAAAGATAACACTTCAGTTAGTTATTAAATCTTTTTTTTTTTTAATTTATATGCCTCCCACCTCGCTGTTTGAGATCACTCTGAGGGCTTACAACACGATTTAAAAAATAGAGATATTAAAAACAATTGGAACAGATAAAAATTACAAAATATTAAGTAGAGACTAAATGACCAGAGGTTTAGAGTAGAATAGTAATGGTGCCTTCTCTTACTGCCCTCCTGCCAACCACCCTCCGGCCCACAGCTTCTCCATCAGGGCCCCAAACCAACCGGCAGAGGCAATTTTAAGGCTCTCCCTGAAGACCTGAAAAGTGGGAGAAGATCTCATCTCCAAAAGCAAGATGTTCCAAAGGGCAGGGACCATGGCAGAAAAGGCTCTTCTATATCCCACCAGCCAAAAATCCACAGTAGGCCTTTCTACTAGAACAAGTAGGGTGGGCCAGTTCCATTGGGGCAAGATAATTCCTCAAATATCCTGTATCCATATCAGTAGAGCTGAGGAGTGGTGCGGTGGCCTAGAGGTGGAGCTCTCGCCTCACAATCAGGAGGCTGTGAGTTCGATCCTAGGTAGCAGCAGATATTTCTATCTCTGGGCCCAATGAGAATATATCTGCTGAACAAAACTCCACATTGGTGACAGGAAGGGCATCCGGCCATTAAACACACTGCTAGCTCCCTTCAGTTGCACAGACTCCACCCTGCAAGGGATTATCAGGTCGTTGAAAGATGATGATGATGATGATATCAGTAGAGTTGAGCTGGACTCCTGGTAACTACATGGACATCCCAGATGCAATGTTCTAAGACTAGATTGCTTTGTTCTTTTAGAAATTTTAGGACTCCAATCATGTTTGTGCTGATCTGGGCAGTTGTGATATGGAGTCTCAAACATCCATAGAACTCCACCTTGAAGGAAGGAATCATAACCCTTCCTGTCTAGAGACTAGCCAATCAAAAAAGGCAAGAATGGTTCAGGGTCCAAGAACACTGCTTTGCCTGGGAGAAATGCCAAGCGACTGTATAGTGAGAACTGAAAAAATCTTGGTGATTTTTTTTTTATTGCACATATTTTAGAAGCAGAATCCAATATTATGTGTGCAACACCATATAAATCCAGCTTCTAACTTCTTCCACCCATTTGAAAACATAATGGTCAGATATAATGTCAGCTATATAGTTGCCAGTAACCGTCCTTGACTTATTCCATTATCGCGCTTAAATGTTCCCCAGATATACAAACATTTGATTTGGGGAAAAAACACGCAGATGTAAACACACGACAGAACTTTCCTCTGCTTTTCTGTCCTGTTTGCTAAATCTTCATTTCCAGAAAAGAACAGTGGATCTGAAATTCTATTTTACTGGTGAGTTAATTCACCTTTATTTTATTTTGCTTTCCTCCAGATAACCCAGTGTCCCACTAAATTATAAAAATAATACAATACGATTGGGAGGGCAAAGGTGAATTTGAGTTCTCAGCATTTTCTTTTAACTAATCCTATTGGATGGAATGGATTAGACAGCATCAGGGTATTCAATACTATCCTACATTGTTCATTTGTGGGAAATAATTTGAGGGTGTTTTGTCGCCAATCTAGTGAATAATTCTCAGGTTGCAGTTGAAGTTTTTTAAATCTTGTGTCCTCTATCTTGTCTAGAAGAAATGAGAAGCTTATACAGTAGATCAATGTTCCGCAACATTAGTAAAATTAAAACATGCGGACTTCAATTCCCAAGATTCCCTAGCCTGCTATGCACCTGGGGATTTCTGGTGGTTGAAGTTCACAAGACTTAAAGTGGCCAAGGTTGAGAAATACTACTTTAGACCTTGATATATTGGATTCCAACTCCCATTATCCCTGATCATTAACTACGATCAATAGAGCTTCTGATTGTTTATGCAGTCTACATGCAAACTTTCTTTTTTCTTTCTCTTAATCACAGAAACGAGAGTGGAGACAAATGGCAAGATTCCTAGATTTTTGTAGACTAGGAATTCCCGTTTAGCTCATAGATGATTGCCTTCTTGCAACATGAAGCATTGGTTAGGTTCATAAATCACATTTGGTTGTAATATGATGTTTTTGCTTGGAATCTGTAACAATTTCAGAACACAGTTGTGATCATTTGTAAATCATGAAGTAGGGATTACGTAGTTAAAGTCATTCTTGTTTTCTTTATACTGCTTTGTTGAGACATTGAGACATTCAGCTATTGTGTTAAGATAATATAGTGGGTTTTATAATATGCAGGTTTTATGTCACTTCAGCAAGGTTGCTATGTAGACATTATAAATGACTACGGTGGAAATGGTTCTAATTCTAAGAGCTGTGAGGAGTAATATGATATTAAAGAAACCCAGAGATGCTTTCCCCCAGCTAATATTTTACAGAAAACCTGCATAATTCTTCCCATCAGCATTATTGAGTTGCTCAGTTTACAGCATTCGTTGCAAATATTATTAATAGATTGTATAGATCAGGACTAATGGAATACATGTTGCTTGTTGAATGACTTTTCTTGTGAAGTTTCCAACAGAATTGCTGCTGTAGTAGGCCACACTTTGTTAATTGGGTTTACTTTTTAGCTAAACTTATGCTTTGGTCAAAATCACCTATCAGTGTATTGACTATGAATGGTGAAGGCCATTGTCAACCATATACTTTTCTTTCTCCAGAATTGAGAATTACTTGATCTGATCATGAGGCATTTCCTTTGGATGTTGTTCTTCCAAGGTAAGGAAGCAGGTTTGATTTGCCTCAATCATTATGGTTTAAAACACATCACACTCCATTGCCCTCTCAATTTATGGTGAAACAGGGTCTAGAATTTAGGTTAATAAAGGTAGAGTTAAGATTAGAGCAAATTACATGGAGTCAACTGGGTAGGTGGTATTTTTTTCATGTTTGCTCAGGATCTGAATTCACCTGATCATCTTGAGGCTGGGATACTTGGAATCACCTTGCTGTTACACACTGGAACTGTAGCTCTTGTGCTTGCCAGGATCCATTGATCCCAATATTCATAGATGGTGATGTCATGTCATCCCTTTTATGTAGAGCAAACCTACATCAATTCTATATGAAGGCTGAAACGACATTTATTAATACTGGCTATAATAACAGAATCTTGCAACTCTGATTCTGCATTTTCCTTCTATTCTTGTATTGATACTCATGTGAATTAGGGTACCGTCTGTTGGTTTCCCCCCTTGTTGCTTTGGTAATAGATCCTGCCTTATTTCTGCCAGGGTAATCTTCCTTGTTGTCTACATAGTGTTTGCATTCTGGAATGTTCTTCACTTTGAACTTCATGAACACCTCATGATTGACCTTTCAGGCATTTCTGAGCTCTTGGATTTAATTGAGGCCTTTCCTGGGTGTGTATATAGTATGCATTGGTTTTCTGCATCAATACCAAAAAGCTGATCATGATTTCTCCTGTGTTTCTCCATTGTAGGCTTTTGGTGTTATGAATCCCCACTGAGGATAAACCCCAAATCTTTGGTGGCCTGGACAGGATCCTGTGTCTTAATCCCATGTCAGATTGAAGAAAGAATGCATTCTAGGAAAATTCTTGCCACCTCTGTGGTTTGGTATTTTCAGCCCATTTTGAATATGACTTTATTAGACTACGTTGGCACTGTCTTATACAATAATTCCAGAATCCCAAATGAGCATGCAAACCTACCAGGTCTTGATTTTCAGGGGCGAGTGAGGTTTGTTGGGGATTTAACAAAGGGAAATTGCAGTTTGATGATTACTCAGCTCCAGAAAAAAGACCATGGCACATATGGGATAAAAGTGACTGCATCTGTAGAAAATCAAGCTAATCGACAGATACTTTATGATTCAGCTACACTGAAAGTTTCTGGTAAGAACTTTGGCAGAACTTTTCATTTCTTCTCTGATCTGATATTGCTCCTTAATTTGGATATAATCTCCATCTTTTTTGACCCTGTAAACCCTTGTGGGGTGGAGTCTGGGCAACTGGATGGAACTGAGTGTTTAATGGCCGGATGCCCTTCTTGTCACCAATGTGGAGTTCGCAGCAGATATATTCTCAGTGTGCCCAGAGAGAGAAATATCTTCCTCTACCTAGGATCGAACTCAGCCTCCTGATTGTTAGGCAAGAGCTCCACTTCTAGGCCACCACATTACTTTATATCATCTCCATCATCCTGAAGTCTTATTTGCAAGATCTCCATTGAGGGTTTTCCATTCAGAAATGTTGAGTTGCTATCACAGCAGAGAAAGAGCATAGAGAGCTACTGATGCATTGGTCTACATCTTGTTGCAGACTGGCAGAAAGATGTGGTTTATGGAGAGTCAAGTTGCTGACGTTCAAGGAATTTCTTGTTGTCTAGGAGCACTTAATAAAGTTAAGCAAATCCTAAAATACCTTGTTGCTCTGGCTTTCTTCCCAACCCTTTCAACCTGATTACATTGTTCTGCTGCATTAATAAACATGCCATTTAGCATGTTGTGTTCCATACTGTACCAGAATTCTTATTTATCAGGCCAGAGATTTTCTTCCTATTTTTATCCCTTTTTACTTTCTTGGTACAGATTTGTTTCCAAATCCCACGTTGGAAATCTTGAAATGTCAAGAAAGATGGGCCTTGCAAGTGATTTGTTCAGTGCCTTCTCATTGCCCAAATGATCCAATAACAATGAATTTCAAAGGTCTAGAGAAGCATTATTTGACTGCAGAAACTATGATGATGGACGATGGAGTACTCCGGAAGATAGTCACCATTCAACCAACTGCAAGATCTAAAAAGAAAGCAATAACCTGCCAATTAAGCAACAAGGACATGAAGTCATCCATCACTCAGGATCTAGAAATGAAAAGTGAGTGTGAAGTTGAGAAGAAGTGAGCAACCTTGGGTGGGTTTTTCTGACAAGAGTAGACAATTCAAGTCACATCTCACCAATCTTGATTCCTGGTTATGAATAAGGTCATGAAGGTTTTTTTTTTTTTAAAGCAGCTGAGATAGCGTTTGACACGGTCTCTTTCAGGGACATTTAAAAAATTACAGCATGACTGCATTTTGGGGGAATATACATTATGTTCTGAAATATTATCACTGTTTTATTTTCTATACAATAACTTGGTCCTCAACACCAATAAGACCAAGGAGCTTATAGTGGACTATAGAAGGAACAGATCAGACATCCAGCCCTTGCTTACCAGTGGAGACCGAGGGGAGCAAGTGGCCAGTTTTAAGTTTCTGGATGTTACCCTAAAAGAGGACCTGACCTGGGGTGCTCACATTGCAGTCCTGGTCAAAAGGGCCCAGCAGAGATTATACTACCCGAGGCTTCTCAGAAAACAACAACTAAATAAAAAAGTGCTGGTGATCTTCTACCGCTGCACCATAGAGAGTATCTTAACTTACTGCACCTGTGTAGGGTTTGCCAATTGCACAGGGGCAGATAGGACAGCACTCCAGAGGGTTAACATCATTGCCCAGAAGATCATGGGTTGCCCTCTCCCCTCTTTGGAAGAGCTTTACAGCTCCCACTGCCTTAAGAAAGTTCAAAACATTCTCAAAGATCCATCTCATCTTGGGAACTCTTTTTTTTGAAGTATTACCATCTGGCAGACAGTACAGAATAATAAAAACAAGGACAAATAGGCTGAAGAACAGGTTCTCTCCCAGGGCAGTAGCTCTGTTGAATTCTGCTGTATAATGCAATATTAATGCAATATCAAGGGTTTTCAATTCAATTGTGTAAAATGTGAAGGATGTGTGTTTGTGCTTTATTTTCAGTCATAATGTACACTGAAGATGGTATTTAATTTGGTTGTATGAGGTGCAATGACAATAAAGTAACCTGAACTAAACTAAACTAAACTAAAACTAAGCTATACAAAGTCCCACACTCTGACATGTTGGCTATCTTTTTTTCCAGATTGTCCCAATGATGTCCAGGTTTTTGTTGTGAATAATCTGCCCATAAAAGAAGGAGATATTGTCACTTTGAACTGCTCTGTGGGTAGTAGTGTCCCTAGTACCACCTGGTTCAACTGGTGGAAGATGGATCTCCATGTAGCTAATTTTAAATACAGCAGTTTGAAGCTACTGACCTTCCCTGCACATTTTGGACCAGTGACATCTTACAAATGTGAAGCATGCAATATTTATGGCTGCACTTCATCTCCACTGCTCACTGTGGATATCTTCTGTAAGTATTATCAATTAGTTTTAATTGGCCAGAAAGCCCTGAAACACCAATGACTGGCCAATACAATGCGTTCAGGAGATGAAGCCACTAGAAGAGGGAGATTGTAGGTGCTTCTCAATCAGTGGGAGTTAAGACACATCCAAGTGCAATGGGATTTCCCTCTATCTATATAGATAGCGGAAAAATCGCAACCTATCATGGGTTAAAAAAATAAAAGCTTGTTATCTTTCCTGGAGAGACTCACCTGGCATCTGTACCAGAGGTGGGATTCAAAAAGTTTTACCACTGGTTTGGTGGGTGTGGCTTGGTGCGAGTGCTCTGCATACATGCACACAGTTTGTGTGCACACATGTGCCAAATGTGCACTTTGCGCAGGCTCAGAGGCCTCCTGCAAGCCTGCACTCCCCTGGTCGCTTCAGCAGCTGCCATGCAACATTCTGCTGTGCTGCGTAAAGCAGCTTTGCTTCAAAAGCAGAGGACAAAGATGAATATGGGAGCTCGGGTGGCTGGTGGATCCAACAGCAGAGCGGCAGAAAGAATCAGTCTGGTCTCCGCTGCTCATTGCCACTACCGGTTTGGGAGAACCAGGCTGAACCGGTAGAATACCACCACTGATCTGTATTCTCTCTGTGTGCATGTGTGCTTTTGAGTTATTGTTGACTTCTGGTCACAACCTGGAGTACTCCTTGCATTGTTCTTGACAAAACTTCAGAATTGTCTTGCCATTACCCTCATCCTAGGGCTAAGAAAGAATGACTGGCCCACTAGCTGGCTTCCTACCTAAGGCAAAACTCACATTCTTCTGGCTTCTAGCCCAGGGTCTTAATCACTCTATCAAACTGGCACTCACTTGCCATGTATTTCAATCACAGTCCTAATCTTCTTAGAACTTCAGCATCTTATTGCTATCTACAGAGGATTTACAGTGCACAGGCCTATGTGGAACCATCTTACCTACAGTTTTATTTATTTATTTTTATTTATTTATTTATTTTGTCAGTTGCTTACAAGATAATAGGTATAAGTAAAAACATAGTTATGAATACATGAATACATATAAGAAAAATAAAAAAAATAAAAGAAACAATAGGACAGGGACGGTAGGCACTTTGGTGTGCTTATGCACACCCCCTACAGACCTCTTAGGAAAGGGGTGAGGTCAATAATAGACAGTCTAAGGTTAAAGTTTTTGGGGTTTGGGGAAGAAACCACAGAATCAGATAGAGTATTCCAGACATTAACCACTCTGTGGCTGAAGTCGTATTTCCTGCAATCAAGTTTGGTGATTAACCTTGAGTTTGTATCTATTGTTTGCTCTTGTTTTGTTATGGTTGAAGCTGAAGTATTCATTGACAGGTAGGACATTGCAATGTATGATTTTATATACTATACTTAGATCAGACCGAAGACGGTGTAATTCAAGGTTTTCTAGGTTTAGAATTTCAAGTCTGGTGGCATAAGGTATTCTGCAACGAGTGGAGGAGTGGAGAACTCTTCTTGTGAAATATTTCTGGACTTTCTCAATTGTGTTAGTATCAGATACGTAATGTGGGTTCCAGACTGATGAGCTATATTTGAGTATTAGTCTAACAAATGTTTTGTATGCTCTAATTATTAGTGTAATATTACCAGACAAAAAGCTATATAAGATTATGTTAACAACTCTTAACGCTTTTTTGGCTATGTAGTTACAGTGGGCTCTAGCACTTAGGTAATTTATAGCCAGTAATATGCTGGTCAATGTTTAACAACCAGTTCTGTCATCTCCATTGCTACCACTGAACCAGGTTGCTAGCCACTACATAGCTGATCAGTGTTCTAGGTGTTCTGGCTCAGTTCTGTTCTCACCTGCCTTGCAAAATTCAGAAAATTTAACAGTCGATTTTACAAGCCAGTATGAGTCAGGTCCAACTATCCTTGGCTACAACACATGAAAATCAAATGAAGGCAAATGTTTTTGCAACAGGTGATGCTAATCTTATGCCTTTGTTTTATCTTGTCGCAGTTGCTCCCAGGGAAGTCAACATTTGGAGAAATCCAGAAGGCCAGATTGATGAAGGCATGAATGTTGTGTTGCATTGTGAAGTGGGAGAAGCAAATCCCACAAATCTCACTTATACGTGGTATAAAGCTGGGGAAATGATTTTATTGGATTCTCCCCATGCATACTTGAACCTTACTAACATGGATCCAGCACAATCTGGCAGCTACTGGTGTGAAGCCAGTAACAGTGTGGGCAAGACATTTTCTCCAACAATCACACTTCATGTTATCTGTGAGTAAAAGCATAGTATGACAGTGGATTTATGCATAATATGGCAATGGATTTATGATCAAATCTGGGTCCTGTTATTAATCTTTAGTGATGGATGTTTGTGTAGCTTTAGTTGGACTTGGAGGTAAAGTTTCCCTTTCTTGGCAACTAAGACAGGAATCATAACTTGCTAATTAAAAATTGGCCGCTGGTGAACTTCCAGTTGAACTTCCCCAAAGACAGACTGTTGGACTAAAATGGCCATCCTGAAGGGGAAGAGTCAGCTGGAATAAGATTGTGCAGGAGGAGCGGTGAAAAAGAGGACAGCAGAGAAACCAGGAGAATTTTGGCATAAGGTACCCCAGTTTTGAAATCTTTTAAAATTGTTAAGAAAGCGGCGGACAAAGAAATTAAGAAAGAGAAATTCTGACAGACGATGTGGCTTTGTACCCAAAAGGAGGAAGCTGGAAGAAGAAACTTGTATTTGAAATAATTAAATATACAACCCTGACACCAAACAGCTTTTTATTAAAGCTGGACTGGGCTGTGTCAAGGTGGGAAATAAAATTTGAAAATTAATGCTTGGATTTATGATATTGGAACTTTAAAATTTTGAATGAGTGAGAAAAATCGGGAAAAAGGAAAAGAATTGACTTTAAATACAGCGAAGAGTGCCATCTAGTGGAGAAGGGAATTGTTTATACATTTCTCTATTTTAAAACTTGGATCCATTAAAGATTTGCCTGATACAAAATAATCGGAATTAGGATACTATAAAAGAGGGACCTTGAAAAGTGAAAGTGAAATGTGAAAATAAAAGGAAATCGTGGAAACGTTTGGTGTTTTTGAATTACAACTTTAATTAATGGATATTGAAAAGTGGAACTAATCTGGAAATCTTTGGAAGAGGAGTCAATAAGAGTAAAATGTTGGAAAAACCTTTATAAGCATTGTTTAAAAATGGCAGGAATATTACTGGACCTTAAATTGGAACTTAAAAACATGAAAGACATGTTACAAAAAGAAGGCAAATCATTTGGTTTTGCATTGCAATTTTTTGGAAATGAAAGTTTCAAAATACCAAGAACAAGAAGAAGAGAAATCAATGCATGAAGTGGCCATCTTAAATGAACACTTGAATCAACGGAAACTTAAGCAAAGGAAGAATAGAAAGAGAATTAATAATAGGTGGTTCAACATTGTAATTAAAAGCGGGGTTATTCTAAAAACTGAACAAAAGAAAAGGGAACAGCAGGAAAGGAAACTTCAATGGGGAGTAATGAAAAAGAAAGGAGATAGAAATTGGAGTGGTAAAAAGAGGGCAAGAATGAAATGGGATTTGGAAAGAAAGGAATATGGCAAGCACATAACAATGAAATGGAATTGTTTAATTAAAAGGCACAGAGATAATGGTTGATAGAGAATTATAAGAAGGGATTCTGCAAGAGTAGAAGGACTGGTTTAAATAAATAAGAAATGATAAGATTGTTTAGAAAATAGTGGAATATAGAATATTAAAATAAATTGTTTTGTTATTGCTGTGATTGTTTGCTTTTTCTATTTTATGATATGAAATTAAGAGAAATAAGCAAAACAAAGATATTAATATTATTAAATGAATTAATAAGCAATAAGAAATGATAAAATTTGTTTAATAGAGTATTAAGATGGGAGGTGGGGACTGATATTGTTTTGCTATTACAGTGGCAGGAGTAATTGTTAAAGGGAAAGCAATATTAGTTCTTATGAAATGATGGGATTAATTATGTCTGTTTTATCTATAATTTTCTGAATCTAGATATATATTTTCAGGTAATGGGAAAGGGAACTGGCAGATCTGGGTTTAAAAGGGATATACGTAATGTAGTAACTACTATAAAGTTAATATTGTTTCTTTTTCTTCTTTTTTAAAGTGTTAACTCAAAGTTAAATTATGGGAATCTTAGGGGGGATTAATTATGCGATATGTCTAACGACAGGGATAGCACCTTGAAATTGGCAATAATAGGGATGTTGCATTGTTGTTCTTATTTTTTTTTTACTTTATATTGGAAATATGTGATTTTTTCAAATGATGAATTAAATATAGATGAGTAGACTGCAGACTTGACAGAAGAAGAAGGTAAAATATAATGAATATGAAGATATATAATGATACATTAAGGATTTAAAGAAATAGATTAAGCAATGTATTGGAAAAAATATATAAGATGGGAAAAGCTTGATGATTAAAATCAAATAAAATATGTAAAGTAAGATCAAGATAAGTTATTAAATGTGAAAGATGAATAGGAAATGAAAGTCAAGTTTGTAATGGAAATGTGTTAACCTGGAATCATGCTGCTCATTGAAAAAATATTTTTTTCCCTTTCTCTAATATGTGAAAATTGAATAAAACTTTTGGAAAAGAAATTGACAGCTGGTGAATGGAAGTTACATTAATCACAAATAAAATCCTTGTATTTTCAGATATATACATGTCATGATTTGAAAATCCTTTTCAGTTTCTGATTTTCAAAGGCAGTGAAAGCCATAAAAAAAGAGATTTCAGAACCAGTGCATTGTAGTACTCTCTACTGTGAGAAAATACTAACATTGGCTCTATCATAAATAATAAATATAGAAGATCATTGGATTGTGTCTAGCATGAGAAATATGTATCTTCCAGATTTGGGATACATTAATTATACCATGAAGTTGTTTCTGATTCCTAAGCTACCACACAGATATTCTCCATGAGATGTTTCACCTAACATTTTATGAATTTTGGCCAGGTATACTAAAAATCTCATTAAAAAAAAATAGGACACATCCTGTTTTCAAAAGTTGCCTATTCTCAATGGAGCAACATTTAGATGGGCTACAGAAATGTTTGTAAATCATAATGATTTCATATTGCAGGTTTCCATTGTGATGAAAATCCAATAAGCATAGTTCCTAATTCTTTCGTTGCGTGGGAAAAATCCTGCGTGGTGATTCCATGCCACATCAGTCAAATGCTCAGTTCTGGAACAGTCAATGCCATAGGCGTTGTGTGGAATTTTAAGCCTTTTGGAAACAATATCTGGAACAAAGGGAAAACTACCCTGTTGTACAACAGTTCTCAGAACTCTGGAACCATCACAACTGTATCTGATGATGCTTTACCAAGCCGGATATGGTTCCTTGGGAATTTAACAAACAGAGATTGTAGCTTGCTGATCAATCCAGTGCGAATGCTTGACAGTGGCACGTATGAAGTAAAAGTGATTGTTTCCGTTGACAAATATCCATGGCAAATCAAGCGGTTCCTTACAGCTACACTGAATGTTACAGGTAAGAAATGTGCAATATGAGTCTCACCTGACAGAAAGCTCTGTTTTCTATGTCTGTGTGTATTTTCCCCCCAAGAAGCATCTTTGGTAATTGGTAGCTTCTAGTATACAAATTAATACAAGAATAAGGCCAGATAATGTGTATACAAAATGTTTTATGTGTTGACACTCGCTAAGTTTTTATACATCTTGGTTCCCATCAGGCTTTCTATCTCTCATTGGCTTTTTTTTTAAAAAAAAATCTCCCCTCTCTTTTGTCTATATTTTGGATCATTTTCAAAGCTTCAGGTCAAGGAAGGATAACAGAAACAGAATTCAATTTATCACAGAATCGTAAGGTGTTCATCCCAAAGTGCATCGCTAAATGTCTATGGAGATTCTCAGTCATTCAAGTCATGATTGACAACTGGATTTTCTGGTTTTTCTTCAGACGTTTTATTTATTTTTCTTCTTCTTCTTCTTCTTCTTCTTCTTCTTCTTCTTCTTCTTCTTCTTCTTCTTCTTCTTCTTCTTCTTCTTCTTCTTCTTCTTTCTTCTTCTTCTTCTTCTTCTTCTTCCTCCTCCTCCTCCCCTCCTCCTCCTCCTCCTCCTCCTCCTCCTCCTCCTCCTCCTCCTCTTCTTCTTCTTCTTCTTCTTCTTCTTCTTCTCTTCTTCTTCTTCTTTTTTTCTTCTTCTTCTTCTTCTTCTTCTTCCTCATCCCTCCTCCTCCTCCTCCTCCTCCTCCTCCTCCTCCTCCTCCTCTCCTCTCCTCCCTCCTCCTCCTCTCCTCTTCTTCTCTTCTTCTTCTTCTTCTTCTTCTTCTTCTTCTTCTTCTTTCTTCTTCTTCTTCTTCTTCTTCTTCTTCTTCTTCTTCTTCTTCTCCTCCTCCTTCTCCTCCTCCTCCTCCTCTTCCTCCTCCTCCCCCTCCCCCTTCTTCTTATTTGAAGCTTCTTAGATGAGAAGTAAAACATCTTCAAAGAAAAATCAGAAAGTCCAGTTGCCTCTTGAAAAAGCACCTTTGGGACACAGAATTGTAGGTGTATTCACACCAACAGTTTGGTCATTGAAAAAGCTTATACTATAGCATGGAAAAACATGCTTAAACTAGTTGTTTTAGGACTTAGCATATGATGAAAACCCAGGTTGTTTTGTTCATTTGTAAGTTAATCTAATGGGTAACCCCAGAAAAAGAATTAATTCACTAACCATGTAGTGAATAAATTAAACAGCTTGATTTAATAATCACATGTAAATTGATTGTTGAATTCATTTGTTTTCTGGGTTTAAACAATCTATTTTTATTGATTTTGCTGTCCAGTCATTAACAACTCTGTGCAATATATATATATATATATCCCAATCCCCATACATTGATTTAAAAACAATATAATAAAAAGAAAACAAATCAATAATACTATAAAAGCTGCGTACAACCCCAGGGACAATAATTTATATAACTAACAATTAAAAGAGTTTTCATTATCAGAACAAAGTCATGGCATCCCAGAATTTGCTATATCACAAGCTAGCAAAAAAAAAAAAAAAGGCTAGATGAGTTACACAAATAAGCCACCAGGTTTTTAAGAGGCTTGGGTTAAGGATGTTGAACAAACCTCATAATTTATTTATTTATTTTATTTATTTGATTTGTCAATTGCTTATAAGATAAAAGGTATAAGTATAAACATAGTTATGAATACATGAAATGGATACATATAAGAAAAATAAAAAGAAACAATAGGACAGGGACGGTAGGCACGTTGGTGCGCTTATGCACTCCCCCAAGACCTCTTAGGAAAGGGGTGAGGTCAATACTAGACAGTCTAAGGTTAAAGTTTTTGGGATTTGGGGAAGAAACCACAGTCAGGTAGAGTATTCCAGACATTGATTAATTGAATCAATCAATCAATCAATCAATTAATTAATTAAATTAATAATTAATTGATTAATTGAAGGGCTGTTAGTTTTTAGAAAAAAGCTGCATAGCCACCTCTCTCTCTCTCTCTCTCTCATGGATGGTTTTATTGCATTCTCTGTATATTGTGAAAAAATGACCAGATGATTCCTATGGTTCTTTCCACCCTACAGGTTTATGATTTACAGAATCCAATTTACCTGCTCCATAGAACTTCCCCTACAGATCATTTTTTAAGTTTCCGATTTAATGTAACTTGCTTGGGAATTCTGGGAGTTGAAGTCCACCATTCTTAAAGTTGCCAAGGTTGAGAAACACTGCCCTGTTTGAACAGATGTAGGAAAGGACTACCTGTCATGCTATTTATTGATAAGTACCATTGTTGAATAGCTGTTACTATTGAGAGGTTTTATTCCAAATCTGAAATATTGGAGACAACCCAACTTATGACTTTTTCCTCGGTAATAATAGTTTCATGACTTGGAGAGTTTTATAGTCTCCTCCTTCTTCAGCTTCTAATTTCAGCATCTTTTGTGCTCAGTCTAAAAGTGTGCTATTGGTTTTGCTTTTTTGTTTGCAGAATTACCTCCAGAGCCCACCCTGGAAATTATTCCTGTGAACATCCAGGAGAAGAAGATAACCCAAGTGAGATGTTCGGTACCTTACCATTGCCATCATAAGCCAGTAAACCTGACTTTCACTGGTTTAGAACGCTTTCCACCACAAAAGAGGACAGTTGGAAGTGGAGTGATTCAGACGGCCCTGAGCTTTGAACCAACATGGGATGACAATGGGAAAATGCTGAGCTGTTTGTTCAAGTCAGGGGCAGAAGTGTTATCTGAAAGCATTGTGAAGTTGGACGTGAGATGTAAGTGTACAGTGGAGAAAGGAAATGGCCCTTTTGAATGATTGTGCCAGCAGGACAGGATTTGGGACTAAAAGTTTAGGAATCTACCCAGCAAATGAACAGAAGGCCCTCAAGCATAGCTGTTGTGGTTCACCGGCAGCCGGTGCAGACGGCAATGGAGTCAGACAGTGAGGAAGAAAGGGCACCAGTCAGGGAGTCTGGAGAGGACTTGGACGAGGGTCTTGCATCTCATTCAGGGATGGGGCCAGGACCATCTGGGAATGGGATGCTACCTTTGGAGCTTTCGGAGTGTGGCAGCAGCGAGGCAGAGGAACAAGGGGAGCCTGTTCCTAGTGCGCATGTGCACAGAGCTGCTAGAAGGTGAAAGCAGCTGAAATAGAAAGAGCAACTTGGGAGTAATGCTGAGAGGTGATTGCCCCTCCCATAAGGAATAAAAGTCAGACCTCAATGACGAAACCTTTGCAGGAAGCAAAGTAGTTCAATAGATTCCTTTGCAGGAAGCAAAGTAGTTCAATAGATTCCGAGTCCTTGTTGAAAATCTGTATACTCTGGTTGGTTTTTTCTGGTACTTTGGTTGGTTTCTGTTATAATTCATTTGGATACTTCTGTTTTTGGCAACATTCTACAGCACTGCAAGGCATGGGCCTTGGGGAACTGTTTAAGATTAGCTCTGGCTGAGAATGAAAGTAATTCTCAGTGTTGCATTAAAATAGGTTTTGCTTTCAAAACAAGTTTGTGTTTCATTATGTTTGATGAAGCCTGGGTCAGAACAAGAGCACGGTTAATTCTGAAACTAACGTAGTCATATGCGTGTGAAGAGGGGCCAACCAAAAAAGACCCTAGTTTTGAACTATGTAACCGACTGATTTAGG
This sequence comes from Bungarus multicinctus, assembly GCA_023653725.1. Taxonomy (NCBI): domain Eukaryota; kingdom Metazoa; phylum Chordata; class Lepidosauria; order Squamata; family Elapidae; genus Bungarus; species Bungarus multicinctus. The sequence goes on along the minus strand of CM042835.1, from coordinate 9,192,697 downwards.
GATTGAGAAAATTCTACTCAAGATGAGTTGAATTCCATGACTTTTATAGGAAAGTAGTAAGTCCCTTTTAAATTGAGTTGACTCCAGTTGACTTAACGGACATATTCACATAATTTTCTAGTCAGCACTATAGAAATGGTTTGTTCATTTTTTTTTAATCTAGCACTGGGTTTGTTTGCTTTTTTTTGAGTTCTCAGTCAAGTGCACAATCCTAATATTTCAAGATGATCTCCCATCCAGTGGTGGGATGCTGCTGGTTTGCACTGGGTCTAGCAAACTGGTAACTCCGGTGAGCAGTTGGCCCCACCCTCTCCACCCCTGCCATTTCCTGTCCTAGATTTCCTTGTTTTTTAGCTCAGCTGATTCGCACGGCCGAGCAGATTGCCGTGCTTGAGCTATTTTACTCTCCAGCGCTAACCTAGAAGGTAAGTTTTTAAGCTTAAAATGGGTGGTTTTTGAACGCTGCACGCAAAGCGCACTCTCATGGACCAGTAGTAAATTTTTTTGAATCCTACCACTGCTCCCATCAAACTTCTAAACAGCTTAGTTTAGAAGTTAGTTTCACACAGCTTAGTTTTTCAAGATCTGCTAAAGTCAGTAAGCATTACTTTCTTCTAGGACCTCAGTGAGCTTGCATGAAAGCTGAAAGCTACGAAACTCTAGGAATGAATCTTGTGAAGCTCAGTGGTATTGATATCTCTGTGTATATATAAAAGAGCCCACCTCCATGCTATTCTGGACGTTGGATGTTCTGTTGCAATTCAGTTCCTTCCAAAAAGGGGAAATAGCATGGAAAGTGAGATGGTTTAAATACACAATTTAAACATAGTTCTTTTTTTCTGTAATCTCAACACGGTTCTCTTTTCCCGTACCGTAATTTCATCATATGTGTGCTTTGCACTGGGTCATTCTTTTGATGGATGTAGACTGTAGAAGCTACAGTGAAGAAGGCAATGTGGATTAGAAAGAGGAATTAGACCAAAGTTTCTCTATCTCAGCAACTGTAAAATCTTCAACTCCAACAAGTCTGCTGGGAAATTCTGGGAGTTAAGTTCCCAGATATTTTTAACATGTGAAAGTTTCAACCAGTTTATTTTTTTGCCAGGCAATGCATATGACTCTATACCTACACATTCCTTAATATTATAATATATTCACAATATACTCATGTCTATTTCCTCTACTGAGAGATGTATTGATTTGATTTTCCAGATGCTCCCAAGGATGTCCAGCTTGTTATTTTAAATGATCTGCCCATTAAGGAAGGAGATACCATCACGATGTACTGCTCTTTCGGCAGTAGTAAGCCCAACGATAATTGGTACAACTGGTTTAAGTCAGATCCCTCTACGATTGAATATAAATATAGTGGTCCAAATGTAATGACCTACCCTGCAACACATGGACCTTACAACACTTCTTATGAATGTGAAGTATGCAACAGGGTTGGCTGCAATGCATCATCAGTAATCACATTGGAGGTCTTCTGTGAGTAACGCGAATGAATTTATAAGTTTGAAAACTTGAATTGCCAAAGAAAGGAAATACAATAATGTGTCCTAGAAGACATTGGGTTTTGCAGGGAGGAGACTAAACCAGTTAGAGAATGCATAACTATGGTCAGGAGATGTGATGGGTAGTGGCTTGAATGTTGGTGTTCTCTATAGCAGTATTTTCAAGCCTGACAGCTTGAAGATGTGTGAACTTGAATTCTGGGAGTTGAGGTTCATAACCTTCAAGTGGCCATGGTTGAGAAATACTGATCTGTGGGGATTTCTTCCTATGGAAATGGCCTGCTATGGAAGAGAAGGGATGACACCCCCCCTCCCCTGACTCACCCTCATGGATTTTCCAGAGTCTCTTTTAAGGGTCATTGAGGTAAGATGTCATTTTACTGCACTATAGTATAACAATTTGAATTCCTAAGAGCTGTGATGGCGCAGTGGTTAGAATACAGTACTGCAGGCTAACTCACTGCTCACTCCAAGAGTTTGATTCTGACAAGGTTCAGCCTTCCATCCTTCTGAGGTTGGTAAAACGAGGACCCAGATTGTTGGGCTCAATATGCTGACACTTTAAACCGCTGTAGAGAGGGGTGTAAAGCTCTACGGAGTGGTCTATAAGTCTAAGTGCTATTGCTATTGCTATTTTGTACAATTGGACTTTTCTGCAATAGAATTAACATGGATTATAAGGTGGCATCAGTGATGAGTCCCAGATGGTGATATGAAAGGAGCAGGTCATTTCCATAAGAATCTTTTCCTTTATTTTTGATGCTAGCTGCTCCCAAAGGGGTGAAAATTTTGCAAAAGCCAGAAGGGAGCATTCACGAACCTGCCTTGGTTTATCTGAAATGTGAAGTAGAAATAGGAAAGCAAATGGATCTGATTTTCAACTGGTATAATAAAAATGAAAAACTGCTGGATAGTACAGGCCATATGCTGGTCTTCGTAAAAACAAATTGCAGCCATTCAGGCACCTATCACTGTGAAGCTGAAAACAATGTGGGCAGATCATGCTCCCCAGCTTTTACACTGCATGTACTTTGTAAGTAATCGTTGTTCATGCATCCAGTTGCTAGGCTTGAGACATCGTCAGTCATTAATCTCTGTTCCATCTCTCTTTAAAACATACTTTTTGTATTTTTCTTCTGCAAAAAGTGAACAATCGCAATGAGTTTGCATGTGTTTCCTCTTAAAATATGCAATTTCCTCTTAATTTCCTCCTAAAATATGCGTTCTCCTCATAATCTAGACCCTTTTCTGGGGTTGCCCCCCAAAATGTCTCTAGGTATAAGTGTCATTTTAGGGTGCGACTGATACTCTGGTCTCTGGGAGTAGCTAGCTACCAAGCCTTATTTAATGGATGTCTTTTTCAAATGCTTCTCTTTAATTCCTGATCTTGTAGTAGTAACTGGTAATCTGTTGCTCTTTGAGATTGTAAAATCTATCTGGCACTATCTTAATGGCTCACAAAATAGTATTTACTTCTTTTTTTCCATTACATTTGAAGCTTCAAAGCATTAACCTTTGAGGAACAGAAGAATGGATAAAGACTTTGACATGGAGGATGAATGGGTCCCATTGGAAGACCTGGAGGAAGTGAAATGGAGAAGAGAGGAAAAGAAAGAGAATTCATACTATTTTCTTGTGAATTTGGATTTATTTTACTTCGCTTTCTGTGTTCATTTTAACTGTTACTTGAACATGTTTTTAAAGAAAGACTATAGTTTTTTTTTAAATAAAAAGGACATTCTTAGAATCAGTGTTGTTGTGCTCCTTATATTGCTAAAAACTAATAAGAACCAGAAAGGGTTTTATTTTATATACAAAAGGTTGCCTATTTGCAATCTATGGAGGTGCATGTATTTGAGGGTTCCCCAGACTCTTCAGCCCATCAACCCCTACATGAAGTTTCAGACTGTTTCTTGGTTCCCAAACATTTTGTCAGGGTTCAAAGTAATACACCCATAGCAAACAGAACTCAGAGGCAGGTAGGTTCCTCAAAAATAGTTTTATTTGGATATATCATTCTGGCACAGGCTGGTGAAAACTGACTCTGAATGTTCTGCAGTTTTCACCTAATTAAAAGTAAAAGTTTTCTCCCTCCCCCAAACAGTCACATGGTCCAATCAGGGCTATGTCTGGTTGTCTGGTAACTTCGCTCCTCCTCTCTCTGTGCCCCCTATGGGAATGTCCTTGGTTCCCAGGAGAAAGTCTTTTGTTTTGGCTACAAACCCCCACTATCTTCACTCCCTGCTCCCTATCCTTCAGCTCCAGTATGACAACACTGAAGCTTCAAAATGGCCTTGCTCAGGTCAGCTTCAGGGTTGACATATTTGCTGAAATAATTTAGTAAATACTACTTGAATAGTATTGCAAATAACAACAACAACAACAACAATAATCAATATAATTGAAGGCTGATCTCATTGATGTCGGAGCATAGAGCCACGGTGGTTAGAGTGCACTATTGCAGGCTATTTCTGCTGATCACTGGTTGCCAGCAATTCAGCAATTTGATTCTCACCAGCTCAGGGTTGACTCAGCCTTCCATCCTTCTGAGGTTGATAAAATGAGGACCCAGATTGTTGGGGGCAGAGCTGCTATTCAGCAGGTTCTGACCAGTTCTGGAGAACCGGAAGAGGAAATTTTGAGTAGTTTGGAGAACCGGCAAATACCACTTCTGACTGGCCCAGCCCCCATCTATTCTCTGCCTCCCGAGTCCCAGCTGATTGGCTGGGTCTTCTTTGGTTGCCCTGCACAAGAGAATGGAGCTGGAAAGCAGGTTAGTGGGATGGGGAGGGAATGGGGATTTTGCAGTATCCTTCTCCCAGGAGTGGGGTGGGAATGGAGATTTTACTACCACGCCCACCAAGCCATGCCCACCAAGCCACACCCACAGAACGGGTAGTAAAATTTTTTGAATCCCACCATTGGTTGGGGGCAATATGCTGACTCTGTAAAACTGCTTACAGAGGGCTGTAAAGCACTGTGAAGTGGTATATAAATCTAAGTGCTATTGCTATCCAACTCTGAGTAATGCTGTCTCACCAATAGTCACTTAACCTTCAGGATTAGGAGTTGGTGTGAAACTCTATAGAGATAATAATAGTATAATATCTTCCTATCCCAGATCCTCGGAAAGGGCTTGATAGTGGATAAAAATGTTATATCCAGTCTAAACAACAGGCCGACTATATGACGAACCATAATAATAAGAGGAACCGAAAGAAGAAAAAAAGAAAAGGACAATAAAAACATGCAAGAAAAAGAAAATGAAAGTTAAGAAATACAGAAATTATTTCCAAACTTCATTTCAACAGATAATTACAATCTGGTTGTAATTATGGTATAATTACAACCAGATTATAATGGGGGTTAATAGTGAACGTTTTGGGGAACGTGGATTTAATCATAGCCTTTCCCCAGCTTGGTCGCTGTTTGTCACAAACAGGTTAAACTGTTTGAAAATCCAACCCAATCCAGAAAATGTTCATTGTTAAATTGCAGTTGCCAAACAATACTTTTCTGAAAAGATATTACAATCATGCACTTAATTCAAATGATCAAGCATCACTTCAGAATTTTTGAATTGCACCATTTTGCAGCTTCAGCTTTTCTGGTATTTTCTATCTAAAATAGATATGGGAAGTGGGTGAAATTAAATGAAAAAAAAATACTATTTTCATCCCCCAGAAGTTTCTCTTTTATTCACTGAATGAACCTGCTAAATCTAACAGATCGTTTGCACATCTGCATGGAAAGAAGAACTCTTTCTGAACATCATTTGTAGATAGATTATTATTGAATAGAATAGAATAACAGAGTTGGAAGGGACCTTGGAGATCTTCTAGTCCAACCCGCTGCTTAGGCAGGAAACCCTACAACACTTCAGACAAATGGTTATTATGCTGTCCAGACAGTTTAGAGTTAATGGGATTTGGGATAGTTAGGAATTGTGAGTGTCCCCTTAAGGAAATGCATCATGATAAATGTAGTTAAGGTATCCTGGGAAATGTAGTCCATGTCATGTGGTCACATCTGTAATCCGGATTGGTCATTAAATTGACCCTTGTTGGGTTGGTGGAGGCTCCTTCAGTCTTGCCTGAATCCACCATACCATGCAGCTGTTTCAATCATCATGGGGATGAGACTTTATTATCTTCTATACCATAATGCAGATATGCAAAGGATTGGACATTAAGAAGAACCTCATCATAAATGTGAGTTGATAAGGATGCCTGATGAACCAATAAAAAAGATTTTGTATGGATGCTTTGTGGAGTTGCTCTGTCTGCTTTATACCCATCCAGAGCGTAATAAGCAGAACAGTTATCCAATCTTTTCTTAAAAACTTCCAGTGTTGGAGCACCCATAATTTCTGGATGCAAGTTGTTCCATTGATTAATTGTCAGGACATTTCTCCTCAGTTCTAGGTTGCTTCTCTCCTTGATACTTTTTCCTCCCATTGCTTCTTGTCCTGCCCTCAGGTGCTCTGGAGAATAGCTTGACTCCCTCTTCTTTGTGGCAGCCCCTGAGATATTGTGTATTGAATTGGATTTTTTGTAAATGTCACAGAATCCTAAGACTGGAGGTCATTCGAAGGTGACTGAAACTAGCATTCTGTCACTGGTCAAGCATCTCAGAGAGATAGCCTTCCATCTTCTCTTTGAAGACCTCTCCTTTGAGTTCTCAAAGGAGAACTCATCATTTCATGCGGCAGCCAATGGGGGCAGCCAGATAATCCTTAGCTGTCCCAATCTCTCTCTTTAGGTTCACTCAATGAAGAATCCTATTCCCTGGTGCCCAGCCCACCTTTTAAATTTCTGGCCACCACTAAATAGGGGGAGTAAGCGCTCTTAAACTGCTAGAGTTACCAAGATGAAACCAAGCTTGACCTTAGCGGATGCACTCAGATCTTGTGTCACTCGAGGGTGGCAAGAAGGAAGTCACAGTGACAGATGTGCTGAGGTTGGAGACGCAAGCTTTTTGACCATCACAGAGGAAGGAGTACAACGAGGAGCTGATTCTTCAGAAGCAACTCACCTTCCAGAACCTCAACCTTCCAAGAGCCAGTATGATCGCAAGGCAAGTAATGATCTGTGGATGGGCTTGTCTGTTTTATTTTCTAACTTTAGTAGCATGAAAAAAAAAAAAATCAGCCTGATAAACACAAATATAACCTCGACTTTTGATGGATGAGATTGCTAGAAAATAGCTCCTAAGAAAGAAACAACTATGAAATTGGAAACTAAGCTGCAACAGAATCATTCATGGAGTTCAAAACCATTCTTAATTGGCATATTTTCATAAACACCCTTTTTTTCTTTATAATCCGGTGTTGCCAACTTTATTAATGAACTTTCGTATCAGTGGTGGTACCTACAACTTGTATTCTGCTCTCTTTCCCTAGGCTTAAACTTACAATGAGATGCTTCTTATGGATGCTATTCCTTCCAGGTATTTATTGTAAAGGTGTGTATAACAAGTGTGTATATGTGTGTTTGTGTGTGTGTTTAGTATGTTCTGTCAAGGGAGAAAAGGGAATCTGAGCTACATTAGATCATAACAGCAGAGAGTTGTTTGGTGAAGGCTGCAAAAAATAGATTGCTTTGCCCTTAGGGCATGAGGGATGTAATAACAGGGATCATTCAAGATTCAGAATTGAAACTCCTTGGAATGCTGAATGGCTGGGTAAAAATAAGGCTATCACTTCTTATCTTGTGATATAACATTCAGTATATTTACCGGTTGCATTTTCCAGTTCTGCTTCATGAGTTCACTGTAAGATATTCTTTGCAAAAGATTTTGTTACTATGAATTTTTTTTTAGAACCGAACAGCAAAGTTGGAAGGGATCTTGGAAATCTCCTAATCTAACCCCGCTGCTCAAACAGGAAACCCTACCATTTCAGAGAAATGGTTGCCCAATCTCTTCTCAAAACCCTTCCATGTTAGAGCACCCACAGCCTCTGGAAGCAAGTTTGATCCACTGGCTGTCAGGAAATGTCTCCTTAGTTCTAGGTTGCGTCTCTCCTTGACTAGTTTACACCCATTGCTTCTTGTCCTGCCTTCAGATGCTTTTGAGAATAGCTTGACCCCTTCTTCTTTGTGGCAGCCCCTCAAATATTGGAAGACTGCTACCCTGTCACCCCTGGTCCTTCTTTTAAATTCAGCCTCTTCTATAACTAGGAAAGTTGGCATAGATTTAACTTTCTAGACTTAATCTGCTGCATTCACATGCTTTGTGGACAGGAAAAAATAAATTCAGTTTGTTCCATAGGGCTGTTTGTGATATTTTCATAATTTAATTATAGAATTTTAGTTTGTTGAGATTTTTTTTCTTTTGCTATCTAAATAAACAGTCATGAAGTTCAGGTAACTTCGGGACCATGACAAGAAATTTAATAATTTTCAAAATCTTTCTAAGAGTGTAGTCAAAAACAATTTATTTGAGAATGTTATTGATATATCACATGCTTTTTTCAAACGGCAGCTTCCCTTGAAAATCTCCCACACGAATGGTGTGATTGCATAAGTGTCAAAACAACCACATAATGTGCTTGTTGTCATATTACATGACAAATGTCAAGGAGAGGTTGGATCTTCCTTTCTAAGAGGTGTGGTGATGGCAAGTAAACCCACTAAAATAGTAAAAGTGAAATAAATAGGAACAACCCCAAATCAAACAAAAAAATAATATTTTGTAATCTGGGTCTGAGGGAGATAATTGAAGGAAGTCCAAGAGTTTATTCATAGCAATAGAAACAGCACTTAGACTTATATACTGTTTTACAATGCTTTACAGCCCTCTCCAAGTGGTTTTCTTTCAAACAGCATTGTCTTCTGCCCAAGGATATTTACTCATGTAGTAGACTGTATTGCGATTATCCTTGTCATCTTCTCGTCTTTCGTGCCACTCATCTTTCCTACTACCTTCTCCTATTGGTATCTTATGATTTGTCAATTGTTGTATTTTATGATTTATGATATGTTGTATCTTATAATCTTATGATCTATGATGTATCACTTTGTTGTTTGTGTGTACACTGAGAGCTCTTGCATGTGAGACAATTTTTTTGTGTGCCCAATCACACTTGGATCCTATCCTATCCTATCCTATCCTATTCATCCCATCCCATCCCATCCCATCCCATCCCATCCATCCTATTCTATTCTAATTTCTATTCTACTCTGCTTTGCTCTACTCTTTCTTCTAAATTGGTGAGCTTTGGGATTATTGCATTTTTTCTTTGTAATGCAACTCCCTCTCAGCCTATCAACAGCTTCTTGGAAATTCTTTTCAACATTGTGATGAAGGAGCAGTGACAAGAATGGAAATGGAAAGGCCTCCTTGGAGGAATCAAGCTATGGCTTGATCATTGCATTTCTTTATGATAGTGTCACTTTTTTTCCACTTCCAAACCGTGAGTAAAATCTGGGATAGAATGGAGGGTTTTCACCATGGAAGTAAGAAAACACTGCTGACTTGTTGCTTTCTCGGTGCATTTTGTTTTGAGAGGTAAGGAGATGGATCTTAATCAAATACCATTATTTGATTCTCTTTTCAGGTTCTTTTGGTAAACCATTATCTCTGACACCCGAAACCCTAAATGTTTGGGAGGGATCTTGTGCGTTCATTTCATGCAACATCAAAGAGGAGTATGAAAGCCGACCTATCGACAATGCTTCCTTTGCTTGGTATTTTCAGCCGACATTTGATAAAACCTTAAATGACTACAATGGAACGCTCTTATATAAGAGCAACCAGATAGCAACTGAAGTCAGTTCTGAGTTTAGTAATCGAGTGAAATTTGTGGGTGATTTGGGAAGCAAAAACTGCAGTTTGAAAATTTCCAAGCTCCGCCTAAGTGATAACAGCTTTTATGGGATCAGACTTTATTGGATATCTAGAGAGTTGCAAACTCAAAAAAAATGGCTGGAAAAGCTAAACATTTTTGTTCATGGTAAGTAGTTCTGAGAAAATTATCTCTTCTCCTTTCTCCCTATCTTTATTGGTACTAAAACTTGCCTTTTCAAAATATCACCAGTAAACTTTGGACTTGCAACTTCCGGTCTATAAATGATTGCAGGTTGTTAATTCAAAGGATGCAACAAGAAAATAGTGTTTTCCATTTTCACATACTCTGTTCTTCTAATTCAGCAGAAGGATGTGCTCAATAGATTGGTCGTATTTTCTCAAGTGGAGATGAAAGATTGTTCAGAAGCTATCTTCTGCCTTACTAAGACCACTTGACTGATGCAGTTATAATATTTTGGTTTATTGTCTGCCCATCTTTCCAATCAAGAGGTGCTCAAAATCCCAAATCCCTTCAGATATTGTTACTGAATTATAATTTTTAATGTGATACTGTGGGAGGGCTAAATATATATTAAATGTAAAAGAGTTATTTTGGCTTTTCTTTCTCCACTCTACTTTCTCCACTTCAATCTGAGTACATGATAAAATACTGGCTAGATTTCTAAATTAATAAATTCTCTCTTTAAAAAGCAATTCAACTTTGTTCAACATCTGTGTAAAATGTTTTCTTTCTTCAATTATCTGATTGCAGAAACCCCTTCAGAACTGATAAAAACGATGTCCCCAGAAATGGAAGAAAACAAGAAGTATACAGTGACATGTTCAATACCTTATTATTGTTATGATGAGCCCATAAACTTGTCTATCCAAGGATTAGAAGATAATCGTGTGTTGTCCCCAAAAATGACCCCTGAAATCCAGACAGTACAGACTGAACAGACTTTCATGGCCACTTGGGAGGACCATGGGAAGCAATTGACATGCTTGCTAAAAACCCATGATGGGAGAGAAATAAAGAAACCATTTGCAAATCTGACGGTAAAATGTGAGTGTATAATGGGATAAAAGCTGATGCAGGGGTCAAGGGTATACCTAGGATATGACTAAATTGGCAAGATGGTGGACACAATGGAGTTGATCAAAGATTTGTCTATTTTTAAGGACATCCATGGCAATAGTGACATACGGAAAGAATACTTTGTCTAATATGAATAATGAAGGGTGGACAACTCAAGTTGTTTGCTTTAGTACACAGAAGAATCTCCATGTGTAAAATAAAGACCTTTAGCAATCATGACCTTCAAAAATTTCTGTCTCTGTTTTCTAGAAATTTCAGGGAAAGGGTTACAGTTTCCATGGCTGTGTACACACACATCACAACCAATTATGTAACAATCTAGGACAGGGATGTCAAACTCGCGGTGTCCTGGCGGCGTTACGTGAGGTATCGCAACTTTTTCCCCCTTTGCTAAACTGGGCGTGGGTGTGGCCAGCACGTGACGCATCCGGCCCGTGGGCCGTGGGTTTGACAGCCCTGATCTAGGAACTGCATTCAGAAAACAAACAAGCTAGTTTGTTTGATTCTTATGTCAGTTAGTTATAGTTTGGGCCGGAGAGAGACCTGCTCTGATGATAAAATGTATGTTTAGGTTCTAGCTTGCTGTGTGAATCTAGAAAAATGGTTTTAATACAATATCTAAATAAGTATATTGTTTATACCAAACTAATGCCTGCTGAGAAGCCTAAACGGCATATGGCTTGATATTTTGATGCTTCATATAATAATTTCATTCTTCTATGAGAGACAATGTTCCAAATTAGGCATGAGGCTAAAAACATTCCACAGACTAAAAGGGGAACAAGGTTAGGCATTTTTGCTGAGCAAAAAGTATTATTAAAAAAAAAAAAAAACACTTTAGTGCCAACTCATCCTTGACTCTGAGAATCTCTATGAGGTTGAAAGGAGTTATCGCTATGAGGTAACTATAATTCTGAGGACTGTAATTTGAATGCCAGAACTTTTGATCTTAATTGTTCCAATCATTTTTCCTCAAGTTTTTTTTTCTTTTGTTTTATTTTAATTCTGAATCTTGTTTGTTTTAGATGTTCCCAAAGGAGTTAAAATGAATGCTGAACCTGGAGGCACAGTCAGAGAGGGAAACAAACTCATTCTGGAATGTATAGTTACTAGCAGTAATCCGCCTGTGTTTTCTTATCTGTGGTATAAGGATGGTAAAAGTTGGAACAAAATACAATGGGGCTTCAGAAGAGAGTTTTATAGTTTAGAAGAAACAGATTCTGGAAGTTACAGATGTGAAGTGAATAATGGGATTGGAAGTGTCAGTTCTGACGACCTGATGATTAACGTCCAGTGTGAGTTGATTAATTGGTGCTGCTGAACACCAATTCTCTCTTTAAGGCCTCTTCACTGTCCAGTTCTTCTGAAGATATTTGCATCTTCCAAAAGGAAGATCGTGTACACTCATCTGCCAATTAGCCAACCTTTGAATTTTTAACTAAAATACCATGAAAAATGAGTCACCTACAGGTACAGTAAGCTGACCCTAGAAATGTTTGTATGTTTTAATTTTCACAAGTGATTTAGCTGTGGACAATCCATGGGTTATCCATTTTTCAGGATACTTTGATTAAAAATGTGAGGGTCAGCTTATCCATGGATGGGCTTGTGTGTAAGTAGATACAGAATATATGGGTACTTTAAAAAAGTATTACCATATATACTTGTACATAAGTCCATCTGTGGATAAACCAAACCCAATTTTTCAGTGCCCACAGCCAGCAGTTCGATTCTCACCAGCTCAAGGTTGACTTAGCCTTCCATCCTTCTGAGGTCAGTAAAATGAGGACCCAGATTGTTGGGGGCAATAGGCTGACTTTGCAAGCAGCTTAGAGAGGGCTGTGAAGCATTGTGAAATGGTATTTAAATGCTACTGCTATTTTTCCAGAAGCCAACTTTCCTGGTTTCTGGCAAAAAATGCTGTTACAAAACAATGGTCTTGCTTAACAGCCTCGGTGTTTGTTTAATGACCACCTCAAAATAAAATCTGTGTGTGTGTGTGTGTGTGTGTGAGAGAGAGAGAGAGAGGGAGAGAGAGAGAGAGATGACACAACAAAAACAGGCACAGTTACAATACTCAGCTTTGTTATAATCTTCTTGCCCACATCAAATTGATTTATTCCCTTGCTCCTTCAGGAGAAAAAAATTGCAAAATACTGTATCTGCCTTAAAAAAAAACCTGAAATCAATTTTGTTTTCAATCCCCCAGATCCACCAAAAGTCTACATTATAAATCCACGATCACTCATCCGAGAAAAGGAAAATGTGGTTTTGACATGTTCAGCCACTGGCAACCCTCCCATCAGTCGTTATGAATGGTACAAAAGCAACACACCTGGTATTATCATGGTTGAACGGGAACTGCAACTTGAGGCAATTCAACCCAGGGATTCTGGTACCTATCTTTGTGTGGCCCACAATATGATTGGCCATTCAAATGCCTCTGTCACACTGAATGTTCATTGTAAGTAGAAACAGATCCTGGCACTGGAAGTTGTATTAAAAGAAAACAGCAGGCTGTTTAAACCACATGGCTGTATATTACTTATAGATTAACAGGAGATTCTTTCCAGTCCACTCCCCAGTGTTGCTGGGGATGTCAAGAAAAAGACACAGTTATTTTAAACCATGGTGGGAAGCTGCTACATTCAAGCTCCAAAGAACCTCTTGGAGATTAAGTGCTGCACAGTCCCAGCCTTATATCTCCTCTCCCCCAACAGAGCACTTCAGAAAAGCAGACCTGAGGCCCATATAATGTCCTTTGGACTCGCAGTGGTGGGATTCAAAATTCTTTACTACCGGTTCTGTGGGTGTGGCTTGGTGGGCGTGGCTTGATGGGCATGGCAGGGGAAGAATACTGCAAAATCTCCATTCCCTCCCCACCCCACTAACCTGCTTTCCAGCTCTGTTCTCTTGTGCAGGGCAACCAAAGAAGACTCAGCCAATCAGCTGGGACTCGGGAGGCAGAGAATAGATGGGGGCAGGGCCAGTTGGAGGTGGTATTGGCCGGTTCTCCGAACTATTCAAAATTTCTGCTACTGGACAGAACCTGCTGAATACCACCTCTGCTTTGGAGGCCATTATATGGAAGGGTAAAAATACAGATTTCTAGATTCCGTTGCAATTGAATTGGTGGCAAATTTTTCATTCTAAAATTATCACAGTCATGGAACTCTTTCTTCAATATTAATATCCTGGCGATGAAACTCACAGGTCCCTCAAATAATAAAATTTGTCTTCCCAATCTAACAATGACAACAAAAGAACTGAAGTAGTTCTAATTATGAGCTGGCCAGTCTAAAAAAAAAAATCTACATCTGGAACAACTGTTCGTATGTACTTTTTATTGGGGATCGATGGGACACAACTGGGATTGTTGACATTTTTCTCACAATTTGCAGCACTTCAATCTTTTGTGGGCTGTAGCACATTGCACACTGCACCATCTCAGCAAAGAAGTAAATAGGGGTTGCTGGATTGTTACTACCAACCTATCTCAGGAACAGTGCCTCTGCTAATTAAAAGTGGGGTACAACTTTGCAGAGATGCTTTGCAGAGAACTCTGAATTATCACTGCAAAGAATCTTTTTCAAAAGCCAGAGAACTCTATAATTTATCTACTGAATTAAAAAAAACACATTGATTTTGTTTTGCAGATTGCCCCAAGGATGTCCAACTTCTTCATTTAAATCATTTGCCTATCAAAGAAGGTGACAAAGTCATTTTGAACTGCTCCGTGGGCAGTAGTTACCCCAGCAACAACAATTACAATTTTTTTGGACCAAGTGGTAACATACCCAGAAATTGGGAATCGACACTAACAGTCTTTGCAATTCCTGCACCAACCATTTCTTACAGATGCAAAGCATGTAATAGTGTTGGCTGCACTTTCTCCTCAGCCATCACTTTGGATGTCCTTTGTAAGTAAGAATAACTACATGATGAGCTGGAAGCCTTTAAGCAGCTAAATTGTTCCCAGGGAGACCCACAAGAGCAGGGGTGTCAAACTCTATTTCATTGAGGGCCCCACCAGGGTTGTGTTTGACCTTAGGGGTGGGGCAGAGTGGCCAGCTCAGTGTCACTCATGTTGGGGGCACCTGTGGGGCCTGAATGCTCTACCAGAGAAATTGGGCTTCCAATTTCTGTTTTTGGCTGTGACGGCCTCCTGAAACCTTCTGCCAGTGAAAATGGAACTCGTGGCCAGATCTGAACACCCCATGGGGCCACATCTGGCCCCTGGGCCTTGAGTTTGACATCCCTGCACAAGAGCATTGCCATTCAAGTCTTGGATATAGCAAGTATAAGAAATTGAACATGGAATAAATTATTTTAGGAAACTCAAGTTATAAATCTTTCGGGTTAGAGCGAAGGAGCATAAGTTTGAGTGAAGGAGCACAAAAAAAAGGGTGAGTGTGATAGATTAATGAATCAACTTTTGACGGAATTTAAATTTAAATGTTAAAATGGATATATTCATATGCTCAAAACTTGTCTCCTTTTCAGTGTGTTAGAATTAGAATTTCAGCTGTAACTTTGGAAGGTGTTTTGATGGAGATATAGCAGAATATCTTGCTATGGGCACCCTAGCTTTATGTTATTTATTCATTATTCTTCTCATCTTTCCTATCTCCTTATCTTCTTATCTTCTTATGACTATAACTTTGTTGTTTGTATCTAATGATTACATTGTTTTGTTTAGTACCGTAGTATGATTTATTGCTTATCTAGTATCCTATGACTATCACTAAGTGTTGTATCTTATGATTTATGATGAATGTATTTTTATAATGACCATGATCATGATTTATCACTTATTGCTTGTATGTACATTGAGACTAGATCTTATGCACTGGAGGCAATTTTCTTGGCCAATAAAGAATTCAATTCTGTTCTGTTCTGTTCTACTCTACTGTACTCTACTCTTTCTCTCTTCTGTCTCCTCTCCTCTCTTCTCCTCTCCTCTCCTCTCCTCTCCTCTCCTCTCCTCCTTTCCCTTCCCTTCCCTTCTATTCTATTCTCTTCTTCTCTTCTCTTCTCTTCTCTCTTCTATTCTTCTATTCAATTATCCTCTTCTCTTCTCTTCTCTTCTCTTCTCTTCTCTTCTCTTCTCTTCTCTTCTCTTCTCTTCTCTTCTCTTCCCTTCCCTTCCATTCCATTCCATTCTATTCCATTCCATTCCATTCTCTTCTTCTCTTCTCTCTTCTATTCAATTATCTTCTTCTTCTCTTCTCTTCTCTTCTCTTCTCTTCTCTTCTCTTCTCTTCTCTTCTCTTCTCTTCTCTTCTCTTCTCTTCTCTTCTCTTCTCTTCTTTGATAGAATCATAAACCTGCCTTACTTCAAGGAGCCCTAGGTGCACTCTCACCTCTATTTTTCTCCATAGTAAAAGCCCTGGGAAAATGATTGCCCAAAGTCACTCAATTAGCATCTGTAGCTGAAGACACACTTGAACCTACATCTCCTAGTGCATGTTCAATATTTCAACCACAACCTCATATTGACAAAGCTCTGGGCATAATAAAATCATTGTGGGGCATTGCCGCCTACAGTTTGTACAAGCAAACAAACTGAGTAAAAAAAATGTTTTAGAGTAGTTTGGGGGTAGGTGAAAAGTTGAGAATGATTTAATTAAAGAATATATAGCTTTGGGTTCAAAAAAGAAAGTGGATGCTATTAGTTGAGTTGTTCAGTGTAGCTAACATATGCCCACAATGCTGGTCACTCTGGGCAAATGCTGATCATTCTGGGCATATTAAGTTCAAGAGCAATAGGATATCACTCTCTGTGCTTGCATTTCTCCTTTTGTCCTACAGGTGGCCCCAAAGATGTCAAGCTCAATCGAAAACCTTCAGGGTTGATCCTTGAAGGTAATCCTGTTCACCTGATTTGTAGTGTGAGAATAGCCAATCCCAATCAACTCAACTACACCTGGTATAAAAATGGGCAACTTCTGCCACTGAACTCTGCAGAAAATGTTCTATTCATCCAGAATGTCAGTTCAATGGATTCTGGCATCTACCATTGTGTATCAAAAAACAACATAACGAAGGCAGAGTCTCCAACTATTAGACTGGAAGTGAATTGTGAGTACAAATTCAGTGAATAGTCATGATATTCTTGCTGTGCTCGATGGGCTTTCTCTTCTAGGTACAATCGTTGTTGACTCAAGCTTGATTCTTGGTTACTGCTTTAGGCACAAAGCCATCTGGGTGACCTTAGGCCAATCCCTATTTTTCAGACTGTGATGATCCAGGAAGCAGCACACATGTAATAAATTCCCAAACATAAATACATTTCCTTTAATGCCTCCAACTTGGCCTCACTTTTCAATTGTTCGCAGTTGGAAATTAAACTCTTTCCAAAATAGTCTCCAAAAGAAAGAAATACAGTTCAAACTCAAAGAACAGATAACGGAGAAATAAAAAACCAAAACAAACCGCACTGAAGGAATTTCCATAACAAACCAGGATAATTAATTACAAACTTCAAGAAGATAGCAAGCCACAGTCTGTTGGAAGAATGCCAACCAAGATAAACCTCAGCCAGAAATAAAACACGCTTTGCTTCTAGCAACGCTGTGTTTTAAATGTCCTTCCTTTATACTATTTCACCCAGCTGCAGCCAATGAGGGGGATCATGGCCGCTTCCTCTCCCATAAGCCACATTGTTCCTTCTCCTCTCCTCCCTGTGTGCCCTAGGATGAAGAGGGGATGGGCCTTGGTCTTCCTCTGACTGCCCAGCCAGCATCTTCCCTTCCCCAGCCTCCAGAGCCGGCATCTGCCCTTCCACAACCTCCAGAGCCACACTTCCACTCCCTGTCAGCTGTTCTTCCTCTTGCTCAGAGTCAATCTTCACCAGGGGCATGACACAGACCTAGGAAAGAGTCAAAGGGAAACTACTTTTGAAATGTTGTTCAGAAAAGTGAAGGAGTTGTCCAGACATTACCATAGTGCTCATACCATAGTGATCATAGAGCTCTTCTTTCTCCTTTGGAAAATGAAATCTGTATTTCACAGAATATGGGGTAGTTTGCCATATTGGGCATGATTTGAGTGGAATCTAGTGGAATTTACTGCTGTCAGATGCGATCTTGACCCCATAAGTGATTTTAAAAATGTACAAGACATATTCAATGGAGGACTGGAGGATCTATTATGTTTGTTGTCTGATTATCCCTTATCAGTCATTCTAAACAACAGTGAAATGTGAATACTTCCCTCTCTTGCTTCTACGGTCTTCAGATGCTTTTAGGTGATTGCTATTGACAAAAGACCATGGACTTGACAAAATAATATTTTGCAACCTTTTTTAAAAAGAAGTAAATGTAACTTTAATGTATAGTCATATAAAAGTACAATATCATCCAACTATCAATAGATATGCTGAAATAAATTTCAGATAAGGTGTCAGATCCATATTTTATTATTTGATTTAGTTTTAATCAATTTTGTTGTTTCATTCATATTTTTAGGTGACCTGATCTAATTTATAGTTATTTATGCATCCTGGTCTCTGTATGATCAGAATACACTTCTGAAATTCACATTTATACCAGTGTTTTACTCATTTTTAAGTTTGCTCACAAACATATTCACCATTATGTATCTTTTTGAATATATACTTTAGGGAAACACAGTTGCAGGCTAAGAATTTTTATTTTATTTACTTCAAGTTTACATTTTTTTCCTGTTTCACATTCTGTTAATTTTTAAGTATATGATATTATAGTTGGAAAGCTAGTTTAGCTTAGGATTTATGGGAAGTATTTTATTACATTTGGAATATGGTTTTTTTGGATTTTAAAAATCCTTGATACATATTTTTATTGTTTACAACTATAAATACAAAACACAGAGTAGTCATTTTGGCATTACTTTGCCATACATACCAAAGATGTTGTCAAACCCATTAACATTTATATTATTGGTACAATATTTACATTTTGCTTCCAATCCTCCTTTTACAACCTTGATACAATCTTTGAGATATATGTCAAAGAATGGTCCCATAAACTTTGGCCCCAGTTTCTTGCTAGGGAGCTTTAGCCTCAGATATTCTGTGGAAAGGTAGGCCTTTTCCCCCAAGTGGAATGGTCGTTGTGGCGCTCGATGTTTGTCTGCCTGTTTTTTATAGTTCTGCGCTGCTTTAGTTAAGTACTTTTTAAACATTCTCTCAAGTTGCTTTCAACGTTGATATCCAATCGGTCAGGTTGACTGAGGAGGAGGGATCCCTTGAATACTCAGGTATTGGGATGAAGTCCATACCACTCACTACCTTGAAGGGGGTTAATCCTGTGCTACTGTGAACATCATTATTGTACACAACCTTCATGAAAGGCAGGAAGTCTGCCCAATAGCAACTCAGATATTGCTCTAACATGGCGTTCAGTGTCTCTGCCCCCCCATTGGTGCTCGGATGAAAGCCGAGCTAAGACCCTGGGATGACCCAATAGACCATATGAATTCCCTCCAGAACATAGCCGTAATATCAACTCCCAGAATTCCACAACCAACATGACCACTGCTAATAATTCAAGAAGTAGAAATATCAGGAAGTTACCAAGATTGAGATATAATGGTTATAGAAGCTTATTTCTCCACTATGTCTCTTGTTGAGTCCTTATAAATTCTTTTTTCTCGTAGCAGATGAGGAGAATCAAACATACAAAAGTTGGATTAAAATGAGTGATTCTTTCTTTTTCTGACAGATGGGCCTCGTAATGTTCATCTAACTCTAGACAAGAAAACTGTGACTGAAGGAATGGATCTCTATTTGAGATGTGATAATGATGCTTACCCATTAGTAACTACTTACAAGTGGTATTGGAAAGGAAAAGAAATCTTTATGGAGAATTCAAAAATCTTAATTCTCAGGAAAATTAAGGTTGAGCATTCAGGAGAATATCTCTGCAGAGCATTCAATACTATCTCTAATAAGGAATCACAGCGTATCACCATTAGTGTATCCTGTGAGTATTTCCCTTGAAACATATGGTTACAATTCCTAGATGACCATCCTTGATTAAGAAATTCTGGGCAATGGAAAGACAACTAGTTAAGCAGAATGAGGCAATTTTATGTTCTGCAAATATTTTGGAGAGTAGCTCCAAAATATTCGTGTTGGCTTGGAGATTCATGAGGATAGAAATCAGACTGGCTGATCCTAAAGTACAATTTTTTGGATGAGCAACTCATGACTGAAGAATTATCTATGAAGTTTAGTCTGTTTTCAGAATGGGATTTGTTATTTTCATACTTGGATTTAGGAGATAAATAGCAATAGCGCTTAGACTTATATGCTGCTCTACAGTCCTTTCTAAGTGGTTTACAGAGTCAGTTTTATTGCCTCCAACAATCTGGGTCCTCATTTTACCAATCTCAGAAAGATAAAAGACTGAGTCAACCTTGAGCTGGTGAGACTTGAACTACCAAACTGCTGGCAGCCGGCAATCAGCAGAATTAGCCTGCAGTAGTGCATTCTAACCGCTGCGCCACCATGGCTCAGAGCTCAGAAGAAAGTTATTCCTTTAAAAAAAAGCAAAAATGAAAACATAAAAAACAAAATTGAATGAAAAACCAGATGCCTTGATGCAATTCAATTCAATTCATATATTTTGCAAACTGTATTTCTCTCCTTCACACACACTTTCTCTCTCTTTATAGTAATATTCCCTAATATATGGATTTTCAGTAAACCAGCTTCCATACTATGATCTATTACTAGTATACATTTTTGTACACAACTTTCCCAAATATATCCAACTTTTCCTGTGTAATATGAAGTATATGTGTCCCAATTATATGCATTTATTCATGTGTGTTTGTGCATGCACATGAAGGTGTGAATTTTTAAGCCAAGAGGAATTCAGAGAACATTGCACATTAAACACAATTAATTTTATGTCTAGTTGAATTGAGCAAATAAGATGAAAGCTTAAAGCCTTTCTTTTTAGTATTATCCTTACTTAGAGTAAGCAAATAAATGGCAGTAGTTGAATGTCCTTCTATCATTTACCGCTTTTGGGTTCCTCTGAGCATGCCAGCTATATCAATAGTAATATGATTGGGGCATTGATTAGTGTAGGTTGGATGAGCAAATAAGGTCATGATCTCAAGCTGGCACAAAATCAAATCGACATCCTACTAATCTTTATCATTTTTCATTTGTACCGTGCAGTCAGCAGAGCTACAGAGATGAAACACACCTTGATTGGCCTTGGTGTGGTTCTTGCCATTATTATCTTACTGGGGTTGCTGTTTTATGTCTTGAAGAAATGGTAAGTAAGAGTCAATAGCCTGTAGGCAATGATCAACAATAGACATGATGGTCAATACCCTACTGATAGCATAGGGTACTCTGCAGATAAGAAGGATAATGGGGAAAGTCACTTTTTTGCTCAGTAGTTATTTTCAAGATTCTTTGCTCCATAATTGGCTGATGGGGGACACTTCAAAAGAAAGCCACATGATGAGAAGCGAGGTACCATCAAAATCAAATCAAACCTTTACTGCAGTCTAACTTGGAGGTGACCTAACTCTGTTTCTCCTCTTGCAGGAAGAAAGCAATACGTTCAGACATTGACAGTACACAGAGGCCTGCCAGAGGCTCGTTTTTTGTGAGGAAGGTTAAAAATCACTTTCTATTGTTTTCTATGGTACAGTAGAGGTGGAGAAGGCATTAAGGAGGATTTGTAGGCCTTTTAGCTCCCTTCCAGTTCTAATACCCTTAATGTTTCTCCTTTCAAATCCAGTGATTGTGTTATTAGCCTATAATAAAGATAAAGGTAAAGGTTCCCTTCGCACATAAATGCTAGTCGTTTCCGGATCTAGGTGGCAGTGCTCATCATAATCATCATCATCATCATCATCATCATCATCATCATCATCATCATCATTATTATTATTATTATTATTATTATTTATATACCGCTCCTCTCCCGAAGGACTCGGAGCGGTGCACAGCCATACAATTAAAACAATAAATATGTAAAAGTTAAAACTAAATTAAACTAAAGGCCTTGGCTGAAAACAATTAAAACCCCTCCCTAAAACCCTAAAATTTAATATAAAAATTAAAATACCCAAATCTAAAATCAGCCCAAGCCGGCCTGGTCAAAGAGCCAGGTTTTCAAGGCACGCCTGAAGGTTCCCAGGTCCGTGGCTGCACGTAACTCTGGAGGCAACCCATTCCAGAGGGCAGACGCCCCCACAGAAAAGGCCCTATTCCTCGGGGTCACCAGCCAGCACATAGATGCTGACGGGACCCGCAAGAGATCTTCCCTGTGGGAGCGCACCGGACGGTGAGAGGAAAATGGCAGAATGCGGTCTTGTAAATATCCTGGTCCATTACAAAGCCAAAGAGCTGTCCAAAGACATCTCTGTGGTCATATGGCCGGCATAACTAAATGCCGAAAGTGCACTGAACGCTGTTACCTTCTCACCAAAAGTGGTCCCTATTTTTCTACTTGCATTTTTTACATGCTTTCAAACTGCTAGGTTGGCAGAAACTGGGACAAGTAATGGGAGCTCACTCCATTACGCAGTGCTAGAGATTCGAACTGCCGAACTGCTGACCTTACTGATTGACAAGCTCAGTCAGTGAGCCACCATGTCCCTTAGCCTATAATACTTCTTCTCTATTTATTGACTGAGAATGAGGTATCGTGGAAGATGAAATCCTTGTAACCTGCAATAGTTGGGTAGGAAAGAAATAGGGAGGAAAAAGGGAAGGGAAGGGGAAGGAAGAAGAGGAGAAGGAGGGAGGGAGGGAGGGAGGGAGAGAGAGAGAGAGTGCCTAGTGGTTCCTAGCTTGGAGATTGTGGGTGACTCTTTCTCATATCCTTAAATGGATACAATTTGGCCAGCAACCAAAATTTCCTTTTTTCCAACAATCTGTACTGATCATATTCTTCCTCTTTACTGCAGTTATGAAATTGGAGGGTTAGTAGTCTTCCCTGGCTAGAATATTGAGATTTTTTTTCTTCCCCTTAGGCCAAGCGAGAAGTACCACCTAATAACAACTCCAGACTAAATGAACATAGAAGAGACTGCCCCCCAGACCACCAGAATGAGGAGCAAGATGGCACCATTTCATATGCAAGACTCCAGTTCCCCCACAGTGGGTTAAATGACCGTACTATTTATTCCAGGTATGATGATGAAACGATAAAGGATCTAAGAAACCACGAGGTGGCTTCAACTTGTAGAAGATTCTTGATACATTCTACCCCTTCCATTACTATGCCTACTGCTTCCTCCTCATCCCGATTCCCACAGTCCATCTATTTGCCATGCCCTTTGGATCGCCAGCTTCTTCTGGGAGACAGAGAAGATGGACAAAGCTAAGCTTCTGCTTTCTCACTTGGAGAGAGAACGTGAAGAAGAAAAAAGAACAAGATCAGGAGCTTACATGGATTGACAATGCCCCCGCCCCAACTGGTGCCACAGGGCCTGGCCTTGGTGTTAATCCTGGTTCAATGCAGAGGTCAAGATAAAGTCCTTTAGATTAGAGATCTGCAGATCTTAGAAGGGGCTGCTTGGATTCAATGAAGGCTGAAGTACAACTCATCTCCAAAGTCCTTTATCAAATGCCCAACACTTTGTTTATTTATTCGTTTGTTTGTCAAACATGTACAAGATAACAAGTATAAGGGTGAACATGAACAAGAACAAAGGAAGTAAACACAGATAAACGGGGACAGTAAGACAGGGGCAGTAGGCACGTTGGTGCTCTTATGCACACCCTCTTTAAGGACCTCTTAGGAATGGGGTGAGGTCCACAGTAGACAGTTTGAGGTTGAAGCTGTGAGGGGTTGAGGCTGTAACATCAGAGTCAGGTAGGGCGTTTAACCAGTGCTCTTTTAACTACTGGAAGGGGTAGTGTGTGTTTTCCTTTGCTTAGTGGAAGTCACTTCTGAGCATTTGCAGTCCACAGTAGTCAACTGAGGTCACCTTGCAAAGGTAGAGTGACTTATTTCCACAGGATGCTACATTAGGTCAGTTTGAAGATGATCAGTTGTGGTTCATGCAGACCTCCATGAGGCTGACTAGATATGCAAAATAGCAAATTATTGTCTCCTTGTCTGCGGAAATTCTATGCAGGAGGTCTATCTTTGAAACCATAGCCATATTTTTCAGTGTATTTGCTCCAAAGTCAGTTTAGTTCCAGTCTATGAAGAAAGATAGCAAAGTTCTTGTGGATGCTAAGTAAAAAAAAAAAATCTAGGTGGTGGTGTACAAAAACATGCAAAGTAGAAGTCAACTAGAGGCATAAATTTGTCTCATATTATGACATTCTAGGAGCTTTTCTTTTCCATATTTTATTCATGTATGTATGTATGTATGTATGTATGTATGTATGTATGTATGTATGTATGTATGTATCAGAGGTGGTATTCAGCAGCTTCTGACCAGTTCTGGAGAATCGGTAGTGGAAATTTTGAGAACCAGCAAATCCCACCTCTGACTGGCCCTGCCTCCCATTGAGTCCCAGCTGATCAGCTGGGTCTTTTTTTGTTGCCCTGCACAGGAGAACAGAGCTGGAAAGCAGGTTAGTGGGGTGGAGAAGGAATAGGATTTTGCAGTAACCTTCCCCTGCCACTCCCACCAAGCCACACCCACGCCCACCAAGCCAGGCCCACAGAACCAGTAGTAAAATTTTGTGAATCCCATCACATGTATGTATGTATGTATGTATGTATGTATGTATGTATATAAAAAGTTATTTTGAAGAGAAGAAACAAATGATAGCAAGGCAGCTGGTGCAACAGAAAGTCAGGTCATCAAATAATCTCATGCAGTTAATGTCTTTTTGATTACAGTATCATGCAACCAAACGTGGGACTAGATTCCTCAGAGAACAGCGTGATCTACAGTGTAATAAAGAAACCTGCATTCCACCCCAAGGTACATGTCCTGTTCGAGCTGGATCCCTGTGAGTTATGGATCCCTGTGAGTTATAAACCAGGGGTATTCCTGACTCTGTAGCTCAGATATTGTTGGGATTGCAGATCTCAGAATGTTCAACTAGCACATATGGAAGGCATCTATTTGGGGAAGGCAGAAGTTCCTTTTCCTTTCCTGTTTTCTTTCCATATCAGAGATAGAAAGGTTTGAATAGATCACAGAGATACTGTAAGCCTCCCACAAAGTGATGCCATTCCTAATGCCATTTTTGGTGATAATAATCAATATTTTTTCTACCAATTTTCTATTTAAAGACCAAGTATATAGGAGCCACCAGATATGACCCTCACCAGATTTTTTTAAATTTATTTGTCAAGCATGCATTTGATAATATATATAAATATAAACATGATTAGTAATACATGAAATAGATACGAATAAAAGGGAACATTAAGACAGGGTTCCGTCTTATGCCCAGTACTCTTCAATATCTTCATTAATGACTTAGATGAGGGAATAGTAGGGGAACTTACCAAATTTGCAGATGATACTAAGCTGGCAGGAATAGCTAACACCCAAGAAGATAGGCTCAAGATCCAGTTGGATCTTGACAGACTAGAACACTGGGATGTATCTAGCAGAATGAAATTCAATGTAGAGAAAAGTAAAGTCTTACACTTAGGCAAGAAAAACCAAAAGTACACTTATAAACTGGGCTCAACCAGGCTCAATAGCAGTAACTGTGAGAAGGATCTTGGAGTCTTAGTGGACAACCAGCTAAATATGAGCCAGCAGTGTGCAGCAGCAGCCAAAAAAGCTAATGCAATCCTAAATTGTATTAACAGAGGGATACAATCAAGATCAAGGGAAGTACTAATACCACTCTATAAAGCCTTAGTAAGACCACACCTAGAGTACTTCATCCAGTTTTGTTCACCACATTATAAAAAAGATGTTGAGACCCTAGAAAAAGTACAGAGAAGAGCAACCAGGATAATCAGGGGGCTAGAGGTTAAAACATACAACAAACGGTTGCAGGAACTGGGCTTGGCTAGTCTAGTAAAGAGAAGGACCAGGGGAGACATGATAGCAGTCTTCCAATATTTGAGGGGCTGCCACAGAGAGGAGCGGGTCAAGCTATTCTCCAAGGCACCCAAAGGCCAGACAAGGAATAATGGATGGAAACTGAACAAGGAGAGATTTAACCTGGAAATAAGGAGAAACTTTCTGACAGAACAAGGAGAAACTTTCTGACAGTGAGAACAATCAACCAATGGAACACCTTGCCCTCGGAAGTTGTGGGAGTGCCATCACTTAAGACTTTCAAGAAGAGATTGGACTGCCATTTGTCAGAAATGGTGCAGGGTCTCCCGCTTGGGCAGGGGGTTGGACTGGATGACCTACAAGGTACCTTCCAACTCTGATTATCTGTTATCTGTTACAGGGACAGTAGGCACCTAGGTGCACTTATGCACGCCCTTACAGACTCTTAGGTGAGGTGAGGTCAATAGTAGACAGTCTAAGTTTAAAGTTTTGGGGGTTTGGGGAAGAAACCACAGAATCAGGTAGTAAGTTCCAGGAACTGACCACTCTGTTGCTGAAGTCATACTTCCTGCAATCGAGTTTGGTGCGGTTTAGCCTGAATTTGTATCTACTGTGCGCTCATGTATTGTTGTGGTTGAAGCTGAAGTAGTCATTGACGGGTAGGAC
The DNA here is from genome assembly GCA_023653725.1 of Bungarus multicinctus. Classification (NCBI taxonomy): domain Eukaryota; kingdom Metazoa; phylum Chordata; class Lepidosauria; order Squamata; family Elapidae; genus Bungarus; species Bungarus multicinctus. The sequence goes on along the minus strand of CM042835.1, from coordinate 9,166,684 downwards.
ATTGCAATAGATAATTTTATGTACAATGCTTAGGTCAGACCGAAGGCAGCATAGTTCTAAGTTATCTAAGCCTAAAATTTCAAGTTTGGAGGCATAGGGTATTCTGTTGTGAATAGAGGAATGGAGAACTCTTCTCGTGGAATATTTCTGGACTCTCTTGATTGTATTAATGTCCGATATGCAGTGTGGATTCCAGACAGATAAGCTGTATTCGAGAATTGAATGTTTGAATATGATAAGCTGTATTCGAGAATCTACATGTTTGAATACATGCTTGGACTACAACTTCTATAACCACCAGGCAGCCTGTCAGGAGAAGTGCTGGCCTGAGATAATGAAATCTGAAATCCAGTTTATGAGAAAGTCATGGTCTTTTGATTTAGCTTCTTCTTTTAGGATTTTTTGTTGTTGTTGGTACAATTCATGAAAAATGATCATCCTTGAAATAGCTATTTTTTTTAAAAAAAAGGCAAATATGTGCTTCCCTTTTTCTGGGCTGAGTTTCTCTACTATATGATGTGGTCCCAAGGGCTTTTGCTGTTGAGGCGCTTGCCAGCTTTTATTTTCATAAAGTCCCTGTAGCTTTTTTTAGCAACATGTAAAGCAGAAATTGAATCACGAACAAGGATGGGCAGCTTGGGCTGATTGCCCATGTTCCTGGCATGAAATCTTCTTCAGTCTATTTCTGCATGAACATGTGGATTCATTTGAAAAATGAAAGGTCTCTAAAGATCTTTGTTGGCAATTGGCATGCACATTTTCATATATGCTTTTGTGTCGGCATATGCATTTTTTGCAAGCAATTCTCTTTCCTTTTTAAAAGTGCCATTTTAAAGAGATGACAGAGAGAGGGATGATAGAATTTTTAAAATTTGTAATCATAAGAGTATGGAATTTTTTTTCAGTTTAAGTGTTGCTTTCTTGCAGTTTAGGAAATGTGGTCATCTAAACAGGCTTCAGAATAACAAAAAGTTGTTAGAAAATAGAAAACAGCAGTGTTGGCAGTGTTCATCCCCTTTTCATCCATTAAGTAAGCTGACAAACACCCCACCACACAAAGAAAAATAGAGAAGAATTATTCACGAAGAAGAGGGAAAACAGAAAGGGAATTTTTAAAACCACAAAGAAAACTCTGGCACACGTACTTTGACTTCAATTCAGTTTTGATTATGTGACATTCAAAAGGTGAGTTTCACTTGATCCATTAGATCAAGTTAAAAAAAAATGTGATCTACACTGACAGATCATGGCTTTGCAGAATTGCAGAGTGGAGTCATTCTCAGGTCATTTGAAGGTGCTGATGACTGAACTTGTTCACATTTCAGTACAGGTAGTCCCCAACTTACTCCATTAGTGACCATTTAAATTTACATTACTAAAAAAGTGACCTAGGACTCCTTTTCACAGTCATGGCCTTTGTAGCTTCCCCATGATCATGTCGTCAGGGTTCTGGAGATAGCCCTAATTAAATCATGAGCCTCGAGCCAAGCTTTAAAAAATTCAAAAGATTTATTAGGAGCAATATGCTGGCATTAACTTAAGTGAAGCCAACTCTGGCATGTGTAATTCAGTCACCTGTGACCCTGTTTCCCCCTCTCACCTGGGAGTTTCATAAATCAGATTTTCCAATGAAGCACATTCATGGGCCGGGTGTCATCAATCATGTTGTCCAATAAAGGATTTTCATGGCCAGAAGATTCAGTCGCCTAGCTACAATCTTTTTAAGATAATGGTGGAATGTACTTCTGGTTTTATTGTCGTACTGCTCCTTCAGATTCTGCCCACCCCCCCTTGTTTATGGCAACTTGAAAACAGGCATAGGAATGTTTTACGAGTTGACCCATATGATCAAAATTCAGGTGCTTGACAACTGATTCATACTTATGACCACTGCTGTATTCGAAGGTCACATAATCCCCTTCTACAACCTTCTGACAAGCAAAGTCAAAGGGAAAACCGATTCACTTAACGAACGGGTGACTAACTAATCAACTGCAGTGATTCACTTAACAACTGTGGCGGGGAGGTTGTAAAATGGGGCACAACTCACTTAACAAATGTCTCACTTAATGGTAGAGATTTTGGGCTCAATTGTGGTCTTAAGTCGAGGACTACCTGTATAATATTCACCCAAACTAATATCCTTTACCTAAACAAGTTCCTTCTCCTCCTATTTTAGGATGACACCAAGAGGGATTATGAGAATGTGGTAAAGAAAGAAGAAGAAGAAGAAGAACTGCACTATTCTTCCTTGGTGAACCTAGCATCACGCTCCCATCCCACCAACGTAGACTTAGAAACAGATTCTGAATCAGAAGACAGCATCCAGTATGCAGCTCTGAAGCACTGATCTACTCAAGTGTGCCAAGATCAGGACTCTCCAGCTAGGGAGTAGAAAGGGATTAAAATCGGGTGTGTCTAAAAAGCTTTCTTTTTTACAGCCAAGAATAGCAGAGTTCTGCAGGTAAAAAAAGAAAGATAACATAGGATAAAGGGCTAATAAAGCCAGTATTTATGTTTATATTGTGTGTCCAAGTCAAGAACAGAAGGTCTATGGCTGGTATAATGGTCAGCTTTCAACGTATAAACCTAATTCACTGGTTTACGTGACTGCTAAAGCTTGCTCTTCTCTTTCTAATATTCAATCCACTCCTTAGAAACTATTACAGAGCAGCTCAAACTTGTTCATGTAGATACTTTTTTTTCAAGAGGCAACTGGACTTTCTTGTTTTTCTTTGAAGACATTTAGCTTCTCATCCAAGAAGTTTCTTCAGCTCAAAAAGCACCTTTTGGAACAACTATGACTTGGATGACTGAGAATCTCCATATACTTGTTCATATTCAATTCCCACAAATAGGACTTTTTCAGGCCAGAAATCTTCTCAACTAGACAACCCAAAATTTGCTATCTGTGCCATCAAATGGTCTTGCTTGTATCTTCTGCCATGTTATAGTTACTTCTAGCTTACCGGTTCCAACCATGTAAGGTCTATTACCAATCAGTTCTTCAAAATAACTTAAGCAATAATCCCAGATATACAGTTTTCCTTCTGTGCTTCTCAGAGTAGAGTTAGGTAAGTTTAACCAGGTACATTAAATCCAGCAATCTCAGCTTGATAAGTAGCTTTTTTTTTTTTTTTTGATGTAGCTTAATGTTTTGGGCAAACTAAGCCCATTTTGTTAGTGTGTTGTTCAAAAAAAAAAGCTCATAAAATTGGGTATGATTCACTTAAAAACTGCCTTCTCAGCAATAAAACTTCTGGTCCCAATTGTCATTGTAAATCAAGGACTACCTGTTATCTTTTACGAAGTCATTCAAAATGTATGATGGCACCAGTGGTGAAATTCAATTTTTTTTTACTACTGGTTCCATGGGCGTGGTTTGGTGGGCATGGCATGACCTGGTGGGCATGGCATGGCTTGGTGGGTGTGACAGGGACAGGATACTGTAAAATCCCCATTCACTCCCCACTCCTGGGGGAAGGTTATTGCAAAGTCCTATTCCCACCCCACCCAACTCCGTTCTCCTGTGCAGGGTAACAAAGAGACCCAGCCAATCAGCTGGAACTCAGGAGGCAGAGACCAAATGGGGGTGGGGCCAGTCAGAGGGGATATTTGCCGGTTCTCTAAAGTGCTCAAAATTTCCACTACCGGTTCTCCAGAACTGGTCAGAACCTGCTGAATACCTCCTCTGGATGGCATATTTTAATATATTTAAAGACAAGCTCATTCTGGGTTATCCTCCAATGTTCAGAAGGTTTACTTCCCTGAATAACAGATGAAGTCACGTTGGTTTTCCCCTTGCCTGATGTTCTTCCAGTGAGGTTCTGGGTATAATCTCTTATAAGATTCATTTACGAATGGCAGAATGTATTTCCCATGAATAAAGACTCCCTTGCATTAAAAATCAACTTGCTGCTAGAAATTTAGAACAAAAGAGGAATACGCTGGGCTGGAGATTTTTTTTCTCTTTGCTGGGTAGGGGGTTTTGTTAAGGAAAGGAAGAATCCATATACCCTTGTTGTAATGCTCTAATCCAGGTAACTCATGCCGATTTGGAAAGCTGCTTCCCTTTCAGCCAATTCAATGGTGGGATTCAATTTTTTTTTACTACCGGTTCTGTGGGCATGGCTTGGTGGCCGTGGCATGGCTTGGTGAGCATGGCTTGGTGGGCCTGGCAGGGGAAGGATATTGTAAAATCTCCATTCCCACCCCACTCCTGGGGGAAGGTTATGCAAAATCCCACCCCTCTAACCTGCTTTCCAGCTCCCTTCTCCTGTGCAGGGCAACAAATGAAGACCAGCTGGGACTCGGGAGGCAGCAAATAGATCGGAGCAGGGCCAAACAGAGATAGTATTTGTCAGTTCTCCAAACTACTCAAAATTTCTGCTACCGGTTCTCCAGAACTGGTCAGAACCTGCTGAATACCACCTCTGAGCCAATTTATTAAGTACCAGAGAAAATTATAATTTGAAGAATGAAGATAGTGTTGATCCCTGTTTCCTTGTCAAATGCTAGGCATGCAAATGGGATTGCTTTGTAAATAATTCTTACCCCCACTCCCTGGGAAAGCATCCTTCATCAACCCATTTTAGTGGCACTTAAAGATACCAGCCATCAGCAAATGAACAAACATCATTGGAGGAAGGAGTTGCGGTGAGGAGAGCCACTTAGAGGGGAAGGCAAACAACAGCTGTAGGCAAGGAGGTTAAACAGCAATTTGGTCAATATTCTTCTGTCATTGGCTAGATAACGGTCAGAGAAGTCATTATGAGCCCCATTTCCCCTCTAACCAATCCCTGACCTTTGGGACATTTTAACGTTACCCTGTTTGCTTTTGTGCCATGCAACTCTGCAGCAGGTTGATCTGCGATGGAAGTCTGGCTGATTGACGAGGCTGTTTTTGCTGACAGAATAGAGTCCACACAGTTAAATGTAGTGTAGCAAAATGCTCAGCTGTCTGGGGAAGACACACCTAAGGGCTGGATGCTTCCGAAAGATGCTGACTCTGATGCCTTCAGAAACGCCAGAGCTTCATGTAGTCTACCCAAAGGAAGAACTTTCCCAGGGCCCACTTCCCCAAAACACAACAGTTTCTTGCAATGTGATGGAAATCAATACATAGTATTAGTGACTCTTTGATATAATAAATAAAGGGTTGAGTTTTGATCCCAGACTCCAGTGGCGGGATGCAAATATTTTTGACACCAGTTCAGTGGGCACGGCTTGGTGGGTACGCTTTGCGCATGTGCACACACTTGGTGTGCGCGCATGCACCAAATGCACACTTTGCACAGGCGCAGAGGTGTTCTAACTCGCCTCCTGCAAGCTTGCACGATCCCAGTTGCTTCATCAGCTGCCACGCAACACTATTCTGTGCCGCGCAAAGCTGCTGCGCTTCAAATTCAGCGGATAAAAGTGAGTATGGGAGACGGGGTGGGTGGGTGGGCCCAACAGCAGAGCTGCAGAAAGAACCGGTTCGGTCTCCGCTGCTCATCGCTGCTACTGGCTCTCTAGAACCAGGCCGAACCGGTCGAACACCACCACTGCTCTGGTCCCAGTGCATGGATTATACATGTAATCAAAATGGCTGCTTCTCCAAGAGTGAATGAAGCTGGTGATGGGTTTGGAAGGCTTCTTTCTTGACTTATTGCTTTGTTATACAGACCTATAACTCAATGGTAGGGGAAATGGTAGGGGCCCTTGGACACTGTTTCCCAGTCTTCTGAGTGTATACAGAAGACACTTCTGCTGGAATAGTTGGCAAAGCCTGAATGTACAGCCACCATTGCTGCTTCCAAATCATAAATGGCGATTCTCCAAATCTTTCTTTCTTTCTTTCTTTCTTTCTTTCTTTCTTTCTTTCTTTCTTTCTTTCTTTCTTTCTTTCTTTCTTTCTTTCTTTCTTTCTTTCTTTCTTTCTTTCTTTCTCTCTCTTTCTTTCTTTCTTTCGCTGAAGAAGCCAATAACATATACAGATTGACCTCAACTTGTTCATTTAGTGACCATTAAATGTTACAACAGCACTGAAAAATGGACTTATGACCATTTTTCACAGTTATGACCCTTGCAGTATCCCCAACTGTGATCAAAATTCAGATGCTTGGTTGCTGGTTCATATTTATGACCGTTGTTGTGTCCTAATGTCATATGATGATCTTTTGTGACCTTCGCCGCTATTACGACTTGCAACAGTTTGTTTAGTGACAATTCAAAGTTACAACGGCACTGGAAAAAAGTGGCCATTTGTAGCCTCCCCATAATCATGTGATTTACATTTGGATGCTTGACAACTAACTCACGTTTATGACCATTGCTGTGATCCCCTTTTGCGACCTTCTGACAAGCAAAGTCAATGGGGAAGCCAGATTCACTTAACAAATAGGTTACTAATTTATCAACTTAACATCTGAGGCAAGCAAGAAAGATGGTAAAATGGGGCAAAACTCACTTAACAAACATCACACTTAATAACAGAAATTTGGGCTCAATTGTGGTCATAAGTCAAGGACTATCTGCATCTATCTGGCTCACCATCTTCTCACTTAGGAAATAAATCTTTGAGATAAATACTATCCCCCCTCAAAAAAGCTTCTCAGATCATTTCACTTTTAAAAACAACAGTTTCTCTCTTTGATAGTGCTTACTTGCCAACTAAAATTGATGTGACTATCATCAATCAGCCAGTTATATTTATGGACTCAAGCATGCATTACATTAAAGAGACAATTTTGTCCTTCCTGATTGACTCACTTTAGCGAATAAACTTTCCACCAGTCACTGGAGCATGTTTCCTTCCTGAAGAACTCAAATCTATTTTCATACTTAGGCAGAAGTAATATAATACAACATGTTACTTAAATTATGTGTATGTATGTGTGTATATATGTATATGTGTATTTGTGTGTACATGTATATGTGCCTGTGTGTAATAGTTAAAAAAGGCATTGGTCAGTATCTGATAGTAATTTACAGAGGTTGAAAATGTAATGAAGATATACACATACATACAGAGGATGAATATTTCTGAATCTATCATATATCATCAATATCTACTCTGTTTCCCTGAAAATATGACCCACCATGAGGGTAAGCCCTAGCTTGATTTTTACACATGCATCCAATATAAGTCCTACCTCCAAAATAAGCCCTAATTAAGATCCCGCCCACTCCAGAGTGGATGGGTGAAAATTAAGCTGGGGGGGATGGGTTGGTGATGGAGCTGCCCTACTACTTACCTTTGGACAGTTGTAGCCAGGTCTCATATACCCCAACACCTGCCTCATTGGCCCAGCATGGGTTGCAAGGGTTTCCTGAAGGCCTCTGTAGCTGATAACAAAGCTCCAGTTCGATCCTGAAAGCCTCTGACAGCGAAAAGGAGACTGGGGGCAACATGCACAAGTGAGGTTAGTCAGTGAATGACATCCCCTGAAAATAAGACCTGGTGCCTTTTTTGATGGGGAAAAAAAATTAAAACAGGGTCTTATTTTTGGGAAAACGTGGTATATCTAATATCAGTATCTGTTTTTGTGTTTGCTTCTCTCAAAGATTCCAGGCCACACAGAAACAGGTTATACTTTTTCTACTTGGCTGATTGATGTCCTGCTTTAATTCAACATTAAAAATATTGTTAATGCAATGTGCTGATAAGAAAATAACATAAAACCAACAGGAATTGTTTACAGTATAAGCTTTACTCACAGGGTGTTGGTGATTAAACACAAAGTACAAATATTGGCCACAATGATGTGTAATCGTTTGTCCCTTTTTTTACACTTGGCACAATGTACATAAAGAAGTGGGAGGTTTGGATTTCATAATTATGGTTGCCATTTTTACTCTCTCCTTTATGACACCCCCAATTGTTAAGGATCCATTTAAAAGGAAGAATTAGTCCTTGAGTAACGACTGTAATGGAATTATTGTAAGCCATCATGGTCATAAAATCGGTTGGCCCCACGATGGACCCAATCTTACAACTTTCTTGTTGCACTCAGTAAATGAACACCATGGTTGTAAGGGTGAAGACTGGCCATCAAGCAAACCAATCCTTCGCTCTGGCACAGGTTTTTTGAAAATAATTGTAAAATGCTGTCAATATAACTGCAGGACATGACAAATGGCCATATATGTGGCCGTGTTGCCAAGCAACCAAAGAGTGGTCACATGACCAGTGGGTGGGTGGCACCCGGAAGTTTGCTTCTGGGTCATAAGTCCCCTTTTTTACTTAGGTTGTAACTTCTCCTTATAACTTCTTGTAAGGTAAAGGTAAAGGTTCCCCTTGCACATACACGCTAGTCATTTCCGGCTCTAGGGGATGGTGCTCATCTCTACTACAAAGCCGAAGAGCCAGCGCTGTCCAAAGACGTCTTCGTGGTCATGTGGCCAGCATGACTAAATGCCGAAGGCGTACAGAACGCTGTTATCTTCCCCCCAAAAGTGATCCCTATTTTTCTACTTGCATTTTTTTTTACATGCTTTCGAACTTCTAGGTTGGCAGAAGCTGGGACAAATAACGGGAGCTCACTCTGTTATGCGGTGCTAGGGATTTGAACCGGCAAACTGTTGACCATTCTGATCAACAAGCTCAGCATCTTAGCCACTGAACTACTGCATCCCTTTGTAACTTCCTGTAACTTTCGCCCAAAATATTGTGCCTGTGTATCTGTGCTATGATCTTAATTTGGGGGGGGGGGAATCATAAGATATGATGCAAAAATAAAAAAAATCCATTAATGTTTAAAGTTTTGGATATTAGAGGATTCCAGTATCAGGTGACGTATTCCTTATTTCCAAAGTCACAGGAGTGCAGCAACGGCCCAGCTTCTGGAGCGATTTGGACTTCTTTCTTCATCACTTGTTCCGTCTTCCTGTTCCCCCGGATTACCCAGGCATACTGAGAAGCCCAGTGGGCCATGAGAAACTTCGTATGACTTTTTGAGGTTTTATGACTTTATTGCCCTGGCTCACAGTCACTTTCACTGAACAATTTTTCAAGGTCCATTTCACCAAAGAGCTGCCTTGTTCCATGCTTCTTGCATCTGCTCTTGCTCACTCCCTCACTCCCTCACTCCCTCACTCACACACACACACACACACACACACACACATACACACCTATTTAATAGCTAAACAGTTGGGACATTTTCGGCACTGCTGCTGATGCTGTTTGAAAACAGACGGGAGAATTAAATAGACAAGCAAAGCATTGCTCCTTTCCACTCATTGATGCTGATTCAATGGCAATTTGGGAGATCATTTCTTTGGTGGTCTATGGGGCAACCATCCTCTTGGGATTGCCCTCCAATATCCTGGCCCTTTACATCTTCTATTGCCGTGCCAGGATTCGCTTGACCCCCAACCTCATCTACATGATCAATCTTTGCCTCTCCGACTTGGTCTTCATCCTATTCCTACCTCTTAAGATGCTGGAAAAAGGAAAGATGGATTGGACGATGCCAGGCTTCCTGTGTCCACTTTACAATCTGATTCATTTTGGCACAATTTACACCAGTGCCTGTTTCCTAACGGCGGTGAGCGCAGGGCGGTTTTTGGGAGCCGTTTATCCCCTCCATTATCAAGCTTACAAAAAGCCTTGCTATTCCTGCCTGGTTTCAGTGGGCATCTGGAGCTTGGTAGGATTCCACGGTGTTCTTCTCTTCGCTCTTGAGACATCCAGGGACACCAACTCCAGCCTTTTCACTGGCAACAGCTCTTCCTGCTACCACAATTTCAGTGAAGACCAGTTGGCTTTACTGGTCCCTGTGCGGCTGGAACTCTCTGTCGTCTTGTTCTTTCTCCCTTTGCTAATCACAGCTTTTTGCTACGCCGGATGTATCCGTGTCCTGGTTGGGTCGCATCTCCATCTGCGGAAGAAACGGCGTGCAGTACGGGTGGCGGTGGCCACTTTGTCTGTTTTTGTCCTCTGTTTCGGCCCTTATAACATATCCCATGTTGTAGGTTTCGTCTATGGGGAGGATGTTTGGTGGCGCACTGTGGCTCTGCTTCCAAGTGCGTGCAATGCTTTTCTGGATCCCCTCATCTTCTACTTCCTCTCCTCTGCCATGGACGATGGGATTGTTCAAGTTTGGCGCTCGCTGAGGGAGAAATATAGCTCCATCCGGATGAAGATTGTCTTGGCTCATGGGAAAGCAAAGACCCAACAGGGAGATAGTGGTATTGCCTGAATTCTTCATTCTCCATGATGTCTTCTGTCCCGCGGTCCCTAACATATGGGATTTGACTGTCACACTTTAACCATTCAGAAAAGGAGTTGGTCTTCTCAGCATTCCCAACGAAGAACAAATGGGAACTGAATGCAGGTGGACAGGATGCAGCATATAGGCTGCCTGATAAGCTAAAGAATTTATACAGGTGAGGGACCAGCTAAAGAAATGCTGTCTTAGGTCTGTACCTTTTTTATATATATTTTGGGGTCTCTTTACATGGCATTAAGACAGCAGTGGAATTCAGTGGCTCTAAGTGAAGGACCTGCCCCACCCAAGTGGAAACTGGTCTTGCAAAGCTTTTGATGAGATTACTAACAGAAACTGTGGAGAAGTTAGAACATTCAATGGCAACCTGTTCACATTTCTGGAATTAGAGTGGAAAGATGAGTTGGATAAGAGACTTGGTGTAAACAATCCAGAAGAGTTATATATTCTGAGATCTGAGATTTTCTCTGGGAAATAGTCTGCAGAAACAGAGCTCACCACTGGGGTGCAGGCCTGCATTTCTCAAGGGCTAAGAGGCTCCCAACTTTGAATGTTGATCAAATGCATGTTAGCTGCACCAGCCGGGCACAAATAATTGTTTATTTAAAATATATTGAGAAAACAAAAACTGACAGAGGATCCTTAGCTTTTATATTTGAATAATATGTCTTATGTAAATGAAGATTTTGTCCTTTTTGAATTGGGAAGTTGTATCTTGTATGCTCTTTTAGTACCTTGGAAATAATATTTCAGGTTTTTCCTTTCATCCAGTGGTTTAGATGCCTTCTTTCTAATATTTGGTGCTGGATGCAACCCTCCCTTTCTGAAGAGCTGGATTTATGTAGAGGGAAAACAGGGACACCTTTCAACTCATTCTTTTTCAGTTTAAGCTATCTCAGAATTATTGGGAAAATAGACGGAGGAAACTCTGTGTCCTTCACCTTGAGTTCCTGAATGAAAGGAGGGACAGGTAATGAATCAACAATAAAAGAATAGTATGGAGCAGTCAGTGCACTTGTGCAGATGTTTGCACAGGCATGAGCTTTCCCACACACAAGTGTTCCCTTTCTGAAAATGGAAGGCCAGCTTGCTGTTAGCAAGCGAGGTTACAAAAGGGATTGCAATGAGGTCCAGGGGAGCCAAATGTTTTCTTACTTATAGCTTTAACTGTATCAATATCAGAGGAGAAAGGAAACCAGATGTCTTCTGCAAACTGATGTCAAATTTGATTGCACTTTCAAACTGCTCTTGTATTATGAGTTATCTTGAGTAAGATGGGCAATCTGTAAATTTAATAGATGATAGATAGATAGATAGAGATGATCGATAGATAGATAGATAGATAGGGATAGAGCTAGAGCTAGAGCTAGAGAAAGAGATAGCTAGGTGATAGAATATACGTGTGTGTGTGTGTGTGTGTGTGTGTGTATGTATGTATAAGTATATATATATATGATAGGTAGAGATAGATAGTTGACAGATAAATAGATGTTCTCCTCACCCCCATCATTCATCCAGCATCTGTGATGACCCAGGGTGGGATACAAAACAAACACAGTCACAGAAAACAGGTGAAGCCCCTTTTATTCCTTCACTTTGCTTCCAAGCTCCGAATATTCTTGACAGAAGACAAAAAACTCCCACACAAACAGTTACAAGAAGGAGGAACCAAGCAACACAAACCAGGCAAGATAAGGGCTGGAGGACATCCACAGGTAACACATACTGAGAAGGACGCCACACTCAGAGAGGAACCATAAACTAGAGTTATTTCCATGCTTTGTTTCCAGCGTTCGCCCATACGCATGCCCATCCTCTTATTCAGTTGTCACAGCTGCAGCCCATGAAGAGGATCAAGGCCCTCTCCTCCTGAGTAGACCACGTCTCTCCCTTATCTTCTCCTCCCTGCGTGCCCTAGGATGGATAGGGGATGGGCCTGGGTCCTCCTCTGACTGCTCAGCCGGCCTCTGCCCATCCCCAGCAACCTCCGGAGCCATACTTCCACTCCCTGTTGGCTGTTCCTCTTCTTCCTCAGAGTCAATCTCCACCAGCGGCATGACAGCATCGACCTTTTCGTATCTTAAGATCACACATTGTAGAATGAAGGAAGGAAGATCACAGCCTTTTTCTGCATGGCACCCCTTCCCTCTTTTGAAAAACATATCAGCCTATAGTAATTCCCCCTCCCCCCAAGTAAGCCCTCAACATTGTCCTCGACTGTCCGTTCATATATCAACCGTTCAAAGTTATAACAGAACCGACTTAAAAACAGTATCCACACTTACAACTGTTGCAGCGTCTCCAGGGTTACATTGTCAAAATGTGGGTGCTTGGCAACGGGTTATGTATTTATGACTGTTTCAGCATCCCAACATCACAGGGTTGGCCTTTGCAACCTTCCCAGCCAGCTTCTGACAAGGAAAGTCAATGGGGGAAACAGGATTTGCTTAACGACCACATGGTTCACTTAACAGTTGCAGCAAAAAATGTCATAAAATTGTGTGTGACTCACTTAACAATAGAAATTCCCTTTGCTTAACAATAGAAATTCTGGTCCTAATGCAGTTGTAGATAGGGGATTACCTGTATGTAAAACAGATTTTTTTCTGAACTAGAAAGATTTCTCAAAACTTTTTTCTTTCTTGGCGTATTCTAGTCCAGTGTTCTGGTGTTCAGGGTGAAGAAGGACTTGATGCTTCGCACTTTTATTTCAAACAAATATTTTAAACTGACCATCTGCTGCTACTGTTCCAGTAATTGAGGTACTTCTATATTTATAATGAAGGCTCATGTTAGTCCAGATACCAATGAAACTAAAACAGGTGTTAATTATTATTATAATATTATTATATTATACGGGGGCCAGTTTGGTTTTATATTCACAGATTAAACCTTAGATTTATGAAATTAAATGTACTGTATTTGGAACCAAGGCTAAAGTATGTACATAGAATTTATTAAGAGCGCTGGTTTATAAAAGTCAACATTGAGCAATCTCTTGCCAAACTCATTTGGTGACTTCATTATATTTCTTAGTAACAACATGGAAGTGATTTATTTATTTATTTTTAGTTTTATATACTGCCCCTCTCCCTGCAGGGACTCGGGGCGGTGTACAGCCGAAATTAAAACACAATGCAAAATACAATATTTAAAAAACAATTAAAAAAGATTAAATAAGGTGGCTAAAAGGTAAAACTCAATTGAGAATATAAAAATTAAAACCAATTAAAAACAATTTAAGACCCTATAAAAACCCTAGGCCAGACCGGCTTGATGAAATAGGTAAGTTTTCAATGCGCTTTGACAGTTTTCAACGTGATTTGACATTGTCTCTCTGTTTTCCCACCCACCCAAAACTTCCCAAAATAGTCTCATTCTCTTCAACTTGGAATTTCTTAGAGAGCCCCATCCAAGTATTAAGCAGATTTGACTCTGCTTATGTCAAGCATGAAAAATCAGGTCCACATGTAAAAGTCCAGTTAAACTTGGGATTTATTGCTAATCACACCTATGCACAATAATCTTCTTAACTAATAATTAACATTTGCTTGAGGTTAAATAAGGGCCAACAGAATTCAGAGGAAGTTGCATTTACTTTGCTTGTGGCTACATACTGTTTCTAGGCTGATCCCTCTTTTAATTCCTCCACTAGGTTCTGCCAACCTTTTACAGCTTAGCTTTTAAAATATTGACTTAAAAAGCCACAAAATAGGTACAGCTTTCTCCAAAGCCCATTCTTTCATCAATAAATCTTCAGAACAAGCCTAAACTGAGACCTTCATCACACAATATTTTCCTAAATAAAGATACCTCTCTTTTATCTCCTTTATCCTATTTTTGTGACTTTTAATGTTTTAAAAGCTAAACAGAATTAGATCTGCTTAATATTTGGATGAGATTTTAGCAATCCGTTAGAAGATTACAATTCATGAAATGTACTTCATGACAATAAATAATGGAGTGAAACAACAGAAGTAAAATGTATCCTTTTACAAATCAGCTTTCTATTAGATAATGATCTGTCCAAATACTTGGATTAAAAAAAAACCTTATTATTGTTCCTCCACCTTTGATTTTTGTTCTTCCTAATGTGATAAGTACATCAAAATTAAGCCTGGGTCTTAACATGTAGACACAATAGACCAGGAGACCAAACTAGAAAACAAGGAACTTCCATCATGACCATTAACCATATTGTTTGGGGTTGATGTGGAGTCTAATAGTGTTTGGAGTACTGCATTTCTTGGAATACTCCAATCATATAGTTGGAGCAATATCAACTTCCAACAAATGCAGTCCTCCAAACACGTTCTAGTGACTTTCCTGAGAAATTTAAATTACTTTTCTTGGTTTCAACTGCTTTCTCATTTGGTCACAAACTTAACTTGTGGGAAGAGATTCCTTTTTTGGCCAGTCCTATATCTCAGCTAAGTCTGTTAGTAACTCATACTTATGCACATATGCATTTGGGATTGGGCGGAAGTATCATTGGATTGATTTTTTAAAAAAAAATTAAATTTACCATATGAAATTCCTTCCTTCCCCTCCCTCCCTCCCTCCCTCCCTCCCTCCCTCCCTCTCTCTTTCTTTCCTTTTCTTTCATCAAATTCCATGCTATCTTTGATAGCCCACAATGAACCACATACCATAATATTTTCTGTTCATTTCAAGAAGAGATTAGCTAAAGGAAGCTGGGTTTTTTTGGCCCATGAGATTGGAAAGTCTGTTACATACCATTTTTCTTTCTTGTCCCCTCTGTCGTTTTGGGAACATGGCTCATTGAAAAGCTATTAGGTATATTGGTAATCTGTTCATTACCCTGGGTTTAACAGTCTCCTCAAATTCTAGGGAAGTTACCTCCCTGAGTATTATATGAATATAGAGTCAGTGATATCAGGCTGAGTGGAATAGTAATCTATATGGCAAGTCAGATAGTATTAAACAGGCCAAACAAAAATCTTTTATGTAGGTTGAGCTAATACCACATCAGTTCTCAAGAGAGTTCTAAATTTTTGGTATTCTGTATTTGCCTTACTTTAAACATTGCTCCTTTACATCAGGAACCCCACTATGATAGATTGAGAAATTACAGGAACAGTTTTCACAAAAACCACATGTGTTTCCTTTTCAGGACTTCTTCCCCTGTTGTCTGTAGAATATGAGCTACTAAATGTAGTTTCACAATGTTTTATGTGGGTTTCTGAGCAATCATAATGAGAGTGTAGGGACAAGTTTTGGATGGATAGATATAAAAAATCTGGCCTATATCAGAAAAATCCTGATCTGGAGCATTAAGTGGGACTTGAAAAGAAGACCTTTGAATACATGTCTATGCTGTCTATCATTACCCGAACTCTTATGGTCAGTATCTCTATGTTGGGTCCTCCTGGCCATTCCTTACATTGCTGAAAGTGTGGTTTACCAATTGAGAAAGAGGATATTGTTATGCAAACAACCAGCTCTAAACTTCCCCATTGTCAGTGGAGAAGACTTCAAAAGAAATTCAGAAAATCTCCAAGGATTGGAACCAAAAACACTTCAATTGCTACAGAGAATTGGAACCAAAAACACTTCAATTGCTACAGAGAATTCTGTAAGAACCATGCTTGGAAGAATTTTTTTAAATTTAAGACACTGCCCCAAACCAAAAAATCACCCCCTCTCTCTAGGTTTGGTTTCTATGATCCATCACCAGCACTGCACAAATTGGCATCATCACCAAATAAGGATGGGGGATACCCTACTGTGAGTTTCTTTAAGGATCCACCAATCACAAGACAGCGGCATTGACTTGTTTTTCCTGCTGCCACCACAATGGCCATAATCATCAGCTTAGATCAAGGAGTCACTTTCAGATATTTTTCAGAAAGTCTTTGTGTATGGGACAGTGATGGTATTCAGCAGGTTCCGACCGGTTCTGGAGAATCAGTAGCAGAAATTTTGAGTAGTTTGGAGAACCGGCAAATACCACCTCTGATTGGCCCCACCCCCATCTATTTTCTGCCTCCTGAGTCCCAACTGATTGGCTGGGTCTTTTTTGGTTGCCCTGCACAGGAGAAGGGAGCTGGAAAGCAGGTTAGTGGGTTGGGGAGCAGTGGTGGTATTCAATTTTTTTTTAGTAAGGGTTCTGTGGGCATGACTTGGTGGGCCTGGCTTGGTGGGCATGGCAGGGGAAGGTTACTGCAAAATCTCCATTCCCTCCCCACTTCTGGGGGAAGGTTACTGCAAAATCCCCATTCCCTTCCCACTAACCTGCTTTCCAGCTCCGTTCTCCTGTGCAGGGCAACAAAAAAAAAAGACCCAGCCAATCAGCTGGGACTCGGGAGGCAGCGAACAGATGGGTTGGGGCCAACCAGAGGTGATATTTACTGTTTCCCCAAGCTACTCAAAATTTCCACTACCAGTTCTCCAGAACTGGTCAGAACTTGCTGAATATCAACTCTGGTGGGGTGAGAATGGAGATTTTGCAGTAATCTTCCCCTGCCACGCCCAGAAAGCCACGCCCAGAAAGTCACACCTACAGAACTGGTAGTAAATTTTTTTAATCCCACCACTGGACTATGGGAGCGGATTGAGAAACTGCTTCAAACCATGATAAATTAGACACTCAAACAGGAACAAGTGTGTTTGTCAAAACCCATCCCTGAAAGTAATCTCAGCGTCAAAACACAGCCTCTAAGAAAAATAACCGGACCATTTATTTTAGCCTAGAAAAATACACAAATGAGGCCTAGAGCTTTTATATACAGGCAGCTGCTTCAACAGTAATCACTCAAAAGAAAAAAAAAAAGCACAAAGGTATTTCTTTCCCTCTGGTATCAGGTAGATGGCTTCTTCTGAATCTCTATAGGTTTTATCTATCACAATCTAGTTTACACACAAAACAAAACCAACCAGGTGAAATATAATACGTTGGTTCCAGAATAATATATGTGAATGTTGCAACTGAGGCTTTCTCACAAAACTGAAAATTGGATGCAGGAGATTCAAAGTAATCTCACATCAGTGTTCATTTCAGGCCCTGCTTTAAAAAACAGCCCTACCAAAAGTAGATCTAGTTCAGTGAATCTTTTAGGTAGATTTGATCTTTTGGAAATGCTGTTTTCTGTTGATAGAATGGTGCCACTATTTCATTTCCTCCCTGTGATACTCTGAGATTTAAAAGTTGGGATAGCTGCCTTTAAGGCCAAAGAACTAAACAATTGAACCGAAATATAATTAAGCCTTGAGTTTCAGAGGAGCTTATCCAAACAATTCCTTCCAACAAAGATATCATATTGGACAAATATTTTATGAGATACTAGTCCATCACAATATACTGTCAGAAGAGTGGAGCTGCAGCAATCAAGTACTAAAAGAATAGAATGATCTAACTGGTCTTGGTCTATGAACAGTACCAGCTCATTATGACAAAAAAGCACCTAGTGGTTGTTTTTTTCAGGAGATGGGCATCATAAAAGCTGCTATGAGAAAATAATTATTGTGTTATCAATGTGTACCCTTGTATCCATTCAGCTAATGGAGGCAAAGATCTGTCATAGTGATCCAGCTGGTTATCCATAGATATTATTATTTACCTGTGACAAAGTCTCAAATATTCTTTGTGAAGAGTCTTGGCAAAAAAAAAAAGAAGCAGCAGCAAACATGGAATTATCTGAAAGTCTTGAAAGTCTGAGAACTATAAGCAGATGCCATCTTATCTTTGAAGGTAGTCAAACTAACTCAAAGTTGCTACGAGCAAATTGGGAGCAGCAGCCAAGCTTCCCAAACATTAGTTTGAACATTAGTTGCCGTCACTTAAAATGACATTTCTGTAGGCATTGTTTCAAATTTCACACTTGCTTGGATATATTTGGTGTTGTGTGATCATTTTTAGCTTAGGTGTTCCTGGGAATTACTGCTCTGTCTAACAAGATTTTTCTCGGTGATCACTCATCTAATGTCATAGATGGTTCAAGGGTTGCAAAAGGTGTGGGTGTACTAGATCCTGCCAGTATACTGGGGATGTTTCCAAGAGATAATTCACCAGTTTCTCCTTTTTTGGCATTGTCCCTACAAGACTTACAGCAACACGGACAGCAGAGTGATGTATGATTCTGGAATTTCCTGCAGATGCCAATCCAACATTCTGTAAATGTCCTCCGGATGGTGGAGGAAGAGAAGAAGAAAATAATAGGATCCAACACTGTGTTGAGGGAAGTCAGGCAGAATGTCTCTGTTCTCCAGGAAGGGCTTTTATTCATCACAAAGCCCACAACATGGGAAATATTGTAAGGAGCAAAGGCCAGAGTGAAATTGAGCACGGTAGCCACAGCTAAGCCCATGGCCCTTTGCCTCTTCTGGGGCTTAATGTTTGGCATGCTGTTCAAGATGCGGATCACGTTGACGTAGCAGGAAACAGTGATAAGGAATGGAAGTAAGAAGAGGACAATGAAGAGTTCCAGGCGGAAAGGGAGGACAACGTCATTCTGCTTGGGGGAGAAGTCATGGTAGCAAGTGACGTTATCCGTATGACTCCACGAACTTCCAGGGAGGTAGTGAACAATGAAGACGATGCAACCACAATGGGAACAAGCCAAAAACCAGAAGAAAAGGCTGGCAATTTTTGCGTAGGTTGGTCTGCGGTTGAGCTTGTGTTTAACAGGGTAGGCGATACACAGATAGCGCTCTATGCTGACTCCCATGAGGAACAGGGTGCTGATATAAATGCTGCTGTAGAAGAAGAAGTTTGCCAGTGGGCAAAGAAGGGAAGGAAGCGGCCATGTGAAAGCCAGAGCAACTTCTGCCATCTTGAAAGGCAGAAAGATCAGAAGGAAAAGATCAGAAATGGTCAAATTGAGCAACAGGATATCTATGGGGACTGGTTTGCGACGCACTTTGCTCAGGAAGGAGTAGCAGGCCAGAAGGTTGCAAGGCAGACCAACGATGAAGGCAATGATATAGATAATAAGGACCATGATTTTGTTTTCCATGTTCTCAGATTCTGTAAAGGAATTTGACATAATCAGATGTTTCAAAAAACCAACACAAATGTTTCGTACTTCTATATCTCTCTATCTCTATCTCTATCTCTATCTCTATCTCTATCTCTATCTCTATCTCTATCTCTATCTCTATCTCTATCTCTATCTCTATCTATCTATCTATCTATCTATCTATCTATCTATCTATCTCTATCTATCTATCTCTCTATTTGTCATCTATCATCTCTCTCTCTATCTCTCTATCTCTATCTATCTATCATCTACCTATATTCATAAACATTTTGAATACAGTGTATTGTCAGGGCATATCATTTACAAAAAAACAAAGAAAGAACAAAAAGGAATATTAACATATATATACTAATAAAAATAATAATAGTGTAAGAATAGTTTTAACTAGATTTCTCTTTAGCTTATTTGTAGTTCTATTGGTTATATATATTGGCATATTTATCATTCTAAACCATCTTTATACACAAGCAATAATCTTTCTTCATCTAATTTCTACCTCTTATCTCTAATCACTTATAAAATCTATTCCATGTTGTAGTATTCTGTGTCTTCTTTGTTCTTTATTTTTAATGTCCATCTATCCATCTCTGTCATATTTTCCGAATCACATTACCATCTGATAGAGTGTTTTCATTTTTTGCAGTATTGTGCAGATACAATCCTTGCTGTTGTCAACACATGCAAAACTAGCATAGTTTTATCATAGCCCTCTGGCCTTATACCCAACAAGGATATTTCTGATTTCAGATCTATATGTTGCTTGGTTATCTTTTCCAACCAGGTATGTATTTTCATCCAATATTTCTTGCTTTCGTACAAGTCCACCACATGTGATAAGTATCTAGGGTCAGATTATACTTCCAACACTTGGCGGACATATTGCTAAACATTTTTGCTAATTATTGCTGTTGGCAAATGTCACCTATAAAACATTTTATAGAGATTTTCCTTGTATGCAGGAGTGTTTCTTATTCCTCAAGGCTGAATATTTTTCTGTCTCTGGGGATAGTTTCAATTGGCCCTTTGGGGAAGGATGAATTCATTTCCTTAATGCTCCTAAAACAGATTTTCCAATGCTCTAGAGGTGCTCAGATCTTATCCATGGATAGATCATCTTCCCTCTTCTGCTCATCTGACTACATAGAATCAAGTTTAGTTCATGTCTTGTTCTCCCTGATTCTCTAATCTGAAGTCAGCTCACAGCTTCTCATACTTGTATACAGTATTTTTGTATACTGAACAGTTCCAAATTCTTGTATTTTTGGAAGGTGTTTGGAATGCTTCTAAGCTTATGATGTATTCACACAGATAGATGAAGAGCAGGATCAATACTGGATATTGGCAATTAGTAAAAATCATAGAGTAAAACATCCAAATATTATTATTTAATAGATTTACTAAGGTGTCCTGACTTCTAAAAGAAAAGATTTAATTAGAGATCTTGTATTCCTATGATTTTAGGGTGTGACTAAAGTGATGTTGTATTACATGCCAAGAACACATTTAACGTATGCTTTGCAAAATGCTCAAAATCCACATTGTCTATATACTTCATGGAAGACTAGCATCTTGGAACGATCTATTAGACAGTTGGGTCAATTCTGGTTGGAGCAGATAGTTCTGGAAATATTTGGCACCAAGCCATCAAGGGCTTTATAGATCAATACCAGTACCTTAAATCAGGGGTCTCCAACCTTGGCAACTTTAAGACTTGTGGACTTCAACTCCCAGAATTCCTCAGCCAGCAAAGCCTTAAATTAGACCTGGAAGTCAATCATTAATGAATACAGGGCTTGCATAATTAGTATTATAAATTCCCAATACCGAGAACCAATTAACACATGGGCTGCTGCATTCTGGACCAATTGCAGTTTCCAAGTAGTTTTCAAGGGTAGTCCCATGTTAAGTGTATTGCAGTAACTCAACTGCGTGGTAATGAAGAATGTGAGTTACTGTAGCTAAGCTCTCCTTACCTGACATGATCAAAATTGATACCTAGCAAAAGCTAGGTAAAGAATCCTCTGGTTATAACCTTGACATGTTGTTTATGTAGGAGCAGAAGGACTTTCAAATTGCAAAGCTGTTCTATTCGGATATGAACTATACAGGCCTTTTCATGTAAACGGGTTTAGCTTCCTTCTATTTGGTTCCATGCAAACATTTACAACCTCATGCATGAGGTAAGTATGCTGACAACATGCCTCTTATTGGCCAAGGTATATGCTGCAAGTTTGACACCCATGGACCAGACATACCAAATTCCTGGGTTTATGATTTCATATAGATTTCAAAAGAGCAGGGTGAAAAAGCCACGACTGCAGCATCCACAATATGGAGACTGCCAAAATGACCCACTACCACAGACTGAAATCACCTATTAAAGAAGGAATAGATAAAAAGTACCTCTAATCCCAGCAGGCACATATTATCATATGTGGTGGACTTGTGTTATAAAGCAAAAAAAAAAAAAAAATTGGGCAAAAAGTGATTAGAAAAGATGATAGGAAAACATTTAGATCTTAAACCTGAA
Source organism: Bungarus multicinctus (assembly GCA_023653725.1). Taxonomy (NCBI): domain Eukaryota; kingdom Metazoa; phylum Chordata; class Lepidosauria; order Squamata; family Elapidae; genus Bungarus; species Bungarus multicinctus. The sequence continues at coordinate 9,144,941 of CM042835.1, read as the reverse complement.
CTGTTGTCATTAGGCATAACATCAGAAAAACTTGATAAGCCAAGTATATATTTAATAGTGCATGTTTTAAGAGCAACGAGGATTATATTTGCACAATATTGGAAAAATGAAGAAACACCGCAAGACAAAGAGATCATTAGGAAGAAACTAAATTGTGCAGAAATGGACAGACTTACGCTGCAGATTAAACAGAAAGATGACACAGGATATTATTAAACATGGACTTTATCAGTGATTGAAAAAAAGAGATGGAGATTAAGAATGTAATCTGCATTCTTAAAAAAAATTAATAACATAATACAATGTTTATTAAGCATTAACAAAATGTAAACAATAGAAAATCAATAAAATCTTTTTAAAAAAAGAAAGTACCTCTAATCCCCAGCCACAAATGAACTGTGGACAATGGGACTAAGAGCCACTGAAAAATCAGGAGGGATATACCAGCCACATCTAAGTTATGTCTCAAGTAATTCAAAAGAATACCAATGCAATCTCTGTCCTCATTCTAAATATTGTTTAATCTTCAGGACCTATTGTCAGATGACGATGAGACAGACATTCTCTAAACAACTTGAAATGTTGTTGCCTGGGGAATTCATACAGAGCTAATGGTCTAGTATTAAATATTTTGTTAATATCACTTGGTGTTCTGATTTGTATATTTTGGGGGTTTGACCCCTATTAACCTGAACTATTGCTACTGAAATTTAAATGCAAATAATATATCACTGAATCAGCATTAGCTGTACCATAGCAAAAAACTCTGGTATCTCTGTTTGGTATCAACATTGTTCATGTTATGAGTATTAATCTATCTTTCATTTCAGAGAATTCCTCCTACTGAATTTTAAATGATCCGTTAGAGTAAAAGAAACTTTATTCTTCAGTTTTTGGCTTTGAGTTCTGAACTCTTCAGAGTAAAATTTGAGTCCCTAATATCCTATTGCATGATTCAAAATGAAGACTTTTTGATACTATTGCAAAGAAAAGAGGATAATTTTATTAGTATATTGTGTACAAATATTTATTCTTGCCTCTTTAACACATTCTTATAATCCCAAAAGCTTCCTATCAGTTTTTAGTAATTTCAATGCCAACTTTTTCTTTGACTATATCTTTTTTTATCCAAACACTTGCTTAATGTTACAATGTTTAATTCCCACCATATTTTTATTTAAAATCTTACCTGTATTCTAGTGAAATGAGATTACAAACTTCTACTGATCCAGTTGAAGGATATCGATGCCTACATTAGAAAGTGAAAGCATCTGTCAGTGACAACAGAGAAATGAAGTTATATTTGCAGAAACTGGTCATTAGTAGAAAAAAAAGGAACTTTTTACCAGTAGAACAAGGATAATTTGAAATATCTGGTATGCTCTGGAGGAAGTTTTAAACGATGCTGCAAAACTCCTCAATTGCACAATTTACAGCCCTTTATTTATTCTTTATTTAGTTGGGGGTGTGAATCACACTTTGATGAGAATAAAAGCCTTCTCAGGTTGACCTACAATTGGGAGGGACGTGTCCACACAAGTTGTTTAAAAAATTCAAGATTTATTTATTTATTTATTTATTTATTAATTACATTTATATACCGCCCTTCTCCCAAGGGACTCAGGGCGGTGAACAGCTCATCTAAAAACCCCACAAAAATACAAAAGTTAAAAAGTAATTAAATATTTAAATCAGCTGCTGATTAAAATTAGAAAACCCTCCCCCCACCCTTAAAAACCCAAATTTAAATTTAAAAATGGAGATCAAATTTAAAATCATTATCTCAGCCCAGGCCGGCCTGCTCAAAGAGCCAGGTCTTTAACGCGCGCCTGAAGGCCCTCAGGTCCGTGCCGGTACGGAGTTCCGGTGGCAGAGTATTCCAGAGGGCGGGGGCACCCACAGAGAAGGCCCTACTCCTTGGCGCCGCCAGACGACACATAGCGGCCGACGGCACCCGGAGCAGACCCTCCCTGTGGGAACGCACCGGCCTGTTGGAGAGCGTTGGCAGAATGCGGTCCTGAAGGTAACCTGGTCCCATGCCATGGGTCGCCCTAAAGGTCAAAACTAGAACCTTAAAGCGAACCCGGAGAGCCATCGGCAACCAATGCAGCTCGCGCAGGGGAGGCGTCACATGGGCGCTACGCGACGCCCCCATAATCACCCTCGCGGCTGCATTTTGCACCAACTGGAGTCTCCGGATGCTCCCCGCAGGGAGCCCCATGTAGAGGGCGTTACAATAGTCCAGGCGAGAGGTGACAAGGGCCTGAGTGACCGTGCGCAAGGCGTCCCGATCCAGGAAGGGCCGCAACCGGTAGATCCGACGGATCTGATGAAATGCCCCCCTGGAGACGGCCGCGATGTGATGTTCAAGCGACAGCCGTACATCCAGGAGGACTCCCAGGTTGCGAGCCCTCTCTGTGGGGGGCAGAACTTCCCCCCCAATAGCCAGCGAAGGTATCAACTGGCTATATCGGGGCGCCGGAAACCACAGCCACTCGGTCTTGGATGGGTTGAGCCGAAGCCTGTTCCCGCCCATCCAGTCCCGCACGGCCTCCAGGCACCTAGACATAGCCCCCACAGCATCGTTGGGGTGGTCCGGAGTGGAGATGTACAGCTGGGTGTCATCTGCATACAGATGACACCTCACTCCAAGACCAAGATGGGGGATACTGTCATTTATTGAAACCTCTCTTATTTTTTATTGTTGGTGGTTTGGAGTTCGTTAGTTGAAATGCTGACATAATGTCATAAGAGAGGAGAAAAATGGGATGAAAAAGATATCAACAGGAATTTTCCAAAGCTTCAAGTTATTCTATGGCTCCATCACAACATCAATTCTATAGAATGGCAGATAGGTTTGCACAATGCTAGATTAAGCTATTTTAGGATTGGGGAATTCACACTAGGCATGCCCTGGGAACTTAATCATTGTGTTAGTATACTGTGGGAAACAGTCTGTTCTCTTAACCTATAAGATGGGTTATTTGTTGAGACATAGCCTATGATGTAAACATAGCAACAATATTTACATATGGCAGAACCTCATTCACCTTGGTTGATCTCAGAAAAGTTAAACAGGATCAGACATTTTTAGGATGGAAGATCCAAGGGCTCTGGACTAGAATGAGAACTTTAAAAAGCATCCAGAAGTGAGCCATAACAAAACACTTCTATACTGTTCCTAATAAAACTAGATGAGTATAGATATTTTTCCTAATCTATTCATATCCAAGGTTCTAGGTTGTGATGTATTAGATATAAGTCGGTAAGTAGCTTTTGAAGTGATATCCCTGTTAGTCCTGTTTTCCCCAAAACTAGACCTATCCTGAAAATAAGCCCTAGCATAGTTTTTAATGTGTGCACTTGATATAAGCCCTACCCCACAGATAAGACTTACTTGAGAGCCTGTGCAGCTGGACGTCCATCCATTCCGTCTGGTTGCTTGTGGTGCTGCGGCTACAAGAGAGGCGGGGGTGGAGCAGTCTCCTGTGTCCACACACCAGTTTAACTCAGAGCCCCCGCAGCCAGGCCATCCATGCCCCAACACCTGCCTTGCCTTGCGGTGGCGGCACCAGTAGCCATGTGCATCAGGAGCCAATGAGGTTACCAGCCTACTTCTTCTGCTTGCTTGCGGCTGCAATGGAACAGGAAGCTAAGCAGTGTGTTGATCTCGTGGCCAACATAGGTGCTGGGGTGTGGATGATCTGACTGTGTGGGCCCTGAGGTAAGCCAGCGCAGGGCACATGAAGCATCTCCACCACCTCCTGCCTCACAGTGGAGGCACTAAGGTGCTGCAGATAACAGATAATCAGAGTTGGAAGGGATCTTGTAGGTCATCTAGTCCAACCCCCTACCCAAGCGGGAGACCCTACACCATTTCTGACAAATGGCAGTCCAATCTCTTCTTGAAAGCTTCCAGTGATGGCGCTCCCACAACTTCCATGGGCAACTTCTGTTCCATGGGTTGATTGTTCTCACTGTCAGAAAGTTTCTCCTTATTTCCAGGTTGAATTTCTCCTTGTTCAGTTTCTATCCATTATTCCTTATCTGACCTACAGGTGCTTTAGAAAATAGCTTGACCCCTTCCTCCTTGTAGCAGCCCCTCAGCTGCATAGACTCCTGCCCCACTGTGAGCAAGCAGAGACAATGGGCCTCCCATACATGGGAGGGAAAAGTAAGACACCTCCCAAAAAATCTGCCCCACTGCATATTTTGGGGCCTAAACGAAAATAAGACCTGGCTTATTTTCAGGGAAACAGGGTCTTTTGCAAAGAAAAAAAACAGTCTTGTTACGTATTAAAAACTTACTAATTTTATTATCACAGAGATTTTGATGTATTAAGTAATTTGGACACAGTTGATGATGGACGGAAGACAACAGAAAAGGGAAATGTGGAGATGATCTGAAACAAGAGCATAAAATTACTGTAGAATGGAAAGGCAAAGTTACTTAAAGAATAACCATATAGTTGTGATTAAAAGGACATGTATTTTAAATGACTTTTGCAGTTATCCTCAGACTGGTCAGCGACAAAAAAGAAATGAGGCCACAAAAATACACCAGAAAATGTGGAGAAAACTGGCTCATAAAATCACTGAGAATTGGACACGATTGAACGGATAATGTCCTCATCCTCTTTTGTAGTACCAAACACAACAAAACCTGCTATTGGGCTCATATACACGGGGCAGATTTTTAAAAACTCTTCTTCTCATTTCAGATTCTTCCCTCCTGTTTTTCCTTTGAAAGAAGGTAATTTGATATTTATATATAAGGTGAAGTAGAACGAGAACTTTAAAACACATCTACTGTATAATAGATGTCACAATGTATGTTTCGTTGCTCGCATCCCTTTGTTAACCTTAAGGGGAGCTGTTTCCTTGCAGACAATTTGATATTGGCTTGAGTTATTGAAGTGTACGATATTTCAGAATGAAAGATGTGAAGCTGGTAGAATGTCAGTATTAAGCAAGCAGGTTGCTTCATGTAGTCTAAACCAGAAATGTATAGAAGAATGTACAACACAGGCAGGTTAGGGTGAATCACTTTTTCTGAGTTTTCAAATAAAATGAGAAGTCGCTGCGGTTTCTAAACTGTTTTAACCCTATTCCAAGAAGCAAAAGGGAGGAAATCATGACCACCCACTGAAAGGGCTAAAAGGCTGAAAAACGATGCATTTAGTAATCCTAATTTAAATCAGTGAACTATGTTACTGTCAACACAGAAATGACTCAGACATAACATCCTTCCTTTTGTAAGCTACTAGGGCCTGTAGATCTGTTTGTAATCTACATCTGATGGTTTAAACTGTACAAATAATCTGAAAAACCAATCTGGTGTACAAAGCCACCGATATGCCTTGACTTTCTGCAAACAGGGGCCTTACGTGGCTGCTCCTATGAGGTCTACTTTGCTGCTAGTCACACTCTACAAAAAATTATGGGGGGTTGTTGCCAGCTTTCTAAAAGGGCTGCTCTCGCCTTTATAAAAAAGGGCTGCTCTCGCCTTTATAAAAAAAAAAGGGTGTGGAGGGGAAGTAAGATGGGGATGATAACACCATTAGATAATGTGTATTCAAACCAATTTCATATCACAGAACAGCAGATTATGAAAGTCACCAGAAGGCAGTCTGCCAACTTGAACATTGGAAAAAGCTTCTAAGAATCGATAGATGGGGAAACTGATTATCCAGAAGTGTGCTGAGCATCTTTTCATTAGATTGCATTGAGATACAGAGTAGGCAGCCATCCGACTAGGATACTTAAATTAAATCAAATCCCATCGAACCTGGGATTAAACGCAGTGGCCTAAATGGTTTATATATATAAAAAAAAAAAAAAAACCAGGAAGCGGGAAGAAGATTCAGGATACAAGGAGTTTTCAGGTCACTCTCTTTCAAAGAACCACTCAACATTTCCACTGCTGCTTATCTGTTACCAAAATGCAGAGTTCAAAAGCCACCAGTCTGTTTCATCCAATTTTTTGCAGCCTTTGATAAACTAAGAAAAAACATTTGAAACTCCACAACCACCAGATAAGGCTGAACATTTTGACCCTGGGTATGAGCTGAATTTCAGCTTAAGAAGAGTCTTAAGAATGTATATCTATTTATACATTTTTCATTAACATATGTAAGTATTTTATAGACAATGTATTGTCTGGGCCATCTACAATATAGATATAAAAATAAAATACCACTGACACATCATCATGAAATCTCCAGAACTGTAAAACCTACAAATCTGAAATGTGGCACATATGTTCCTCTTGGCTTCTAGGTGCTCACTGTAAGAAAGGGTTTTTCAAAATGATCATTAGAGCATTAATATTTTGTATATTATTATTAACACGCTCTGATGCTAAGGAGTTTTACTCCCCCTCCCCACCTGAGAAGAAATTTCTTCCAAATGCAAAACACAAGCAGAGGAGAGGAGTTCCCATTTCCATTTCATTTTCACAGCAGCAAGCAGCTTTAGTACAGAACAGTTGAGCTAAGCCACGCACAGGCTCCTTGCTGTCTCCTTCTTGCTCACACAGCAAATACTGTTGCCGCTTCCAAACAGCCCTCAACTCTCTCACACACTGACAGGATGCTAGCCAGATGAATACCGATGGATGCTGGTAGGCAGAGGCAGTATTGCTTTTGCCTTATTTTCCTCCCCAAAAACTAAGTCCAACCACATAGTATCGTAGTGAAGGACGGGTATCAAGCTAGTTTTACATATAATAGTAATAATAATATTCTTTACTTGTATATAATAGTATTGTTCCAATTTCTAATTTCTACTTTTGTAATCTAACCGTTGTTAAAATAAATCCCAAGTTAAAAAATATTCTGTGTCTTCTTTATCCTTTATCTTTATATATATCTTAACCTATCAATTTCCGCACACTCTAATCTTTTTTTTATTATTATTATATTTTCATCTGAAGGAGTTTCCGCATTTTTTTCAATGTTGTGCAAATACCATTCTTGCTGCCGTCAAAATATGCAGTATTAAATATATATTCCTTTTATTATATTTTTTTTCTGGCAAAATACCTAGCAAAAATAATTCTGGCATTAAATCTATATTTTACTTTATCATTTTCTCTAACCATGTATGTATTTTCATCCAATTTTTTTTTTTCCTTTGGGCACGTCCACCACGTATGGTATGTGCCACCACCGTTTCTAAGATGGGGTGATTCCATAGACATATTACCATCTGATGAGACCTTGCAGGCAGGAGTGGGATTCTACAGATTCGCACCTATTTGCTAGAACCGGTTGTTAACATTCTAAGCAGTTCGGAGAACCGGTTGTTAGAAGAAACTATTGGCCTAATCCTGTAAGGAAGGCAGGAAGGAAACATTCTGGTGTTGCTTACAGAAACTGCTTCTCCGTTAACCCTTATTACATTCTTGGCAGGACTAGACTTCCTGTCTCTGGAACTTCTCTGGAGTTTCTTTTCCCCTCCTTTGCTGATACTTTGCTTGTGTGGAGTGACCATTCAAAGTTACAATGGCACTGAAAAAAGTGACTTATGACCATTTTTCACATTTACGACTGTTGCAGCATCCCCACAGTCATGAGAGGGCAGACAAGGAGATCCGTGCCTCGATGTGAGTGATGTTGAGTTGGCCACGCCCAGCCAGTCACATTACCACCAAGCCACACCCATCAACTAAGCCACACCCACAGAACCGGTTGTTTAAAAAAAATTGAATCCCACCCCTGCTTGCAGGTACAAAGTGCCTGTAGGCCAGACAAAGAATAATGGATGGAAACTGAACAAGGAGAGATTTAACCTGGAAATAAGGAGAAACTTTCTGATAGTGAGAACAATCAACCAACGGAACACCTTGCCCTCAGAAGTTGTGGGAGCGCTATCACTTGAGACCTTCAAGAAGAGATTGGACTGCCATTTATTAGAAATAGTGTAGGGTCTCCCGCTTGTGCGGGGGGTTGGACTAGATGATCTATAAGGTCCCTTCCAACTCTGATTATCTGTTATCTGTTATCTTCTTGTCCACCCCAACTCTTTAGAACAGCTTCCCATATTAGATCAGAGAGAGCTCTATCCTTTTAGCCTTCCAGAGAGCTGTGAAGGCCTGGCTCTTCACCGAAGCATTGACCTAGGATGGGATGTGGTCCAACTGTGAGGATGTTTGATCTGGCTGCTCGAGAGAAGCACACTTTGGTTTTTAATCATGCTTTATAGATTGTTGTAAGCCACTCAAGTCATTGTATGAGATAGATAGCAAATTGCTCAGTGTGGAACTGTTTGTGGAGGCTGTTTCTCTCCAGGGTGAGTACTGAGTTCCCTGTTCGATGTGAAGATACACAGCATGTACTCTTATTAAATGCAGGAGAAGAACAAAGAGAGCGAAACCATTACCACTCCCTTAAACGTTTTGATTATTTGATGTTTCATAACAATAGAAAATATAGAATCTTCCAAAGTCTGAATGCAACCAGATGCAACCAGTTTCCAAACTTATTAACTCCTTGGATTTTTTAATTCTCCTCTACGATGTTAGCTGAATTTCCCTGGGCTCAAATCAATATTGTAACTACAATTGAGAGAATGTCCCCACTGAACATCAAATCGAAAACTTTCCACTTATATATAATTGCATTCAATAAAGCACACACTGATGATTTGTCCTGCCTGATGGTTGATGAAAAAAAGATGAGAAAAAGATTTGCAATGGTGCATTGAAGGGAAAGGCTTAAGGACATATTTCAAAGAAGGAGTGAAGAGCATCTCTCAGAACAATGGATGGATTCTTGCTGCTCTGGCAAATGAATGAATTGATAACCAATAGCAACACGCGAAAAATTTGAAAGAGAAGGAAAACAGTACATATTTGAGGATAGAAACTTCTTTGTTAGGGTTCCAGCTGAAAGGTAAGAATGCCATTAAATTTTATTCTTGATGCTTAAGAAAATATTTATGCTATTTACTTGGAAGGCGGAAGATATATGCTACTGTTTTCTTCTAGGTTGCCTTTCTAACTTTGCAATTTAGTCTATGATTCTGGGATTGTCTTGTGGTCTCCACCCAAATGCTTATTAAATCCATTCTCGATTAGCTTCCAGACCAGAGGTGGCATTCAGCAGGTTCTGATCAGTTCTGGAGAACCGGTAGCAGAAGTTTTGAGTAGTTTGGAGAACCGGCAAATACCACCTCAGACAGGCCCCAGCTCCATCTATTCTCTGCCTCCTGAGTCCCAGATGATTGGCTGGGTCTTCTTTTGTTGCCCTGCACGGGAGAACGGAGCTGGAAAGCAGGCTAGTGGGGTGGGGAGGGAATGGGATTTTGCAGTAAGCTTCTCCCAGCAGCAGGGAGGGAATGGGGATTTTGCAGTACTCTTCCCCTGAAGTAGGGTAGGAATGGAGATTTTACAGTATCCTTTCCCTGCCATGCCCACCAAGCCACGCCCTCTGAACCAGTAGTATTTTTTTTTAAAATGCCACCACTGTTCCAGACCCAGATAGGATCGGTGGTCACTGCTTCTACTACCATTGCTGCCTCTCACAAAAGGACTTCTATTTTCAGATTAAAATAGTAGTTCTTTGCAAGAGTGTTGACATTCTTAGCAGAAAACTAAGGTTTCATTCCATGTGGTTGAAAATACACTTTTGAATACATTGTCTCAACATAATATCACACATTTGATTCTAGTTATGGATAAGGATAATAAGAATACCATACAAAGATAAAAGGAGACAGGACAAAGAAGTGATAAGGCTTGCACAATGGTAAATTCAATTGGATTTTATTAAAACGATCAGTATAGTTCCTATGATTGCAACTTTACATTTTTAAAATGACAATCACAAGACAATAGCCCACTTCTTGATCTCTTAGTTCATCACCCTGTTTAAGAAACAGCTGGCCTATATCTTTGTGTCATTCTATTTAATTTGGTAGCATGTGTCTTTCTCATAAATAAAGATAGCAAGCCATATAATTAATCCAGTGGGTCCAATGCCAAAGTTTTCGACAAAGATTTCCTTCAACCAACTTCTAAAATAGGACGAAAACATTCTCTTGGACATAGTATAGTTTCCCACTTCCCAGTGGAAGTCCTTTCCCTGGTTTTTTTTTCCTTTTGAGAAAGGAAGGCATGAAAAAGAAAGAAAGAAAGAAAGAAAGAAAGAAAGAAAGAAAGAAAGAAAGAAAGAAAGAAAGAAAGAAAGAAAGAAAGAAAGAAAGAAAGAAAAGAGAGGTACTGTCTTATTTGGAGCAGAACGTGTACAGTTTGCTTGATCATTGCATGACACATTTTGTTGTTTTTGATAATGTTGGAGGAAAAGGAGAATGAGGAAGAAGACAAAGCAGTTAGAACCAACTAGTTAGTAGTCCATCTGCCAGTAGATGGAACCAGCAACATTTAAAAAGGTGAAGGAGAATCCAGTAAGGATTTGGATTTTTTTGGGGAAAAAGATCCCACCCACCTGATGTCTTGGAATAAAATAAGTTATCTTGTTATTCAGATTAGTAGCAGTGGTGGGTTCTTTGCCATGGACCATTTTTTGGGGGGTAGCCTTATAAGAATATGCAAGACAGCTTCGATTAGTATTCCCAATTCTATAGAAAATGAGAAACCTTGCTTAGCTTGAGATTATCATTGGATATGTGTCCCACCTAGTCTGACAATCATCTCCCTTGCTGGAAGTATAGAAAGATGCTGAATTCTCCTGAGAGAGAGGGAGGGACGGAGGGAGGGAGGGAGAGAGGGGGGGGGGAGAGAGAGAGAGAGAGAGTAAAATTCAGCTGATGAAGGAAGGAAGGACCTATCAGCTATTAATTTGGTGCTCTTTTTAAAGAATTTGAATAGGAGGGTTAAAGTACTTCATGGTCAGAGGAATAGGTTATATGAGCCATGGTGGTACAGTGGGTAGAGTGCAGTACTGCAGGCTATTTCTGCTGGCTGCTGGCTGCCTGCAATTTGGCAGCTCGAATCTCAACAGGCTCTGGGTTGACTTAGCCTTCCATCCTTCTGAGGTGGGTAAAATGAGGACCCAGATTGTTAGAGGGCAATAGGCTGACTCTGTAAACTGCTAAGAGAGGGCTGTAAAGCAGTGTAAAGAGGTATATAAGTCTACATACTATTGCTATTATATCCTGATGTGAAAGACTGGTAGATTTATCACAGGTTTTTTTATCACAAGAGTACAGTTTTTAAACTACATGGAGATCCACCACTGGCCATATACCGAAATGGAAAGATACTTTAAGCATTTAAATATTTTGTATGTCTCTTGGGGTTAATGTACTTGCTTCAATAGAAGCAAGAATGTAGTTGAAACGTAGTGAGTCACTCATGATAGAGAATGAAGACCTGTCAAAATGGCGGCCTGCAGGCCAAATGGATCACATGAAGGCCACACCCACTCTGGCTCCGCAAAGGCAAAAAAATATTGCGATTCGTCACTATAAGTTAGGTGACTGAGTTTGACAGCCATGGATTATAGGAAGGGGGGGAGGGTTAAACTTTTCACGTAATGACACAAGTTAAAATGTTCTCACCTAACAGAAAGACTTATCAGACAACAAGCAAACACTTAGGAAGATGGATATTATGTCTGTCCCTCTATATCTGTCTATCTGTCCCAACACAAAGAGACTATGAACATAATATGAACATAAGAAATGATTAAAGTGCCTCAGACTGGGAGAAGCAAGTTGAAATGCTTATTCTGCCGTTCAGCCTAAGAGTAGCTCTCTCATTTTTGCTGTTAAGAAGATAAAAATTCCTTGGAGCAACAGTGGAAAATACCCAACATCCCAACAAAGAACCAGGGAAAGGAAAATTCACTCACTTGATCCATTACAGCTGACCTGAATCTCTAGAGCAGTTGATCGGTGTCTCTGGAGCAGCAGGTGAAAACAAAGGATGGCGGATTAAAAGAGAAGATTTCTAACAAAAATCTTTTTAAAAATAGGGGCCATGTACTCATGAAGCTTTACAAGCTGGAATGGAAAGTTAAAACTAAGCAAGGATGCTCTGTGATTTGTCTGTTTACATTCAGGCTCCTGGGTTTTTATCTCTCCTACACCATGTGATTATACTGAGTTTCTTTCTCATGATTTATTACTTGGAGATACAAATAAATAATATTCTCACTAGGATGGTAACTCCATCTCCTTCACATGCCCTGATTAAATCTGTGTTTCTGAACCTGGCTGAACTTTAAGATAGGTGAACTTCAACTCCCAGCATTCTGCAGCCAGCTTTCTGCAGAAATGCTGGGAATTGAAGTCCACAAATAGGGCAACAGTTTACAAGTCTTTACTATAAAAACACAAAATATCATAGGCAAGGCAGAGTTCAAATTTATGAGATCTGCTTAGTTTTTTTAAATACCTTAATCAGAGGCCCACCAGTGAGAGACCCAAGGACAGTAATGGTATTTTGAAACTTGAATATGTGTATGTTTGCTAAATGTAACAAATATGATTAAAAATACTTCATTTGTATTGAATTTATGACATGCAGAATATGGTGATTGACATAAGCGTAACATATTTATATATTTATATAACATATAGGAGCCTCTGTGGCGCAGTGGTTAGAGTGCAGTATTGCAAGCTACTTCTGCTGCAGCCAGCTTCCTACAATTTGGCAGTTCAAATCCCATCAGGCTCAAGGTTGACTCATCCTTCCATCCTTCCGAGATGGGTAAAATGAGGACCCAGATTGTTGGGGGCAATAGGTTGACTCTGTAAACCACTTAGAGAGGGATGTAAATCACTATAAAGCGGTATATAAGTCTAAGTGCTATTGCTATTGCTATATTGAAATATTGAATAATCAAATAAAGAAGGATTATAAGTTGAACATTATTATTAGAATTATATAAGTGTGTTAAATGTAATAAATACTATTAATAATAGTTTATTTGTATTAAAAGGTGTGATACTTAGAATAGGGGGATTGGCATAATGATATATTGAAATACAATAGTTAAATAATGGAAGATTATAATTTAACAAAAATATGTGTATTATTACTAGTAATAATACACATATTTTAATAGTAATAGTAATATTATTATTACTACTAGTATACAGTATAAGATTGTTAAATGGAATAAATATGATTAATACTATTTTATTTGTATCAAAATGTATGACACTCTGTTCACACATTGATATGTTTTGTAAAAATAAAAAACTTGATATAAAACAATAATAATAATGATATATTACAATTGATATAACAATCCCAGCAAAGAATTGCTGTTAAAAGGTACTACATATTAGAGGGAACAAACAGAAGGTTGAAAGAGAGTTTTGTGTAAGAACATGCTTGTTACAAAAAAATAGTGAATAAAAATGGAAAAAATTAACAAAATTTAAATAATAGCAAGGCGTACTGATAAAACAATAAAATGCATTGTTGATGGCTTAATGTTTATGGACTCTATTTGTGGAGTGTTTCCTGGCTGTGCGCACAAGTACATTTTCATATCAAAATAAATTTGTTGCATTTATGTAGATATTTTTTCAGGGTTTCTTGATGCATTTGTACTCACATTGGTAACCTAGTAAGAAATGAGTTCCAAATTGTGAAATGGAAGGGGGAAAAAATCTGTACAACACATGTTGTTGGACAATATGAAACAGCCTTCATGTTGTACAATAAAGATCAGAAATTCATCCACATAGGGCAAAAAAATGTCTCAGATTCTGAATTTTGCAGCTCATACTTGTTCCCGTGCTCAAAATATGATCTTAATATGTTTCTATTTTTCCAATTAAATGAGCTGGGTGGGGGGCAAAATTACAGGGTGGAGAGCACCGAGTGTTGTGGTCCTCTGGCAACCTGTGGAGATGGCAGCAGAGTCGGACAGTGGGGAAGAACATGAGCCAGTCTGGGAGTCTGTGGAGGACTCGGATGATGGTCCTGCATCTGATACAGAAATGGGGCCAGGGCCACCTGGGAGTTACGTACTAACTCCAGAGCCTCCAGAATCTGACAGCAGCGAGGCAGAGGAACAAGGGGAGCCTGTTCCCAGTGCGTGCGTGCACAGAGTTGTGAGGACACAAGAACAGTTATAAGACAAAAGGGGATGACTTGGGTTTAAGGCTTGGAAGTGATTGCCCCTCCCATAAGACATAAAGGAGGAGCAAAGGGACAGGAACCTTTGCAGGAAGCAACGTTGTTCCTTCTGTTCAGATTAAACTTTGAAGCTCTGTATGGACTTTGTACTCTGTTTGGTTTTTTACAGTTAATTTGGCATTTAATTGCTGGCAGCCATTCAAAGGAGAGAAAGGTGGGTGCTTATCTCGAGAGACTGTTTGGGACTCATTATGGGATGGGAATGAACATAATTCCCAGCATTGAAATAAAAAGAGAGTTGTTTGGACTAAGCATGTGCTTAATTATGGTCTTAGGAAGCCTTGGTCAGAACACCGATTTCCCAATAAGAAAACTCAATTGAGAATTGTATCTACCTTAATTAGTAGTTTTATGCATCTAGATGTCAAGGTCCTCTATGGATGAACATCATCAGTTTTATGCAAAGTGTAAAGTTGATTTAGATATTGAATTCTATGAATTAAGGTGAGTTGTCTGTTATGTGTCTTCGTGATACCTTAGACTCTACAGTTCCCATTAATTTCAGCTGGCATGGTCTATGGTTACTATCAGATGTTTGGAGTGCCTCCTTCTTGGCAGAGAGGAAAAAAGTAAATACAGAGATGGATGAGAGGTTCCTTATCACTGGTTGCATGGGGAAGCCTCTCTTTAAAAAGGCATAGATATGGCATCACTTGCTTAAAATGGCACAAGCTAGTTCTGCTTGGTTTGGGGTACCCTTGTGCTCGCTTTGCTCAATGGGGTATTGAATATCTCACGGTACAACCCTCCTGGCTCTTTTCTAAATAATGGCTTTCTAAATAATGATGTTGCCTAGTTAGAGTAATGAAATCTCTGCAGGAAAACAAGCAAGCTCAGCGAACACCAAGGACCCCTCACAATGATTCTTGATCCACAAATCTGTGGGACACAACATGGCCAGGCTCCAAATTACAAAGCTGTTTTTCCTAGCCTGATGGCATTTCTCAAGGCAGATTCCTTGCAATTATCTTTGCTGCCTGCCATGTTTCTAAATATTTGCATTGGTAGCAGTCTGATAGTATATCCCCACCTCTCTGCCCCTTGTGCCTGTTGTATCTTCTTCCATGCCAGACCCTTTTTCCTCTTCAAGATTTCCAACCAGTGGAAACCAAAAGTTTGAATACAGAGGTCAGGAAGAGGACAACAGATGTTATCTTAACATTTTTCTCCCTTCTGCTCATGCTAGGAATGCAAACACGTTGTCAAAATAGGACAATTGTTCACTCTTCTCAAGAATCACACATTTGCATGGACATAAACTCCAAGCTGGCTCAACAAGCCACAGCTGGTGTGTTCACGTGATACTGTACAACTTTAATGTAATATAATGTTGTGCACATGATACTGCACAACTCAAATACAGCTCATCAGTCTGGAATCCAAACTGTATATTGGACATTAATACAATCAAGTGAGTCCAGATGTATTTCACAAGAAGAGTACTACACCCCTCTGCTCACAACAGAATACCCTATATCACCAGACTTGAAATTTTGGGCTTGAACAAAATTTGAACTACACCGCCTACGGTTGGATCTAAGTGTAGTACACAGAATTATCTGCTACAATATCCTACCAGTCAATAACTACTTCAGCCTCAACCGCAACAATACAAGAGCACACAACAGATACAAACTCAAAGTAAACCGCTCCAAAGTTGATTGCAGAAAGTATGACTTCAGCAACAGAGTGGTTAATGCCTGGAATGCACTACCTGACTGATGTTACATCCTCGAACCCTCCACTCCTTTAACCTCAAACTAACCACTATTGACCTCACCCCATTCCTAAGAGGGCATGCATAAGTGCACAATTGTGCCTCCCGTCCCTGTCCGATTGTCCCCATTTATTCCTATCTATTTCCTGTATTCTTACTCAGGTTTATACTTATACCTATTATCTTGTAAACGATTGACAAATCAAATAAATAAATAAAATAAATAAGCTAGGTCAGTTGATTTATCTAGACCACAAGATAAAGGAGTTCTCCCCATAACTCTAAATCACATGATACTCAACACGCAGTCCATTTTAACCGTGTATGCTCTTTCTAAAGTAAAGAAAGCTACTGAATGGGTTGCCTCTGGCAACAAGAAGGTAACAACCAGGTGTGGGATTCTGTCAGTTTGGACCAGTTTGAGCGGACCCCTAGCTCCGAACTGATTCACTCCGAGAATCATGTGGAGTTGCTTGCCCACCCCTGTGTTGTACTAGCCTTCATTGTCCCAGCTGACCAGCAGAGAAGAGCGGATTGCCACTCCTCATCTTTGTTACTCCCCCAAAGTAACACAGCAGGTAAGGATTTTTGCATTGTTGTTCATTGTTGTAAGGAGTTTTGCATTGTTGTTCCCCAAGTCGGTTGTTATACCGGCAGCTTCCCACCCCTGGTAACAACGTTTTCATTTCCTTCCCTGTTTTTTGTAATTGGTCTAGACATTCTTCCAGGAACTAAGATGTGCTTCATGCTGATCAACTGATCAACTTAAAGTCTTCTGCAATGCCTACAAAGGATGATTTGAAAGGCCTGGGGAATGGAAAACTGCACCTCTTAAACATGCCTTCTGACTGCTAGTTGTTGTTCATGGATGTGTTCTGCCACTCTTCTGTCCATTTGTACTACATAGTGGCTGTCGTAGTCATTACACTGCATGTTGTAGATGGCTCTTGTTTTTATCTTTCCTCTTGGGCTGCTGGGTTTTTTGGTTTTACTTAGGATGTTTTGAAGGGCTTAATAGCTCTGCTTTTTTCTTTTTTTTTGCCCATGATTAATTCTTTGTTTTCATATTGCAGTACAGACCTTTTCCCCGTCTGTATTTTTTTCCCCCTGTTCCTTCTGCAAATAAATAATAAGAGACTGATGAGGAAATAGAGCTAAATAAATAGAGTTAATTATACAGGCCAGCTATCTACATTTCAGCCAAAGCTTCATTACTAATGGCTTAGGAGCCGTGGTGGGATTCAAACGTTTTTTACTACTAGTTCTATGGGTGTAGCTTGGTGGGCATGGCAGGGGAAAGATACTGCAAAATCCCCATTCCCTCCCCACCCCATTAACCTGCTTTCCAGGTCTGTTCTCCTGTGCAGGGCAACAAAAGGAAACCTAGCCAATCAGATGGGACTCGGGAGGCGGAGAAAAGATGGGGGTGGGGCCAGTCAGAGATAATATTCTGAACTACTCAAAATGTCTGCTACCAGTTCTCTGAATGACTCAAACTTTCTGCTACCGGTTCTCCAGAACTGGTCAGAACCTGCTGAATACCACTTCTGATTAGGACACAACTCACATTGTGAACTGATTTCAAAACCTGAAAATGGTGTTCCGGTGTTATATCTTTCAGATGTAAACTGGATTTCTTGGGTCTTTCCCCTTAAAGTGGTTTGTCCAGAGATTTGATAGCAGGTTAATTAAATTTTTATTTGTTTATATGATAAATTTACATGAGAGCCAGTGTGTTGTAGAGTTAAGGTGCTGGACTAAAAATCTATCAAAACCACTAAACCCCCCATAATAACAAAATAATAGAGTTGGAAGGAACCTTTGAGGTCTTCTGGTCCAACCCACTACTCAAGCAGGAAACCCTAAACTATTCCAGACATGGCCATCCAGTCTCTTCTTAAAAGCCTCCAGTGTTGGAGTACTCACAACTTCTGGAGGCAAGCTGTTCCACTGGTTGATTGTTCTCACTGTTAGGAAATTTCTACTTAGTTATAGATTGTTTCTCTCCTTGATTAATTTCCATCCCTTGATTAGTTTTCCTAGAATGGAGGGGTTTTTGGGGAGAGCACAATCATGCCCCATTTACACAGTCCAAAGCACTTCCTTTCCCACTGGTCAGATAAAGAACAGGTAAGAAATGTATTCCATTCTGGAAAAATTTCCACCCACAACTGCCCATTGGTCTGAAATGGAATATTGACCTATTTTTTTTTACCATTGGTATCTCAACTTCTTGGGTTTTATAGGGTACAATGTTCATGGCAACATAACTGACAGCTGAAATGAAACATCTAAGATCAGCAGCAAACAGAGAAGGATTCAAGCCATTTTACTAACAACGCTGGGCTTTCTTCTTTTACAGGAAAATACAACAGATTCGTTTTCTGAGCCAATGGAAGAATATGGTATTTACTATATATGAATGCCGGCTCATTATCTTTCAGATATATTGCACAAACATATGTCTTCCAGCCAATTCATGTGATAATAGATTTTCATAGCCAAGACCAGGCAATACAGAGCACATTGTTTTTCCTGCAGATTCAATACAGAAGGCATTTTATTGCAAGGTTTCATTGCATTAACAAACAAATATTTGATATCATATGCTTGTGATGACGGATTGTTTGTTTTAAACCCAGAAACATTTATAGAGGTTTCTTTATCCTGCCTGCCTTATAATTTGATTAATGGTTTTATTTGCGACAAGTAGACTATGATATCCACCTGCTGTCTGCGACATTTATGGATTCCACATATTTCCGGAGCTTGGTGTATGAAAACAGATAGAACACTTTTATTGTGGACTATTTGTCTATATTTTGTAGGCTAGGTCTTCCAGTTGCAAATGGTGATTAAAGAATAGTCTATTGCATTTGAATTACATTTGGGTACTATATTAACTTGAAGGTTGTTAGGAGAAGCTTCACATTGCTAACTCTCTAAAATTTTTAGCTATAAACACTTTAACACCATTTTCTAAGGTTGTATTTAAAACACGGTGGCTCAGTGGCTAAGACACTGAAAGGCTTGTCAATCAGAAAGGTCGGCAGTTCGGCTGTTTGAATCCCTAGCACATTGTAACAGAGTGAGCTCCCATTACTTGTCCCAGCTTTGAAAGCATGTGAAAATGCAAGTAGTAAAATAGGGACCACTTTGGTGGGAAGGTAACAGCGTTCCATGCCAGCCACATGACCATGGAGACGTCTTCGGACAGCGCTGGCTCTTCGGCTTTGTAATGGAGATGAGCACCACCCCCTTAGAGCCAGAAACAACTAGCATATATGTGCAAGGGAAACCTTTACCTTTACTTTACATTACTTAAAACAATGTGGCTTGAATATCTGTGGTTGTAATGTAATGGCTCAGGTTTGTATCATAGCCTGAAGCTGCTTTTTGTCATTGTTGCAATGTACCACCAATTTTCTCTCTGTGAACTAAACAGAGAAAGAAAGAAGGAGGGAGGAAAATCCACCTTCACTATCATTTTATAATTTGCCCAGAGTTTAACAAGCAATTTCCCCAAGTATGCAGAATGCATATAAAAATTCTTCTTCCCCTACTTTGGCCTCTTCCTCCTTCCATACAAAACTGAGCATGTATCTAAGATACCATTAAACATAATGACTACAAACAGGTGTGGTTTTTTAAAAGGTAACTTTCCAAACTATATTCTTTTTAATTTTTTGGGATGCCTTTCCTGGGCACCTGCTGAACTGTGAAAAAGCAGTACTGAAGCCAAAAGATAACTCTTCAACCTTGGTATCTTGCTTCCATGATCATCTTTACCCTCAAAACATTTTGCCCTTAAGAATCAATCACATTAAATGCAGAGGCCAGGTCTCTTTGCAAGAATGCAAGGAAGCCCAGGTTTATTAAGGTTAACCTATCTCCTCCATCCTCCCATAAAACCCGAGCAAATCCATCCACAATAAAGCTTCATCTGGAAGTAGGAACAAAAGACAAGAGTAAATCCTGTCCTTAGACCACAATGTATTTTGGGGGCATGGGGGGAGTGGTGGGATTCAAAGTAATTTAACAACCGGTTCTCTGCCCTAATGGTTTCTTCCAACAACCAGTTCGCCAAACAACTCAGAAAAGTAACAACCGGTTCTCCTGAAGTGGTGTGAACTGGATGAATCCCACCACTGATGGGAGGGAACAGAAATTAAACACGCAAGATTTTCCTTTGAAATGATTTGGGAGCCCCTTCCTTAGGGTACTGGAGGCTAAAACATCAAGAAAGGTTGCTGGAATTGGGTATGTCTAGTTTAATGAAAAGAGGAACTAGGGATGACATGAGAACAGTGTTCAAATATCTAAGGCAGGGCTGTCAAATTCCCAGCCCATGGGCCGGATGCATCACATGCTGGCAACGTCCATGCCCGGTTTAGCAAAGGGGGAAAAAGTCCTGATATGTCACATGGTGCTGGTATGACAATGTGAGTTTGTCACCCCTGATCTAAGGGGTTTCCACAAAGAAGAGGGAGTCAAGCTATTCTCTGAAACACCTGAAGGCAGGACAAGAAGCAATGGATGGAAACGAATCAAGGAGAGAAGCAACCTAGAACTTAGGATAAATTTCCTGACAGTGAGAACAATTAATCAGTGGAAAGCCTTGCCTCCAGAAATTGTGGATGCTCCAAGACTGGAGGTGTTTAAGAAGAGATTGGACAACCATTTGTCTGAAATGGCATAGGTTTGTGTCTGTGCAGGAGATCGGATTAGTACAGGGGTCGCCAATCTTTTGGACCTCAGGGACCACCAAACTCATAATTTTAAATCCTGCGGACCAGAGGTGGTATTCAGCAGGTTCTGAACAGTTCTGGAGAACCGGTAGCAGAAATTTTGAGTACTTCACAGAATTGTCAAATCCCACCTCTGACTGGCCCCACCCCCATCTATTCTCCGCCTCCCATTGAGTCCTGGCTGATTGGCTGGGTCTTCTTTGGTTGCCCTGCACAGGAGAACGGAGCTGAAAAGCAGGTTAGTGGGGTGGGGAGGGAATGGGATTTTGCAGTAACCTTCCCCTGGATTGGGATAGGAATGGAAATTTTACAATATCCTTCCCCTGCTATGCCCACCAAGCCACGCCCACCAAGCCATGCCCATAGAACCGGTAGTCAAAAAATTTGAATCCCACCACTGCTGCGGACCACTAATATGAATTTTGACTGGCGGTGGCTTGCTGACGTTAGTGGGAAAGTCGGTCCCATATTCCAGAGCTGCAGTAGTCACAGGACTGGCCCTTTGGTCATCCCGGAGCAGCTGCTCTTCCACTGGGTGCACCGGCCTGCCATGGACTGGAGGAGCTGCTCCGGGACAACCAAAGGGCCAGTCCTGTGACTACTACATCTCTGGAATATGGGATTTACTTTCCCACCAACGTCAACAAGCCACCCCGGGGCAGATATCCTTTCCCTGCCGTTGATCTTACCTTCCAGTTCCAGCTCACGTGGCTCTACTCAAGGTAAGGTTTGCACTCGGCTGAAGGGTGGGGGCCAGTGGGTGGGCAGGTTATGTGGTCATTGCGGCCTTTTCTTCCCACGCAGCCTGGATTAATTGCTTGGGGGAGGGGCATTTCTCTGCGGATCACCAAAATTTTCTTGCAGCCCACCATGGTCTCCGGCTCACTGGTTGGCAACCACTGGACTAGTAGGCTTCAAAGTCCCTTCCAACTCTATTATTCTGCTCTGTTATTCCAACAGGGGAATGATGGTCCAGTTTTCTAAAGGTACTCTCATTTTAGCTGCTTATGGTTGCTATTCAAGAGCTCTTATATCTAACAGTTATCAATGATTGAAAAACTTCAGAATTGGAGTTTTTTTTTAATTAGAAAGTTGATTAAAAGTCACTATGAAAGCAATAACAGAAATGAAATGTATGAAAACATCCGAAAACATAGATTGTTGCCTATTGAAAAAATATTGGCAGAAAAGATATTAACAATCTCTACATTAGTTGAAATGCCTCCTATCCTCCTAATTAAAACTTTCTTTTGCTAAGCTAAGCTGAACAACACCGGAAGTGCAAAGAGAATCGGAGAAATATTACTTTTGATACAGTTTGTAGAGAATGAACAGATTGTGTTTATATGTTTTATGTTGGTTTCCTATCACTTGGGAATTATTTTTGGGTTCATATACACACAGTGATAAACACTTTAAAGATCAACATTCAACCAAAACAAACATTTTTCTTGTTGGACTTAGAGGCAGATCATTAGAAAAGAGTTGCAAAATATTGTGTTTGTATATCCTGTGAGATTATAATATGAACAAAAAACAGAAAGACTCTGAAAAATCAGCAAGAAATATCCAGACAGAGGAATGGCTAGTAAAGAGGACAGAATGAGCAGAGGTGGCAAAAATGACTTGATTAGAAAAAGGATAGTACAGGTAGTTCTCGACTTACAACAGTTCATTTAGTGACTGTTCAAAGTTAATGTCAACTCATAAAATATTCCTCTGGTCTTTTTAGAGTTGCCAACAGAAAGGGAGAGGGGAGCAGTGCAGCAGCTTGCAAACCGAAAGTGCATTCCGTAAATGTTTTCAAAGATAGTAACTAGGTGACTGAGGTTTCTGTCGTGCAAAATTCTAACTGGAGAGAATGATTGATGACTCTTGGCTATGGATGTGTCCCATTGGAGAATATGAATTATGATACACCCAGGGGGTGGGAGGAAACCAGGGTCAAAGGTGACAATGAATGATGTGTTTCAGAGTCGGCTACATCCAGGCCATGCTGGCATGTAAACTCAAAATAAATCCTTTTTTAAGTTTTGGAAGTTTGGCTCGAGACTCATGATTTAATTGGGGCAACTGCCGGAATCCTGACAGTTACGATATGACTGAAAAATGTGACTTATGACCATTTTTCAAACATACGACTGTTGCAACATCCCCGTATGATCAAAATTCAGACAGTTGGCAACTGATTCATATTTATGACAGTTGCAGTGTCCCAAAAATCATGTGATCACATTTTGCAATTCACTTAACACTTAACAACCGTGGCAAGAAAGGTTGTAAAATGGGGCAAAACTCACTTAACAAATTTCTCGCTTAGCAACATACCTTTTAGGCTGAATTGTGGTTGTAAGTCAAGGACTACCTTAATTACTGACTAGGAAACCCCTTATGGACATTTTGTTGAAAAAAGAAAATAAACAGGATTTATGAATTTGATTATTAGAAAGGGTAGAACAGATTAGAAAGAAGGAAATCATATCATGTCTTTACAGAGAAAGAACAAGATGCTCATAAATGCTGTTAAGAAGATGTGAAATTGTTTCTTTATTCTTTCGCTTTTTTATTTTCTTTCTTATCCATATTTGGTGTTTTCTCTACTTTTTTTTTCTTTTCTTAAAACAGTACTGTTTTTACTTTGTTAAAAATTCTTTTAATAAAAACAAAAGTTTCTAATAACCAGAAGAGACATCTGTTCTTGCCCTTTTGCCCCCCACCCCAGGATGTAGGGTAATTTTTCTTGGAACTTCTTAGCTGACTTTCTTCTTGGGCTGGGTGGAAAGCATGCTACTTTACCCTTGAAGTTGCTACTTTTCTTAATCCTTTCTAACTTCCCTATCTACCTTCTCATGCCTCCCTTCTTAATGTAAAAAAAAAAAACCCAATGAGAAAAGATCCTGTCCATTATGTACTTTTGGTTTTCAATATAAACATGGACGCGGTGGCTTAGTGGGTAAGACACTGAGCTTGTCAATCAGGAAGGTTGGCAGTTCGGCGGTTCGAATCCCAAGCGCCGCATAACGGAGTGAGCTCCCATTACTTGTCCCAGCTTCTGCCAGCCTAGCAGTTCAAAAGCATGTAAAAATGCAAGTAGAAAAATAGGGACCATTATGGCGGAAAGGTAACAGCGTTCCATGCGCCTTTGGTATTTAGTCATGCTGGCCACATGACCACAGAGATGGCTTTGGACAGCGCTGGCTCTTTGGCTTTGTAACGCAGATGAACACCACCCCCTAGAGCCAGAAACGACTAGCACGTATGTGCGAGGTGAACTTTTACCTTTTATAAACATGGAAAACCAAGAAGGCTATAGACTACTGCAGAGAGGAATATGCAGTGAAAGACAGAATATTCATGCATCCCACCATCTATTCAGAAGAATTCACTCCAAAACTTTCTCCCTTTGAAAGAAACTTGAAAGCATGTTTTGAAAGCAACTTCCCTTTCTTAAATTGAAAGGATAATAATGATTGCTGAAATTTGTTTATCCATTAGTTGTCTCATTCTCTACTGTAAGGCCACCTAGATGGCTATGTCTGCTATTTATTTCACAGAGCATGGTTGTACTACCCAGTAAAATATCAAATTACAGCCATCTTCAATATCTTGCAGCAGTTATTAGAAATGCCATTTCCAAGTGACAACCTCATCTAGTGACGAAGATGGCCTTTTGTAGCCAAATTAGCATCACCTGGAAGACTGCAGAAGATTCATTGCGTTATGTAATCTTAATAGTCATAAACCCTTTCTCCAACTGGACCAGGTTTTTCATTCAAACAGCAGCACCATAGTCAATATTTGTGCTTCTTCTTCTTTAACCTCTGCTCTCTTCCAATCAAAGGGCTTCCCCCAATGCAATCAATTAATCCATCCATTCGACTTCCTTGTGACTTGGATTCATGCAACAAATGCAATGAAGTCAGTTACAAACAAAAACTTATCAGTTGGGTTTTCATGTCATTTCATGCTTCGTTAGCTTTGCCCTGATTCCCCCTTCTCACACACACTCATTGCTTTTGTATTTTTGTGTGTTTGTTTTGTTTTGGCAGCCTGAGCCCAGCTTCTCTTTGCTTACGTTTATGATTCAATGAACTATAATAATCCAGAAGTAGGTTAATGCGGTACTTAAGCTATGTTAATGCGGTACTTAAGCTATGTTGTGTGAACAGAGCCATTCTGTCCTAGCTATCTGAGGTCTCATCTCTTTCTCCACGTTAATATGAGAAAATTTATGATGCTTCTGACATAGACAATAAAGAAACCAATTATTTGCAAGATTATCTTGGTTTGATTGTCCATAATGCATCAAGGATCAACTTCAGGAAGCAGTCAAATCATGCATTTATTGGTTCTGAGGAGTGTCAGAGAAAAGCCCAGAAAATGTAAGAACATCCATATTAGATGTGATATTTTTCAGAAGTATTGCCTTCCACAATTTGGTGAACCCCAGTAACTCCCAGAATCTCTAGCCATCACTGGCCCAACAAGCATTCTAGCAAGGAGTATTACAGGAGTTAATGTAATACATGAAATCAGGGCACTAGAATCAAGCAGATTGATTATTGGAATGTTTTGCTCGAAAGTTTAGGATGAACAAAAATGAGAGTTGGCAGTTGTTTAACTGGATGGACTCAGTGACAAATGCCAATCCAGATAGGCGGTTATTTGTTTTTAAGAATGGGGCAAATTTCAATAGCACAGTTGTATAAATTGGTGGGGTCATTTCTAAGAGTCTGAGCATAACATAGAAAAGCCTCGTGTCATGCAGAAAAGTTATCTTTTCCCCAGCCAGTTTTCATTCAGTTTAATGGCCAGCCTTAGCTTCCCATGTCTATATCAAGCTGTGTCTCCATGCACTAATATCTGCCAGGACAATGCATGTTCTTCTGATCCATAATCATTTATTAGATTGGATTTATGAGCTGTCCAACTCATAAATCCAATCCAAAATGAAACTCATTTTCCAGGATGCCCCGTTTTGCTTAACAGGCAGGACTGTTACAAGTAGGAAACTCTCAAGAATCCAAGAACTTGTAATTATTAACGGAAGTAAAGCTAGGTAGCCATCATGAAGGCATTCTAGCAACTGTACTACTTCAAGAGCAAACTCGGTTTTCCAAATTCAGTACTAGCTCGATACCAGGGCTTCGCTACGAAACTATGTGGTCGGGCTTGGATTTTGGGGAGGAAAATAAGGGGAAAAAAATTCTGCCTCTGCCTACCAGCATCCATCAGTATTCATCTGGCTAGCATCTTGTCAGTATGTCAGAGAATTAAGGGCTGTTTGGAAACTGAATCAATATTTGCTGTGTGAGCAAGGAGACAGCAAGGAGCCTGGGCATGGCTTAGCTCAACTGTTCTGTACTAAAGCTGTTTGCTGCTGTGAAACTGAAACTGAAACTCCTCTCCTCTGCTTGTGTTTTGCATTTAGAACAGATTTATTTTCAGATGGGGAGGTGGAGTAGAACTCCTTAGCATCAGAGCGTGTTAATAATATATGAAATACTAATGCGCTGATGATCATTTGGAAAAATCCTTTCTTAGTGAGCATCTAGAAGCCAAGAGGAACATACATGTCAAATTTCAAATTTGTAGGCTTTACGGTTTTGGAGATTTTGTGATGATGCCTGAGTGGTCTTTCGCTTTTATATATATATAGATACTTTTGCCCTCTTTTTCTTTCTTACCTTATGTGAAGACGTGAAGGAAGGACCAATTGCCATCTGTCCCTTGGTCTGAGAAATGGTCAGTTTTGTCATGGTGTTTTTCACTGGCCAGATGAGACTCTCACACAAAACGAACATGAATGAGGACACGAGATGTCTTGCTGCTGCATACTTTCAGCATGTGGCGCATGAGTAGACACAATTTTTTTTAAA
Source organism: Bungarus multicinctus (assembly GCA_023653725.1). Taxonomy (NCBI): domain Eukaryota; kingdom Metazoa; phylum Chordata; class Lepidosauria; order Squamata; family Elapidae; genus Bungarus; species Bungarus multicinctus. Next base: position 9,118,478 of record CM042835.1, on the reverse strand, counting down.
AAAAATCCCAGAATGGTAAATAAGGCTTTGCATCTTTTAATCGCAAAAGCATCAGTATGAAGGCAGCACCATTCATTATTGGCCATTAGGATGCTAAGAAATGCAGCGTAAGAGCCTCTGGGAAGCAATAGAGACGTTAGCTTGTTGATAAGTTGCTGAGCCATCTCAACAGACATTGGCTCTAGGCTCCACAGATAAGCAAGATGGGTCTCATTGATCCAGTGGGTGGATGGGATGCCCCTAGGGAATGTCAGGACTGTGAGCTCAATTTATGGTTGTTGTTAGTTGCAAAGTCATGACCGATCCATCGCAACCCCATCAGTGGTGGTATTCAGCAGGTTCTGACCCGTTCTGGAGAATTGGTAGCAGAAGTTTTGAGTAGTTCGGAGAACCGGCAAATACCAGGTCTGACTGGCCCAGCCCCCATCTCTTCTCTGAGTTCCAGCTGATTGGCTGGGTCTCCTTTTGTTGCCCTGCACAGGAGAACGGAGCTGGAAAGCAGGTTAGTGGGGTGGGGAGGAAATGGGGATTTTGCAGTAATCTTCTCCCAGGAGTGAGGAGGGAATGGAGATTTTGTAGTATCCTTCCCCTGCCACACCCACCAAGCCACGCCCACCAAGCCACGCCACAGAACCAGTAGTAAAAAACTTTAAATCCCAGCACTGGACCCCATGGATAACTTTACTCCAGTCTTTTATCTTCCCCCGGGGTCTCTTTAAGCTCATGCCGACGGCTTCAGTGACCCCATCCAGCCACCTCCTTCTCTGCCATCCCCTTCTTCTTCTTTTGCCTTCAATCATTATCAGCATTAGCCTCTTCTCCAGTGAGTCCTTCCTTCTCATGAGGTGGCCAAAGTACAGATACAGATTAACACAGTTGGAAGGGACCTTGCAGGTCATCTAGTCCATCCCGCCCGCCCAAGCAGGAGACCCTACCCCAGAGGTCCCCAAACTTGGCAACTTTTAAGACTTGCGGACTTCAACTCCCAACCAGTTCTCCAGCCAAGTCTTAAAGTTGCCAAGTTTGGGGACCCCTGCCCTACACCATTTCTGACAAATGGCAGTCTCCTCCCCCCCAAAAAAATCTCAAAGGCAGTGGCACCTTTATAAACCCGGTGTTGAACTATTCTGGGTCTCGAATGCCTTCGGCTCAACTACATTGGCAGGTGGGAATTCAACAGGGATCCTTTTTGCCCCTGAGGGTGCAAGGGGTGTGTGTGTGTGGGGGGGAGAAAATCTCCCATTGTGAATTCTCAGGGTGCTTAATCATTTATTTATTTATTTTATTTTATTTGGTTTGTCAATTGCTTACAAGATAATAGGTATAAGTAAAAACATAGTTATGAATAGATGGATACATATAAGAAAAATAAAAAAGAAACAATAGAACAGGGACGGTAGGCACGTTGGTGCGCTTATGCATGCCTCCTAAGACCTCTTAGGAAAGGGGTGAGGTCCATAGTAGACAGTCTAAGGTTAAAGTTTTTGGGGTTTGGGGAAGAAACCACAGAATCAGGTAGAGTATTCCAGACATTGACCACTTTGTTGCTGAAGTCGTATTTCCTGCAATCAGGTTTGGTGCCGTTAAAATTGAGTTTGTATCTATTGTTTGCTCTTGTGTTGTTATGGTTGAAGCTGAAGTATTTATTGACAGGTAGGACATTGCAGTGTATGATTTTATATACTATACTTAGATCGGACCGAAGGCGGCGTTATTCAAGGTTTTCTAGGTCTAGAATTTCGAGTCTGGTGGCATAAGGTATTCTGCAACGAGTAGAGGAGTGGAGAACTCTTCTTGTGAAATGTTTCTGGACTTTCTCGACTGTGCTAATATCAGATACGTAATGTGGGTTCCAGACTGATGAGCTGTATTCGAGTATTGGTCTAGCAAATGTTTTTTATGCTCTAGTTATTAGTGTAATATTACCAGAGAAAAAGCTACGTTAAGTTTAGGTTAATAACTCTTAACACCTTTTTGGCTATGTAGTTACAGTGGGCTCTAGCACTTAGATCATTAGAGATGAGTACTCCAAGATCCTTAACAGAGTTTGGATCATCAACAAGGTCTTGACTATTCAGCCTGTATTTTATTTTCTGATTTTTTATTTTTTTTTGCCAATATGTTGGACAGAGCATTTATTTGTTGAGATTTGAAGTTGCCATTTGATTGACCATTCTGATACATGGTCAAGGTCTTTTTGGAGGGTAGCAGTATTGTCTATGGTGTTGAATAGCTTTACAACATCAGCGAAGAGAACGCAATTGCTCTTGATATGATCACAGACGTCATTTATGTAGAGTATGTAATGTGGGTTCCAGACTGATGAGCTGTATTCGAGTATTAAGTCTAGCAAATATCATACCATGTTCCTAATTTTTGCCCTCTCCTGAAGCTGAATGCCTGCTTGCCTCCCGCTCTCCCCTATACCCACGCTCTCTTCCCATCGGACACCCCACCCCACGCCGCCAACCCCCGGCATACCCATGCCCTGTTTACTAGCTCGCCGGGGAACTCCCGCTTGCCTTCCAGGTGGCCAGCCCGGTTTCTGAGAAGCCCTAGCCCTAATCTTTATCTGGAGTCCACCCGAGATTACTTCTGAGTAAAAAGAAACCTGCTGCTCGAAACCTTCCTGCTGCAGGAAGGGCAGCGTGGGCGCCTGGCCAAATGAAAGGAAAGGAAAGCCCCTTACCCCTAACCGTACCCAGCTAGGCAAGTCATCCTCTGTGTCCCTCCCAGCCCCGCCCCACTCCTTTCCTAGCCCCTCCCTAAGACTGCGAAGGGACCGCGGCTCCTGAATCCTTTCTAGCGGCCGAGTCCATCGACTCCGCCGCTGTCCGTCCGTCCGGAGGAAAATGAGATTTCAGGGCGCCCCGAGCCCCCAAACGATCCCGGGCAGCGAAGAACGGTGATCTTTCCCCAAAGACCCGGGGCGAAGAAGCCTGTTTGCCCCATTGTGATTTCTCCTCCTTTCAAAGGACCCATCACTTCTTCTAGTTTAGAGAGGTAAGTGCCCCGTTAAAGGATGCTTTGTAGACACGTGTTGGAAGGCTCAGACATATCGGGCTGGGGAGGAAGGCTGAGGACGTGGCGCCCAGCTCTGGAAGGGAAAACCTGAAATTGAGGTTCACCGATTGGGTTTATAGGTGGCTGTCTTGATTTGGAGGCTTTAAACGAAACCGAGGAACCAGCCAAAGGCTCTGGGTTTGTTGATGTATATATCCATTCAAAGCTTCTAAATAATCTTCCAAGAATTTCTGAGGCAAAGAAATCATCCTCACAACAGCCCTGCCAGGTAGGATTAGGCTGAGGTAAAGAGAAGGAAAGGGAGGAAGGGAGAGCTTAAAGAGAGAAGGATGCCAAGCTTTGGAGATTAGAGGAGAGATTTTGAACTGATAGTTCCCAGCTGCCCAAAATGGATCCCTATTGAAGGGGTACCTTGGGATTCACAATGAGTTTTGGGGAGATGTTTGAGTCTGGGCCAGATAACCCTAAGATAGGCGGTGCCCCTTATCACTGTCAACGTTTTGCATTCAAAATGTTCTTCCTTATTAAGGGGTGTCATCACCAGGCCAGAATATCACTGATCTGGGATACTTCTGAAATAATCTTCCCATTGTGGTTTTCCATTTTTGCCAGATCCACCCCCCGCCCCAAACCCCCCTGCTTTTTGAAAATAGTGTTGGGCACAAGTTGGAAAAAAAAATATGTAAAAGGAATTGCAGGGAGGTGCTAATCTTTGCTGCCAGTATGGATTCACACATGCATCCATTCTGATGTGTATCAACAGTGACAATCTTTGGTCCTCCCCACACACATATAACGCAGCTCACACTATCTCCCCAGCCTAGAAGGCAGGGAATGTCTTTTGAATGCACATAATGAGCATGTCCTGAAGAAGAACTCATAGGTAAATATGAAACGGTGAAGTTTGTTTTCATAATTCTTGGGTGGAGTTATCTTACCGTAGATCGCAACTTCCTTTCTTCAGAATTTATTTATTTTTTTGCTGTTGACTTTGTCAAATACCAATGAAATAGTTCAGAACCATATGAATCCTATCTTGGGTTCATTTGTTTTGTTTTTGCCTAATACTGCTTACAACGGCTGCTTATCATTTATCCCATTCTACATCCAGGATACATAGAATAAGTAAGTGAGCATTGCCGATCTGTTAGACTGAGAATACACTTCTCAGAATTTCAAGGCAGAAATTGGCCACATTGGCAGGGGATTCTGGAAACATCAGTGCCAATACATCAATAAGAATGGGGTTGAGGAAAATCGGTTTGGGCTTTGAAAGGCAGCAAGGCTGAGGAAGATTACCTTCCTGGGGTAATATATTTCTTCTTTATTTTTTATTTGATTTGATTTTTCAATCGCTTACAAGATAATAGAGATAAGAATAAATGTAAGTATAAATACAGGAAATAGGTACGAATAAATGGGGACAATAAGACAGGGATGGTAGGCACAATTGTGCGCTTATGCACACCCCTTACAGACTTCTTAGGAATGGGGTGAGGTCAATAGTGGATAGTTTGAAGTTAAAGGAGTGGGGGGGGTTAGAGGATGTAACAACAGAGTCAGGTAGTGCATTCCAGGCATTGACCACTCTGTTGCTGAAGTCATACTTTCTGCAATCAAGTTTGGAGTGGGTTACTTTGAGTTTATATCTGTTGTGTTCTCTTGTATTGTTGCATTGTATTGTATTGTATATATTTCTTCTTGTGCCATATCAGTCATTGGATGTTGGCAATCATGTCGGCAATCCTATTTTTATCAACAGACACATGAAAAAGTGCTGTTGAGTTTTGTCCAAACCAGCCCCTTCGATTTGGAAGCCACAATTTTTTTCTTCTGCCTGAATCTTATTTGCCTTCAATCTTTCCCTGGAGGATTAAGCGAAAGATGCCGTATTTTTCTGGCTGTCGCATCCCATGTCTGAAATAGTTTAAACTTTTGCTTTTTTTAATGGTTTTGATGATTTCCCTTGGGCTTTCCCAGGCGGCTTATCACTTCCTCATTGATATATAATTTGGTCTTTGCAAAATGACACTTGTGGAAATGGATGCAAGTTGGATGTTTTTAATTCCTACCAGCTCACAGATGGCTGCCAATTTGAGGAGTCTCTTGCAATAATGTTTTGGGGATGTTGGGGGTTGTGGGGAGGTGTCTGGATTTTACCTAATGTGAAGAAAGTATGAGGGAGGTAACCATAGATGGCAAGCTATTTTCCATAATGTCCTGAACAAATGCTAGCTTGGGGGCAGTTGCAAGATATTTAGTTAGCTGGTGGAGGATTATGGGCAAGAATCCGTGTAGAGCCCTATATGGCTGAAGTGGTCACAGTACATAACTCCCCTCCCTCTCCCCTCCCCCAATGATGCAGGCCTCCTCCAGGCTTAGTCCAAAAAGTGGATGACATCATTTTTTTTCCAGTACTGGATGGGTTGCTCACAGTCCTGGAACATATGAAAGTTTAAATTTGACTTAGACTTGGAATAACTTTATTGTCACTTTGAATGTACACTAATCGGCATGCATTAAATCGAAATTCTGTTGCATAGAGCTCTCAAAGCAGGGGTGGGATTCTACCAGTTGAGACCAGTTCTATCAAACCGGTTGTTACGATTCTGCGCAGTTCAGAGAACCGGCAAATCCCACTGGATTTTCACCCACCCCACCCAGGAGGCTTCCATGAGGCCCAGTAAGGGGATGGTATTCAGTGGGGGAGAAGTGGCCTAAGAGCAGAGCTGAACCTTCCTTAGGATTGAAGCTTCTATTTTTCAGTGCAGACTCAGGCAGCAGATTGCAGAAAGGTAGATCTATAAGTGAATCCGTGATTCTGCAAGCAACTCAATCTGCCTGCCTGCTTTGCTTGATTTTGGGTAAAAGTTGCTCTTTTTTTAAATTAAAAAAAAAATCTTTTATATATTTACAATATTTACATACAAGCCACGCCCAGCCAGTCATATGACCACCAAGCCACACCCACAAATTAGGCCATGCCTGCAGAACTGGTTGTTAAGAAATTTGAATCCCACCCCTGTCTCAAAGGGTCACCAACTCCAATCTATGCTACACAAACATGACAAAATAAATAAATACAAAATTATGCATATAGCCACATATATGAGACAGAGAAACAACACTCTAGTTCGGATGCATACATGTACATGGAAGAAAAACACATCTTGTGAGTTGATATGGATGGCAGGGGGAACAAAGCTGTTACAGATTAAATTAATGGACCACTCCAGAGAATTCTCACACAGAAAGGATTAATTGGGAAAGGAAGCTTGGAAAACATAACTAAGCACCTTTTGGCATGTTTAACAGAAAAAAAAATTAACAGAGTAACAGAGTTGGAAGGGACCTTGTAGGTCATCTAGTCCAACCCATGCTCAAGCAGGAGACCCTACACCATTTCTGACAGGTGGCAGCCCAGTCTCTTCTTGAGAGCTTCCAATGATGAAGCTCCTACAACTGCTGAGAGTCAACTTCTGTTCCATCGGTTGATTGTTCTCACTGTCAGAAAATTTCTCCTTATTTCTAGGGTTGAGTCTCTCCTTGATAAGTTTCCATCCATTGTTCTTTGTCTGGCCTTCTGGTGCTTTGAAAAGACTAACAGTCTTACGGTTGCATAAATGTCAGGCATTTGCAGGCCACTTTATTTGATGCATGGGGTACAATCCTAAACGAGCAACTTTATGTATAAACAGTGGTTGGGGAAAAAAAGGGAGGGGAGGAAGGGAAAGGGAGAAAGAATTTCCAAATGGCCATTAGGAACTAAGTAATCTTACACAGGCATTTATAAACTGAGGAGCTGGGATATTATATCAAATGCAAATGTAAACAAATGAATGCACTTGCACGATACATTTAACCCGGTCCTTTATTAACCCCTAGTCTTGGTTTGTCTGATGAAGACTAAAGCCAGTTTCTAGTCTAGTTCACTTCCTACTGGTTATACCCGTGTTTTTTTTCTTGGCACTATATAATGAACTATAAACAGACCAAAGAGGGCAAAATATGCTAAGTCACAAAGGTTTATATGAACTAACTTACATCTGCTTGTGCAAACACAGCCATTAGAAATTGAACAGACCCTACTTATTTAGCCATGAAGTTAAAATCTCTTAATGAATTTAACTTCACTAACGTCCCCGAAGCTTGTTTTGTAATGCTTTCAGTCAAGGCCATCTTGAGGATGGTGATGGGGCTAGCTGAATTTCCCCACTAGTTTTTGGGTACTACTAGGTATCAGCTCATTCTTTGCCACAGCTTTGTCTAACCTGAGCACTTTTCAAAGTGCCAATTTCAGCTCCCAGAATTCTCCAGCCAGCCAGCAAGAATCACTGCTGAGAATCCCAGGAGCTGAATTCCATACACTGCAACAAAATTTCTCAAGCATCTTGTAACCAGTTACTGGGTTTGTATTATCATTGGGCTCCAGCTACCAGCCCTGGGTGACATCTTGGCATCTTGCTGTTTGAGGAACTTGCATAACATTCTCAGAGACTCTTCCCATCCTGCTTACAATCTTTATGAACTGTTGCCTTCTGACAGAAGATACAGAACAATTAAAACTCGGACCACACATTTTCGGAACAGTTTTTATGCCAGAGCTATAATTGCACTTAACAATGAACTTAAGGACCACTATCAGCGAGCTGTTGGACAGTATTACTTGGTCTGTTGTGTGGATGCTTTTGTGTTTTTAGGAGGCGGGGAATTTTGGCAGGTGGGGAGGTGTTTGGGGATTGTCATGTGTGTATGCGTGTTGGGTTTGGTCTCTGGTGTTATGTGAATTTCGTGGTATATATACTGTGTACATACGTAGAATGACAATAAAGAATTTAATTCGATCACATGTGGTGGACTTGCCCAAAGGCAAAAATTATTGGACAAAAATAAATGCATGGTTAGAAAAAATAGTTAAACAACATATAGCTCTAAAGCCAGAAATATTTTTCTTGGGTATTTTACCAGAAAATAAAGTGAATACATATTTAATTTTACATGTGTTAACAGCAGACGGAATTGTATTTGCACAACAATGGAAAAATGAAGAGATTCCTAGTGATGAAAATGTAATTTAAAAAAATTAGAATATGCAGAAATGGATAGACTAACACTCAAAATTAAGGAGAAGGAAGAAACTGAATATTTTTTTTAACATGGGATTTGTTTTATCAATGGCTAACTAGCAGAAACAGAAGTTAGAAACTTACAAGCATAAGAGAACGATTCATTACATTGAAGATTTACTAAAATAGGTAAGTAAATATTATTATGTGATTATTATTGTTGTTATGAATATTGTTGTTATTATTACCATTGCTATGCCTCACAATCAATTGTACTCAGACAACGCACTGTTTATATAGATATTGAATTTTTATTTTTATACTATTAAATTTTTTAAAAAATATTCTCAAACATCTTAAAAGTTCTGAAGATTGAGAAACACTGCAGTAGAGGATGTCCAGTTCATAGGACTCTGGATCATTAATCCAATGTAAAGTGTAGCAAACCTTAAGTCTTCTTAAGATTCTTTAAGAACCTTAAGATTCTCAGTCTCCAGGTCATGGTTGTCCCAAAAGTGCTTTTTCGGGATGCAACTGGACTTTTTTGTTTTTTTCTTTTGAAGACACTTTGCTTCTCATCCAAGAAGCTTCTTCAGTTCTTTCGTTTTTCAGCTCAAAAGAAAAAACAAGAAAGTCCAGTTGCCTTCCAAAAAAGCACCTTTGGGACAACCATGATCTGGATGACTGAGAATCTCTACAGACATTTAGCTATACAATTTGGAATGAACACCCTTTGAATGGCATGGAAATGGATTTCCAGAGGAAAAAAAAATGCAGATTACAGGAACCAAGAACACTATTCAGGTGATCCTGAGGACTAAGACAAAACTCCAAGGGGCCTCAACGATCTTCTAAAAGCGTGCAAATGACCAGCTGTTTGCTAGGAATATAAATCCTTCCATTCCCCACCATCCTGTGAGAGCTGAAGAAGCTTCTTGGGTGAGATCCACAGATCCTCACCATTTTGGCCTTCTGGAAAGCCATAAACGGTTGGCTTTCTCCTCCAGGTATAGGATAGGGTGAAGTTGGAGCCTGAGAATTGTATGATCTGATGGACTGGTGATAATAAGTCAGAAGCATGGTGTTTCCTTGTTTCTGGGTTTTATCAGTATTGTGAGCTTATTCTACATGTTGGGCAGTCACCTGAGTCTTTTCAACCAACAACTTTTTAGGATTCTACTGTGTTTAGTTTTTCAGATTCAATCACTTTAAATTCTGAAATATTCTTGGTGTGAAACTCTCCCAATTCCATGGATACAGTTTGGGACAATTGTCTCCAGTGCATTGTCTTAAACCAACAAACACCCCTGAGCATATTGCTAATTCTTAGCTTAGTCTGGTAAATTCCCACTGGCATCTTTCCAAGAAAAACTTCTGAGTGAATTGCGAGTGAATTCTTCTTTTTAATTAGTGCTCTGGGATAGGGAGGGAACTCATTTGGATTTTCCTATCATCAACCATAATAGGAAATAATTTATTACAGCTTCTCCATCTTCTATCCTGGCTTCATCAAATGCATCATAATAATGGTCCTTTTCTCTAATCGAATTACACCCATTGTCCTTGCATAATTTTGAAAAGGAAATTATAAGTCAAGAAATGACATGTTCCAAAGTCATTAGTTCTAATGGTTTCCAATATAGTGTAGGGACTTGGGGGCGGGGAGCAAGCAATTAAAAGATTATGTGACTTAGTTATCATCCAACAATATGAATTAGTTCTGGGAAATATTACTAATGAGAATGAAATGCCATGAGAGGTAGGATAGAATTTCATTTGGACTACCATTTTTCTAGGAAAAACTCTTCCTCCAAACCCCATGCTTTCTTGGGATGATGGGTCATGTAGTCTAATGCAGTTGGAAGACCCCAGGTTGAGGAGAAAAGTGAGAAAAGAGGCAGGTTTTGGTTCACTCCTCTTTCTATGTAGAGAAGTTTGATGAGTTGGCAAGCAAATACTGTGGAAGTATTTTTTTAAAGTATATTTTGATTGTTTACAATTATAAATATCAAACACATTGTAACTATTCTGGCATCATTCTGCCATACATACAAATATACTACTAAACCATTAACATTCATATTATTAGTACAATATTCACAATCTAGGTTTATTTGTCCTAACTATTTTTGTTCCAACCTTCCCCTCTCTTCTGCAACCATTGATAAAACTTATTCCAAGTATCATAATATTCTGATTCCCCCTTAATTTTCAGTTTTAGAGTTAGTCTATCCAGTTCTACCCAAGCCAGTATTTAATACTATGGAAGTTTTGAAGGCAACCTGAACTAAGCTAAAGTGTTTTAGTTTAGTAATTTAATTACTTAGTTATTTAGTTATATTGCACTAAGTTAAAGTGTGTTTACACTTTAACTTAGTGCAATATACAAACCCAGTCAGTGTGATTAGTTTATGGTTCAGCATATTATGTGGAGCCAGAAAATATTTGGTAACCAAATGACAAAGGTGATTAAATATAACAAAGATGACAGGAATGTCTTTTTATTTCATTCCTTCTCCAAATAATCAAGAGGAAACCAAAGAACCTCAGAATCTCCAGAAGATCTAAAGAAAACGGGGAGCAGAGCTGGTTGTAGATTGCAAGACATCCCATAGGTGAGTTGATCTTAACAGGTCTCCCCTTATTGCCACTTCCTTTATTTACAGACCTTCCTCTTTTGTCCGCAATCTGCACAAAGCCCACTTAATGGGACCTTCCATCATGAGACGATCAATGAGGCTCCATCATCTCATTGTTGCATGCTGAGAGAAAGATAATGACTACAAAGAGGAACAACCATCAAAGCCAAGTTCTTTTAGCTGAATTGAGGAAGTAAGCTATGGCAGTGATCCATTGGAAAACTGAAAGAAAAGCCATGAAAAAATGAAGTTTGTGAAACATGCTTCACCTCGTAACTTGTTGCACTATCAACTCTGCTTGGTTAAAGAGGAGAAGGTCTGAGGAATTTACCGGTCAGGTCCACCCAGACCATTGCTTAGTTTGTGGTTCTACTTGATGGTTAAATTAAGACCATACTAAAACTCAATATCTCATGCAAACTCAGGCACTTGGCATTTGGTTCAGTGCCTTGTGTAAACTCAGAAAACGGATGTACTTGGCATCCAGGTTAAAACCATCCATCTTGTCCTGCCTCTGGTGATAACATTCATAGTACTGGCTGGTTGTTTTTTTGCAGAGAAGAGTGTGCAAACAGAACACAATAGCTTCATAGAGCCTCTAAATAGGCCATTAATTTTTCTCTCACATACTTAGCAAATATTCCCAGTCATTTTCCAAGAATTAGAAAATAATTAGTGGAATGTTCTCAGTGTCAAGGCATGCAAATTCTTTCTTTTATGGAACTAAATGTCTCATTATTATTTTTAATACATTTGTAAAAAATGTTTCTCCTCCTCCTCCTCTTCCTCTTCTTCCTCCTCCTCCATAAAGAGCCTCAGTGGAATTTGCATTAATGTGTTCCTCTATAAGGGGAACAATTTCATCCCCTGAATAACTCTGTGTCAAGAGTCAAACTCCCAACTTATTCTGTGAAAGGCCATTTTATTTTTGGAATAAAATATACTTATTTCCAGATTGGAACATTTAGTCACATACAACTTACACAACCTTAGTTGGCATAGTCCAGGCCAATCTACTTTACCATAGGTGAGATGTTTAGCTGGGGGCTCTCTCCACAGTAAGGAGGAACATGAAAGGGCATTTAAAAATAATAATAATACAACTACTCCCTGGCATCTTGACGAGATACAGCGTTGATAAAATTCTGATATGTGAGGCTGCCAAACCAGGAAAGACCATCTAGGTACTAATCATTCCCTACTATAGATCTTTGCTTCAGAAAGTTGAAACAGTATTCAATTGTACTTCTGGAGCCAAATGTCATTATCTTGATTGCATGATGGAGATGTAGTCCAATGTGCCTTGAGAGCTTCAGACTGAATAATGACTACATCCATCCCAGGATATGCTGTGCCATCTCTGAAGTGAATCAGTTCCACCACACACCAGCACGCTCCAGAAATACATTATTCACTTTACCCAGAGATCAATGCAATAGAATTAAGATGCAAAGCGATTTCCTCTCCTGAGCTATTGAAAACAGAGGTCAACCAGCATTGCTAGCAGCAGTTGGCCATTTGATTAGTCTAATGACATCATTGTCATTCAGTAGGATGTATGGCCTGCTGTAATCCATCTCGGAAGGATCATAATAAGCTCTGAGGCTGGTGTCCAAGGAAATGATGTATGCAGATAGCAAATACTATTGTATAACCAGACCCCTTTATGGTGGTCCCCAAGGTTTTCTGATCTCAGACGTCGAGCTCCAGACAGCTACAATATCACATGCAAAGAAAGGAAAGGTAGGGCATTGTTTACCATTTCATAAGAAGGATAGTACAGGATGGTGTCATCTCTGTGCTCTGATGCCTAATTTTTGCTTTCTACTTCTGATAATTAGGAGCTCGAGCAGATGAAGCTTCTCTTCTGGAGCTAATGGTAACTTCATGGAGTAAAAGTGTAATGTGTTAATTGCTACCTTTCTGTTTAGTGTAGCCTGAAATATTCTGTCTCCATTCTTCATCACGGTTGTTTAATCAATTAAAAAGTTATGCAAATGGAGAATGCCCATGTCAAGGTTCCAAGTAAGAAGTCCATAGTAAACAGAACTCCGAGGCAAGCAGCTTCCTCAAAGAACTGGTTTATTGGACATATCATATTGGCACAGACTGGTGAAAGCCGACTAAAAGTTCCTGTGGTTCTCATCCAATTAAAAGTTTTCCCCCTTTCCCAAACCATCAGTCACATGGTCCAACCAAGCTGCTGTCTGGTTGCTTGGAAAGTTCACTCCTCCTCTTTTCAGCCACCTGTGGGAATGTCCTTGGTTCTCAGGGGAAACTATTTTGTTTTGGCTACAAAACCCCAGCTACCTCTATTCTACCACCACCACCACCACCCCATTCCTCAGCACCATTGTGGCAACACTGAAGCCTCCAAGATGGCCTCAGAAAAGCCAGCTTCAGAGTTGACAGCCCTTCTCTGCTTGATATTATGGTGGGATTCCCCGGCAACATCCCTCACATCCCTCACATCCTGGACATAAACTGTTTCAACTCCTTCCCTCAAAACGACGCCATAGAGCACTGCACACCAGAACAATTAGACACAAAAAGAGTTTTTTTCCCAAAAGCCATCACTCTGCTAAACAAATAATTCCCTCAACACTGTTCAACTATTACAAAGTCTGCACTACTATTACTGCTAATCTTCTCATCACTCCTTATCACCCATCCCTTCCACTTATGATTGTAGGACTGTAACTTCGTCCCTTGTATCCTTATGATTTATATTGACTGTTTCCTAGTATGATTTGATTGTTGATTGTACCCTATGACTATCATTATGATTCTTGATCCTTAATGAATGTACCTTTCCTTTATGTATACTGAGGGTATTTACACCAATACAAATTCCTTGTGTGTCCAATCACACTTGGCCAATAAAGTATTCTATTCTATTCTATTCTATTCTATTCTATTCTATTCTATTCTATTCTATTCTATTCTATTCAAAGTTATAGGAGGACATATGACATTTTGCTCAGTGCCTAATTTAAAAATCTGGTAGGCTCATTTTCCCGGAAGGCTTACCTGTTCGGTTTAAATGACACTCATGAGAAGTTTAGTATGGAAATGATTTTCATTAATCCATCTGGTGATTTGAACAAAGAGAGATTTTGATTCACAGCAGTGGTGGGATTCAAATTTTTTTTTACTACTGGTGCTGTGGGCATGGCTTGATGGGTGTGGCTTGGTGGGCATGGCAGGAGAAGGATACTGTAAAATCTCTATTCCCTCCCGACTCCTGGAGGAAGATTACTGCAAAATCCCATTCCCTCCCCACCCCACTAACCTACTTTCCAGCTCTGTTCTCCTCTGCAGGGCAACCAAAGAAGACCCAGCCAATCAGCTGGAGGGAGAGAATAGATGGGGGTGGGGGTGGGGGTGGAATAACTGGTTACGCCAGGCATGAAACATTCCCCTAACATTCCTTAAAGAGATTCCATGCAGCAAGTCTCAGATCATGTTTTGTGTTCTTTCTAAACTTTAGGAATGAACATCAGAACACTTCTAAAATTGTACAGGTAGATCAAAACTCGGATGCTTGGCAATTGGTTCATATCTATCTATCTATCTCTCTATCTCTCTATCTCTCTCTCTCTCTCTCTCTCTCTCTCTCTCTCTCTCTCTCTCTCTCTCTCTCTCTCTCTCTCTCTCTCTCTCTCTCTCTATCTATCTATCTATCAGATTTGTATTGCCACCTGTTCACCATGGCAATTCAAGGCAGCTTACAACATATAAAACCACAATTTAAAACAATACAACTCATAAAATCAAATAAATTAATGTAGTAAAATCACCCCCCACCTCCCCTCCTCAGTGACAGCGGATCACATGAGCTATTAGATGGGCTCCATCCTGCTCTGGGTTCCCCAGACTTGCTGGCAGAACCAGGTTTTCTTCAGTGCCTTCTGGAAGAGTGTGCCATTCTAATCTCTGGGGGATGTTGTTCCAGAGAGAGGGAGCCACCATGGAGAATGCCCTTCTTCTGGGTGTATCTCCCTCAAGGACCCGCAAAATTCCCTGCCTCCTCGCTCTGATAGGTCGGGTAGGTGTGACCGGCAAGAGATGTTATTCTGACCCAAACCCTTTCCCAATAAGCAAAGGGAACAGCAACCTTTTAATGAGTCTTATGAATCCCTGGTTAAAAGGCTGCTGCAAATTAATTAACTTTGATATATGCAAACCTTGCCAAAACTGTACGAGACTGCCAAGAATCACAGATAAGAAATATTTCACAACATAAGAGTCTTCAAATACCAAGTTAAGATACTGTAATGTTCACAAGGCTGAGTTTCAAAACATCTTTGCTTCCTGCAAAGAATGTTCGCTTCACAGCTGGCTTTTATCTTCTTGAAGGAGGGGCCATTACCTTGCAGCCTTACTCCCGAGTCGCCCGTGCTGTTGCAGCTGCTCTTTCCTGAGAGCAATCCTGCGTGCATATGCACTTGGCACAGGCTCTGCGGGAATCTTCCTCATTGCTACTGCGCGCCCCCACAATCTCTGAAGGCAGCAGTCCACTCCCTGATGGGCCTGGCCCCTCATCTGAGTCCTCGCTCTCTTCAGCCGTCCGCACCTGCTGCCGGCTAACCACAACAGATGTTCCCTCAGATAACCTGGTCTCAAGCCATGAAGGGCTTTAAAGGTGAAAACCAGCGCCTTGAATTGCACCTGGAAGCAAATCGGCAGCCAATTCAGCTCCTGCAGGAGAGGTGATACATGTGGTAGTTACAATGTCCTGGGATCATGTGATCACCTTTACCCAACCTTCTCCAAATGAAGTCAGTGGGGAAGCTAGAGTCACTTAACAGCTGGGTTAGACTTAACAATTGTGGCAAGAAAGGTTATTAGTGGGATAAAATTCACGTAACGAATGTTCCACTTAGCAACAGAAATGTTGGGCTGAACTGTAGTCGTAAGTCAAGGACTACCGATAATGTGTAGTTGGAAATAAATGTGTAATAGTTTGTACTAATTGTGGGCAATGAATTTGGTTTAATTTCAATAGCATCCAATTTTCTTCTGCTCTGACCTTATCTATGTGGATGACCCATTGTTTTTTTGAGCAAAGCATAAATGTGCTATTCAAAAGTCAAATGCCAATGCTGGTAATCAAACATTTGACAAACATTTGCATTTTGGTCATTTGTTTCCTTGCCACTGTCCTGTCCTGGAAGAAACGCATGGTATAAAAACATAAAATGGTTATTGGGCCAGCAACTATATGACATTCTAAGCAGGGTCCCTTAAATATGAATTTATTCCAGATCAAAAGACAATACTTGTCAAAAAAATTGACTTGTCTGAGAAAAAATTCCATGAATTTTTGAATTCCCAGATATGGGCCAAAACCCTTAATGCAAATTGCAATTTTCCCCTTCTGTCTGCTTCCATATATTGTAGTTCGGAGCAATGGTGGGATTCAAATTTTTTTTACTACCGGTTCTGTGGGCGTGGCTTGATGGGCGTGGCAGGGGAAGGATACTGTAAAATCTCCAGTCAGAGGTGGTATTTGCTGGTTCTCCGGACTATTCAAAATTTCCGTTACCGGTTCTCCAGAACTGGTCAGAACCTGCTGAATACCACCTCTGGTTCGGAGAGAGTTGAACAGCTGTTTGCAAAGTTAAGCATTAGTGACAGGTCTCTAAACAATACACATCCCAGACATTTCATTAGTTGCATTTGATAACATGTGATAATCTTTATTAGATGATACTGCTCTTTGCTAGGCAGCTATGAGTCTGCCTGATATCCTATATCAATAGATAAACCATTGCTTTCTTGAACCAGTAACCTAGGTGCAATTCTTCTGACTCTGATCCAAGACTCAGAGGTAACATTTGAGGGAATTTTACAGGGCAGGTAGCAATGAGGCATAGGGTTTTAATAAACTCCTGATATTTAAAGGAGCTAATTAAAAAAAAGGAAAGATTAACAGAAGCAAGGGTAGTGGTATTGGAAAATAAAGAAGAAGAAAAAAATCAGTGGCATGCATTTCCAGTGCAATCTGTGATTAAAATACCCTGTCTTCTTATGACTGAATTTGAACATAAAAGCAGGAGCTGTGATAGGTGTGGTGGTTAGAATGCAGTATTGCAGGCTAACTCTGCTCACTGCCAGGAGTTTGATCCTGACCAGTTGAAGGTAGACTCAGCCTTCCATGCTTTCGAAGTTGATAAAATGAGGACTCAGACTGTTGAGGGCAATATGCTGACTCTGTAAATCACTTAGAGAGTGCTATAAAGTACTGTGAAGCGGTGTATAATTTTAAGTGCTGTTGCTATATAAAAGGTTTATGTTATTTACTATATTTATTAAATTTATATGCTGCCCATCTTACTATCCAAAGTGAACATGGGCAGCTTTTTTCCCTCCTAAAAGCTATGTGAACATAACATTCTAACCACTGCGTGGTGGCACAGTGGTTAGAGTGCAGTTTTGCTGGCCTCTCCTGCTGACTCCTGGCTGCCTGCAATTTAGTAGTTCGAATCTCACCAGGCTCAAGGTTGACTCAGCCTTCCATCCTTCTGAGGTCAGTAAAATGAGGACCCAGATTGTTGGGGGCAATGTGCTGACTCTGTAAACCGCTTAGAGAGGGCAGTAAAGCACTGTGAAGCAGTACATAAGTCTAAGTGCTATTGCTATTAGATGAAAATGTAAATTCTATACCCACTCATCTGGGAATCAGTCTTACTACAACTTACATTTGAGTAGTTATGGGGAGTTGTTGCATGAATATGTGGCCTGCTCTGAAAAAGAAGCAGCATTACTCTTTCTCTAAGCCAGGGGTTGTGTGTGTCTGGTGCCAAAATAAACACCTGGCTTATTGTTATCACAAGCAGAGCTATAATTCTTGTATCCTTGGGAGGAGGCTTGTTTTAAGTTGTCTCTAAAAGGATATAAAGAGAAGAAGAAAACCTATAGAAATGAGGTATCTAGTTTAGGAGAGGCGGACGGCTAGATGTAGTTCTTTTCCACTCATTAGGAGCAGCAATTGCAAACTTCCTCCCTGTTATCACAATGCAAATTGATAAAGACAGGGAGAAATAACACAAGCAAATCAGCAGGATACTGGGCTTCTTTTACCAAAGCAAACAAATTGTGAGATGAACAGTTTTCTATGCTCCAAAAGGCTTCTTGCCAAGTAATATTCGTGTTATGGCAAATTGTTCTTTGTTTCCTTGGCTTGGCCTCAAATCTTCCTTCATTTCTTAAGGAGTACGTATAAGATCAAGCAGAAGCCTTGGAGAATGAGCAGGTTCCCTGCCCATTCCCCACCCTTGCCTGGTATATTTTGTCTCCATTGTCATCAAATACTTGACCAGAACTGCAGGCATAGATTGGTAGTATGAGTCATTCTGATTCAGCAATTCTACTAGGATGACCAGGTAGTCCTCCATAGAAACTGGTCCTAGGTTTATGTCTGAGTATCACCTCTTAGCTGGAAAGCCAAGCTACTGCCAGTATGATGAGCTCAAAACCCTGCTCCGTAGGAAAATCCATTGGTATATTTGGCTAATAACTATTTCTCTATCTGCCTTGTAGGATGGCGATGGCCAAGATCTCTCCAATCTTTCCTGGTTGAATATCTGATGAGGTCCAAATTGAACCCAAATATTTCTCTCTCTCTGATACTTCCTCTAATGCCCTGCACAAAAGCCAATTTGGCTTCTGGTTGAATCTTTCCCTTGGCTGGATGTGTGACATTGTTCTTCACTTCGGTTAGATAGTTTAGAACAACGATGGCAACCCTTTGGAGCTTGACATGTGAAAAATTCAGAAAAAGTTAGGTTTTGAGATGAGCCAGTATTTATACATGCGGATGATTTAGGCAGGCTAATCCAGGTAATGTGTAAGGAGGTGGTGTGTAAGATGAGCTAGCAACCTTATGGGCATTTTTTGCAACACTGGGCTACCTTCTTTACCTAAATCATCCAGTCTTCTTGAGGCTTCCTCAAAACTGCCACATGTCAGCAACTCAAACCCACAAAGTGCATGGAAATTAAGGAAATAGAGAATATAGCAGCAATAGCACTTGGACTTATATATCACTTCACAGTGTTTTACAGCCCTCTCTAAGCAGTTTACAGAGTCAGCCTATTGCTTCCAAACAATCTGGGCCCTCATTTTACCCACCTCGGAATGATGGAAGTAAGGCTGAGTCAACCTTGAGCCTGATGAGATTCGAATTGCCCAAATTGTAGTCAGCCGGCAGTCAGCAGAAGTAGCCTGCAGTACTGCACTCTACCCACTGCGCCACCGCGGAATATAATTTCCATCCAGGCTAAGTGAGCTGGGTGGGTTTATGCCGACATGGTGATGGGAGAATCAGCAGCCAAATTGCTTTGTCCAAACCCATGGTTCCTTTACCTCAATCTTTGTAAACAATAATCATCGTGTCAAACTTTTCTGGAGGTTTTGCCAAAGTTGAAAAGATGGATGAAGGTAATAAAACCTCTAAACTGAGTTTATTACCATGCCTGTGGGCAAAGGAAGAACAAACAGTGAAGAACAGGGTGCAATGTTTTATAAATTCTCACAATCCCTTTGCAGACATCCTTTCTATTTTTTAGCAAGTCTGAGACACCCTATTTCTCCCTTTTAAATCTGGGTGACCTTGGGCCATTCCTTCTCTCTCTACCTTTGCGAAAGTAGGGAAAGGGGTTTATTTATCCTATCACACATTCACATCACATTTTGATTAAAAAAACCCACAAGAGATAAAAATACAAAACATGAAATCCAAAACCTAAAATATAAATGTATATAAAGATATAATTTTTTTGCTTCATTTGTCACAGCCAGGAAATCAGCAAAGTCTCCATAATAGGAGAAGGGAGCGTTATTATCATTATCATTATTAATTTATTTATTTATCAATTGCTTACAAGATAATAGGTATAAGTAATACATAGTTATGAATACATGGATACATATAAGAAAAATAAAAAAAATAAAAGAAACAATAGGACAGGGACAGTAGGCACGTTGATGCACTTATGCACGCCCCCTACAGACATCTTAGGAAAGGGGTGAGGTCAATAGTAGACAGTCTAAGGTTAAAGTTTTGGGGGTTTGTGGAAGAAACCATAGTCAGGTAGAGTATTCCAGACATTGACCACTCTGTTGCTGAAGTCGTATTTCCTGCAATCAAGTTTGGTGCGGTTAACCTTGAGTTTGTATCTATTGTGTGCTCTTGTGTTGTTATGGTTGAAGCTGAAGTATTCATTGACAGGTAGGATATTGCAATGTATGATTTTATATACTATACTTAGATCGAACCGAAGGCGGCATAGTTCTAGTTTTCTAGGTCTAGAATTTCGAGTCTGGTGGCATAAGGTATTCTGCAACGAGTAGAGGAGTCGAGAACTCTTCTTGTGAAATATTTCTGGACTTTCTCAACTGTGTTACTATCAGATACATAATGTGGGTTCTAGACTGATGAGTGTATTTGAGTATTGGTCTAGCAAATGTTTTGTATGCTCTAGTTATTAGTGTAATATTATCAGAAAAAATGCTACGTAAGATTAGGTTAACAACTCTTAACGCCTTTTTGGCTATGTAGTTACAGTGGGCTCTAGCACTTAGGTCATTTGAGATGAGTACTCCAAGATCCTTGACAGAGTTTGGATCATCAACAAGGTCTTGACTGTTCAGCCTGTATTTTATTTTCTAATTTTATTTGCCAATATGTAAGACAGAACATTTGTTTGTTGAGATTTGAAGTTGCCATTTGTTTGACCATTCTGATACATAGTCGAGATGCTTTTGAAAGGTAGCAGTATTGTCTGTGGTGTTGAATAACTTTACATCATCAGTGAAGGGGACGCAGTTGCTCTTAAAATGATCACAGAGGTCATTTATGTGGAGTATTAAGAGGGTTGGTCCTAGGACAATGCCTTGTGGGACACCACTGTTGACAGGTACAGAATTTGATAGGACGCTCCCAATTTTGACCATTTGTTGTCTGTTTGACAGGAATGCTTCTATCCAGTTATGCAGGTGTCCAGAGATACCATAAGATTTTAGTTTTAGGAGTAGTTTGTCATGTACCACTGAATCAAAGGCTTTACAGAAGTCTATGTAGATTGTGTCTATTGCTTTGCCCTGATCGAGTTGTATAGTCCATATGTTTTTGCAATGTAAGAGTTGCAGATTACATGATAGTTTTTTCCTAAAACCAAATTGTTATGCATGATATCTTGAGTTATCTATAATAGCAGCAGGTCATAAACCTAATAAATCAGCATTACTTATTTAATTAGAATAGAACAGAACAGAACAGAACAGAACAGACAAGAATAGAGTAGAATAGATTTACTGGCCAAGTGTAATTGGACACACTTTTTTTTCCTCCTGTGAATAAGGTTATTATTAATTATCATATTAATGATAATTAATATATTAATCAATTAATATTAATATTTTAGTATTAGTAACATTAATATCAATAATATAATAAATTAATTATATTAATTATTAATTATTATTATTAATCAACTTAATATAAGATGCAGCATAAATTAGTCTGCATGAAATCACCAAATTGCTTTAGTGAAGAGAAGTAAAACTTAACCCCATTTGGATGGGATGAGATTGTGGGATTTTTGTTTGTGTGCGTGGTTTTTTTTGAGCGGAGAGTATTGATTATTCTCTCCTCCTATTACTTCTGATTCCATGTGGTGAAAGAGCAGTTGCTTTCAAAATTCTCCTTTCAAAAGTGAAGATAATTTTCGATATTATTTTTATGGGTTGTGGTAAGTTTTGTTCTTGGACTTCTTTGCTGACAAAAGTATTGGATGAGAAAGTTCTGATGTTCAGTGTCATTTCTTCTAAAGTCTGTAGTTTACCCTTCCCTGCTTTCATTAAAAACCTTAAACTCTTCCCCGGGGGTATTTTACATAAAGGCCTCAAGAAGCTGTTATAAATTTTTCCTTACTCAGGAGAAATTTGCACAAATAGCCTGTTCCCTGTCTTTGTCTTTATTTTATTTATTTATTTATTTATTCGATTTATATACCGCCCCCCTCTCCCCGAAGGGACTCGGGGCGGTGAACAGCCAATAAGAACACATATACAAAGTACAATACAAGAGACAACATAATAATATTAAAATTTAAAAACTGAAATATAATATGGCTTAATTAAAATGTAAAGCAAGTATTAAAAGAGATTAAAACCCGGTTAAAATTTAAAAACCCCTAGGACAGTCCGGCCTGCCGAAATAAGTGCGTTTTGAGTAACCGACGGAAGGCCATGAGATCGGGGGCGGCCCTTATCTCCGGGGGTAATTCATTCCAGAGAGGGGGTGCTCCCAATGAGAAGGCCCGCGCCCTCGGGGTCGCCAGCCTGTCCAGCCGGCGGCACCCCGAGGAGACCAACTCTATGGAAGCGTACCGGTCGGTGGGAAGCCGATGGTGGCAGGAGGCGGTCTCGCAAGTAACCTGGTCCCGAGCCATGGAGCCCTTTAAAGATAGTGACCAAGACCTTGAAGCGCACCCTGGAGGGCCACCGGGAGCCAATGCAGCACGCGCAGAAGTGGCATAACATGGGAGCCCCTAGGTGCTCCCATTACCACCCTCGCGGCTGCATTCTGCACCAACTGGAGCCTCCGGATGCTCTTCAAAGGCAGCCCCATGTAGAGAGCGTTGGCATAGTCTAGGCGGGAGGTCACCAGGGCGGACAGATCTGGAGGGGAATTTGAAATAGCTCTCTATGTCCCGCTCTTATCTGGAGGAAGTAATCTACAACTTGAAAAGAGAAAAAAAAAAGGGGGGGGGGAATAAGGGGGAAATGCCTCTACCTTTTATCATTTAATTTTCTCTCTCCTTGTGAAAGCTTCCCAATTTTTCTACTGTCTTTCCCAAAATTACAGAGGAAATTCTGCTTGTTATGAATTATGAATATTGAGGTAGAGGGATATTTGTCACTCATTATAAGCTACAATGGAAGGTGAAAGAGGAAGGTGGAAGTATAAAGGAAAACAATTCAAGGGGCCCAAAATGCTACACGAGGTAGAAATGATGTATTCAGAAAGGCCAGAGAAGAGAGAAACAAGTGAGTTTTGCAATTTTCCATAGGTCCACAATAGACCCTGAGAATTGAACAAACTGGTGTGGATATTTGTTCAAGGGATAAACATCTCCATGTTTGCTCAGGCCAAAGCATCTTTGTAGAACTTGTGCGTTTTGTAATAATAATACTGTAATAAAGATGATAATACAGGGATGAAGATGATGATATAATCAGGAACACTCTCCAAGCCACAGCCAATGTTCAAAGCTCTGTTTATCTTGCCTTGCTTACAAAGGATCATTCAGAAAAGGTAGGTTGAAGGAGAGTAGCACATTTGGTAAAGGAGGAAGCGATACTTCAGTTCATTCACTGATCAGCTACAGTCTTAGATTTAACCGGTGCTGTTGCACCCCCATGAGGAAGAAAACATCCATGCAGTACATTTAATTCAAAAGTTTGCTTCAGTTGACAAAGAACAAGAGCAGGTCTAAAAAGCAGAGGTACCAGGTTAACCCATGCTTAAAGCAAATCAATCCTTGGAGAAAATAAGTCAGAAACAATTAATTGGAGGAAGTAAGTTAGAACAATTAATCAGTGGAACAACTTGCCTCCAGAAGTTGTGAATGCTCCAACACTGGAAGTTTTTTTAAAAGATGTTACATAACCATCTGAAGTGGTGTAGGGCTTCCTGCCTAGGCAGGGGGTTGGATTAGAAGACCTCCAAGGTCCCTTCTGACCTCTTCTCTTCTCTTCTCTTCTCTTCTCTTCTCTTCTCTTCTCTTCTCTTCTCTTCTCTTCTCTTCTCTTCTCTTCTCTTCTCTTCTCTTCTCTTCTCTTCTGCAGAGAAACACGAGGAAGAGGAGAAAGGTATAGGGCTGAGGGCTGAACAGTATAGTCAGATTGTCCAAGACTGTGAACTAGTACAATCTGATACTAATTTAACAGATAATAACAGAATAGTAGAGTTGGAAAGGAGCTTGGAGGGTTTCTAGTCAATCCCCCTGTTCAAACAGGAAACCCTATACCATTACACAGACAAGTGGCTGTCCAGTCTCTTCATAAATACCACCATCTTCAAGTGGAAGGTTTCTAGAACTTTATTTCCAAAGCTTCTTCTTCGAATCAGTACTTGATCAACAACCATTGACTGGCCAAGAGAGTTGTGGAAGTACCTGGGAGAAAGCATTTGCTCTTGAATGATTATTTCTAAGTTTTTCTTCGTAGCCAAATATTTTACCTTTTTGGCAATGTCATGCCTTTCCATGTTTTCAAAAGAAAAGGTTTGTGAAGAATATACGGGGCCAGGTTTTTTTTCTCTGCCTTCTTCCTCTCTTGCTCTCACCTCTCTCTTCTCCTCACAGGTGGAAATCTTCCAGCATGGCTTCCAACTCTGAAACCCGGAACACCTATATTACAGTTTACATGCTCACTGTCCTAATTGGCTTTCCCACCAACCTGTTGGCCCTGTTTGCTTTCATCCAGAAGATTAGAGTCAAGGCTACACCCAACTGCATCCTTCTCCTCAACCTGATCATTTCTGATCTCTGCTTCCTGGTTTTCCTCTTCTTCAAGATGGCAGAGCAGATCGCTGGCCGCTGGGCCTTTCCCACTTTTCTGTGCCCCCTTACTGGTCTTGTCTACTTCAGCACCATTTATACTAGCACTCTCTTCCTCACTGCTGTAAGTGTGGAGCGCTACCTGGGGGTAGCTTATCCCATCCATTACAAGCTGAGGCGTCATATAGCCCATGCCCTAATTGCCAGCCTGGGCATTTGGGTCTTCTCTTTTGGCCACTGCAGCTTTGTGTATGTCATTGAGTTCAAGCGGGACAATTATTCCCTTCTGAATACACCTTCCAGTAATGTCTGTTATGACAATTTCACAGAGAAGCAACTCCAGTTCGTGCTCCCTATTCGCCTGGAAATCAGCATTGTACTTTTCCTGGTGCCATCCCTAATCACCTGCTTCTGCTACTTTGGCTTTATAAGAATAGTGATGTCTTCACCACACATCTGCAGAAGCAAAAAGCAACGAGCTGTGGGGCTGGTGGCAGCCACTTTAGCTGTCTTCATCATCTGTTTTACACCTTTCAACATCTCTCATGTGGTGGGTTATATTCAGTGGAAAAATCCCAACTGGCGGACCCAAGTCTTGCTTCCCAGCACTTTCAATGCCTGCTTGGATCCCATCATCTTTTATTTTTCTTCTTCCGTCATGAAGCGTTCATGCTGTAGCTTTTGGACCAGAATAAAAGGAATTTGCATGTTGCCTCCTTTGCTCCATAAGCTCTTCAACAGAGGGACTTAGAGAACTGATTCTCTAAATCAGGTGTGCTCTTCCCAGCTATGACCTCTGGTTTCTTGGGACATTCTTAAATCTTTCTTTGTAGGTCAAGTGGATTGGCAAAAATCGTTCTGGTAATTACTGACGTTGCCAACCAGGCCTCCAGACTTGAAGCTTTCACTTTGTGAATATTGTTAACTGTAATTTCAGCAGCTTGGAATTGAATAATCTTAGTCAGGTTTCTCGTCTTTTCATTCTTGAAACTTAGAAATAGTATTCCACAACTGCTGCCCTCATAGATTGAATGAGAATGGGTTTCATTAAAGCCAAAAAAAGAAAATGCATCAGTATAAATAATATATTTTTGTGATTATTTAAGAAACTCTCTGAATTTTTTTTTTTTTTTGCAATTTGAATTATCTCAGCTGGTTTGTCATTGGAAAAAACACAAGGACGCACATATATTTAATAATGTAATGTTTACTAGAAAAAATTGGCTTAAATATTCCACGAAATGTCTTGCCTTGAGTTCTTTCCCCAATAAATGCACATAGTGAGCCATATCACACCGAGACATTGTGCAATGTGGTTTGAAGCACAGCTAATAAATGGGGGAATGTTTTCCTCATAAACTGACATGGAGATCTATGACTTGTTTGGTTATTCAAACTTTGTAAGATGTAGTCCATGCTGAGCAAAAAAGAAAAGAACACCTTTGTGATACTGCAGGAAGACGGAAGTAGAAAACCTGAGGCCTGGCAATACTTTTCACCCATGTTTCCAAAGCTTTTCCTATCTGCAGAAAGTCAGTACATGTAATGTAATTTCCTGGCAGAAAGCATATCATAGATGGGAGCTTTTGAGATAAATGGGAGTGAGCTAACGGATGCGATTGGAATAAAAGCTTCCTTTTTATTGGGTTCCAATTGTATTTTTCCTTTGCTTTTCCTCCATGGATTAATCCTCTCTGGCACACCAATAGTCCTAAGGCAAAACAGAACAAGAGGAAAAAATGGATGTTCCTGAAGCAAACGTTTTGTTCCCCAGTCAGGATCACCACATATTTTGGAGAGCGATGGATGGTGTTTTTCCTTGGTAGAAGATGATTCTGGGAGGGAGGAGAATTGAAGTCCTGAACCTGCCTTGCATTAAATCTGTAAGGACAGCAAACTTGCTGCAAGAGGCAATGAGTGCAATAAAAGTCTGTTGTAGGAAGATTCTGTCAATCCTTTCTGTGTCTCGGGATAAAAATGCAATTTGATTAAGTGCCTCGGATTTGCCCCTTCCTAGTTCTCATGATATCAGCCCTTCAAGAAAGACCAGACTAAGAGGCCAGAATGGGGAATGCAAATACTACTTTATTATAAGGTTACCAGAACAATAATCTTGCAAATCTAAATGTGCTTCCTCCTTCCCTCTCCTTATCTTCATGAGAGCTAGGGAGGGTCATATTAGAGTTCCACTATCTCACAGGGGTTGCCACAAAGCAGAGGGAGTCAACCTATTCTCCAAAGCACCTGAGGGCAGGACAAGAAGCAATGGGTGGAAACTAATCGAGAGAAGCAACCTAGAACTAAGGAGAAATTTCTTGACAGTTAGAACCATTAATGCTTCCAGACGTTATGAATGCTCCAACACTGGAAGTTTTTAAGAAGAGATTGGATAACCATTTGTCTGAAGTAGTATAAGGTTTCCTGCCTGTGCAGGGGTTGGACTAGAAGACCTCCAAGGTCCCTTCCAACTCTGTTACTTTGCATTCTGAGATGCTTTCTCTGAATTAAATTTCTCTGATTTCTTTCATCTGACTGTAGCCTTGGCTGTGGCTCTTCCTCCTTTCTACTTCCCATTATGGCAGGATTTCAACCAGCTGTGGATACTCTGTTAATAATGGTCCATCAGATATCTGACTTACGGTGCTGGGAAAGGTGTGAACAATGGCCTTGGAGATCCATATTATTAATAACATAGAGGGAGTCACCTTTTCTTGATGACTCCAAGCAACTTTCCAAGATATAAGAATTTATATTGCAATAACAGCCTTTCTTCCTTTCAAAAAAGGAACAGATTATCTATACAACAACCTATTGCAAAAGCATGAAAGATGCTGAACATCTGATTCCCCTCTTTTTCTTCCCTTTGTCTTAAAATGGGTAGATGTGATTAAAGAGGGAGAGCAAAACGAGGCTTAATGCTGATTTCCAGAACCTTTACTTTATCTCAACTTTTCTGTGCCTTGCTAAAAAGAAAGGCAATTTGCTGACTGGAAGCTCCAGGGAAGACTAAGGAAATACGATTTTCCTAATAATAATAATTTTCCTTTCCTAAGAGGTCTGTAGGGGGTGTGCATAAGCGCACCAACGTGCCTACCGTCCCTGTCCTATTGTTTTCTTTTATTTTTTTTGTATGTATCCATGTATTCATAACTATGTTTTTACTTATACCTATTATCTTGTAAGCAATTGACAAATAAATAAAATAAAAATAAATAGATAATTATCTTACCTTTGTGAAACACTTGTTGCTGTAAGATGAGATTGTAATGCAATCAAAACTATACCCTTAAAAAAAACTCATTAGCACCCCAGGGGGAAACTAACCTTATAAAACATACCTACACCAAGGCAGAATGGAAAAAGGTACCCATAAGAATCAGATTCAACATCCTAGTTAAAGTGTTCCACCTGAAACCTGAATCCAGGTTTAAGTTTACCTTCATCCATGAAAACTACCTGGGAGAAAGTATTTGTCATGAATGATTATTTCTAAGCTTTCTGTCATATCCAAATTTTTTATCTTTTTGACAATGTCACGTCTTTCCATGTTTCAAAAAAAAAAAAAAAGGGTTGTGAGGTATATACGGGGCCACGTTTTGTTTTTCTCTGCCTTCTTCCTCTCTTGCTCTCACCTCTCTCTTCTCCTCACAGGTGGAAATCTTCCAGCATGGCTTCCAACTCTGAAACCCGGAACACCTACATTACAGTTTACATGCTCACTGTCCTAATTGGCTTTCCCACCAACCTGTTGGCCCTGTTTGCTTTCATCCAGAAGGTTAGAGTCAAGGCCACACCCAACTGCATCCTTCTTCTCAACCTGACCATTTCTGATCTCTGCTTCCTGGTTTTCCTCTTCTTCAAGATGGCAGAGCAGATCACTGGCGGCTGGACCTTTCCCACTTTGCTGTGTCCCTTCAGTGGTCTTGTCTACTTCAGCACCATTTATACTAGCACGCTCTTCCTCACTGCGGTAAGCGTGGAGCGCTACTTGGGCATAGCTTATCCCATCCATTACAAGCTGAGGCGTCATACAACCCATGCCCTAATTGCCAGCCTGGGCATTTGGATCTGCTCTTTTGGCCACTGCAGCATTGTGTATATCACTGAGTTCAAGCGGGATAACTATTCCTCTCTGAATACACCTTCTACTAATGTCTGTTATGACAATTTCACAGAGAAGCAACTCCAGCTCCTGCTCCCTGTTCGCCTAGAGCTCAGCATTGTACTTTTCCTGGTGCCATCCCTAATCACCTGCTTCTGCTATTTTGGCTTTATAAGAATAGTGATGTCTTCACCACACATCTGCAGGAGCAAAAAGCAACGAGCTGTGGGGCTGGTGGCAGCCACTTTAGCTATCTTCATCATCTGTTTTACACCTTACAACATCTCCCATGTGATGGGTTATATTCAGTGGAAAAGTCCCGACTGGCGGATCAAAGTCTTGCTTCTCAGCACCTTCAATGCCTGCTTGGACCCCATCATCTTTTATTTTTCTTCTTCCGCCGTGAAGCGTTCATGCTATAGCTTTTGGACCAGAATGAATGCAATTTGTATGTTGCCTCCTTTGTTCCATAAGCTCTTCAACAGAGAGACTGAGAGAACTAGCTCTCTGAATCAGGTGTGCTCTTCCCAGCTATGACCTCTGGTTTCTTGGGACATTCTTAAATCTTTCTTTGTAGGTCAAGTGGCAAAAATCGTTCTGGTAATTACTGACTTTTCCAGCCAGGCCTCCAGACTTGAAGCTTTCACTTTGTGAATATTGTTAACTGTAATTTCGGCAGCTTGAATAATCTTAGCCAGACTTCTCAACATTTTGTTCTTGAAACAACTACTGCACCCGTAGACTGAATGAGAATGGGTTTTATTAAAGCCAAAAAAGAAAATGGGGAAATATGTTGAGGACTTCAAATGTACATATTCAGGTACTCCAGGTCTAATTGTGAAAATGCATTTTGGAGTTTTTCTAATTGAGTCTTATTGGTATCCAAGAGATTTTCTTTGTCTTCTTTCCATCTTCATCTAACTGGAGATACACATAATTTGCAAAAGAACTTTTATTTCAGTGATTATTGTGATACTCATGACAATAGCCAATGAATTGGGAATCCTGGAAATTGTAGAACCTGATGCCTGGATGTTACTACACAGGACAATACCATCATCTAGGAAGTATGTCAGGTCTTATATGGGATGTCCTAAGTTGTTATATCTGGTAGATAATTTTTTTAAAAAAACAAGAGGGCATTTGTAGAATGTGAGGAAAAGAATATTTTTGAAATAAGCAGTATCTCATATATAAATAAGATGTTGAATTATCTGCATTTATATTAATTAAGTTGCTTTTTTGTGTGTGTAAAAAATCTGCATCAGAATAAGTAATACATTTTTGTAATTATTTAAGAAACTCTCTGAAGGGTTGTTGTTGTTTTTTTGCACTCTGAATGCTCTCACCTGA
Source organism: Bungarus multicinctus (assembly GCA_023653725.1). NCBI lineage: Eukaryota > Metazoa > Chordata > Lepidosauria > Squamata > Elapidae > Bungarus > Bungarus multicinctus. The sequence goes on along the minus strand of CM042835.1, from coordinate 9,088,723 downwards.
TTGGAAAAAAACACGAGGAAGCGTGTACATTTAATAATGTATACTAGAAAAAATGAGGTTAAATATTCTGTGAAACCCCCAAAATAGCGGCTACCCAGGAGTTCCATGCTACTCAGTAAGAGCAGGATTTGTGCCATTGAACCTTTGACCCAAATCCAGATTTGTATCCACAACCATACAGCACATTTTGTATCAGAAGAAAAAAAAAATCTTGTGAAAGTTTTTCTTGGTGAAAATTCCCAAGGATATGGAATGCAGCTTTAATCCACAATGAGGTGGGGGAAGATATTTCCCCATCTTTTATAAGGACCTCATATTTCACCTCCCAACTCACTGAATAATAGCTAGCTATACAAATAGAGTAATGTCTACTTAGCCAGTGCATAGAGCTGTGTTTCTCAACCTTGGAAATTTTAAGATGTACAGATTTCAACACCCACAATTCCTTGGGAATTCCTCTCCATGGAAATTCTGGTACCATACTGGTATAAAAAAGGAGGGTGCCTCTTGCCTTGAGTTCTTTCCCCAATAAATGCACACATTTAGCCATATCACACCGAGACATTGTGCAATGTGGTTTGAAGCAGAGCTAATAAATGGGATAATGTTTCCCCCATAAATTGACACAGAGAACTATGACTTGTTTGGTTTTTCAAACTTTGTAAGATGTAGTCCATGCTGAGCAAAAGAGTAAAGAACAGCTGTGTGATACTGCAGGAAGGTGGAAGTAGAAAACCTGACACCTGGCAATGATTTTCACCCATGTTTCCAAAGCTTTTCTCATCTGCAGAAAGTCAGTACATGTAATGTAATTTCCTGGCAGAAAGCATATCATAGATGGGAGCTTTTGAGATAAATGGGAGTGAGCTAACGGATGCGATTGGAATAAAAGCTTCCTTTTGATTGGGTTCCAATTGGACTTTATGCTTTTCTTTTTTCTTACCTCTCCGGACACACCAATAGTTCTAAGGCAAAATGGAACAGGAGAAAAAAGTGGATGGAGAACGATGGGCCGTGTTTTTCCCTGCTAGAACATGATGAACATGGAGAAACGAGGTCCTGAACCTGCCTTGCATTAAATCTGTAAGGACAGCAAACTTGCTGCAAAAGGCAATAAATGCTATAAAAGTCTGTTGCAGGAAGATTCTGTCAATCCTTTCTGTGTCTCGGGGATAAAAATGCAATTTGATTAAGTGCCTCGGATCTGCCCCTTCCTAGTTCTCATGATGTCAGCCCTTCAAGAAAGACCAGACTAAGAGGCCAGAATTGGGAATGCAAATACTACTTTATTATAAGGTTACCAGAACAATAATCTTGCAAATCTAAATGTGCTTCCACCTTCCCTCTCCTTATCTTCATGATAGCTAGGGAGGGTCATATTAGAGTTCCACTATCTCTCAGGGGTTACCACAAAGCAGAGGGAGTCAACCTATTCTCCAAAGCACCTGAGGGCAGGACAAGAAGCAATGGGTGGAAACTAATGAAGGAGAGAAGAAACTTAGAACTAAGGAGAAATTTCATGACAGTTAGAACCATTAATCCGTGGAACAACTTGACTCCAGAAGTTGTGAATGCTCCAACAGTGGAAGTTTTTAAAAAGGGATTAGACAACCACATGTCTGAAATGATATAAGGTTTCCTGCCTGTGCAGGGGGTTGGACTAGAAGACCTTCAAGGTCCCTTAGGGAGAAACTTATAAAACACATCTACACCAAGGCAGAATATAAAAAAGGTTAACCATAGGAATCCGATTCAGCCTCCTAGTTAAAGTGTTCAACCTGAAACCTAAATCCAGGTTTAAATTTACCTTCAACCAGGAAAACTTACCGGATTGGCACTCAACACAATCTATTTAAAGAAGTTATTGTGATTAGATATAGAGGAATGCCAAATTTGTGTTGCCTTGAGCTCTTATGGAAAAAGAAGAATATCAATGTAATACTCAACCATGTTACTAAATGAGAACTGCAGCAATTCACTTAACAACTGTGGCAAGAAAGGTTGTAAAATGGGGGAAAAACTCACTTAACAAAGGTCTCACTTAACAACAGAAATTTTGGCTCTCCATTGTGGTCATAAGTCAAGGACTACCTGTAGTTTGTGCTTTATTGGTCTTGTGCAAGCCAATTTTTATTTAAAATGAATTGAATGCAGACTTAATTGTTTTTAAATATTTTATCATAGCTTGCAATAAAATAGTTCCAATAATGGCTTGCAGGTTTAAACAAACTGTACATTAATTAAACAAATAAACATGAAGTAAGGAGTGTAGAGAGGATCATACGATCACCATCACTTTGAAAAGTTCAAAGATCCTTTATTGGTTTTATCCCTATTTAAATGGCTTATCAGCCCTTCTCACTGGGAAAGAGAGGCATCTACTAAAAGGAAAAGAGATGAACTTCAAAATCCTGATTCTTCTCCAAGGAAACCAAAAGAAGAAGCTGATAAGAGTAACTAAGAAAGTAACCTTTATTCCAGATTTGCAGTGGACAGGATGAAGCCAAAATAGCCATAGCACTTAGACTTATATACTGCTTTACAGCCCTCTCTAAGCTGTTTACAGAGTCAGCCTATTGCCTCTAACAATCTGGGTCCTCATTTTACCAACCTTGGAAGGATGGAAGGCTGAGTTGAGAGCGGGGGGGAGGCAGAGAGAGAGAGGGAGAGGGGGAGAGAGAAGGAGAGGGGGAGAGAGAAGGAGAGGGGGAGGGGAGAGGTAATGGATGGATGGATAAATGATAGAAGCAATAGCGCTTAGACCTATCTACTGCTTCACAGGGCTTTACAGCCCCCTCTAAGTGGTTTACAGAGTCAGCCTCTTAGCTCCAACAATCTGGGTCCTCATTTTCCAACTTGGAATGAGGGAAGGCGAGTGTGAGAGAGGGTGGAGCAGAGAGAGAGAAGGAGAGGGGGAGAGGAGAAGGAGAGGTGGAGGAGGGAGAGGTAATGGATGTATGTGATAAATGATAGGAAGCAAATAGGCTTAGACTAATCTGCTTCACAGGGCACAGCCCCTCTACGTTTTACAGAGGTCAGCCTCTAGCTCAACAATCTGGGTCCTCATTTTACCGACCTCGGAAGGACGGATACCTGAGTCAACCTTGAGCCTGGTGAGATTTGAACTGCCAAATTGCAGGCAGACGGCAGAAAGTAGCCTGCAATACCGCATTCTAACCATTGCACAACCATGGCTCTGACTGTAGATGTGGATATCCATTGGTTGGGGAATTTGACTGGTGACACACCTTGGAGGGAGAGGGCAACAGGGTCAGAGGCAAGGTGCGAACTGGGTGAAGTCAGAGCTGGCTTCACTTAGTTCGTGCCGACATGGCGCTCCTAAAAAGCAACTGGATTTTTCCTTGCTAAATGGCTTGAGGCTCCTGCTTTTATTAGGGCATTGGTCAGAACCTTGACATCAAGCCAGCTTTCCAAAAACTAACCAAAATCGATCGGGATTCCTGAGCCCCAGACTCTCCACTTGCTCTCCGATACCTGGGGTGCATGGAGAGAAACTTTGTCCATCGTGGTAGAGGGCAGAATCTACAATGATTTGCTTAACAACCATGGCAAAAAAAGGTCATAAGATGGGGGGAGCATACTTACTTATCAACTGCCTTGCTTAAACAATGGAAACTCTGGTCTCAATTTTGGTTGTAAGTTGAGAACTACCTGCAATAGCTAATTGTCATCTATCATGAGAAAATAAACTTCTCAGTCCCTGTTTATTTGCTTAATTAATGTGCAATGTGTTTAAGCCCCTGAGCCAGTGGTGGCTAACCTTTCTGGGCTCATGTGCCAAACACTGTGTGCGCATTTGCACATGTGCACTTGCGTGCCAGCACCCAGAAGGCAATGTGCACCCCCCCACATCCCCTATGCATGCAAGCGCAATCCCTCCCCTCCCTTCCCCCCACCCCTTACCTGCACTGCACCTCACAGCTGATTTTTGGCCGGTTTGAGGCCTTTTTCGGCCTCCCAAAGGCTTGAGGAAGGCCTCTGCAGGCTTCTATAAGCTTTGTAGGCCGAAATCTAGCCCCGTTTTGTCACTTCCTGTTTTTCCGAAAAAAACCAGAAGTGACGAAACGGGGCTAGATTTTGGCCTACAAAGCTTGTAGAAGCCTGCAGAAGCCTTCCTCAAGCCTTTGGGAGGCCGAAAAAGACCTCAAACTGGCCGAAAATCAGCTGTGAGGCACGCACATGCACAATGAAATAAGTTTGCCTGCAGCTCGCGTGCCGGCACAAACAGCTCTGCGTGCCACCTGTGGCATACCTGCCATAGGTTCGTCATCACGGCCCTATGCCATCGTTGGAACTATTTTATTGCAAGCTATGATAAAACATTCTTTTTAAAATTGAGTCTGCATTCAATTCATTTTAAATAAAAATCAGCTTGGACAAGGCCAACAAAGCAAAAGCTACAGGTAAGTCCTTGACTTACAACCACAATTGAGAGCCAAAAATTTCTGTTGTAGATTTCATTTTTTACTTGTACCTTTATACTTAGTTCTACCTACATCGATATCGCCTGATAATTCTTCGGTCATGTGCTCTAAAATCTATTTCTTCAGACCACTTATTATAGGTGTTGTTGCAGCTCAAACAGGCCATATCCTCTTATCGCCTTTAACCTCCACCCTTGTTAAAGTCAAAAGAGGTGGACATGTTAATCATTTGGTATTTTATATTTGCTAGGATTACAGAGTAGTGTTACACCTAGTTCCTTGTGGGTTCTTTATGGGATTAGTAACAGAGGACATATATTGCTGGTTAATTAAGCAAACTGAATGGCAATTGGTATAGAAAAAAATGCAGTTTCCTTTCCCCAAGGTTTAAATGATCTCAAAAAACTGATGTGGGGTTAAACAGGAGAATCCCAGGAAATCCCAGGAATAGATTTGTGAAGGAGGAGGGGAAGGTAGAAACATTTTGGAAAAAAATGTATTTTCTTTACCTTGCTCTTAATGGTGCATAAGTGCACCATCGTGCCTCCCGTCCCTGTCCTATTGTCCCCATTTATTTGTCTCTCATTCCTGTATTCTTACTCATGTTTATACTTACATCTATTATCTTGTAAGCAATTGACAAATCAAATCAAATAAAAATAATAATTTTTGCCCCTTTCGAGTTTAAATCAGAAATTCTCAGAATAAGCCTATTCTTTTAACTTATAATAACAAGCTGGCATTTGAATGGCATTCCTAGAGTGATCACATTGTTTGATGAATTAGCCAAATGAAACTGATCACAATTTTGTACAAGCTTGGTAGACAGCTTCTGGCCTTGTAACATATGACATACTTCCTTCTAAACAATCTAAAAACAATAAGAGGGTGGGGGAAAAGGGATGATATGCTATTACCAACAACATACAATATGTGCTTGCTTCTCACTTGCATAATGCATTTGTCTGGAAGATAAGAAAAGTGAGTACAGTATATGCAAAATGTGTATGCATTAGAATGCATAAAGACTGGGCCAATTTCATTGCAGAAGGGACCTGAAGAGTCTTCAAGCATCCAGGAATGGAAACAATAATCTGCCTGAAACTTTTTAAAACAGCCATTTCTCTCCCCCTCCCCCCCTCAGGATTATAGGACAGCTGCAAAAGACATTCACAAAATGAATGTTTTTTAAGGTATGGGGCTATATTTGTATTCCGAATACTCCACCTGTCCACCAGCTTTAAAAAAATGGAATAATTATCACAACATTGTGAAGAGTATTACATTCATTCAACTATCCACCTACCCATCAGAGAAAGGTTTGTAGATCTCAGGTATTGAAATGAGATTAGCCTGACCACAGATCCCATCAGAGAATGAATATATTATATGTCAACTAGTTAGAGTAGTCCTTGACTTACAATCACAGTTGGGTCAGAATTTCTGTTGCTAAGTGAGGCAATCCCTGATTTTACCACTTTTTTGGGGGGTCACAGTTGTTAAGGAAATTTAAGGCAGGGAAAAGAAGAAACCAAATGAAATTGAACTCAACTGATGCAGCCTTAATGTTGTAAAACATTACAAAATACAATCTCACTCGTAAAAGCAAGGTGCATGATAGTCTGAGGTTAAAAATTTGAGAGTAGAGAAGAAATACAGGGTTAAGAAGGAAGGGGAGACGGATGCATGGCCATCTATAAGGAGCAACGTATTTGTGGACCTTGGCCAATAGAGGGCTTGGTCATTCTGTGGATGAATTAGGTTGGGCTCACAGAAGCATATTTGCTCATGATAACAGGAACTGATTGTTTAACAAAGTGACCACTGCCCATTATAGAAGTATAAGTAGGGCATCAGGTGTCCTTATCCCTATTCCTATTTCAGAGGGAAAAGGGAGACAGAAGCGACATCAAGATGCAAGTCAAAGTTGTGGCTCTTTTCCTGGCTATCTGCCTGCTCACCTTGGAGGGCACTTTAGCTAGACCTGGGGTAAGGACATTGGGTTGGGTGAAAGAAGGTTCCTTATGGGATCTGTATATTATCTGTATTGACACCTATTTAAATGAATCAAGTCTTTGGAGCTCTAGCTTCATTGATCAAGCATGGAATATTCCAGAACTGGGGTTCCTGCATTTGCAACTGACTCCACTGTGTGTTTACTGTTTTTAAGAGTTTGTAGCATAAGAGTTATTAGTAAATTGTTTCTTTCCTGGGAATTTGCAGCAGGTAATGGATGGTCATAGAAGAACCATTCATGCCTGTTGAGACTAAAGTCTACTTCAAGTATTTCAAAAGCCAGAGAAGGCGAGCCACAAGATGGCATTCCCATTGAAATGTCTACTTTGTTGATGTGTTTGGGAAGGAGAGAGAAATAATCAACTGCTCTAAGAAGGAGGAGGAGAAGGTCCTGGAGGACTTTAAGTAGCATATATGTCATGTATTGGGTCCTTCCTTCCTTCCTTCCTTCCTTCCTTCCTTCCTTCCTTCCTTCCTTCCTTCCTTCCTTCCTTCGTTTCTTCCTTCCTTCCTTCCTTACCTCCATATTATGGTTGTGAGGTGCCCAGAGTTGTGGTTTTAAGATTGATTGTCATATAAGCATTTTAAATAAATAAGCAGTGCTCAGGAACATTTCTAAGTGTGACATAAATCATCCTTGTGCGGCTGAGTTCTTTGTTTACTTAGTTGTGCAGCCTTTTTCCTGATGAGCTCATTCTCCTTTCTTTATACCCTTTTCATTGGAAATGGCAAGCAATAATGAGTTTCTCTCTTTATGCAAATCAGACACTTAACTTATGGGTGATGACCCAAACTCACTCAGTGTTTTAATGAATAGTAACCTAATTCATCATTTTTGAACATGTACCTGGAGTCCACCTACCGTCTATTCTCCTTTTTCCCAACTTTGCCATTGTAACTTTCTATTGAAATATATGAAAAGGAGTATCTGAACTGCACACATGCATTTGGGGAATTGATCGTGAAAAAGGTAGGTTGATCAGAAGAACTATGTTCAGATTCAATTAGGGAGAAATATATACTAAAATATATGTGATGCAGAAATGATTCACCAGGCCTTCTTCTGGGATTGGTTTTAATTTTCCAGTCTGGCTGTAAACTCAGGTTTAACAGATATAATATAGTTGGAAGAGATCTTATACTGTTAGGTCATCTAGTTCAACCCCTTGCCCAAGCAGGAAACCCTACACCATTTCTGATAAATAGCAGTCCAATCTCTTCTTGAAAGCCTCCAGTAATGAAGCTCTCATAACTTCTGTTCCATTGGTTGATGGTTCTCACTGTGAGAAAATTTCTCCTTATTTCTAGGTGGAATCTCTCCTTGATCAGTTTCCATCCATTATTCCTTGCCTGGCCTTCAGGTGTCTTGGAAAATAGCTTGATCCCCGTCCTCTTTCTGTGGCAGCCCCTCAAATATTGGAACACTGCTATCATGTCTCCCCTGGTCCTTCTCTTCTGACCAATTCTGCTGGTCTCCCCTCCAGTCTGCTATCCTTTCTTCCTCTCCTGTAGTTTGTTAAATTCTCTGATATTCACAAAACGCCTGGAACCCTAGTGCAGTTTCTAATTCTTCGGCAAAAAGAAAATAACTAACTCTGTTTATTTTCCTTTGCAGAGTGTAGACAGTTTTGACAACAACAATGTAGGATCTAACAGTTTCAATGATAATGGAGTAAGTATAAAATTTAATAATTAAAATGTAATAAATAAGCAGCTGGAATAACTGTATGCTTGGGGCTAGTTTGACTTCTTCATTCCTCAGTAGGAGATTAAAAACTATTTTTCAAAGTTGTATAGAAACTCTTAAATGTACTTCCTTCCTTTCGATTCATCCAAAAGCTAAACATATTCCATTTTTCTCAAAGATAGCAGGTAAAAGGTCATTTGTCAATGACTGAAGAAATGTATTTTGCAGTACATGCTTAACTGAGTTATGAGGGGGATGATATATATAATAAAACGGCATTAATCAGTTCAATCAACCACAAAAGGTTTAGATTTTGTCTCAAATAGCCAATCTCCTAGCCAATTGTTTATGTTTTTTAAAAATTATAATATGCATTTTCCCATTCGGTTGTGTTTCTGTAACTTTATTCAAGGAACAAAGTAATAGTTGCTTTGTAAGATTAGGGAGACAGTGGGACAATTGCTAATTGTCATAAGATTGAACCTTTTGGTTGCTCTTAATTTTAAATTGTGTTGTTTTCATTTTATGTTTCAGAACAGCTATAATTCTGGAGGTTCCGGAGGGGTATGTATTAACAAATATATAGATGTCAGTTTTGAGCAGAACTCAAAATTCAACATTGGGTTGGGTGAAAGAAGGTTCCTTATGGGATCTGTATGTTATCTGTATTGACACCTGCAGGACTGCATTCTGCCGGTGATCTCCAGCAGACCGGTGCGTTCTCACAGGGAGGGCCTTTTCCGGGTGCCATCGGCCACTATGTGTCGCCTGGCGGCCCCCAGGAGTAGGGCCTTCTCTGTGGGGGCCCCTGCCCTCTGGAATACTCTGCCGTCTGAACTACGCACCAACACGGACCTGAGGGCCTTCAGGCGTGCGTTGAAGACCTGGCTCTTTGAGCAGGCTGGCCTGGGCTGAGATAGTTTTTAATTGTCTCCTTAATTGGGTTTTAATTGGGTTTTTAATTTTGGGGGGAGGGTTCTATTAATCTAAACAGCCACTATTTAATGTCTTTTTAATTTTTGTATTGTTCGGGGTTTGGTTGGCTGTACACCGCCCTGAGTCCCTAGGGAGAAGGGCGGTATATAAATCTTAATAATAATAAATAATAATAATAATAAAATAATAATAATTAAAATTCCAAAATGAGTCAACATTTGGAGAGGATGACATGTATATTCCTCCTGAGTGAAATTTCCTTTGGAGGGAAGGCTGCAAGGGGACAATATGGAGTTCAAAGTTGCAAGATGCTCACTCTAGTCCACATACTATAGGTAGTCCTCAACGGACGACCACAGTTGAGCCCATAATTTCTGTTGTTAAGTGAGACATTTGTTAAGTGTATCTTGCCCCATTTTACGACCTTTCTTGCCCTGGTTTTTAAGTGAATCACTGCAGTTGTTACGTTAGCAACACGGTTGTTAAGTGAATCTGGCTTCCCTATTGACTTTGCTCATCGGAAGGTCACAAAAGGGGATCACATGACCCCAGGATACTGCAACCGTCATAAATATGAGTCAGTTGCCAAGCAGCTGAATTTTGATCATGTGACTATGGGGATGCTGCAATGGTTGTAAGTGTGAAAAATGATCATAAGTCAATTCTTTCAGTGCCGTTGTAACTTTGATGTCATTCAATGTTGTAAATTGTGGAGTGTCTCTCCATGGCACCTCAACTGCTTACTCTTTAGAGGAAAGGATCACCATTTAAAATGAATTCTCCTGGCTGTCTATATTTTGGCAGTTCTCAAAGGTATTACGTGATGGTCTTATTCCTGTTTGCTCACCTCAGTTGAAATGTATACGTAAATAAATAGTTATTCCTCAAAGTCAGCCTACAGCTGACGATGAAACACTAACATATGTTCTTGTGCTCTATTTTTAGAATGGTGGAAGCTTTGATAACAATAAGGTTGGCGACAACAGCTTCAATGACAATGGGGTAAGTGATGGAGAATGTGTTTTGTCTTCTGAGAGAGAGAGAGGAGAATCCAGCCTCTCAAAGACCATCAAACAGGTCTTGTCGTTTTAATGGAAAGAAGATTTATCTATAGGAAGGAAGAAGAAAGTCTTAGTATCTGGAGCTACATCTTAGCAAGGAGATTCCAGAAGGCATACCTATGTGTGTTTGCTTAGGAGACAAAGACAGGAAGGAAGAGAATAGGTTAGAGATAAATTGGGAACCCAGACAGGATCTGAGTTTCCTTCTCAGTCTTTCTCAATTTGATAATGTTAAGATGTATAGATTTCAATAGAATGGAATAGAATTCTTTATTGGCCAAGTGTGATTGGACACACAAGGAATTTGTCTTTGGTGCATAAACACTCAGTGAAGAAAATAAAAATACATTCATCAAGAATCATAAGATACATACACTTAATGATAGTCATAGTTTACTAATAAGCAATCAAATCATACTAGGGAACAAATAAAACAATATAAATTGTAAAGATACAAGCAACATGGTTACAGTTATAAGTTGGAAGAGATAGGTAATAGGAAGGATTCCTATTACCCAAATTCCCCAGTCAGCATGGCTTGCTGAAGAATTCTGGAAATCCACACCTCTTAAAGTAGCTAAGGTTGAGAAACATTGCTCTCTCTATATCTCGCTCCTCCTAAGGGTCAGTAGCGTGAATGGTTAAGAGTTGCGAAGTCCCACTTTCAACACTAGATGTCAGAGATCTGCAAACTATACAGTTTTGTGTAGTTCTTAGAACAGATTCACGCAATCCTGGAACAGGTTCACCACAGTTCAAAGGCATCCTAGAACTGGACTCCTTTGAACTGCGGTGCTGGTGGTAACTATTATGCACCCCATGGACTGCAAAAATAACAAAAGAAGTCCTAGACCCAAAATATCACTTGAAGCCAAGATTGACAAACAGAGGCTCTCGTACTTTGGTCATGTCGTGAGAGGTAACTCACTTGAAAAGTCAAGTCATGCTGGAAGTGATCAGTGGAAAAAAAAATGAGAAAGGGTTTCCCTAGTACCCAATGGCTGGACACTATAAAAGATGATGACACTGGGATGACCATGACAGACCTGAAGGAGGTAGTGCAAGTCAGAGGGGCATGGAGAACACTGATCCATAGAGTGGCCGAGGTCGGACACAACTGAATGGCTGACAACAATGACAAGAACAGATTGTGAACCATGTCTTTGGACTCTTAATCTTTCAGAAGCCCAGAATAACTATTTAGAACCCCTTCCCAAAGTGGTTTCTTTCCACATATATGGTTTGCTGCTACTATAATGGCCTGTTATCATGTTGATTAACTATCTGTTTTCAGTCCTGCCCCGCCTGGTGATGTCACTTGGCCACTTCTACAGAACAGTGGTTTTCAGATGGCTAATATTTTAAAGAAAAGCTTGCTACTGTCACAAGCTCATCCCCTCCATATTAGCATCGCCATAATTGTTTGGAATTTTATTTTACTATGTCCAAAACATTTTTTTTTCATTCTGCAAATACTCACTAATCACCGTTTCCACTTCTTTCCCACACCAGACTGGTCTCAGACAGAAAACTACTGTATGGCTTGGTTTACAGAGCATGTAAAATCTGAATTAAGGAAAAAAAAAAACTAATAACGATGTTCTCAGATCACATTCGTCTCAAAGAATCATATTACAGGCAGTCTATGGAGATTCTTGGTCATCCAGGTCACGGTTGTCCCAAAGGTGCTTTTTTCAAGAGGCAACTGGACTCTCTGGTTTTTCTTTGAAGATGTTTCACTTCTCATCCAAGAAGCTTCTTCAGCTCTGACTGGATGGTGGGGAATGGAAAGATTTATACTCCTGGCAGACAGCTGGTCATTCACAGTCCTTGAGGCCAGCTGGAGTTTTATCTGTAGCATCAGGGTCACCTGAGTGCTGCAAATGGCTGTGGAGCCTTCTTGGAACTGTTGAAAGGATGTGTTGTAGACAAGAGATAACGGTGTTGTATCCCTCCCCCTTTTTTGAGAAGGGCTCTTCAGTTTTGACATAGATGGCCTCTTTGACCCCTTTATCAAACCAGGGGTCCTCTCTGTCCAAAATGTGGACTTTGCTATCTTTAAAATAGCAGCCTCTGTCTTTTAAATGCAGATGGACTGCTGAATCTTGTTCTATTGCTTCTTGGATGAGAAGCAGAACATCTTCAAAGAAAAACCAAAAAATCCAGTTGCCTCCTGAAAAAAAAGTACCTTTGGGACATTCCAGGCAGTCCTTCCATACCAATAAGTAATTGGGATGGCAACTCCATTGTTAAGTTACACGGTCATAAATGCAACTTCATGTGATCATTCCAAATTATGACAGCAGTTGCCACAGTTTGGGTTGCCATCATTCAATGAACGCTATGCGATCATTAGGTGTAATGTCATGTGATCACCCTCTGTGACCACTTGCTGGTTTCCCCATTGACTTTGCTTCTCAGCTATGAAGGTCCCAAATGGCGACCCATGACTGTGGGATGTTGTGATGCCATCATTATGAGCTGGTTGCCAAGTACCCAAATTGCGATCATATGACTATGGGGATGCTGCAACAGCCAAAACTAGAGGAACAATTGTAAGTTCCCCTTTGTTCAATGCCTTTGTAACTTTGGATGGTCGCTGATCAAATCGTTCATTAACTTGCACGATAAACATATTTAGACTATAATAAAACAATGGATGGCCTTTTTCTCAGCATACCAAATCATAGTTTATTTCATTTTGGCCTGGTCTAATATGTTGTTTCCAAGGAACGCGGTGGCTCAGTATGTAAAACGCTGAGCTTATCAATCAGAAAGGTCAGTAGTTCAGCAGTTCGAATCCCTAGCGCCACGTAACGGAGTGAGCTCCCGTTACTTGTCCCAGCTTCTGCCAACCTAGCAATTTGAAAGCATGTAAAAAATGCAAATAGAAAAATAGGGACCACTTTGGTGGGAAGGTAACAGCGTTCTGTGTGCCTTCAGCGTTTAGTCATGCCGGCCACATGACCAGAGAGACGTCTTCGGACAGTGCTGGCTCTTCGGCTTTGTAATGGAAATGAGCAGCGCCCCCTAGAGCAGAAACAACTAGCACATATGTGCGAGGGGAACCTTTACCTTTTTAATATGTTGCTTAAATTCAGAATGAGGTATCTTTTATCCCTCTTCCTTTCAGGTTTTTGTGGTGCTGTATAATTCAACATTCTCAAGAGGGTCTGTACTGCAGCTTGGATAGAACAGATTTTTTTTTAATCAAAAAGTTAGTATAAAAACAATGTTCTAATTTTCTCCTCACTTTTCTGTATCTATTTTTGTATTGCAGAATTCCTATAATGGACCCGAAATCATAGTAAGTTTGTATAATTCTGAACCTTTCTGTTAAAGGCATAATTCTGTTATGTAGCTTCCTACTGGTAAGTTCCTAGTCTTTAATTCTGGCCAAAGTCCCTTTCTGCTGTGGGATCAATCATGAATTAGGCAGCTGGATTTTGCATAAAATAATATTCATTTTGTTATGAAACCAGGGCTGGGGAGCAGGGAGCAGCATTGACAAATATAACAACTTCCTTGTTGAAACGGATCAGGTATCTACCTGGTTTAGAATACTGCTTCTACTGGGAAGTTCCCAATCAGATATGGAGCCGTTTGTCATCCAGCACCAACAACTTCAGGCTATATACATTGCACAACTACAATGTTTTAACTGTTATCTATAGGAAACTCCAGATGTTACCAAGTGCTTCCTTCTTTACAAATGAGAAATTAATCATTGTGTGTAGATCTTATTGATAATAATAAATGTACACTGAAGATGGCATTAAATTTCATTGTACAAGGTGCAATGATAATAAACTGAACTAAACTAAACTAAACTTATTAAGAATCTCATGATATTCAAACACTTTAAAATGTTTTATTTTTTTCTTTATAGTACTAAAAATCTACCACCACTTGTCCAGATGGTCTCTGCCCAGACTTTTCATCAAGGATATCATTGCTGACTCAAATGATTCTTTTTTATTTGGTGTCGAACCTTTATCTGGTACCGACTGTACAAAAGCTTTTCCTTGCAAATAAAGTAACATGACTTAATCAATGTACCTTACAGAACAACAGTTGTGCCTCCATGTGAATTTATTACCTACTTAATCTATTTTACAATCCAATGGATTAAAAGGACCCTATGGATTAATATCAGTGGTGGGATTCAGCCAGTTTGCACCACTTCAGGAGAACCAGTTGTTAGCTTTCTGAGCAGTTTGATGAACTGGTTGTTGGAAGAAATCATTAGGGCAGAGAACTGGTTGTTCAATTATTTGAATCCCACCACTTATTAAAATGGTTTTATGGATTAATTCAAAAGGAGCAGAGGAGTGGCCTAGAGGTGGGGCTTTCAATCAGGAGGCTGTGAGTTTGGTCCTAGATAGGGCAGATATTTCTCTCTCTGGAAGCAAAAGGGAAATATCTGCTGTGAACTCCATGTTCATGTTTAGGAAGGGCATCCAGCCAGTAAATGCTCAGCTCCCTTCAGTCGCCTCGACTGTACCCCGATGCAAGGGAATACAGGGTTTTTAAAAGAAAAAGAATGGATTAATTTGAAAGTTAAACCAATATCTTTCCTCACAAATCAATTGGTCAAAAAGCCATCCATCAAAGATTTGGGGAACTCATTGGCCTTAATTGGATTAAAGGGAGAAGAAAATTATGTCAATTGACTCAATCAATTTACCCCAAAGGATTATGTTTAGTTTAGACTCGGTTTAGTTTGGAGTTAGACACCTCCCAATCTGATATGTCATTCAAACTGTTTCCCAGAGTTTTGATTATCTGTTCTGACATCTGAGAACACATCCAAGTTTGAAAACAGTTCTGTGAAACTGGGAGTCAATTTGGCTCCCTGGTCATTTTGCTTTTCAATGTTCCCAGTTATCCTCTGGGTAAGGATTGAAAAAAATATTGTGGGTGAAACATAAGAGCAACAGGATCCAAAAGCTTTCCACCCCCAATTATGGGTCATTTGTGAAAAAAATACCCAGTAGAGAATAATCAAAGAACGTTTAAACACAGGTAGTCCTCAGTTAATAGCCATAATTGGGACCTGGAACTCGATCGCTAGTGTGGCTTTTCCAAACCAAATGCTTAGAAGCAAAAAAAACCAAAAACAAAACCAAAAAGGAGAGCAGATATTTGATACAAGTTTGTCCTGTTCCTTTTTTTAAACTTTCCGTAATGTTGTATAGGAGGGACGCGGTGGCTCAGTGGCTGCTGAGCTTGTCAATCAGAAAGATCGGCAGTTCGGTGGTTCGAATCCCTAGCACCATGTAATGGAGCGAGCTCCCATTACTTGTCCCAGCTTCTGCCAATCTGTCACGCCCCTGTTGGAATCTGATTCCAAGGGGGAGGTCGAACAGCTGACAGGGAGTGAGAGTGTGGCTCTGTGGCTGGGGAAACTGGGGAAGGGCACAGTCCGGCTGGGCATTCAGAGGAAGACCCAGGCCCACTCTCTCTGCATCCTAGGGCACGCAGGGAGGAACAGATAAGGGAGCAACATGGGTTTACGGGGGAGAAAAAGGCCCTGATTCCCTTCATTAACTGCAGCTGGAGAAACAGGATAAAGAGGGTGTTTGCACACAGAATCTTGCTGGAAGCAAAGCGTGCATTATCTTTGTTTGTCAAGTCTTATCTGGGTTCTGGCTTCCTCCCAACTGTGTGTGTTTCATTATCTTTTGAGTTCTGCAATTCCTTATCCTGCCCTGTCTCGTTAATTGCTGCCAGCGTGGTTTGTGTTGGTTTTTATTTATAATTTATATGGACTTTTGGTTTGGACTAAATTTCTTCCCTTTAAAAACTGTTCTTGGGAGAGTTTTTTCTCCAGCTGATGATAACTTAGGAAAGGGGTGAGGTCAATAGTAGACAGCCTAAGGTTAAAGTTTTTGGGGTTTGGGGAAGAAACCACAGAGTCAGGTAGAGTATTCCAGACATTGATCACTCTGTTGCTGAAGTCGTATTTCCTGCAATCAAGTTTGGTGCGATTAACCTTGAGTTTGTATCTATTGTTTGCTCTTGTGTTGTTATGGTTGAAACTGAAGTGTTCATTGACAGGTAGGATATTGCAATGTATGATTTTATATACTATACTTAGATCGAACCGAAGGCGGCGTAGTTCTAGGTTTTCTAGGTCTAGAATTTCGAGTCTGGTGGCATATGGTATTCTGCAATGAGTAGAGGAGTGGAGAACTTTTCTTGTGAAATAAATAAATAAATAAATAAATAAATAAATAAATAAATAAATAAATAAATAAATAAATAAATAAATAGATAGATAGATAGATAGATAGATAGAAATCTTCTTGTAAAAATATAGAACCGGTAGCTCCGAAGAGCAGCTGATACCGAACTGGTTTGCTACAACGATCTTCTGGTCTTCTGTTTGGCCTACCCGCCCACCCGGGATCTAGGCTGTGCTTTATTCCCTGCTTTTTCCTCCTCAGCTGCTTTGCTGCGGCACAACTGAGTGCTGCTCGGCAGCAGGAGAAGGTGAATGCTTGCCAGAGCTGGTAATTTGTTAAACAGTGTGCAGCTCACCGAATCGGTTGTTATGCCGGTAGGATCCCACCCCTGCTTGAAATCATAAAAGGACAAGAACGGATGATACTCCTACTTTATTGTTATTGAAAGTTCCGTAAAGCTAATAGACAGAAATAAAGTCACTACTCCCACTACCAGTTCTGCTTTTTGATACAATTCATCCGGTGAGTGATCGCTTCTAATTAGGAGGAAAGGAGGAGCTTGTCCAACAGCTTGGCCTTCCTCACGACATTGGCAGCACCTGGAAGAACAGAAAGGATCAGATGACTGAGAGCACAACCAACACAGGGGAGCCCGTGGTGGGCTCCTGCTGGTTCAGACCGGTTCAGGAGAACTGGTAGTTCCAACGATCAGCTGGCCCCACCCACCCACCCTATCCTGTCCTTTATTTCCTGCTTTCTAGCTCATCTCAATCGTGCAGCACAGCTGATTCCCCCCCACCCCACCCCCTTGCTGTTCTACATAAGTTGCTGACTTGGAAGGTAAGCAGCTGAGCTTCTAAATGCTCCATTTTCAGTCCTGTGTGCGAGTGCCTTAGGCACACTCATGTGCAAAACGAGCTGGTTGTTAAACTGGTTGCAGCCCACCACTGAGTGGAGCAAATTCGGTCCATGTCTGGCTCAAGATTCCAAAGAGCTGAAGGCCCTTTTCCATGAGCTCACAATTCCCCAGCTAAAAAGGTTCTCCTTGCATTTTGAAACATTTTCGTGGCAAGAAAGCAGGGACGATTCAGCCCATGAGGATCCCCTGTTTCTGCAAAACCCCAGAATACCCACCCCAGGTACCAAAGGAATGCAGTAGCTGGGCTTGCCCTTAAAATGGGAGTTCATTAAGTCTCAGTGCTAGGTGAGTGTTAACATTCAGTGGGACTTTAGCAGGAAAGAATAACGGAGAAGGGTGGCCTGTAGGTTTCTTCACATTTCTATCTAATTTTTGCCTGGTTTAGGGGGCAGTGTCGTATGCCCAGTGATCAACCAAGATGGCTCATGCCTTGAAAATTGTTCATACCCTGGAAATTGGAGACTGCAATTCAAACTTAACCTTCAGTAAGAAAAGACAGAAATTCCTTGGACATGAATGTTGGGGAACTGATACTGTATTGGAAAACTTACCAGTAGTGCTTACTCTTAGTCATCCTGTTGCATTTGTTGACCCTAGAAAAATAGAGGGGTTAGACCAATCCTGATATTTATCTATGATCAGACAAACCTGACTTTCAATAACTGCATAGTAGCAGTCTGCAGCTTGCTGCCCAAATAGGTTTGCTCAATATATTTAACCAGGTTAGTTAAAGACCAAGTGGCTGCATTTACAGCATAAGCTACATTTGGGAGTTTGTTTTAAACATTGGTTCTAGGCTGTTTGTGGCACAGCAGAGGATCAAAGCTAGAAGATACGGGAATGATAGATAGATGGGTCATTTTTGGATTTAATCCCTTTTCTTACCTGGGATTCTCTGCTTTTCCCTTTTCCTTTTCCTTTTCCTTTTCCTTTCCCCTTTCCTTTTCCTTTTCCTTTTCCTTTCCCCTTTCCTTTTCCTCCTCCTCTTCCTGCTTGCTGATCACTTTCATCTTCACCTTGATTCATTTGTTCAGGCTAAAAAACAAACAGGCAAGAGTATCCATTTGCAACGAGAGTTGGACTTGTCTGAAATGAAAAGGTAATCATCTTTTTCCTCAGGCAAAAAGCCAAGTCTAGCCTTGCAAGCATGCATCGAGGATTGCATTCGAAAGAAGAAATGAGTAGTTGGGGCCAAGGCAACAAAGCAGAACCATTTTATATACATTTGTAGGTGATCAAAAATAAATAGAATCAATATCATCGCTCTCTAATCAGGGGGTTTGATAATTTCCCCCTCAAGAGTAAAAATTACCAAATAAAGCAAGTCAATTTGGTAGAGCTCTGGGAACTATCTCCAGGATTCTTTGGGGGTGGCATTATGTACTTCTGTTTTATAGTCTTGTGAACCTTCTCCAAATTATTGTCTATGGAGATTCTCAATCATCAAGGTCATGGTTGTGCCAAAGGTGCTTTTTCAAAAGGCAGCTAAACTTTATTGCATCTTTTCCCCCTCTCAAAAACATTTCACCTCTCATCCAAGAACTGAAGAACCAGGAAAGTCCAGTTTCCTTTTGAAAAAGCACTTCTGGGACTTCTCCAACGTATCATTTTTCAGTTGTTATAAACTACAAGTCCCATCAACTTCCACAGTGAACTCAGCTCATCAACATACTGGTAGATAAGCAAACTGGGAGGGGCTAGTTTTCACTATCTAATAATGACTCTATAAATAAGCCTCACCAGATGGAGTTTTGGAGACTTGCATTCCTAGTATAGTTGGAAGGCATCAAGTAGGAGAAGGATGACCGAATGGGTAAGAACCTCAGAGTTGTGCCATCTTTCTCCTCTATCCTGGCTGAGAAGTTTGTCTCATTTTATCCAATGACAGGGCTAAACCAGAGGTGGTATTCAGTGGGTTCTGACCAGTTCTGGAGAACCAGTAGTGGAAATTTTGAGTAGTTTGGAGAACTGGCAAATATCACCTCTGACTGGCTCTGCCCCCACCTATTCTCTGCCTCCCGAGTCCCAGCTGATCGGCTGGGTCTTCTTTGGTTGCCCTACACAGGAGAACGAAGCTGGAAAGCAGGTTGGTGGGGTGGGGAGGGAATGGGATTTTGCAGTAACCTTCTCCCAGGAGTGGGGTGGGAATGTACAGTATCCTTCCCCTGCCACGCCCACCAAGCCACGCCCACAGAATCCCACCACTGGGCTAAACATGTTTATCATTTGCCAATGTAACATCCATCAGCATACTTACAGCAAATCTTTTCACCAAATGTGCATGACTCTGAATAAAAATAACAATAAAAGAACAGTTAATAAATTCTGGTTTTTCTCTAGTAATCCTGGAAACAGAAGTTTTGCTGCTGGTTGCTGGGAGTTCATCAGATTTTTTTAAGGCCTTGTTGGGAAAATTGCCTTCTTTTCCCCTACTGTTTTGGTACAAAGGAAATTGGTTTCTTTGTCCAAGTTCTTTCAAAAGAAAAGAGAAATTCTCATGAATTGAGTGAGGTTTTGAATTTCGTGTAGATCAAGGCAACTTTAAGACTTGTGGACTTCAGCTCCCAGAATTCCTCAGCCAGCTATGCTGAGCAATTCTGGAAGTTGAAGTCCACAAGTCCTAAAGTTGCCAAGTTTGGAGAGACCTGCTTTAGATGAATGGTGTTCTGACCCGGGCTTTGTCAAACTTCATAAAACACAAACTGAATTTAAAAGTCAAACCTATTTTAATGTGATGCTGGGAATGACTTGCATTCCCAGTCAAAACTCATCAGACACAATTCCTCCAGATAAAAGCAAGCTTTTCAGTGCTGTAGAATGCTGCCAAAAAACCCGGAAGTCCTAACATAAGGCTAACATAAGCCAACCCAAAAACCCAGAGAAAAGCTGACCAGAGTACAGAGCTTCCTGAAGGACTCAGAAATTACTGAACTGCTTTGCTTCCTGCAAAGCTTTTTGTTATTGAGGTCTGACTTTTATCCCTTATGGGAGGGGCAATCACCTCCCAGCCTTACTCCCGAGTTGCCCCTTTTGTCTCAGCTGCTCTTGCCTTCTAGCAGTTCTGCGCATACGTGCACTGGGAACAGGCTCTTCTGCCTCATTGCTGCCAGACTCTGAAGATAGCACCCCACTCTCAGATGGTCCTGGCCCCATCCCTGCATCGGATGCAGGACCCTCGTCCAAGTCCTCGCCAGACTCCCTGACTGGTCCTCTTTCTTCCTCACTGTCTAATACCTCTGTCATCTGCACCGGCTGCCGGTGAACCACAATAAATGGTGATGAAGTGATGGTTGTTAACCTCCTGCCTTTTATTATACAACCATCATTGTGGGGGGCTTCCCTGACTTCTGATTATATTCCAGACTTTTTCAGTTGTTTTTCTAGACTAGGAAGGAAGGAGCAGCAGGAAGGCATAGATAAAGTGTTGCAGAAGGCAATAAACACTTTGACCAGTCATCCTGAGGTTCCCACCATGCTTTGTTCCATCCAAGATATTGAGGGAAGTGGATGGGTTGCCTTGCAGAATAGACCAAAGGATAAATACTAGTCTTGCAGCATCTGTCTGCAAGTTGTAGGCCCAGAAACCACCTTAGAGTAAAACCCCTTGGTTTGTGCTCAATTACACAACTTAAAGAGATATTAGTGTAACATTTTTGACACTTACCAGAGGATTATTTGATCCTGGAACGCCCACAGGTTGTTGTTGAGAAAGAACAACCTCCTGTAAAAAAAGGGGAAGCGGGAATCAAGTACAAGTGAGAAACTACAAGTCCCAGCAGCCTCCACAGTGAACTCAGCCCATCCAATATATTTGGAGGAGAATGACTTATCTTATTGGTATCATTATTATTATTCTTATTACTCTGTTGCTTTGTGTGTATATTGAGAGCTTCTGGACTGGAGACAAATTCCATGTGTGTCTAATCACACTTGGCCAAATAAAATATTATTCTATTCTATTCTATTGTATTGTATTCTAAATTCTATTCTATTCTATTCCATTCCATATTCTATTCCATTCTATTCTATTCTATTCTAAATTCTATTCTGTTCTATTCTATTCTAAATTCTATTCTGTTCTGTTCTGTTCTATTCTATTCTATTCTATTCTATTCTATTCTATTCTATTCTATTCTATTCTATTCCAAATTCTATTCTGTTCTGTTCTATTCTATTCTATTCCAAATTCTATTCTCTTTTCTCTTTTTTTCTCTTTTCTCTTCTCTTTTCTACTTTTTATTTTCTATTCTATTCTGCATTTTATTCTCTTTTCTCTTTTTTATTTTATTTTTCTATTCTGCATTTTATTCTATTTACTATTTTATATTCTATTCTATTATCTAATGGCTTCAAATAATCCACGCCAGGTTGAATTTTGGAGACTTGTATTCCCAACAGAGAATGAAGTAGGAAAAGGATGGCTTAGTGGATAAAAATCTCAAAGGCTTGTCATCATTCTCCTCCCTCAGGACTGAGATGCTTCTGTCCCTTTACCTAATGATAGAGCTACCCTTATATGTCATTTGCCAATGTAGCATCTTTCCAACATACTCACAGATTCTTTTTTTCCCAGGAGTTCCTGTTTTCCCTGAAGAACGAATAATACGAACAAGAGTTAGTGCATTCTGTTTTCCCCTACTAATCATGGAAACACCGAACAGTTCTGCTGTTGGTTGCTGGGAGTTAAATAGGCTGTCAATTCGCGAAGCTTTCCTGATCTGCTCCCGAGTTGCCATAGGTGCAACGGATGGGAAATCGTGCTTCGCGGCTGCACCAAGGAATTCATACCCCAGTCAAAACAAAACACACCCTAGCTACCTGAAGTCCAGGCCATCTCTACAGAGACCAGCAAAAGTTGAAGGGAGTGACTTCTACAACCTGCAAAATTGCTTCGTTGGGGAATGTGACTGGTGACACACCTTGTGGGGGAGGGGGCAACAGGGTCCAAGACAAGGCGCGAAGTGAGTGAAACCAGAGCTGGCTTTGTTGAATTCGTGCCGACATGGCGCTCCTAATAAATGAATGGAATTTTCTTGCTAAACGGGTTGAGGCTCGTGGTTTTATTCGGGCATTTGGCGGAATTCTGACGTCGGCTTTGCAAATGCCCTGCAGAAAGTTTTACACTTCCCTCTATCACTTTGGAAGAAAGATGGTTTCTTTTTCCAAATCCTTTCAAAGGGAAAGGGATTGCTGGAGAAATTCTCCTGATCGGAGTGAAGACTTGAATTTACTTTAGAGCAGGGGTGTCAAACTCAAGGCCCAAGAGCCGGATCTGGTCCAAGAGGTGTTTCAATCTGGCCCGCAGGGCTGCCCTGGAAACAGCGAAGGAATGGCTGCGGTGCCTCTGCCAGTGAAAACAGAGTTTGGGAGGGCCATGGGCAGCTCTGTTTTCACTAGCAGAGGGTTGTAGGAGGCCACTGCAGCTGAAAATGGAGCTCATGAGGGCCACAGGTGGCCCTCCCAACCTCCGTTTTCACTGGCAGAGGGTTGCAGGAGGATGTCGCAGCAGAAAATGGAGCTTGGAATCCTGTTTTCACTGGCAGAGTGTTCGGGCCACCACAGGCACCCCTGACACAACTGAGGTCGAGCTGGCCATGCCCCCCTGGCCATGCCCTCCCATCCCCCACCAAGGTCAAACACAACCCTGATGCTGACCTCAACGAAATTGAGTTTGACACCTCTGCTTTAGAGGAAAGGTGATGAAAAAGCAGCCATTAACTTTCTGGCTTTCATTATCTAACTATCTTTTGGGTTTTTTCCCCCTGAATTCTCATTATACTTTAGATTAGTGATTCTCAACCTTTTCTTCAGCTTGGCCCCCCTTTATATATGTTTTGTGGCCATGGACCTTGGCCATGGACCACCAAGGTTCAAATCACAACATTTCTTCAAGCCTTTGTGGATTCCCCTGTGAGGACATCCTGGACTTCCAGGAGTCTGGAGACCACGGGTTGAGAACCTTTGTTCTAGACTTTTCCGGTTGGTTCTGGTCGACTAAAAAGAGAAGGGCAGCAGGAGGTGTTGATAAGGTGTTGCAGAGGGCAATAAACATGAGCAATATTCGGCAATCTGTCCCATTTGTAGAGGTGGTATTCAGCAACTTCTAACCAGTTCTAGAGAACTGGTAGCAGAAATTTTGAGTAGTTCAGAGAACTGGCAAATACCACCTCTGACAGGCCCCACCCCATCTATTCTCTGCCTCCCAAATCCCAGCTGATCAGCTAAGTCTTCTTTTGTTGCCCTGAACAGGAGAACGGAGCTGGAAAGCAGGTTAGTGGGGTGAAGGGGGAATGAAGATTTTACACTATCTTTCCCCTGCCATGCCCACCAAGCCATGCCCACCAAGCCACGCCCACCAAGCCATGCCCACAGAACTGGTAGTAAAAAATGTGAATCTCACCACTGGAGAGAGTCCATGGTGGATATGGGCAAGACAATCTTTTTAACATTTAGCAAATTCCTAGGAGAGCTCATTGAAGAAAGTGAAGTAATAGTGATTATGAGGATTTATCTATCTATCTATCTATCTATCTATCTATCTATCTATCTATCTATCTATCTATCTATCTATCTATCTATCCATCTATCTTTCTCTCTCGTCTATATCTAAAGTAAATTCAATGCATACACACACTCTCTCTCCTAAACCTTATTTTTCCATATGATAATGTACGATAGCTATTCAGCCGATTTATATGTAAATATAGAAAGAATAGGAAGGGAGGGAGGGAAGAAGGAAGGAAGGAAGGAAGACCTAACCATGATTTGGGGTCCTTATGAACAAATTTTATTTTGTTATCTGTATACTAATTTATCACCAGGCATATTGGTGGATATTACTGCTTCTGGTTATTTATTTATTTTTTTAATATTAGATTAGAATTGGGGACTTGGTTCTGCCATATATGGATAAATAATCATCATCACCATGTTTCAAATCTTGTCATAATTACATTAAAAAGGGAAACTAGCAAAACTGTGGCTCTCCAAATATGAATCTTATGGATCTTTGTGGATGGCAGATGTGGCATGCAAATGTTGGAAACATGGAGTACTTACCAAAGCTTTGGCCTGGACCACCTGAAAGAAAAAAGTTCATGATAATTAAAAAAACAACGAAGAGGAGAGAGACAAACAGAAAGGAAAGGAGAAATGTAAAAATAATAAGGCTATGGTATTCATTTTCATATTTAAACATACATATTTATTTTCAGTGCTGAAAACAGACTTTAAAACTAATTGTTTATTCATGAAATAAAAATTCAAAACGGTTGTAATAAAAATAAAAAAAAGGTATCTTGAACAACTGTGTATTGGTATTTTTGCAATTCAAATGTGAGCCCCTTTTTATTTTAAGAGATGCCCAAATGAAGATACTAGCAATTTTGGTAAGCATTACATTTCCTTGGTATCTAAGGTGTAACTTTACACTTCTCCTGGAAAGACGGTCCTGGGGTATTTAGATACAACTCTGACATTTCTCCATCTCTATCTCCTCCACTCTTGCAGATAATTGAAGATATAAGCAATGGGCAAATATAGTGGGGAAACATGGCAATTACGTTGGTACTGAAATGATAAGATCTCATCCAAAGAATGAGAGGAAAACAGGATGAGAAAATAAGGAGAGATGATTTCAGAGTTACTTGCAGGGTTGGGCTGCTAGTGGTTCTCACTGGTTTGAGTGAACCAGATGGTAATTTTACATCTGGTTCACTGATCCGGTACTTGCAACGACTGGATGGCCCCGCCCACCCTGCCCTGCCCATCCCAGGAGTCTCCACGCAGCCCAAGGGCCTGCACCAAGGCTTGGGGAAGGTGAAAAACAGGCCTCCCGGAAGCTCCAGAAGTCTGGAAATGGGGCTGTTTCCAGCCTTCAGAGAGCCTCCAGAGCCCAGGGAGGGGAGAAGTGGGCCTCCTGGAGGCTCAAGGAAAGCTTCTGGAACACAGGGAGAGTGAGAAATGGGCCTCCTGGAAGTTCTAGAAGGCTGGAAACAGGCCCATGTCCGGCCTCCATAGAGCCTCCAGAGCTGGGAGGGGCCATTTTTGCCCTCCTGGAAGCTCATGGAAAGCCTCCGCAGCCCAGGGAGGGTGAAAACTCATACACACCCCAGGGTGGTGCAGGAGGCCAACTAAGCTGCGCCCACCGTGGTCATGCCCATCCAGTCACAGGGCAGAGAACCGGTTACTAAATTTTTTGAAGCCCACCCCTCATAACTTATGTAAGTAACTACGTCCAACACCCTAAACCGATCCCCTCTTACCAGAAGTTGTCCAAAGACCAACACAAAAAAACAAGCAAGGAATGGACGGAACATATTCTCTCTTCTACTCTTTGCTCTTCCAAATAGTGAGGTTCTCCTGACGACGCTGGTTTTGTAAGTTATTTATACTTCACCTGGTATGCTTCAGTGAGTCCAAAACAATGGCCCTATTGCCAAAGGAGGAAGTGATTGAATAAAAGACATTTTGATAAGTAAAGGCCATCAGATATAGTTATCATCATGCCAGTTCAGGTCACCACTAGATAAGGAAGCCTTTGAACAATCAAGAAAATTTCTAGACTTCCAAAATTTACACATTGATAATTACATTATAGCATGGAATCTGGAAGGTGAGAGATCTGCTAATAATAATGACTTGGGTCTTGATGAGTTTGGATCTGCTAATGTCAGAAAGAGATGGTAAGGCAGGTTGACTACTATAACTACATCTTGTCAGTTCCAAGTTAGTAAATTTGAAAGAGGTGCCAACAAGGTCTGAAATCTGTCCTTTTTCTTAATCCAGTTTTTTGCTACATCTTTTAGTTTAGTTTACTTTATTGTCATTGCACCTCATACAATGAAATCAGACACCATCTTCAGTACACACCCTGACCATGAAATATAAAAAAAACACACATCCTTCACCCTCCAAACATTGAACCAGAAACCCCCAACACCGCACCAACACTGCACTATACAGCAGAATTCAAAAGAGCAACTGTCCTGGGATAGAAGCTGTTTTTCAGCCTATTTGTCCTTGTTTTTATTATTCTGTACCGTCTGCCAGATGGTAATAGTTAAAAAAAGGGTTCCCAGGATGAGATGGATCTTTGAGAATGGTTTGAGTTTTCTTAAGGCAGCAGGAGTTATAAAGCTCTTCCAAAGAGGGGAGAGGTCAACCAATGATCTTCTGGGCAATGACATTAACCCTCTGGAGTGCTTTCCTGCCCCTGTGCAATTGGCAAACCATACAGAGGTACAGTAAGTTAAGATACTCTCTACGGTGCAGCGGTAGAAGGTCACCATCAGTTTCTCATTCAGTTGTTGTTTTCTGAGAAGTCTCAGGTGGTATAATCTCTGCTGGGCCCTTTTGACCAGTGCTGCAATGTGAGCACCCCAAGTCAGGTCCTCTTTTAGGGTAACATCCAGAAACTTAAAACTGGCCACTTGCTCCCCTTGGTCTCCATTGATAAGCAAGGGCTGGATGTCTGATCTGTTCCTTCTATAATCCACTATAAGCTCCTTGGTCTTATTGGTGTTGAGGACCAAGTTATTGTCTCTACACCATGAAAGCAACCGGTCCACTTCATCTCCGTAGGTTTTGCTATTTTTTTCATATTCTGGTTTGGTGTCCATTTGGGAACTGTATACCCTCTGCTGGCAAAGAGTAAAGCAGCTGTAAACACACCATGGGATTCTCATCCTTATCTTAAGCCACTCATTCTTATCTTGATGATGTTGTCAATATTAGATACTTTTTTGTGTTCTTAACATTTTATCAACCTGATCAATTAAGGCCACCACAATGATTTCCATCAAGAGGACTTTTGCTACTCTTGGAAGTGTTTCAAAAGGGATTATCTTCTTGTTTGCATAAATGACCCAACCTCTGATAAAGAACTATAAAATGGAATCTAATGGAAAGAGCAACATCTAACATAAAGCTATTTGGAAAAGTTCAATGAATCAAAACAATCAGGGTTTTGACACAAGGAACAAAGCACAAATCGGGAGCTGTGAAAGTCTTCACCTTTTGGAAGAAATGTTCCTCAAGGGGAGCTTACAGTAGATTAGATGTTGACCCCATAGGGAACAGCATGATTTAGTAACAGCACAATTAAGGAAATAAGGGTGTGATGATCCAGGCACTTGTCCATATTAGCAAATTAATAATCTGAGAATTAATAGTTTTTCATGTTTTAAGATCCTCCCAAAAATAATAATAATTGTACAAACAAAACTTTCTAGCAAATTGGGCTTTGTTGATGGTAACACATAAGTGAAGCTCAGGGTGCAGGCTGCATTGTTGGAGTTTTCCTAAGCAGGTTTGTGGACAGCAGAGATTTCATTATCATACTAGGCAACAGAAGTTCCAAGATTCTGGAGAAGTAGCTCATCAATTGGCTTAGGTTGCATGTCCTTCCTGTTTGCCCATTTTCTACATTCTGAGACTTTTCTTCACACCTGCTCACATTTATATCAGCTTCTCTGAGAAAGTCATCTTCCCTTTATTGCTAGTGATCCTGACCACCATTCCATAACAAATGACATATTTTGGGAAAGATCTTCAAGTGACAAGGAAGTATCAGCATCAGAATTTATATTTTTGTGCATCAATTTTCTATGGAAGGACATGGATGACAACTTTCTTTTATGCTGCTGTTTATCTCCCTGGTTTCTAAAGTGCAGAATTGTGAAGTCCCTTTCAACAACGGAACAGGATAGGTAGCGGTTTAAGTTGCTGGATGCTATCATGTGATAAAGGAGCATTTGAAAGTCCCAGAAAATACTTAAAAAGGACCAAGATGAAGCAGAATGAACAAGATTACTTCCTGTAATAAAATCTGTACTAAAATAATGTTACTCATAAATGTCAACTTGCAAAGATATGCTTATTAATAATTCCTTAGTGGCCTAGTGATTAAGATGCTGGGTTCATCGACAGAAAGATTGGCAGTCTGAGACTCAAATACATTGTTCTGCCCCCAGCTCCTGCCAACCTAGCAGTTTGAAAGCATGCAAAGGCAAGTAGATAAATAAGTACCACTCTGGTGGGAAAGTAGCAGCATTCTGTGCACTTTAGCTTACAGTCATGCTGGTCATATGACCATAGAAGCACCTTGAGGCAACGCTGGCTCTCTCAGCTATGAAACAGAGATGAACCCCATGCCAAACTGGACAAAGTGGACAGGGGAAACATTTACCTTTTGTTAGGTATTTACTGCATTTTAAAAAGTAAATAAATGTCTTCTTTTTTCCCAAGTAGATCTTTTGCATCCACCTCCTTTCTTACCTCCCAATTTGTGGACAGATAATTCATTTTACGGTAATAGTATGTCAGAAGGACTTTGGGAGAGCTGCAGACTGGATAATGGAATAGAAGGAAAGGTGCTGGAAACATTTCAGAAGGGACTCTCCCTAGTTTTCTCAAGAGCAAGAGTGTCAAACTGGCAGCCCACAGGCTGGATGTGTCACATACATTCCATACCCATCCCAGCTCCGCAACGGGGAAAAAAAACTCACAAGTCACGTGATGGCAATTTGACACAGCAAGTTTGACACCCATGCTCAAAAGGGGTGAGGGGACAATATAATCTCACTCTTTCCAAATTCTGTTAATGTAAGATGGAACTAGTATACCTGGTTGTATAATTTGTCTACATTACCTTGCAGGACTAACTATAATACACATGCACATTTTGGAAAAAGGCAATGGCAAGCCAGTTTAATGTCCCTGCTGAGAAAACTGTTGGGTTCTTGGTGAATTCTTTTGGTAATGAAACATCTGCAGGAAGGAAAGTAGACTCAAAGAAGGTCAAGCACCTAACAAATCAACCTGGAGCTACACAAGTACTCTCCACTATGGAAAACATTAAGTCTTTGAAGGCTTAAACCAGGAGTTTAAATAAAGCAGTTGAAACATTTCTTACTGTTCATCAGAATTCTACATAGAGTCCATCTTCCCTTTCAGAGCAGAAAAATATAAATATTGCTTTAAGTAATGCCTTCCATGTATGTGTTTTATATGACTTCCATCCTCACTCTTGGAGGGAGAAGGATGTCTCTAATTTTTAGACACTGCACATCATGTATAGTATTTTCAGTTATCTTAATTATTAGGAAGACTATGTGGCTGGCTTCATCCTATCCGGGACTTTTCAGATATAAGAAATCAGATGAAATTCAAAAAAGCTCACACCCTCTATTACAGCATTGAGCATCAGAACTTGGAAAGCTCCTAAAATGGACTATACAGGTAGTTCTTGACTTATGACCACAACTGAGCCCCAAATTTCTGTTGCTACTATAAATGAGATGTTTGTTAAGTGAGCTTTGCCTCATTTTTACGACCTTCCTTGCCACAGTTGTTAAGTGAATCACTATGTCAGGATTCTGGCAGTTACCCCCAATTAAATCCTGAGTCTCGAGCCAAACTTCCAAAACTTAAAAAGGATTTATTGGGAGTTAACATGTCCGGCCCTGCCTGGGTGGATCATAATTCATATTCTCCAATGAAACACATCCATAGCCAAGAGTCATCAATCATATTCTCCAGGCAGATTTTTGCATGGCAGTAACTTCAGTTACTATCTCTGAAAAACTATGTATGGAATGCACTTTCGATTTCCAAGCTGCCACACTGCTCTTTCAAACCTCTTTCCTCCCTCCCTTTCTGTTGGTCATAGAAATACTTTGTGAGTCGACACACTGCCGTTGTTAAGCTGGTAACCTGATTGTTACGTGAAACTGGCTTCTCTATTGACATGGCTTGTCAGAAGGTCGCGAAAGGGGATTCCATGACCCATCTAAATTTTGCTCATGTGACCATGGGGATACTGCAATAGTCATAGGTGTGAAAAATGGTCATAAGTCCCTTTTTTCACTGCTGTTGTAGCTTCAAATGGTTACTAAATGAACTGCTGGAAGTTGAAGCCTTACAATTGTGCATGGGTTCAATTTTTAATAGAGGTTTACATCCAGTGGAATAATATCTGGCCACCATGTGCCTGAAGAATCTGAAGTAGGATGAATGTAGTTATGATGTAACTATTCTTATCATCTTCTGTAGAGAACTTTGAGGGAACGGTTTCCTGTAGATTGCTAGCCAGAAGATACAGATGGAGAGATTAGATATGCTTGGCATGTTTATTTATTTTTTACATTGAATTTACCGCTTGAATTAGCTGCTCCCTCTCCGATGCTTTCTAGGCATAGACTGAGTCATCTCATCGGAGCAAAAGTCATCTCATCGGAGCAAAACCGAGTGGCTGTGGTTTCCTGCGCCCAGATACAGCCAGCTTGTTCCTTCGCTGGCTGTGGGGGGAGAGGTTTTGACCCCCGTGGAAAGGGTGCGCAATCTGGGTGTCCTCCTGGATGTACGGCTGTCTTTAGAAGATCATATTGCAGCCGTCGCCAGGGGGGCCTTTTGTCAGATTCGTCTGATCTACCAGTTGCGGCCCTTTCTGGATCTGGGCGCACTTCGCACAGTCACTTCCGCCCTCGTCATCTCCCGCTTGGACTATTGCAATGCTCTCTACATGGGGCTCCCCTTGAAGAGTCTCCGGAGGCTGCAGTTGGTTCAGAATGCGGCCGCGCGGGTGATCGTGGGTGCCCCTCGGAGCTCCCATGTAACACCGCTTCTCCGCAGGCTGCACTGGCTTCCTGTGGCCTTCCGGATTCGATTCAAGGTGGTACTGACTGTATTTAAAGTGCTCCATGGCTCGGGACCTGGGTACTTACGGGACCGCCTGCTGCCATCAACAGCCTCCCGCCGCCCAGTACGCTCTCACAGGGTTGCCCTCCTTGGGGTGCCGCTGCCTGATCGTTGCCGGCTGGCGGCCCCAAGGGTGTGGGCTTTCTCTGTGGGGGCCCCCTCCCTGTGGAATGATCTCCCCCTGGAGATACGGGCCATGATGGACATCCAGACCTTCCGGCGCGCAGTTAAGACCTTATTTTTCCAGCAAGCCGGCCTGGCCCAGTAAATAGTTTATGGGTTTTAATCTAATTTGGTTTTAAATTTTTAAATCTTAATTTTTAATTAATCCCAGAATTTTAAATTTTTGTATTTTGTAATTGATGGGATTCGGCCGGATTCTTATATTTAATTTGTTTTTAAACTGTATATATTCTGTTTTTTAGTAGGCTGTACACCGCCCCGAGTCCCTTTTTGGGAGAGGGAGCGGTATAGAAATTTAATTAAATAAATAAATAAATTGAGATGATCAGCCATGATTCCATGTCAGTTAATTATTTTTATATCGTTCTCCTCCGAACCAGAACTACCCTCAAGGTCCAATAAAAATGGGGGATAAAATAAATAAAAATAACAGGGTGAGGAGTTCAATATTGCACTAGGATCAGACAGATACATGATATGGGGCACTTTTAACCATGTAGTTTCTAACTGTGACTTTGGCTCAGTCGCTCTCGCAGCCCAATTTTGTGTGGAAAAATAATAGGAAGATCGGTTAGATATCTCATCTTGGAGGAAAAAATGGACCTAAATCTAACAGATAAAATAATTAAGAAAGGAAATAATCAACAAGTAGACTAACAATCTAAACAAACTGTTGAATATTATCTGTGCGAAAATTAAGAGGAAGTTTTTTTTTTTTTTTTTAAAAAAAAAAAAAGGAGTATGGAAGGAGAATTTCTGTAGGAGCAAATGTTACCCTGCAAATGGATAAGGAAAGAGGGTTGTTGTTTTTTTTTTCAGATGTCAGCTGAAAAGATCTGGTTTTAAGATTGGACAATCCCTGGAACAATTCCAGTTCTGAATTGATATAGGGTCTCCTGCTTGAGCAGAGAGCTGGGCTAGAAGATTTCCAAGGTCAATTCTGTTGTTTTGTTGTTAATTCTGTGCTGCCATTTAAATGGTCATATGGATTTATGAGACTCAACTTTGATAGACCTTAGAGAAAGAGTCCCATTTCTGTAGTTCTTCCATGATGTTAAAACTTCACACAATCTCTGCCTTTTAGCTTCAATTTGAACACGGATGATGGAACAATTGTGCATGATGCAAATGGAAGCCTAATATTTCCTTGTAAATCAAGAAACAATAGAAGTATTTAGTTTGGGAAATGAAGCCTGAAGATTGAGGTATTAAAATGTGTTGGTGAAGCTGAGTAAGGCCACTTAGGAGAACATCAAGGACCAGAAGAACTGAAGAGCAACAAGAAGATGTATCTCCTTTTAGTCTTTGCTTTGACTTTTTCGCTTTCTGAACAACTGGTAAGGCTAAATTTATTGGGTTGTAATAGCCTTTCAGTTGGGGTGCAGGTGAAATGAATAAGCATGTTGTTGAGCTTGTCCTCATGCTTTAACTAAGACATTTCTTCATGAAGAGATTTAATAATCAGGCAGAGTGCTTTGAGTAAATCATTTAATCACTGAGAATTCTACGGTATCCCTGGTTCTGAATTCAGATTGGCATCCTATCCTTTGCCTTAGCTTTCTCAGTGTGACCTGTCTTCAAAGTTATGACCATCGCATCATCCATTAGTCAAGGGATTGTGATTTAGCTGCTCGATAACTGGCTCACATTTATCATGGCTGCTGTGTCCCATGGTCACGTGATCATGACTTGCAACTTTCCCAGCCAACTTGCACCAAGCAAAGTCAATGGGGGAAATTTTTGCTTAATGACTGTGATAAAAAAAGAGTCTCCCAAAAAAGTGTTCCTTATTGTGGTTGTGAGAATATGGAACAATATTGAAAAGGGAAAGATTTTTTCTCTCTCAAAACATTTAATATATATACATCTGTTTGGTCCCTATTACTGAATGTTGTGTGAAAGAACGCATGTTATATCTGGACAATAATATATATTGCACTAAAGATGGCAGTGATGATGTGGTTGGAGAAGTTATGACAATAGTTTCCTTTTGTTTCCCTTTTAGTTCATGGGTGGTAATAATGGAGGAGGAGGTGGTAGAATGCCGGTAAGTAGCTTTTGTTTTATTTTGTGCTATTCTGAATATTCTTCCATCTGAACAAGCACCCATTTATTTTTTCTTCCATTTACATCAAAAGCATCTCTAAATTCCCCAAAGCATAATCTCACTTGATGAACAAAGTTGATTACATTTGTCCCCAGTTGGAACCCAAGCATGGTGAACATCCATGTGAGATGTCTGGGGGTAGATCTTGACCAGTTATCTGGGAAGAGTTCAATCCTTTTGTATCCAATGAAATGGAAGGGGACCTCAATGCAATCAGTGTAGCCAATTAAATCGTAGACCCGCCTGGTTGGTGAAAGCTATCAGGAGGATGACTTTTTGGTGGGTTCAAGCAGAGATAAATTCTTCACTGCAGGAGGGGACGTTTCTGGGGCATCTGGTTCCTTCCTTCCTTAAAAAAGTATCACTTGATCCCACCTGCCTGGATAATTTCTGTCCAGTTTCCCATCTTCCCATTCTAAGGAAGGTGGTAGAAGAGGTGATTGATTGGCAGCTCCAGAGATTCTTGGATGAAACAAATTATCTAGATCCCTTCCAGGCAGAGGTGGTATTCAGCAGGTTCTGACCAGTTCTGGAGAACCGGTAGCGGGAATTTTGAGTAGGGTGGAGAACCAGCAAATACCACCTCTGACTGGAGATCCTACCCCTGCCACACCCACCAAGCTACGCCCACAGAACCGGTAGTAAAAAAAAATTAATCCCACCACTGCTTCCAGGTAAGGATTCAGGCCCCGGAACAGAAACAGCATTGGTCACACTTGGTGGTGATCTCTGGTGAGAGCAGGATTGGAAAAATGCAACCATCCTTTTTCTCCTTAACCTCTCATCAGCCTTCAATATCATCAACCACAGTACCCTTTTGGGCCAGCTACAGGGTTCAGGGCTGGGCACTATTACACTGGTTTGGCTCTTTTCTCCAAGGTTGGTCCTAATCGGTGTTGATAGCGAGTTAGAACTCCGGCCCACAACCACTGCTTTATGGCATGCCACAGGGTTCAGTACTTTTTCAACTTCTTTTTAACAACCAATGAAGCTGTTGGGTGAGACCTTTCACCTCCATGGGTTGAGCTATCATCAGTATGTGATGATTATGCTCAACTTTATATCTCCACCACTGATGATCCAAGTGATGCTGTTGTTGCCACCCTCCCACAGTGCCTGGAGGCTTTGAGGGGCTGGATAGTTTCAACTGAACCATTCCCAGACAAATGGCTTTGTGTGGATGGAGTTGCAATATTTGGGACTTAATTTTGGATGGGGTTGCACTACCCCAGACAGACCCGGCCCATAACTTGGGGTTTTCCTGGACTCATGACTCCTGATTGAAGAGCATGTGGCAGTCATGGGCTAGGAGACCTTTTGTACAACTTTGTGTTATGTGCCAGTTGCAATTATCCCTGATCAGGAATCCCTGTAGTCACTCAAGCCCTGGTCATCTTACATTTGTACTACTGCAATGCTCTCTACATGGGGTTAAAGTTAAGCTTTCAAAAGCTACAACTGGTGCAGTGTGCAGTTCTTGTGACCCCTAGGATGTGCCATATTACACCACTCCTTCATGACCTGCACTGGGTCCTGGTTTGCTTCCTGGTGCAATTGAAGGAGTTGGTTATTACCTTTCAAAACCCTGCATGGCATGAGTTCAGGTTACATCAGGTTCCTTCTTTTCAGAATGAAACTGAAGGAGACTTTGGGGAAGGAAAGAGTTGTGTTAGTTTTCATTGCTATCTGGCCAATAATATGCTGATCATTTCACTTGCATGGAAAAGAGAAATGTGAAGTTTTTAGAGGAGAGAGATATTCTATCCATCTATATATCTGGACATATGTTTGATACATGCATACAGGGAGTTTGAATTTATCACTATTTGTATAATGAGGCTTTGATGTTATAACAGTGCTGAAAAAAGAAACCTTATTGCACCTGTGTATGGTTTGCCAATTGCACAGGGGCAGATAGGAGAGCACTCCAGAGGGTGAATGTCATTGTCCAGAGGATCATTGATTGCCCTCTCCCCTGATTGGAAGAGCTTTATAGCTCCTGCTACCTTAAGAAAGTTCAAAAGATTCTCAAAGACCCATCTCATCCTGGGCACCCTTTTTCTGAACTATTACCATCTGGCAGATGGTACAGGACAATAAAAACAAGGACAAATAGGCTGAAAAACAGCTTCTATCCCAAGGCAGTTGCTCTATTGAATTCTACTGTATAGTGCAAGATTAATGCAATATCAGGGGTTTTCAATTCAATGTATAGAATGTGGAGGATGTGTTTATGTTTATTTTCATAGTCATAATGTACACTGAAGATGGTATTTAATTTCATTGTATGAGGTGCAATGACAATAAAGTAAACTAAACTATGATCTGTCCTCAAAATTATGACCATTGCACCATCCATTAGTCAAGGGATTGTGATTTAGCTGCTCGATAACTGGATCACATTTATCATGGCTGCTGTGTCCCACAGTCATGTAATCATGACTTGCAACTTTCCCAGCCAACCTGCAACAAGCAAAGTCAACGGGGGAAAGTTTTGCTTAATGACTTGTGATAAAAAAACGAGTCACCAAAAAAGTGTTCCATATTGTGGTTGTGAGAACAATATTGAACAGGGAAAGATTTTCTCTCTCTCAAAACATTTAATATATATGCATCTCTTTGGTCCCTATTACTACACATTGCGTGAAACAACACATTTTATATCTGCACAATGAAGCAATTAATATATATTGCACTAAAGATGGCAGTGATGATGTGGTTGAAAAAGTCATGAGTGTTGACAATAGTTTCCTTTTGTTTTTGTTTTAGGGCTTAGGTGGTAATGGTGGTGGACTGATGGTAAATAGCTTTTGTTTTGTTTTGTTTCTTTTCTGAATATTCTTCCATCTGAAGAAGCACCCTGTTTATCTTTCTTCCAACTATACAAAAAGCATTCTAAACTCCCCAGAGCATAATCTCACCTGATGAACGAAGTTGATTACATTTGTTCCTAGCTGGATCCTAAGCGTGGTGCAGGCCCATGTGAGATGTCCAGGGGAAGGTTTGACCTTTGATCCTGTTGGACCCAATGAAATGGACAGGCTATCAGTGCAGTCACCTTTCAATTAGATCATTGACTGCCCCTTGTTGGTGAAAGTCACCTGGGCAATGACATGTTAGGTGGGTTCAAGAGATAAATTCCTCACTGCAGGATGGACAAGTCTGGACCTTTTCTAGTGCAATTCAAGGTGCTGGTTATTGCCTTTAAAATCCTGCATGGCATGGGTCCAAGTTAACTGATGAGCTATCTCACCCCAATGGGATTGGCCTACAGATATTCCCAATGGGGAGAATCTGACTGGAGGTGGTTGATGAATTAAAAGAAAATCCCACATTCCCCTCACACATCCTACTTCCTCCCCATTTTTTAATTGTAACTTTACTTTTGAGTGTAATTCTATTTTTATTGTTTTTAGAAATATTTAGCTTCTATGACTTAATTGCTTGTGAGCAAGATGGGTCCAAATAAATCAAATATATAAGTAAGCAAGTAAGTAAGTAAGTAAGTAAGTAAGTAAGTAAGCAAGCAAGCAAGCAAGCAAGCAAGCAAATAAATCCCTTAAAAATAAATCTAGTGCCACATTGGGGTGAATATTCCACCTGAGACTGAGCAGCTAAGTGGGAGGGAGGGAATTTGGACCTCAACCATGGATGTGCACATAGGGAATATGACAAATGATAACATTGGAACAATGATGTTTCTTTGCTGCAGTGAAATGTGTCTGTAAGGAAGTAGCTTCATTATTTAGGTGATTATGAAGTTAGGTGTAACATCATTTTTGCACCTTCATGATGTATCAGCCCCTCGTCTTCCTAGAGCGCATAACCCCATGCAATCGTATCTCCTGTAGATTTCAGGAGCCTCTCTTTGCAGTGGAGGATTTAAATAATTTAACAATCAGTTCTCTGCCTTAATATCCACGTGGGTAGGTATGGCTGGGTGGCCATGTGACTGGGTGGGTGTGGCCAACTTGATGCCACTCATGTGGAGGGGCGCTTCATCTGGCCCCGGCCTCTCATGACCATGGGGATGCTGAAATGGTCATAAGTGTGAAAAAGGTTCATACCTGTATCAAGACACATGGCTAACAATTAGAAGTTCCCATTCCTGCTTATGCCATTGCACTCTGAACCACACGTAGCTTCCAAAGAGCCCCATTTTATTTCATTAAAGTACAGAGGCCCAGCTTCTTATCTGTGTCAAAACATGAACTGTGACAATGTAGTTTCAAAAGCATTCACAATCGAATGATCATATTTTCTCCTTGCAGGGTGGCGGAGCTGGTCTTGGTGGACTTAGTGGTCTGTTTGGAGTAAGTCAATATGGATTTAATGTCTCCCATTTCCTTTATGTAACCATAGACATTATTTTGAGATTCAATTACTTGAAACATCTCCTGATATTCCAGGAGCAATTCTTAGTAGGAATTTTGATATTGTAAGGAATGTTGAAAGGATGAATTTGTAGAGAGCCATGAACATGATCTTGGAGAAATCAGGCAGAGGAGTTTTTTGCAAAACAGAAAAAAAAACCCACCATGTTTTAAGACCTGGAAGCAGAGAAAAGCATAAGAGAGGAGCTTGAGAGTTCTTCTTGCCTCGCTCATTGGACAATCACAGGGAGGGCAGGAAAAACCCAGACAGCTTTTCCAGCTACTTGGTATATCAAAGCCCTTCACCATATTTTCACACATCATGACATTTGATCTGCATTTTTGCATCTCCTCATAATTCCGTTTTTGTTTCTCCCAGGGGAATTCACTATTGCCCTTGCATGAGGGCTATATGGAATCATGCATTAGCATTGAAGGCCCCTTTTACTTCACATAGCTGCAAATAATGTCAAGAAGAACCCAATCGATAGAGATATCTGTTCTATAACTTTTAATTTTCTGGTTTACTTGGAGTAGAAAGAGGTGGAGATGGAGTTGGCCAGAGAGAGAGGACTAGGTAACAGTGAATCAGAAAGCATCTCTCCACTATGAGGATGTTCCAGGACGGTCCTTACTATCTTACTTTAACTTTACTCTTTTTGAACAACCAACGATCATATGAGGATTGCTTGCAATTACTTTATCATCAGCACCATAACTGTGAGGGAATCACAAAAAAAAAAAAGGATCCATTTGTATTGTTGGTGTGAGCATCTGGAATGGTATTGAAAACAGGAAGGAGAAAAAGAAAAAAAATCTTTCAGAACAATTTAGTACACATGCAAATTTTTCAGGTCCCTATCCGTCCATGCTGTGTTAAAACAACACATGTAAGCTAACAGAAGAACGAATGAATTCATATATGAGATAGTGAACTTGTGTGATGCCATGGTTGGAGATGTCATGGGTGTTATCAGAGTTCTCTTTTGTTTCTCTTCAGAACCCTGCTGGTAAAAATGGAAATGCGGCAAGTATCTTTTTTTAGTTTCTGCCATTTCTTTCTTTCATATTCTTCTTATGTCTGAACAAGCACCACGTTTATGTTTTATTTCATTAAAGTACAGAGGCCCAGGTTCATACCTGTGCCAAAACGTGAACTGTGACAATATAGGTTCAATAACATTCATAATCCAATGATCTTATTTTCTCCTTCTAGCAGGGTGGCGGAGGTGGAGGTGGAGGTGGTCTTCTTGGTGGTGTGTTAGGAGTAAGTCAATATGGATTTAATGTCTCCCATTTCCTTTATGTAACCATAGACATTCTTTTGAGATTCAATTTCCTGAAACATCTCCTAATATTCCAGGAGCAATTCTAGTAGG
Source organism: Bungarus multicinctus (assembly GCA_023653725.1). Lineage (NCBI taxonomy): Eukaryota > Metazoa > Chordata > Lepidosauria > Squamata > Elapidae > Bungarus > Bungarus multicinctus. The sequence goes on along the minus strand of CM042835.1, from coordinate 9,049,731 downwards.
AATTTGGAGTATTGTAAGGAATGTTGAAAGGATGGATTTGTAGAAAGCCATGCACATGATCTTGGAGAAACCAGGCAGAGGAGATTTTTGCAAAAAAAAAAACACCATGTTTTAAGACCTGGAAGCAGAAAAAGCAAGAGAGAGAAGCTAAGAGTTCTTCTTGCCTCGCTCACTGGAGAATCAAAGAGAGGGCAGGAAAATCCAGTCAGGTTTTCTAGCTAGTTAGTATATCAAAGCCCTTCACCATATTTTCACACATCATGACATTTGATCTGCATTTTTGCATCTCCTCATAATTCCTTTTTTGTTTCTCCCAGGGGAATTCACTATTGCCCTTGCATGAGGTCTATATGGAATCATGCATTAGGATTGAAGGCCCCTTTTACTTCCCATAGCTGCAAATCATGTCAAGAAGATCCCAATGGAATGGATAGAGAAATCTGTTCTATAACTTTTAATTTTTTGGTTAACTTGGAATAGAAAGAGGTGGAGATGGAGTTGACCAGAGAGAGAGGACTAGGTAACAGTGAATCAGAAAGCATATCTCCACTATGAGGATGTTCCAGGACTGTCCTTACTATCTTACTTTAACTTTAATCTTCTTGACCAACAAGGATCATATGAAGATTGGTTGCAATTACTTTCTCATCACCACCATTACTGTGAGGGAATCACAAAAAAAAAAAAAAAGGATCCATTTGTATTGTTGGTGTGAGTATGTGGAATGGTATTGAAAACAGGAAGGAGAAAAAGAAAAAAAATCTTTCAGAACAATTTAGTACACATGCAAATTTTTCAGGTGCCTATCAGTCCATGCTGTGTTAAAACAACACATGTAAGCTAACAGAAGAATGAGTGAATTCATGTATGAGATAGTGAACTTGTGTGATGCCATGGTTGGAGATGTCATGGGTGTTATCAGAGTTCCCTTTTGTTTCACTTCAGGGCCTTGGTGGTGGTAAAACTGGAAATGCAGCAAGTAGCTTTTTTTAGTTTCTGCCATTTCTTTCTTTCATATTCTTCTTATGTCTGAACAAGCACCACGTTTATGTTTTATTTCATTAAAGTACAGAGGCCCAGGCTCATACCTATGTCAAAACGTGAACTGTGACAATGTAGTTTCAAAAACATTCATGATCCAATGATCTTATTTTCTCCTTCTTGCAGGGTGGCGGAAGTGGAGGTGGAGGTGGTCTTCTTGGTGGTGTGTTAGGAGTAAGTCAATATGGATTTAATGTCTCCCATTTCCTTTATGTAACCATAGACATTCTTTTGAGACTCAATTCCCTGAAACATCTCCTGATATTCCAGGAGCAATTCTTAGTAGGAATTTGGATATTGTAAGGAATGTTGAAAGGATGAATTTGTAGACAGCCAGGAATAGGGAGCCATTACACCATTAGCAAACATATCTTCTATGCATACCAAGGCCCATTTTGTTTTAATAATACAGGGAGCTGTTGATGTAGGTTGCAGAGCACTGATGACACATGGCTAACAATTAGAAGTACCCATTCCTGCTTATACCACAGTAGTTTGAACCTCACTTAGCTTCCAAAAAGCCCCATTTTATTTCATAAAAGTACAGAGGCCCAGCTTTTTACCTGTGTCAAACTATGAACTGTGACAATGTAGTTTCAAAAGCATTCATAATCCATGATGGTCTTATTTTCTCCTTCTTGCAGGGTGGTGGAAATGGAGGTGGAGGTGGAGGTGGTCTTCTTGGTGGTCTGTTAGGAGTAAGTCAATATGGATTGAATGTCTCCCATTTCCTTTATGTAACCATAGACATTCTTTTGAGACTCAATTCCCTGAAACATCTCCTGATATTCCAGAAGCAATTCTAGTAGGAATTTGGATATTGTAAGCAATGTTGAATAGATGAATATGTAGAGAGCCGTGAACATGATCTTGGAGAAACCAGGCAGAGGAGATTTTTGCAAAATGAAAAAAAAAAATTAAAGATCCAGGAGCAGAGGAAGCATGAGAGAGAAGCTAAGAGTTCTTCTTGCCTCACTGACTGGAGAATTACAGGGAAGAAGAGAAAACCCAGCCAGGTTTTCTAGCTACTTGGTGTATCAAAGTCCTGCACCATGTTTTCATATACCATACCATTTGACCTGTGAATGTATCTATGGATCTGCAAACTCATAATTTCTTTCTCATTTCCCACATGGGAATTCAGTTGGGATATTGTAAAAAATGTTGAAAGGATCCACTTGTAGACAGCCAGGAATAGGGAGCCATCACACCCTTTGCAAACGTATCTTCTATGCATACCAAGGCCATTTTGTTTTAATAACACAGGGAGTTCTTGATGTGGGTTGCAGAGCACTGATGACACATGGATAATAATTAGAAGTTTCCATTACTGCTTATGCCACCGTATTTTGAACCACACTTATCTTCCAAAGAGCCCCATTTTATTTCATAAAAGTACAGAGGCCCAGCTTCTTACCTGCGTCAAAATGTGAACTGTGACACTGTAGTGTCAAAAGCATTCATAATCCATGATGGTCTCATTTTCTCCTTCTTGCAGGGTGGCAGAGGTGGACCTGGCGGTCAGTTTGCAGTAAGTCTATATGGTTTTAATGTCTCCCATTCCTTTATGTAACCATAGACATTCTTTGGAGACTCAATTCCCTGAAACATTTCCTGATATTCCAGGAGCAATTCTAGTAGGAATTTGGATATTGTAAGGAATGTTGAATAGATGAATATGTAGAGGGCCGTGAACATGATCTTGAAGAAACCAGGCAGAGGAGATCTTTGCAAAATGAAAAAAAAGTTTAAAGATCCAGAGGCAGAGGAAACATGAGAGAGAAGCTAAGAGTTCTTCTTGCCTCGTTGACTGGAGAATTACAGGGAGGAAGAGAAAACCCAGCCAGGTTTTCTAGCTACTTGGTATATCAAAGCCCTGCATCATGTTTTCGTATACTGGACAAGAGGGGCGTATCCCTCTGGAGATGTGCCCAGCCAGGTTTCGGGTCTTTCATCGGCCGAGGGCCCAGGGGAGGGGTGGGGGGGTTGCGGTGATTATTTGGGAGAATCTGGGTCCTAGGGAATCCACTGTTCCTCAGACGACCGGATGTGAGTCCCTTTTTGTAAAGTGTGGTTCCGGGGTTCAGATGGGCCTATTGATCACATACCTGGCTCCCTGCTATATGACATCGGCTCTGCCTGAGCTCCTCGAGGTCATAGCCGGCCTGGCGTTTGAGACCCCCAGGCTGATGGTCATGGGGGATTTCAACCTGCCTTCGGCTGGCGGGGCCTCGAGGATTGCTCAGGAGTTCTTGGCTTCCATGGCAGCCTTGGGCCTGACCCAATTAATTAGGGAGCCCACTTACATTGGGGGTCACATCCTGGATCTGGTTTTTGTCTCTGGACAGTGGCAGGATGATCTTGGTGCTGGGGACATTTTTGTTGAGCCCTTGTCACGGTCAGATCATTCACTCCTTATGCTGGACTTCCAGGCTGTGCACCCCCATCGCAGGGAGGTGGACCAAATATGTTGGTACCGCCCCAGGCACCTGATGGATCCAGATAGGTTCCTGATGGAGCTTGGGCCATGTCCCGATGTTCGAGCACACGACTCGGTTGAGGACCCGGTTGCCACTTGGGATAGGGTGGCGGCTGGGGCCCTGGACCGGGTCGTGCCCTTGCAGCCTCTGACCTGGCGCTGCTCTCACTCGTCCCCTTGGTTCTCCGAGGAGCTGAGGGAGATGAAGCGCCAGAAAAGATGCCTGGAGAGTATTTGGAGGACTACTCGCTCCGGACCTGACCGAACACTATTATGGTCTTATGTTAAGACCTATTTAATGGCGATAAGGTTGCAAAGCGTTCTCACTTTTCCACCCTTATTGCATCCGCAGGAAACTGCCCGGCCGCCCTGTTTAGAGTGACCCGCTCCCTCCTGGAAGGGGGAGCACGGGAGGACCCCTTGCAGGGACGAGCTGAGGACTTTTCAAATTTCCTGCTTGATAAAATCACTCGGATCCGGGACGGGTTGGACTCTGAATGGGCAACTCTGGGTGGGGGGTCGGGGGCAGTATTTGGGGAAGTCATTTGGGAGGAGTTTGATCCTGTGACCCCCAAAGACGTGGACAGGTTGCTGCGGGGGCTGAATGCTACCACATGTTTATTGAACCCGTGTCCCTCCTGGCTGGTGTTGGCCACTCGGGAGGTGACACGAGGTTGGTTTCAGGGTATTATTAACGCTTTCTTGAGTGAGGGATATCTGCCCGCCACCTTGAAAGAGGCGGTGGTGAGACCCCTCCTCAAGAAACCGTCCCTGGACCCAACTTTGTTATCTAATTATCGTCCCGTCTCCAACCTTCCTTTTGTAGCAAAGGTGGTTGAGAGTGTGGTGGCACAACAGCTTCCCAGCACCTGGATGAAGCTGTCTATTTGGGTCCACGCCAATCGGGCTTCAGGTCCGGGCACAGTACGGAGACGGCATTGGTCGCATTGGTGGATGATCTCTGGAGAGCCCGTGACAGAGGTTATTCCTCTGTCCTGGTCCTATTAGATCTCTCGGCGGCTTTCGATACTGTCGACCACAATATCTTATTGCAGCGGCTGGGGGGATTGGGAGTGGGAGGCACTGTTATGCGGTGGTTCTCCTCCTTCCTCTCTGATCATTCGCAATTCATATTGGCAGGGGGGCAGAGGTCGTCCCCGAGGCCCCTGGTTTGCGGGGTGCCTCAGGGGTCGGTGCTCTCACCCCTTTTGTTCAACATTTATATGAAGCCACTGGGTGAGATCATCCGTGGCTTTGGGGTAGAGTTTCATCAGTACGCTGATGGTATTCAGCTGTACATCTCTACCCAGGGCAACCCCAATGAAGCCGTCAAAGTGATGACCCGGTGCCTGGAGGCCTTGCAGTATTGTATGGGGCGGAACAGGCTTCAGCTGAACCAATCTAAGACTGAGTGGCTGTGCTTTTCGGCACCACGGTACAACCAGCTGGTTCCATCGCTGGCTGTGGGGGGGGGGGAATTCTTGCCCCCACAGAGAAGGCCCGCAATCTGGGTGTCCTCCTGGACGTGCGGCTGTCATTGGAAGACCATGTGGCAGCCGTCGCCAGGGGAGCTTTTGGCCAGGTCCCTAGGATCTACCAGTTGCGGCCCTTTCTGAATCGGGATGCACTTCGCACGGTCACTTCCGCCCTTGTAACCGCCCTCCTAGACTATGCCAATGCTCTCTACATGGAGCTGTCTTTGAAGAGCATCCGGAGGCTCCAGCTGGTGCAGAATGCGGCTGCGCGGGTGGTATTGGGGGCTCCTCGGGGCTCCCAAGTTATGCCACTTCTGCGCGAGCTGCATTGGGGGCACCCTCGCTCTGGAACGAATTACCCCTGGAGATGAGGACCATCCCTGATCTCCTGACCTTCCGCCATGCGTTGAAAACTGATTTATTTCAGCAAGCCGGTCTGGCCCAGGGGTTTTTAAATCTTTTAATCTGGTTTTAACTTTCTTAATTCTCTTATTTTTAATCTTTTGAAAGGGCCAATGTATTTTATTCTTTTAATTTTTAAATATTATATATGTATTTTTATATGTGTATTTTATCTTGGCTGTTCACCGCCCTGAGTCCCTTTGGGAGAGGGGGGCGGTATATAAATTTAAATAAATAAATAAATAAATAAATACCATTTGACCTATGAATGTACAGTATCTATGGATCTGCAAACTCATAATTTCTTTTTCATTTTCCACATGGGAATTCAATTGGGACATTGTAAGGAATGTTGAAAGGATCCACTTGTAGACAACCAGGAATAGGGAGCCATCACACCCTTTGCAAACGTGTCTTCTATGCACACCAAGGCCCATTTCGTTTTAATAATGCAGGGAGTTCTTGATGTTGGTTGCAGAACACTGATGGCACTTGGCTAACAATTAGAAGTTCCCATTCCTGCTTATGCCACCGTATTTTGAAGCACACTTAGCTTCCAAAGAGCCCCATTTTATTTCAAAAAAGTACAGAGGCCCAGCTTCTTACCTGTGTCAAAATGTGAACTGTGACACTGTAGTTTCAAAAGCATTCATAATCCATGATGGTCTCATTTTCTCCTTCTTGCAGGGTGGCAGTGCTGGTCTTCCTGGTGGTATGTTAGGAGTAAGTCTATATGGATTTAATTTCTCCCATTTCCTTTATGTAACCATAGATATTCTTTTGAGACTCAATTCCCTGAAACATCTCCTGATATTCCAGGAGCAATTCTAGTAGGAATTTGGATATTGTAAGCAATGTTGAATAGATGATTATGTAGAGAGCCGTGAACATGATCTTGGAGAAACCAGGCAGAGGAGATTTTTGTAAAATGACAAAAAAGTTTAAAGATCCAAAAGCAGAGGAAGCATGAGAGAGAAGCTAAGAGTTCTTCTTGCCTCGTTGACTGGAGAATTACAGGGAGGAAGAGAAAACCCGGCCAGATTTTCTAGCTACTTGGTGTATCAAAGTCCTGCATCATGTTTTCATATACCATACCATTTGACCTGTGAATGTACAGTATCTGTGGATCTGCAAACTCATAATTTCTTTCTCATTTCCCACATGGGAATTCAACTGGGACATTGTAAGGAATGTTGAAAGGATCCACTTGTAGACAGCCAGGAATAGGGAGCCATCACACCCTTTGCAAACGTGTCTTCTATGCATACCATGGCCATTTTGTTTTAATAACGCAGGGAGTTCTTGATGTCAGTTGCAGAACGCTGATGACAGTTGGCTAATAATTAGAAGTACCCATTCCTGCTTATGCCACCGTATTTTGAAGCACACTTAGCTTCCAAAGAGGTGCATTTTATTTCATTAAAGTACAGAGGCCCAGCTTCTTACCTGTGTCAAAATGTGAACTGTGACACTGTAGTGTCAAAAGCATTCATAATCCATGATGGTCTCATTTTCTCCTTCTTGCAGGGTGGCAGAGGTGGACCTGGCGGTCAGTTTGCAGTAAGTCTATATGGATTTAATGTCTCCCATTTCCTTTATGTAACCATAGATATTCTTTTGAGACTCAATTCCCTGAAACGTCTCCTGATATTCCAGGAACAGTTCTAATATGAATTTGGATATTGTAAGGAATGTCGGATGAATGAATTTGTAGAGAGCCATGAACATGATCTTGGAGAAACCAGACAGAGGAGATTTTTGCAAAATGAAAAAAAAGTTTAAAGATCCAGAAGCAGAGGAAGCATGAGAGAGAAGCTAAGAGTTCTTCTTGCCTCGTTGACTGGAGAATTACAGGGAGGAAGAGAAAACCCAGCCAGGTTTTCTAGCTACTTGGTATATCAAAGTCCTGCACCATGTTTTCATATACCATACCATTTGACCTGTGAATGTACAGTATCTATGGATCTGCAAACTCATAATTTCTTTCTCATGTCCCACATGGGAATTCAGTTGGGATATTGTAAGGAATGTTGAAAGGATCCACTTGTAGATAGCCAGGAATAGGGAGCCATCACACCCTTTGCAAACGTATCTTCTATGCATACCAAGGCCATTTTGTTTTAATAATACAGGGAGTTCTTGATGTGGGTTGCAGAGCACTGATGACACATGGATAATAATTAGAAGTTCCCATTACTGCTTATGCCACTGCGTTTGGAACCACACTTAGCTTCTAAAGTGCCCCATTTTATTTCATTAAAGTACAGAGATCCAGCTTCTTACCTGTGTCAAAATGTGAACTGTGACAATGCAGTTTCAAAAGCATTCATAATCCATGATGGTCTCATTTTCTCCTTCTTGCAGGTTAACGGAGGTGGACTTGGTGGCCAATTAGGAGTAAGTCTATACGGATTTAATGTCTCCCATTTCCTTTATGTAACCATAGATATTCTTTTGAGACTCAATTCCCTGAAACATCTCCTGATATTCCAGGAACAGTTCTAGTATGAATTTGGATATTGTAAGGAATGTCGGATGAATGAATTTGTAGAGAGCCGTGAACATGATCTTGGAGAAACCAGGCAGAGGAGATTTTTGCAAAATGAAAAAAAAGTTTAAAGATCCAGAAGCAGAGGAAGCATGAGAGATGCTAAGAGTTCTTCTTGCCTCGTTGACTGGAGAATTACAGGGAGGAAGAGAAAACCCAGCCCGGTTTTCTAGCTACTTGGTATATCAAAAACCCTGCACCATGTTTTCATATACCATACCATTTGACCTGTGAATGCACAGTATCTATGGATCTGCAAACTCATAATTGATTTCTCATTTCCCATATGGGAATTCAATTGGGACATTGTAAGGAATGTTGAAAGGATCCACTTGTAGATAGCCAGGAATAGGGAGCCATCACACCCTTTGCAAACGTGTCTTCTATGCATACCAAGGCCATTTTGTTTTAATAACGCAGGGAGTTCTTGATGTCGGTTGCAGAACGCTGATGACAGTTGGCTAATAATTAGAAGTTCCCATTCCTGGTTATGCCACCGTATTTTGAAGCACACTTAGCTTCCAAAGAGCCCCATTTTATTTCATAAAAGTACAGAGGCCCAGCTTCTTACCTGTGTCAAAATGTGAACTGTGACACTGTAGTGTCAAAAGCATTCATAATCCATGATGGTCTCATTTTCTCCTTCTTGCAGGGTGGCAGAGGTGGACCTGGCGGTCAGTTTGCAGTAAGTCTATATGGATTTAATGTCTCCCATTTCCTTTATGTAACCATAGACATTCTTTGGAGACTCAATTCCCTGAAACATCTCCTGATATTCCAGGAGCAATTCTAGTAGGAATTTGGATACTGTAAGGAATTTCGAATAGATGAATATGTAGAGAGCCGTGAACATGATCTTGGAGAAACCAGGCAGAGGAGATTTTTGTAAAATGACAAAAAAGTTTAAAGATCCAAAAGCAGAGGAAGCATGAGAGAGAAGCTAAGAGTTCTTCTTGCCTCACTGACTGGAGAATTACAGGGAGGAAGAGAAAACCCAGCCAGGTTTTCTAGCTACTTGGTGTATCAAAGTCCTGCACCATGTTTTCATATACCATACCATTTGACCTGTGAATGTACAGTATCTATGGATCTGCAAACTCATAATTTCTTTCTCATTTCCCACATGGGAATTCAATTGGGACATTGTAAGGAATGTTGAAAGGATCCACTTTTAGACAGCCAGGAATAGGGAGCCATCACACCCTTTGCAAACGTGTCTTCTATGCATACCAAGGCCATTTTGTTTTAATAACGCAGGGAGTTCTTGATGTCGGTTGCAGAACGCTGATGACAGTTGGCTAATAATTAGAAGTTCCCATTCCTGCTTATGCCACCGTATTTTGAAGCACACTTAGCTTCCAAAGAGGCGCATTTTATTTCATTAAAATACAGAGACCCAGTTTCTTACCTGTGTCAAAATGTGAACTGTGACACTGTAGTTTCAAAAGCGTTCATAATCCATGATGGTCTCATTTTCTCCTTCTTGCAGAGTAGCGGAGGTAGACTTGGTGGCCAGTTTGAAGTAAGTCTATATGGATTTAATGTCTCCCATTTCTTTTATGTAACCATAGACATTCTTTGGAGACTCAATTCCCTGAAACATCTCCTGATATTCCAGGAGCAATTCTAGTAGGAATTTGGATATGTAAGGAATGTTGAATAGATGAATATGTAGAGAGCCGTGAACATGATCTTGGAGAAACCAGGCAGAGGAGATTTTTGCAAAATGAAAAAAAAGAAACCGTCCCTGGACCCAACTTTGTTATCTAATTATCGTCCCGTCTCCAACCTTCGTTTGTGGCGAAGGTTGTGAGAGTGTGGTGGCACAAAGGTTCCCCAGCACCTGGATGAAGCAGTCTATTTGGATCCACGCCAATCGGGCTTCAGGCCTGGGCACAGCACGGAGACGGCATTGTCGCATTGGTGGATGATCTCTGGAGGGCCCGTGACAGAGGTTATTCCTCTGTCCTGGTCCTATTAGATCTCTCAGCGGCTTTCGATACTGTCGACCACAGTATCTTATTGCAGCGGCTGGGGGATTGGGAGTGGGAGGCACTGTTATGCGGTGGTTCTCCTCCTTCCTCTCTGACCATTCGCAATTCATGTTGGCAGGTGGGCAGAGGTCGTCCCCGAGGCCCCTGGTTTGCGGGGTGCCTCAGGGGTCGGTGCTCTCACCCCTTTTGTTCAACATTTATATGAAGCCACTGGGTGAGATCATCCGTGGCTTTGGGGTAGAGTTTCATCAGTACGCTGATGATATTCAGCTGTACATCTCTACCCAGGGCCACCGCGATGAAGCTGTCGAAGTGATGACCCGGTGCCTGGAGGCCGTGAGGTGTTGGATGGGGCAGAACAGGCTTCAGCTCAACCCATCTAAGACTGAGTGGCTGTGCTTTTCGGCACCCCGGTACAACCAGCTGGTTCCATCGCTGGCTGTGGGGGGGGGGGGGAAATTCTTGCCCCCACAGAGAAGGCCCACAATCTGGGTGTCCTCCTGGATGTGCAGCTGTCATTGGAAGACCATGTGGCGGCCGTCGCCATGGGGGCTTTTGGCCAGGTCCCTAGGATCTACCAGTTGCGGCCCTTTCTGGATCGGGATGCGCTTTGCACAGTCACTTCCGCCCTTGCAACCTCCCTCCTAGACTATGCCAATGCTCTCTACATGGGGCTGCCTTTGAAGAGCATCCGGAGGCTCCAGCTGTGCAGAATGCGGCCGCACGGGTGGTATTGGGGGCTCCTCGGGGCTCCCATGTTACGCCACTTCTGCGCGAGCTGCATTGTCTCCCTGTGGCCCTCCGGGTTGGCTTCAAGGTCTTAGTTATTATCTTTAAAGTGCTCCATGACTCGGAACCAGGATATTTGCGAGACCACCTCCTGCCATTATCAGCCTCCCGCCGACCGATACGCTCCCATAGAGTCGGCCTCCTCGGGGTGCCGCCAGATGGACGGCTGGCGACCCCGAGGATGTGGGCCTTCTCATTGGGGGCACCCTCGCTCTGGAACGAATTACCCCTGGAGATGAGGACCATCCCTGATCTCCTGACCTTCCGCCGTGCGTTGAAAACTCATTTATTTCAGCAAGCCCGTCTGGCCTAGGGGTTTTTAAATCTTTTAATCTGGTTTTAACTTTCTTAATTCCTTTATATTTAATCTTTTGAAAGGGCCAATGTATTTAATTCTTTTAATTTTTAAATATTGTATATGCATTTTTATATGTGTATTTTATCTTGGCTGTTCACCGCCCCGAGTCCCTTTGGGAGAGGGGGGCGGTATATAAATTTAAATAAATAAATATATAAATAAATAAATAAATACCATTTGACCTGTTAATGTACAGTATCTATGGATCTGCAAACTCATAATTTCTTTCTCATTTCCCACATGGGAATTCAGTTGGGATATTGTAAGGAATGTTGAAAGGATCCACTTGTAGACAGCCAGGAATAGGGAGCCAACACACCCTTTGCAAACGTGTCTTCTATGCACACCAAGGCCCATTTTGTTTTAATAATGCAGGGAGTTCTTGATGTAGGTTGCAGAGCACTGATGACACATGGATAATAATTAGAAGTTCCCATTCCTGCTTATGCCACTGTCCTTTGAACCACACTTATCTTCCAAAGAGGCGCATTTTATTTAATTAAAGTACAGAGGCCCAACTTCTTACCTGTATCAAAATGTGAACTGTGACACTGTAGTTTCAAAAGCATTCATAATCCATGATGGTCTCATTTTCTCCTTCTTGCAGGCTGGCAGTGCTGGTCTTCCTAGTGGTCAGTTAGGAGTAAGTCAATATGGATTTAATTTCTCCCATTTCCTTTATGTAACCATAGATATTCTTTTGAGAATCAATTCCCTGAAACATCTCCTGATATTCCAGGAACAGTTCTAGTATAAATTTGGATATTGTAAGGAATGTCGGATGAATGAATTTGTAGAGAGCCGTGAACATGATCTTGGAGAAACCAGGCAGAGGAGATTTTTGCAAAATGAAAAAAAAGTTTAAAGATCCAGAAGCAGAGGAAGCATGAGAGAAAAGCTAAGAGTTCTTCTTGCCTCGTTGACTGGAGAATTACAGGGAGAAAGAGAAAACCCAGCCAGGTTTTCTAGCTACTTGGTATATCAAAGTCCTGCACCATGTTTTCATATACCATACCATTTGACCTGTGAATGTACAGTATCTATGGATCTGCAAACTCATAATTTCTTTCTCATTTCCCACATGGGAATTCAGTTGGGATATTGTAAGGAATGTTGAAAGGATCCACTTGTAGATCAGCAGGGAATAGGGAGCCATCACACCCTTTGCAAACGTGTCTTCTATGCACACCAAGGCCCATTTTGTTTTAATAATGCAGGGAGTTCTTGATGTTGGTTGCAGAGCACTGATGACACATGGATAATAATTAGAAGTTCCCATTACTGCTTATGCCACTGCGTTTGGAACCACACTTAGCTTCTAAAGTGCCCCATTTTATTTCATTAAAGTACAGAGATCCAGCTTCTTACCTGTGTCAAAATGTGAACTGTGACAATGCAGTTTAAAAGCATTCATAATCCATGATGGTCTCATTTTCTCCTTCTTGCAGGTTAACGGAGGTGGACTTGGTGGCCAATTAGGAGTAAGTCTATATGGATTTAATGTCTCCCATTTCCTTTATGTAACCATAGATATTCTTTTGAGACTCAATTCCCTGAAACATCTCCTGATATTCCAGGAACAGTTCTAGTATGAATTTGGATATTGTAAGGAATGTCGGATGAATGAATTTGTAGAGAGCCGTGAACATGATCTTGGAGAAACCAGGCAGAGGAGATTTTTGCAAAATGAAAAAAAAGTTTAAAGATCCAGAAGCAGAGGAAGCATGAGAGATGCTAAGAGTTCTTCTTGCCTCGTTGACTGGAGAATTACAGGGAGGAAGAGAAAACCCAGCCCGGTTTTCTAGCTACTTGGTATATCAAAACCCTGCACCATGTTTTCATATACCATACCATTTGACCTGTGAATGCACAGTATCTATGGATCTGCAAACTCATAATTGATTTCTCATTTCCCATATGGGAATTCAATTGGGACATTGTAAGGAATGTTGAAAGGATCCACTTGTAGATAGCCAGGAATAGGGAGCCATCACACCCTTTGCAAACGTGTCTTCTATGCATACCAAGGCCATTTTGTTTTAATAACGCAGGGAGTTCTTGATGTCGGTTGCAGAACGCTGATGACAGTTGGCTAATAATTAGAAGTTCCCATTCCTGGTTATGCCACCGTATTTTGAAGCACACTTAGCTTCCAAAGAGCCCCATTTTATTTCATAAAAGTACAGAGGCCCAGCTTCTTACCTGTGTCAAAATGTGAACTGTGACACTGTAGTGTCAAAAGCATTCATAATCCATGATGGTCTCATTTTCTCCTTCTTGCAGGGTGGCAGAAGTGGACCTGGCGGTCAGTTTGCAGTAAGTCTATATGGATTTAATGTCTCCCATTTCCTTTATGTAACCATAGACATTCTTTGGAGACTCAATTCCCTGAAACATCTCCTGATATTCCAGGAGCAATTCTAGTAGGAATTTGGATACTGTAAGGAATTTCGAATAGATGAATATGTAGAGAGCCGTGAACATGATCTTGGAGAAACCAGGCAGAGGAGATTTTTGTAAAATGACAAAAAAGTTTAAAGATCCAAAAGCAGAGGAAGCATGAGAGAGAAGCTAAGAGTTCTTGCCTCACTGACTGGAGAATTACAGGGAGGAAGAGAAAACCCAGCCAGGTTTTCTAGCTACTTGGTGTATCAAAGTCCTGCACCATGTTTTCATATACCATACCATTTGACCTGTGAATGTACAGTATCTATGGATCTGCAAACTCATAATTTCTTTCTCATTTCCCACATGGGAATTCAGTTGGGATATTGTAAGGAATGTTGAAAGGATCCACTTTTAGATAGCCAGGAATAGGGAGCCATCACACCCTTTGCAAACGTGTCTTCTATGCATACCAAGGCCATTTTGTTTTAATAACGCAGGGAGTTCTTGATGTCGGTTGCAGAACGCTGATGACAGTTGGCTAATAATTAGAAGTTCCCATTCCTGCTTATGCCACCGTATTTTGAAGCACACTTAGCTTCCAAAGAGGCGCATTTTATTTCATTAAAATACAGAGACCCAGTTTCTTACCTGTGTCAAAATGTGAACTGTGACACTGTAGTTTCAAAAGCGTTCATAATCCATGATGGTCTCATTTCTCCTTCTTGCAGAGTAGCGGAGGTAGACTTGGTGGCCAGTTTGAAGTAAGTCTATATGGATTTAATGTCTCCCATTTCCTTTATGTAACCATAGACATTCTTTGGAGACTCAATTCCCTGAAACATCTCCTGATATTCCAGGAGCAATTCTAGTAGGAATTTGGATATTGTAAGGAATGTTGAATAGATGAATATGTAGAGAGCCGTGAACATGATCTTGGAGAAACCAGGCAGAGGAGATTTTTGCAAAATGAAAAAAAAGAAACCGTCCCTGTACCCAACTTTGTTATCTAATTATCGTCCCGTCTCCAACCTTCGTTTTGTGGCGAAGGTTGTTGAGAGTGTGGTGGCACAACAGGTTCCCCAGCACCTGGATGAAGCAGTCTATTTGGATCCACGCCAATCGGGCTTCAGGCCTGGGCACAGCACGGAGACGGCATTGGTCGCATTGGTGGATGATCTCTGGAGGGCCCGTGACAGAGGTTATTCCTCTGTCCTGGTCCTATTAGATCTCTCAGCGGCTTTCGATACTGTCGACCACAGTATCTTATTGCAGCGGCTGGGGGGATTGGGAGTGGGAGGCACTGTTATGCGGTGGTTCTCCTCCTTCCTCTCTGACCATTCGCAATTCATGTTGGCAGGTGGGCAGAGGTCGTCCCCGAGGCCCCTGGTTTGCGGGGTGCCTCAGGGGTCGGTGCTCTCACCCCTTTTGTTCAACATTTATATGAAGCCACTGGGTGAGATCATCCGTGGCTTTGGGGTAGAGTTTCATCAGTACGCTGATGATATTCAGCTGTACATCTCTACCCAGGGCCACCGCGATGAAGCTGTCGAAGTGATGACCCGGTGCCTGGAGGCCGTGAGGTGTTGGATGGGGCAGAACAGGCTTCAGCTCAACCCATCTAAGACTGAGTGGCTGTGCTTTTCGGCACCTCGGTACAACCAGCTGGTTCCATCGCTGGCTGTGGGGGGGGGGGGGAATTCTTGCCCCCACAGAGAAGGCCCACAATCTGGGTGTCCTCCTGGATGTGCAGCTGTCATTGGAAGACCATGTGGCGGCCGTCGCCATGGGGGCTTTTGGCCAGGTCCCTAGGATCTACCAGTTGCGGCCCTTTCTGGATCGGGATGCGCTTTGCACAGTCACTTCCGCCCTTGCAACCTCCCTCCTAGACTATGCCAATGCTCTCTACATGGGGCTGCCTTTGAAGAGCATCCGGAGGCTCCAGCTGTGCAGAATGCGGCCGCACGGGTGGTATTGGGGGCTCCTCGGGGCTCCCATGTTACGCCACTTCTGCGCGAGCTGCATTGTCTCCCTGTGGCCCTCCGGGTTGGCTTCAAGGTCTTAGTTATTATCTTTAAAGTGCTCCATGACTCGGAACCAGGATATTTGCGAGACCACCTCCTGCCATTATCAGCCTCCCGCCGACCGATACGCTCCCATAGAGTCGGCCTCCTCGGGGTGCCGCCAGATGGACGGCTGGCGACCCCGAGGATGCGGGCCTTCTCATTGGGGGCACCCTCGCTCTGGAACGAATTACCCCTGGAGATGAGGACCATCCCTGATCTCCTGACCTTCCGCCGTGCGTTGAAAACTCATTTATTTCAGCAAGCCCGTCTGGCCTAGGGGTTTTTAAATCTTTTAATCTGGTTTTAACTTTCTTAATTCCTTTATATTTAATCTTTTGAAAGGGCCAATGTATTTAATTCTTTTAATTTTTAAATATTGTATATGCATTTTTATATGTGTATTTTATCTTGGCTGTTCACCGCCCCGAGTCCCTTTGGGAGAGGGGGGCGGTATATAAATTTAAATAAATAAATATATAAATAAATAAATAAATACCATTTGACCTGTTAATGTACAGTATCTATGGATCTGCAAACTCATAATTTCTTTCTCATTTCCCACATGGGAATTCAGTTGGGATATTGTAAGGAATGTTGAAAGGATCCACTTGTAGACAGCCAGGAATAGGGAGCCAACACACCCTTTGCAAACGTGTCTTCTATGCACACCAAGGCCCATTTTGTTTTAATAATGCAGGGAGTTCTTGATGTAGGTTGCAGAGCACTGATGACACATGGATAATAATTAGAAGTTCCCATTCCTGCTTATACCACTGTCCTTTGAACCACACTTATCTTCCAAAGAGGCGCATTTTATTTAATTAAAGTACAGAGGCCCAACTTCTTACCTGTATCAAAATGTGAACTGTGACACTGTAGTTTCAAAAGCATTCATAATCGATGATGGTCTCATTTTCTCCTTCTTGCAGGCTGGCAGTGCTGGTCTTCCTAGTGGTCAGTTAGGAGTAAGTCAATATGGATTTAATTTCTCCCATTTCCTTTATGTAACCATAGATATTCTTTTGAGAATCAATTCCCTGAAACATCTCCTGATATTCCAGGAACAGTTCTAGTATAAATTTGGATATTGTAAGGAATGTCGGATGAATGAATTTGTAGAGAGCCGTGAACATGATCTTGGAGAAACCAGGCAGAGGAGATTTTTGCAAAATGAAAAAAAAGTTTAAAGATCCAGAAGCAGAGGAAGCATGAGAGAAAAGCTAAGAGTTCTTCTTGCCTCGTTGACTGGAGAATTACAGGGAGAAAGAGAAAACCCAGCCAGGTTTTCTAGCTACTTGGTATATCAAAGTCCTGCACCATGTTTTCATATACCATACCATTTGACCTGTGAATGTACAGTATCTATGGATCTGCAAACTCATAATTTCTTTCTCATTTCCCACATGGGAATTCAGTTGGGATATTGTAAGGAATGTTGAAAGGATCCACTTGTAGACAGCAGGGAATAGGGAGCCATCACACCCTTTGCAAACGTGTCTTCTATGCACACCAAGGCCCATTTTGTTTTAATAATGCAGGGAGTTCTTGATGTTGGTTGCAGAGCACTGATGACACATGGATAATAATTAGAAGTTCCCATTACTGCTTATGCCACTGCGTTTGGAACCACACTTAGCTTCTAAAGTGCCCCATTTTATTTCATTAAAGTACAGAGATCCAGCTTCTTACCTGTGTCAAAATGTGAACTGTGACAATGCAGTTTTAAAAGCATTCATAATCCATGATGGTCTCATTTTCTCCTTCTTGCAGGTTAACGGAGGTGGACTTGGTGGCCAATTAGGAGTAAGTCTATATGGATTTAATGTCTCCCATTTCCTTTATGTAACCATAGATATTCTTTTGAGACTCAATTCCCTGAAACATCTCCTGATATTCCAGGAACAGTTCTAGTATGAATTTGGATATTGTAAGGAATGTCGGATGAATGAATTTGTAGAGAGCCGTGAACATGATCTTGGAGAAACCAGGCAGAGATGCTAAGAGTTCTTCTTGCCTCGTTGACTGGAGAATTACAGGGAGGAAGAGAAAACCCAGCCCGGTTTTCTAGCTACTTGGTATATCAAAAACCCTGCACCATGTTTTCATATACCATACCATTTGACCTGTGAATGCACAGTATCTATGGATCTGCAA
The DNA here is from genome assembly GCA_023653725.1 of Bungarus multicinctus. NCBI lineage: Eukaryota > Metazoa > Chordata > Lepidosauria > Squamata > Elapidae > Bungarus > Bungarus multicinctus. Next base: position 9,032,040 of record CM042835.1, on the reverse strand, counting down.
ACTCATAATTGATTTCTCATTTCCCATATGGGAATTCAATTGGGACATTGTAAGGAATGTTGAAAGGATCCACTTGTAGATAGGAATAGGGAGCCATCACACCCTTTGCAAACGTGTCTTCTATGCATACCAAGGCCATTTTGTTTTAATAACGCAGGGAGTTCTTGATGTCGGTTGCAGAACGCTGATGACAGTTGGCTAATAATTAGAAGTTCCCATTCCTGGTTATGCCACCGTATTTTGAAGCACACTTAGCTTCCAAAGAGCCCCATTTTATTTCATAAAAGTACAGAGGCCCAGCTTCTTACCTGTGTCAAAATGTGAACTGTGACACTGTAGTGTCAAAAGCATTCATAATCCATGATGGTCTCATTTTCTCCTTCTTGCAGGGTGGCAGAGGTGGACCTGGCGGTCAGTTTGCAGTAAGTCTATATGGATTTAATGTCTCCCATTTCCTTTATGTAACCATAGACATTCTTTGGAGACTCAATTCCCTGAAACATCTCCTGATATTCCAGGAACAGTTCTAATATGAATTTGGATATTGTAAGGAATGTCGGATGAATGAATTTGTAGAGAGCCATGAACATGATCTTGGAGAAACCAGGCAGAGGAGATTTTTGCAAAATGAAAAAAAAGTTTAAAGATCCAGAAGCAGAGGAAGCATGAGAGAGAAGCTAAGAGTTCTTGCCTCGTTGACTGGAGAATTACAGGGAGGAAGAGAAAACCCAGCCAGGTTTTCTAGCTACTTGGTATATCAAAGTCCTGCACCATGTTTTCATATACCATACCATTTGACCTGTGAATGTACAGTATCTATGGATCTGCAAACTCATAATTTCTTTCTCATGTCCCACATGGGAATTCAGTTGGGATATTGTAAGGAATGTTGAAAGGATCCACTTGTAGATAGCCAGGAATAGGGAGCCATCACACCCTTTGCAAACGTATCTTCTATGCATACCAAGGCCATTTTGTTTTAATAATACAGGGAGTTCTTGATGTGGGTTGCAGAGCACTGATGACACATGGATAATAATTAGAAGTTCCCATTACTGCTTATGCCACTGCGTTTGGAACCACACTTAGCTTCTAAAGTGCCCCATTTTATTTCATTAAAGTACAGAGATCCAACTTCTTACCTGTGTCAAAATGTGAACTGTGACAATGCAGTTTCAAAAGCATTCATAATCCATGATGGTCTCATTTTCTCCTTCTTGCAGGTTAACGGAGGTGGACTTGGTGGCCAATTAGGAGTAAGTCTATATGGATTTAATGTCTCCCATTTCCTTTATGTAACCATAGATATTCTTTTGAGACTCAATTCCCTGAAACATCTCCTGATATTCCAGGAACAGTTCTAGTATGAATTTGGATATTGTAAGGAATGTCGGATGAATGAATTTGTAGAGAGCCGTGAACATGATCTTGGAGAAACCAGGCAGAGGAGATTTTTGCAAAATGAAAAAAAAGTTTAAAGATCCAGAAGCAGAGGAAGCATGAGAGATGCTAAAAGTTCTTCTTGCCTCGTTGACTGGAGAATTACAGGGAGGAAGAGAAAACCCAGCCCGGTTTTCTAGCTACTTGGTATATCAAAAACCCTGCACCATGTTTTCATATACCATACCATTTGACCTGTGAATGCACAGTATCTATGGATCTGCAAACTCATAATTTCTTTCTCATTTCCCATATGGGAATTCAATTGGGACATTGTAAGGAATGTTGAAAGGATCCACTTGTAGACAGCCAGGAATAGGGAGCCATCACACCCTTTGCAAACGTGTCTTCTATGCATACCATGGCCATTTTGTTTTAATAACGCAGGGAGTTCTTGATGTCAGTTGCAGAACGCTGATGACAGTTGGCTAATAATTAGAAGTACCCATTCCTGCTTATGCCACCGTATTTTGAAGCACACTTAGCTTTCAAAGAGCCCCATTTTATTTCATAAAAGTACAGAGGCCCAGCTTCTCACCTGTGTCAAAATGTGAACTGTGACACTGTAGTGTCAAAAGCATTCATAATCCATGATGGTCTCATTTTCTCCTTCTTGCAGGGTGGCAGAGGTGGACCTGGCGGTCAGTTTGCAGTAAGTCTATATGGATTTAATGTCTCCCATTTCCTTTATGTAACCATAGACATTCTTTGGAGACTCAATTCCCTGAAACATCTCCTGATATTCCAGGAACAGTTCTAATATGAATTTGGATATTGTAAGGAATGTCGGATGAATGAATTTGTAGAGAGCCATGAACATGATCTTGGAGAAACCAGGCAGAGGAGATTTTTGCAAAATGAAAAAAAAGTTTAAAGATCCAGAAGCAGAGGAAGCATGAGAGAGAAGCTAAGAGTTCTTCTTGCCTCGTTGACTGGAGAATTACAGGGAGGAAGAGAAAACCCAGCCAGGTTTTCTAGCTACTTGGTATATCAAAGTCCTGCACCATGTTTTCATATACCATACCATTTGACCTGTGAATGTACAGTATCTATGGATCTGCAAACTCATAATTTCTTTCTCATGTCCCACATGGGAATTCAGTTGGGATATTGTAAGGAATGTTGAAAGGATCCACTTGTAGATAGCCAGGAATAGGGAGCCATCACACCCTTTGCAAACGTATCTTCTATGCATACCAAGGCCATTTTGTTTTAATAATACAGGGAGTTCTTGATGTGGGTTGCAGAGCACTGATGACACATGGATAATAATTAGAAGTTCCCATTACTGCTTATGCCACTGCGTTTGGAACCACACTTAGCTTCTAAAGTGCCCCATTTTATTTCATTAAAGTACAGAGATCCAACTTCTTACCTGTGTCAAAATGTGAACTGTGACAATGCAGTTTCAAAAGCATTCATAATCCATGATGGTCTCATTTTCTCCTTCTTGCAGGTTAACGGAGGTGGACTTGGTGGCCAATTAGGAGTAAGTCTATATGGATTTAATGTCTCCCATTTCCTTTATGTAACCATAGATATTCTTTTGAGACTCAATTCCCTGAAACATCTCCTGATATTCCAGGAACAGTTCTAGTATGAATTTGGATATTGTAAGGAATGTCGGATGAATGAATTTGTAGAGAGCCGTGAACATGATCTTGGAGAAACCAGGCAGAGGAGATTTTTGCAAAATGAAAAAAAAGTTTAAAGATCCAGAAGCAGAGGAAACATGAGAGATGCTAAAAGTTCTTCTTGCCTCGTTGACTGGAGAATTACAGGGAGGAAGAGAAAACCCAGCCCGGTTTTCTAGCTACTTGGTATATCAAAAACCCTGCACCATGTTTTCATATACCATACCATTTGACCTGTGAATGCACAGTATCTATGGATCTGCAAACTCATAATTTCTTTCTCATTTCCCATATGGGAATTCAATTGGGACATTGTAAGGAATGTTGAAAGGATCCACTTGTAGACAGCCAGGAATAGGGAGCCATCACACCCTTTGCAAACGTGTCTTCTATGCATACCAAGGCCATTTTGTTTTAATAACGCAGGGAGTTCTTGATGTCGGTTGCAGAACGCTGATGACAGTTGGCTAATAATTAGAAGTTCCCATTCCTGGTTATGCCACCGTATTTTGAAGCACACTTAGCTTTCAAAGAGCCCCATTTTATTTCATAAAAGTACAGAGGCCCAGCTTCTCACCTGTGTCAAAATGTGAACTGTGACACTGTAGTGTCAAAAGCATTCATAATCCATGATGGTCTCATTTTCTCCTTCTTGCAGGGTGGCAGAGGTGGACCTGGCGGTCAGTTTGCAGTAAGTCTATATGGATTTAATGTCTCCCATTTCCTTTATGTAACCATAGACATTCTTTGGAGACTCAATTCCCTGAAACATCTCCTGATATTCCAGGAGCAATTCTAGTAGGAATTTGGATACTGTAAGGAATTTCGAATAGATGAATATGTAGAGAGCCGTGAACATGATCTTGGAGAAACCAGGCAGAGGAGATTTTTGTAAAATGACAAAAAAGTTTAAAGATCCAAAAGCAGAGGAAGCATGAGAGAGAAGCTAAGAGTTCTTCTTGCCTCACTGACTGGAGAATTACAGGGAGGAAGAGAAAACCCAGCCAGGTTTTCTAGCTACTTGGTGTATCAAAGTCCTACACCATGTTTTCATATACCATACCATTTGACCTGTGAATGTACAGTATCTATGGATCTGCAAACTCATAATTTCTTTCTCATTTCCCACATGGGAATTCAAATGGGACATTGTAAGGAATGTTGAAAGGATCCACTTTTAGATAGCCAGGAATAGGGAGCCATCACACCCTTTGCAAACGTGTCTTCTATGCATACCAAGGCCATTTTGTTTTAATAACGCAGGGAGTTCTTGATGTCGGTTGCAGAACGCTGATGACAGTTGGCTAATAATTAGAAGTTCCCATTCCTGCTTATGCCACCGTATTTTGAAGCACACTTAGCTTCCAAAGAGGCGCATTTTATTTCATTAAAATACAGAGACCCAGTTTCTTACCTGTGTCAAAATGTGAACTGTGACACTGTAGTTTCAAAAGCGTTCATAATCCATGATGGTCTCATTTTCTCCTTCTTGCAGAGTAGCGGAGGTAGACTTGGTGGCCAGTTTGAAGTAAGTCTATATGGATTTAATGTCTCCCATTTCCTTTATGTAACCATAGACATTCTTTGGAGACTCAATTCCCTGAAACATCTCCTGATATTCCAGGAGCAATTCTAGTAGGAATTTGGATATTGTAAGGAATGTTGAATAAATGAATATGTAGAGAGCCGTGAACATGATCTTGGAGAAACCAGGCAGAGGAGATTTTTGCAAAATGAAAAAAAAGAAACCGTCCCTGGACCCAACTTTGTTATCTAATTATCGTCCCGTCTCCAACCTTCGTTTTGTGGCGAAGGTTGTTGAGAGTGTGGTGGCACAACAGGTTCCCCAGCACCTGGATGAAGCAGTCTATTTGGATCCACGCCAATCGGGCTTCAGGCCTGGGCACAGCACGGAGACGGCATTGGTCGCATTGGTGGATGATCTCTGGAGGGCCCGTGACAGAGGTTATTCCTCTGTCCTGGTCCTATTAGATCTCTCAGCGGCTTTCGATACTGTCGACCACAGTATCTTATTGCAGCGGCTGGGGGGATTGGGAGTGGGAGGCACTGTTATGCGGTGGTTCTCCTCCTTCCTCTCTGACCATTCGCAATTCATGTTGGCAGGTGGGCAGAGGTCGTCCCCGAGGCCCCTGGTTTGCGGGGTGCCTCAGGGGTCGGTGCTCTCACCCCTTTTGTTCAACATTTATATGAAGCCACTGGGTGAGATCATCCGTGGCTTTGGGGTAGAGTTTCATCAGTACGCTGATGATATTCAGCTGTACATCTCTACCCAGGGCCATCGCGATGAAGCTGTCGAAGTGATGACCCGGTGCCTGGAGGCCGTGAGGTGTTGGATGGGGCAGAACAGGCTTCAGCTCAACCCATCTAAGACTGAGTGGCTGTGCTTTTCGGCACCCCGGTACAACCAGCTGGTTCCATCGCTGGCTGTGGGGGGGGGGGGGGGAAATTCTTGCCCCCACAGAGAAGGCCCACAATCTGGGTGTCCTCCTGGATGTGCAGCTGTCATTGGAAGACCATGTGGCGGCCGTCGCCATGGGGGCTTTTGGCCAGGTCCCTAGGATCTACCAGTTGCGGCCCTTTCTGGATCGGGATGCGCTTTGCACAGTCACTTCCGCCCTTGCAACCTCCCTCCTAGACTATGCCAATGCTCTCTACATGGGGCTGCCTTTGAAGAGCATCCGGAGGCTCCAGCTGTGCAGAATGCGGCCGCACGGGTGGTATTGGGGGCTCCTCGGGGCTCCCATGTTACGCCACTTCTGCGCGAGCTGCATTGTCTCCCTGTGGCCCTCCGGGTTGGCTTCAAGGTCTTAGTTATTATCTTTAAAGTGCTCCATGACTCGGAACCAGGATATTTGCGAGACCACCTCCTGCCATTATCAGCCTCCCGCCGACCGATACGCTCCCATAGAGTCGGCCTCCTCGGGGTGCCGCCAGATGGACGGCTGGCGACCCCGAGGATGCGGGCCTTCTCATTGGGGGCACCCTCGCTCTGGAACGAATTACCCCTGGAGATGAGGACCATCCCTGATCTCCTGACCTTCCGCCGTGTGTTGAAAACTCATTTATTTCAGCAAGCCCGTCTGGCCTAGGGGTTTTTAAATCTTTTAATCTGGTTTTAACTTTCTTAATTCCTTTATATTTAATCTTTTGAAAGGGCCAATGTATTTAATTCTTTTAATTTTTAAATATTGTATATGCATTTTTATGTGTGTATTTTATCTTGGCTGTTCACCGCCCCGAGTCCCTTTGGGAGAGGGGGGGCGGTATATAAATTTAAATAAATAAATATATAAATAAATAAATAAATACCATTTGACCTGTTAATGTACAGTATCTATGGATCTGCAAACTCATAATTTCTTTCTCATTTCCCACATGGGAATTCAGTTGGGATATTGTAAGGAATGTTGAAAGGATCCACTTGTAGACAGCCAGGAATAGGGAGCCAACACACCCTTTGCAAACGTGTCTTCTATGCACACCAAGGCCCATTTTGTTTTAATAATGCAGGGAGTTCTTGATGTAGGTTGCAGAGCACTGATGACACATGGATAATAATTAGAAGTTCCCATTCCTGCTTATGCCACTGTCCTTTGAACCACACTTATCTTCCAAAGAGGCGCATTTTATTTAATTAAAGTACAGAGGCCCAACTTCTTACCTGTATCAAAATGTGAACTGTGACACTGTAGTTTCAAAAGCATTCATAATCCATGATGGTCTCATTTTCTCCTTCTTGCAGGCTGGCAGTGCTGGTCTTCCTAGTGGTCAGTTAGGAGTAAGTCAATATGGATTTAATTTCTCCCATTTCCTTTATGTAACCATAGATATTCTTTTGAGACTCAATTCCCTGAAACATCTCCTGATATTCCAGGAACAGTTCTAGTATGAATTTGGATATTGTAAGGAATGTCGGATGAATGAATTTGTAGAGAGCCGTGAACATGATCTTGGAGAAACCAGGCAGAGGAGATTTTTGCAAAATGAAAAAAAAGTTTAAAGATCCAGAAGCAGAGGAAGCATGAGAGAGAAGCTAAGAGTTCTTCTTGCCTCGTTGACTGGAGAATTACAGGGAGGAAGAGAAAACCCAGCCAGGTTTTCTAGCTACTTGGTATATCAAAGTCCTGCACCATGTTTTCATATACCATACCATTTGACCTGTGAATGTACAGTATCTATGGATCTGCAAACTCATAATTTCTTTCTCATTTCCCACATGGGAATTCAGTTGGGATATTGTAAGGAATGTTGAAAGGATCCACTTGTAGATAGCAGGGAATAGGGAGCCATCACACCCTTTGCAAACGTGTCTTCTATGCACACCAAGACCCATTTTGTTTTAATAATGCAGGGAGTTCTTAATGTTGGTTGCAGAACACTGATAACACTTGGCTAATAATTAGAAGTACCCATTCCTGCTTATGCCACTGTGTTTTGAACCACACTTATCTTCCAAAGAGGTGCATTTTATTTCATTAAAGTACAGAGGCCCAGTTTTTAACCTTTGTCAAAATGTGAACTGTGACAATGTAGTTTCAAAAGCATTCATAATCCATGATGGTCTCATTTTCTCCTTCTTGCAGGCTAGCGGAGGTGGACTTGGTGGCCAATTAGGAGTAAGTCTATATGGATTTAATGTCTCCCATTTCCTTTATGTAACCATAGATATTCTTTTGAGACTCAATTCCCTGAAACATCTCCTGATATTCCAGGAACAGTTCTAGTATGAATTTGGATATTGTAAGGAATGTCGGATGAATGAATTTGTAGAGAGCCATGAACATGATCTTGGAGAAACCAGGCAGAGGAGATTTTTGCAAAATGAAAAAAAAGTTTAAAGATCCAGAAGCAGAGGAAGCATGAGAGATGCTAAAAGTTCTTCTTGCCTCGTTGACTGGAGAATTACAGGGAGGAAGAGAAAACCCAGCCCGGTTTTCTAGCTACTTGGTATATCAAAGTCCTGCACCATGTTTTCATATACCATACCATTTGACCTGTGAATGTACAGTATCTATGGATCTGCAAACTCATAATTTCTTTCTCATTTCCCACATGGGAATTCAGTTGGGATATTGTAAGGAATGTTGAAAGGATCCACTTGTAGACAGCAGGGAATAGGGAGCCATCACACCCTTTGCAAACGTGTCTTCTATGCACACCAAGGCCCATTTTGTTTTAATAATGCAGGGAGTTCTTGATGTTGGTTGCAGAGCACTGATGACACATGGATAATAATTAGAAGTTCCCATTACTGCTTATGCCACTGCGTTTGGAACCACACTTAGCTTCTAAAGTGCCCCATTTTATTTCATTAAAGTACAGAGATCCAGCTTCTTACCTGTGTCAAAATGTGAACTGTGACACTGTAGTTTCAAAAGCATTCATAATCCATGATGGTCTCATTTTCTCCTTCTTGCAGGTTAACGGAGGTGGACTTGGTGGCCAATTAGGAGTAAGTCTATATGGATTTAATGTCTCCCATTTCCTTTATGTAACCATAGATATTCTTTTGAGACTCAATTCCCTGAAACATCTTCTGACATTCCAGGAACAGTTCTAGTATGAATTTGGATATTGTAAGGAATGTCGGATGAATGAATTTGTAGAGAGCCGTGAACATGATCTTGGAGAAACCAGGCAGAGGAGATTTTTGCAAAATGAAAAAAAAGTTTAAAGATCCAGAAGCAGAGGAAGCATGAGAGATGCTAAGAGTTCTTCTTGCCTCGTTGACTGGAGAATTACAGGAGGAAGAGAAAACCCAGCCCGGTTTTCTAGCTACTTGGTATATCAAAAACCCTGCACCATGTTTTCATATACCATACCATTTGACCTGTGAATGCACAGTATCTATGGATCTGCAAACTCATAATTTCTTTCTCATTTCCCATATGGGAATTCAATTGGGACATTGTAAGGAAAGTTGAAAGGATCCACTTGTAGACAGCCAGGAATAGGGAGCCATCACACCCTTTGCAAACGTGTCTTCTATGCACACCAAGGCCCATTTTGTTTTAATAATGCAGGGAGTTCTTGATGTGGGTTGCAGAGCACTGATGACACTTGGCTAATAATTAGAAGTACCCATTCCTGCTTATGCCACTGTGTTTTGAACCACACTTATCTTCCAAAGAGGTGCATTTTATTTCATTAAAGTACAGAGGCCCAGCTTTTTACCTTTGTCAAAATGTGAACTATGACAATGTAGTTTCAAAAGCATTCATAATCCATGATGGTCTCATTTTCTCCTTCTTGCAGGGTAGCGGAGGTGGACTTAGTGGCCAATTAGGAGTAAGTCTATATGGATTTAATGTCTCCCATTTCCTTTATGTAACCATAGATATTCTTTTGAGACTCAATTCCCTGAAACATCTCCTGATATTCCAGGAACAGTTCTAGTATGAATTTGCATATTGTAAGGAATGTCGGATGAATGAATTTGTAGAGAGCCGTGAACATGATCTTGGAGAAACCAGGCAGAGGAGATTTTTGCAAAATGAAAAAAAAAATGTAAAAATGCAGAAGCAGAGGAAGCATGAGAGAAAAGCTAAGAGTTCTTCTTGCCTCACTGACTGGAGAATTACAGGGAGAAAGAGAAAACCCAGCCAGGTTTTCTAGCTACTTGGTATATCAAAGTCCTGCACCATGTTTTCATATACCATACCATTTGACCTGTGAATGTACAGTATCTATGGATCTGCAAACTCATAATTTCTTTCTCATTTCCCACATGGGAATTCAGTTGGGATATTGTAAGGAATGTTGAAAGGATCCACTTGTAGATAGCCAGGAATAGGGAGCCATCACACCCTTTGCAAACGTATCTTCTATGCATACCAAGGCCATTTTGTTTTAATAACACAGGGAGTTCTTGATGTGGGTTGCAGAGCACTGATGACACATGGATAATAATTAGAAGTTTCCATTACTGCTTATGCCACTGCGTTTTGAACCACACTTAGCTTCTAAAGAGCCCCATTTTATTTCATTAAAGTACAGAGGTCCAGCTTCTTACCTGCGTCAAAATGTGAACTGTGACTGTGTAGTTTCAAAAGCATTCATAATCAGTAGTGGGATTCAAATTTTTTAACAACTGGTTCTGTGAGTGTAGCTTGGTGGATGTGGCTTGGTGGGCATTTGACAGGGTGGGCATGGCCAACTCAACATCATTTACATCATGGGGGCTTCTCCTTGCCTGGCCTCTCATGACTGTGGGGATGCTACAGTGGTTGTAAGTGTGAAAAATGGTCGTAAGTCACTTTTTTCAGTGCCATTGTAACTTTGAAGGGTCACTAAATGAACTGTTGTAAGTCAAAGATTACCTGTACAAAAATACAAAAAGTTTCTTTGTCTTGCAAAAAGCTGCCTTAAATACCAATCATTAGATTAAAAATAGGAGCATACACACTGAAGATCAATGATATCTACAGCCATCATGGAAACCCAAACAATTCTGTATGAATACCTTGCTTTTCATCAGCAATACCTGCAAGCCGGAGTTACAAATCAGGCAGGGTGCCAGAGCACCTTGAGGAATTAAAATAGTTGAAATCCAATGATAACTATCAGCAACCAACTCTTGCTCATAAAGTGAAGCCCTTTAGCAGAGAGGTCATTTAAACTCTCTCATTTAAAGTGGGTGGGCATACTTAGGCTACAAAATTCTGAGCAAAAGAGACAAATTAACGAAGTATATAGGGGACCCAGATTCAAGCCTCCCAAGCTTGTCAGGATCACAATAAAATTAGTACATGCCACAGATATCTAAATAAGCTTCAGACCTGTGCCATGTTACTAAGCCTTATTATCAATAGAGAAAACTAATGTGTCTTGGCCATTTCAAAGCAATGCAAAAGCACCCAAACTGCTTTTTAAAGAGGCAACTAGACGTTCTGAAAACCAAGAAAGTCCAGTTACCTCTTGGAAAAAGCACCTTTGGGACAACCATGACCTGGATGACTGAAGAATCCCCATAGACAAGAGACTTCTGTGCTCAGTGAACTGGCAAAGCAAGTAAAACTTTCCCCATATTTTGTAGTAATAAGAATCATCCTTATTTTTTAATTCTTGTGTCAATTTATCCATTTCTGCGCAATTCCAAATTTTCTTAATTATTTTTATTTCACCTGGAGTTTCTTTACATTTCCATTTTTGGGGCATAAACTAATCTTGCAGCTGTGATTATATGGATTATTGAGTATATTACATCTTTGTCATATTTTCCCACATTAATTCCCAACAAGAAAAATTCAGGTCTATATTCTATTTTAGTTTCACACATCTCTTCTAACCATTTGTGGATTTTCTGTCAAAACATTTGGGCTTTCTTACAATTCCACCATTGGTGATAATACGTTCCATTTTCTTTATTACACTTCCAATATATAGATTCAGATACATTTTAGCCAATTTTGATGATGGATTATGCCATTTACAGTATAAAACATTTTATATACGTTTTCTTTAAATGATGTAGCCAAAGTTATTTTTTTGTTTCAATCCCATAGGATTTGCCATTCATCCAAATTTATCCTATGCCCAAAGTCTTTCATCCATGCCAACATTGTTTCTTTTCCTTTTTCTTCCTCTAGTTTACAATAACACTTTATACATTTTCTTTATCAATTTCTCATCTTCTTCCAATAGAATTTCATCTAATTGTGTTTTACTCCCACTAATTCCCCATTCTTTCATGTCTTTTGCATTCCTCGATTAGAGTTGTAAGTAAGCCCACCATTCTATATCCACTCCTTGATCTTTTAGGTTTTGCCTCGATTTTAATTCTCCTCTCTCATTTATAATATCCTCATAAGTAATAATTTTCCCCTGGCAAAGCAAATGTGGGTACATCAAAGCTTCCAATGTGGATAGCCATATTGGTATTTCTACATATATTTGTCATTTCGATTTGTTCCATATAGTTAACAGAGTATGCCTAATTTTGTGTCTTTGGAAATATCTATGGACCTCTTGTTTGTCCTGCCATAGAAAAGCATGCCATCCTCCCTTTAAAATATAACCTTCTAAAGCCAACATTCTTTTGTTCTTAAAATTTATCCAATCTTTTATCCATGTCAGGACTGCAGCTCTGTAATATATTTCCCAATCAGGCAAGCCAAATTCACCCCTTTCTGTGGCATCTTGCAGCAGTTTTAATTTAATTCTAGGTTTTTTCTTTTGCCATATAAATTTCAACAGTAATTTATCCAAATTATCAATGATATTTTTTCTAATTTTATGGTGGCATTTTGGAAGAGAAACAGTAATTTTGGTAATACATTCATTTTTGTGGTTGTTATTCTGCCCATAAAAGATATTCTTAATTTGTCCCATTTTTCCAAATCTTCTGTTTAATCAATGAGGTATAATTATCATCTTTTAAGTGTTGTACATCTTGCATAGATCATAATCCCGAAGTATTTTACTTTATTTGTTATCTGGATGTCCATTATTCTAGTTAGTGCTTCCTTTTGTTTATTTGTCATATTTTTGGGGGATTATTTTTGTTTTTTCCCTATTAATTTTTAGCCCTGCAACTTCTCCAAATTCTTCTAGGTTTTCTATGAGCTTCGGTCCCAAAATGTGTGGATCTTCTACAATAAAAACTAAATTATCGGCGAAGGCTTGCAATTTAAACTCTTCCTTTTTTACTTTTAATCCTTTTATCCTTGTTTCCTTCCTGATTATTCTCGTTAACAATTCTAGAGTCAAAATAAACAAAAGTGGTGATAATGGACATCCCTTCCTAGTCTCTTTTTGTATTTCAAATTTATTTGTTGTTTCCCCGTTCACCAATATTTTAGCCTCTTGTTTATTATATAATGCCGAAATCACATTTAAAGTTTTTTGTCCAAAATCAGGCCTTTAATCATCTTAACTGCTCTTCGCTACACTTTTTCCAAAGTCTCAACACCATTTTTTTTGTGATGTGATGACCAAAGTGGATGTGGTATTCCATGTGTGGCCTTACTAAGGTTTTATAAAGTGGTACATAATTGTTCACAATTGGAAGAACCAAAATATTTGGCGTGTTTGATAAAAACTGCTGCCTTGACTAGTGGGTTTAACTTGAAGACCTCCAGTGTGTCTTCAAGCCCTATAATTCTATAATTCCATTCATGATTTCTGTGAGGTGTGATAACTTATGTGATCAAGAAAGACTTTCATGATTTATGTGATGAAACTATAGCATGCTTATCATATTTTTTGTAGCCTCATAAGGTGCTGATGTCACTTTTCTCACTGGGGTACAGACAGGGGTGGGATTCTACTAGTCTGCACCTATTTGCTAGAACCGGTTGTTAACATTCTAAGCAATTCGGAGAACCAGTTGTTAGAAGAAATTACTGGCCTAATCCTGTAAGGAAGGCAGGAAGGAAACATTCTGGTGTTGATTACAGAAACTGCCTCTCTGTTAACCCTTATTACATTCTTGGCAGGACTAGACTTCCTGTCTCAGGAACTTCTCTGGAGTTTTTTTCCCCTCCTTTGCTGATACTTTGCTTGTGTGGAGTGACCATTCAAAGTTACAATGGCACTGAAAAAAGTGACATGATCATTTTTCATACTTACGACTGTTGCAGCATCCCCACAGTCATGAGAGGCCAGACGAGGAGATGCATGCCTTGATGTGAGTGATATTGAGTTGGCCACACTCAGCCAATAACATGACCACCAAGCCATGCCTACCTAATCACATGACCACCAAGCCATGCCCACCAACTAAGCCACGCTCACAGAACCAGTTGTTAAAAAATGTGTATCCCACCATTGGGGGCACAGGGTTGAACCTCATTTTCATACCTCATATCCCATGCAATCGTATCTCCTGTACATTTCAGGATCACTCTTTGTTTTAATATGATAGGAAGTCATATGTTAATATAGGTTGCATAGCAGTGATGACCCATGGATATAATTAGAAGTTTGTATTTCTTCTTCTGCCACTGTCTTTTGAGCTACAATTACCTTCCAGAAGGGCTCCATTTTACTTGAATAAACAGCAGAGATGCAGGCTTACATACATACCAAATACATGAACCACAATGACATAGTTTGAAAAGGATCCATAATCCAAGATTACTTTTTACCCCCTTCTTCATACAAATGGCCAATCCGGAAGTGGACTATCTGGTTTCTTGGTCAATATGTATTTGATGTCTCTCATTTTCATTATATTTTCAGCATTATTCTTTCTCTACATAATGAAAACTATATCTTGATACTCAATCCCTCTGAAGCATCTCTTGATACTCCAGGAGGAATTCTAATAGGGGTTGGATACTGTAAGGAATGTTAAAGGGTTGAATTTGTAGAGATCTGTAGACATGACAATCTGACAATCTTATCAGAAAACTGAATAGACTTTAAAAATAATGTTGACTAGCCAGATTTGCTAAGTAGCAATTACCAAATACAGGACATGTGTGTTTGAGCACACATTTGTTTTGCCCACATCATGACCTCCATATTTAATGTATGGAATCTTATATATTTGCACAGTATATTGAGATACATGTTAAACTAGATTTGCGCAACAAATGAAGGTACAGAGAATCTAACCAAAGTAAACTGTTTGCTAGCTGAGGTGAAAATGCAGCTGCTGGAATTATTATGATGTGATTAAGCAAGTTGCGTGAAGCTGGTCTTTATGTGACTGTCATCCAAATAGCAAGACAATGTGCTTATTATTTACAAGAAAGGAAAAGTAACAAAGAACTCACATATGTTTTTTTTTCTCCCAGAGAAAACCAAACTTAAGAAAATAGGTAAGTCCTAACTACAGAAAAAAAGTGCAATGTTTAAGGGGTTGACATTTCTAAGGTTCCAAACAATATTTTTTCTCCCTTTCTCATCTTTTCTTCTTCATTAGAAAGTATCTTTCACTTCTAATGAATTCTTTGATGTTTTTTGAAATTTGGCTCTAGAATCATGATTTAATTAGAGTGATTGCTGGAATCCCGATAGCAAGCCAATTCTGGCATATGTCATTTATAGTCCGCTGTGACCCTGTTTCCCTCCCCCCTGGGTGTCTCATAAATCAGATTCTCCAATTGAGCACCTTCACAAGCTGGGTGTCATCATTCATGTTCTCCAATTAAATATATTTGTGGGCAAAAACTCTGGTATTTTAGTTACAATCTTTTAAAAGATGAAGAGTTGGAATGTACTTTCGCTTTCAACTGCTGTTCCAGATTTCCTTCCTCCCACTCCCCCTTTTTTTTATGGTAATTACTAAAACAGGCATAGGAATGTTTTATGAGTTGACAATATCATTCTAAGAGCCAATATGAGTTTTTGGGACATGCCTGTCCTCCAAAATGGGTGCATGACTATCCATAGGGAGAGGAATAATGGAGTTTGTGATGACGGCTTTGGTCGCGTTGGTTGATGATCTCTGGAGGGCTCGGGACAGGGGTTGTTCCTCTGTCCTGGTCCTATTAGATCTCTCAGCGGCTTTTGATACTGTCGACCACAGTATCTTATTGCGGCGGTTGGAGGGGTTAGGAGTGGGGGGCACCGTGTTGCGGTGGTTCATCTCCTTCCTCTCCGACCGTTCGCAATCTGTGTTGACAGGGGGGCAGAGGTCGGCCCTGAGGCCCCTACTGTGTGGGGTGCCTCAGGGGTCGGTACTCTCGCCCCTGCTGTTCAACATTTATGTGAAGCCGCTGGGCGAGATCATCCGTGGCTTCGGGGTGGAGTTCCATCAGTACGCTGATGATACGCAGCTGTACATCTCCACCCCGGGCCACCCCAACGAAGCTGTCGAAGTGATGTCCCGGTGCCTGGAGGCCGTGCGGAGTTGGATGGGTCGTAACAGGCTCCGTCTCAACCCGGCCAAAACCGAGTGGCTGTGGTTTCCTGCGCCCAGATACAGCCAGCTGGTTCCTTCGCTGGCCGTGGGGGGAGAGGTTTTGACCCCCGTGGAAAGGGCGCGCAATCTGGGCGTCCTCCTGGATGTACGGCTGTCTTTAGAAGAGCACATTGCAGCCGTCGCCAGGGGGGCTTTTTATCAGATACGTCTGATTTACCAGTTGCGGCCCTTTCTGGATCTGGGCGCACTTCGCACAGTCACGTCCGCCCTCGTTATTTCCCGCCTGGATTATTGCAATGCTCTCTACATGGGGCTCCCCTTGAAGAGTCTCCGGAGGTTACAGTTGGTCCAGCATGCAGCCGCGCGGGTGATTGTGGGTGCCCCTCGGAGCTCCCACGTTACACTGCTTCTCCGCAGGCTGCACTGGCTTCCTGTGGCCTACCGGATTCGATTCAAGGTGGTACTGATGGTATTTAAAGCGCTCCATGGCTCGGGACCTGGGTACTTACGGGACCGCCTACTGCCATCGTCAACCTCCCGCCGCCCAGTACGCTCCCACAGGGTTGCCCTACTTGGGGTCCCGCCGCTTGGCCGCTGTCGGCTGACGGCCCCGAGAGTTCGGGCTTTCTCTGTGGGAGCTCCCTCCCTATGGAATGATCTCCCCCCGGAGATACGGGCTATGACGGATATTCTGACCTTCCGGCGCGCAGTGAAAACCCTATTTTTTAAACAGGCCGGCCTGGCCCAGTAACTGTGTTTGTGGTTTTAACTAATCTTAATTGGGGTTTTATTAGCTTTTAATTTTTAATTGAATTTTGAATAGACAGCCGGATCAAATTATTTAATCTATTTTTAATTGTATTTATTGTATATTTATTGTATGTTTTTTAGTAGGCTGTACACCGCCCCGAGTCCCTTTTTGGGAGAGGGAGCAGTATAAAAGTTTGATTAAATAAATAAATAAATAAATAAACATGAATGTCAATAATTCAATAATAATAATAATAACCTTTATTGTCATTGTACATATATACAACAAAATTGATTTTGCTCCTGCTGGTGCTATCCATAACAAAAATACAATACAACAGAAATAATATAGAAAATGGTCCTTATACAAGCAATTAGGGAGAAACCAGTCATATGTTTCCATGTAGGCATGGAGTGATTGTAATTGTATTTAGGAGTCTGACAGCCCATAGATCAAAGCTAATTTCTCCTCTATGTCTATCACCTGTGCACCCCAAGAAATCTTTCTTGGGCACCAAACTTGACTTAGGGCAGTGTTTTACAAACATAGCAACTTAAGATGTGCGGACTTCAATCCCCAGAGTTTTCCAGCCTGCATGATGACAGGGGAATTCTGGGACCTGAAATCCAAACATTTTAAAGTTAAAAACATATCTTAAAAATATTGACTAGTACCTCCAGTTAGATACAAGGGAACATCCCCCCCCAAAAAACATTCTAGTAACAACTTCTGAAATTAAACAGAAATTTTATTGAAATATTCAATAATTTTTTTAAAATGTGTTTTTATTAAGTTTCTGTTATTACAATATAAAGCATCATAGTTTCAGCAATATTCTTGACCTCTATACATTTTCTTATCTTAAATATCTTAACACATTGTATTTACATTTATCTAATGTTTATTAATAACTTTAACTATAATTCTTATTCTTATATATTTACAAATTTAAGTTTAACTTTCTTAAGGATTCTTATAGTTAAATTCCTTGTCTTATTTCTTAGTTCTGTTTGTTACCCAATCATACCATTTATTCCAAATTAAGAAATATTCAGAGTCTTTTCTTTCTTTTAGTTTCAATGTTAACATATTCATTTCAGCACATTCCATTACTTTTTGTAATATTAGGTCTTCATTAGGGATGTTGGAAGTTTTCCAAACTTGTGCAAATGCTATTCTGGCAGCTGTTGTAATATGTAGCAGTAGATATTTTACTTCTTTTGGAATATGGTCTTTGATAATCCCTAAAAGAAAAGTTTCCAGTCTGAGCTCAATCTGATAACCAATAATCTCTTATATCCAATTTTTAATTTGAATCCAAAATGTACTGGTCTTGGGGCATAGCCACCACATATGATAAAATGTACCATCAAGGTTCTGGCAGATATTTTTGTGTATCTTGGTGACCACATCACAGCTCTCCTATAATCAGTCCAGCAATGATCTTTTCAAAAGTTTGATTTAGTAATTATTTCCCCTTCTCTTACTTCATTTCAACCTGAAACAAGAGAAACCGAAACTGGAATAACGGAATTGATGGAAAGATCTGAATTTGCTGGAAAGGTCCAACAGCATTCTTTGTATCTACAACACAAACAAGATGGTTTTGCTCAAGGACATCCAATGATCCAACCTATTCAGTGCTTCATGGTGATGGTGGCTAGTAGATACGATATATTGTTTGATTTTAATGGTTTTCGGTAGCAGAATAATTTTCTGTCCTTGGTGTGGGAAAAAAACTTTGTGAAATAAAAACAAATAAATCTCAATTGCACAAACATCACTTGTTTGGTTTGCTTGTATGAAGAACAGTTTTGATTCTGATGTTGCAGATTGTGGTCCTAAATATTGCCATAGAATACAACTAGATGAAAACTCTGCCATTTCTGTGCTGGCATGGGTTGGATTCTACTCTTGTAACTTGTAGACCAGTGTTTTTCAACTTTGGCAAATCTCAAGTGTGTTACATATCTAAAAGCTACCAGGGTTGAGAAACACTGGGGTAGATATAGTGCATGAGTAAGAGAGCCTTGGTAAGATGCACATCACTTCATCTTAAATAAAATTTACTACGCAGTTAGGATGATTGCAGAAAGACAATGAAATGGTGGCATCATCAGTCCAACAACCTTCAATGTGTGGTACGCTGAACTTTCTTGGCCTTCTGAAAGAGTCTGAAAACTCTGCCAACTGACTTTAGGCCCCAGTGGAGGTATCCCATTCTGGAGGTTAGCAGAAGATCTTATCTCCATCTCACCTAGGCCTTGGTTCTCTTTATCCATTTTCTGGTTACTTTTAACAATTTAACTTTCAATGCCCAATGTTTAACCTTTTGTTTTATACCAGGGGTGTCAAACTCAAGGCCCGGGGACTGGATCTGGGCCATGGGGTACTTAGATCTAGCCCATGGGGCCTCCCTGGAAAGAGTAAAGAGACAGCTCATGGTGCCTCTGCCAGTGAAAATGGAGCTTGGGTGGCCCTCCCAAGTTCTGTTTTCACTGGCAGAGGGTTGCAGGAAGTTGTCACAGTTGAAAACAGAGCTTGGGATCCCGTTTCTGCTGGCAGAATGCTCGGGCTACTACAAGGGCCACCGACACGAGTGACGTTGAGCTAGCCATGCCCACCCTGGACACACTCACTCTGACCCTCCAAGGTCAAACACAACCCTGATGCGGCCCTCAATGAACTTGAGTTTGACACCCCTGTTTTATACTATTACTTATGATATGGTAAGCTGCTCAGTCTCCTGCTAGTGAGATGGGTGACATTTAATTTTAATCAATAAGTAAAAACATTTTTTAAAAAATAACATAACATTAAAAGGGCAGCAGCTTAAAAAAACACGGTGGGTTGATACCTTGTCTATACAAACACAGACACAACCAGAGGTGCTATTCAGCAGGTTTGACCAATTCTGGAGAAGCAGTAGTGGAAATTATGAGTAGTTAGAGAACCGGCAAATACTCTGACTGGAGATTTTACAGTATCTTTCCTCTGCCATGCCCACCAAGCCACACCCCCAGAACTGGTACTAAAAAAAATTGAATCCCACCACTGACACAGACACACACAGACACAGACACACACAAACACACACAGAGGGGAATTTGTAGCTTAATGGTAAAGCACATATTTTGCACATGGAAAGACCCAGTTTAATAATAATAACTCAATATTTTTTCCTCAAATCAATAGAATGGGGTTGATTTCCCAGAGAAGGAAAGCCATCCCCAAACATTCCAAGATTTCTCAGATGTTCCAAAGGACCCAGGACTTAAAACATTGATCCATAGATCAGATGTACCCTACAGACCCAAAACTGCATAAGGCCCTCTAACTTTCCTTTCCTAGTTTCTGTAGCCTTTCTTCTCATCCCAAAGCAGGTTAAAAATCTGAAATTCAGGAGAAAATGACTGAATAACTGAGCACGGATCCTTTTACTATTGAAATAGTTACAATGCATTTGCTTTAGACAAAATATGCCTGTAAGTCTTTCCCCTGCCTTACTGCAGAAGTGAGAAAAAGTGACTGAAAAATATCTGATATAATTACATTACAATGGTACCTTGGTACTCAACAGCTTTGAAATTCATCAAATTTGGTACTCAATGCATTTTGAGGCAAAAATTTTGTCCCAGTACTCATCATTTGTTTGATACTCGAGGCCAGGGGTGGGAATGTACTGGTTCAGACCAATTTGACAAACCGATAGTTCTGGTGGCCATTTGGCCCCATCTACCCACCCCTGTTCTTTACTGTGCTTTATTTCCTTGTTTTGGAGCACAGCTGATTCACACAGCAGAGTAGTTTTGCTATGTCTCAGCTGTTTTACTCACAAGGGCTGCAGTAGAAGATAAGTATTATAGCTGAAAATGGGCTTTTTAAAATGGTGTGCAGGTGTGCAAAGCGCACAATAACCAAACTGGTTGTTACACTGGTTGAATCGCACCACTGCTCGAGGCACAAGCTAAAACCTGTCTGTGTTAGATGCCTTGTAACTCACTGCATTATTCCTTATGGGAAAAATTTATTTTTGGTACTCAATATTACCTCCTGGAGCTAATTAACAACGAGTACTGAAGTACCACTATACTCAATGCTTCCATCAGCACTTGACCCTTGTGAGAGAGTAGGATGCCTAGAAAAGGCCAACACTTGTGCAGCTGTGGGCC
This sequence comes from Bungarus multicinctus, assembly GCA_023653725.1. Taxonomy (NCBI): domain Eukaryota; kingdom Metazoa; phylum Chordata; class Lepidosauria; order Squamata; family Elapidae; genus Bungarus; species Bungarus multicinctus. The sequence goes on along the minus strand of CM042835.1, from coordinate 9,011,211 downwards.
TGCCTCTTTAAGTCCTCTCTCCAGCCAGCACAGCAGTCCTGACTATAAAAGCTATACTGAAGACAGCTAAGGATGGAGCTATTGTTCTGGGTGAGAGGGAAGGAGATATGTGTGTTGTGTATGGAAACAAGGCAGCCTGAAGCAGATGGAAAGCGATACTTTTCTCCAATAGTAGGACTTGCAAGAGTAGTGGTTGCAGGAGCAGTAATAGCAGTGGGGAAGAGTGGAGAGTAGGGTGGAACAGGAATATTAGTTTTTTGAATGTGGGTGGGTGTTGCCTAGGGACCTGTATTGTTGTGTTGGCTGTCTTGTGTTTTGGAGCCTATTGACTTAGGTATACTTAAAAGAACCTTTGACAACCTCCCTCTCTCAAAGTCACTGTCTGAAAAAAATATCCAAATTCTTTATCATAGACTGAGAGGTTAGATCCTTCCTAGAGACTACTGTGCTATTTCTACCCCATGAAATTAAAGAATTATTACAGCTCTTGAAATTAAGAGGGGGAAAGAGGAAGCCTACAGATGTTTATCAGAAAGGATATCCCTTACATTGCACAGTTCTTACTTCCCTGTTAGGCATCCTAACTTTCCCACTGAAATAATAGACATGCTTTATGTTAGCTGCGTTTATTAATTCGTTTATCATAGTCCACCTTTCCCTTCCCTCCAGCATGTGGAATGCTCACCTGCACACTTAATTTAATCTTTACTATGACCTTGCTGCAGTCAGAAATGATTTTATATTTATAACAACTCTGTGCAGAAATTTAGATTAAGAGAGGGGGGAAACGGTTTAGAGCCCTAGTTCAAGGCAATTCAATGGGGGAGGGGGGGGGGTTATATAAGGATCTAAAACCTGAGTCCATCATTAATTAATCCAATACCCTAAGTCAGACACTATATTGCATTTATGATTTTCCCTTTATTACTTGTGCCACATTGCTATAATTATGTGCTACGAAAAATTTAAGAGGCATAAATAAATATTTTCAATGGGAGGGGGCTCAATGGATCTAGGACAACTTGCTGTGGCCAACTCACCACAGCCAACTCACCATGGCTGACTCACCACTAGACAACCGGCCACAGTCAATTTGACATGGGACAACTGGCCACAGGACAAGGTTTATACTAATATCAAAGAAACAGTGGAATAAAATCATCCAAGAAAGGATGCAAAAGGAAGGATAAAATGAAATGAAATGTGAGTGACAAAAATTAAATTGAATTGTCGAATTGGTCCACAGCGTGTTGTCCTGTGGTGAGTTGGCCATGGTGAGTTGGCAGCAGTGAGTTGGCTGCAGTAAGTTGTCCCATTCCAGCCTCAATCACTCAGCTCAATTTTTATATAAAAAAATGATAGGAAGATGTGTGAGATACCTCACTTTGAACTGAAGAAAAAGTTGGATCTAAATCTAACAGGCAAAATAATTAAGAAATGAAACGATCAACAAGTAGACTACCAATCCAAACGGTTTACCTTTTTTAAAGTAGTCTGAAAGGCAAGTTGCTGCTGGAGCAGATGTTACCCTGCAAAGGGACATGAGAAGAGGCATTTTCAAGTGTCAGCGTTTTCAAGTGTCAGCTAAAGGAACGGTGAGAATTCCCTGTTTATGTTGCAACCACCAAGGAAAAGAAAGATATCTGGCTTTAAAATTGGACAATCCCAGGAGTAATTTCAATTCTGTGCTGCCATTTCAATGGGCATCCAGTTTTGATAGCCCTTAAAGGAAGAGGGCAATTTCCATAGCTCTTCCATGATACTAAAACTTCACCTAACCTCTGCCTTTTAGCTTCAGTTTGATCATGAATGATGGAATAATGCTGTTTAACACAACATGGATTGAAAAAAAGCCAAAATAGCACATTTTAAAAAACTTTTCTGAGATATTTTCCTTAGTCTTTCTATATATGTTTGCATTGACACAACCACAGTTGGACAGGGAAATATGGAACAGGGAAATGTGCTTGCATTGAATTTTTTTTCTACAAGAATGTAGCTTTATACATTAACATGTAAGTTGGTTACTGAGCAACCAGGATATTTAATATACAGTATTAGGTCTTGGGATTAAAGCACTTACAGCAATTATACACAATGTGATCATATTTCATCTGTGAACTTGGGAACATGTTAGTTATCAAACCAAGTCAAAGACAAGCTTACCAGTGTCTTTGACACAACACACTAAATTTGTATAGTCTTCATCTTGCTTGTATTTTTTAAAAAAATATTGTATGGATTACTATGTTGTGTGATTACATGCTATTTGATCTGCTTCTTGTTTAATATATTATGTAACATGTACTGTCAGACTAATAGCCAGAATAAGAGTAGGTGCATGATCAAGTTACACAAGATAGAAGACTAAGTTATGAAAATATAATTTTACGTCATTAAGTATTTTGGATCTCTTTAAAAAAATCTCCATTTCTATGTAACAAAATTTCATACTTGTAAGGCAGTGGTGGGATTCAAAATTTTTACTACCGGTTCTGTGGGCACAGCTTGGTAGACATAGCAGGGGAATGATACTGTAAAATCTCCAGTCAGAGGTGGTATTTGCCGTTCTCTGAACTATTCAGAATTTCCACTACCGGTTCTCCAGAACTGGTCAGAACCTGCTGAATACCACTTCTGTTGTAAGGAAATGCAGCTTTACACTTCAGTTTCACTAAACTCTTTCTGTTATGCCACATCCAACTCCTTCACTTCCTTCTAATCTATATAAATGAGCCTCAACCTTCTATCCTTCCGAGGTGGGTAAAATGAGGACCCAGCTTGTTGAGGGCAAGAGGCTGACTCTGTAAACTGCTTAGAGAGGTCTATAAAGCACTATAAAGTGGTGTATAAGTCTAAATGCTATTGCTAAGTGATAAATCAAAATCTTTTGGCAAACTTTTGGGAATCTTGTTGATCACAATACAGCTCTATTCCTATAATCACTCCAGCAATTATCTTTTCAAAAATTTAATTAATTAATTAATTAATTAATTAATTTATACTGATACTTATATACCGCCCTTCTCCCGAAGGACTCAGGGTGGTGCACAGCCAATCACTATCCCCAATACACTGTACAAAAGTTAAAAACGAATTAAATAATTTAGGCTGTTTAAAAATTTAAAAAATTTTGCCCCTCCCCCATAAAATAGTTAAAACCCCAAATATTCAAAACCAATTAAAAACATGAGACAAAATTAAAATCCTGTGTCAGCCTAGGCCAGCCTGCTCAAAGAGCCAAGTTTTTAACGCCCGTCTGAAGGCTCTCAGGTCCCTCTGGGGGCAGACCATTCCAGAGGGCGGGGGCCCCCACAGAGAAGGCCCTACTCCTGGGGGCCTCCAGACGGCACATAGAAGCCGACAGCACCCGGAGAAGGCCCTCCCTGTGGGAATGCACAGGTCTGTTGGAGATCACCGGCAAAACGCGGTCCTGCAGATAACCTGGTCCAATGCCATGGATCGCTTTAAAGGTCAGAACCAGAACCTTAAAGCGAACCCGGAAAACCACCGGCAACCAATGCAGCTCGCGCAGGAGAGGGGTCACATGGGAGCTTCGTGATGCCCCCATAATCACCCGCGCGGCCGCATTTTGTACCAATTGGAGTCTCCGGGTGCTCCCCGCAGGGAGCCCCATGTAGAGAGCATTACAGTAGTCCAGGCAAGAGGTGACAAGGGCATGAGTGACCGTGCATAAGGTGTCCCGATCCAGAAAGGGCCGCAACTGGTAAATCAGGTGAACCCGATAAAAAGCCCCCCTGGAGATGGCCGCAATATGGTCTTCTAAAGACTAGCCGTGCATCCAGGAGGACACCCAAATTGCGGGCCCTCCCTGTGGGGGGCAGAATCTCTCCCCCAATAGCCAGCGACGGAGTCAGATGACTATGTCGGGCCGCCGGAAACCACAGCCACTCAGTCTTGGATGGGTTGAGCCGGAGCCTGTTCCCGCCCATCCAAATCTGCATGGCCTCCAGGCACCGGGACATAGCCTCCACAGCATCATTGGGGTGGCCCAGGGTGGAGATGTAAAGCTGGGTATCATCTGCATACAGATGACACCACACCCCAAAACCACGGATGATCTCCCCCAGCGGCTTCACATAAATGTTGAACAGAAGAGGGGAGAGGACCAATCCCTGAGGCACCCCACAAATGAGGGGCCTAGAGGTGGACCTCTCCCCCCCCGTCAACATGAATTGCGAGCGGTTGGAGAGGAAGGAGGAGAATCATCGCAAGACAGTTCCCCCAATCCCTAACCCCTCCAACCGCCGCAATAAGATACTATGGTCGATAGTATCAAAAGCCGCTGAGAGGTCTAACAGGACCAGGACAGAGGAAAACCCACTGTCACGGGCCTTCAGATATCATCGACCAACGCAACCAATGCTGTTTCGGTACTATGCCCGGGCCTGAAGCCCGATTGGAATGGATCGAGGTAAGTCACTTCCTCCAGGTACTGAGGGAGCTGACGTGCCACCACACTCTCAACAACCTTCGCTAAAAAAGGAAGATTGGAGACTGGATGATAGTTATTTAAAACAGCCGGGTCCAGGGCAGGCTTCTTGAGGAGGGGCCGCACCACCGCCATCTTCAGGGCAGTAGGGAGTGACCCCTCTCTCAACGAAGCGTTGATAATCTCCTGGAGCCAGCCTCGTGTCACCTCCCTGGCAGGTCGAAACCAACCAGGAGGGACACGGGTCCAACAAACATGTGATGGTATTCAGTCCCCCCAGCAACCTGTCCACACCCTCAGCGGTCACAGGGTCAAACTCTTCCCAGATGATAGTCTCAAGACCTGCCCCGGACACCTCCCCCGGGACCACCCAATTGGAGTCCAGCCCGTCCCGAATCTGAGCGATTTTGTCGTGCAAGAATCGGGAAAACTCTTCTGCCCTACCCTGCAAGAGGTCATCCCGCGCTCTCGGCTCGAGCAGAGAGCGGGTCACTCTAAACAGAGTGGCAGGCCGATTTTCTGCCGACGCAATAAGGGCGGAGAAATGCGAACGCTTCGCCGCCTCTATCAGCCACAAGGTAGGTCTTAAGGTGGGACCTCACCTGTGTCTGGTCAGACTCAATGTGGCTAGCCCTCCAAACACTCTCTAGACGTCTTTTCCGGCACTTCATCTCCCATAGCTCCTCTGTAAACCACGGAGCTAAATGGGATCTGTGCCGAGTCAGAGATTGCAGAGGTACAACTCGGTCCAGAGCCCCGGCAGCCAACCTAGCCCAGGTGGCCACCAGGTCTCCAGGCGAGTTGTGAGCCAGAGTCTCGGGAAATGGCCCAAGCTCCCTCTGGAACCGCTCAGGGTCCATCAGGCGCCTGGGGCGGAACCATCTACACGGCTCCGCCTCCCTGCGGTGGGGGGTGGCAGTACAGAAGTCCAGTCTGAGAAGAGAATGGTCTGTCCATGACAAGGGTTTGATGACTAAATCCCCGAAATTACAGTCATTCAACCACTGACCAGAGACAAAAATCAGGTCCAGCGTGTGTCCTCCTATATGAGTAGGGGCAGAAACTAATTGGGTCAGGTCCATGGCCGTCATGGAAGCCATGAACTCCCGAGCTGCCCCAGAGGTTTCCCCGAGCGATGGCAGGTTGAAATCCCCCATGACTAAAAGCCTAGGGGATCCCAACCGCCAGCTCAGCTATCACCTCGAGGAGTCCGGGCAGGGCCAATGACAAGTGGCAGGGAGCCAGGTACGTTATCAAAAGGCCCATCTGAACCCCCTGTGCTCACTTCACAAAGAGAGACTCACAACCAGCCGTCTGAGGAACAGTGGCCTCCCTAGGACGAAGGACCTCTCTAATAAGCACCGCCACCTCACCACCCCTTCCCTGAGACCTAGGCTGATGAAATGCTAAGAAACCTGGTGGGCACATCTCCTTCAGAGGAACACCACCCTCTGGGCCCAGCCAGGTTTCGGTAACACCTACCAGGTCCACGCCCTCTTCCTGAATAAGATCACAAATCAGGGGGCTTTATTGACAACGGACCTGGCATTGCATAGCATCAGCCGGGTACTCAGGGCCCGAGGCTCTGGACAGCCAGGCTTGCAGGATGGGTGAAGAGGATCGGAGCGCGCTACCGCTTAGAGACATCGACAGCGCGATCCCCTAACCTGATATGGCCCTCTACCCCCACCATATCTGCCCCTCCCACTAACTGTGCCGATAGAACTGGCCCCCGGCATCCCACCCTCGGTCTGCCCCCCCCAACACACACACCCCTGAGCCCCCCCAGACGTGCATGCTAGCCTGGCTGCCCCCAGATCCTCGCGGGTTGTCCCCCAAACCCGGTTTGGATTTCCCCAATCCCCTTAAAAACCCCATTAAAAAACTAAAAACCCTGGGTTTCCCCCCAACGCGCTTCCTACGGCCACACATTTGGTAATTCTTTCCCTTTTTCTCACTTCATTTTGACCTGAAACACAAAAGAGAGGCTGAAACTGGAATAACGTTAACTACAGAAATGACAAAAATTACTGGAAATACTGACATATCTGAATACACTGAAAAGGTCCAACAGCATTATCCATTTCTGCAAAATGAACAAGATTATTCTGCTCAAGAACATCCAATAATCCAGCCTATTCAGTGCTTGATGGTGATGGTGGCAGTAGATACAATATATGGCTTGATGTTAATGGTTTGCTTTCTAGAGTGTGGGAAAAGCTTTGCAAAAATAAAAACAAATAAATCTTAATTATACAAGCATCACTTGTGATATGCATGTATGAGGAATAGTTTCGATGCTGGTGTTGTTGCAAATTGTGGTCCTAAATAAAAATAAAAGTCCCTCTCACACATATGTGCTAGTTGTTTCCAGTTCTAAGGGGTGGTGCTCATCTCTGTTACAAAATCAAAGAGCCAGCGCTGTCCGAAGACGTCTCCGTGGTCATGTGGCCAGCATGACTAAACCGAAGGTGCATGGAATGCTGTTACCTTCCCACTCTATTTTTCTACTTGCATTTTATACATGCTTTCAAACTGCTAGGTTGACAGAAGCTGGGACAGGTAACGGGAGCTCACTCCATTACGCGGTACTAGGGATTCGAACTGCCGAACCACCAACCTTTCTGATCGTCAAGCTCAGCATCTTAGCCACTGAGCCACCGTGTCCCTTAAGTAGTCTTAAATACTGCCATAGAGTACAACTAAAACTAAATGAAAAGTAGACCACTCCTGTGCTGGTGTGATTTGATTGCTACCCTTGTTACTATACCTACAAAATGAATAAACCAGTGTTTCTTCAAATTTCAGGTGTGTTATACATCTGAAAGCTGCTAGGGTTGAGAAATATTGGTGTAGACAAATTGACCTTCATAGTGAGGATAAGTGAGACTTGGTAAGATACACATTCCAGGGGTGGGATTCTACCAGTTTGGCCCTGGTTCTATAGAACCGGTAGCTGCGAAAAGCAGCTGACACTGAATCGGTTCACTCCGAAGATCTTTTTTTCTTCTGTTGGGCCCACCCACCTGCCCAGGCTTTAGGTTGTCCTTTATTCCCTGCTAAAGCAACCTTAGTTGCCTTGCATGGAACAGCTGAATGCCATGCATCAGCAGGAGAAGGTTATTGCTTACAGGAGAAGTTGATTTACAAGTACTGCGCACACAAAGTGCGCGCTCACTGAACCAGTTGTTATGCCAGTAGGATCCCACCCCTGACACATTCCCCCACACCCTAATTACCTCCTGATTAGCTACCAACTATGACCATCCTAGCCCAGCCAAGCCAAATCCAAAAATAATAGAAAGTTTATTTAGTGATCATTCAAAGTTACAATGGCTCTGAAAAAAGTGACTTATGGCCATTTTTCACGCTTACAACCGTTGCAGCATCCCCACTGCCACGAGAGGCCAGGCAAGGAGAAGCGCCCCTTGATGTGAGGGACATCGAGTTGGCCATGCCCACCCAGTCACATGACCATCAAGCCATGCCCACCAGCTAAGCAATGCCCACAGAGTCGGTTATTGAAAAAAATTTGAATCCCACCCCTGGAGAAGGGTGTGCTCATTGCTCTCTGAAGACGCCTTGAATGATTTCCCCACATAAATGTGCCTCAAAATGAAATACTCTTTAAAGTTTTGGCAGAATCTACTAGTTTTGTAAGTCATTTAGAATTCATCTGGCATGCTTCAGTGACTCCAAAACTGGCTCTATTGTCAAAGCAGGAAGTGGTTGAATGAAAGACATTTTGATAAGTAAAGGCCATCAGATACAGTCACCCTCACTATCATGCCAGTTCAAGTCATCACTAAATAAGGGAGCCTTTCAACAATGAAGAACACTTCTAGACCTGCGACAGTTACACACCGCTCTTATCTAAATTATATTGTAATATGGAGGGGCGAGACGGGGTGTTGGTACTTCTGACAATAATGACATGGGTGCTTTTGGGCCTTGATAGGTTTGGTGTCAGAAATGCCACAAATGAAAGCAAGTTGAGTACAATGAATACATGAGTATAGTTCTAAAGTAATAAATTGTAAAGAGGTGCAACAGGTTTGAAACTTGTTATTTTCCTTCCATTTACCCAGTGTAACTTTTCTTTTGCAAATTCTGGTTCAATGCCATTCAGAGAACAGTATGTGCTCTGTTGGCAAAGGTTATAGCAACTATAAACACATCATGAGACTTCTTATCTCAAGACCTCTCATCGTAAGGCCACTCATCTTTATCTTGATGATGTTGTCAGTATTAAACACTGTTTTGTGTTGCCTCTTAATATTTTATTAACCCAGTCAATTAAGGCCACCACACTCAAAAGGAGATTTATTTGTTTGTTTATTGCTACTGTTGGAAGTGTTTCAGAAGGGATTATCTTCTTGTTTGTAAAAGTGACCTATAGTTACAGAACTATAAGAAACATCTTGAGACTTTCAAGAAGAGATTGGACTGCCATTTGTCAGAAATGGTGTAGGGTCTCCCACTTGGGCGGGGGGGTTGGACTAGATGACCTACAAGGTCCCTTCCAACTGTGATTATCTGTTAAATCTGATGGAAAGAGTGTCATGCTTACATAAAGCCTCTTGGAAATATTGATGAAGCAAAACTAAGGTTTTGGTACAAGAAACAAAGCACAAATAGAAAGCTATTCACCTTTTGGAATAAATTTTTCTGACAGGGAGCCTTGATCAGACATTGTCTCCATAGGAAACTGTATAAGGCAGAATTAGAGAAGTAAGGATGTGGTGATCTAGGCACCAGTCCATATTAGCACATTAATAGTCCAGTAATTAATATCATATTTTATGTTTTAATCCAGAAATAATTGCATACCCAAAGCTCAGAGTGCAAGTTGCATTGTTGGAATTCTCCTAATTAGGTTTTTGAGCTGCAGAGTTTTGATTATCATATTAGATAACAGAAATTCCAAGGTTTTGCATAAGTAGTTCATCAATTGGCATAGGCTGTATTTGCTTGTTTTGCCCATTTTGTAGATTCTCAGACTTTTCTTCGTAGCTTGTTTATATCAGATTTTCTGAGAAAGTTCCCTTTTCTTATTAATGAATAGGACTACCATTCTTAGCATCTTTCCATAACAATTATCATACTTTGGAAAAGATTTTCAAGTGGCAAGGAAGTAATTGAACATTAGCATTCAGGTGTGTTATACATCTGAAAGCTGGTAGAGTTGAGCAACATTGGTGTAGACAAATTGACCTTCATAGTGAGGATAAGTGAGACTTGTAAGTAAGATACACGTTCCAGGGGTGGGATTCTACTGGTTTGGCCTGGTTCTATAGACCGGCAGCTCCAAAAAGCAGCTGACACTGAACTGGTTCGCTCCGAAGATCTTCTTTTCTTTTGTTGGGCCCACCCACCTGCCCAAGCTCTAGGTTGTCCTTTATTCCCTGTTAAAGCAACCTTAGTTTGTTTGTGACAATTTTCTGTGGAAGAACAACTTCCTTTTATGCTGCTTTTTATTTCCCTAGGTTGGAATAGGCATCTAAGGTGCAGATCTGTAAGTTTCCCTTCAGCAACTGAATAGGGTAGGTGGTGGCTTAAATTGCTGGATGCTGTCACATGTTAAAATAGCATTTAAAAGTCCCAGAAAGTATCAAAAAATGAACTGAAGTGAATCAGAATGAATAAGATTACTTCCTGCAATAAAGCCTATAATAAAATAACTGCACTCATAAACACAATAGATATGTTTATTAATAATTCCTGGGGATTTACTACATTGTTTATTTTAATGCATGTCTTCTTTTATTCCAAGGATATCTGATCTGCATTCACCTTCTTTCTTATCTCCCAATTTGCAAATAGATTATTCATTTTATGATAATGGTGTGTGGAAATGACCTTGGAAGACAGAAAGGAGAGCTACAGATTGGACAATTGGTATTAAAGGATGTCTCAGCCCACAGAAGGAGCAAAGGTGTTGTAAGAATTTATTTATTGTATTTGTTTGCTTGTCAAACATGTACAAGATAACAAGTACAGGTATGAACATCAACATGAACAAAGGAAGTAAATATAGATAAATGAGGACAGTAAGATAGGGATGTAGGCATGCTGATGCGCTTATGCACACTTTCTTTAAGGAGCTCTTAAGAATGAGGTGAGGTCCACGGTAAACAGTTTGAAATTAAAGCTGTGAGGGGTAGAGGCTGTAACTTCCCTACTTTTTCAGAGAGTAAAAGGAAATGAATGGAAAAGTACTTTCAGTCCTGTAAGATACTGTTCATGTAACATGACAACCAAGATGGAAGTAGTACTTCTGGTTGTGTGTTTTGTCTGGATTACCTCTTGGGACCGCCAATAATAGATTGACACATTTTGGAAAATGGCAATCGCAAATAACTTCCATGTACTTGCTTAGAAAACTATAAGTTGCAGTCTGGGTGAACTATCTTAGAGACCTCAATAATAGAAGATGGAGCAATAGGGTTGGAAGATGATGAAACATCTATAAGAAGAAAAGCAATTTCAAAGAAGATCAAGAACCAACAAAGGAGAACATTTGCAGCTCAGGGTTAAAATGTATGTGTGTGTGCTTGGTGCTCTTGGAGCCTGCTTGTTTTCTTGCAGATGTTTCATTACCCTAACTAAGTAATATCATCAGTTCTAGTAAGGAGTGCTGTTTGCTGTCAGTTTATACTTTGGTGACTTACCTCTCTGTGTGGGTAAGGATGGTCTTAGAGATTCCTTGCTTGGGCTGTTTACTGATGACTTTTTGGCAACCATCAATAGACATGTAGGCTTTAACAATGTTTATAGACTATGCAAAAGAGACAATCAAGCAGCCCAAAAGAGAACAAAAAGATTCCAGCCACCTCTCCACCAGGAATCAGCAACCTAATCAATTAATCCATGGTTAACGTCAGACCAACAGTCAAGTAAACAACACCCACTCAAGAAACTGCCAAAGAGTCATCACTATGTGTCTTAAAAACCCTAAATACGTTGAATTTAGTCATGAAATGCCTGTTGGTGATCAATGTAACTATTCTTTATCATTTTCTATAGAGAACTTTGAGAGGATGCTTTCTTCTGATTTCTAGCTAGATGAGAGATAATTCCCTGCTTATATTGCCACCAGAAAGGAAGATCCCAAAGAGATGTGCGCAATAAAATGGAAGAGCATCAGGTTTGGCTTTAAGATTGGATAATCCCTGGACCAATTCCAATTCTGTGCTGCCATTTAAGTGATTATCTGGATTTATGCAACTCATTTCTGGTACTCCTTAGGAAAAGAGTTTGAGAACGTCTTCCATTAGGTTAGGACTTGACTGTGATACAACCTCTGCCTTTTAGCTTCAATTTGATCATGGATGATGGAATAATTGTGCATGATGCAATGGAAGCTCAATATTTCCTTGTACATCATATAACAATAAGAAGCACTGAGTTTGCGCAATGAAGCTTGTTGATTAAGATATTAAAACGTGGCATTGGAGCTGAATAAAGTCTCTTAGGAGAACAGCAAGGAGCAGAAGAGCTGAAGAGCATCGAGAAGATGCGTCTCCTTTTAATCTTTGCGTTGACCTTTACGCTTTCTACACAGACGGTAAGGCAAATTTTTGTGGCCTACAATAGCAGGTGAAGTGAGTAAGCATGTCGAACTTGTCCCTGTGGTTTAATTTGCACGTTTCTTCATGAAGGGGTTGAAAAATACAGCAGAGAGCTTTGAGTACTTAAAGTTTGAGTAAAACTTAGAGTTTTAATCAACAAGAATTCAAGTGTATCAAAAGTTCTGAATTCAGGTTGGTATCCTGTTTTCTGTATTAACATTCTCAGAGTTCACATACACATGAGAGTAAGAGATAACCTCTTGTGGAAACTCTTTTTGGATCTACTGAGTTGGACCAATGCAGAAGACTGAACATTTCTTTAATTGAAAAGAAATTTTAACTATGCAAGGTATAGGAAGAGTTTTCAACATGAATAAAAATAAGGTAAAGGTTCCCCTGCAGGTTTCACTCTGCTAATCATGATTGACCTTAGGGGGCAATGCTCATCTCTGTTTCTTAAACCAAAGAATCAGTGTTGTGACCAGAATGACTTTACTTTGCAGCACAGAGCATACAGCAAAACACAGAAGGCTATTGCCTTCCCACATGCTTATATCTGGTACCTGTTCATCTACTTGCATTTACATACTATTGAACTGTTAGGTTGGCATCAGCTGGGATAAGTTATGTCTTGTGGCACTTGGATCTCAGACTGCTGAGCTATGGACCTTTAATTGTCCTAAAACTCAGCATCTCAACCACTTAGCGGCTGCATCCCCTACAGAGCATAAATATAAATAAGGGATAGAGCAAAATTCACAGGTTCACTGTCTCCTAAGATGCATATCATATGTGGCTATATTACTTGTATATGTGCTTGGCTACATCAACAAAAACTTTAAGCCAATGCTTGGAAAAAGAGCTGCAGTGTTGTGCCTTCTTATGGGTTTTATCCTGCAGTGACTCTGATTGGCATAGTTGTTGATAGGAATAGGATGCAGCAGAGATAGAAATATCTGTTGCGATGAAAGTTATTTCACAATTTCGAGCAGGCCGGCCTGAGCTGACTCAAATGGGATTTTAAATGGGGTTTTTAGATTAGTTGGGATGGGTGTACAAAGTTTTAATTTATTTTAATTGGGGTTTTTAGATTTTTATAGGGACAGCCTAGGGTTTAATTCTTTTTTAACTATTTATATTTGTATACATGTATTTTAGTTGGCTGTTCACCGCCCTGAGTCCTTCGGGAGAAGGGCGGTATATAAAACCTAAAATAAATAAATAAATAAATAAAATAAAGGGAAACAAACATTGGTATTAAACCTCTCCTGCATTTTTAGGCCAGGCCACATCTGAATGAAGGCATACAAGATGTTTCTATAGAAAGTTTTCTGTTACAGGCATATTTTAAGGAGAAAGAAGGGAAACTTGAAATTGCTCAAGATATCTATCTGAGACCGAGCAAGCAAATAAATCACATACATTCCTTCTATTGCATTTTCCTTTTTAGCAATTTTTTTCCCCCTCGGGTTTGCAAATGGGTAAATGACTGCGAGAAAACTAGTAATTTGAAACTTCATACCTAAGATGGAATAATAAGGAAATTTTCTTGTTCTCTTTTTCAGGATAACACGTACAATGCTGATGCAGAATCTACGGTAAGTAAATTACATCATGCTAGATATCCTGATGTTTTGCCCCTTTGAGGGCATGTATATGCTCCCTTTTGTCTAAAAAGAGTTTATAGTCTCATTTAGGTTCAGAGAAAAACGTCGGTGTAAATCAACCAGTCCAGAATAATCTGTAACAAATTCCTCTATGGTAATGTTGATAAATTGGTAGTCCATGAAGATAACATCCACCTGAGGATACTTTTTGTGAGACCCAATTCCTTTTGCCAAATAAGGAGAGAAGAAGAGCAAATGGCTGAAGTAAAAAGCCAATAATCATAAATGGCATATCTAAGATGCAAGAGTAAGGAAGTTTTCTTTCTTTCTTTTTTGGCCAGGATAACGATAACAGGGACAATGATGACAATGCAGAGCCTAAGGTATGTCCATTACATCATGCTGGCTGTCCTGATCCTTCTTCCCCTTTGGGAGAATTTATATGTTGCCTTTTCTCCAAAAAGAGCTCACTGTCGCATCTACTGTGTTACATACTCAAAAATAAGACTCGGTTTTATTTTCTTTTGGGCCTCAAAGTAAGCACCAGGGCTTATTTTCAGGGGAGGCCTTACACGCTTAGCTTAGAACCATCACAGTCAGATCTCCAACGTCCTCTTGCTCTGCTGCCTGACTTCTTCTGCAAGCGCTTGCAGCCAGCCGCTGTGGGGTGCATCGTGCTGGTGCCACTTAAGTAGGGCTTATTTTGGGGGTAGGGCTTATATTAGGCACATACATAAAAATCAAGCTAGGGCTTATTTTCAGAATAGGTCATATTTTCAGGGAAACACAATAGTTCCAGAGACATAAGTTGGTATTAATCACCCAACCCAGAATAGTCTGCAAGAAGTTTTTTCCATGATATTATTGCTCAATAATGGTCTATTCTAATTCTAATAGTGGCCTATGAAGTTAGCACCTGCCTGAGAATCCTGAGAAGCAGACATAGTTTTAGTGGGATGCAATTCCCTTTGCCAAAGCAGGAAAGGTGAGCAGAGACAGATAACGGAGCAGCTATCATGCAACCAAGGATGCCAAGGGAGAATCAACAGAATATCTCAGATAACCTTGGGGTGGGGGGCAACCAGAACTGGAGCAACCCCATGAATATTTGGTTTAGGAGCTAAAACAAAAAAATAATAGTAAATAGAATAACAATAAAGTCTTGATTATTTTTTTTCCTCTCGTCACTGGGCCCCTCCATGTTTATTTAGTTTTACTTTTCTTTTTGGATTAGGAAAGAGCACTCTGATGGCTGGGCCTGTCAAAAATTTAGAAAATGCCTACCTTGATTCTACTGGCATGTCACTCCCTGTCCTGAACACAAGAGAGACAATTCTGTATCTCCCCTGCTCACACTAATGCATCTAGGTTACCATGAATAATGGCACTTGGAAGCAGCCCAGAGGCTCACTCGAAGTAGAGGCCTGGAACCACTGCTGTCCCCCAAAACCACTTCATGCCTTTCCCCAAGGCTACCTGAGGCTGCTCTAGGATGTACAAGGCCTGTTTGAAGAATGCTCTTTCTTAATCTCTGCAGCCTCCAAAAACCACTGGAAAACTTTCCCTGTTCTCCCATGATTTTTTGAGGCACTGGGGGCTGTGTGAATGCATGACTGTCTTATGTAGTTTCTGGTCAGTCTGAAGGCCATGTGGAAGCACACCCCATTCTTCTGTGGCCACCACTGCCTCCAAAAATCCTGCGAGTATCAGACGTGCTTTTGACAAAAGTTGTTATCTGATGCTTGTGAACCCTGGTGTGTCATCCAAAATGTTGTGGCAGGTCACCTTTGACACATTCTAATTCTAATTCTTCATTTTTTCAGTTATAGCAGTAAAAAAAAGATATTACTGCATTCATTGCTTCTTTTGAAATTTTAGTAGAGCTTTGTAATTCCAACAGGATCATATCTTATTAAGTTTTCCAAAGGGGGTTGAAACGGATGCTCTTTTTTTCCCTTGTAGGCAGACAATGACAACATGATGGCAAAAGTTATGGTAAGTAGTTCTTTGTTTATTGTATGCTCTTTCCTTAGGCAATCTCAGTCCTTGATTATTTGGTTTCATCAACCCATGGATTCTTATTTCTACCCATGCACACAAAACACCAATTCACAGATTCTGCCATAAAATTTAGCTCTTTCATTTTTAAATAAAACAGACTCAACTTCCCTCCAGAAAAATATTACAAAGGGAGACTTTGTAATAAGGAGAATTGTATCCCCACTCCCCATTTCAGCATGTGTTGACTGCTGGAGACCCCTAGCCAATCCCATCTCACTAGCCCCCCTTCTCCAGCAGGCATCAAGACCTCTCTTGACTCCCTCTCAGCAGCCATCACTATTAAGATTTTTCAAACTTCAGAGTTTATTGCAAAGCAGCCAATGGCCTCTAGCCTGGAAGCTAAATTAGAAGCAGGGGCCAGAGGGAGGTGGGAAAGAGGGCAGGAATAGCCCCTTGCACCTTACTATTTATGGTTTCTAGGAGGTAGTTGGAAGGTGTGGAGGCCACAATTTCCCCAAATTTCACTCCCATGGGAATCATGAGTCCCAGCATTCCATAATAGCAATCACACTTAGATTTATATACTGCTTCGCAGTACTTCATAGCCTTCTCTAAGCGGTTTACAGAGTCAGCCTCTTGCCCCCAAAAATCTGGGTCCTCATTTTACCCACCTTGGAAGGATGGAAGGCTGAGTCAACTTTGAGCCTGGTGAGATTCAAACTGAGAAATTGCAATCAGCTGGCAGTCAGATTGGTAAAAGGAGGATCCAGATTATTGGGGGCAATTATGCAAATAATTATTCTACTATAAACCTCCCAGAGAGTGCTGTAAAGCACTATGGTGTGGTGTATAAGCCTAAATGCTATTGCTATGCCTTAGCAGGACTGTTTTGAACCTTTTTGCAAAGATAGGAGGCGTCTAGTGAAGTGATTCTGACCTCAGCAACTGTTAAGATGTGTGAATTTCAACTCCCACAATTCCCCAACCAATCAAAGAAAGTTATTGGAAAGAAGGAACCCTGCTGGAAACTTCTGGAAGTTAAAAATCTACATAGCTTAAAGTTGTTGAGGTTGAGAAACATTGGGTTAGTGATAGGTTTCTGTCCATATTGTGACTTATCTCCTTGTGGTGAGATGGTGGCAAACCAATTGAATAAACAAAATAAATACTCTTTATATCAGATGCAATTTTCCTGGGCTTAGTTTAATGGGACATATTCGCAACCCAGAAACAGATTTTTCAAATCATCTTCATTTAACGACTTCATAATCCCATGTGGGGTGGAGTCTGGGCAACTGAATGGAGCTAGCAGAGTGTTTTATTGGCCAGATGCCCTTCCTGTCACCAATGCGGAGTTTTGTTCAGCAGACATATTCTCATTGGGCCCAGAGAGAGAAATATTTGCCTCTATCTAGGATCAAACTCACGGCCTCCTGATTGTGAGGTGAGAGTTCCACCTCTAGGCTACCACACCACTCCTGGACATTTTTCAAACGATCCAAAAAATATTTCATGAATTCAAAGTCTTTCTCAAATTTACTTAGTTAGCTTCTTAGTTTGAGTGTGGTCGTGCAAAGCACATACAGTATCCTGTCTGCTAATTCAACCATCTTTCTGTAGTTTGTATAGTACATTAAATGCTAAAACGGTGAAATAATGTGTGCTCTCCCAATTCAGTAAACCACAAAACAATGTATAAAAATCTAATCGAGTATCCAAGTCTGGGGTGTTGTACCGATGCAGCTGTTTAAATTGTTATTGGCAGGTAACATATTACCATGACTTCATTAGCATGAGTTCACCTATGAAATGAAAACATTTACTGCATATTCCCAGAAGAGATTTTACCCAAGAGACATGACTATTAAAGAATCAATTCTTTCTAATATGAAGAAGGAAGGAATTCATTTTTGCTGTAGATCATTGGAGAAGTGATACCATATATTATTATATGAGTATAGAGATAAAACCTTTCTTTCCTTTGCAGGACGCACTTGGTGAAGATGGTGCAATGCATTTAATGGTAAGCCCTTAATTTAGCATCTCCGGTATAAATATTGAAATATAT
Source organism: Bungarus multicinctus (assembly GCA_023653725.1). Classification (NCBI taxonomy): domain Eukaryota; kingdom Metazoa; phylum Chordata; class Lepidosauria; order Squamata; family Elapidae; genus Bungarus; species Bungarus multicinctus. Next base: position 8,993,511 of record CM042835.1, on the reverse strand, counting down.
CCAGCTTATAAATTTAGGAGGTTAACTTTTAGGATTAAAGCTATGATACTCATTCTTAGATAAATGTTGCCTCCAGCCATTCCCAAGTTTGGGAAGGTTAAGCGGGGCTGTATTCAGTACTTAAATAAGGGGTTTAGGATTCAGGATGGTCTAAACCCTTTGGGGACTTTTAACTGACCATAAAGATCCTCTGAATTTGAGCTGACGTTCTTGTAGCATTTACAGAATGCTACAGAATTATAGAAATGAGATGCTATTGTGGGTTTCCAATATCCCCTTTTGCTCATATGCTTACACTGAAAATCAAGTAGAGTGTGTCTATAGGTAGAAACACAAATCTGCGTATTTCACAATGAATATATTTCATATTTAAAATTATCTAGATGAAGAAAAGCAGAGGTAATAGAAGAGAGAGGGAGTAAGTGTAATAGAATTAAAAAACAATAATTTCCCATCATAATGATGTTGTATTTCTATAGGTGTTATTAACTATAGTAAATCTAGATTTTAAAAACTACAGTATATACAGTATATAAAAGCAAAATACCACATACACATCACCACAAAATCTCCAGAACTGTAAAGCCTACAAACTTGAAATTTGGCACATATGTTCCTCTTGGTTCTAGGTGCTCGCTGAGAAAGGATTTTTCAAAATGATCATCAGAGCATTAGTATTTCATATATTATTATTAACATGTTTTGATGCTAAGAAGTTCTACTCCCCCTCCCCATCTGAAAATAAATCTGTTCTAAATGCAAAACACAAGCAGAGGAGAGGAGTTTCAGTTTCAGTTTCACAGCACCAAGCAGCTTTAGTACAGAACAGTTGAGCTAAGCCATGCCCAGGCTCGTTGCTGTCTCCTTGTTGCTCACACAGCAAATATTGTTTCAGTTTCCAAACAGCCCTCAACTCTCTCACACACTGACAGGACGCTAGCCAGATGAATATCGATAGATGCTGGTAGGCAGAGGCAGATTTCCCCCCCTTATTTTCCTTCCCCAAAATTAAGCGTGATCACATAGTTTCGTAACGAAGCACAGGTATAGAGCTAGTATAGATATATAGCGCAATATTCTCAAAAGCTCTTATCCCCAATGCCATGTTTAGTAAAGCTACTGTTTTCTAAGCAATCATTTTGTATGCTGATGAATAGAGTACAACCACTATTCCTCAGGATTTTTGATGCATATTATACTTCCATGAATGTGGAAGAAGATAAAGAAAACAAAAAAGAAATATCAGAATACTGTTAATTCAAATTTGTTTTTTAGACTAAGCACCTTTTTATTGTAATAAGAAAACATCTGTTTCCTAAGTTTCCTCAAGGAGCAATTCATATACACAATATGGTAGTAATGACACAGATGGAAACCTTCTCTGGGTACCTTCCATTAGAATAGAATTTGACATTCTTGTTTTTGTTCTAGAGTAATTTGAAGGAAGAACATTTGGCTAAAGCAATGGTAAGTAGCTCTTCCTTCATATTGTGTCTTTGTTTTGAGTAATACAGTTCTTGCCTGCAATGAAGCATCGCCAGGTTATAACACCACTCACCCCAAACCAAAACTCACTTTGTTTGATTGTATATGTGGATAAGGCCCTTTTAGAACTGCCTCCAAAGGATAGTTTTGCATTGGGGAAGAGACAATTTCTTTATATTCCTGTAATTTTTTGGTGGAACGCAATCGCTTCCAGCAATCCAGCAATCGCTGTAATTAAATCATGATTTTCAAGTCAAACTTCACCAAACTTCAAAGGATTTATTAGAGGCGATATACTGGCACTGCCCTGTATGAAGACAACTCTGGCATTTTAGTTACAATCTTTTAAAGATAAGAGTTGGAATGTATTTTCACTTTCAAACTGCTACACTGCTCTTCCAGATTTCCCCCCCCCCCTTTTTTATGGCAACTATTAAAACAGGCATAGGAATGTTTTATGAGTTGACATCATCCCCTTTTCCAGAATCTGTTTTACCAGGTAGTGTTGTGGAAGCTAGAAACAGGAATTGTTCAAATGATCCAAAACAACTCTGAACAGTCGCTAAGTCACCAGTCATAAGTCCAGGACTACAAATATGGAATGTAGTGATTTAATGCCAGATTCCCAGTCAGTTTAAACCCCAGTGCTCTTTCTATTAAATATCTGCTCAATGGACTTTTTATTTTTTTGGTCAGAAAGCATCTTATCTTTTGAGGCATAAATTTAATAGAAATATTATTCCATTGGATTTCTTTGTGCAGAATTCCATTTTATGAAAGTGGAAGAATATTGAAAAGAGAATGCAATAAAAGTGTTTCAGAATACAAATCACCCATTGGTGCCTTTTTGGCCCTCCCCATCCCTGTTCTGATAAGAAATGCATATATCTCATGTATAGAATGAAGCAGTCCATGCACAAGACATCAGAGATGATAGAAATGGTGTGGCTAGTTTTTTGTTTTTTTTTAATTTCAAAGGTTTGCATAGTGCCCATCCTATGCTGCAGAACCCGGTTGCAGAAGACATATATGATGTTATGTCAGAATAGAGATAATAGCTTTTGCTTCTTCTGCAGGAATGCGCGGAGAAGACATGTTCATTTGAAGATTTTGCAGTGAGTACCTCTTTGCTCGTCCTGTGACTTTCCTTGTGAAATATTCTTCTTGTATGTGATCAGGTACAACTTTAGTGATTCCACTCCCACCCTCAGCAATCATCCCCATTGTGCCCAGAGAATGAAGGGTTAATGCTGATAAAGCAGCTTCAGACACTGCTTTACCCATTAAAAATATACCAACTGCCTGCACTCTGGTAGAGAAAGGTGCCCTAAAGTGAGGCGGGCTAATGAAATTACATTATGACAGCAATTTGGACCAGGAACGGAGTCATAAAGCAGGAGGTACACGATCGCATTGCTTAGCAACAGCAGTTCTTGTTGCTGTCCTTAAACAAGGACCATTAAGAAATAATCTCGTATGATTGCAACTTCTGATTTCCTGCCAGCTTTCCCATTGACTTTCTTTATGGGACACCAGCAGGGAATGTCAGAAATCACTACTATTGACTCTGTTTGTTTTCGTATAGCCCGACAGCATCTCTTTTTGTCACACTATACTATGCTATGCTATGCTATGCTGCGCAGCGCTGCACTGCACTGCATTGCACTGCACTGCGCAGCGCTGCACTGCATTGCACTGCACTGCACTGCACTGCGCAGCGCTGCACTGCATTGCACTGCACTGCACTGCACTGCATTGCACTGCACTGCACTGCACTGCACTACACTACACTATACTTTTTGCAATTGTATCTCTTGTGGATCAACTGTGATAGGGCAAGTATATATTTGTTTTTCATTGCACTGATGATGTTCTAATAGGGCAGAGGTGTCAAACTCACATCATCATGTCATTGTCACATGACATATCAGAACTATTTTCCCCTTCACTAAACTGGAGGTGGGGGTGGCCAGCACATGATGCATCTGGCCCATGGTCCATGAATTTGACACCCCTCTAATAGGGTATTGAAATTTCTGCAATCAAGCAACCAGCCAAGAACTCAACAGGGTCTATCTAGGACTTTTAACCCAGAAATTGTATTGCAACCCATAATCAGAATATCCCATAAATTATGATAGACATGCTAAGTTCTGAGACACCTAACAAATTCATACCAACTGCCCAAACACTCTGGGAGTCAAGCAGCACATAAGTGTAATAAATTATCATATCATTATCATTGTATAAAACAATGTGAAATCACAGTTGCCAGTTCTTTTTTTAATTTTTTTTTAAACAAACATACACAGACAAAACATAAAACATAAAACCATCTTCAATTACATAGAGTGTATCGGTTTGTTACAAGTATTTTGTGCATCATTTCCATAGTCCTTACTTATATTTTATATAACTACAGTTGCCAGTTCTTTAGCTGGTGTTGGCAATATTATTATTATGGTTGTTTGCACAGATTTTCAAGTTGGAATCTTATCACCTTTTCCTATCTAGTCTTCCTTAGGGTCATTTTTTTGGTCATTGTCCACTTTATGCTTCTCCCTACATTTTAGTTCTTGTAGCAAATTAGTAGAGCAAGAGAACAGGAGGAAATATTGGTGGAGGAGCAGAAGGTATCTATTTCATGTATTAATAATCATGTTTATACTTATATATATTATCAAATGCAATACATAAATAAATAAGGTGGAAAGGTGAGCTATGTGAAACTGAATTGGAAAGTAGCTTATCAGTACTCACAGTACTAGATCCTCTAGTTGTCAGGATTCCAGTTTAATTAAATTAAATCATGAGTCTCGAGCCAAACCTGTCCAGGCTTGTTCTAAAAAAATGAACCAGCATCTGCTCAGGCAAAAGGGGTAGTTTCCAACTGATCCTTCTGAATTCACAGATCTGTTCCTTGATGGGTCACCCTACCTGTTTTAGCATGAAGTCGAATCAGTTGAAGTATTGAGCCCAGCAGACTTATTTGGGTGATAGATAGTTTTCCCAGGGTCCTAAGAGCTTCCAGATTTTTATGGTCGGTCCAGACTTCAAATGGTATCTGCCCCCCTTTCAGCAGGTGGCGCCAGGTTTGCAGTGTCCATCTCATCACGAAAACCTATTTTTCCCATGCAGCCCATCACCTCTCTGTGTCTGTGAGTTTGCAAGAGGTGTAGGTGCAGGGTTTCCTTGGTTGTTTCTTTGGAGTAACACTGCTCCCACTGCCAGATGTCACTGGCATCTGCTTGAGTGAGTTGACACTAGGTTTCAGTTCCCAAAATTTACCAGCTAGCATGTGGCTGGGGAATTATGGCAGTTGAAATCCACACATATCTTTTTTTAAAATATAATTTTATTCATAAACAGTTTTGAATACAGTGGATAATCAGGTTATACCGTTTACAAGAGAGAGAAAAGAGAAAACCACAAAGAATACCACATTAAATATTAACACATGTAGTGATAGCAATACTAATATATACTAATAATAACACATGATACTAGAAAAATATCACCAAGTACTTTTAAGTAAATTTCTTTTTATATTACTTATTTACATTTTTAGTAATTATAATGATTATAATTATATACCATCTCTATTTTAGATACATTCATCATCTTTTTTCTTCTAATTTCTACCTCTTATCTCTAACCACTCATAAAAGCTATTCCATATTGAATAGTATTCTGTGTCTTCTTTATCTTTTATTTTTTAAAGTTAATCTATCCATTTCAGCACAGTCTAAAATTTTCCAAATTACCTCCTCATCTGGCGGGGTGTTCTCATTTTTCCAGTATCTTGTGAAGCTAATCCTTGCTGCTGTCAGTATATGTAAAACTAAATATGTGGTCCCTTTATCATAACCATCTGGTATTATGCCCATATCTTAAAGTTGCCATGGTTAAGGAACACTCTTTAGGTCAGTGATGGCTAACTTTTGGGCTCCTGTGCCAAAAATTGCACGTGCGCCAGCACCCAGCAGGCAATGCGTGCCCCCCATGCTCCCTGTGCATGCGCACGATCCCCCCGTACCTGCACTGCACCTCCCAGCTGATTTTCAACCCGTTTGAGCCCTTTTTTTGGCCTCCCAGAAGCTCGAGGGAAGCCTCTGCAGCCTTTGGAGGCCAAAAAATGGGCCCATTTCATTACTTCCGGTATTTCCAGAAATACAGGAAGTGACGAAACAGGCCTGTTTTTCAGCTCCAAAGGCTGCAGAGGCTTTCTTTCGAGCCTCTGGGAGTCCGAAAAAGGCCCAATTCAGCTGGGAGGTGCGCACATTCACAATGAGGTAAGTTTGCCTGGGGCTCCTGTGACCGCACAATATGGCTCTAGGTGGACTAATAAGTTATAGCTGTTATAACCATATGACTTTGTCTCCTAACCCTAATTCATTTCATTTTATTGTATGTGTGACCAAGACACTTTGTAAATTCCCTGGGGGAAATGTTTGGCATAGGAGGGCTCAGCTGGTTTGGAAAAGCAGCTTGTAAATATCTTGGAATAAGTAATGGTGTTGATTTACAATGTAATAAAATCCTTGAGCAGCCTTAAAGTTTTGAACTGTTTCTCCATTCAAGATGAAGGATGTTTCTTGACAACCATGCTTTGTTGTTAATAATCATAATCATAATATAATATTTATTTATATACCGCTCCTCTCCCGAAGGACTCGGAGCGGTGCACAGCCATACAATTAAAACAATAAATATGTAAAAGTTAAAACTAAATTAAGTTAAAGGCCCTGGCTGAAAACAATTAAAACCTCTCCCTAAAACCCTAAAATTTAATATAAAAATTAAAATACCCAAATCTAAAATCAGCTCAAGCCGGCCTGGTCAAAGAGCCAGGTTTTCAAGGCACATATGAAGGTCCCCAGGTCCGTGGCTGTACGTAACTCCGGAGGCAACCCATTCCAGAGGGCAGACGCTCCCACAGAGAAGGCCCTATTCCTCGGGGTCACCAGCCGGCACATAGATGCCGACGGGACCCGCAGGAGACCCTCCCTGTGGGAGTGCACCGGACGGTGAGAGGAAAATGGCAGAATGCGGTCTTGTAAATATCCTGGTCCGATGCCGTCCTTGCCCTTTAAAGAGTGTAAAGAAGGCTTTGGATCAGTGGTGGGATTCCATTTTTTTTACAACTGGTTCTGTGGCCGTGGCTTGGTGGGCATGGCAGGGGAAGGATACTGTAAAATCTCCAGGCAGAGGTAGTATTTGCCGGTTTTCCGAACTACTCAAAATTTCCTCTACTGGTTCTCAAGAACTGGTCAGAACCTGCTCAATACCACCTCTGCTTTGGATGGGATGTCAAGCTTCTGCTACTAAATCCATCTTCGGTGATGTGAGGACATTCACATCTCCCTGGCTTTCAAGGGCTCAGCAGTTTATGTTAATGGATTTCAGAGGTTCGGGCAAGGCTCAAACAGATCTTTATATCATGCCCTGGCACAATGTGGTTATGAAGGAGTCAAGAAAAAAGAATAATGCCTTTTCTCTTTCCTTATAGGACATAATACCTGGTGTGATAGAATGTATGAAGACATTTAATGGGGGTAAATCATTGTGTAAATTGATTGTAAGTACATACACACTTAAGTTCTCTCATGTGCTCTTTGTCTTTTATGTTATCCTTCTTAAATATAACCACAGTAGCTCTCTTGAGCCTCTCTCCCTTCAAAGGATCTACAGACATTTCATCTGTGATGGTATAATTATCATTATTTTCTTTTAATGACCCCATAATCCCTTGCAGGGGGTGGAGTCTGGGAAACTGAATGAAGGTGGCAGAGTGTTTAATGGCCGGATGCCCTTCCTGTCGTCAATGTGGAGTTTTGTTCAGCAGATATAATCTCAGTGTACCCAGAGAGAGAAATATCTGCCTCCTGATTGTGAGGCGAGAGCTCCATCTCTAGGCCACTCCTTGTGATAGCATAGTTATATTTAATGATATTTATTTTGCCAGAATAGAACTGAGCTTCTTTGTTTCCTTTGTAGAGAGCATTTGCCCCAGAGGGCCCTATGGCCACTATGCTAGTAAGTATCTTTGATTTATTTTCTTCCATCTCTTTCTTTTAATATTCTTCTTGCATTTGAATAAGCAATTCTTACATTTTTCTTCACCCAACACTTAAGGCATCTCCAGAGAAACATTGGTCTAGTAGTACTTTTTGTCCCTACTCCTTATGGCAAGATGGGCAGAAAACAAACTTAATAAATGAAATAAATATTTCCTGCATCAAATGCAATTTTGCTGGTAATATAGATTTCCTCATCTCCTTTTCAGGATTGATTTGATTGGGACATCTGGCAAACCCAGAAAGAGAGATTTTTTTCAAATGATCCAAAATATTTCATAAATCCAAATTCTTACTTAGCTATTTAGTGTTGTTAATGGAAATCATACATACTGGTTACTAATTCAATCTTCTTTCTATAGTTTGCATAATACATTAGATGCTAAAATGGTGAAATAACCCAACTCAATAAACAATACAACGATATATAAAAATCTAATCCAGATTATAAATATCCAAGTTTCATATGTTGTATCAATTCAGCTGCTGGGATTTTTATTGACATGGTTAGATAAAAAGCCTGAATCTAGGTTCACATATGAAATGAAGGCCTGCAGTGCATATTCCCAGAAGAGCTTTAACCCAAAAAGTTAAAGTATATTAAAAGACCTCTCTGAAACCTTCTTTTGTGTTCATGCATACATTCTGTACAAATGTTTTGATTTAGGTTTCTCTGTGCATCTTGTGGTTGTGTGAATGTGGAAAAATATTGAAAAGAGAAAGAAAAGGGGCCTCAGAATTCTATTAATTTTGTTAATTTAATTAATTAATTAATTAATTAATGTATTTTTGGTCCCAAATCACTTCCTGCTGTAATAAGTAATATATGTTTTCTATCTGAGGAATTAAAATTTTTATGATACATAAAATGGCAGAAATAGTACAGTTGGAAAATTCATATATAAAGTGTCATATGAGAATTGAGCTGATGCCATTTATTTCCATTGTAGAATCAAATGAAGGAAGAAGATATAATAAAAATGATAGTAAGTATTCTTTGATCATCTTCTCTCTTTTCTATATGAAATATCTTTCTTGCATATGTTGAAGCAGCCTTTTTTGGATTCTACCCCAAGACCACCAAAATTTAGTATTTCTATATAAAGCAGTGAGATACAATAAACCCATGTTATATACTTAGGAGGACAGTTATTTTATGATGAAAGCTATGATGGTCATCTCATTCTTTAAAAATAATGAGTCAAACAGTCCAAACTCTGATGGGTAGGAGTGGGTTGAATAAGGCTTTAGAATACAGGGTGGCCTAAATCTTGCAGAACCTTTTTCTGATCAGCAAATGCTCTGAATCTAAGATGATATTCTTGTAGGAGTTGGAAGAGGAAATGAAATACTCTTATGAGATTTCAATAGTCCTTTGTCTTGACATGGCTACACTGAAAATGAAATAGACCATATATAGGTGGAGACGCAAATCTGCATATTTAATATATGTCTACTTCACATTTGAATTTAGTTAGGGGAGAAGGAGGCAAATGGCATAGAAGAAAGAGGCATTAAGCGAAGCTGTTGGAATAGAGTATTCATGTATTTTTGAACAACTACATCAGTATTCAGCACACACACACACATACACACACGCGCTATCTGTTCTGTAGGGCTATATATAGAATTTCTAACAGAAGTGGAGTAAAAAGAAACCCATTCCATTATAAGGATGTCTTACATGTATAGGCGAAATGAATCTAGTGCAGTGGTGGCTAACCTTTTTGGGCTCCTGTGCCAAAAATTGTGTGCGCGCTTTCATGCATGCACTTGTGTCCCAGAAGGCAATGCATGCCCGCCCATGCCCCCTACACATGTATGTGTAATACCCACCCCTGCTGCCTCCTTACCTGCACTGCACCTCATAGCTGATTTTCAGCCAGTTGGAGGCCTTTTTCGGCCTCCCAAAGACTTGAGGAAGGCTTCTGCAGGCTTTGCAGGATGGAAACTAGCCCTGTTTCGTCACTTCCGGTATTTTTGGAAAAACAGGAAGTGACGAAACGGGGCTAACTTTTGGCCTGTGAAGCCTGCAGAAGCCTTCCTCAAGCCTTTGGGAGGCCAAAAAAGGCCTCAAACTGGCCGAAAATCATCTGTGAGCCGTGCACATGCCCAATGAGGTAAGTTTGCCTGCGGCTCGCATGCCAGCACAAGGGGCTCTGCATGCCACTTATGGCATGCGTGCCATAGGTTTTTCATCACGGAGCTAGTGAATCTAGATTCGGGTATAAAATATGAACATGTAGGACAATATTTTCAAGTAAGTGTTGACTCACAAATGTCATGGCTGTTAAAGCTCCTCTTTTCTTAGCAATCATCTTATCTGTTCATGCATAGATACAACCCTTATTCCTTAGTTTTTTCAATGTACATTTTGATTCTGTGAATGTGGAAGAAAATTGAAAAAAAGAAAGGAAATGAAAAAAAGAAACCTCAGAACACTGAATAGAAAAAAAAATGCTTTGGATTAAGCACTCCCTGATGTGATAAGACATGTGCATTTTCTAAGTGTGTGTGGGGGGGGGGGGGGAAGCAATTCATGCATATCAGTGGTGGTATTCAAAAACTTTTACTACTGGTTCTATGGGCGTCTCTTGGTGGGCGTGGACATGTGACTGGGTGGGCCTAGCTTTTTTTGTAGCCCCCACTCATTTTGGGGAGCTTCTTAGCCACAGAGGAGCCTCTGGGGGGGGGGGCGTGTTTTTGCTCCCCTGAGGCTCCCTTGAGATTCAGGAAGGAAAAAAACAGAGCATGGGAGGGGCATGCAGCACTCCTCCAAGCTCTGTTTTGGGAGCTTCTTAGCCTCAGAGAAGCCTGGGGGGGGGGGGGCATTTTTGCTCCCCTGAGGCTCCACTGGGGCTTTGGAAGGCAAAACATGGAGTGGGGGGGCTGAGCTTCTCCCTCCATTTTTTGCTTTCCTGGGCCTCAGCAAGGGGAATCCCGGCACAGCTGATCTTATCTACAGCTGATTGTTGGGAGGGAAAAAAAGAAAGAAATACCTTAGACAAATGTCAGGCGGGCGGGCGGGGTGAGCGAGCATCGGGCAGGAGAGTGACCCGGTGGGGGGGCGTGGCCAGCCAGAACTTACTACCGGTTCGGCGACCCACGCCAAATTCTTGCTACCGGTTCATCCGATCCATTACGAACCGACTGAATACCACCACTGGTGCATATGATATGTTAAGATGGAAGTAGTTGAATGGATAGAGAGATCCTGGATGTTTTCATGTCAGAATAAAATTTGATGTGCTTCTTTCCATTGCAGAATTGTTTGGACTCAAATGACCTTAACATATTAATGGTTAGTAGCTCTTCCTTCATTTTCTGATTTTGTGTCGAGTGATATTCTTATCGCATTCAATGAAGTATTTCTTTTGTAATTCTACACCTCCCAGAAAGCACCTCCAGAATCCCCAGAGCATAAACAGAACAGGCAAGGCCAAAACATTTCATCTACTTCACTTTTCCTTTCTAAAACAAATTATTTATTTAAGAAAAAGACCAATTGCCAAATTGGGGTGATGTTTGCCCAACAGAATTTTGCCTCCCCTTCCTCAACCTCCTGAATACCACCCCTGACTGGGCCTCAGGGAAGCCTCCTGGGTGAAGGCAAAGTAGTACAACAGCGATTTAGATTAACTAGAAAGCAAGAAATCCAACAAGGTCCTGCTTTCTAGCTAATCTAAATTGCGTGGCACAGCTGATAGCCAGAACAGCTGATCATTGGGGAGAAAAGAAAAATACAACTTACCAAAAATTAGGCGAAGGCATAATGCAGGCAAGTTGGATGGTGTGCATGCGAGATAAAGAGGAGTGACTGGGGGGACAGGGAGGGACAGGTGGGGAGGGGAGGGGTCAACCACTGGTGCGATTTGCTGGTTCTCTGAACTGCACAGAATTGTAACAACTAGTGCTATAGAATCCCATCCCTGGACCTAAGTAGATAGATACTTGCAGGTTTTTTGTTATGATATCATGCCACGAATATCATGATTTCAGTGTCATCATAAGTTCTGATGATCTACCTTTAGGAGCACAGTACTACAATACGTACTAACACACCATTCCATTTACCATAATATCTTCTATGGTTCCTCAAGGCCCATATTTTTAAACCTTTTTAAACTTTCTCTGTAGAATCATCTCATCTGGTAATAATCACTTTTACATCATCCTGACTTGCTCACGATCCAACTTGATTTGGCATGGCACAGTTACGTCACATTCTGTCACATCATTCTGTTTTTTGGAAAAGAGAATAAAATGAAGTGTTTCAGAACATAATTCATCCATGTCAGTTCCTGTTCTGTTAAGAAAAGTGTGTATCTCATTTGTAGAATGAAGCAATTTGCACATATGACATCAAACGTGGTAGTGGTGGCATTCTTAGAGAAATCATGTGTGACATCATTTCAAAATGAAAGTTATATCTTTTATACCTTTCCCTTGCAGAAAATGGGTTCAGGTCCACCTAATATTATGGAATTGATGGTAAGTAGATTTTGTTCATATTGTACCCTTTGTTGGAGTAATAGTCTTCTTGCATGCAATAAAACATCCTTTTTGTTATTCCATATCTCCCAGAAAGCATCTTCAGAACCTCCAGAGCAAAAACAAACCACTTTCTTTTTTAAACCAGCTTATAATGCCTTCTATAACCCTACACCAACTCCCAAATTGGAGTGATGGTACCCCTAAACAGCAAAAGGAGTAGCTTGTATTTTGGACTGTCTCCAAGGGGGACATTTTGCACGGGGAGGGTTTTTCCAAAATAACTTTTCCCTGCTTGTAGTTTTTCTCTCCACAAAATGGTAAATTATTGGCTCAGATGGTCTTTCTGTCAGTTCCAATTTTGCTACTAATGTGTCTTTCCTCATTTGCCTTTCCAGAATTAATTTTTTATCAGAATACAGTATATTTTGGAAAACCAAAGTTTTCCAATGAAGTTTGACTTCATTGTCCTTGAAAAAGAATGGTGAAGGTTTCGATAGGCTTTCAAGATTCTGTTAATATACCCATCAACATTATAGTGGTTTTCCTGGAATATCTGCCCATAGCTTTCCTTGACTTTTACTTACCTCAAAAGGTTGATACGGCTTTATGTGTCTACTTTGGTGATATGAGGCCTTTCATATCAATAGTAACCTGGAAATAAGGAGAAACTTTTTGATAGTGGGAACAATCAACCAATGGAACAGAAGTTGCCTTTGGAAGTTGTGGGAGTTTTATCACTTGAGACTTTCAAGAAGATATTGGACTGCCATTTGTCAGAAATGATGTAGGGTCTCCTGCTTGGGTGGGTGATTGGACGGTCCCTTCCAACTCTGTTAAACTGTTAATATTTTTGTGGCTCTCAAGGGATCATTATTTTGTTTTAATGGACTGCGGTGGCTCAGGCAAAACCCACACAGATGCTTATATCATGCATTAGCATAATTTACATAAAGAGGATAAATTTTGTTTTCCTTATAGAAAGTCGGAAAAAAGATATTACCTATTCTGATGAAAAGTAATGGTGGCAATCTGGGTAGTCTGATTGTAAGTAGATATGCACTTATTTTCTTTCATTTTTTCTAGGTTTTCTATGTTATCCTTCTTAGATATAATCACAGTAGTTCTTTTGAGGCTCCTCCCTCCCTCCAGGGTTTTACAGACATTTCAGAACAATTCCAGCAGGAAACTGTAATATTTAAAGAAGTGCATTGTTATGACTATTTCTCAGAATTTGAAAGATTCTGGCCTCCCAGGTCTTTTCTCTTGGGCTTAAAAGAAAGGCTTAAAAGAAGAGGGCAGGAAATTCCATAAATATTTGTACTTTTCTTAAAGATATGTGCCCATTCTATCAGATTGGATAAAGCAGGTATGCTTTAAGCCCTCTTCCCATGAAGGTTGCCATTTAGTGAAATATTTCTCAAACTAGATGATTAACTAGTTTTTCAAACTAATGTTTAGATATACAAAACACAATTCCACACTTACTGCTTGGGGAATTCTGGGATTTGAAGTTCATACTTCAAATGATATCATAAGGATTTATGATATCAAAAAGTATTAGGATATCTAAAACAAGATGGATCGACAACATCAGCAAGTACTGCGTGCCCAATTGGCAAAGGAAAGCTCAAGGCCATATTGGTTGGAAACATGTGCAGGAGTCCTTCATCCTGCAGTTGATAGACAATGGCTAGAATGATGACGATGACTTCAAATGGCAGGGCCTAGAATGCATTTTTCATAGTAGCCTGGGCCCTATGAAACACCTTTGCCCTGGGATCTAGCAGGTTTCTCAGAATAAGCGCTTTTAATCTTCTGGAAAGCTATGAAGAACTTGGGGCAATGGCAGGGTGGCATGGTGGCTTAATGACACTGAACCTGCCAACCAGAAATGGCCTGCCCTGGAAGTATTGCAGAACTGAGTGAGCTCCCATTACTCACCTCTGGTTCCTGCCCTGCCCACCCCGCAATTCAAAAGCATTTCCTTGGATAATAGTCTTGCTGTATTTGTTCCTCTTTCATTAATACCCTTCTGGCCATCCAGGACACGCTATTGATTTGAAGAAATTGCAGTAGCCCAGACCTGACCCAGCTAAATGCTGATAGCATACACTGCCACAAAATAATTATGGAAATATCTTTTTGTTTCCCTTTTAGTCTATGTTCACTGGTGGTGCAGGTGGAAAGAAGGTAAGTGGTTTTGTTTAGTTTCTGCCATTCCTTTGTTTCGTATTCTTCTTTGATCTGAACAAGAAGCTCTTTGATCTTTCTTCCTCCTAACATCAAAAGTATCTCCAGAATCGGGAGAGCATAATTACAGGAACCTGAGCTAAAGCATTTGGCATTTATTTTTCTTTAAAATAACTGATCCCTTAACAATAGATGCAGCAGCCATATTGGGGTGAAGATTTCCCCCTGTGGACTGAGTAGCAAAGTGGGGATTTGGCTCTCACCAAAGATGTCCATGTGAGGAAGATGGCAAGAGATCAAATTTGGATGATGGTATCTATTGAGTTATGGTGAATTGTGTCACCAGGGAAATATCTTCACAATTGATGGAATGATACCAGAGCTTGCGTGTTATTGTATTTACATCATCAGGATGTTCAAGCTCCTTATCTTGCATCCATAATTCAGGGTGACTTATTTTCTTCTTTTTGCAGAATGGTGGTGGTGGTGGAGGTCTGAGTAAACTTGGAGTAAGTCAGCAATATACATCTAATGTCTCATACCTGCATTATATTTTCTGTTACTTTTTGTGTATACAACCATCACAACCATCCTCTTGAGATTCAACCCTCCCACCCAAAGTATCTTCTGAAAATTCAGGAACAATTCTAGAAGGAATTTGGATATTGTAAGGAATGTTGAAAGGATGAACTTGTAGACAGCCAGGAATAGAGAGCCATCGCACCCTTTGCAAACATATCTTCTATGAATACCAAGGCCCATTTTGTTTTAATAACACAGGGAGTTCTTGATGTGGGTTGCAGAGCACTGATGACACATGGATAATAATTAAAAGCTCCCATGGCTGCTTATGCCACTGTATTTTGAACCACACTTATTCATAATCCTTGATGGTCTTATTTTCCCCTTGTTGAAGAGTGGCAGTGTAGGTGGTCTGTTAGGAGTAAGTCAATATGGATTTAATGTCTCCCATTTCCTTTATGTAACCATAGATATTCTTTTGAGACTCAATTCCCTGAAACATCTCCTGATATTCCAGGAGCAATTCTTAGTAGGAATTTGGATATTGTAAGGAATGTTGAAAGGATGAACTTGTAGACAGCCAGGAATAGAGAGCCATCGCACCCTTTGCTAATATGTCTTCTAAGCATACCAAGGACCATTTTGTTTTAATAATACAGGGAGTTCTTGATGTGGGTTGCAGAGCACTGATGACACATGGCTAATAATTAAAAGCTCCCATGGCTGCTTATGCTACTGTATTTTGAACCACACTTAGCTTCCAAAGAGGCGCATTTTATTTCATTAAAGTACAGAGGCCCAGGTTCATACCTGTGTCAAAATGTGAACTGTGACAATGTAGTTTCAAAAGCATTCATAATCAGGGGTAGAATTCAAATTTTTTAACAACTGGTTCTGTGAGTGTGGCTTGGTGGAGGTGGCTTGGTGGTCATGTGACTGGGTGGGCGTGGCCAACTCAACATCACTCACATCAATGGATGCTTCTCCTTGACTGGCCTCTCTTGACCTTGGGGACACTGCAACGGTTGTAAGTATGAAAAATGGTCATAAGTCACTTTTTTCAGTGCCGTCACTAAGTGAACTGTTGTAACTCAAGGATTACCTGTACAAAAATACAAAAAGCTTCTCTGCTTGCAAAAAGCTGCCCTAAATACCAATCATTAGATTAAAAATACCTGCAAGCCAGACTTACAAATGACTATCAGCAGCCAACTCTTGCTCATAAAGTAAAATCCTTTAGCAGAGAGGTCATTTAAGCTCTCCAGAAAGAGCATATCCAGGAGAAGCAATGCTTAGATCCATTTGCACCACTTAAAGACACCAGCTGGTCTCACTCACCTCACAAGATATCCTAAGGAAATCATCCAGATTTAAGGAAAGATCACATACCCCCAGAAAGGCAGTAAAAAAAATCAGTGCCAAGCTTGCACTGTTTCTTGGAAGTACACCCCAAAAGGATAGTGCCAAGAACCACTAAAGCAGTGAAGGAAGACCCTCCTCCCCAGATAAAAAAAGAAACAATGAGGCAGGAAAAAATTCAAACACAATATAAATAATTAAATTACAACAGTAACTGTTTCTTGTTAAACTAATTACCAGAACAAATAAACAAAGGAACTAGCCAGATTTCTCAACCCAGTTTCTTTTCAGGAACAGAAACTAACCATTTACCTTCCAAACAAAGCTGAATAGGGAAAATTTTCTCTGCAATAAACACAGGATTAAATGTCACCAAGAACAGAAAAACCAGTTTTAGGTAAAACTCAGAAAGGGTATGTAATTTCACGTTTGAATGTCAATCTTTCTAGCTAGCCAAGAAGCCTTTCTGAATGTCACTCATCTTGGTTCCTTGTCATTAAAAGCTTCTTTCCAACAGCTCTGCTTTGTTATTGAATTATTTCTTCAAAGTGCTAAATCACTCCAACAGGGGAGTATTTCCTCCCAACAGAAATGTAAAAAACTCAAAACAACCCTTCCCTTTTAAGAAAGTACCAGCAAAGGAAAAAAAAACTCTGGAAAGGTTAGGCGTACTGACAAGAATGTAATAAGGGTTAGTGGAGAGGCAGTTTCTGTAAGCAGGGCAATAAAGATTATGCTAAAAACAAAACCAGAATGTTTCCTTCCTGCCTTCCTTTTTTAACTGTAAAGTTAAAAAAAAAGCAGATTTCTTCCAACAACTGGTTCTCCGAACTGCTTAGAAAGTTAACAACAGGTTCTAGCGAATAGGTGAGAAACGGTAGAATCCCACCCTTGTTCGTAATCCATGATGATCTTATTTTCTCCTTCTTGCAGGGTGGCGGAGGTGGAAGTGGTCTTCTTGGTGGTCTGTTAGGAGTAAGTCAATATGGATTTAATGTCTCCCATTTCCTTTATGTAACCATAGACATTCTTTTGAGATTCAATTACTTGAAACATCTCCTGATATTCCAGGAGCAATTCTTAGTAGGAATTTGGATATTGCAAGGAATGTTGAAAGGATGAATTTGTAGAGAGCCATGAACATGATCTTGGAGAAACCAGGCAGAGGAGTTTTTTGCAAAACAGAAAAAAAAACCCACCATGTTTTAAGACCTGGAAGCAGAAAAAGCATAAGAGAGGAGCTTGAGAGTTCTTCTTGACTCGCTCATTGGACAATCACAGGGAGGGCAGGAAAAACCCAGACAGCTTTTCCAGCTACTTGGTATATCAAACCCCTTCACCATATTTTGACACATCATGACATTTGATCTGCATTTTTGCATCTTCTCATAATTCCTTTTTTGTTTCCCCCAGGGGAATTCACTATTGCCCTTGCATGAGGTCTATATGGAATCATGCATTAGCATTGAAGGCCCCTTTTACTTCACATAGCTGCAAATCATGTCAAGAAGATCCCAATGGATAGAGAAATCTGTTCTATAACTTTTAATTTTCTGGTTTACTTGGAGTAGAAATAGGTGGAGATGGAGTTGACCAGAGAGAGGACTAGGTAACAGTGAATCAGAAAGCATCTCTCCACTATGAGGATGTTCCAGGACTGTCCTGACTATCTTACTTTAACTTTACTCTTCTTGACCAACCAATGATCATATGAGGATTGGTTGCAATTACTTTATCATCAGCACCATAACTGTGAGGGAATCACAAAAAAAAGGATCCATTTGTATGTTGGTGTAAGTATGTGGAATGGTATTGAAAACAGGAAGGAGAAAAAGAAAAAAAAACCTTTCAAAACAATTTAGTACACATGCAAATTTTTGAGATCCCTATCCGTCCATGCTGTGTTAAAACAACACATGTAAGCTAACAGAAGAATGAATGTATTCATATATGAGATAGTGAACTTGTGTGATGCCATGGTTGGAGATGTCATGGGTGTTATCAGAGTTCCCTTTGTTTCACTTCAGGGCCTTGGTGGTGGTAAAACTGGAAATTCAGCAAGTAGCTTTTTTTAGTTTCTGCCATTTCTTTCTTTCATATTCTTCTTATGTCTGAACAAGCACCACGTTTATGTTTTATTACATTAAAGTACACAGGCCCAGGTTCATACCTGTGTCAAAACGTGAACTGTGACAATGTAGTTTCAAAAACATTCATAATCCAATGATTTTATTTTCTCCTTCTTGCAGGGTGGCGGAAGTGGAGGTGGAGGTGGAGGTGGTCTTCTTGGTGGTCTGTTAGGAGTAAGTCAATATGGATTTAATGTCTCCCATTTCCTTTATGTAACCATAGACATTCTTTTGAGATTCAATTACTTGAAACATCTCCTGATATTCCAGGAGCAATTCTTAGTAGGAATTTGGATATTGCAAGGAATATTGAAAGGATGAATTTGTAGAGAGCCATGAACATGATCTTGGAGAAACCAGGCAGAGGAGTTTTTTGCAAAACAGAAAAAAAACCCCACCATGTTTTAAGACCTGGAAGCAGAAAAAGCAGAAGAGAGGAGCTTGAGAGTTCTTCTTGACTCGCTCATTGGACAATCACAGGGAGGGCAGGAAAAACCCAGACAGCTTTTCCAGCTACTTGGTATATCAAAGCCCTTCACCATATTTTCACACATCATGACATTTGATCTGCATTTTTGCATCTCCTCATAATTCCTTTTTTGTTTCTCCCAGGGGAATTCACTATTGCCCTTGCATGAGGTCTATATGGAATCATGCATTAAGATTGAAGGCCCCCTTTACTTCTCATAGCTGCAAATCATGTCAGGGAGATCCCAATGGATAGAGAAATCTGTTCTATAACTTTTAATTTTCTGTTTTACTTGGAATAGAAATAGGTGGAGATGGAGTTGGCCAGAGAGAGAGGACTAGGTAACAGTGAATCAGAAAGCATCTCTCCACTATGAGGATTTTCCAGGACTGTCCTTACTATCTTACTTTAACTTTACTCTTCTTGACCAACTAATGATCATATGAGGATTGGTTGCAATTACTTTCTCATCACCACCATAACTGTGAGGGAATCACACACAAAAAAGGATCCATTTGTATTGTTGGTGTGAGTATGTGGAATGGTATTGAAAACAGGAAGGAGAAAAAGAAAAAAAAAACTTTCAAAACAATTTAGTACACATGCAAATTTTTCAGGTCCCTATCAGTCCATGCTGTGTTAAAACAACACATGTAAGCTAACAGAAGAATGAGTGAATTCACGTGTGAGATAGTGAACTTGTGTGATGCCATGGTTGGAGATGTCATGGGTGTTATCAGAGTTCCCTTTTGTTTCACTTCAGGGCCTTGGTGGTGGTAAAACTGGAAATGCAGCAAGTAGCTTTTTTTAGTTTCTTCCATTTCTTTCTTTCATATTCTTCTTATGTCTGAACAAGCACCACGTTTATGTTTTATTTCATTAAAGTACAGAGGCCCAGGTTCATACCTATGTCAAAACGTGAACTGTGACAATGTAGTTTCAAAGGCATTCGTAATCCATGATCTTATTTTCTCCTTCTTGCAGGGTGGCGGAGGTGGTCTTCTTGGTGGTATGTTAGGAGTAAGTCAATATGGATTTAATGTCTCCCATTTCCTTTATGTAACTATAGACATTCTTTTGAGACTCAATTCCCTGAAACATCTCCTGATATTCCAGGAGCAATTCTTAGTAGGAATTTGGATATTGTAAGGAATGTTGAAAAGATGAATTTGTAGAGAGCCATGAACATGATCTTGGAGAAACCAGGCAGAGGAGTTTTTTGCAAAACAGAAAAAAAACCCCACCATGTTTTAAGACCTGGAAGCAGAAAAAGCATAAGAGAGGAGCTTGAGAGTTCTTCTTGACTCGCTCATTGGACAATCACAGGGAGGGCAGGAAAAACTCAGACAGCTTTTCCAGCTACTTGGTATATCAAAGCCCTTCACCATATTTTCACACATCATGACATTTGATCTGCATTTTTGCATCTCCTCATAATTCCGTTTTTGTTTCTCCCAGGGGAATTCACTATTGCCCTTGCATGAGCTCTATATGGAATCATGCATTGGCATTGAAGGTCCCTTTTACTTCATATAGCTGCAAAACATGTCAGGGAGATCCCAATGGATAGAGAAATCTGTTTTATAACTTTTAATTTTCTATTTTACTTGGAGTTGAAAGAGGTGGAGATGGAGCTGACCAGAGAGAGAGGATTTAGGTAACAGTGAATCAGAAAGCATCTCTCCACTATGAGGATGTTCCAGGACTGTCCTTACTATCTTACTTTAACTTTACTCTTCTTGACCAACCAATGATCATATGAGGATTGGTTGCAATTACTTTATCATCAGCACCATAATTGTGAGGGAATCACAAAAAAAGGATCCATTTGTATGTTGGTGTGAGTATGTGGAATGGTATTGAAAACAGGAAGGAGGAAAAGAAAAAAAAATCTTTCAGAACAATTTAGTACACATGCAAATTTTTCAGGTCCCTATCCGTCCATGCTGTGTTAAAACAATACATGTAAGCTAACAGAAGAATGAGTGAATTCATGTATGAGATAGTGAACTTGTGTGATGCCATGGTTGGAGATGTCATGGGTGTTATCAGAGTTCCCTTTTGTTTCACTTCAGGGCCTTGGTGGTGGTAAAACTGGAAATGCAGCAAGTAGCTTTTTTTAGTTTCTGCCATTTCTTTCTTTCATATTCTTCTTATGTCTGAACAAGCACCACGTTTATGTTTTATTACATTAAAGTACAGAGACCCAGGTTCATACCTGTGCCAAAACGTGAACTGTGACAATGTAGTTTCAAAGGCATTCGTAATCCATGATCTTATTTTCTCCTTCTTGCAGGGTGGCGGAGGTGGAGGTGGAGGTGGTCTTCTTGGTGGTGTGTTAGGAGTAAGTCAATATGGATTTAATGTCTCCCATTTCCTTTATGTAACCATAGACATTCTTTTGAGACTCAATTCCCTGAAACATCTCCTGATATTCCAGGAGCAATTCTTAGTAGGAATTTGGATATTGTAAGGAATGTTGAAAAGATGAATTTGTAGAGAGCCATGAACATGATCTTGGAGAAACCAGGCAGAGGAGTTTTTTGCAAAACAGAAAAAAAAACCCACCATGTTTTAAGACCTGGAAGCAGAAAAAGCATAAGAGAGGAACTTGAGAGTTCTTCTTGCCTCGCTCATTGGACAATCACAGGGAGGGCAGGAAAAACCCAGACAGCTTTTCCAGCTACTTGGTATATCAAAGCCCTTCACCATATTTTCACACATCATGACATTTGATCTGCATTTTTGCATCTCCTCATAATTCCTTTTTTGTTTCTCCCAGGGGAATTCACTATTGCCCTTGCATGAGGTCTATATGGAATCATGCATTAGCATTGAAGGCCTCTTTTACTTCTCATAGCTGCAAATCATGTCAGGGAGATCCCAATGGATAGAGAAATCTGTTCTATAACTTTTAATTTTCTGGTTTATTTGGAGTAGAAAGAGGTGGAGATGGAGTTGACCAGAGAGAGAGGACTAGGTAACAGTGAATCAGAAAGCATCTCTCCACTATGAGGATGTTCCAGGACTGTCCTTACTATCTTACTTTAACTTTACTCTTCTTGACCAACCAAAGATCATATGAGGATTGGTTGCAATTACTTTCTCATCACCACCATAACTGTGAGGGAATCACACACAAAAAAGGATCCATTTGTATTGTTGGTGTGAGTATGTGGAATGGTATTGAAAACAGGAAGGAGAAAAAGAAAAAGAAAACTTTCAAAACAATTTAGTACACATGCAAATTTTTCAGGTCCCTATCAGTCCATGCTGTGCTAAGACAACGCATGTAAGCTAACAGAAGAACGAATGAATTCATGTATGAGATAGTGAACTTATGTGATGCCATGGTTGGAGATGTCATGGGTGTTATCAGAGTTCTCTTTTGCTTCACTTCAGGCCCTTGGTGGTGGTAAAACTGGAAATGCAGCAAGTAGCTTTTTTTTATTTTCTGACATTTCTTTCTTTCTTATTCTTTTTATGTTTGAACAAGCACCCCTTTTATATTTTTTCCCTCCAATACCAAAAACATCTGCAGAATCCCCAGGGCATAATCATAGTGGGCAGTGTCAAAATATTTGGCCTGATTTTTCCTTATAGACTTGCTTATGGTTTGCTTGATGCTGCATATTTCTAAGGGTTGTCATGGCTTAACTGACTTTGGCCATGTCATGTTTTCCCCATCTTTTATTGTACTCTTTTTATGTTGTTAGCTTTTATTGTTGGAATTGTGCCATGTCTAAACTGAATAAATTAAAATAAAATGTAATAATACTCTTTGCAAATTCTAAAGGGTCCCCTTTGAATTCGATAAAATGCAGTGTCCCAAGCAAGTCCGACTCACATGCTGAAAATATGACAGAATACTTAGAAGGGAATCCAGTTTGACATTTTTTTTTTTTTGCCTTTTTGTAGAATGGATTTGGTGGTGGCGGTGGTGGTGGTGGCGGCAGCAGAAGAGGTAGCAGACAAGAAGTAAGTTAATATGCATTTAATGTCTCCCATTTCCATGAAGTCTTTACTGTTTTGATAAGCATATTTGTTCTGTTCTAGGCTTCCCCTAAAAGCCCTAAGCAGACTCTTTGTCCCAACCAAACACCTTTTATTAAACAAATGTGAATTTTTTGCATTCACATTTAGCCAATGGCCTGGTGAACAGTCTTTCAAGGGTATAGGAGCTCAAACCTTATCTATCTTGGAAAGCTGCCCGGTAAATATTTTCAAACACAGTGCTGACGAGGAAGGGCTTAGCACAGAGTCTCAGAATGCACAGACAGATCTTCACAATGATAGAATGAATAAACGAATTGTTTCATGCAAAAGCCCTCTCCCACTTTGCTCCTTTTTTAATCCTTATGGGAGGGGCCAATCATTGTCCACCTGTGGCCTTACTCCCACATCGACCCTGAGTTCATAATTGTTCTTTCCTTTTTGGAGCTCTGTGCATGTGCAGGCTGGGAACTGGTTCCAGCTGCTCCCCTGCCTTACTGCTGTCAGAGCCCAAAGGCAGGTGATGACTGCCAGTCTGCCCTGGCCCCATCTCTGCCTCTGATGCAGATCCCTCGTCCGAGCCTTCCTCAGCCTCCAGGACTGGCCCAGGTGCCTCCCCAACCTTCTCACTGTCCAACTCTGCTGCCAGTTTCGCCAGCCACTGGCAAGCCACAACACTATTCCAGGAAAAATTCCAAAAGAAAATTTGAAGGATGAATTTATAGAGAACCATGGAGGCAGGCAACCTTAAAGCACATAGCTAGGGATGGTGGTTGGAGAAAAAGAGAAGAGTTTAAGCTCTGGAAACAGAAAGCAGGAGAGAGAAGCTAAAACGTATTCTCATTGCATCCACTAAAGCAGGGGTGTCAAATTTGCGGCATCATGGCAGCATCACGTGACATATTGCAACATTTTCCCCCTTCACTAAACCAGATGTGGGTGTGGCCAGCATGTGACACATCCAGCCCAGGGGCTGAAAGTTTGACACCCCTGCACTAGAGGATCACAAGGATGGAGTAGAAAGCTAGGTTTTCTAGCTATGTGATGTACAAATATTGCCATTCAATTTTCCCCATCGTTATATTTGTCCTATGAATTTCTCCTGTGGATCTCCAGACTCATTATTCCTTCTCTGTTTCCCTCAGAGGAATTCCATTATTGACATAGTGTGATTTCAGTATAAAAGATTTGCATTAGGACATAGGATGACCTCTGTCCGTTCTGAATTTGAGTAGAACTTTGTAAAAAAAAAAAAAGTAGAAGACGACATAAGATTCTTCTCTGGCATTTCAAAGACTAGTTTGCTGCAGATAATTGCACAGGAAATCATGTAAAGAAGATCTTGATGGATAGAGAAATGTACTGTGTATCTACAACTATGACGTTTTTCATTTTCTAACTTACCTAGAGTAGAAGGAGGTGGAAATGGAGGAGGCATAGGAGAGAGGGACCAGGAGAAAGTGAATTGGAAAACGGCTTTCTGTAACAAGGATGTCCAAGATATAATGTGTCAAGGAAGTCCTTACTGACTGCTGGGTTCTCATTACTTGCTAAATCTTGTAAAACAACAACAACAACAACAATAATACTTTATTGTCATTGTACATATATACACAGTATACCCACACAACGAAATTCACATAACACCCAGAGACTGGGCCCAAGATGCACACACACACACATGACAATTCCCAAACACCGCTAAAAACACACAAGCATCCACACAACAGACCAAGTAATGGTCTGATGGTGGCCCTTAAGTGATGGTGGTCCTTAAGTTCATTGTTAAGTGCAATTATAGCTCTGGGATAAAAACTGTTCCGAAAACATGTGGTCTGAGTTTTAATTGTTCTGTATCTTCTGCCAGAAGGCAACAGTTTATAAAGATTGTAAGCAGGATGGGAAGAATCTCTGAGAATGTTGTGTGACTTCCTCAAACAGCGAGATGCAAAGTTGTTGTCCAGGGCTGGTAGCTGAAGCCCAATGATATTCTGGGCAGTTATAATGATTCTCTGTAGAGCTTTTTTGTCCGCTACAGAGCTGCTCCAAACCATGCAAGAATGCCTGATGTCAGGACACTCTCAATGGTGCTGCAGTAGTAGGACAGAAGTAGATGCTGAGATAGATTTATCTTCCTGAGCATTCTCAAGAAGTACAGCTCTTCTGTGCCTTCTTCACAAGCATATTAGCATTCATAGTGCATGAGAGATCCTCCGAGATATAAGTGCCCAGAAATTTAAAACTACCAACCCTTTCCATCTCTTTCTCACCATTTATGTACATTTATGTAACCAAATGAAGTTTTGGAGAGGTAGAAGGAATGACTTTTCTGAATTCCTTCAAGGGAACTTTTTGCACGAAAGAGGGCCCAGAGCACAACGTTCCTCTATTGATAATATTCTGCGTGAATATTTTGATTGTGCGAATTTGGAAGAAAATGGAAAAGGGGAAGGAAAGAAATCCCTCAGAAAAATCTAAGAGATATGTCTTTTTGGCCCCTTTCATTCCAGGTAGTATGAAAACATGTTTTATCTGGAGAAGGAAATAACTTATATGGAAGTAACCGGACATGTCACTGAGGGCTTGGTTAGATAGCTCATGGATGATACAGAATAGAATAGAATAGAATAGAATAGAATAGAATAGAATAGAATAGAATAGAATAGAATAGTTTATTGGCCAAGTGTGATTGGACACACAAGGAATTTATCTTGGTGTAAATACTCTCAGTATACATAAAGAAGGAATATTCGTTAAGAATCAAGAATCATAATGTACAACACTTAATGATAGTCATATCAGATTAAAACAGTTCTCTTTTTTCCCTTTTAGGGGATGCTTCGTAGTGGTGGAGGTGGACAGTTTGTAAGTAGATTTTATTCGTTTTGTCCCTCACCACACTCTAGATAGAACATATGTACCTTTCAGGACCCTATCAGATAGTGTGAAAGAAAACGAAGAGTGGACTTAGAACTCAGCCATGGGGAAGATGACAAGGAATAAGATGTGCCTAATAATGTCTGCTGATTTGTGATGAATTGTGTCAGCAAGGAAGTAATTTCAAAATCAATGTGTTCCATTGCATAAGTGCCGTTGTTTTTCAATCATTAGGACTGAATTTCAAAAGACTCAATCCAAGTTATCAAAACAAAGTCCCAAAGGTGCTTTTCCAAAAGGCAACTGGACTTGGTTTTTCTTTGAAGAGGTTTCTTTTCTCATCCAAGAAGCTTCTTCAGTTCTGACTGAATGGGGGAGAATATTTTGGTTAGATAATTAAGGTGACCCCAAGTTCACATATCAAATATGATCACATTGTACTCCCACAAATTAGTTGTTTACTAATCAACTCAGTAACCAACTATAAATCTAATACAAGGCAAAAATTCAGTGCAAGCATATTTCTGTATGGATATTTTGGTTGTATGAAAGTGGAAGAGTACTTACTGAAATGAGGAAAGAAAAACTCTGACAGGACAGTTTACCGCAGGTGCATCCCTTTGGATTCTTTCATTCCATGTTGTGTTTAAAAAAACACATATTTTTAATGTGGAGAATGACGGAATTCATGTACAAGACATCAAAGTTCATAATGATGCCATAGTTGAAAAAGTCAAGGGTGATATCATATCAAATTAAAATGCCCAATTTTATTTTTCTTTTAGGGCATGGGTAGAGGTGGAATGATGGTAAGTAGCTTTTGTTTATTACTTGCTATTCCTTTCTTCATATTCTTTTTTGACCTGAACTAGCACCCATTTTATCCTTATTCCACTGAAAGCATCTCCAGAGAATAAATACAACAGATAGAACCAAAGTCATGGGTCAGAGTAGAACAATCACATTTTGTATCCCTTTTAGGACAGGCAAGGAGGTGGAAACTGGCAAGGAGGTGGAAACTGGCAAGGAGGTGGAAGCAGACAAGGTGGAGGCAGACAAGGAGGTGGAAGGAGGGTAAGTAACTTTTGTGTATTTTCTGCCATTGCTTTTTTCATATTGTTCTTTCATCTGAAGAAGTTTCTTCTCTCTCCTTCACCAAAAGCATCTCAAGAGTGACTGGAGAACAATCACAGCAAGCAGAGCCAAAACACTTGGCCTGTGTGTACCTTTCTTTCCAACATCTGACAACTGAAAATAGATCCTTCAGCCAAGTGGGGGGTAACAACCCCTTCTTGGGACTGAGAGGTTGCATGGGAAATCATATAGAGGACATACACGTGGAGAGATAAAACTCTATATACAATAATTACTATCATGTTATTGTTTAGATTATATGGTGTAGGAAGAGGTGAAGGAGGTAGAAGTGGCATAACAGAGGAGGCTTAATGAAACTGATTCGGAGAGTAGCTTTGCATGATCAGAATGGGCCAGATATGTGTGCTAATGTAGTCTTTCTTCACTGCTGGGTTCACTTACCTTGCTAAATCTTGTATCCAACCAAATGAGGCTCCTGTGTACAGGATTCTGAATCTTTTTATACAGATGTCTGGCAAATGCACAATTTTGTCTTTATTGTTGGTTTCAATCGTTAATGGTCATAACTGGTCTATAGCAGGAATCATGTCCGAGAGCGAGCTGGGACACATGTGGATGCACAGCTCCCCAAAAACTAAGCTCGATCACATAGTTTCATCGCAAAGCACGAGTATCGAGCTAGTTTTAATAAAGTAAAAGTATATCTTGGTAACCTAGTCTACTACTTATTTATTTATTTATTTATTTATTTATTAAACTTCTATACCGCTCCCTCTCCCAAAAAGGGACTCGGGGCGGTGTACAGCCTACTAAAAACATACAATAAATACCCAATAAATATAATTAAAATAAATTAAACCAAATTGATCCGGCTGTCTATCCCAAAAATTCAGTTAAAAATTAAAAGCTAATAAAACCCCGATTAAAATTAAGTTAAAACTAAAATACAGTTACTGGGCCAGGCCAGCCTGTTTAAAAAATAGGGTTTTCACTGCGCGTGACTACTTCATGTTACACACAACACGCTCTGACAAACCATTTTTCTCCAGGTTCCATAACGCATTAAATGGTAAGCAGATCAAATAACTCCCATGCGCATAACATAGTAATCTATAGAACAATTTAAAAAAACAAACAAGCAAGTTGAAAATTATCCAGTTTTAAATTTGATGGGTCAATCAGCTGGTAGGCATGTCCTTGATTTGATAAGGTAAGTAACATGAACTGAAATCCATGTGATGAAATGGGATCATATTGGGAAAGGTTCCTGGAAAGAGCTTTAATCTGAAGAGCTATTAAAGATCCTTTTTACTCACTCACCTACTTTTGGGTTAATCTATAAATCTCATACAAGCAAAAATTCACTGCAAGCAATGTTTCTGTGTAAATATTTTCGTTGTGTGGACGAGTAAAAATATTGAAAAGATGAAGGAAAAATATCTGAACAATTGTATACGTGTGTGATTTGGGTCATTTTTCTTCCAAGTTACATGAAACACTGGGTATATTTTATTTGTCGAATGTAGGAATTCATATGCTAGATAACAAAACTAGCATTGAGGGCATGGTTGGAGAAGTCATGGATGATATCATATCAGATTTCAACGCTTACCTTCTGCTTCCTTTTTAGGGTAGGCAAGGAGGAAGCAGAGGTGGAATGGTATGAAGCCTTTATTTTATTTATTTATTTTTATTTTATTTGTCAATTGCTTACAAGGTAATAGGTATAAGTATAAACATGAGTAAGAATATAGGAAGTGAGTAATATACAGAATAATAACAGCAGGCAGAGCAAAAACATTTGGTCGGTTTGTACCTTCATTTCCAATATTATAAGAATTAAAAATTAAAACAATTAAAAATAAATCCCTCAACCAAGTGGAGGTATAAACACCCTGTTGGCATTGAGCAACTACATGAAATATCATGTGGAGGAGTTATCAGTTGAATCAGTTGCTAAATCCTTTAGCCAGCCAAATGCAGCTGCTTTGTTTAGAGAAAAGAGACCCATAAAGCAATCCCACTTCATTTTGTGTTATGTCCATGGAAGACCTTCTTGAATCTTCTCAGAGTATTATTTTTTCATGCAGAAGAGGACAATGCACAGCTTTTTCTCTAGTGGTTGTTTCTTCTTTTATGGCATGACTGATCAACACAATACATATATGCATCTTTTTGGGTTCTTTCATTCCATGGTTATGTGAAATTAGGCATAGTTTTAATTTGGACATTGAATGAATTGATATAAGAGATACAGAATGTGGTAGGGATGTCATGGTTGGTGAAGAGGTGGATGTTACCATGTCCAATTAGAACTATTCCCATTTGTTTCCCTTTTAGGGCATGCAAGGAGGTGGAAGGATGGTAAGTAGCTTTTATTTATTTTCTGCTGTTTACTCACTGTCCAGTTCTCATAGCTTGTTTTAAAAATTTTACCCAACCAAATGCAGCTTCTGTGTTCAGAGAAAAGTGATGCTAGCACAATCTGACTTCATCTTTGCATAAGTCTTTCAAGATAGTTCCCAATTACAGACTAATTGTCTCCTGCAAAGCCCCACTCCCCTGTTACTCCTCTTTTACACTCTAGGGAAGGGGCCATTCCCCATCCACCTGTGGCTTTACTCCCAAGTCGACCTTGTTCCTCAGCCGTTCCCTTCTTCTGGCAACTTTGCACATGTGCACACTGGGAGCAGGCTCCAGCTGTTTTTCTGCCTCACTGATGTCTGACTCTGAAGGCAGCTGATAAACTGTCGGACGGCCCTGGCCCCATCTCTGCCTCTGATGCAGAGCCCTCATCAGAGCCTTCCCCAGACTCCAGGACTGGCCCATGTTCCTCACCAATCTCCTAACTGTCTTCTGCCAGCTCCATTGTCTGCTTGTGGGCCACAACACTTCTGTCCTTTCAATCCAGATTGCATGCAAGTACATACTGTATTTTTCGCTCCATAAGATGCAACACCCCCCACCCCAAAAATTGGGTGGAAATGTCTGTGCATCTTATGGAGTGAAAAATATGGGCCATGGTGGTGGGGTCCTGTTACAGTGCTGAACCCCAGCTCTTCTGTCTATGTCATTGTCCGCCTCTAATGTCTCTTTTCCGCACTCTGGGATTCAATAGACAGAGGTGACACATTAGTGGACACCTATCTGTGGTCATTTCAGGCTCCGCCTCCTCCCCTCACTACATTGCTGCTCCATATTCAGCACTCCATATTCACAGTGAGGGAGTACTCCATATTCATATTATTTTTCTTGTTTTCTTCCTCTAAAGCTAGGTGCATCTTATGGTCAGATGCATCTTATAGTCTGAAAAACACGATCTATATTTTTTTAATTCTAGAATGAAAGGATTCATATATAAGACACCAAAGATAGCATTGATGGCATAGTTGAACAAGTCAAGAGTGTTATTATATCAGAGTAGAATAGTTACCTTTAGTTTCCCTTTTATGACACGCAGGGAATGCCGGGAGGTGGACAGATGGTAAGTAGCTTCTATTTATTTGCTGCCATTCCTTTCTTCATATTCTTCTCCCGTCTGAAGAAGTATCACTTATATCTTTTTCCCTCCTTCAACAAAAGCATCTCAAGAGTGTCCGGAGAATAATCACACCAGGCAGACCAAAAGCATTTGGCCTGTTTGTACCTTCCTTTCCAATTTATGACAATTAAAAATACATAACTGTTTATTCAGATGAGGAATCCCTCTGGAGACTAAGCAGCTGCATGAGAAATCATGTAGAGGAGAACTTGATGGAGAGACAAATCAGTATATAGAATCACCATGATTATCTTATAGTGATTATGAGCCTCTAGTAAAGCTGAATCAGAAAATACCTTTCCAGACTAAGCATGTCCCAGGTATGCCAGCCAAAAGAAATCTTTAGTCTCCCATTGCTTGCTAAATCCTTCAGCCAGCCAAATACAGCTGGTTTTTTTTAGAGAAAAGAGACCCATAAAGCAATCCCACTTCATTTTGTGTTATGTCCATGGAAGACCTTCTTGAATCTTCTCAGATTATTATTTTTTCATGCAGGAGAGGACAATGCACAGCTTTTTCTCTAGTGGTTGTTTCTTCTTTTATGGCATGACTGATCAACACAATACATATATGCATCTTTTTGGGTTCTTTCACTCCATGGTTATGTAAAATTAGGCATAGTTTTAATTTGGACATTGAATGAATTGATATAAGAGATACAGAAGGTGGTAGGGATGTCATGGTTGGTGAAGAGGTGGATGTTATCATGTCCAATTAGAACATGGTTCCCATTTGTTTCCCTTTTAGGGCATGCAAGGAGGTGGAATGATGGTAAGTAGCTTTTATTTATTTTCTGCCGTTTGTTCACTGTTCAGTTCTCATAGCTTGTTTTAAAAATTTTACCCAACCAAATGCAGCTTCTGTGTTCAGAGAAAAGTGATGCTAGCACAATCTGACTTTGTTTTTGTGTAAGTCTTTCAAAATAGTTCCCAATTACAGACTAATTGTCTTCTGCAAAGCCTCACTCCCCTGTTACTCCTCTTTTACACTCTAGGGGAGAGGCCATTACTCATCCACCTGTGACTTTACTCCCAAGTCGGCCTTGTTTCTCAGCTGTTTCCTTCATCTGGCAATCCTGCACATGCGCATAGTGGGAACAGGCTCCATCTGTTCTTCTGCCCCACTGATCTATGACTCTGAAGGCAGCTGATAACTGTCAGACAGCCCTGGCCCCATCTCTGCCTCTGATGTAGACCACTCATCAGAGCCTTCCCCAAAATACAGGACTGGAGCATGTTCCTCCCCAACCTTCTCACTGTCTTCTGCCAGCTCTGCTGTCCGCTGTTGGGCCACAACACTTCAGTCCTTTCAGTCCAGGTTGCACAAAAGTACATACCGTATTTTTTGCTCCATAAGATGTACTCCCCATCCCCAAAAGTGGGTGGAAATGTCTGTGCATCTAATGGAGTGAACAATACAGGCCATGGTGGTGGGGTCCTTTTACAGTGCTGAACCCCACCTCTTCTGTCTTTGTCATTGCTCACCTCTAATGTCTCTTTTCCGCACTGCAGGAGTCAATAGGCAGAAGTGGCTCATGAGAGGATACCTGTCTGTGGTCCTCTCAGGCTGTGCCTCCTGCCCTTTTTTTTTAACTCTAGAATGAAAGGATTCATATACAAGATAGCATTGATGGCATAGTTGAACAAGTCAAGAGTGTTATTACATCAGAATAGAATAGTTACCTTTAGTTTCCCTTTTAGGACCCGCAGGGAATGCCGGGAGGTGGACAGATGGTAAGTAGCTTCTATTTATTTGCTGCCATTCCTTTCTTCATATTCTTCTCCCGTCTGAAGAAGTATCACTTATATATTTTTCCCCCCTTCAACAAAAGCATCTCAAGCGTGTCCAGAGAATAATCACAGCAGGCAGAGCAAAAGCATTTGGCCTGTTTGTACCTTCCATTCCAATTTATGACAATTAAAAATACATAACTGTTTATTCAGATGAGGAATCCCTCTGGAGACTTAGCAGCTGCGTGAGAAATCATGTAGAGGAAAACTTGATGGAGAGATAAATCAGTATATAGAATCACCAAGATTATCTTATTGTGATTATGAGCTTCTAGTAAAGCTGAATCAGAAAATACCTTTCCAGACTAAGGATGTCCCAGGTATGCCAGCCAAAAGAAATCTTTAGTCTCCCATTGCTTGCTAAATCCTTTAGCCAGCCAAATGCAGCTGTTTTTTTTTTAGAAAAAGAGACCCACAAAACAATCCCACTTCATTTTGTGTTATGTCCATGGGAGACCTTCTTGAATCTTCTCAGAGTATTATTTTTTCATGCAGAAGAGGACAATGCACAGCTTTTTCTCTAGTGGTTGTTTCTTCTTTTATGGCATGACTGATCAACACAATACATATATGCATCTTTTTGGGTTCTTTCACTCCATGGTTATGTGAAATTAGGCATAGTTTTATTTGGGACATTGAATGAATTGATATAAGAGATACAGAAGGTGGTAGGGATGTCACAGTTGGTGAAGAGGTGGATGTTATCATGTCCAATTAGAACATGCTTCCCATTTGTTTCCCTTTTAGGGCATGCAAGGAGGTGGAAGGATGGTAAGTAGCTTTTGTTTATTTTCTGCCGTTTGCTCCGTCTTCAGTTCTCATAGCTTGTTTTAAAAATTTTACCCAACCAAATGCAGCTTCTGTGTTCAGAGAAAAGTGATGCTAGCACAATCTGACTTTGTTTTTGCGTAAGTCTTTCAAAATAGTTCCCAATTACAGACTAATTGTCTTCTGCAAAGCCTCACTCCCCTGTTACTCCTCTTTTACACTCTAGGGGAGAGGCCATTCCTCATCCACCTGTGACTTTACTCCCAAGTCGGCCTTGTTCCTCAGCTGTTTCCTTCATCTGGCAACGCTGCACATGCACATACTGGGAACAGGCTCCAGCTGTTCTTCTGCCCCACTGATCTACAGCTCTGAAGGCAGCTGATAACTGTCAGACAGCCCTGGCCCCATCTCTGCCTCTGATGCAGAGCCCTTATCAGAGCCTTCCCCAGACTCCAGGACTGGCCCATGTTCCTCCCCAACCTCCTCACTGTCTTCTGCCAGCTCTGCTGTCCGCTGTTGGGCCACAACACTTCAGTCCTTTCAGTCCAGGTTGCACAAAAGTACATACTGTATTTTTTGCTCCATAAGATGTATTCCCCATCCCCAAAAGTGGGTGGAAATGTCTGTGCATCTAATGGAGTGAACAATACGGGCCATGGCGGTGGGGTCCTTTTACAGTGCTGAACCCCACCTCTTCTGTCTATGTCATTGTCCGCCTCTAATGTCTCTTTTCCGCACTGCAGGAGTCAATAGGCAGAAGTGGCTCATGAGAGGATACCTGTCTGTGGTCCTCTCAGGCTGTGCCTCCTGCCCTTTTTTTAACTCTAGAATGAAAGGATTCATATATAAGACACCAAAGATAGCATTGATGGCATAGTTGAACAAGTCAAGAGTGTTATTACATCAGAGTAGAATAGTTACCTTTAGTTTCCCTTTTATGACACGCAGGGAATGCCGGGAGGTGGACAGATGGTAAGTAGCTTCTATTTATTTGCTGTCATTCCTTTCTGCACAATAAATATATACATCTTTTGGGGTTCTTTCACTCCATGGTTATGTGAAATTAAGCATAGGTTTAATTTGGACATTGAATGAATTCATATATGAGATACAGAAGGTGGTAGGGATGTCATGGTTGGTGAAGAGGTGGATGTTACCATGTCCAATTAGAACTATTCCCATTTGTTTCCCTTTTAGGGCATGCAAGGAGGTGGAATGATGGTAAGTAGCTTTTATTTATTTTCTGCTGTTTACTCACTGTCCAGTTCTCATAGCTTGTTTTAAAAATTTTACCCAACCAAATGCAGCTTCTGTGTTCAGAGAAAAGTGATGCTAGCACAATCTGACTTCATCTTTGCATAAGTCTTTCAAGATAGTTCCCAATTGCAGACTAATTGTCTCCTGCAAAGCCCCACTCCCCTGTTACTCCTCTTTTACACTCTAGGGAAGGGGCCATTCCCCATCCACCTATGGCTTTACTCCCAAGTCGACCTTGTTCCTCAGCCGTTCTCTTCTTCTGGCAACTTTGCACATGTGCACACTGGGAGCAGGCTCCAGCTGTTTTTCTGCCTCACTGATGTCTGACTCTGAAGGCAGCTGATAAACTGTCGGACGGCCCTGGCCCCATCTCTGCCTCTGATGCAGAGCCCTCATCAGAGCCTTCCCCAGACTCCAGGACTGGCCCATGTTCCTCACCAATCTCCTAACTGTCTTCTGCCAGCTCCATTGTCTGCTTGTGGGCCACAACACTTCTGTCCTTTCAATCCAGATTGCATGCAAGTACATACTGTATTTTTCGCTCCATAAGATGCAACACCCCCCACCCCAAAAATTGGGTGGAAATGTCTGTGCATCTTATGGAGTGAAAAATATGGGCCATGGTGGTGGGGTCCTGTTACAGTGCTGAACCCCAGCTCTTCTGTCTATGTCATTGTCCGCCTCTAATGTCTCTTTTCCGCACTCTGGGATTCAATAGACAGAGGTGACACATTAGTGGACACCTATCTGTGGTCATTTCAGGCTCCGCCTCCTCCCCTCACTACATTGCTGCTCCATATTCAGCACTCCATATTCACAGTGAGGGAGTACTCCATATTCATATTATTTTTCTTGTTTTCTTCCTCTAAAGCTAGGTGCATCTTATGGTCAGATGCATCTTATAGTCTGAAAAACACGATCTATATTTTTTTAATTCTAGAATGAAAGGATTCATATATAAGACACCAAAGATAGCATTGATGGCATAGTTGAACAAGTCAAGAGTGTTATTATATCAGAGTAGAATAGTTACCTTTAGTTTCCCTTTTATGACACGCAGGGAATGCCGGGAGGTGGACAGATGGTAAGTAGCTTCTATTTATTTGCTGCCATTCCTTTCTTCATATTCTTCTCCCATCTGAAGAAGTATCACTTATATCTTTTTCCCTCCTTCAACAAAAGCATCTCAAGAGTGTCCGGAGAATAATCACACCAGGCAGACCAAAAGCATTTGGCCTGTTTGTACCTTCCTTTCCAATTTATGACAATTAAAAATACATAACTGTTTATTCAGATGAGGAATCCCTCTGAGACTAAGCAGCTGCATGAGAAATTATGTAGAGGAGAACTTGATGGAGAGACAAATCAGTATATAGAATCACCATGATTATCTTATTGTGATTATGAGCCTCTAGTAAAGCTGAATCAGAAAATACCTTTCCAGACTAAGCATGTCCCAGGTATGCCAGCCAAAAGAAATCTTTAGTCTCCCATTGCTTGCTAAATCCTTTAGCCAGCCAAATGCAGCTGGTTTTTTTTAGAGAAAAGAGACCCATAAAGCAATCCCACTTCATTTTGTGTTATGTCCATGGAAGACCTTCTTGAATCTTCTCAGAGTATTGTTTTTTCATTCAGGAGAGGACAATGCACAGCTTTTTCTCTAGTGGTTGTTTCTTCTTTTATGGCATGACAGATCAACACAATGCATATATGCATCTTCTTGGGTTCTTTCACTCATGGTTATGTGAAATTAAGCATAATTTGGACATTGAATGAATTCATATATGAGATACAGAAGGTGGTAGGGATGTCACAGTTGGTGAAGAGCTGGATGTTATCATGTCCAATTAGAACATGGTTCCCATTTGTTTCCCTTTTAGGGCATGCAAGGAGGTGGAATGATGGTAAGTAGCTTTTATTTATTTTCTGCCGTTTGTTCACTGTTCAGTTCTCATAGCTTGTTTTAAAAATTTTACCCAACCAAATGCAGCTTCTGTGTTCAGAGAAAAGTGACGCTAGCACAATCTGACTTTGTTTTTGTGTAAGTCTTTCAAAATAGTTCCCAATTACAGACTAATTGTCTCCTGCAAAGCCTCACTCCCCTGTTACTCCTCTTTTACACTCTAGGGGAGAGGCCATTACTCATCCACCTGTGACTTTACTCCCAAATCGGCCTTGTTTCTCAGCTGTTCCCTTCTTCTGGCAACTCTGCAAATGTGCACACTGGGAACAGGCTCCAGTTGTTCTTCTGCCTCACTGATGTCTGACTCCGAAGGCAACTGATAGCTGTCGGAAGGCCCTGGCCCCATCTCTGCCTCTGATGCAGAGCCCTCATCAGAGCCTTCCCCAGACTCCAGGACTGGCCCATGTTCCTCACCAATCTCCTAACTGTCTTCTGCCAGCTCCATTGTCTGATTGTGGGCCACAACACTTCTGTCCTTTCAATCCAGATTGCATGCAAGTACATACTGTATTTTTCGCTCCATAAGGTGCAACACCCCCCACCCCAAAAATTGGGTGGAAATGTCTGTGCATCTTATGGAGTGAAAAATATGGGCCATGGTGGTGGGGTCCTGTTACAGTGCTGAACCCCAGCTCTTCTGTCTATGTCATTGTCCGCCTCTAATGTCTCTTTTCCGCACTCTGGGATTCAATAGACAGAGGTGACACATTAGTGGACACCTATCTGTGGTCATTTCAGGCTCCGCCTCCTCCCCTCACTACATTGCTGCTCCATATTCAACACTCCATATTCACAGTGAGGGAGTACTCCATATTCATATTATTTTTCTTGTTTTCTTCCTCTAAAGCTAGGTGCATCTTATGGTCAGATGCATCTTATAGTCTGAAAAACACGATCTATATTTTTTTTAATTCTAGAATGAAAGGATTCATATATAAGACACCAAAGATAGCATTGATGGCATAGTTGAACAAGTCAAGAGTGTTATTATATCAGAGTAGAATAGTTACCTTTAGTTTCCCTTTTATGACACGCAGGGAATGCCGGGAGGTGGACAGATGGTAAGTAGCTTCTATTTATTTGCTGCCATTCCTTTCTTCATATTCTTCTCCCGTCTGAAGAAGTATCACTTATATCTTTTTCCCTCCTTCAACAAAAGCATCTCAAGAGTGTCCGGAGAATAATCACAGCAGGCAGACCAAAAGCATTTGGCCTGTTTGTACCTTCCTTTCCAATTTATGATAATTAAAAATACATAACTGTTTATTCAGATGAGGAATCCCTCTGAAGACTAAGCAGCTGCATGAGAAATTATGTAGAGGAGAACTTGATGGAGAGACAAATCAGTATATAGAATCACCATGATTATCTTATAGTGATTATGAGCCTCTAGTAAAGCTGAATCAGAAAATACCTTTCCAGATTAAGGATGTCCCAGGTATGCCAGCCAAAAGAAATCTTTAGTCTCCCATTGCTTGCTAAATCCTTTAGCCAGCCAAATGCAGCTGGTTTTTTTTTAGAGAAAAGAGACCCATAAAGCAATCCCACTTCATTTTGTGTTATGTCCATGGAAGACCTTCTTGAATCTTCTCAGAGTATTGTTTTTTCATGCAGGAGAGGACAATGCACAGCTTTTTCTCTAGTGGTTGTTTCTTCTTTTATGGCATGACTGATCAACACAATGCATATATGCATCTTCTTGGGTTCTTTCACTCATGGTTATGTGAAATTAAGCATAATTTGGACATTGAATGAATTCATATATGAGATACAGAAGGTGGTAGGGATGTCACAGTTGGTGAAGAGCTGGATGTTATCATGTCCAATTAGAACATGGTTCCCATTTGTTTCCCTTTTAGGGCATGCAAGGAGGTAGAAGGATGGTAAGTAGCTTTTGTTTATTTTCTGCCGTTTGCTCCCTCTTCAGTTGTCATAGCTTGTTTTAAAAATTTTACCCAACCAAATGCAGCTTCTGTGTTCAGAGAAAAGTGTCGCTAGCACAACCTGACTTTGTTTACATAAGTCTTTCAAAATAGTCCCCAATTGCAGATTAATTGTTTCCTGCAAAGCCCCACTCCCCTGTCACTCATCTTTTACACTCTAGGGGAGGGGCCATTCCCCATCCACCTGTGGCTTTACTCCCAAGTCGGCCTTGTTCCTCAGCTGTTCCCTTCTTCTGGCAACTCTGCACATGTGCACACTGGGAACAGGCTCCAGTTGTTCTTCTGCCTCACTGATGTCTGACTCCGAAGGCAACTGATAGCTGTCAGACGGCTCTGGCCCGCTCTCTGTCTCCAGTGCAGAGCACCATCAGAGCCTTCTCCAGACTGCAGAACTGGCCCATGTTCCTCTCCAACCTCCTCGCTGTCCAAATCTTCCGCCAGCTCTGCTGTCCGCTGTCAGGCCACAACACTTCTGTGTTGATCTATACATCTAATACCAGCAAAAAAATTATATGCAAGCATATTTTGGTGTTGATGTTTTCACTGTGTGACTGTGTAAGATTATTGAAAAAAGGAAGGAAAGTATATCTCAGAACAGTTTAACACATGTGTGTCTTTTTAGCCTCCTTTCACTCCAGCTTGCACGAAAGTACATACCGTATTTTTTGCTCCATAAGATGCACTCCCCATCCCCAAAAGTGGGTGGAAATGTCTGTGCATCTAATGGAGTGAACAATACAGGCCATGGTGGTGGGGTCCTTTTACAGTGCTGAACCCCACCTCTCCTGTCTTTGTCATTGCTCACCTCTAATGTCTCTTTTCCGCACTGCAGGAGTCAATAGGGAGAAGTGGCTCATGAGAGGATACCTGTCTGTGGTCCTCTCAGGCTAGTGCCTCCTGCCCTTTTTTTTAACTCTAGAATGAAAGGATTCATACACAAGACACCTAAGATAGCATTGATGGCATAGTTGAACAAGTCAAGAGTGTTATTACATCAGAGTAGAACAGTTACCTACCTTTAGTTTCCCTTTTATGACACGCAGGGAATGCCGGGAGGTAGACCGATGGTAAGAATCGAATCGAATCGAATCGAATAGAATAGAATAGAATAGAATACTTTTATTGGTCAAGTGTGATTGGACACACAAGGAATTTGTCTTGGTGTAAATACTCTCAGTATACATAAATAAAAGATACATTCGTTAAAAATCAAGAATCATAACGTACAACACTTAATGATAGTCATAGAGTACAATCAACAATCAAATCACACTAGGAAACAGTCAATATAAATCATAAAGATACAAGCGACACAGTTACAGTCCTACAATCACAAGTGGGAGGGGATGGGTGATAAGGAATGATGAAAAGATTAACAGTAATTAACAATTTTAATTAAATAATTATAATCATGAATTAATTAACAATTATAATTAATTACTTATAATTATTAATTAATTATAAGTAATTAAGAAGATTAACAGTATGTGAGTAGCTTCTATTTATTTGCTGCCATTCCTTTCTTCATATTCTTCTTCCATCTGAAGAAGTGTCACTTATAACTTTTTCCCTCCTTCAACAAAAGCATCTCAAGAGTGTCCGGAGAATAATCACAGCAGGCAGAGCAAAAGCATTTGGCCTGTTTGTACCTTCCTTTCCAATTTATGACAATTAAAATACATAACTGTTTATTTGGATGAAGAATTCCTCTGGAGACTGAGCAGCTGCATGAGAAATCATGTAGAGGAAAACTTGATGAAGAGACAAATCAGTATATAGAATCACCATGATTATCTTATTGTGATTATGAGCCTCTAGTGATGCTGAATCAGAAAATTCCTTTCCAGATTAAGGATGTCCTAGGCATGCCAGGCAAAAGAAATCTTTAGTGTCTCATTGCTTGCTAAATCCTTTAGCCAGAGGAATGCAACTGCCTTGTTCAAAAAAAGAGACCCATAGTCAGTGGTAGATTCAAAAAATTTTATTACTGGTTCTGTGGGCGTGGCTTGATGGGCGTGGCAGGGAAAGGATACTGTAAAATCTCCATTCCCTTCCCACTCCTGGGGGAAGGTTAGTGCAAAATCCCCATTCCCTCCCCACCCCACTAATCTGCTTTCCAGCTCCATTCTCCTGGGCAGGGCAACCAAAGAAGACCCAGCCAATCAACTGGGACTCAGAGGGAGGCAGAGAAGAGATGGAAGCGGGGCCAGTCAGAGGCGGTATTTGCCGGTTCTCTGAACTACTCAAAATTTCCACTAATGGTTCTCCAGAACTGGTCAGAACCTGCTGAATACCACCTCTGCCCATAAAGCAATCCCAATTAGTTTTGTGGTATGAACTCAGAAAAGATTTTCTGAATCGTCTCAAGGGAAACTTCTTTCTTCAAGAAGGAACAAAGTTTTTTCTCTAGTGGTTGTTTCTCTCCTTTATGGCGTGATTCATCAATAGGATAAATAAATGCATCTTGTTTGTTCCTTTTACTCCGTGTTATGTGAAATTAGACATATTTTTTATCACTGAATGAATTCATAGAGAAGACAGCAAGGATTGTATTGATGGTCTAGTTGAAGAAGTCAGGGGTCTTAATATATCAGAATCAAATATTTACCTTTTGTTTGTTTTCCTATTAGGGCATGCCAGGAGGCGGAGGGATGGTAAGTAATTTTTATTTATTTGCTGCCATTCATTTCTTCATACATTTTCTTCTGGCTCTCTTATATCCTTTTGCCTCCTTCACTAAAAGCATCTCCAGATGCCGGAGAATAATCACAGCAGGCAGAGCAAAAACATTTGATCTGTTTGTACTTTCATTTCCTATATTATAAGAATTAAAAATTAAAACAGTTAAAAACAAATCCCTCAATCAAGTGGAGGTATAAACACCCTGTTGGCATTGAGCAACTACATGAAAAACCATGTAGAAGAGTTATCAGTTGATATATACAATTATGATTATCTTACCATTTTGTAAACTTATTTGGAATAGAAGGAAGAGGATGATGCAGAAGTGGCGTAAGAGAGAGGAGCTAGTGAATCTGAATTAGAAAATACCTTTCCAGATTCAGGATGTTCTATCTATACCAGTCAAAGAAAGTCTTTACTCGCTCCTGATTTCTTATTGCTTGCTAAATCTTATTGCTTGCTAAAAGAGGACAATGCACAGCTTTTTCTCTAGTGGTTGTTTCTTCTTTTATGGCATGACTGATCAACACAATACATATATGCATCTTCTTGGGTTCTTTCACTCCATGGTTATGTGAAATTAGGCATAGGTTTAATTTGGACATTGAATGAATTGATATAAGAGATACAGAAGGTGGTAGGAATGTCATAGTTGGTGAAGAGGTGGATGTTATCATGTCCAATTAGAACATGGTTCCCATTTGCTTCCCTTTTAGGGCATGTACGGAGGTGGAAGGATGGTAAGTAGCTTTTATTTATTTTCTGCCATTTGCTCACTGTTCAGTTCTCATAGTTTGTTTTAAAAATTTTACCCAACCAAATGCAGCTTCTGTGTTCAGAGAAAAGTAATGCTAACACAATCTGACTTCATTTTTGTGTAAGTGTGAGGAGGGCCTTTTCTGAATCCTCTCAAGCCACCATTTTCTCATAGACGATGGTGAATGTACATATTTTTTCTCTATTGGTGGTTTCTCTTTTTCATTGTCATAACTGATCTATAAGATTGAAATGTTCTTCCCAAGAGATGTTGTGTCATGACATTGACTTCATCAGTTCACATGTCCAATGTCATATTATACAAGGTTCTGGAAAGAGTTACAGGCCTATACAATGAAAGATCCTGTTTTCTCAGTAACTGACTTCTTGTTCTGATTTAGGCTTCCTCCACAGCACAAAGCCAAATCCTCATCCCAAAAAACCCCTTTTATTTAATTTACAATGAATTTCCACTCCAAAAGAGTCCCGGCCAAGAGTCTTTCAAGATAGTTCCCAATTACAGACTAATTGTCTCTTGCAAAGCTCCACTCCCCTTTCACTCCTCTTTTGCATTATAGGGGAGGGGCCATTCATCATCTACCTGTGGTTTTACTCCCAAGTCAGCCTTGCTCCTCAGCTGTTCCCTTCTTCTGGCAACTCTGCACATGCACATATTGGGAACAGGCTCCAGCTGTTCTTCTTCCTCACTGATATCTGACTCTGAGGGCAGCTGATAAACTGTCTGATGGCCCTAGTCCCATGTCTGCCCACAACACAGAGGCCTGATCAGAGCCTTCCCCAGACTCCAGGACTGGCCCATGTTCTTCCCCAATCTCCTCGCTGTCCAAATCTTCCGCCAGCTCTGCTGTCCGCTGTCAGGCCACAACACTTCCGTGTTGATCTATACATCTAATATCAGCAAAAAAAAAAATCTATGCAAGCATATTTTGGTGTTGATATTTTCATTGTGTGAATGTGTAAGATTATTGAAAAAAGGAAGGAAAGTATATCTCACATAACACATGTGTGTCTTTTTAGCCCCCTTTCACTCCAGGTTGTATGAAAGTACATACCATTTTTTTTTTTTTTTGCTCCATAAGATGCATTTCCCACCCCTGAAAAAAATATTGGGTGCGTCTTATGGAGTGAAAAATATTGGCTGCGGCAATGGGGTCCTTTTACAGTGCTGAACCCCACCTCTTCTGTCTTTGTCATTGCCCACCTCTTCTGTCTCTTTTCCGCACTGCGGAAAATTGGTGGAAAATATTTACAGTGTTAGAAGCTCCCTCCCCCAGGCCATGAAGTCCAGAATGGAAGGCATAGCACAATTATTTGAGTGACTTGGGATGGGTGACCAGGAATTTGTGTTGTGGTGTCAACTTGCAAAGCATTCCTGGTCTCCTTTCGAGTTGCCATAGGGACGGGGGAGGGGAACACTGAAGGAGCAGCAAGGAAATCAAAAACCAGAAGTACATTCCACGCATACCTTACCAAGATGGTCTCCCAGGTTACTGATCCAGTTGGAGGCGCGTGGTCTCTAAAGCCCACAAAAGTCCTTGATTGGAGAATATGATTTATGACACACCAGCCATGAAGGTGCTCCAGCTGGAGTGTGTGATTTATGTCACATCCAGCTGGAGTGTGTGATTTATGTCACACCCAAACGGGCAAACAAGGTGAACCATTAATTACGTGAGTCAGAGCTGGCTTCATTAGGATAAGTGCCAACATCCAATAAATAATTGGATTTCTTTTGAAGTTTGGCTTGAGGCTCATTATTTGATTAGGGCATCCATCAGAACGCTGACATGTGGCTTCTCAGGGAAATATTGGTGAAATTTCCCAATTAATTTGCCCCACAAATTTTGCATCTAGTTTCTTAAATGATCTTCAACTATGAGTTGCCCTTTCTGTTGATGGATGTACACAGTCTTCTTGTATGACACTTTGCCTACTCTAGTTGTTACTTCAGTAGGGTCTGGGCAGCAACTGGGGGAAATAATCCACAGCTCCTGGGATGGAATTCTCCTCCCTAGATTCCTCTGGTAAAACCCTTAAGTGTATGAGGGGTTCTTGGTGCTCTCTGTGCTTCATTGTTTTTTTGCAGACATTTCATTATCCCAACTAGGTAACTTCATCAGTGCTAATAAGGAATGACATTGCTCTCACTTTATATTCTAGTGGCTTTGGGTCTGGTCATGTTACAATAAAATGGTTACTTTTGCTTCCCTATTAGGATGCACAAGGTGGTGGTAGAGGTGGGATGATGGTAAGTATCTTTTGTTTATTACTTGCCATTTCTTTCTTCCTGTTCTGACTCCTCTACATGATGCATAAGTGTATCTTTTGGCTCCTTTCACTCCATGTTTGTGAAATTAGACATATTTTATCTGGAACTGAAGGAATTTATAAACAAGCTATGGAAGATGGTAGTGATGGCATACTTGGAGCAATCATTGTTGTTATCTTATCATATCAGATTAGAATGGTTTTGTCAGGGTTCCAAGTAACACACTCATAGCAATCAAATCTCCAAGGCAGGTGGATTCCTCAAAGAATAGATTTATTGGATATGTCATATTGGTACAAACTGGTGAAAACCGACTCTAAATATTCCCGTGGTTTTCACCTAATT
This sequence comes from Bungarus multicinctus, assembly GCA_023653725.1. Lineage (NCBI taxonomy): Eukaryota > Metazoa > Chordata > Lepidosauria > Squamata > Elapidae > Bungarus > Bungarus multicinctus. Next base: position 8,949,486 of record CM042835.1, on the reverse strand, counting down.
AAAAGAAAAGGTTCTGTCACTTTCTCCAAACGATCAGCCACATGTTTCAATCAGGATACAGTCCAGTTGCTTAGATGACACCAGTCCCCTTCTTCTGGACACGTGATGGGAATGTCCTTGGTTCCCAAGAGAAAGTATTTTATTTTGGCTACAGCACCCCAACTATCTCTACTCCCCCTCCCTTTCCCACAGCTCCCACACTGGCTGGACTAAAAGCCCCAAAATGGCCACAGCCAGGTCAGCTTCAGGGTTGACAGGTTACCTTTTGATTCCCTTTTAGGGCATGCAAGCTGGAGGTGGAATGTCAGTAAGTAGTTTTATTTATTTTTTGCCCCTTCTTTCTTCCTATGCTGCCTCCACCTGAACAAGTACCCCTTTTATCCTTCTTCCTTCATGGAAAAAGATCTTCAGTGTCCCTAGAGCATATTCACAGCAGGCAGGGCTAAAACACTGGCCTGTTTTTGCCCTCCTTTCGAATAACTGACCTCTTAAAATAGATCCAGCGGCCAAGTATATTATCTGGACACTGAAGGAACTGACATATGATAAGTGGAAGGTAATAGAGATGGCATCATTGGAGAAGTAATGGGTGTTGTCATATCAGATTAAAAGAAATGCTGTTTGTTTCCCTTTTAGAACATGAATGATGCCGATGGAGATGAAGCGATGGTAAGTAGCTTTTATTTATTTTCTGCCATTTCTTTCTTTATATATTAAACATGCACTTTTTTATCCTTCTTGCTCCTTCACTAAAAGCATCTCTGGGGCACCTTTTGGGGTTCTGTACCTCTGAACAGCTCTAAATAAAATGGCTTTCAAATATGCACAATAGATCTTGTAACACCACTAAATATAAGCTTGCTCATTCATTAATTCATTCATTTGTTCATTCATTCGATCATTCATTCATTGCATGCCATAACATTTGTATCAATTCTTGGCAACCACATCAATGGAATTTCTTCAGGACAATAGTTCCCCAACCTAGCCTTTCTTGTCTTCTCACAATGGGCCCATTAGTGTAATAAAAATACTTTCCAAATATCTTAGATGCAATCTATCATCCTGTTTACTGGCATATTCTTAGAGGTTGATGAGTGTTCCAGATTACAAATGCCATCAGTTGTCCACCTATTTTCTGGTGATCTCACATTCTGTAACCCAAAAAAACTTATCAGAAAACTGAGTAATTTTTTTTTAAAAAAACCTGCATATAATAATTTGACCAACCAAAATTGTTAAACGGCAATTACCAAACAAAGGAATGTTTATCTTGTCTGTCTCATCTTAAATAGCTTTGTTGTACACACTTACTTTCTACACACAGCATGATTTCCCTATTTAGTGCATGAGCTCATTTTCTGTATTTATGCAGTATGTTAAGCCATACTGTATATTAACCAGATTTGGGCAGCAGACGAAGTATTGAACCAAAGTGAATGTTTGTTAGCTAAGAGTACCACACGGTGGAAATGCAGCCGCTGTATTAATTACTGACCCAGTTAAGCAGGTTGTGTGAAGGTAGCCTTTGTGTGACCCTCATCCAAACAGCAAGACAATGTGCTTATTATTTACAAGGAAGGAAAAGTAGCAAAATTTTTACTTCTGTGTGCTTTTCTCCCAGGACTAAGAGAACTCAAGAAAATAGGTAAGTCCTCCACAGAAAAAAATGGAATGTTTAAGTGGTATGACAGAAAAGTAACATTTCTAAGGTTCCAAGCAATAAATTCTTTACTCTAGAGCCGCTGTGGCACAATGGTTAGAATGCAGTACTGTAGGCTACTTCTGCTGACTGCTGGCTGCCTGCAATTTGGCAGTTCGAATCTCACAGGCTCATGGTTGACTCAGCCTTCCATCCTTCTGAGGTCGGTAAAATGAGGATCCAGATGGTTGGGGACAAGATGGTGACTCTGTAAACTGCTTAGAGAGGGCTCGTAAAACACTGTGAAACGGTATATAAATCTTATTGCTATTACTCTTCCCAATTTTCTTCTCCATTAGAAAGTATCATTCTAAGAGCCAATAGGAGACTTTGGGGCATGAATGTGCTCCATTTGAGTCTATGACTGTCTATGTTTGGGAAGAAAAATAAAGGGGAATGTACTTAATTAGCAGATGCAATGCATTAAGAATCCTTTGGGTTAGTTAAGTCAAAATAGTTTCCAAAAGTTCTGGCAGATAGTTTGTGAATTGTGGTAACCACAGCAGTTCTCCTACAAGACAATTGTCTTTTCAAAAGTTTCATTGAGTAATTCTTTTCCCTTCTCTCACTTCATTTCTACCTGAAACACAAAAGAGAAGCTGAAACTCAAATAAGGGAAATGACGGAAATGACAGAAATTATGGAAATAGCTGAATATGCTGCGAAAGGTCCAACAATTTCCCCCATATGTGCAAAAAGACTGTTCTGCTCAAGGACATTCAACGATCCAGCCTACTCAGCACTTGATGGTGATGGGGGCAGTAGATACAATCTTTGGCTTGATTTTACTTTGTTTCCTGTAATAGAATAGTTCATTGCCCTTGGTGTGGGGAAAAACTTTGTGAAAATAAAAAGAAATAAATCCCAATTGCACAAACATCACTTGTTTGACATGCATCTATGAAGAACAGTTGTGATGCTGATGTTTTCAGATTGCGATCCTAAATACTACCATAGAATACAACTAAAGTTAGTCGAAAAGTCTCCCACTTCTGAACTGGTTTGGGATGGATTCCACTCTTGTTACCTGCAAAACTGTATAGTCCAACATTTCTCAACCTTGGCAGCTTCCAGATGTGTGGACTTCAACTCCCAGAATCCCCCAGCCAGCAGTGCTCAAATATTTGAAGATAATTGTCCATATAGTTCAGATATTTGTCCATATAATTGAAAGAGAAAGCACCAGATTGGTATAGTGCAGGGGTGTCAAACTTGATTTCATTGAGGGCTGCATCAGGGTTGTATTTGAGCTCAGAGAAGTCAACACACCTTAAATTTGCTAAGGCTGAGAAACACTGTGTTAGACATTCCACATTCCATGGAGGTGAATCTTTAAGACCACATGACCTTCTGACCACAAGGGATAAATAGGGCAAAGATGCCAAATGAGGATTTAACTTTGCCCCCCTTTCTTCATTAGTCTGCCTACTCTTACTCTAGATATTGCTAATATGGGTCATTTCCTTCGGCTTTGGTTCACAAGCACATGTGCACAGAGCGTGGGCACTTGCACACTGCTCCTGACAGGAGGTAGCTAGTAAGATGCTCACAACATGTACTTCCTGCAAATAAATTTCCATTAGAGCTACACAAACGGTTGTTGCTCAGATCACACCCCCACTTTCAGAAATGCTAACACAAAACGTCTCGACTTCCAGATCCTTAATCATAAAAGGAATCACACATGCACACACATTTCCATGATTAATCTTTGGTTATGGGTGGTCTTTACTTCTTGTGTTGGTTGAGAGCTGAAAACATTGAAGCAAATTTGAAATCTGTTCCTTTCATTCATTTCCACCTAAAATAAAGATAAATGGATCTATAGATACCATTGACAAATTTTCTGCAGATAAAAACCTGCAACAGATCAGAGGACACAGAGTCGTGGAAGTGATCTCGGAGGTCTTCTAGTCCAATCACTGGTTCTAGGACAATTAACCTTGGCCACAAGACCATCCCTACACCCCATACCCCCCACCCCCGCTGCAGCCAACCCACCATGGGCATTCATGCTCAGCTGGCCCTCCAGTGCTCCTCCCCCACATCCTCATCCCAGCTAATTTGCAGAGGCCAACTTGTCCCCAGCCAATTCACAGTGTGGTACAAGTAGTCGCGTGTCCCAGCAGCCAATCCATGCATGGAAGGGCGGGACTCTGCCTTTCCATTGGATGAAGTCCTGCTGGCTCAGTTTCCTGAATTGGAAACTGGAAAGGTTGGGGTGGGAGAGGGGAGCAAACCTGTTGTTTCCCCTGGCAAGAAGAGGAATGGTACGGCCCATTGCGCTTTGTGTGCATGCAAGTGGGAGTGACACACTGACAAAGTGCGTGCTCAGAGCAGGCTGCAGGTGGATGGGAAAGTGGTGGTGGCAGTACCAGCAACACTATGAGTGGGATAGGGGCAGCAGCCAGTATCCCTGCACACTTCTATTTGGGTCTGGAGTGAAGGGGGGGCTTCTATTCTGGTCTGGAGGGATGGGTGCAGTGGATGGAACCAGAGAAAGCAAACCAGGGGAGAGATTCAGTGGGTCCCTGCAAACTGCTGCCTTCCAGAAATTCCCCGCTGGAGCCCCTTAGCTGAACCCTGCAGATTCATGGCAAGGTAGCAGGAAGGTGGAGATTTGTGCTGCTTTCGAAAGGGGGAGATTGGCTAATAATAAAATCCTTCCAGAAAACAGGGATTTGTTTTCAATTTCAGGATCAGGCTTCCTGCATTCTGAAGAATATTTCAAAAATGTTTGCATAATACCTGAGTGATAAGTAGTGCTGAAATTAGAGACAACTTTCCTATCCGCTTATACGGTGATGGGATTCAATTTTTTTTTACTACCAGTTCTGTGGGCATGGCTTGGTAGGCATGGCAGGGGAAGGATACTGTAAAATCTCCATTCCTTCCCTACTCCTGGGGAAGGATACTACAAAATCCCATTCCCTCCCCATCCCACTAACCTGCTTTTCAGCTCCGTTCTCCTGTGCAGGGCAACCAAGGAGATCCAGCCAATCAGCTGGGACTCGGGAGGCAGAGAATAGAGGTGGGTGTGGGCAGTCAGAAGTAGGATTTACCGGTTCTCTGAATTATTCAAAATTTTCGCTACCGATTCTCCAGAACTGGTCAGAATCTGCTGAATACCACCTCAGAAGAAAATGAAATGAAACACTCTGGAATTATCAGTTTCAGCCACATTTTCATAACAAAACCCCCAAGGAAGAGGCATGTTAAATATGAAGGAACCCTTCTTGGTACTGTCAACCGCACCCCAAACGCTTCTCTAGCCGAGATGTTCTCTGTAACGATAGTCAGCAAAAATAAAATAAAAATATTAAAGGAAGTCATTCCCTCAGAGAAAAAGAGAAAGAAAGAGGAGGAAAAACGATTTCACCCCACACCCCTGTATAGGTAGAGCTGGGTAAAATTACATTATGAATATGAAAAGGAAAAAGATGTTTGCAACAAATGTTGCAATCCCAAAAATTATTAGAATTCTGAACACTTAATCGCTGCCCTGATCAAATCTGATCTGGTTAATTCCAACAAGGAGAGGGGGGGGAGGGGAATTTAGAAGAATTATTGTCTGGACACTGAAAAGAAGTAAACTGTAATTCTGTTTAAAGCCATAATGAACCCTTTAAACACCTTTCATTATAGAAAAAAATGCACTTAGTTTTATGGCATAGTTAGAATTTAATCTTCTGTGAAGAACTACTAGTCCTTATTTTAAAAAGAGGTGACCTTTTGGGGGGAGGAGGGAAACATGGGAGGAGGAGGAAAAGGCAGCAAAAGAAGTGAAGCTTAATATTGAAATCCACTAAAAACATTGTCCTAATAAGATCAATCAAAACATATTGACTAATTGTATGACAGGACAGGATTACTGGTTTATGCCTCTATTTACAAGAAAATAATCTTTCTTTGAAAGAGACTAATGGATTCTTTTGGGGGAATTGCAATGTTCGTTGCCGTCTGTCAATTTGCAATTTGTCTCTTGAAGACAATTTCAACTATTCTGGGATTTCATCCTACAGTTATAGTTGAGAAGCATATCTTGGTCCTTCCAATAATTGATGGCAAGAGCCAGAAGTGGTTTCTGATGCCTCTTTTGGCTGTTTATGCACTACAAGGCATATCCCATTTCCTTGTAGAGCCAGGAGGGGTGTGCCCATTACTGAAGACACTTTGAAGGAACCTGCTTCAAAATGGACCATTTCTTAAAGGTTTGGCGCAATCCTACTAAATAACTAAGCTCAACACCTCAACAGTCTAGATCAAGGATGTCAAACACACAGTCCGTGGGCCAGATCTGACCCACGATGTGGTTGGATCTGACCTGCGGGGCCATCCTGGAAAATGTAAGGGGCTGGCTCACGTCACTTCAGCCCAGTCTACCCAATGCGAAGAGGAAACATGTCAGCAGTTTGGGGAGTGGCGTCAAACTGGCCACATCCACCCAGTTGGCCATGCCCACACAATCAGCCACTTGTGCCTGGCCCCCCCGAGATCAACCACAGCCCTGATGCAGCCCTCAATGAAATTGAGTTTGACAACCCTGGCCTAGATAGATTCCCCCTTACCAATCATCATAAAATAAACAACAACAAACAAGCAAGCCACAGATGGAACATCTTGCCTCTCTTCCACTCTTTGCTCTTGCAAATATTGAAGTTCTCTTGACGATACCAGTGGTTTATAAGTCATTTGCACTTCACCTGGCATGCTTCAATGAGTCCAAACCAATGGTCCTATTGTCAAAAGAGGAAGCAGTTGATACATGACTTTTGATAAGTAAAGGCCATCAGATATGGTCACCCACACCATCGTGCCAGTTCAGGTCATGGATAGATAAAGGAGCCTTTCAACAATCGAGAAAGCTTCTAGACCTCCAAAATTTACGCACACCCATTATCTGAATTACATTGTCATATGAAATCTAGGGAGTAAGAGCAGAGGTGGTATTCAGCAGATTCTGACCAGTTCTGGAGAAGCAGTAGCAGATATTTTGAGTAGTTTGGAGAACCAGCAAATACCATCTCTGACGCCCCCATCTATTCTCTGCCTCCTGACTCCCAGCTGATCATTGGCTGGGTCTTCTTTTGTTGCCCTGCACAGGAAAATGGAGCTGGAAAGCAGGTTATTGGGGTAGGGAGGGAATGGGCATTTTGCAGCAACCTTCCCCTGCCATGCCCACCAAACCATGCCACACCCACCAAGCTACGCCCACAAAAATAGTAAAAAAAATTGAATCCCACCACTGACTAAGAAGGGTTTGGTGTTACTGATAATACTGATGTGGGTTTGGATGGGTTTGGATTTGCTGGTGTCACGAAGACAGGACAAAGTTTGAATGCAGTAAGCATACCCCATCAGTTCCAATGTAATAAATTTTAAAGAGATACTGCAAGACAGTTCTTTTCTTTCCCTTTAATCCTTTTTTGCCAAACCAACATTTGTTTCTTTTTCAGAGACTGGTTTGGTGTCATTTTTGGGAACTGTATGTGCTCCGTGGACAGCTATGAGACTTAGTCTGTCATCCTTATCTTGATGATGTTGTAAGTATGAGATACTTTTTTGTGTTGCTTACTTACAATTTATCAGCCCAATCAAATCAGGCCACCACATTGTTTTCCATCAAAAGGACCCTTGCTACTCTTGGAAGTGTTTCAGAAGAGACCTTCTTCTGGTTTGCAACAGTGAGCTAACCTCTGTTAAAGAATTATAAACAGGGGTCTGATGGAGGACTATGCAATTGGCTTAAATCTATTTGGGACTTTTCAGCTGTAAGGGGCCAGATTTGAAGGGGTTCACACACCCTCTATTGAAGTACAATGTTTAGGATGGTTTATGTCACCACCAGCAAAAAGATTCCAAAGATATGCCTGCTATAAAGTATTGGAGTACTAAATCTGGCTTCAAGTTTGGACAATCCCTGGAGCAATTCCAAATTTGTGCTGCCATTTAAGTGGTCATAGAATAGAATAGAATAGAATAGAATAGAATAGAATAGAATAGAATTCTTTATTGGCCAAGTGTGATTGGACACACAAGGAAGGTATGTGTATGTGGTAAAGAAGAAGTTGAAGATACCTCACATGTTTTATTGTACTGTGAATTATACAGAGTTTATAGCTCATTGTATATTCTCCCCTTACTAGAGAGATTGCCAGGGAGAGCAGACAATTTTTATGAAGACTTTCTCCTCCAGGATTCAAACATAGCTTTTATGCGTGCAGTGGCAAAATTCTGTGTTGCTGCAATGTCTACTTGAAAAAAATTGGTTACAGAATTATAGCTGTTAATTTGTGATAATTTTTGGAGATAGAACAAACTTTGGAAAATGATATTTACACATACTTATTGGTTCTCCACTCATATAAACCAGGGAGTGCCCCTAACTTTTGAGAACATGTATTTGCTTAACAGATGTTTTTATCCATTATTAATGTGTCAGTATTTTTTATATATTGTAAATAGTGATGTCTATTGCTGGTCTAAGACCATAATAAAGTTATTCTAGCAAAGGAATTTGCCTTGCTGCAAATGCTCTCAGTGTACATAAAAGAAAAGATACATTCATCAAGAGTCAAGAATCATAAGGTACAACACTTAATGATAGTCATAGGATACAATAAGCAATCAAATCGTACTAGGAAACAGTCAATATAAATCGTAAGGATACAAGCGATCAAGTTACAGTCATACAGTCACAAGTGGGAGGGGATGGGTGATAAGGAGTAATGAGAAGATTAATAGTAATTTTTTTTTTATCATCTGGATTTATGAAGCTCAGCTCTGTAGTCCTCACAGGAAGAAGCCCATTTGAGTACTTCTTCTATGATGTTAGAATTTTACAAAACCTCTGCCTTTTAGCTTCAATTTGAACATGGATGATGGAATAATTGTGCATGATGCAATGGAAACCTAACATTTCCATGTAAATCAAGTAACAATAGAGGTATTGGGTTTGGGCAATGAGGCCTGTGATTAAGATATTGAAATGTGGCAGTGGAGCTGAATAAAGTCACCAAGAAGAACAAAAAGGACCAGAAGAGCTACAAGAAAATGTTTCTCCTTTTAATCTTTGCTTTGACTTTTACGCTTTCTACACAGATGGTAAGGCTAAATTTTGTGGGTTGCAATAGATGCCTGCAGATAAAATGAGCAACCGTTTTGTTGAGCTTGTCTCCATGCTTTAATTACAAATTTCTTTGTGACTGAAAAACCAGGGAGAGGGCTTTGGTTCATCTTTTAATCATCAGGAATTCAACCGTGTCTGTAGTTCTGAATTCAGGTTGGCATCCTGTTCTCTGCATTAGCTTTTTCAGTGTTCACCTTAGCATTAGAATCGGAGATAACCTCTCTTGTTGAACTTCTTGTTGGATCTACTGAATTGGATCAATACAGAAGGCTGAAAATGCTTTTGGTTGGAAATATAGTAGTAATTGGGAAGAGTTTGGGATAGAACATGGGATAGAGCAAATTTCACAAGTTTATTAGCACCTAAGCTGCGTATCGCATGTGATTACACTAAGGAAGGAGGCATCTAAGGAGACTTGATATTTAATGTTTAATTTACATTTATGTCAAGTCTTATTGGATACCCAATTTTTTTTACAGTGATTATTTATTACTTGGATATATCAACCAAAAGTTTGAGGAATACTTGGAAGAAGGGCTGCAGTATTGGAAGTTGTAGTGACTGGCATAGGGGGTGACAGGAACAGGATGTAGCAATTTTTCAATCTGTACTGGAGAAAACAGGAAGAAGGATAAGAAATGAGGTGAAGAAGCCTTCTATGACCCTTCTGTGGGGTTATAGGCACTAGTAATTGCCTACTCAGTCCTAATGCCAGACCCAATTCCAAATCAGGCTCCTCTTAGTGGGTTAGAGGTAGAAATGTCTGCTATGATCAATATTCTATCGTAAGGGACACATCAGTCTTAGATGTCTTCCTTTTTGGACAAAGCCATGTCTGAATGAGGGCATACTGATTTATGGGCATACAATACACTGTCCTTTCGTTTGGTTTCCATTCCTTTAATTCCAGTATTTGCAAGTTTTATATCAGAAGGGTTTCTGTTCCAGGCATATTTTTAGAAGAAAGAAGGGAACCTTGAAGCTGCCCTAGATATCAGTTTGAAAAGCAGAAGTAAATCCCAAATATTCCTTCTGTGTTGAAACCTGAAATTAAGAAGAAACTTCCTAACAGTGATGACAATTAACCAATGGAATAGTTTTGCCTTTAGACATTGTGGATGCTTCATCACTGGGTTTTTTTTTTTTTAAAGAAAAGTCTGGATAGCCACTTGTCTGGAATGGTATAGGTTGGAATGGTATTTGAGCAGGGGGCTAAATTCTGATCCAAGGTCTGATTCCGATTCTAATCTTAGCAAAAACAATTAATAATTGTAACAATTACAATTTCTAAAATGTACACATAAATGAAATTTCTTGGGTCTTCTTCCTTCTCTTCATCTTGCTGATGGGTGTTGTGGTAGCCACAGAGATCCTCTGGATGGTGCTAGATGCACATTTGGCTAAGGGGGCCTCTTTTGTTACTGCATGATGTCATTCCCTATATTTTGGTAAAGGTGGAAAGCCCCTAACTTTCCAGACATACAGGTGATCTCATTTTATTAACATCACCACTAGTCTTAAGGATTGGTTGGGAGGTTGTACCAATGTGGATGGGAGCTACCACCCATGTGGCATCTATTCTCCAACCCAGATGCTGTATCTATGTTGCCTTTGTCTTCTTGTAAAACCCTATAAATGTAATAAACACTGCCCAGGCAGTCAGACATCTTTAGACCCTGCAATGATTGGTCTTTGATCACCACAGGGTGCAATTTCTCTCTGTTTTGCAAATGGGCATGAAAACCAGTAATCAGAAACTGCATATCTGAGATGCAACATTAAGGTGTTTTCTTGTTTTCTTTTTTAAGACATTTTATGTAACATCTATGATAAATAAATTACATCGTACGAGTTCCTGAATTCCCCCCCCTCTCTCCCTTTTTGGGAAAAATGCATATGTTCCCTTTCTCCCAAAAAAGCTCATAGTTGTACCAGAAAGAAAAGTAGGTATAAATCATCCAGCCCAGAGCTTTGTCTAGAGTATTGTTGTTCAACTGGTAGTAATAATAAATAACATTTGGCTGAGACTTCTGAGAAGGAGCAATAGTTTGGGTTGGGATGGAGTTCACTTAGCCAAATCAAATGAAACTTCTAATCCTCTCTCAGACATAAAAGTCACAAAAAAAACCTTTCATTCTTGAAGCAGCTTGGAGAATGCTCTTCCTCAGCCCCTAACCCCTCTGAAAGTCACTGGAAAACTGGCCCTGTTCTCAAATGATTTATTGAGGTGCTGAAGGCCACACAAAAGCACAACTGCCTTGTGAAATTTCTGGAGGCCCCAGAGGTCACACTCCATTCTTGTGTGGCCACCACAGCCTCCAAAAATCCCACAAAAAGGGGGGAGTGTGCTTTCAAAAATAATTGTTATCGTATACTGGCGAATGCTGGTGTGTCACACCCAAAACATCATGACATGTCACCTTTGACACATGTGTCATTCAGTGTTGCCATCACTGAAATAGTGCTTCAATTCCACTAAACTCTAATTCATCATTCTTCAGTTATGACTCTAAAATCCACAGCAAGGATATTATTATAATGATTGTTGTCTTTGAAGTTTTAGCATATCTTGTAACTCCACTGATAATTTTGCAAAAGGGACATTTTTTATTAAGTACTGTATATAACAGGATAAGACTAATATCGCTCATTTCCCTTATAGAGAGATGAGGATAGAATGTTGGAAAGAATTATGGTAAGTAATTCCTTTTTTATCTTATGCTCTTTCCTTGCATAATTTCAGTCCTTGATTTTTTTAATTTTATGGAAGGTAAAAAGCAAGCCTCATCAACCTTTAGATTTGTATTTCTTATTTACACATATTCACAAAATACCAATTTGTAAATTCTGCCCTGAATTTTAGCTCTTTCATGGAGAGCCTATGGAAAGTTTTTCTTTCTCTATGAAGTGTTCTTCTATCTCAGAAACTTTAAGATGTGTGGACTTCAATTCCCAGAATTCCCTAGCCAACCAAGGGAAGTTATTGCAGTTCATACATCTTAAAGCATGCTACCTTGGGGAAATCTGGGAGATGAAGTCCACATACATAGCTTAAAGTTGCCGAGATTGAAAAACACTGGTCTAGTTGTAGTTTCTGTCCCTCACAATTGTGATGCATCTAATATTTCCTTCATCAAATGCAATTTTATTGGTAAACGGATTTCCTCACCTCCAATTTCAAGGTTTATTTTATTGGGATACATTTGCAAACACAGGAGAGATTTTTCAGATGATCAAAAATATTTCACAAAATCATAGTCAAGGTTCTGTAGTTAGCTACTTAGTATTATTTGGCTACTGATTCAATCCTCTTTCTGTAATTTGCGTAATACATTATATGCTAAAATGATGAAAAAATCTGGGCTCTCCCAACTCAGCAAATTACAAAAAAATGTATAAAAATCTGACCCACATCAGACTTCCTGTTTGAGTTTCTTTGGAGACAGTCAGAAATCCGCGATCATGCACGGTTTCTGTCTGTGCTCGCTGCTGGAGCGCCCCGAGGTGGCTGGTTTCGGGGCTAAGCCACCCCATAGAGGTGGTGAAGAAGAGGGAGACAGTCAGCAGGATCAAGGAGAGCCGCATCTCCCCTCCCCAGCTGATCTTTACTCCCTTTCCCGAAGGCGGTTGTAGCGGTGGCTAGAAATAGCCATCCCAATGAAGAGCTCAACCGGAAAAGAAAGTGCAGGAGGAAGATAAGAAGAGAAAGTTTTGGCTGACCGGGATTGAATTGAAAAGCAAGAACGTAAGATATCCTGGAATTTTAACTATAAAAAATTAACTTGTTCTCAAGGAAGATTCGGAAGCAGCAAAAGAGAGACGAAAGGGAAATGATTTGGTTTTTTTTTTCTCTCCCTCCTTTCCTTATATTGACAGTTAAGAGAAAATGAGAAAAAAAAATCCGCTTTGACAATAATAGGCAATTAAGCTGGAAATAAAATGTCAAAGGGATAAAAGATAAAGATTCTTGGATACTTAAATATTTAAAAGAAGGAAAAGGAGAGAAAAAGCAAGAATAAGAATAAGGCGGGATCTGGAAAATGGAGGAGACTGCCTGTAATTAAAAAGAATTCACAGCAAAACTTTAACAAGATTCCTAAAAGATACATTCTAACTGAAACTTTGCAACAAAATAATAGAGCCCTCAGGAAGAGAAAGTGAAAAAAGAAGCAAGAAGAAACAGTTTCGGATTATTTGGATTATTTGGTGATTTTTGGCTATTGGATTTAAATGATTAAAATTAATTGGGTGGTTGTTTAAAAGTGTTTAAAATGAAAACACTCTGGGAAGTACTGAAAATGGAACTTAAAAAATACAAAGAAGATGCATTAGAAGGAAGGGGCTCTTTTGGCTTCGTATTTCAATTTTTAGAAATGGAGGTCCTGAACTATGAGAAACAACAAGAAATACTTGTGAAGCAAGAAGATCGGGACAAAGAAGAAACCATCTTTAATGATCAAGTAACCTTGCGTACTTATTGTAATGCAATGGAATGTTCGTTAATAAGTAAATGGAATAAGAGAGAGTGGAATTAGGAAAGGAGGGGAACACTTTGATTAACCATGAAAAGTTTATAGATAAAAGTATAAATATAATTGATTTTAGATATGAGATAATTGTTTATACGTGTTCCCAAGGAAGTATGACTGTAATTGATATTAATAGAATTGAATTGGAAGGCAAGGGAATGAGTGTTGTGTCTATTATCTATCTATCTATCTATCTATCTATCTATCTATCTATCTATCTATCTATCTATCTATCTATCTATCTATCTATCACCATTTCCCTGTATTGCTGATCTGGAGGAGAACCTGTGGCCTAATGGCAATTACAACTGCCTCACATGTAATATTTCCCAGGTTCGAATCCCAGTAAGGGTATGGCTAGCTGACGAGAGCTAAGTAGCTTGAAATAGATCTATACTAGTCTCCCCTGTTTAATTATTTATCAGCTCAAAAACCTCACACACACACACACACACACACACACACATTGGAAATTATGTATTATACAGAATGTTATAACTCTAAAGGCATAAATTGAAGTTTAAATAAGAGTTGAATGGATAAAATTTAAAGATATAAAGGTGTCATACTCCAAGTAGTAATTGCAGGGGAAAATTTGTCTAATGAGAAAAGACAATATGAAATTGAAACAGGACAGATAAAAGTGTAAATGTGATGAATAGAAAGATATTAAGATTTGCAAAAAGACATATAATTGAATTTGGATGTGAGATAATTGGAAATAAACTAATATTGATGATAGAATCGAATTGGAGGGGAATGAGTATCTTATCTACTATTGTTATATATATTTTTGTTTAAAGAATGTAGTGTGTATTTTAAGAGATATAAAGATGTCATATTTTAAAATTTGTTTAATCATAAAAGATGACATGAAATTTGAACAGGCAGATAAAGTATAAATACAATGAGTAGAAAGACATTGGAATGTAGAAAAAGATATATAATTGGATTTAGATGTGCGATAATTAAGAATATTGAGTAAATTAAAGTTATGGAGAAAAAGTTAAAATAGTAAGAAGATATGGAATAAAATATAAAGATGAATATGAATTTGAGTTTGTGTCTGTATAGAGAAGTGATAACCTGGGACTGTGCTATTCTCAAAAAATATGTTTTAATTGTATTGGGTTTTTTTTTTTCTTGTGAAAACTCAAATAAAACTTTATTTAAAAAAAATCTGACCCACATTGTTGTTGTTAGTTGCGAAGCCGTGTCCGACCCATCACAACCCCATGGATGTTCCTCCAGGCCTTCCTGTCCTCTATCATCCCCCGGAGTCCATCAAACTCACACCTACTGCTTCAGTGATTCCATCCAGCCACCTCCTTCTCTGTTGTCCCTTTCTTCTTCTTTTGCCCTCAATCTTTCCCAGCATTAGGCTCTTCTCCAGTGAGTCCTTCCTTCTCATTAGGTTAAAACTATCCAAATTTGGATTGTTGTACAGCTTTTGGGACTTTTATAGGTGAGATATGGTGAGATAGCTAGCGTGAATCTAAATGTTTGTGGATATTCTCAAGATCCAAGTCATGGTTGCTTCAAAGGTTTTCCAAAAGGGAATTGGACTGTCTTGTTTTATTTTTGTTTTTTGTTTTAAATGTTTACCAAGAAAATTCATAACATTCAAAGTCAGAAATGAGGAGGTGATAAGCCTCCAGGAAAGCCCAAGGAAAATCATCAAAACTATAAAAAAGTGAAAGTTAGAATATTTTGGACAAGTGATGTGACACCCAGAAAAACACAGCGCATTTCACTTAATCCTCAAGGGAAAAATTGAAGGCAAACAAGGTCCAGGCAGAAGAAGAGCATCATGGCTTCAAAATCTAAGGGACTGGTTTGGACAATACTCAACAGCACTTTTTCTTGTGGCTGTTGATAAAAATAGGATCACCAACATAATCGCCAACATATGATTACAGACATGGAAGAAGAAGAAGAAGAAGAAGAAGAAGAAGAAGAAGAAGAAGAAGAAGAAGAAGAAGAAGAAGAAGAAGAAGAAGAAGAAGAAGAAGAAGAAGAAGAAGAAGAAGAAGAAGAAGAAGAAGAAGAAGAAGAAGAAGAAGAAGATGATTCAGTTGCTTTTTGGAAAAGCACTTTTGGGATAGCATGAATCTTGGTTCACATATAAAATAAAGGCACATTGTTTATATTTGCAGAAGAGTTTTAACTGGAGACACAACTGGTCTTTTCCTATTTGAAGAAAGAAGGAATTCATTTTTATCAAACATGATATGGCAGAGATGGTAAGGTTGGAGAAATTATCTATGTTCTCATATGAGAACAGAAATGACATCCTTTCTTTCCTTTTTAGGGTGCAATTGGTGAGGAAGGTCTAGCACAATTAATGGTAAGTAGCTCTTTGAACCATTTCCCCCCTTTCCTTGTGAAATATCTTTCTTGCATGCCATCAAGCACCCCTTATGACATAGTAACAATCCCAACCCTCAATTTAGCAACTAAATCTGCTGAGATATGCCCAGGTTGTATATTTAGGAGGAGAGTTGTCTTGTTTTATAATTAAACCTATGATACTTATTTCTAAAAAAAATTACTCACTGCCACCCATTCCTAGAGTTTCAGGGGCAGTGTGTGTGTTAAGTACTTAAATAAAGGTTTTTGATTGGCCCAAATCTTTTTTGAAACTTTTTTCTGACCAGAAAATGTCTGAATTTGAATTGACATTCTTTGTAACAGTTGGAAGAGATGCTATTGTGGGATTTCAATATCCCCTTTTCTTCATATGGCTGCATTCAAAATTAAGTAGAGCACATATAGTTGGGAACACAAATCTACATATTTAACAGTGACTCTATTTCACATTTGAACTTAGTTGGAGGAGGAAGAGCAGAGGAGGTAGAAGAATTCAGGGCTGGGGGAAATAGAATAATAAAAGAATAAAAGAAGAATAGAATAGAATAGAATAGAATAATTTTTAAAAATCAATATTCCATTGTAAGGATGTCTTATGTATATAGGTATATAATTCAGTAGTGGGATTATAATTTTTTTACTGCCATTTCTGTGGGCGTGGCTTGGTGGGTGTGGCAGGAGAAGGATACTGTAAAATCTCCATTCCCACCCCACTCCTGGGGGAAGCTTACTGCAAAATCCCATTCCCTCCCAATCTTACTAACCTGCTTTCTAGGTCCATTCTCTTGTATAGAGCAACAAAAGGAGACCCAGCCAATCAGCTGGGACTCGGGAGGCACAGAATAGATGGGGGCGGAGCCAGCCAGAGGCGGCATTTGCCAGTTCTCCAAACTACTCAAAAATGCCACTACCGGTTCTCTAGAACTGGTCAGAACCTGCTGAATACCACCTCTGGTGTAACTGAAGTGAATCTATATCGGATCCAAAATATGGACAATGTGCTCAAAAGAGTGTTATCTCCCAAGTGCCATGTCTGATAAAGTTTCTCTTTTCTAAGCAATCATTTTGTACATTGATGAATAGGATACAACTGGGATCCCTCAGGTTTCTCAATTGATATTATACATCCATGAATATGGAAGAACATTGAAATGAGAAAGACGGGGGAAATTAACTGTTAATTAAATTCTATTTTTTTAATGTAACCATTTCCTGTTAGGATAAGAAATGTGTGTTTCCTAAGTAGAAGAAAACAGCAATTCTTGTATATGATAGCTAAGATGGTAATGATGGCATGGATAGAAAGGTCCTGGGTACCTTCTGGTAGAATAGACTGTGATGTGCTTGTTTCCTTTGTAGAATACTTTGGAGAGCGATAAAATTGACAGATTAATGGTAAGTAGCTCTTTCTTCATTTGTGCTGTTACTTCTTGCCTGCAATAAAGCATCTCTGTGTTACGACGAATGGTAGGATTCAAATATTTTTACTTTTGGTTCTGAGGGCATGCCTTGGTGAGTGTGGCGTGGCTTGGTGGGCATGGCTTGGTGGGCATGGCAGGGGAAGGATACTGTAAAATCCCCAATCCCTCCCCATCCCACTAACCTGCTTTACAGCTCCGTTCTCCTGTGCAAGGCAACCAAAGAAGACCCAGCCGATCAGCTGGGACTGAATGGGAGGCAGAGAAGAGATGGGGGTGGGGCCAGTCAGAGGTGGGATTTGCCAGTTTTCCAAACTGCTCAAAATTTCTGTTACTGGTTCTCCAGAACTGGTCAGAATCTGTGGAGTACCACCTCTGGTTATGACAATACTGACCCTAAACCCAAATCTACTTTATTTGGTTGTAAATGTGGACAACACTTTTTTCAGAATTGAGTCCAAGGACGTTTTGCATTGGGCAAGAGTATCCTGAACAATTTCTTTCTCTCCCTGTAATTTCTGTCCCTTATTGGTGAGAGTCATCTGTTTGGTCCAAACACAGTTTTGTTTGTAAGATGGTTTATTTATTTATTTATGAGCCACTGTGGTTCAGTGGTTTGAGTGCAGTACTGCAGGCTACTTCTGCTGATTGCCGGCTGCCTACAATTTGACAGTTCAAATCTCACTACGCTCAAGGTTGACTCAGCTTTCCATCCTTCCGAGGTGGGTAAAATGAGGACCCAAATTATTGGGGGCAACAGGCTGACTCTGTAAACCACTTAGAGAGGACTGTAAAGCTCTGTAAAGTGGTATATAAATCTAAGTGCTATTGCTAGTTCCTCATCTCCTTTTCCAAAGTCTGTTTTACCAGGCAATGTTGTAGAAGTCAGAAAGAGGAAATTTTCAAATGATTGAAAACATACACCCAGGGAGGTCCATCATAACCTTCAACAGTTGTCAAGTGATCAATCATTAGTCAAGGACTACAAATATGGAATGTAGTGATTTAATGCCAGATTCCCAAACAGCTTGAATCCCACCAGATCTTTCTATTAACTGCCCTTTTTTTGCCAACAAGCATTTTTGAGACAGAAATTCAATATAAGCACGATATTCCACTGGATTCTCTGTGCAGATTTCCATTCTGTGAAGGTGGAAGAATATTGAAAAGAGAATGAAGCAAATAGTTTCAGAACACAATTTATCCATAATTATCTGTTACAGCCAATCAGAACATGTTCTGATAAGAAATGAGGGCATCTCATCTACAGAATGGAGCAATTGACATGTGTGATATCAAAGATGATAGTAATGGCATAGCTATCTCTTTGTTTCAAAGATTTAAATAGCTGCACATCTTATTCCACAGAACCTAAGTCAGAGAAGTGATGCTGGAAGAGACGTAATACCTTTTGTTTTATTTGCAGGATTGTTTAGAACAGGAGTGTAAAGATGAAGAATTTGTGGTAAGTGCCTCTTTGTTCGTTCTCTGTTCTTTCCTTGTGAAATATTCTTGCATGTAATCAAGGACCACTTTAGTGATTCCACTCCCATCCCCTGCAACTATCCCCATTGTCTCCAGAGCATCAAAAAAGAAGGCACAGGCAAAATCTTGAGCCAGTTCTGATGAAGCAGTTGGAGGCCCTGCTTTACCTGTTAAAAGTACACCCACTTGCACTCCTGTAAAACAGGGTACTCCAAAGTGAAGAAGAGCCTAACAACACTATAAACAATAATGGATTGTTGATAGGGCTGTTATCAGCAGTATGATTACTTAAAATACAGGTAATCCTTGCATTATGATGGCAAGTGGGACTGGGAACTCTGTTATTAAGTGACACATTAATAAAGCTCAAGATCTCATGATCATGTCATTTAACAACAGCAATTCCACCAGTTCCTGTTGCCCTGCTTAAATAAGGGCTGCACAGGAAAGACTTTATGTGATTGTGGCTTTTGATATCCTGATGGCTTTCCTAATGAATTTGCTTAGAGGAAGGCAGCAGGGAACATCAGAAATAATAATTTGCTGTCAACTGCTTGATTTGATGTCGCTTAGTGTAGCATCTCTTTTTATGGACCATGATGTTTGCAATTATATCCCTTCTGGATTAACTGAAATTGTAATAGGGTGTTTGTGTACCAGTGTGGATTCACACTGATTATGTTATCTAGTAGGGGATTGAAATGTCTACACGCAAGCAATCAAGTTCATTGATCATCAAGGACTTCACAGGGAGTATATTTACAATCCAGGATTTTTAACCTAAAAACCTAGAACCCATGATCCGAATAACCATAGCCCATAAATTAGGACAGGCATGCCAAGCTCTGAGACACCCAACAAATTCATACCAACTGCCCAGACATTCTGGGAGTCAGGTAGCACATAAGTGTAATAAATTATCATATTGTTATCATTAATGTACAAAACAATGTGAAATCACAGTTACCAGTTCTTTAGCTGGTGTTGGCATTATTATTATTATTATACACAAAAATGACAGTGTAGATAGCAATTGAGATAACTATGCTGGGTTTCCTATCACAAATCACTAGTCGAACACTTCCCAAGTGTTTAGGACTGCCTGATGTATCAGCAGATTATGCGAGCAGATCCCAGTAAGGTGGCCTTCTGCAGCTGACCAAAGGTGATCTTGTCAGCACCAGTTGTTTTTAAGTGCTTGCCTAGATCTTTAAGCACAGCACCCAGAGTGCCAGGTACCACTAGAACCACCTGCACTGGTTTATGCCAGAGTTTCTGCAGTTTGATTTTCAAGTCCTGATATCTGGTGATTTTTTCAAGCTGTTTCTCATCAATTCTGCTGTCACCAGGTATGGCAATGTCGACGATCCACATCTTTTTCTTCTCCACAATTGTGATGTCCGGGATACTATGTTCCAAAACTTTGTCAATCTATATTCGGAAGTCCCACAGTATATGATCGATGGTTTCATCCACTTATTTGCAGAGTCTGCATTTGGGGTCATCAGCAGACTTTTCTATTCTGGCTTTGATTGCATTTGTTCTGATGGATTGTTCTTGGGCTTCAAGAATCAAGCCTTCTGTCTCTTTCTTCAGTGTTGCATTGGTCAGCCATAACCAGGTCTTTTCCTTATCTACTTTTCCTTGGGTCTTTTCAAGGAACTGTCCATGCAGGGCTTTGTTACACCAGCTGTGAGCCTGAGTTATTATTATTGTTGTTGTTGTTGTTGTTTGCATAGTTAGCCATTTTTATCCACCTGTCAAGTCATTCCCAAGAACCTGGTGTAAGCAAATGCTACTCAGCACTTCAAAGGCCAGCTTTCTTTATGTAGGTAAAAGAGTCCCAGCAGATTTTACTCTGCTGGTCATTGTTGACTATAGGAGTAGTGCTCAACTCTGTTCCAAGGCCATCAGGATGTTTCCATGGTCAGGTGGCCAGCATGAAGTCATGGAGTACTGTTAGCTTTCCACTGAAATGGTACCTATTTACCTACTCACATTTGCATGCTTTTGAACTGCTAGGTTGGCAGGAGCTTGGGTAAAAACTGTTCTTCAAATAACCTCACAGGAAATCATAAACAAATCCTCCATATACTCATAATGTTTTTTTCTACTTTCTTATAGGAAATAATGCCTAGGGTGTTAGAAATTATTAAGGGAATTAATAGTGGAAAAGCAGGATGTTCATTAATTGTAAGTACACACACACTTAAGTTCTCTCATTTCCTCTAGCAGCCCTCTTGAGCCTCCCCCCTCCCTCTCAAAGGATCTCTACACATTTCAGGAACAATTCCAGTAGGAAACTATAAGTTCTTGGCAACATTTAAAGGAGGGCATTGTTTTGACTATTGTCGGAATTTGAAACTGTGGCTTCACAGATCTTCCTATGGCTTAGGCTTAAAAGATGTTAGGAACCATTTAGAAGAGCTCTGCAATAATGTGTAATTATCGTGTAATAATATGCATAAAAGCCGCGGTGGCGCAATGGTTCAAGTGCAGTACTGAAGGCTACTTCTGCTGACTGCCAGCTGACTGCAATTTGGCAGTTCGAATCTCACCAGGCTCAAGGTTGACTTAGTATTCCATCCTTCTGAGGTGAGTAAAATGAGGACCCAGCTTGTTGGGAGCAAGAGGCTGACTCTGTAAACCAGCTTAGAGAGGGCAGTAAAGCAATGTTAAAGCAGTGTATAAGTCTAACTGCTATTGGTAATTTAATAACAAAAATATAAAAAATCTTTGCTCACAACAACACAATAAAGTCCCACAATGCTATTAATTCAGATGGTTGTTTAAACTCGTATCACTCCATTTGTGATTAGAAAGGCACAGTTCCTATTTGGAGAGTGAAAGATATACATGAAATTGATATATAGTATTGAAGATATATGTGATGGTATAGTTATATGCAGTGGTATTTATTTTGATCTCCTTCATTTCCTTTGTAGAAAACTTTCATCAAAGATGGTCCTATACACGATATGGTAGTAAGTAACTTTGATTTGTTTTCTTCCGTTTCTTTCTTTAATATTCTTCTTGCATCTGAACAGGTGCCTCTTTTATTTTTTTCTTCTTCACCTAGCACTTAAAGCAACTGCAGAGCCAAGGAAAACACCCAGAAAATAAGATAAAAAACATTTGACTTGTTCTTACATTTGCTTTTTAGATCAACAGAGTTGGAAGGGACCTTGTAGCGCATCTAGTCCAACCCCCTGGCCAAGTAGGAGACTCTAGGCCATTTCTGACTGGTGGCAGTCCAATCTCTTGAAAGCCTCCAGTGTTTGAGTGTATTTTTCTAGTTGGATACTATAGAAACTGATCCCTGAATTAAGCAGCTTAAAACAACCCATTGACTCCCTTTAGAAAAGAAACAAAAAACAAACAAACCACCAGCTAAATTGGACTGACGTTTCCCCCTGGGCTGAACACTAAAGAAAAATATTTTGATCTCTGACATGGATTTCCCTGTGTGGATGAGGGACAAAGTGATCACGTGTACAAGGTGATGTAATGCGGCGGTTGTTGTGAATGGTGTCAGCAAGAAGGTACTTGCGGCCTTCATGTGATGACATCATGGCATATACATCTTCATTTTTGCATCAGCCTAATTTGTGAATGCCCCTGCTTCATGATGTAGCACGAGGAATTAATTTTTATGATGTATGAAATGGTAGAGATGTCATGGTTGAAAAAGTCACACGTACTTTAATGGGAGAATAGTATACAAAACTTTTGCTAGTCCAATACTCAAATACAGCTCATCAGTCTGGAATCTGTGCTGTACATCGGACATTAATACAACTGAGCGATGTTCTACCAGTCAATAACTACTTCAGCTTCAACCACAACAACACAAGAGCACACACACAGATACAAACTCAATGTAAACCACTTCAAACTCGATTGCAGAAAGTACGACTTCAGCAATAGAGTGGTCAATGCCTGGAATGCACTACCTGACTCTGTTGTTACATCCTCTAACCCCCGTTCCTTTAACCTCAAACTATCCACTATTGACCTCACCCCATTCCAAAGAGGTCTGTAAGGGGTGTACATAAGTGCACCATGGTGCCTCCCATCCCTGTCCTATTGTCCCCATTTATTCGTACTTATTTCATGTATTCTTACTCATGTTTATACTTATATCTATTATCTTGTAAACGATTGACAAATCAAATAAATAAATAAAAAATAAATAGAGCTGAGGCCCTTTGTTTCCATTGTAGACAGAACTGAGTGAGGAAGACATGATCAAAGCAATGGTAAGTAGCTCTTTGATGACCTTGTTTCTTTTCCATGTGAAATATCTTTCTTGCATGTGATGAAGCAAACCTTTTTTACCCCACCCTCACCAAAATTTAGGATTTGTATACAAAGTAGTGAGATATACTTGTTATATATTCAGGAGGAGAGTTATCTTGTTTTATGATCAAAGCTATGATAGTCATCTCGTTCTTTAAAAAGTATGCCTGTCTTCCCCAAACGTTGATGGGTGGGAGTCAGGGGTGGGATTCAAAATTTTAACAACCGGTTCTGTGGACATGGCTTAGATGGTGGGTGTGGCTTGGTGGTCATGTAACTGGGTGGACATGGCTTGGTGGTCATGTTATTGGCTGGGTGTGGCCAACTCAATATCATTCACATCGAGGCATGCATCTCCTCACCTGGCCTCTCATGACTGTAGAGATGCTGCAACAGTCGTAAGAGTGAAAAATGGTCATAAATCACTTTTTCAGTGCCATTGTAACTTTGAATGGTCCCTCCACACAAGCAAAGTACCAGCAAAGGAGGGAAAAATAACTCCAGAGAAGTTCCTGAGACAGGAAGTCTAGTCTTGCCAAGAATGTAATAAGAGTTAACGGAGAGGCAGTTTCTGTAAGCAACACCAGAATGTTTCCTTTCTGCCTTCCTTACAGGATTAGGTCAGGAATTTCTTCTAACAACTGGTTCTCTGCACTGCTTAGGATGTTAACAACCAGTTCTAGTGAATAGGTACAAACCGGTAGAATCCCAATCCTGGTGGGAGTGGATTGAGTGATAAAATGGGGGCTTTAGCTTTCAGGATGGCCTAAATCAGTAGTGACTAACCTTTTTCAGCTCCCGTGCCAAAAATTGCATGCGCACTTGCTCGCAGTGTGCTTGTGTGCCAGCACCCAGAAGGCAATGTGTGCTGGGCCACCCAACACCCCCTGCACATGCACATGTGACTCCCCCCAGTGCACGCCACATATTTCTGCACATGCGTGCGTAATCCCCCCCTTGCCATGCGTCTCTGTGCATGCATGTGAGACCTCCCCTGCATGCACTACGTGGCTCTGCACATACGTACACTCCTTCCATGCCCCCGCCCTCTGTGCATGCCGCTAGATACCCGACAATTAGCTGTCGGGCAGTGGCACGCGCACGCATGCACAGTAGGGCTCTTCTGGGCGATCTCTCGCATGCTGGCAGAAGTGGCTCTGTGTGCCACTTGTGGTACGCATGCCATAGGTTCGCCATTACAGGCCTAAATCTTGTTGGGATCTTTTTCTGACCAGCAAATAGTCCGAATCTGAGCTGACATTCCTGTAGCAGTTGGAAGAGGAAATGAGATGCTGTTGTGGGATTTCAATAGCTGATTTTTCTTGACATGGCTACATTAAAAATCAAGTAGAACACACATAGGTGGAGACTCGAATCTGCATAGTTAATATGCATGCATGTATTTCACATCTGAACTTATCTGGAGAAGGAAGGGACAGGGAGAGTAGAAGAAAGAGGGAGTAAGCAGAATAAAAAGAACAACATTCCCATAAGTGCTATGTCTGTTAAAGCTCTTCTGTCCTAAACAATTATCTTATTTATTCAGGCATAGATACGACTCTCATTCCTCAGTGTTCTCAATGGGTATTTTGATTTTGTGACTGTGGAAGAAAACTGAAAAGAGAAAGAAAAGAAAAAAGAAGCCTTGGAATACTATTAATTCAAATTTATTTATTTATTTTTTTGGACTAAGCACTCTCGGTTGGGATAAGAAAGGTATATTTCCTAAAGGAAGGGAAGCAACAATTCATGTGTATGATATCTTAAGGTAGTAGTGATGGCATGGATAGAGGGGTGCTGGTTGTCTTCATGTCAGAATAGATTTTGATGTGCTTCCTTCCGTTGTAGAGTGACTTGAAAACAAAACATATCGAAACATTAATCGTAAGTAGTTCTTTTTCTTCTGCCTTTTTGTTGACTGATATTGTTCTTATGTGGGAGGAAGCATCCCTTTCCTAATTCTACCCTTCCCAGAAAGCATCTTCCCAGAGCATAAACATAGCAGCCAAGGCAAAAACATTTCTCCTGTTTCATCTTTCCTTTCTGAAACAATTTATCTATAAACAAAAAATGTCCACCCAAATTGGGATGATGTTTCCCTTGGGGAATAAGTAGCAAGGGTAGGAACTAGATCTCAGCCATGGGTGTGCCTATGGGAAATAGGGCCAAAACATGACATATTCACAATGTTGTCTTCCTGCAGTTGTTGGGATTTGTTTTACCTGCTGAGATAAGTAGATATTTACAGCTTTTTTATGGTAATATCATGCCATGCATATCATTTTTGTGTCATTATAAGTCTCTGATGATCCAGCTTATAGGAGCAGAAAACTACAATACATTTTATGAAATCATTTCATTTGCCATAGTACATATATCAAAGATGGCAGTGATGGCATAGTTAGAGAAAACATGTGTGGTATCATTTCAAAATAAAAGTTATACCTTTTGTTGTTTCCCTTGTAGACCATGAATAATGGCAAAGTTAAGACTGCTGACGTAGTGGTAAGTAGATTTTGTTTTATATTCTTCCCCTTCTTTGAATACTATTCATTTTGCATTCAATAAAATATCCCTTTTGTATTTCCACACCTCCCAGAAAGCATCTTCAGAGACCCCAGAGCAAAAACCGAGCAGGCAGGGCCAAAGCATTTCACCTGTTGTCCCAAAGGTGCTTTTTCAAGAGGCAACTGGACTTTCTTGTTTTTCTTTGAAGACGTTTCACTTCTCAACCAAGAAGCTTCTTTAGCTTTGACTAGATCAGTTCCAAGAAGGTTCCACACCCATTTGTAGTTCTCAGGGGACCCTGTGGACGCAGACAAACCACTAAGTGGCCTCAATGACTCTCTAAAAGAATGCAAATGACCAGCTGTCTGCAAGGAATATAAATCTTTGCATTCCACACCATCCAGTCAGAGCTGAAGAAACTTCTTGGATGAGAAGCGAAATGTCTTCAGAGAAAAACCAGATAGTCCAGTTGCCTCTTGAAAAAGCACCTTTGGAATAACCATGGCCTGGATGACTGAGAGTTTCCATAGACTTTCACCTGTTCACTTTCCTTTTTAAAGCACCTTATAATACCTTCTATACACCTTACAACAATACCAACTCCCAAATGGAGTGATAGTATTCCTGAGTACTGAATAGCAAAGGGAGAAAGTTGTATTTTAGATTGTCGCCAAGGGACAATATATATTTTTGGATGGCTAGGGTTGCTCCAAATTTACTTTTCCCTGCTTGGTGTTTTTTCTTTTACAAAATGGTAATACTCTTTCGGTCAGTTCCAATTTTGCTAGTAAGATATATTTACTCATTTCCTTTCCCAAGGATTTATTTTGTCAGAATATGTTTTGGAAACGCAACTTGACTTTGTTATACTTGAAAAAGAATAATGCCACATGGTTATGAAGGAAGCTATAAAAAAGGCATTATTTCCAAGAGGTATGGAAATAATACCAACCATGTTTGATGTTATTAAGGAATTCAAAAAGGGGATAATAGTTTTTCTCGCTCCTTACAGGAACTTGGAAAAAAGATATTACCTATAATCCAGAACGCTAAGTATGGCAAAGGGGTGACTAAACTGATTGTAAGTATATACGCACTTAGCTTCTCTCCTTTCTTCTATTTTTTTTTGTCTTTTTTCCTTCTTTGATATAATCATAGTCATTCTTTTGAGACTTACACCCAACCTTCCAAGCATTTACAGACATTTCAGGAATAATTCAGCAGAAACTATAAGCTCTTGAGAATATTTTTTTAGGAGAGCGTTATGATGACTATTGTCCGAATTTGAAAGATTCTGGCTTCAAAAGTCTTTTCTGGGGCTTTGCAGTGTTTTCAAACTAAATTTATTATTTATTTATTTATTAAATGGTTTTATATACTGCCCTTCTCCCGAAGGACTCAGAGCGGTGAATAGCCAACTAAAATATATATAAATTACAAATATAAATACAATTAAAAAAGAATTAAGTTATGGGCTGCCAATTAAAAATTTAAAACCCCCGATTAAAATAAGCTAAAACTTTCATACCCCAACCAATCAAATCTAAAACCCCTTATTTAAAATCCCATTTGAAGTCAGCTCAGGCCGGCCTGCTCAAAGAGCCAGGTTTTTAGGTCACGTCTGAATGCCCTCAGGTCAGTGGTTGTTCGTAGCCCCGGGGGCAGCCCGTTCCATAGGGCGGGTGCCTCCACAGAGAAGGCCCCATTCCTCGGGGTCACCAGGCGGCACATAGCTGCCGTCGGCACCCGAAGGAGACCCTCTCTGTGGGAGCGCACCAGTCGGTGGGAGACTACTGGCAGAATGCGGTCTTGTAAGTATCCTGGTCCGATGCCATGGAGCGCTTTAAAGGCCAAAACCAATACTTTAAAGTGAACCCAGAAGGCCACCGGCAACCAATGCAGCTCGCGCAGGAGAGGCGTCACATGGGAGTATCTCGACGCCCCCATAACCACCCGCACGGCCACATTTTGTACCAGTTGGAGCCTCCGGATGCTCCCCGCAGGGAACCCCATGTAGAGGGCATTACAGTAGTCCAGGCGGGAGGTGACCATGGCATGGGTGACCGTGCGTAAGGCGTCCCGATCAAGAAAGGGGCGCATCTGGCGTATTAGGCGAACCTGATAAAAAGCCACCCTGGAGACGGCCGTGATGTGACCTTCCAAAGACAGCCATACATCCAGGAGGACACCAAGATTGCGAGCCCTTTCTGTGGGGGTCAAGATCTCATCCCCAATAGCCAGCGACGGAGTCAGCTGACTATATCGGGCCGCCGGAAACCACAGCCACTCAGTCTTGGAAGGGTTGAGTTGAAGCCTGTTCTCGCCCATCCAGTTCTGCACAGCCTCCAGGCAATGGGCCATGACCTCCACAGCATCGTTGGAGTGGTTTGGGGTAGAGATGTAAAGCTGAGTGTCATCAGCATAGAGATGACATTTCACCCCAAAACCACGGATGATCTCTCCCAGCGGTTACACATAAATGTTGAACAGAAGAGGGGAGAGGACCGACCCCTGAGGCACCCCACAAATGAGGGGCCTAGGGGTGGACCTCTCCTCCCCCGTCAACAGAAATTGCGAGCGGTCTGAGAGGAAGGAGGAGAACCACCGCAAAATGGTGCCCCCAATTCCCAACCCCTCCAACCGCCGCAATAGGATACTATGGTCAATAGTATCAAAAGCCGCTGATAGGTCTAATAGGACCAGGACAGAGGAATAACCCTGTCACAGGCCCTCCAGAGATCATCGACCAACGCGACCAATGCTGTTTCGGTACTGTACCCGGGCCTGAAGCCCGATTGGAATGGATCTAAGTAGAATGCTTCCTCCAGGTACTGAGGGAGCTGACGCACCACCACATTCTCAACAACCTTCACCAGAAAGGGAAGGTTGGAGACAGGACGATAGTTATTTAAAAGAGCCAGATCCAGGGAAGGCTTCTTGAGGAGGGGTCGCACCACCACCGTTTTCAGGGCGGTAGGAAGAGCCCCCTCTGTCAACGAAGCGTTGACAATCCCCTGGAGCCAGCCTCGTGTCACCTACCTGGAGGTAGAAACCAACCAGGAAGGGCACGGGTCCAGTAAACGTGTGGTGGCATTCAGCCTCCCCAGTAATCTGTCCACACCCTCGGATCGAACAGGATCGAACAGGATCGAACTCCTCCTAGATAACCATCTCAAGACTTGCCCCGGACACCTCCCCCGGGACCACCCAACTGGAGTCCAGCCCATCCCGAATCTGAGTGATTTTATCGTGCAGAAATCAGGAAAACTCTTCTGCCCTACCCTGCAAGAGGTCCTCCCGCGCTCTCGGCTCAAGCACAAAGCGGGTTACTCTAAACAGAGTGGCAGGCCGATTTTCTGCCGATGCAATAAGGGCGGAGAAATGCCAACATTTCGCCGCCTCTATCGCCACTAGGTAGGTCCTAATAAAGGACCTCACCTGTGTCCGGTCAGACTCGGCACGACTGGTCCTCCAGATGCCCACCAGGCGTCTTTTCCGGCACTTCATCCCCCTCAGCTCCTCCGTGAACCATGGAGCCAAATGGGATCTGTGCCGGGTCAGAGGTCGCAAAGGCACAACTCGGTCCAGAGCCTCAGCGGCTAACCTATCCCAGGTGGCCACCAAGTCTGTGGCCGAGTTATGAGCCAGAGTTTCAGGGAATGGCCCAAGCTCCATCTGGAACCGTTCAGGATCCATCGGGCGCCTGGGGCGGAACCATCTCCTTGGTTCCGCCTCTCTGCGATGGGGGGTGGCGGCACAGAACTAGTAGTTCTTCAAACTAGGTTTACAGTAGGCGCGTAGAACTCAACTCGGACCCTGCTGGATGAGGAGTTCTGGCATTTGAAATCCATACTTCTTAAAGTTGCCAGGTTTAAAAAATAGTTATGTAATAGGACTTTTACTACTGGTTCTGCAGGCTTGCCTTGGTGAGCATGGTGTGGCTTGCATGGTGTGCCTTGGTGGGTGTGGCCTGATGGGCATGGCAGGGGAAGGATACTGCAAAATCTCCATTCCCTCCCCAACCCACTAACCTGCTTTCCAGCTCTGTTCTCCTGTGCAGGGCAACCAAAAGAGACCCAGCCGATCAGCTGGGACTCAATGGGAGGCAGAGAAGAGATGGGGACGGGGCCAGTCAGAGGTGGGATTTGCCGGTTCTCCAAACTACTCAAAATTTCCACTACCGGTTCTCCAGAACTGGTCAGAATCTGCTGAATATACCACCTCTGGAATTATGGCATGATGAGAGAACAGTGAGTGTTTATGTGCAGAATATTTCAAAAGCAGCCGTTTCTTCAGATAATGGGTCTGCTATGCCTGTTCCATTCACATTAACACCCTCTGTGGCCCTTAAGGGACCAACTATTAATCTGAAGAAATTACAACAGCCCAGGCCTGACCCTTGCACTTGCTGATAGAATACACTGCCACAAAGTAATGATAAAGATATATTTTTGTTTCCGTTTTAGGGGACGCTCAAAAGCGCAGAACAAGTAGTAAGTAGCTTTTGTGCAACGTTGGCTATTCTTTTCTTTCATATTCTTCTTTCATTTGAACTCACAGCTGTCTGATCTTTTTTATGTCACAGAATCAACATGGAGTATAATCACAGCAGGGAGGGCCAAAGTATTTGTTTTTACTTTCCTGTCAAATAACTGATCCCTTAACAACAGATCCTGCAGTTGGATGGGGTGAAGATCCCTCCCTGTGGACTGAGCAGCAAAGGGGGAAAATTAGATCTCAGCTATCGATAGCCATGTGGGGAAGATGACAAGGGAATGAGATGTTTGTTTGTTTATTTAGTTAAGCATGTATTAGATAACATATATAAATATAAACATGATTATTAATACATGGAATAGATACGAATAAAAGGGAACATTAAGACAGGGACGGTAGGCGCGTTGGTGCACTTATGCACTCCCTTTTCAGACCTCTTAGGAATGGGGTGAGGTCAATAGTAGACAGTCTGAGGTAAAGTATTTGGGGTTAGTGGAAGAAACCACAGAGTCAGATAGAGTATTTCAGGCATTGACCACTCTGTTGCTGAAGACCTATTTCCTGCAATCAAGTTTTGTGCAATTTAATATGAGTTTGTATCTATTGTGTGCTCGTGTATTGTTGAGGTTGGAGCTGAAGTAGCCATTGACGGGTAGGGCATTGTAATGTATAATTTTATGTACTATTCTTAGGTCAGACTGAAGGCGGCGTAGTCCTAAATTATCTAAGCCTAAAATTTCAAGTCTGGAGGCATAGGGTATTCTGTTGCGAGTAGAGGAATAGAGGACTCTTCTCGTGAAATATTTCTGGACTTCTAATTCCATTATTCTGAACCTCTATTTTTGTATATCTCAAAACCCCTATTTTTTAAAAATAATACAAATAGTCCTCGGTGCAGGTTGTAAAGCAGTGACATAATTAGAAATTCCAATTTCTGCTTATGCAACTGCATTCTGAACCACAGTTAGCTTCCAAAAGGGACCATTTTTTAAATAAATGGTGGAAGCCCAGGTTCACAGACATACCAAAACATGAACTATCACAACATGGTTTCAAAAACATTCCTAATCCATACTGACTCGTTATTCTCCTTGCAGCAGAATTCAATTAATAGCAGAAGGAATAATAGATGGTCAAATAATCAGGGGGTAAGTCAATATGCATTTAATGTCTCTCATTTCCTTGAAGTCTTCTCTGATATTGTTTGTGAATATAACAACAGCCATCATTTGGAGGCTCACTCCTTCAAAGCATCTCCCTATATTCCAGGAGGAAATCTAGTAGGAATTTGGAATAAGTTAGTAATGTTTGTTAGAGAAACATGGACATGATGTTGGAGAAGCTGGGAAGATAGAATGGTTGGAAAAACTTATTTTAAAATCTGGAAACAGAAAAAGCTTGACTTGGAAGCTAAGAAATCATATAAAGGAGATCTCAATGGACAGAGAAATCTGTATGTAAAACCATGTCTATTTTTTAAAAATTTTCTAACTTGGAGTAGAAGAGGTGGAGGTTGAGATGACATTGGAAAGGTCTTGATGAAAATTAATCAGATAGATGAGGAGGATGTAGTAGGTATAATGTGTGAACTTAGGCAGTCCTTACTGACTGCTGGATTCTCATTGGTTGCTAGATCTTGCAGCCAACCAAATACATTTTGGAATATATGGGAGGAAGGCTTTTCTGAATCCTCTTAAAGGTTCCTTTTTTATCTAGTGTTGTTTCAGTCTTTAATGTTTTTGAATGATCTACATGACCCAAAAGATGTAGTTTTGCAATGCAATGGAATTCAGATGCTATGGATTCCCTCTTCCAGGGTTTATTTCACCTGGAAATGTTTTAGAACCCAAAATGGGAAATTTTTCAAATGATCTAAAATATTTAACAAAGTAAAAGTCTACTTTGGTAATACTCTTTCATGTTTACAGAGCAATGCAAGATAATTATTCTGGCTATTAGTCTAACTGTCTTTCTGGAATTTCTATAACATATTAAATTGCAAGCAGATCAAATAGTTCACATTTACAGAACATCCATAGAACAATTAAAAGAAACCCAACCAAGATGAAAAATATCAGCGTTTAAGATTGATGTGTCAATGTAGCTAGTAGGCTTGTCCTTGAGTTGGTTAGGTAACCAAGTGAAATCAAATTCACTTGTGAAATATGATTACATTGTAGAAAGTTCTGGGAAGACATTTAACTCCAGAGCTATGTCTATTAAATGTTGTTTGTTCTCAGCAAATAAACTTATACATTAAGGCATGAATTCAGTGCAAGAATTTTTCTTGGTACACATTGTCTTTTTGTCAATGTGGAAGAATATTGAAAAAAAGATCTTTCAGAACTGTTAATACAAATGTGTTGTTTTAAAGATCCATGAGCATATGATTTTTATTTGAAGAATTAAATTTTTCAAAACCGAGTGGCTGTGGTTTCCTGCGCCCAGATACAGCCAGCTTATTCCTTCGCTGGCCGTGGGGGGAGAGGTATTGACCCCCGTGGAAAGGGCGCGCAACTTGGGTGTCCTCCTGGATGTGTGGCTGTCTTTGGAAGAACATATTGCAGCCGTCGCCAGGGGGGCTTTTTATCAGATTCGTCTGATTTACCAGTTGCGGCCCTTTCTGGATCTGGGCGCACTTCGCACAGTCACTTCCGCCCTCGTTATCTCCCGCTTGGATTATTGCAATGCTCTCTACATGGGGCTCCCCTTGAAGAGTCTCCGGAGGTTGCAGTTAGTTCAGAATGCAGCCGTGCGGGTGATCGTGGGCGCCCCTCGGGGCGCACACGTAACACCACTTCTCCGCAGGCTGCACTGGCTTCCTGTGGCCTTCTGGATTCGATTCAAGGTGGTACTGATGGTATTTAAAGTGCTCCATGGCTCGGGACCTGGGTACTTACGGGACCGCCTGCTGCCACCAACAACCTCCCGCCGCCCAGTACGCTCCCACAGGGTCGCCCTACTTGGGGTACCGCCACCTGATCGTTGTTGGCTGGCGGCCCCGAGGGTGCGTGCTTTCTCTGTGGGAGCCCCCGCCCTGTGGAATGATCTCCCCCCGGAGATATGAGCCATGACAGATATCCTCTCCTTCCGGCGCGCAGTTAAGACCCTATTTTTTAAACAGGCTGGCCTGGCCCAGTAAGGGTCTATGGGGTTTTAAGTTAACAGGGTTTTTTAAATTTTAATCTCATTTTTAAAATCTTTCGGGATGCAGCCACATCTATGTTTAATCTGGTTTTAAATTCTATTTAATTTTGTAACTTTGTATTTTATGTATTTATTAGGCTGTACACCGCCCCGAGTCCCTTTTGGGAGAGGGAGCAGTATAGAAATACGAACAATAAATAAATAAATAAATAAATTTGTATATAAGACACCAAAGGTGGTTGTGATGGCATGGTTGGAAAAATCATGAGTGATTTCATATCAGATTAGAACAATTTCCTTTTGTTTCTCTTTTAGAGCTTTGGTTTATTTTCTGCCATTTCTTCCTTTCATATTCCTTATTATTTTACTTTTACTTATTTCAATATATGTATATGTGTGTGTGTATGTGTGTGTGTGTGTGTTTGTATGCTCATCTGATTGTTGTCACAGGGGGATTGAGGGATTATCAATTTTTATATTGAGGCTTTATCTTTCTAAGCCATTTAGACTCACCATGAGTGAGTTGGGCTGCTATATATAGAAAGAGCAAGGACATGTCTGCAAGTAAGTAATTTCAATATTTAAAAATAGACTCAGCAGCCACACTGGGTAAAGATTTCCCCTAAGGGCTGAGCAGCAAAAGGGGAGGAGGCAATTTAGATCTCAGACAATGATCTCCATGTGGGAAAGATAGCAAGGGATGCAATGTACATGGTGATGCAAATTTGTGGTGAATTGGATGATTCATAGAGTGGCCAAGAGTTGAACACAACTCAATGGTTAACAACAATGACATGTCAGCAAGGAAGTAATTCCCATATTTATGTGATTATAATGTCCCATAAGCATCATCATTTTTCAATTATCATGGTTGAACTTCAAAGGAATCATTCCATGTTATCAAAAGAAAGGCAGATTTCCATCTGGTAGATGGATAGATATGAAATTGGCTTACAATATTGAAGCTTTATGATAAACATTAGTGATGGTTATGACATTAGAGTAGAACTAATTCCTTTTGTTTCCTCTTTAGAATAGGGAGTGCTGGCAATCATAGTTTTTTTATGCTGTTTTTACGATGTTGTCTATTTCTGGTGGTTGATATGACTTTACCTACTTCAGTTATGTTGTGTTTTTATCATCTTTTATTCTCTTTCTACTCCATTTAAAGTTGTTGGTTTCATTATTGGGCATGGATGGTGTATAAATGGAAAAAATTAAATGAAAATAATATATACCCTAGTTTGCAGCCCTCAAAGCTCTCCTCCTATTTTATTTCTGTAACTTCAATGAACCAGGCATGGCCTCCTCCTCATGTGCTGAAAATATGACAAAATAATTACAAAGACATTTATTATCCAGACTGATTTACCCCCTCCTTCTTGCAGAGTGCAGGAGGTCGCAGAAGGGATGGTAGAAGGTCAAGTAACCAGGGGGTAAGTCAATATCATGCATGTATTATACATATATGACACCATGTCACCCAGAGGTGATTCTAGACAGCTTGAAACTAAGTTAAAAAGAACAAGATAAAACATTAAATATTAAAATAATAGCACGATAGCAATAGCACTTAGACTTATATACTGCTTTATAGTGCTTTACAGCCCTCTCTAAGCGGTTTACAGAGTCAGCCTAATTTCCCCCAACAATCTGGGTCCTCATTTTACCGATCTCAGAAGGATGGAAGGCTGAGTCAACTTTGAGTCAGTCAGGATCAAACTCCTGGCAGTGGGATGCCGAGTTAGGATGCAATACTGCATTCTAACCACTGTGCTACCACGGTTCTTACTAAAATAATAAGTATTGATCTTAAAATTGACTTTAAATGAACAAAGATGGCTAGGAACAAAACAAGAGGATGGAAGTGGAGTCTTATCTCAGGCCACTCTCCACCTCCAGTATGGTATGCCCTCATTGGTGCCCCAGGTTCAGGGGTGGGCTGCTTGGGGTTCGCAAGGAGTTCGGGAGAACCTTTAGCTAAGATTTTACACAGTTTGGAGAACCCCCAAATCCCGCACCTGGCTGGCCCCGCCCCGCCCCACCCACCCCGCCCCTCCCAGGGGTCCCTTGCGGCCCGTTTTGGATGCAGGTAAGTGCAGGGCACACGTGAAGGCTCAAGGAGGGTGAAAAACAGGCCTCCCGGAAGTTCAGGAAGGCCGGAAATGGGCCCATTTCCGGATTCCAGAGAACCTCCGGAGCCCAGGGAAGCCATTTTTTGCCCTCCTGGAGACTCTAGGAAAGCCTCTGGAGTCCAGGGAGGGAGTCCCCCTCCATGGTGCAGAAGGCCAACTAGGCTACACCTACCATGGTCACAGCCACCCAGCAACCAGGCAGAGAACTCTTTGGTGAAATTTTTGAAACCCACCCCTGCCCAGGTTAATTGGCTGAGCCAGGTTTTCAAGTCCTATCAGAAGATGAAACAGCTGGATGCATTTCTCACACTGTGGGGCCCATGTTTAAGAGGGTAGGAACATTAAATATAGATTTAATGTCTTCCATTTCCTTGATGTCCTCTGTTATTCCTTGTGTACCAAACCGCAGCACTTTAATGCACCTATAATACATCCTTTAGGCCCTTTTCATTCATTGTTGGGTGAAAGAACTCATATAAAAACCTATACAACATATTTATTCTGCTTATTAGTCTAATCATTATTCTTCCATTTTCATAGTATATTAAACTAGCTTGAAACCCATGCTTCATACAAAACTATGTGGTCAGGTTTAGTTTTTGGGGATGAAAATAAGGGGGGGGGGATTCTGCCTCTGCCTACCAGCATCCATTGGTATTCATCTGGCTAGCATCCTATCAGCGTGTGAGAGAGTTGAGGGCTGTTTGGAAACTGAAACATCATTTTGAAAAATCCTTTCTTAGTGAGCACCTTGAAGCCAAGAG
The DNA here is from genome assembly GCA_023653725.1 of Bungarus multicinctus. Lineage (NCBI taxonomy): Eukaryota > Metazoa > Chordata > Lepidosauria > Squamata > Elapidae > Bungarus > Bungarus multicinctus. The sequence goes on along the minus strand of CM042835.1, from coordinate 8,913,503 downwards.
TGCCAAATTTCAAGTTTGTAGGCTTTACAGTTCTGGAGATTTTGTGATGATGCATGAGTGGTATTTCATATATATATATATACAGTAGATGATCAAACAACTATCATACAGACAACATAGTAAACCCAGAGCAATAAAAGTTGAAAAACATGCAGGTTTAAGCTTGTTGTAGAATTCATAGCCCAGATACCAAAAAGGCCCCTTTCACTCCAGGTTGTTGATTATTTTTTTATCTGGAGAAAGAAACCATTCAAATATGAGATGGTAATGATGGCAAGTTTAGAGAAGTAATGGATGATATCAGATTAGAATGGTTACCTTTTAATTCCCTTTTAGGGCATGCAAGGTGGAGGTGGAATGCAGGTAAGAAGCTTTTTTTGCTTTTCTACCATTCCTCAACAGCCACTCCTTTTATCTTTCTTCCTCCTACACCAAAAGCAACTTTACAATGCTGAGAGAATAATCGCAGCAGGCAGGACCAAAACGTTTGTCATGTTTTTAATCGTCTTTCCAAAAATTGGCCCACTGAAAACAGATCTACCAGGCAAGTTTTGGGGAAGATTCCCCCTGAGGACTGAGTATCTGCATGCAAAATAATTTAGAGCAAGGGTGTCAAACTTAAGGCCCGGGGCCCAGATCCGGCTCACAGTCTGCTTATATCTGGCCCACAGGGCCGCCCTGGAAACAGCAAAGGACTGGCCCACAGTGTCTCTGCCAGAAAAAACAGAGCTCGCAAGGGCCATGGGCAGCACTCTCAAGCTCGGTTTTCACTGGCAGAAGGTTGCAAGAGGCTGTTGCAGCTGAAAACAAAGCTTGGAAGCCCGTTTTCTCTGGCAGATTGCTTGGGCCACCACAGGCACCCTCGACATGAGTAACGATATGGCCATGCCCCCCTGGCCACACTCACCCCAGCCCCCCGAAGTCAAACACAACCCTGATGCGGCCCTCAGTGAAATCAAGTTTGACACCCCTGGTTTAGAGGATGTCTTCATGGAGAGAAAAAATTATATGTACAACCATAACTATCTTTTCTTTTTCTGACTTACTTCTTTTCTCACTGTTGGGTTTTATTGCTTGCTAAATCTTGTGCACAACCAAATTCAACTGCTTTGTGACTTCATGTTGTGGGAAGTATAAGCAACTCAACCGTCTCAAAGCACCCTTTTCAAATTGATGAAAGGCAACTGCACAATTTCCCCCCTATTATTATGATTTAAGGGGACCAAAGATCCTTGCCACTAGATACAAATTTGCTGGTAAGATAAATTTCCTCTCCTATTTTTCCAGGATTTATTTCACCTGGATATGTTGTGGAATCCAAAAAGGGAGATTTTTAAATACGAGACACAAAAGTTAGTAGGGATGGCATGGTTAGTAGAGATGGCATGTGTGATAACATATAAGATGAGAATTGTTATCTATTATTTCCCATTTAGGGCATGTATGGCGGTGGTAGAGGTGGAATGCAGGCAAGTAGCTATTGTTTACTTACCACAATTTCCTTTTTTCCATATTCTTGGAAGAGGTCTCTTACACAATCTCACACCATGTGTTCAGTTGAGGGAATTATTTGTTTAGCAGAGTGATGGCTTTTGGGAAAAAACTGTTCTTGTGTCTAGTTGTTCTGGTGTGCAGTGATCTATAGCGTCATTTTGAGGGAAGGAGTTGAAACAGTTTATGTCCGGGATGTGAGGGGTCTGTAAATATTTTCACAGCCCTTTTTTTGACTCGTGCAGTATACAGGTTCTCAGTGGTAGTAATTGTTTTTTCTGCAGTCCTAATTACTCTCTGAAGTCTGTGTCTGTCCTATTGGGTTGCAGAACCAAACCAGAGAGTTGTGCAGATGACAGACTCAATGATTCCTCTGTAGACCTGGATCAGCAGCTCCTTGGGCAGTTTGAGCTTTCTGAGTTGGCGCAGAAAGGACATTCTTTACTGTGCTTTTTTGATGACGTTTTTGATGTTAGGTGTCCATTTTAGGTCTTGAGATATGAGTGATATTATTGGGTGAAATTAGACATTTTAAAAAACCTGGACAGCAAAGAAGGTGAAATACGAGATAGAGAAGATTACAGTGATGGCATAGTTGTACACATCTTGGTGTTGTCATATCAGAGTAGAAGGAGTTACTTTTTTTTATTTCCCTTCTAGGGCACAAACAGCGGCGGTGGATCTCCAATGCTGGTAAGGTAGCTTTTATGTATTTTCTACCCCTCCTTTCTCCATAGTTTTCCTCCTCTTGAAAAAGCACCCCTTTTATCCTTCTCCCCCCCTTCACCAAAAGGAATCAATCTGCAGAGCGCAATCATGGCAGGCATGGTCAACATATTTGGCCCAATTTTAACCTAATTTCATTCATGGGAAATATATAGACGATATTTTAATGCACGGATCGATTGTATGTATACAACGATGACTACTTTTTTCATTCAATCTAAAAGAAGCAACGATTCAATGCACAACACATTCTGTGTAGCTATTTTGATTGTATGAAAGTGGAACAAATGTGCTGTCCCAGCCAGTCTATGGGAATGGGTTAGTTATTTAGGAATTGTGAGCTGTCCCCTTAAGAGAATGCATCATGGGAAATGTAGTTCATGTCACGTGGCAACATCTGTAATTCTGATTGGCCACTAAATTGACCCTCGAGGGGTTGCCCTCCATTTTTACCTGCACTCATTACTGATAACATCGTTTCCTTCTATTGATATGAGATGGGTTAGGAGATAACTATTTTCCACGTACAAGGCAGATATACAAAGGATTGGACATTGAAAGAGGAACTTTGTCGCAAATGTGAGTCATGAGGATACCTGATGTACCGATAAATGAACTTTGTTATGGAAGCTTTGTTGAGTTATCAATCTGTATCTGCACACCTTTGTGCTTGATACAAAACAGGAACAATATTGAAAACTGGAAGGAAAAATCTGTCGAAACAGTTATCTTTTATTTCTCATTTCGGGCTCATTTACCGGTGCAATGCCAGTAGTAAGTAGCTTTTGTTTATTTTCTGCAATTCCTTTCTCCCATATTTTTCTTTCATCTGTCCCCATTATTTTCCATCCTCCTTTTCCAAAAGCCCCTTCAGAGGATAATCTCAGCAGGAAGGGCCAAAATATTTGGACTGTTTTTAATCTTGCTTTCCAATAACCGACTTATTAAAAATAGATCCTTCACCCCATTTGGGATGAAGAATCCCACGAAGGCTGCACAACAGGGTGAGAAATCATGGAGAGGAGATTTTGATGTAGGGAAAAATCTATACATCCTGTACAGTCATGACAATCTTTTCATTTTCTAATTCGCATGGAGTGGAGGGAGATGGAGGAAGTAGAGGTGGTGTAAGCTGGGGTGGCTGCTGGGGGTTCGCAGGGGTTCGGGAGAGCCCCTAGGTAAGATTCTGGGCAGTTCAGGGAACCCCCAAATCCCGCCCCTGGCTGGCTCCGCCCACCCCACCCCACCCCTCCCATGAGCCCCCAAGCAGCCTATCTGGATGCAGGGAAGTGCAGGGCACACGCAGAGCCTCTGGGAGGTTAAAAAACGGGCCTCCTGGAAGTTCAAGAAGGCCAGAAATGGGCCCGTTTCCGGCTTCCAGAGAGCCTCCGGGGCCCGGGGAGGCTGTTTTCGCCCTCCCAGAGGCTTGTGGAAAGCCTCCGGAGCCTGGGGAGGGCAAAAAAACTCCCCTACTGTGGTGCAGGAGGCCAACTAGGCCATGCCCACCATGCGGCCCTCAATGAAATCAAGTTTGACACCCCTGGTTTAGAGGATGTCTTCATGGAGAGAAAAATTTATATGTACAACCATGACTATTTTTTTCTTTTCTCACTGTTGGGTTTTTATTGCTTGCTCAACCTTCTGCACAACCAAATTCAACTGCTTTGTTATGAGAGAAATGGCTAGCAAAATCTGACTTTGTGTTGTGGGAAGTATAAGCAACTCAACCTTCTCAAAGCACCCTTTTCAAATTGATGAAAGGTAACAGCACAATTCCCCCCCACCCCCCACTACTATTATTTTTCTCTATCTAATTGTCATACATGATTTACAGGAACCAAAGGTCCTTGCCACTAGATACAAATTTGCTGGCAAGATAAATTTCCCCTCCTATTTTTCCAGGGTTTATTTCACCTGGAAATTTTGTAGAATCCAAAAAGAGAGAGTTTGAAATACGAGACCCAAAAGTTAGTAGGGATGGCATGGTTAGAGAAGGCATGTGTGATAACATATAAGATGAGAATTGTTATCTATTATTTCCCATTTAGGGCATGTATGGCGGTGGTAGAGGTGGAATGCAGGCAAGTAGCTATTGTTTAGTTACCACAATTTCCTTTTTTCCATATTCTTGGATGGGGTCTCTTACACAATCTCACACCATGTGTTCAATTATTTGTTTAGCAGAGTGATGGCTTTTGGGAAAAAACTGTCCTTGTGTCTAGTTGTTCTGATGTGCAGTGCTCTATAGCGTCGTTTTGAGGGAAGGAGTTGAAACAGTTTATGTCCGGGATGTGAGGGGTCTGTAAATATTTTCACAGCCCTCTTTTTGACTCGTGCAGTATACAGGTCCTCAGTGGTAGTAATTGTTTTTTCTGCAGTCCTAATTACTCTCTGAAGTCTGCATCTGTCCTATTGGGTTGCAGAACCAAACCAGAGAGTTGTGCAGATGACAGACTCAATGATTCCTCTGTAGACCTGGATCAGCAGCTCCTTGGGCAGTTTGAGCTTTCTGAGTTGGCGCAGAAAGGACATTCTTTACTGTGCTTTTTTGATGACGTTTTTGATGTTAGGTGTCCATTTTAGGTCTTGAGATATGAGTGATATTATTGGGTGAAATTAGACATTTTAAAAAACCTGGACAGCAAAGAAGGTGAAATACGAGATAGAGAAGATTACAGTGATGGCATAGTTGTACACATCTTGGTGTTGTCATATCAGAGTAGAAGGAGTTACCTTTTTTTATTTCCCTTCTAGGGCACAAACAGCGGCGGTGGATCTCCGATGCTGGTAAGGTAGCTTTTATGTATTTTCTACCCCTCCTTTCTCCATAGTTTTCCTCCTCTTGAAAAAGCACCCCTTTTATCCTTCTCCCCCCCCTTCACCAAAAGGAATCAATCTGCAGAGCGCAATCATGGCAGGCATGGTCAACATAAGGTGAAACACGAGATAGAGAAGATTACAGTGATGGCTGCTTTTTTTCCAAAAGCCCCTTCAGAGGATAATCTCAGCAGGAAGGGCCAAAATATTTGGACTGTTTTTAATCTTGCTTTCCAATCACCGACTTATTAAAAATAGATCCTTCACCTTATTTGGGATGAAGAATCCCATGAAGGCTGCACAACAGGATGAGAAATCATGGAGAGGAGATTTTGATGTAGGGAAAAATCTATATATCCTGTACAATCATGACAATCTTTTCATTTTCTAATTCACATGGAGTGGAGGGAGATGGAGGAAGTAGAGGTGGTGTAAGCTGGCGTGGGGCTGCTGGGGGTTCGCAGGGGTTCGGGAGAGCCCCTAGGTAAGATTCTGGGCAGTTCAGGGAACCCCCAAATCCCGCACCTGGCTGGCTCCGCCCACCCCACCCCTCCCCTCCCATGAGCCCCCAAGCAGCCTATCTGGATGCAGGGAAGTGCAGGGCAGACGCAGAGCCTCTGAGAGGTTAAAAAACGGGCCTCCTGGAAATTCAAAAAAGCCAGAAATGGGCCCGTTTCCTGCTTCCAGAGAGCCTTCGGAGCCTGGGGAAGCTGTTTTCGTCCTCCCAGAGGCTTGAGGAAAGGCAAAAAAAAACCCTCCCCTACTGTGGTGCAGGAGGCTGCCTAGTCCATGCCCACCATGGCCACGCCCACCCAGCATCTGGGCAGAGAACCCATTGCTAAAATTTTTGAAGCCCATCCCTGGGTGTACGAGCGAAAGTCTAGGAAAACTGAATCAGAAAGCAGCTTTCTAAGATGAGAATGCCCCAGATATAGTAGGCAATGGAATTCTTTGCTCACTGCTGGTGTCTAATTGCTTGCTAAATTTTTTAACCAACCAAATGCAGCAACTATATTTAGAGAAAAGTCGTCCCACTTCATTTTGTGTTATGTGCTCCAAAGAGATTTTCTGAATCCTCTCAAGGGAGACTTTTTGCATGGAGGAGGTGGTCTCATAACAGCTGTCAGGGTTCCAAGTAATATGCCCAAGTAATAGCGAACAGAACTCCAAGGGGGGTAGGTTCCTCAAAGAATAGTTTTATTGGACATATCATATTGGAACAGGCTGGTGAAAACTGACTCTGAATGTTCCCATGGTTTTCACCTAAACAAACGTTTTTCCCCTTTCCCAAACAATCACATGGTCCAATCAAGGTGACGTCCGGTTGCCTGGTAATGTCACTCCCCCTCTCTCTGACCACCTGTGGAAATGTCCTTGGGTCCCAGGAGAAAGTATTTTGTTTTGGCTACAAAACCTCAGCTATCTCATTCCCCCCCCCCTCCCCATCCCTCAGCTCCAGTGTGGCAACACTGAAGCCTCAAAATGGCTTCAGCCAGGTCGACTTCAGGATTGACAACAGCTCTTTTTTTTTGTTTTAATTTGGATACTGAAGGAATTGAACTAGAAGATGGTTGTGATGGCATAATTGTAAAAGTCATGGTGTTGTCATAATGGAGTAGACAGGCTAACTTTGGTTTTCCTTTCAGGGCACGAATGCTGGTAGAAGTTCAATGCCAGTAAGTAGCTTTTATTAAGATGGATTTTCTCAGCTCTTTTTCAAGGGTTTATTTCAACTGGAAATTTTGTGGAACCCAGAAAGGAGATTTTTTTTTCAATACATCCAAAATAGTTCATAAAGTAAAAGACTATCTTAGTAACCTAGTCTGGCATTACAGAGCACATGCAACACACGCATTCATGCTATTGGTCTACTCATCTTTCTATACTTTCTATAATATATGAAATTGTAAGGAGGTCAAATAGTTCACATTCTAAAACATAGTAAAACATGGAGCAATTAAAAGAGATCTAACCAATATGAGAACTATCCAGGTTTAACCTTTCTGTGTCAGTGCAGCTGGTAGGGTGGAACTTGATTTGGTTATATAACTAACATGTACCTAAATTCACAAATCAAATTTCATATCAGATGTGGTCATGTTGTGCAAAATTCCAGGAAGAACTTTCATCCAAAAAGCTTGTCTATTAAAGGTCCTATTTTCTCAGTAGCCAACGTATGTGCTAATTCATATATCTAATACATGAAAAATATGCCACCATATCTCTGGGTGATTATTTTGATTGCGTGAATGTGGAGGAATATTGAAAAGAAGGAAAAATGTCTTGGGAGAGTTTAATACACGTGTATTATTTTGGCCCATTTCATTCCAGGTTGTATGAAAGAATACTTTAAAAAAAAAAATCTGGGGAATGTAGAAATTCATATATGAGACACCAAAGATGGTAGGAATGGATTGATTGAAGGAGTCATGAGTGCTATCATATCAGATTAGAACACTTAACTTTTGATTCCCTTTTAGGGCATGTATGTTGGAGGTGGAACACAGGTAAGTAGCTTTTGTTTCTTTCCTATCATTCCTTCCTTTTATGTTCTTCTTCCATCTGAACAAATACTCTGCTTATTCTTCTTCTGGTAGGCAGTCTTGGCCACAGTGGAAGGTACTGCTCTCTGGATATGTGCATACCAGCAGAGTCAGCCTTCTCTCATCTTCTCTATAATTGGTGCCACACCGAAATGCTGTCGAATGGTGTCATTTGTGATGTGGTCAAGAAGGGAGATTCCTGATATCCAATGGAACATTTGCATTTCCATGGCATGGAGATAGCTTTTGCTCCCTGTTGTTGCTGCCCAGCATTAGCATTCAGTGCCATACAGATGGTGGTCTTGTAAATCTTAGATTAGATTCCCTTACTTCAAAGTGCCCAGACAACTTTTATCCTTCTTCCTTTTACACCCAAAGCATCTTTAGAGTGTCAGCGTCTGCATGGGAAATCGTTTAGAGCAGGGGTGTCCAATTCAGGGCTCGGGGGCCAGATCTGGCCTGTGGGGTGATTAGATCTGGCCCGCAGGGCCGCCCTGGAAACAGCGAAGGACTGGCCTGTGGTGCCTCTGCCACTGAAAACAGAGCATGTGAGGGCTGCGCGTGGACCTACTGAGCTCTCTTTTTACTGGCAGAGGGTTGCAGGAGGCTGTCGCAGCTGAAAATGGAGCTTGGGAGCCTGTTTTCGCAGGCAGGACACTTGGAACAGATGCCCCCCCCCAACATGAGTGATGTCATGCTGGCCACGCCCACCCTGGCCATGCCCACCCTGGCCCTTAGAGGTCAAACACAACCCTGATGCAGCCCTCGATGAAATTGAATTTGACACCCCTGGTTTAGAGGATGTTTTCTTCATGGATAGAGAAAAAAAAATCTGTATACGCAACCATGATTTATCTTTTCCTTTTCTAACTTGCTTCAAATAAAAGGAGGTTACAGGAAGTGTAGGTGTCATAAGAGAGAGTCTTATACATCTGAATTAAGGTAAAGATAAGGTGCCCCTCACATATACGTGCTAGTCATTTCTGGCTCTAGGGGACGGTGCTCATCTCCGTTTCTAAGTCAAGAGCCAGCGCTGTCTGAAGACGTCTCCGTGGTCCTGTGGCCGGCATGACTAAACACCGAAGGCGCACGGAATGTTGTTAACTTCCCACCAAAGTGGTCCCTATTTTTCTACTTGCATTTTCACATGCTTCCGATCTGCTAGGTTGGCAGAAGCTGGGACAAGTAACAGGAGCTCACTCTGTGACGTGGCTCTAGGGATTTGAACCATCGAACTGCTAACCTTTCTGATCGACAAGTTCAGCATCTTAGCCACTGAATCACTGTGTCCCCCACACCTGAATTAGAAAGCAGCTTAACATGACGAACATGTCCAAGGTACAATTTGCAAAGAAAATCTTTACTCAATGCTGGGTTTCCTGTTGCTTGCTAAATATTGTGCACAACCAAACGCAGCTGCTTTGTTAATAGCAAAATCTGATTTTATTTTGTGGTAAGTGTAAGCAAGACCTTTTCTCAATCCTCTCAAGGCACTCTTTTCAAATAGATGAAAGACAACTGTACAGTTTTTTTAATCTATTATTATTTTTCTCTACTTAATGGTCATGAATGATTTATGGGATCCAAATGTCCTTGCCATCAGATACAAATTTCCTGGAAAGATAAATTTCCTCTCTTATTTCTCCAGGGTTTATTTCACCTGGAAATGTTGTGGAATCCAAAAAGGGAGATTTTTAAATACGAGACACAAAAGTTAGTAGGGATGGCATGGTTAGAGAAAGCATATGTGATAACATATAAGATGAGAACTGTTACCTTTTATTTCCCATTTAGGACATGTATGGTGGTGGTAGAATGCCAGTAAGTACCTTTTGTTTGTTTTCTTTCTTGATATTCTTCTTCCATGCCCATTTTACCTTTCATTTTTCTTCATCAAAAGCATTGGTGCCCAGAGGATAATCTCAGCAGAAGGGCTGAACGTTTTTGTCTTGCTTTTCAATAACTGTCAAATTAAAAATAGACCCCCGTGGAGATTGCAAAGCTGCATGGAGAGTAGACCTTGATGTAGAAAAAAATCTGTATATACTATCATGATTATCTTTTAATTAGAGGATGGAGGAGGTAAAGGTGGCACAAGACAGAAAGTCTAATATGGCCAAATCAGAAATCAGCTTTCCCTGATGAGAGTCTCCCAGGCAAAATATAGAAAGAACCTCTTTACTCACAGCTTGGTTCTCATAGCTTGTTAAACCTTTTAGCCAACCAAAAACTGCTGCTGTGTTCAGAGAACAGTGGTCTCTGAGACAATCTCCCTTCATTTTGTGTTTTTTGCATGGATTACATTTTTTGAATCTTGTCAAGGAACCGTTCCTCACTCCATTTTGTGTCATGTGCTGGGAAGACATTTTCCTAATCCTCTCAAACAGAGATGGTATTCAGCAGGTTCTGACCAGTTCTGGAGAACCGGTAGCGGAAATTTTGAGTAGTTTGGAGAACCAGTAGTGGAAATTTTGAGTAGTTCGGAGAACCGGTAGCGGAAATTTTGAGTAGTTCGGAGAACCGGTAGCGGAAATTTTGAGTAGTTCGGAGAACCGGTAGCGGAAATTTTGAGTAGTTCGGAGAACCGGTAGCGGAAATTTTGAGTAGTTCGGAGAACCGGTAGCGGAAATTTTGAGTAGTTCGGAGAACCGGTAGCGGAAATTTTGAGTAGTTCGGAGAACCGGTAGTGGAAATTTTGAGTAGTTCGGAGAACCGGTAGCGGAAATTTTGAGTAGTTTGGAGAACCGGTAGTGGAAATTTTGAGTAGTTCGGAGAACCGGTAGTGGAAATTTTGAGTAGTTTGGAATACCACCTCTGACTGGCACCACCCCCATCTCTTCTCTGCTTCTCGAGTCCCAGCTGATCAGCTGGGTCTTCTTTTGTTGCCCGGCACAGGAGAACGAAGCTGGAAAGCAGGTTATTGGGGTGAGGAGGGAGGATTTTACAGTAATCTTCCTCTTGGAGTGAGGAGGGAATGGGATTTTTTCAGTATTCTTCCTCTGCCATGCCAACCAAGCCACACCCACCAAGCCACCTCACAGAACTGGTAGTAAAAATATTTGAATTCCACCACTGCTCTCAAAGGGCCCTTTTTGCATGAACGGTTTTTTTCTCTAGTATTTTCTCTCTCTCTAGAAATTGTAGACAACGTTCGTAGCTTGGGTTGTAGATTTTGGCAGTACTTTGTTCTCAGAGGTTGCTGTTTAGCTCCTGGACATTATGTTACTGGACTCGGTAACATTGTCAACAAGGTTTCGGGTGAAGTGTCTCGTGTGGTTTTTGTTCTCTTTTCATAGGATCTGTGTGGTGTTGTGATCAGTTGGTCACTAACTAACCAACTTGTTTTTTTTTCTCTCCTTAATGGTCATGTGTTATCTACATGAGACATATGCACATCTTTTTTTTTTCCTTTCACACTTCGTTGTGTGAAATAGGACGTCTCTTTTAATGTGAATACTGAAGGAACTGAAATGCAGAAGCAGTGGTGGGATTCAAATTATTTAACAACTGGACCTCCCAGAGTCAGGTTGGTTGTCGTGGGAGGTGTGGCCCATCCCTGTCCTTCAGTCCTGCCACACTTGTGAGACAAGCCTGCCTCAATGGCCAACCTGACCTTGGGCAAACCGGTTTTAAATCCCCTCCTGCTATTAAAGTGGAACTTGGATGCTGTAGGGAGAAGAAAGAGGAGAAGTACTTACGGGACCACCTACTGCCACCATCGGCCTCCTGTCGGCCAGTGCGCTCCCATAGGGCGGGCCTCCTCGGGGTGCCACTGGCTGGATGGCTGGCGACCCTGAGGGTGCGGGCCTTCTCTCTGGGAGCACCCTCCCTCTGGAACGAATTACCCCCGGAAATGAGGACCATCCCTGATCTATTAACCTTCTGGCGCGCGCTGAAGACCCACTTATTCCATCAAGCCGGTCTGGCCTAGAGTTACTTGTAGGGTTTTAATTGATTTTAAATGGTTTTTTAGTTTTTAACCTTTGATAGTTTTAATTTTTCAGCCAATTATTTAATTCTTTTAATTCCATTTTAAATATTGTATTTATGTCTGTATTTTTATTTGGCTGTACACCGCCCCGAGTCCCGCCGGGAGAGGGGCAGTATAGAAGATCAATTAAATAAATAAATAAATAAAAGTGAGGTTCTACTTCCCTCGCGCTGGCTGTTCCATTGCCCATTTCTACAGGATCCAGGATCCACTTTGATAGTGGGGGGAATGGGGAGTAATTTAACAACTGGATCATTCAAACCAATGCGAAGCAGCTGAATCCCACCACTGTGTAGAAGTCGTGGTGTTATCATATCAGAGTGGAAGAAGTTATCTTTTGTTTCGCTTTTAGGCCATGAATGGTGCTGGTGGAAGTCCAATGCCTGTAAGTAGCTTTTATTTATTTTCTACCATTCCTTTCTTCATATTCTCCCTCCACCTGAACAAGCATCCATGTTACCATTCCTCCTCCTTCACCAAAAGCATCTGCACAGACTGCAGAGCATAATCACTGCAGGTCCCATAATTTGTTTAGATAACTTACATCACCTAAATTCACATATGAAATGCAATCACAATTGTGGAAGGTTCTTGAAAGAGCTTTAACTTCAAGAGCTTAACTTATCATTTAATTTGTAAATCTAAAATCAGCAAAAATGCCATGGTTGAAGAACTGATACTAGCAGAACAGGCAGCCATTTGTCTGCAATGGTATAGGGTCTCCTGTTTGAGCAAGGAGTTGTACTAAAAGACCAGATAACAGATAATTGGAATTGGAAGGAACCTTATAGATCATCTAGTCCAACCCACCACCCAAGCGGGAGACCCTACACCATTTCTGACAAATGGCAGTCCAATCTCTTCTTGAAAGTTATAGGAAAATACTTTATTAGGGAAAATACTGCAGTATTGGACTCAGTTCACTCTAGAAAAGAAACATTTTCTTAGAGGAAGGAGACGCCCTCCTTTCAGTGAATACAGCTTATATAGGTTTATCAAATCACATGGTTACATAATACTTCCTTTTTCCATATATGGACGTTATACAACTTTCCATGGAAAACTTCCAATATTTTCAGATGTCCTGTTTTTCACATTCCAGAAAAATTATAAGGAAACATTAATATTCCTTAATGTGACATTTATAATGTCAGAGCGCCCCAATACAAATGTCCTCTAACCTATGCCAAATAAATTGCCTCACAAAAACACATTTCATATCTGTTCTGAGCTTTACAAGGTCCAACTGCAAACACAAAATGGCTTCAGTCTGGTTCTTTATATTCTCAAGTATAATAACCAAATTTCACGCATAACAACTGCTATCATGTCTCCCCTGGTCCTTCTCTTCACTCAACTAGCCATGCCCAGTTCCTGTAACCATTCTTCATATGTTTTAGTCTCCAGTCGCCTAATCATCCTTGGAATGATTGGAATAATCCAAGGTCCTTTCCAAATCAATTATTCTGTTATGCTGTTTTGGTTTTAGGGCATGTATGGTGGTGGTGGTGGTGGATCTGGAATGTTGGTAAGTCTGTTTCTTTTTTTAAAAAAAATACTTTCTTTGATATTATTCTTCCATCTAAGCAAGCACCCCATTTATATTTCTCCTACACCAAAAGCACCAAAACCCAATTTAAAACAGAAGTACAAGTTTGGGTGAAGATTCACTCTGAAGACTAAGTGGAAGAATGGGAAATCAAGTGGAGGACAACTTATGGACAGACAAATCTGTATATACACACATGACAATCTTTTCATATCCTAACTTAATTGGATCAGAAAGAAGTGGAGTACATGGAGGTGTCCTAAGAGAGAGAGAGTACAGTAAATCAGAATCAGAAAGCAGCTTTCAGTGATTAGGATGTTCCAGATATAGTAGGCACTGGAAGTCTTTACTCACTGCTGGTGTCTCATTGCTTGCTAAATCCTTTAGCCATCCAAATGCATCTGTTATACTCGGGGAATGTGGCTGCTAACAAAATCCCTCCACATTCTGTAATATGTGCTGGGAAGGCATTTTCTGAGTCCATTCAAGGCACTTAATGTGCACAATGTGTCTCTGTTTTCTCCAGGGATTGTTTCTGTCCTTAACAGTCATGTCTGATCTATATTATCATTTTCTTTTAATGACCCCATTGAAAGGGTAGAATCTGGGCAACTGAATGGAGCTGAGAGTTTACTGGCTGGATGCCCTTCTTATCACCAATGCCGAGTTATCTCCAGCAGATATATTCTCATTGTGCCCAGAGAGACAGCCTCCTGATTGTGAGTCGAGAGCTCCCCCTCTAGGCCACCACACTACTCTATGTCTGATCTACATGATGCATACAAATATCTGGTCTCCTTTCACATCTTGTTGTGTGAAATTAGACACTTTTTTAAAAAAAAAATCTGGACACGGAAGGAATTGAAATACAAGATGAAGAAAATGGTTGGGGTAGGATGGAGAAGTCGTGGTTATCATATCACAGACCACAAAAGTTACTTTCTGTTTTCCTTTTAGGGCATGTATGGCAATGGTGGAAGTCCAATGATGGTAAGTAGCTTTTATTTATTTTCTGTCCACCTTTCCTCATATTCCTCCAAGCACTATTCTATGATTCTTCCTCCTTCACCAAAAGGATCTGTGAAGTCTACAGAGCATAATGACTGCAGGCCAGTGGTAGGATTCAAATTTTTTTACTACCGGTTCTGTGGGCATGGCTTGGTTGGTGTGGTTTGGTGGGTGTGGCAGGGGAAGGATACTGTAAAATCTCCATTCCCACCCCATTCCAGGAGAAGGACACTGTAAAATCCCCATCTCTCCCCACCCCACTAACCTGCTTTCCAGCTTTGTTCTCTTGTGCAGGGCAACCAAAGGAGACCCAGCTAATCAGCTGGGACTCGAGAGACAGAGAATAAATGGAGGCAGGGCCAGTTAGAGATTCCAAACGACTAAAAATTTCCACTACCGGTTCTCCAAACTACTCAACATTTCCGCTACTGGTTTTCCAGAACTGGTCAGAACCTGCTGAATACCACCTCTGCTGTAGGCGTAGTCAAAATATTTGGCCAAGGTTTATCCTTGTTTTCAATATTATTCTCCTAAAAATACATCCAGCAGGCAGGTTGGGGTGAAGTTACCCGTGGTGGACTGAGCCCCTGCATGGGAAATAATGGAGAGATCTTAATGTATAGACAAATCTGTGTATACAATTATGACTATCAATATCAAACTTATTTGGAGAAGAGGTGGAGGTGGCAGAAAAGAGAGTCAAGTGAAACTGAATCAGGTAGCAGCTTACTATGACAAGCAAAAAGTATACCAGGTGTGATATGCAGAACGCATATAAGTATACCAGGTGTGATGTCCTTACACGCTGCTGGGTTCTCATAGCTTGGTAAATAATTTACTAACCAAGTGCAGACGCTTTATTTAGGCAAAAGTGTCCTCTATCTCATCCAAGTTTATTTCTGGTAGCTGTGAGCCAGACTTTTTCCAAATCATCACAAGGTGATCCTTTTTGCCATACATGAACAACAATTGCATAATTTTTAATCTACTTCTTTTCCCCCCTCTTCATAATGATCATGAGTAATCTACAAAATATAAATGTTCTTTCCAAAGGATAAAAAATTGCTATTAAGATGGATTTTGTCTGCTCCTTTTCCAGGGTTTATTTCATCTGGAAATTTTGTGGAGTTCAGAAAGGGTCATTGTTCAATAGATCCAAAATATTTAACCTAGCCTTTATTTCATCTTACACAGCAGATGCCACTCCATTATTCTATTAGTCTAGCTTTCCATTACAAGGATGTCTGAGGTATAATGAGAGAAAGAAGTATTTTACTCACTTCTCGTTGCTTATTAAATCCTTTAACCAACCAAGTGCATTAGCTATATTCAGACAAAAGTGGTCCATCATGCAATCTAGAATTGAAATACAAGATACAGAGGTTGGTGGTGATGGCATAGTTGCAGAAATCATGGATGTTATCATACCAGACTACAATTTTTACCTTTTGTTTTCCTTTTAGAACATGAATGGTGGTGGAGCTCCAATGCCAATGCTTATTTATTTTCTGCCATTCATGTTCTTCTTCCACCTGAACAACTATCCCTTTTATCCTTTTCTTTTCCTTTATCAAAATCCTTTGCAGAATCCCCAGAGCATATTCATAGCAAGCAGGACCAAAATATTTAACCTCATGTCCAATAATTCAAGACGTTAGTAGTGATGCCCTGGTTGGAGAAATCATGGGTGATATCATACCAGATTAAAATAGTTACCTGTTGATTCCTTCTAGGGCATGCAGGGCGGTGGTGGAGGGAGAATGCCAGTAAGTAGCTTATATTTTTATTTTACCATTCCTTTTTTCATGTATTTCTCAACATGCAATCATGCAATCTGGAATTTAAATATGAAATAAAGAGGATGATGTTATGGCATAGTTGCAGGACTTGTGGGTGTCATCATAACAATGTACAATTGTCACCATTTGTTTCCCTTTTAGGGCATGAGTGGTACTGGTGGAGCTCCAATGCCAGTAAGTATTTCTTGTTTATATTCTGCCATTCATATTCTTCTTCCACCTGAACAAGCATCCCTTTTACCCTTTTTCCTCCTTCACCAAAAGCCTTTGCAGACACCCCAGAACATATTCACAGCAGGCAGGACCAAAACATTTATTTATTTTCAAACATTCCTTTCTTTGTGTATGTTTGCATCTGCAATCATGTAATCTGGAATTGAAATACGAGATACAGAGGAGGATAGTGATGGCATAGTTGCAGAAGTCATGGGTTTTATTATACCAGAGCACAAGATTTACCATTTGTTTCCCTTTTAGGCTATGAATGGCAGTGGTGTCGCTCCACTGTCAGTAACTAATTCTTATTTATTTTCTGCCATTCCTGTTCTTCTTCCACCTGAACAACTATGCCTTTTGTCCTTTTCTTTTCCTTTACCAAAATCTTTTGCAGAATCCCCAGAGCATATTCATAGCAGGCAGGACCAAAATATTTCTCATGTCCAATAATGCAAGACGCTAGTAGTGACGACCTGGTTGGAGAAGTCATGGGTGATATCATACCAGATTAAAATAGTTACCTGTTGATTCCTTCTAGGGCATGCAGGGCGGTGGTGGAGGGAGAATGCCAGTAAGTAGCTTGTATTTTTATTTTACTATTCCTTTCTTCACACATTTTTCCAACTGCAATCTGCAATTGAAATATTTTATTTTTTATTTATTTGTCAATTGCTTACAAGATAATAGGTATAAGTAAAAACATAGTTATGAATACATGGATACATATAAGAAAAATAAAAAAAATAAAAGAAACAATAGGACAGGGAGTGTAGGCATGTTGCTGTGTTTATGCACGCCCCCTACAGACCTCTTAGGAAAGGGGTGAGGTCAATAGTAGACAGTCTAAGGTTAAAGTTTTTGGGGTTTGGAGAAGAAACCACAGAGTCATGTAGAGTATTCCAGACATTGACCACTCTGTTGCTGAAGTCGTATTTCCTGCAATCAAGTTTGGTGCGATTAACCTTGAGTTTGTATCAATTGTTTGCTCTTGTGTTGTTATGGTTGAAGCTGAAGTATTCATTGACAGATAGGACATTGCAATATATGATTTTATGTACTATACTTAGATCGGACCGAAGGCGGCGTAGTTCTAGGTTGTCTAGGTCTAGAATTTCGAATCTGGTTGCATAAGGTATTCTGCAATGAGTAGAGGAGTGGAGAACTCTTCTTGTGAAATATTTCTGGACTTTCTCAACTGTGTTAATATCAGATAAGTAATGTGGGTTCCAGACTGATGAGCTGTATTCGAGTATTGGTCTAGCAAATGTTTTTTATGCTCTAGTTATTAGTGTAATATTACCAGAGAAAAAGCTATGTAAGATTAGGTTAACAACTCTTAACGTCTTTTTGGCTATGTAGTTACAGTGGGCTCTAGCACTTAGGTCATTTTAGATGAGTACTCCAAGATCCTTGACAGAGTTTGGATCATCAACAAATATGACATAAAGAGGATGATGTGATGGCATAGTTGCAGGACTTGTGGGTGTTATCATACCAGAGCACAAGATTTACTATTAGTTTCCCTTTTAGGCTATGAATGGTGGTGGAGGAGCTTCAATGCCAGTAAGTAATTCTTATTTATTTTCTGCCATTCATGTTCTTCTTACACCTGAACAACTATCCCTTTTATCCTTTTCTTTTCCTTTACTAAAAGCCTCTGCAGAATCCCCAGAGCATATTCATAGCAGGCAGGACCAAAATATTTAACCTCATGTCCAATAACCCAAGATGCTGGTAGTGATGACCTGATTGGAGAAATCATGGGTGATATCATACCAGATTAAAATAGTTACCAGTTGATTCCTTCTAGGGCATGCAGGGCGGTGGTGGAGGGAGAATGCCAGTAAGTAGCTTATATTTTTATTTTACCATTCCTTTTTTCATGTATTTCTCAACTGTGCAATCATGCAATCTGGAACTGGAATATGAAATAAAGAGGATGATGTTATGGCATAGTTGCAGGACTTGTGGGTGTCATCATAACAATGTACAATTGTCACCATTTGTTTCCCTTTTAGGGCATGAGTGGTACTGGTGGAGCTCCAATGCCAGTAAGTATTTCTTGTTTATATTCTGCCATTCATATTCTTCTTCCATCTTTTTCCTCCTTCACCAAAAGCCTTTGCAGACTCCCCAGAACATATTCGCAGGCAGCAGGACCAAAACATTTGGCCCATTTTTAAGCTCATTTCTAATAACTCAAGATAGTAGTGATGACATGGTTGGAGAATTGAATTCTTTATTGCCATTGTACCTATATACATAGTATACACACAACGAAATTCACATAACACCCAAAAACCAGACCCAATACGTACACAAACATGACAATCCCCAAACACTCCCACACAAGCAAAGATTCCCCACCCCCTAAAAAAAAACCAAGTAATATTTATTTATTTATTGAACTTATATACCTCCCTATTTCCCTGACAGGACTCAGGGAGGTGCACAGCTGAATTAAAAAATACAAAAACAGTGCAAAGTTAAAAACAATTAAAAAACCAAATATAGAGGCTGAAAAGCTAAAAAATATAAAGGGGTTAAAAGTTAAAACCAAGTGAGACCGAATTAAAAAACCCCTAAAAACCTTGGCTAGACTGGCTTGGTGAAATAAATAGGTTTTCAATGCGCGCCGGAAGGTCAAGAGATCAGGGATGGTCCTCATTTCTGTGGGTAATTCGTTCCAGAGGGAGGGTGCCCCCAACGGGAAGGCCCGCACACTTGGGGTCACTAGCCTGTCCAGCCGGCGCCACACCGAGGAGGCCGACTCTATGGGAACATATTGGCCGATGGGAATACTGTCCAACTACTGTCCAAAGACAGACCAAGTAATACCCTCCAACTGCTCACTGATGCCAGTGAACGTTACCATATCAGATTCACATGGTTACCTTTTGATTTCTTCTAGAGCATGCAGGGTGGAGCTCCAATTCCAGTAAGTAGCTTTTGTTTATTTATTTTCAAACATTCTTTTCTTCATGTATGTTTGCATCTGCAATCATGCAATCTGGAATTGAAATATGAAATAAAGATGATGATGCTATGGCATAGTTGCAGGACTTGTGAGTGTTATCAGACCAATGTACAATTGTCACCATTTGTTTCCCTTTTAGGCTATGAATGGCGGTGGTGTCCCTCCACTGTCAGTAACTAATTCTTATTTATTTTCTGCCATTCATGTTCTTCTTCCACCTGAACAACTATGCCTTTTGTCCTTTTCTTTTCCTTTACCAAAATCTTTTGCAGAATCCCCAGAGCATATTCATAGCAGGCAGGACCAAAATATTTCTCATGTCCAATAATGCAAGATGCTAGTAGTGATGACCTGGTTGGAGAAGTCATGGGTGATATCATACCAGATTAAAATAGTTACCTGTTGATTCCTTCTAGGGCATGCAGGGCGGTGGTGGAGGGAGAATGCCAGTAAGTAGCTTGTATTTTTATTTTACTATTCCTTTCTTCACACATTTTTCCACCTGCAATCTGCAATTGAAATATTTTATTTTTTATTTATTTGTCAATTTGTCAATTGCTTACAAGATAATAGGTATAAGTAAAAACATAGTTATGAATACATGGATACATATAAGAAAAATAAAAAAAATAAAAGAAACAATAGGACACGGAGTGTAGGCATGTTGCTGTGT
The DNA here is from genome assembly GCA_023653725.1 of Bungarus multicinctus. Taxonomy (NCBI): domain Eukaryota; kingdom Metazoa; phylum Chordata; class Lepidosauria; order Squamata; family Elapidae; genus Bungarus; species Bungarus multicinctus. The sequence goes on along the minus strand of CM042835.1, from coordinate 8,893,713 downwards.
TTATGCACGCCCCCTACAGACCTCTTAGGAAAGGGGTGAGGTCAATAGTAGACAGTCTAAGGTTAAAGTTTTTGGGGTTTGGAGAAGAAACCACAGAGTCAGGTAGAGTATTCCAGACATTGACCACTCTGTTGCTGAAGTCGTATTTCCTGCAATCAAGTTTGGTGCGATTAACCTTGAGTTTGTATCAATTGTTTGCTCTTGTATGGTTGAAGCTGAAGTATTCATTGACAGATAGGACATTGCAATATATGATTTTATGTACTATACTTAGATCGGACTGAAGGTGGCATAGTTCTAGGTTGTCTAGGTCTAGAATTTCGAATCTGGTTGCATAAGGTATTCTGGAATGAGTAGAGGAGTGGAGAACTCTTCTTGTGAAATATTTCTGGACTTTCTCAACTGTTTTAATATCAGATAAGTAACGTGTGTTCCAGACTGATGAGCTATATTCGAGTATTGGTCTAGCAAATGTTTTTTATGCTCTAGTTATTAGTGTAATATTACCAGAGAAAAAGCTGTGTAAGATTAGGTTAACAACTCTTAACGCCTTTTTGGCTATGTAGTTACAGTGGGCTCTAGCACTTAGGTCATTTGAGATGAGTACTCCAAGATCCTTGACAGAGTTTGGATCATCAACAAATATGAAATAAAGAGGATGATGTGATGGCATAGTTGCAGGACTTGTGGGTGTTATCATACCAGAGCACAAGATTTACTATTAGTTTCCCTTATAGGCTATGAATGGTGGTGGTGGAGCGCCAATGCCAGTAACTAATTCTCATTTATTTTCTGCCATTCATGTTCTTCTTCCACCTGAACAACTATCCCTTTTATCCTTTTCTTTTCCTTTACTAAAAGCCTCTGTAGAATCCCCAGAGCATATTCATAGCAGGCAGGATCAAAATATTTAACCTCATGTCCAATAACCCAAGATGCTGGTAGTGATGACCTGGTTGGAGAAATCATGGGTGATATCATACCAGATTAAAATAGTTACCTGTTGATTCCTTCTAGGGCATGCAGGGCGGTGGTGGAGGGAGAATGCCAGTAAGTAGCTTGTATTTTTATTTTACCATTCCTTTTTTCATGTATTTCTCAACGTGCAATCATGCAATCTGGAATTCAAATATGAAATAAAGAGAATGATTTTATGGCATAGTTGCAGGACTTGTGGGTGTCATCATAACAATGTACAATTGTCACCATTTGTTTCACTTTTAGGGCATGAGTGGTACTGGTGGAGCTCCAATGCCAGTAAGTATTTCTTGTTTATATTCTGCCATTCATATTCTTCTTCCATCTTTTTCCTCCTTCACCAAAAGCCTTTGCAGACACGCCAGAACATATTCGCAGCAGGCAGGACCAAAACATTTGGCCCACTTTTAAGCTCATTTCTAATAACTCAAGATAGTGGTGATGACATGGTTGGAGAATTGAATTCTTTATTGCCATTGTACGTATATACATAGTATATACACAACGAAATTCACATAACACCCAAAGACCAGACCCAATACGTACACAAACATGACAATCCCCAAACTGTCCCCCACAAGCAAAAATTCCCCACCCCCTAAAAACAAACCAAGTACCGTATTTTCCGGCGTATAAGACGACTGGGCGTATAAGACGACCCCTGATTTTTGGTTGACTTTTTTCAAAGTCATCTTATACACCAGAAAATACGGGTATTCAAAATTAAGCTGCAAGGATTTGTAAATGCTTCTCCTTCTTCGCGCTCGCATCAGCCTTCCTCCTCCGGCCCCAGGGCGACTCTCTCGGTCTCTCTCCCACACACACGGAAGACGACCAGGCCTCCCGCGGAGCATGATGGGCCGGCAGAGCGGCTGCCGTCTTCTCTTCGGGAAGGGGAGGAGCGTCTCCCGGCGACGCCCGTAATATTTTCCGGCGTATAAGACGACCCGGCGTATAAGACGACCCCAGATTTTAGGTTGTCTTTTTTTGGTTTCAAAAGTCGTCTTATACGCCGGAAAATACGGTAATATTTATTTATTTATTTTTAATTTTTTATTTATTTATTTATTTATATATTTATTTATTTATTTATTGAACTTATATACCTCCCTATTTCCCTGACAGGACTCAGGGAGGTGCACAGCCGAATTAAAAAATACAAAAACAGTGCAAAATTAAAAACAATTAAAAAACCAAATATAGAAGCTGAAAAGCTAAAAAATATAAAGGGGTTAAAAGCTAAAACCAAGTGAGACCGAATTAAAAAACCCCTAAAAACCTTGGCCAGACTGGCTTGGTGAAATAAATAGGTTTTCAACGCACGCCGGAAGGTCAAGAGATCGGGCATGGTCCTCATCTCTGGGGGTAATTCGTTCCAGAGGGAGGGTGCCCCCAACGAGAAGGCCCGCACCCTCGGGGTCACCAGCCGTCCAGCCGCCGCCACCCCGAGGAGGCCGACTCTATGGGAACATATTGGCCGATGGGAATAATGTCCAACTACTGTCCAAAGACAGACCAAGTAATACCGTCCAACTGCTCACTGATGCCATGAACGTTACCATATCAGATTCACATGGTTACCTTTTGATTTCTTCTAGAGCATGCAGGGTAGAGCTCCAATTCCAGTAAGTAGCTTTTGTTTATTTATTTTCAAACATTCTTTTCTTCATGTATGTTTGCATCTGCAATCATGCAATCGGGAATTGAAATATGAAATAAAGAGGATGATGTGATGGCATAGTTGCAGGACTTGTGAGTGTTATCAGACCAATGTACAATTGTCACCATTTGTTTCCCTTTTAGGCTATGAATGGCGGTGGTGTCGCTCCACTGTCAGTAAGTAATTCTTATTTATTTTCTGCCATTCATGTTCTTCTTCCACCTGAACAACCATGCCTTTTGTCCTTTTCTTTTCCTTTACCAAAATCTTTTGCAGAATCCCCAGAGCATATTCATAGCAGGCAGGACCAAAATATTTAACCTCATGTCCAATAACCCAAGATGCTTGTAGTGATGACCTGGTTGGAGAAATCATGGGTGATATCATACCAGATTAAAATAGTTACCTGTTGATTCCTTCTAGGGCATGCAGGGCGGTGGTGGAGGGAGAATGCCAGTAAGTAGCTTGTATTTTTATTTTACCATTCCTTTTTTCATGTATTTCTCAATGTGCAATCATGCAATCTGGAACTGAAATATGAAATAAAGAGGATGATGTTATGGCATAGTTGCAGGACTTGTGGGTGTCATCATAACAATGTTCAATTGTCACCATTTGTTTCCCTTTTAGGGCATGAGTGGTACTGGTGGAGCTCCAATGCCAGTAAGTATTTCTTGTTTATATTCTGCCATTCATATTCTTCTTCCATCTGAAAAAGTCTCCCTTTTATCCTTTTTCCTCCTTCACCAAAAGCCTTTGCAGACACCCCAGAACATATTCACAGCAGGCAGGACCAAAACATTTGGCCCATTTTAAAGCTCATTTCTAATAACTCAAGATGGTAGCGATGGCATGGTTGGAGAACTGAATTCTTTATTGTCACTGTATGTATGTACATAGTATACAGACCACGAAATTCACATAATACCCAGTGACCAGATCCAACATGCACACACAGATGACAATCCCCAAACATCCCCACCCGCCAAAATTCCCCGCCCCCTAAAAACACATAAGTATCCCCAACAGACCAACTAATACTGTCCTACAGCTCACTGATGCCATGAATGTTACCATATCAGATTCAAATAGTTACCTTTTTATTCCTTCTAGGGCACCCAGGGTAGTGGTGGAGGGAGAATGCCAGTAAGTAGCTTTTTTTTATATTTTCCCATTCCTTTCTTCATGTATTTTTCCACCTGGAATCATGCAATCTGGAATTGAAATATGAAATAAAGAGGATGATGTCATCGCATAGTTGCAGGACTTGTGGGTGTTATCATACCAATGTACAATTTTCACTATTTGTTTCCCTTTTAGGGCATGAGTGTCGGTGGTGTAGCTCCAATGCCAGTAAGTAGTTCTTATTTATTTTCTACCATTCATATTCTTCTTCCACCTGAACAAGCATTCCTTTTATCCTTTTTCCTCCTTCACCAAAAGCCTTTGCAGACTCCCCACAACATATTCACAGCGGGCAGGGCCAAAGCATTTGGCCCATTTTTAAGCTCATTTCTAATAACTCAAGATGGTAGCGATGGCATGGTTGGAGAATTGAATTCTTTATTGTCACTGTATGTATGTACATAGTATACAGACAATGAAATTCACATAACACCCTGAGACCAAACCCAACACGTACACACACATGACAATCCCCAAACATCCCCATCCGCCAAAATTCCCCGCCCCCTAAAAACACACAAGTATCCCCAACAGACCAACTAATACTGTCCAACAGCTCATGGATGCCATGAATGTTACCATATCAGATTCAAATAGTTACCTTTTTATTCCTTCTAAGGCACCCAGCGTAGTGGTGGAGGGAGAATGCCAATAAGTAGCTTTTGTTTATATTTTTCCATTCCTTTCTTCATGTATTTTTCCACCTGGAATCATGCAATCTGGAATTGAAATACGAGATACAGAGGAGGATAGTGATGGCATAGTTGGAAAGGAAGGAGGTGGAGGTGATGTAAAAGAATGTCTCATGATGCTGCATGGGAAAATGGTGCTTCAGTTATGGTGACAAAAGAAGACTCTGCTTACTGCTCCATTCTCATTGCTTGCTAAATCCTTTAGCCAACTAAATGCACTGGCTGTATTCAGAGAAAAATGGTCCCTTGGGCAACCTCGCTTCATTTTGTGTTATGTGTTCCGAAGACATTTTCTGAATCCTCTCAAGGGGCCCAATTTTGCAGAGAGGACAAGCATCTGAACAGCTTTTTGTCTAGTGGTTGTTACTCTTTTAGATGCTCATGCCTGATCTTCCGTGACTCGTATCTGCATCCTTTTGACTCCTTGTTGTGCAAAATTAGACACATTGTTTTATTTGGATCAGTAGTGGTATTCAAATTTTTTTACTACCAGTTCTGTGGGCGTCGCTTGGTGGGTGTGGCTTGGTGGGCATTGCTTGGTGGGCGTGGTAGGGGAAGGACACTGCAAAATCTCCATTCCCTCTCTACCCCACTAACCTGCTTTCCAGCTCTGTTCTCCTGTGCAGGGCAACCAAAGAAGACTCAGCCGATCAGCTGGGACTTGGGAGGCGGAGAATAGATGGGGACGGGGCCAGTCAGGGGTGGTATTTGCCAGTTCTGCAAACTACTCAAAATTTCTGCTACAGATTCTCCAGAACTGGTCAGAACTGGCTGAATACCACCTCTGATTTGAATGCTGAAGAAGTTGAAATATGAAATATGGAAAATGGCCACGATTGGATGGTTTAAAAGTCATGATGTTTACCTGTCAGAGTAGGAGTTACCTTTTGTTTCCCTTTTAGGATAGGAATGGCGCTGGTGGAGCTCCAATGCCAGTAAGTAGCTTTTATTTGTATTTTTCCTTTCTTCATATAGTTGTCCACCTGCAATCCTACAATTTGGCATTCAAATGCAAGATACAGAGGGTGATAATGATGCCATAGTTCCAGAAGTCATGGATGTTATCATACCAGAGTACAAGATTTACTATTTGTTTCCCTTTTAGGGCATGAGTAGTGCTGGTGGATCTCTAATGCCAGTAAGTAATTCTTATTTGTTTTCTGCCATTCATATTCTTTTATATCCTTCTATCAGCTGAACACAGAAGCTTCTTTCATACTTCTTCCGCTTACTCCAAAAGCATCTCTGACCAAATACATTGGCTGTATTCAGAGAAAAGTAGTCTCTTATGCAACCTCGCTTCATTTTGCGTTATGTGTTTCCGAAGACATTTTCTGAATCCTCTCAAGGGGCCCAATTTTGCAGAGAGGACAAGCATCTGAACAGCTTTTTGTCTAGTAATTAGTTTCTCTTCTAGATGCTCATGTCTGATCTTCATGACTCGTATCTGCATCTTTTTGGCTCGTTGGACAAAATTAGACATATTTTTTTTTTGGATGCTGAAGGAGTTAAAATATGAAATATGGAAAATGGTCGTGGTGGGATAATTATTGAAGTCATGGTATTGTAATATCAGAATAGAAGCAATTATCTTTTGTTTCCCTTTCAGGGCACGAATGCCGCTGGTGGCGCTCCAATGCCAGTAAGTAGCTTTTGTTTATATTTTACCATTCCTTTCTTCGTGTATTTTTCCTCCTTCTTCAAAAGCCTCTACGGACTCCCCAAAGCATATTCATACCAGGTAGAACCAAAATAATTAGTTCACATTCAACCTCCTTTCCGATAACCCAAGATGGTAGTGATGACCTGGTTGAAGAAATCATAGGTGATATAATATCAGATTAAAATAGTTACCTGTTGATTCCTTCTATGGCAAGCAGGGCGGTGGTGGAGGGAGAATGCCAGTAAGTAGCTTGTATTTATATTTTACTATTCCTTTCTTCACATATTTTTCCACCTGGAATCATGCAATCTAGAATCGAAATACGAGATACAGAGGATAGTAGTGATGGCATAGTTGCAGAAATCATGGGTGTTATCATACCACAGCACAAGATTTACCATTTGTTTCCCTTTTAGGGCATGAGTGATACTGGTAGAGCTCCAATGTCAGTAAGTAGCTTTTATTTATTTTTTGCCATTCCTTTTCTTCTTCCACCCAAACAACTATCCCTTTTATCCTTTTCTTTTCCTTTACCAAAATCCTGTGCAGAATCCCCAGAGCATATTCATAGAAGGTAGGACCGAAATATTTGGGCCATATTTTACCTCATTTCCAATAACCAAAGATGATGGTTTATTTATTTATTTATTTGTCAAAGGCTTACAATATAATAGAAACTAGAATAAACATAAGTTTAAATATAAGAAATAGGAACTAATAATTGAGGACAAAAGGACAGGGATGGTAGGCACGATTTTGCACTTATGCACGCCCCTTACAGACCTCTTAGGAATGGGGTAAGGTCAATAGAGGTTAGTTTGACCTCAAGTGTTTTTTTTCCAAGAGGCAGCTGGACTTTCTTGTTTTCTCCTTTAAAGATGTTTCACTTCCCCTCCAAGAAGCTTCTTTAGCTCTGACTGGATGGTGGGGAATGGAAGGATTTATGCTCCTTGCAGACAGCTGGTCATTTGCATTCTTTTAGCGAGTTGTTAATCCCAACTGGAGGCTTATCTGTGTCATCATGGTCACTTGAGAGGTGCAAATGTCTGTGGAGCCTGATGATAACATGGTGATATCATCCCAGAGTACAATTTTCACCTTTTGTTTCCTTTTTAGAGTACGAATGGCGGTGGTGGACCTCCAAAGCCAGTAAGTAGTTCTTGTTTATTTTCTGCCATTCATGTTCTTCTTCTACCTGAACAGCTATCCCTTTTATCCTTTTTCCCTCTTCACCAAAAGCCTCTGCAGAGTCCTCAGAGCATATTCATAGTAGGCAGGACCAAAATATCTGACCCATATTGAACCTTATTTTGAATAACTGATCTCTTAAAATAGATCCTGAAGCCAAATATGGGTGAAGATTATTCTTTGCAAGGGAAGTAATATAAGGGAGATCTTGATGCACACACAACTTTGTGTATACAATCATGACTACCTTTTTCTAACTTTCATGGAGAAGAAGGAGAAGGAGACACTGGAGGGGGCAGAAAAGAGAGGGTCAGGTAAAGCTGAATAATTTTAGTAGCATACCGTGAAGAAGATGTCGCAAATGCAATGTGCAAAGGAAGTCCTGAAGCACTGGTGGGTTACCATTGTTGGACAAATTTTGTACTAAACTAATCTCAGATCTTTGTTAACTGAAGAGTGTCCCTTAACACAATCCAACTTCATTTTGTGTTAAGTACGGTGTGAGCATCTTTTTTGAATCCTTTCTAGGCAGAGAAATACTATACTATATACTATACTATAATGGTTACCTTTCCTTTCCCTCTCAGGGCATGAATGATGCTGGTGGAGATGGAACGATGGTAAGTATCTCCTGTTTAATTTTCACCATTCCTTTCATTCATATTCTTCTTCTATCTGAACAGATACCCTTTTTATCCTTCTTCCTCCTTCACCCTAAGAAACTCCAGAGTGCCCAGAGTTTAATTATAGAAAGCAGGGCTAAAACGTTTGGCTTGTTTTTATTTTCCTTTCCAATAACTGACTAGTTAAAAATCAATCCAGGAGCCAAGTTGAGATGAAAATTCCACATGGGGATTGAGCAACTGCATGGGAAATCATGCAGAGGGGATCTTGATAGAGAGACAAATCTATATACAGTACAACGATGTTTACCATTTCATTTTCTAAATTATTTGGAATAGAAGGAGGTGGAAGAGGTAGAGGTGATATAAGAGAGAAGGTCTAGGCCAGAGGTCTTCAAACTTGACAGCTTTAAGACTTGTGGACGTCAACTCCCAGAATTCCTCCTCCAGTCATGCTAGCTCAGGAATTCTGGGAGTTGAAGTCCATAAGTCTTAAACTTGCCAAGTTTGAAAACCCTTGGTCTAGGTAAAGGAAGTCTTTACTCATTGTTGAGTTCTTATTGCTTGCTAAATCTTTTAGCCAAGCAAATGCAACTGCTGTATTTGGAGAAAAGCCAACCCTAAAGAAATTTCACTTTATTTTGCTATATGTGCTTAGAAGGCCTTTTCTGACTCTTCTCAAAGCACCCTTGTTGCATGAAGGCAGGGCCTCTGAACAGCTTTTTGTCTAGCGGTAATTTCTCTCCTTAATGGTCATTATTTATCTATGGATCAGTGGTGGGATTCAAATTTTTTTACTACCGGTTCTGTGGGAGTGGCTTGATGGGCATGGCAGGGGAAGGATACTGTAAAATCTCCAGTCAGAGATGGTATTTGCTGGTTCTCCAAACTACTCAACTATTTCAACTACTGGTTCTCCAGAACTGGTCAGAACCTGTTGAATCCCACCTCTGCTATGGATGAAATGTGCAGTTTTTGGGTTCTTTTCGCATTTTGCATGGATATGTGCAGCTTTTTGACTCCTTTCACACTTTGTTGTGTGAAATTAGAGATTTTTTAAAAAATCTGTACCCTGAAGGAATTCACGTATAGTATACAGAAGATGATAGTGGTACCATAGTTGAAGAAGTCATGGTGTTTCCTTTTTAGGGCATGAATGGTGCCGGTGGAGTTGGCATGCCGGTAAGTAGATTTTATCTGTTGAAATTGTTTAATATCCTTCTTCCTCTTAAACACGTATCCCATTTATCCTTCTTCCTCTTGTACTTTTCTCCCAGGATAAACAAATCTCAAGAAGATAGGTAAGTCCTCCACAGAAAAAATGTGGGATGTTGGGGGATGAAGGTTGACACAAAGATTCTAAGATTCCAAAACTAAATTATTTACCCTTCTCATTTTTCTTCTCCGTTAAAAAGTATCACTCTTAAGGGTCAACATTGGGACATGCATGTCCAGTAAAGTGGGTGCATGACTGGGGGATGTGATGTGGGATAACATGAATGTCATGTTATCATCACACAGTATAATTTCCCATCTGTTTCTACCACCTGTTGATCCCAGGAAATCTTTCCTGGGGAACCAAATCTGACTCAAACTTGGCAACTTAAGATGGGTGGACCTCACCGCCCAGAATTCCCCAACCAGCATGTGGAACCCAATGAAGCTAGGGAGCCCAAGGAAACATTCCAGTAACAGCTTCTGAAACTAGAATTTTATTTGTTCATGAGTGATAACTCACATTATCAGATAAATGGAATGGTTTGAGAATTGTGGGATTCATTGAGATGAAATAAGTAAGAAAAGGGGATGATTAGTTCCTTAGCAATAGCACTTAGACTTATATACCATTTCACAGTGCTTTACAGCCCTCTCTAAGCGGTTTACAGAGTCAATCTCTTGCCCAACAATCTGGGTCCTCATTTTACCCACCTTAGAAGGATGGAAGGTTGAGTCAACCTTGAGCCTGGTGGGATTTGAACTGTCAAATTGCAGGCAGCCTGCAGTCAGCAGAAGTAGCCTGCAGTACTGCACTCGAACCACTGCGCCACTGCGGCTTAATTATGCAAATTGCTTAAAATAATTATACTTATTAATTAAGTATTTATTAATTAACAGATGAATGCATTGTGCTGATTGAGTCATAATTTTTAGTCTCAAAAGCTCTGGCAGATTTTTTTTTTAATCAATCTTGGTGAACACAATGGAGTTTTATTCCTATAGTCATCCAGCAATTATCTTTTCAAAAGCTTCATGTATTAATTCTTTCTCTCACTTCATTTTGATCTGAAATCCAAAAGTGAGGCCGAAATTTGAACAAGGGAAATGATGGAAATGACGGAAATATCTGAATATGCTGCAGAGGTCCAACAGCTTTCTACACATTTGCAAAATGAACAAAGTTGTTGTGCTCAAGGACATCCAATGATCCAGCCTGCTCAGCGCTTGATGGTGATGGGGGCAGTAGATACAATCTATGGCTTGATTTCATTTCCAGTAGCAGAATAGTTTGCTCTCCTTGGTGTGGGGAAAAAATTGTGAAAATAAAAAGAAATAAATCCCTATTGCATAAACATCACTTGTTTGATTTGCGTGTATGAAGAACAGTTTTGATGCCAATACTGTTGCAGATTGGGGTCCTAAATACTGCCATAGAATATAACTAAAGCTACATGAAAAATCTCCCACTCCTGTGCTGTTTTGGGATGGATTCCACTCTTGTTACCAGCAAAATTGTATAGTTCTGTATAGTTTCTCAATCTTGACAGCTTTCAGATGTATAGACGGGTGGGCTGCTACAGGTTCGCACAGGTTCAGGCGATCCTCTAGATAAGATTCTGCCCAGTTCGGTGAACCTGTAAATCCCACCCCTGCATGGTCCTGCCCACCCCACCCCACCCCTCCCAGGAGTACCCACACGGACCATTTTGGATACCAGGTAAGCACAGGGTTCACATGGAGACTCGAGGGGGTTGAAAAACGGGCCTCCCAGAGGCTCCAGGGGGCCTCCAGAGCCCAGGAGAGGCTGTTTTCACCCTTTCAGAGGCTTGAGAAAAGGGATTCGAAAAAATTTACTACCGGTTCTGTGGGCATGGCTTGGTGAGCATGGTATTGCTTTGTGAGCGTGGCAGGGGAAGGATACTGCAAAATCCCATTCCCTCCCCACCCCGCTAACCTGCTTTCCAGCTCCGTTCTCCTGTGCAGGGCAACCAAAGAAGACCCAGCCAATCAGCTGGGACTCAATGGGAGGCGGAGAATAGATGGGGGCGGGGCCAGCCAGAGGCGGCATTTGCCACTTCTTCAAACTACTCAAAAATTTCCGCTACTGGTTCTCCAGAACTGGTCTGAACCTGCTGAATACCAGCTCTGCTCTGGAGACCAGGAGGGTGAAAATGTCCCCCCCCACTCCCACTGTGGTGCAGGAGGCCAACTAGACCATTCCCACTATGGCCATGCCTACCCAGCAACCAGGCAGAGAACCGGTTGCTGAAATTTTTGAAGCTCATCCCTGTGTATAGACATCAATGCCATAAAAATTAAAAGACTTTTTACAGAGTATGATTAAGAATTGGACATCAAGGGAGACAAAATGAATTTTTTGGGAAAAAGGATCAGATTCAAGACTGGAAAATTCAGCTAAAGAAGAAGTTAGACATCTTTTCTCTCTGATGGAGATATACATTTGACAGGAACATTTAGGCTAATTTCTTCCTCCTGGACACTAATAGGTACAGAGGGGATATCTTTGCTATCTATGGAAATGCTATGGAATATCTTTGCTCTCTATGATTATGCATCTAAATCTATTCTATATGGCAGTGAAGGATAACTATTCAGCACATATATAAAATGCACAAAGACCAGGATGGAGAGATGGAAGGAAAACAGAGAAAACATTCAAGGATTGTGGTCCTGATGAACATTTCTGCTTATTATCTGTGTATTAATTTACCCCTAAGCATATTGGCACTGAATTGCAACCTTGCCATGATTGATTAAGCAAATTATTCTGATTAATGCTAGCAAAACCATGCTCTTACAGACATGGGCCTTTGGAATAGGACAACTTGCCCCAGCCAACTCACCATGGCTAACTCACCTTGGGATATTTTACTGGGGAACAATTTAACAATTTTATTTAATTATTTAAAATAAAATTTAAAAAAAATATTTTAATTTTTGCCATTCACATTTCATTCTGCCCCTCCTTTTGCATCCTTTCTTCTATTCCACTATTTCTTTGATATCAATGTAACTCTTGTCCTCCAGCGAGTTGGCTGTGGCATGTTGCCTTGCAGCAAATTGGCCAGATAGATACAGGCTATGAAGCACTTTCAGCCATGTAGTTTCCATCAGTGACTTTGGCTGCACCGTTTTCTTAGCACAATTTTATATTTAAACATTACCAGATGTGTTACCTATATGATATTAGAACTTCAAAGACACCACCTCTGCCTTTTAGCTTCAGTTAGATCATGGGCCATGGAATAATTGTGCACGATGCAATGGAAGCTTAACATTTCCTTGTAAATCAAGCAACAATAGGGGCCTGTGGATTAAGATATTGAAATGTGTCAGTGGGGCTGAGAAAAGTCACCAAGAAGAACAACTAGGACCAGAACAGCTGAAGAGCAACAAGAAAATGCATCTCCTTTTAATCTTTGCTTTGACTTTTACACTTTCTACACAGAGGCCAAAGCTAAATTTTGTGGATTGCAAAAGCCTTTCAGCTGGGGTGCCAGCAGATGAATTGGGAAAGCATTTTGCTGAGCTTGTCCTCATGTTTTAATTAACACATTTCTTCATGAAGGAATTGAAAAATCAGCCACACTAAACTGAAGACTTCAGATTGACTGTATTCCATAAGATTAATCTGAGAGGCATTTTGGGGTCACCTGTGATTCAAACTTATGCCTGTTCCTTACAATTAAAAATAAACAACATTAGGGTTATCCCAATACATTTTATTTTTTTAAAAGATTTTGTTGTCTCATTTGGTAGCCACGCTGCTGGCCATCTATCATGAAAGTTACAGCTTCAATTAAAATGAGAATTCATTGGCTTTGGGATTCTTTCTTTTCATTTGATTGATGTTGTGATGCAAGATCTTCAATGCAACCTTCAGTTCATCTGAAATTAAACAAACAGTTGGCTTGGCAGGCATTCTAAAGGACCCAAGATTTAAAACACTGACCCACAGATCAAGGGCGCCCACAGAACCCAAAACTGCAAAAGGCCCTCTACTAACCCCAATTTCCTAACTTCTGTAGCCTTCCTTCTCATTTCAAAACAGATTCAATATCTGAAATTCAGAAGCAATTGATCAAGTAACTGAGCTTGGACTCATAGAATACAGTAGGTACAAGGCACTAACTGTAGACTAGGGGTGTCAAACTCGATTTCATTGAGGGCTGCATCAGTGTTGTGCTTGACCTCCAGAGGCATGACTAGCACGGGCATGGCCAGCTGAACATTACTTGTGTTGGAGGTGCCTGTGGGGGCCCGAACACTTTGCCAGCAAAAATGAACTCCCAAGCTCCGTTTTTGGCTGCGACAACCTCCTGCCAGCAATAATGGAGTGTGCGGCTATTATTAACAATAACAGAGTAGGCAGCAGTCCTTTGCTATTTCCAGAGCGGCCCCGCAGGCCATATCTAAGCACCCCATGGATCGGATCTGGTCTGCAAGCCTTGAGTTTGACACCCCTGCTGTCTCAACAAGCCTATTAGCCTTTCCTGAAATCATTGCAGAACTGAGAAAAATGTTTGATATAATTACATTACTTTTCCAACAGCACTTGACCCATCCCCCAAAGCTGGTCTCTGTAAAAACAGAATTTTTTTTTTTAAATCATAGATATAGTTCATTCCGCATGAAGTGGATGCCTACAAATGTTTATCAGAAAGGACATCCCTTGTCTTTCACAGTTCTAAATTTCCCATTGAGATAATGCTTTGTGACAGCTGCATTTATTCATCTGCTTATCTCATCTCTCCCTTTTCTGCAGTAACTCAAGGCAGCCTATAGGTTTCACCCTTGAGATTGTACATTTAGTTTAATCTTTTCTAAGGCCTTGCAGTCAGAAATGATTTTATGTTTATAACAACCCTGTGGGGAAGTTAAGAGAGGGAGGAAGATTTTAGATCCTCTAATCCAAATGAGGGTTGTATAAAGATCTAAGCTCATCATTAATTAATTTAATGCCCTAAGCCAGACACTGCACTGAAGTTATGATTTTTCCCTCTATTATTTGTACCACATTGTTATCATTATGTGCTATGGAAAATTTTAAGGAGGTCCAATTTCTTGTTTGTAGCCTAAATATATATCTTATTTTTAATCAGGGGTTTTAAATGTTTAAATGGCAGCCTATAATTTAATTCTCTTTTAATTATATTTGTATTTGTAATTTATATATATTTTAGTTGGCTGTTCACCACTCTGAGTCCTTCGGGAAAAGGGCGGTATATAAAATTATTTAATAAATAAATAAATGGGAGGGGAAAGGGAAGAATGGGAAAAAAGTAGCAAAAAACATAAATTACATGCTTAATATTGAGTGGGGTTAAATTTTAGACAGCACATTTAAAATATTTTTTTTTTCTCAGCAGTGCCAAACAACAGAGTAACACCCCAGCAAAACAAAATGAAACAAAACAACTTCCAATAATGTTTTTAAGAAAACTTCAGGGACTAAGCTAGATGGTCATACAGGCTCAAAGAAATTGTGATGAATTGGCCTTATGCCAAATGAATTTTGTTTATAATGGCACATGATCCCATGTAGCTCAAGTTACAATTATAAAGACATTTAAGTGTCACTGAACCAGTGGTGGTATGCTACTGATTTGGACCGGTTTGGCCAAACTGGTAGTTAAAGAAAAGTCTCAGATTAGCTGAGAGGAGAAAAAACAAGGCTGGCCAATCAGCTGAGAGGATAAAAGGCTGAAAAGCATATTTTATTTATTTATTTATTTAACATATTTATATACCGCCCTTCTCCCGAAGGACTCAGGGCGGTGTACAGCCAACCATAAAACTTTGTACAATTATAAAAGTTAAAAGAGAATTAAATATCTAAAGGCTGCCTAAAATTATACCCTCCCCCAATAAATTAATAAAACCCCAAATTTTAAAATCCCAATTTAAAACTCGAATATTAAAATTACACTAAAAATCCCATTTCAGTCTAGGCCGGCCTGCTCAAAGAGCCAGGTTTTTAATGCACGTCTGAAAGCTCTCAGGTCGGTGTTATTGCGTAACTTCGGAGGCAGACCATTCCAGAGGGTGGTTTTCCGGGTTCGCTTTAAGGTTCTGGTTTTGACCTTTAAAACGATCCATGGCATTGGACCAGGTTATCTGCAGGACCGCGTTCTGCCGGTAATCTCCCACCGACCTGTGCATTCCCACAGAGAGGGCCTTCTTCAGGTGCCGACGGCTTCCACGTGCCGTCTGGCGACTCCTAGAAGTAGGGCCTTCTCTGTGGGGGCAACCAATGCAGCTCGCGCAGGAGAGGCGTCACATGGGAGTTTCGTGATGCCCCCATAACCACCCGCGCAGGTCGCATTTTGTACCAGTTGAAGTCTCCAGGTGCTATCGGGGGGGAGGGTCACTCCTAGCCTTTTGTTTCTTCATCCTCTCAGCTGATTGGCTTGTTAGGTATGTGTGTGTTGGGGGGTGCGCACACACGTGCATGCACGATCATCCACCAAATTGGTAGTGACTCAGGTAAGATCCCACTACTGCACTGATCCCAGCAGAAATTATTTGAATAGTTGCTTGCACACACCAAGCAAACCACAAGCAAACCATGCTTTTCTGGAAAAAAAAATAATTAACAATACTCACTTCACTGGCAAATCATCATAACAAACCTCAGTCAATTCTGATGGAGAAAGAAGGGAAACATATTTTAATCCTCCAAATTAGACTTTCTCAAAAATGTACATTTTAAAATTCATTGTTCATTAATTAACACACACACACACACACACACACACAAATACACACATATGATAAAGATTCCCTCGCACATACGTGCTAGTCATTTCTGGCTCTAGGGGGCGGTGCTCATCTCCATTACAAAGCCAAAGAACCAGCGCTGTCCAAAGACATATGGTCATGTGGCCGGCATGACTAAATGCCAAAGGCACACAGAACGCTGTTACCTTCCGACCAAAGTGGTCCCTATTTTTCTACTTGCATTTTTTACATGCTTTCAAACTGCTGGGTTAGCAGAAGCTGGGACAAGTAACAGGAGCTCACTCCGTTACGCGGCGCTGGGGATTCGAACCGCCGAACTTCCAACCTTTCTGATCGACAAGCTCAGCATCTTAGCCACTGAGCCACCGCGTCACATATATGCATACATACATACATACATACATACATACATACATACATACATAACCTTGGGCATGTGGACTCCCTCTATGAAGGCCTAGCCAGGCCTGTCCAAATACAAAGGAGCTCGGTAGAGCTGCCTCAAGTTATAGCAGACAGGAATAAGGAAGAATGAGCACAACAAATTACGATAGCTGGCATGTTAACATCACCTCCTCGAGATAAACATTCCAGGCTGGGTCGGGCACAGGAGAAAACAATAACAAGAGATAAGCTCTTTTGACCAACATGCCGGAGGTAAAAACAGCAGAACCAATTATGGATGGGAGGCAGTTGAGAGAGCCTATCACCGTGCAACGGCTAGATTGGTTAATGTTATATAAAGGCAAGCATCGCTGTAATGGTAGCTTAAAACTCTGACAGTGTCAGCAGAGGCTGACAAAAGCTCAGTAAGTATATTAAATATAATTTTAGATTCCAGAGATCACAGGATGTCTGTTTCTTCTTTTACAAGGATACCTGATAGATCTATTTCGAGCTAGTTAGCTCTCTTCAGCTAGCCATACCCTTACTGGGATTCGAACCAGGGAAGTATTACATGTGAGGCAGTTGTAATTGCCACTACACCACCTGGCTCTATCCTTATCAGCAGAGGCAGGGGAATAAGTATATAGTTTGTGTTACAACACCCTGTTAAGCCCCAATTAAGGGAGAAAGCAGTATGCTTTCTCCCTTAATTGGGGCTTAACAGGGTGTTGTAACATAAAGTATATATATATATATATATATATATATATATATATATATATATAGAGAGAGAGAGAGAGAGAGAGAGAGAGAGAGAGAGAGAGAGAGAGAGATACACTGTAATAAGTAATTATATATTATATATAATATTATATACAGAGGGCCATGGTGGCTCATGTGGTCAGACACTGGGCTTATCCTCTCAGTTGAAAAACAAGACAATTTTTAAACGGAACATTTGAAATATTTTTTCTCAGTATTGACAAAAGAAAAACAACCAAGAAAAAAACACATCCTAACAAAACAGAGCAAAGCAAAGAAAAATATTGCAAAGAAAATTGTAAGGACTAATCCAGAAGTGTATAACAGGCGCAAAGAAATTGTGATTTATTATTTTATTTTTATTATTATTGTTGTCATTGTTGTTGTTATTGTTATACAATAGATCAAGTGATGAATTGACCTTATGCCAAATAGATTCTTTATAATGATCCATGGTACTATGTAGCTCAAGGTACAATTATATGCACATTTAAGTGCCACTGAACACAGCAGAAATTATTTGAATAGTTGTGCAAACTAAGCAAACCAGAAACGAATAAAGCAAGCTTTTCTGAAATAAATAATTAAAAATACTCACTCTCAGATCAAGTATGTTTAAGGTTTCCTAGAAATAAATGTGAACAGTTATGTAAGCAGACCTCTCAATCAGTTTGGATGGAGAAAGAAAAGTGTTTTAACCATCTAAATTAGACATTCTTTTAAAAATGTACATTTTAAAACTCACCTTTGTCATTAATCAGATGTTGCCACCAGAGTTTCCTCCTTTCATTATGATTTCCCCCTATTATTTGTATCACATTGTTATAATTATATGCTATGGAAAATTTTAAGGAGGTCCAATTTCCTGTTTGTAGCCTAAATAGATATCTTAAATATGAGGGGAAAGGGAAGAATGAGAAAAAGTAGCAAAAACTTACATTACATGCTTAATATTGAGTGGGGTTAACATTTAGACAGTACATTATTTTTTTCTCAGCAGTGCCAAACAAACTCCACAGCAAAAGAAAACAAAACAACTTCCAAGAATGTTGTTAAGAAAACTTCAGGGACTAACCTAGATGATCATACAGGCTCAAAGAAATTGTGATGAATTGACCTTATGCCAAATGGATTCTTTATAATGATCCATGGTCCTATGTAGTTAGTTGTGCCAACTAAGCAAGCCATGAACAAATAAACCATGTTTTTCTGTAATAAGTAATTAAAAATACTCACTGACAAATCAGGAAGATCCTAAAAATAGACATGAACAGTTATATATCATCTTTTTTATAAAAACCTCAGTCAATTCTGATGGAAAAAGGAGGGAAACGTATTTTAATCATCTAAATTAGACTTTCTCAAAAATGTACATTTTAAAATTCACCTTTGTCATTAATCAGATGTTGCCACCAGAGTTTCCTCCTTTCATTATGATTTCCCCCTATTATTTGTACCACATTGTTATAATTATGTGCTATGGAAAATTTTAAGGAGGTCCAATTTCCTGTTTGTAGCCAAAATAGATATCTTAAATATGAGGGGAAAGGGAAGAATGAGAAAAAGTAGCAAAAAGCTTACATTACATGCTTAATATTGTGTAGGATTAAATTTTAGACAGCACATTTAAAATATTTTTTTTTTCTCAGCAATGCCAAACAACAGAGTAACACCCCAGCAAAACAAAACGAAACGAAACAACTTCCAAGAATGTTGTTAAGAAAACTTCAGGGACTAAGCTAGATGATCATACAGGCTCAAAGAAATTGTGATGAATTGACCTTATGCCAAATGGATTCTTTATAATGATCCATGGTCCTATGTAGTTAGTTGTGCCAATTAAACAAGCCATGAACAAATAAACCATGTTTTTCTGTAATAAGTAATTAAAAATACTCACTGGCAAATCAGGAAGATCCTAAAAATAGACATAAACAGTTATATTTCATTTTTTTTATAACAAACCTCAGTCAATTCCGATGGAAAAAGGAGGGAAACATATTTTAATCATCTAAATTAGACTTTCTCAAAAATGTACATTTTAAAATTCGCCTTTGTCATTAATCAGATGTTGTAAAAGAGTTTCCTCTTTTACACATAATGGTATTTTATTTATTTATTTATTTTATTTTATTTATTTAATTTATTTTGTCAAACAATTATTAGATAAAAGGTATAAGTATAAACATGGTTATAAATACATGAAATGGATACAAATAAGAAAAAAAGAAACAATAGGACAGGGACTGTAGGCACATTTTGGTGCGCTTATACATGCCCCCTACAGACCTCTTAGGAAAGGGTAAGAGGTAAAAGGTAGTAGACAGTCTAATGTTGAAGATTTTGGAGTTTGGGGAAGAAACCACAGAGTCAGGTAGAGTATTCCAGACATTGACCACTCTGTGGCTGAAGTCGCATTTCCTGCAATCAAGTTTGGTGCGGTTTATCTTTAGTTTATATCTATTTTGTGCTCTTGTATTGTTTTGGTTAAAGCTGAAGTATTCATTGATAGGTAGGACATTGCAATATATAATTTTATGTACTATACTTAGATCAAACCGAAGGCGGTGTAGTTCTAGGTTGTCTAGGTCTAAATTTCAAGTCTGGTGGCATAAGGTATTCTGCTATGAGTAGAGGAGTGGAGGACTCTTCTCGTAAAATATTTCTGGACTTTCTCAATTGTGTTAATATCAGATATGTAATGCGGATTCCAGACTGATTAGCTGTATTCAAGTATTGGTCTAGCAAATGTTTTATATGCTCTAGTTAGTAGAGTGATATTACTGGAGAAAAAGCTACGCAGAATTAGGTTAACAACTCTTAATGCCTTTTTGGCTATGTAGTTACAGTGGGCTCCAGCACTTTGATCATTTGAGATGAATACTCCAAGGTCCTTGATAAAGTTTGTGTCATCAACAAGGTCTTGACTATTCAGCTTGTATTTTATTTTTTGATTTTTTTTTGCCAATATGCAAGACAGCATTTACTTGTTGAGATCTGAAGTTGCCATTTGTTTGACCATTCTGACACATAGTCGAGGTCTTTTTGAAGGGTAGCAGCATTGTCAGTGGTGTTGAATAGCTTTACATCATCAGCAAAAAGAATGCTGTTGCTCTTAATATAATCACAGAGGTCATTAATACAGAGTATGAAGAGAGTTGGTCCTAGAACACTGCCTTGGGGGACACCACTGTTGACAGGTACAGGATTTGATAGGATGTTCCCAATTTTGACTATTTGTTGCCTGTTTGACAGGAATGCTTCTATCCAGTTATGCAGGTGTCCAGAGATACCGTAAGACCTTAATTTTAGGAGTAGTTTGTTGTGTATCACTGAATCAAAGGGTTTACAGAATTCTATATAAATTGCGTCAATTGCTTTGCCCTGATCAGGTTGTATAGTCCATATGTTTTTAGAGTGCAAGAGTTGCAGATTACAGGACAGTTTCCTTTTGAAGCCAAACTGTTTGTTAGAGAGTAGGTTGTTTGTCTCTAAGTGGAGGATAATGGATTGGTTAATAATTGATTCCATGACTTTACAGGTGACACAGCATAAAGAGATTGGTCTGTAATTTTCAACTAGGCTGAGGTCTCCCTTTTTGAAGATGGGAATGACTGTGGCTAGTGACCATAGATTTATCAAGGAGCTGGTCCTGAAAGATTTTTCAAAGATTATGCTTAGAGGTCCTGCTATGGCAGTGGATAGCTTTTTAAAGAAGTAGGCACAAACTCCATCTGGTCCAATAGTTAAAGATGGTTTTAGATTGCATAGTGTTTTCTCAACATTGTCTTCTGTAAAATCGATATGTATTAGATCATTGTAGTTGTCTGTGGTTCGACTAGGAAATACTGGGCATGATCCATTGCTTTTTACAAATACTGAGCCAAAGAATGTGTTAAAGAGGTTGGCTTTAATGGTGTCATCGTTGCAGTCTTTACCATTGGGTCCTTTCAGGGGTGGGATGGATCTTGAGTCTTTTAGTTTGTTTACAAAATTGAAGAAAGCGTGGGTGGAATTGGTGCATAGAAGGTTTTCCTCTTGTTTAGTATGATAATTGGTACATTCAGTCTTTATCTGGTGGCAAAAATTTTTGTATCGGCTTTTAAAGTTGGCAACATGACCAAATTTGTTTTTCTGCCAAAGGGATTTCTTTTTGGATTTGAGCTTCCTTATTGTTATGGGTAATTTGTTTTTTCTGCTTTTGGGAGTTGTTATTGGTACATATAGTTTGATGATTCTTTTGACTTCAAGTAAAAATATGTTATAATGATCTTCAACAGTATTGCATCCAGTGAATAGAATTTGCCAATCAAGAGATGAAAGATCATTGTCTATAAGATCATAGTTACCTTTTTTGAAGTTATAATTGGGGTTTCTGTTGTTATGGTGATTATGGTGAGAACATATGTTGAGACAAAAGTCAATCATGCTGTGGTCACTATTGGAAAAGGGTTCATTAATTTGTATTCCATAAATTGAATTCAAACTGTTGCAGAAGGTGAGATCGAGGCAGTTGTTAAGTCTAGTATTGTTGGTTACTAGTTGTTTCAGTCCTAGTGTGGCAATGGCATTTTACAGGGTTGTATGAATGGGTTCAGATGTACATTCATTTAGTGTCCAATTTATAAGAGGTAAGTTGAGGTCACCAAGAAAAATGAAAGGGTGTGGGCAGGAAGCAGCCCATGTCAGTAATGAAGTTAGCTTGTTTGCATGAATTATATCATAGTCAGGGGCATGATAGCAAAGTAAGAAGCGGATTGAGAAGTTTAAGGACAGTTCACAGATGATGGTCTCGGGAAGAGCAAGTCTTGTATAATTTGGATCTTTTTTAGGTTTAGAGATCTTTTAAAGAATATAGTAACTCCACCATCTCTACGGATTTTGTGATCTGACCGAAAAACTTGATATTCTCTTGTAGTGGTAATGGAGTCTGGAAAAGATGCATTTAACCACGTCTCACAGACAAATATAATATCAAATGTGGCTGAGCTTAGAAGGATGAGGAATTCATGCATTTTATTTGCGAGGCTTCTTGCATTAAGTGGTTTGCATTTAAGATATGAAGTAGTGGGTCTGGAGGAAGTAAGGGGCGTGCATCCCTAACGTTGGATGTTTGGGTGATGGATATTGTGACGTGGGTTGAGGCTCTTGCTTTTGATACAGTCAGCACGGTAATCAATGTATAGATTTGTATTACCTAATTCATGTAATCTTTTGAGCTCAGAATGTAACTCCCAGGATCGTACACGTTGCTGTAAGGTTAGATCAGGGCAAGAACAAAAGTTCTTATGGTTGTTGTTCTTCGCGAGTGAATTTATTGAGAAAATGAATTTGCATTTGCTTGTTTCACTTTTGCAAACAATCCTGCATAGGTGTGGGATAATCAAGCCGTCTTTGTTTTTAAGCTCAGGACCGACATGGGAAATATCAAGTATTTCTTCAGGGGAGATGGTTGATGCTTGATTTTCTCTGATGATGTTTCAAACATTAGATATGTCATCATTGTCATTGACTTCTAGACCAAATAAGATGGCATTTGGTCACTTCCATTCACGCTCAACAGCTTCTTTGATGAAGATGGGGATATCAATATTTGTAGGATTTGTTGTTTTTTGTGGATTGGGTTTTGGTTGCGGTTGTTGAGTAGAGATATGGTCTGTAGATGTTTGATATTTGTTTTTTAGTGCTGTCTCTTTTTTTTCAAGGTTTGCCAATCTAGTTTGTATAGTGTCCAGGGATGCTACAATGGTATCAAGGGATGTTATACATGTTTCAATGGTATCGACTCTTTTTCAACAAGGTAATGTATTTTTCTAGTTTGGGTCTGCATGGCGGACAGAAATATGGAAAAGCATTGGCGGATGTTTTTAGGAATAGAGCCATTTGCTTGGATAATCCTAAGCAATTATGGTAAGCGTAGCTGTTACAAAGAGAACATTGGATGTAATCTTCATTCTCCTTTAAAGATTCCTTACAAATAAGGCAAGAGCAAGAGTCTTGTGGTTCTTTAGTAAGGGTTTCTTTCTTTTTAGGTTGAGGTTTAACATTGGATTATTTTCCTGGCATGGTGGGTTTGTTGAGATGGTTTGTTGATTAGGTTGTTCAATCAAACATGTAAGGTATTTTGGTAATCAATAAAGTAATATTGTGCCAAACAGTCTATTATACTAATCACACTAATCAATTAATTTAACTAATCAATAATCACCCTAATAATTAATTACACTAATCAATAAACACAGTAATCAATTAATTGTCCTAATCATTAATTTGCACTAAACATACTAATTATACTAATATTCAAAATAATTAACCAAACTAATCAATAACCACTAGTCTATGATAATCTATAATAATATATTACTCATTAATGATAAATAATTGTAAAAATCATTTAGTAAGATCAATTAATCAATTAAACAGAGTTACATTGAGAAAAATTGGGGCAGGAAGAGAATGGGAGGAAGAGGAGAAGATTTGGTTTGGATGGTCTTGGGGGTATAGGAAGATGGCATATATTAGGTTGGAAGTATAGATGAAAGTCTTTTGGCAGAAGGTTACTCTTCAGTTAGTGATTTTTGGGAATCAGCTCTGTCTTCACACGGATCTTCTTGTCATCGGGCATATATTAGACTGAAGGTAAAAATGAAAGTCTTTTGGCAGAAGGTTAATCTTCACTCATTACTTCAGATCATCAGCTAGGGATCATAGCGATTAGATCTGTCTTCTCATGGATCCCCTTGTCTTTGGTCAGCGATCTTAGAAATTAGGCTACTGCTTGAATTAGCAGGGCTGCACTCTGAGATCAGGACCTCTGATGTGGGATTTGACGATCGCAGATGATCGATGATGTAGGCGGCAGTTTGGACAGCAGTTTTACTGGAAGGTTTATGCTCCGGGATCAGGCCCTCAGCCGTTGGTATCACTGGAATAACATTACTGTTTTCACAAGGCACACTTTGCAGCATCCAAAGGTTTAAATAAAAATCCATGAGGAGTTGCTGCTCTTTAGAAATTGGGTTGCTATCACAAAGGAATATGGTGAGCAGGTATCTGGCACATTATAAGTATCTTGGAGCAGTGTTTCTCAACCTTAGCAACTTTAAGATGTTTGGACTTCAATTCCCACATTTCTCCAGACAGCTAAGAAAACTAATTTAGACATCTGGTAATTTTGTACTGCTAACTAGAGCATACAAAACATTTGCTAGACTAATTCTCAAATACAACTCATCTGTCTGGAACCCGCACTGCATATTGGACATTAATACAATTGAGAGAGTCCAGAAATATTTTACAAGAAGAGTCCTCCATTCTTCTGCTCGCAACAGAATACCTTATACCACCAGACTTGAAATTTTGGGTTTAGACAACTTAGAACTACGCCACCTTTGGTCTGACCTAAGCATAGTACATAAAATTATCTGCTACAATGTCCTACCTGTCAATGATTACTTCAGCTTCAACCACAACAATACATGAGTACACAATAGATACAAACTCAAGGTAAACTGCACCAAACTCAATTGCAGGAAATACAGCTTCAGCAACAGAGTGGTCAATGCCTGGAATGCTCTACCTGACTCCATGGTTTCTTCCCCAAACCCCCAAAACTTTAACCTTAGACTGTCTATTGTTGACCTTACCCCATTCCTAAGGGGTCTGTAAGGGGCGTCCATAAGCCCGCCAGCGTGCCTACCATCTCCTTTTATCTATTTCATGTAATCATAATCATGATTATGATTCTAATATAATCATGTTCTAATTATATCTGTTATCTAATATATGCTTGACAAATAAATAAATAAAAAATAAAATAAATCTGCATCTCATGGAATTTATCGTTCAAGTCCTTCTGACCTTCTGACCATCATGAGTAAGTAGGGTAGGATAAAGATACCAATTAAGAATTTACCTTTGTTTTCCTTTCTTCATCACCTTGCCTACTCTTAGTCTAGATGTTTTTACAGATAGTCCTCGACTTATAAGAGTGCATTTAGTGACCATTCAAAGTTATAGTGACACTGAAAAAAGTGACTTATGACCATTTTTTGCAGTTGCAATCTTTCCAGCATCCTCATGATCATGTAACCAAAATTCAGATGCTTGGCAACTGGTTCCTATTTATGACATTTGCTGTGTCCCAGGGTCATGTGATCTTCTGACAAACAAAGTCAATGAGGAAGCCAGATTCACTTAACTTATCAACTGCAGTGATTCACTTAACAACCAAGGCAAGAAAAGTCATACTGGGGCAAAATTCAATGGACAAATGTCTCACTTAACAACTGAAATCTTGAGCTCAATTGTGGTCATAAGTCAAGAACTATCTGTAATGTGAGGTCATTTCCTTCTGCTTTTGTTCACAGGCATACATGCACACAGCACGGGCATTCATGGTAGGATATAGCTAGCTAGGTGCTACCCCAAATATGATATTCTGTAGATAAAATTCATTTTTGTTAGAGCTATGAACCCAGTCATTGCTACATCATATTCCCACTTTCAGAAATACTAACTTGCACACACAGGATCCTTCAACGTCCAGCATTTTAACCATAGAAGGAATCACACACAAAATAAATTCCATGATTTATTTCTGGTCATGGGTTATTACTTTTTGTGTGAGAAGCAGAAAATTTATTTTCAAAATATTGAAAAGAACTTCAAAAACACATACAGGAGCAATGCAAGCCATAGAAAGTGAAACTTTTTCTAAACTTATTTCTGCTTTCTTAACTGCTGTCCGCTTGATTTAATCATCAGGGAAATTTAGATGGATTTACTTAGCATTAGATTTATGACTATAAACTGCAAAATGCTTCATATAAAATTCATTGCAATACTCACCAGTTTAAAAATCAGGGCCTAAAAATAGAAATAATGTTAAGCAATTAATTCCTTATTTTTTCAATTGCATGGGTGAAAGACCATTAATTCATATAGTTATTATATTGACTTGTTCAAAAATCTATTAGCCTCCATCATCAGGTGATGTATTGGTATACAAAATGTATAAAACATGCTTATTGTGTGTTATTATTTGCCAGTTTCAATTCTAGTAGATGTTAGATTCCCAGGAGAGAAGGACTGCGTTCCAAAGGAATAAGACAAAACAGCAGTTTAGAGATAGTTTGATTGGAAGGGTCAAGATAGTGCCTCTCTAGAAGTTCTCAGAGTATATCTTTAATTATGCAAGTAGTTTTCTTTAGCTTGGCAAGATTCTGTCTGTAGGGGAGGAACATTAAAGGAAAGTGCTTACAATGAACTCTGCAAGTCTATCTTGGTGTTTGAAACCCAATATGTGGACACCCAAGGGCTACACTCATACCATATGCTAAAACATAAAGTTGGGTTACAAATCTAATTGTAAAACAAATTATGATTAAATATAGTAACAATGAAGGGATGCTCGATTTAATCCAGCCCCTGGCTGATCTAACACTAAATCTAATATACTAATCTAATACTGATCTAATGGTCGGTTCTCCCATGGCCAACTGGCTGCACAAGGAAACAATCTTCAGAAGCTGAGTCATAGATCCCCATGAATTCTATGACTTACTCAAATCCTTTTTAAAGTCAGTGATATTAGTAAACAGCACCACATTTCATGATAGTGAATTTCAAAGTTCAATTACACATTATGTAAATAATAACAGCAGTTTGGCTGTTTGATTCCCACTAGGCTCAAGGTTGACTCAGCCTTCCATCCTTCTGAGGTGGGTCAAATGAGGACCCAGATTGTTGGGGGGCAATAGGCTGACTCTGTAAACTGCTTAGAGAGGGATATAAAGCACCGTGAAGCAGTATATAAGTCTAAGTGCTATTGCTATATTGCACCAATCCATCGCAGGAAAGAATGTGAATAGAGAATCCAGGTACTTACATGGACAACTTCAGCAGGAGGCAAGTCACAATCTTCATGACTTCATCACACAAAGCCTATTTATTTAGAGCACCTATAGTGCCACCACTCTTCTATAATAATTCTAGGAAGTTCAAAACAATCCATAAAAACATAGCTTAAAAAAAGTACCCCCCTCCTCCAAGTGCCAACTAAACAATCTCTGAGCTGAATCCCCATCCTAGCCCAATGCTTGAGGAAGAATGGCACATGACACGGTACCATTGTGGCTTGCACTGAATGTCAGGTTGAATCCTTAACAGTGTAAGAAGAGCTACAGCTTGAAAAAAAAGAAGTTAAGGACCAGGATAAGGTTGAATAATGGAACAGGACAAAAACTAAAGTTGATTTCAATTTAAGCCTAATTTAAATTAAGTATAGATAATAAGATTATCAAGCAAATATTTCCTAAATTTCCCCTGTGAGCCCTTAAAAGTTATAATTTGGTGTTAACATTTGAAAGGCCTCCAAGAGTGGCATTGAAATTTTCGTGGGATGGGGCAAATGATGAAACAAAGGATGGTCCTAAGAAACAAAACTTTGAATAAACGATTATGGCCATACCTTAATAAAGAAATATTAATTATTGACCAAAATATAATCAGTTTCTGAAATACATCTCTTCCATTTGGGTTTGTCCTCTTTCATCAAGCATGCAGCTTTGGGAGGGACATACATGGAGTGGTGAAGGAGGAAGGGACATCCACCTAGCCAGGCAGATCAACTGAAATAACCTTGGTGATCAGCAGATGTTAAACCAGATTATGCTTATTTTCCAGATTGCAGGGTCCCAGGGTGCAGGTGGGCTTGTTGATCGCATACCTGGCTCCCTGCTATGCGGCATCGGCCCTGCTTGAGCTCCTTGAGGTTATAGCCAGCGTGGCGGTTGAGACCCCCAGGCTTATGGTCATGGGGGATTTCAACCTCCCCTCTGCCGGCGGTACCTCGGGGATTGCTCAGGAGTTCATGGCTTCCATGACAGCCATGGGCCTGACCCAGTTAATTCGGGACCCTACTCATGTGGGAGGTCACACCCTGGATTTAGTTTTTGTCTCTGATCAGTGGCAGAGTGGTCTGGGTGTAGGGGATATAGTTATAGAACCCCTGTCATGGACAGATCACTCGCTCCTGAAGCTCGACTTCCATTCCGCACCCCCCGACCGCAGGGAGGCGGAGCTGCTTAAATGGTACCGCCCCAGGCGCCTGATGGACCCGGATAGGTTCCTGATGGAGCTGGGGCCATTTCCCGAAGCTCGCACACACGACTCGGTTGAGGGCTTGGTCGCCACCTGGGATAGGATGGCTGCTGGGGCCCTTGACCGGGTCGTGCCCTTGCGGCCTCTGACCCGGTGCCGATCCCAAGTGGCTCCTTGGTTTTCTGAGGAGCTAAGGGAGATGAAGCGCCGGAAAAGACGCCTAGAGAGTAGTTGGAGGGCTAGCCGTTCTGAGTCTGACCGAACACTTCTACGATCTTATATTAAGACGTATTTAGTGGCGATAAGGATGGCGAGGAGGACTTACCTCTCCACCCTTATTGCGTCCGCGGAAAACCGCCCAGCTGCCCTGTTTAGGGTGACCCGCTCCCTTTTAGAGATGGAAGCGCGGGAGAATCCCTTACAGGGACGGGCTGAGGAGTTTTCTAGGTTTCTGCAGGACAAAATCGCTCAGATTCGAGACGAGCTGGACTCCGACTGGGCATCTCCGGGCGGGGGGGCGGGGGTGGATATCGGTGAGGTTAATTGGGTTGAGTTCGACCCTGTTACTGTAGAAGACGTGGACAGGGTGCTGGGGGGACTGAATGCCACCACCTGTTTGTTGGACCCGTGCCCCTCCTGGCTGGTCTTGGCCACTCGGGAGGTGACACGAGGCTGGTTCCAGGGTATTATAAACGCTTCCTTGAGAGAGGGGCTTTTACCCGCCGCCTTGAAGGAGGCGGTGGTGCGGCCCCTCCTCAAGAAACCGTCCCTGGACCCAGCATTGTTATCAAATTATCGTCCTGTCTCCAACCTTCGCTTTGTTGCGAAGGTTGTAGAGAGTGTGGTGGCCCGTCAGCTCCCCCAGTTCCTGGATGAAGCGAGTTATCTTGACCCCCTCCAATCGGGCTTCAGGCCCGGGCACAGCACGGAGACGGCGTTGGTTGCGTTGGTTGATGATCTCTGGAGGGCTCGGGACAGAGGTTGTTCCTCTGTCCTGGTCCTGTTAGATCTCTCGGCGGCTTTTGATACTGTCGACCACAGTATCTTATTGCAGCGGTTGGAGGGGTTGGGGGTTGGAGGCACCGTGTTGCGGTGGTTTTCCTCCTTCTTCTCCGACCGTTCGCAATTTGTGTTGACGGGGGGGCAGAGATTGTCCCCAAGGCCCCTGCTTTGTGGGGTGCCTCAGGGGTCGGTGCTCTCGCCCCTGCTGTTCAACATTTATGTAAAGCCGCTGGGTGAGATCATCCGTGGCTTTGGGGTGGAGTTCCATCAGTACACTGATGATACTCAGCTGTACATCTCCACCCCGGGCCACCCCAACGAAGCCGTCGAAGTGATGACCTGGTGCCTGGAGGCCGTGCGGGGTTGGATGGGTCGTAACAGGCTTCGTCTCAACCCGGCCAAAACCGAGTGGCTGTGGTTTCCTGCGCCCAGATACAGCCAGCTTATTCCTTCGCTGGCCATGGGGGGAGAGGTATTGACCCCCGTGGAAAGGGCGCGCAACTTGGGTGTCCTCCTGGATGTGCGGCTGTCTTTGGAAGAACATATTGCAGCCGTCGCCAGGGGGGCTTTTTATCAGATTCGTCTGATTTACCAGTTGCGGCCCTTTCTGGATCTGGGCGCACTTCGCACAGTCACTTCCGCCCTCGTTATCTCCCGCTTGGATTATTGCAATGCTCTCTACATGGGGCTCCCCTTGAAGAGTCTCCGGAGGTTGCAGTTAGTTCAGAATGCAGCCGCGCGGGTGATTGTGGGCGTCCCTCGGGGCGCACACGTAACACCACTTCTCCGCAGGCTGCACTGGCTTCCTGTGGCCTTCCGGATTCGATTCAAGGTGGTACTGATGGTATTTAAAGTGCTCCATGGCTCGGGACCTGGGTACTTACGGGACCGCCTGCTGCCACCAACAACCTCCCGCCGCCCAGTACGCTCCCACAGGGTCGCCCTACTTGGCGTACCGCCACCTGATCGTTGTCGGCTGGCGGCCCCGAGGGTGCGTGCTTTCTCTGTGGGAGCCCCCTCCCTGTGGAATGATCTCCCCCCGGAAATACGAGCCATGACAGATATCCTCTCCTTCCGGCGCGCAGTCAAGACCCTATTTTTTAAACAAGCTGGCCTGGCCCAGTAAGGGTCTATGGGGTTTTAAGTTAACAGGGTTTTTTAAATTTTAATCTCATTTTAAAATTTTATGGGATGTAGCCACATCTATGTTTAATCTGGTTTTAAATTCTATTTAATTTTATAACTTTGTATTTTATGTATTTATTAGGCTGTACACCGCCCCGAGTCCCTTTTGGGAGAGGGAGCGGTATAGAAATACGAACAATAAATAAATAAATAAATTATTTTCCAAAGCACCAGAAGGCAAGACAAGAATCAATGGATGGAAACTAATCAAGGAGAGAGGCAACCTAAGACTAAGGAGAACTTTCCTAACATTGAGAACAGTGAACCAGTGAACAGCTTGCCTTCAGACATTGTGGCTGCTCCATCACTCGAGGCTTTTAAGAAGAGCCTAGGTAGCCACTTGTTTGCAATGGTATATACTATAGAATCTTCTGCTTTAGCAGGATGTTGGATTAGATTTCCAAGGTCCCTTCCAACTTTGTTATTCTGTTACCCTCACATCCTTATATCAACAGAGGATTAAAATTTTGCAAATACCCATAAAATTAATTTCAGTCAACCCACTCAAAGCATCAAGCAGACTTTCTGAATTATATCAGGAAGCTAATTTAAATAAGCAAATCAGAAGTCTGATCTCCCTGGATAATTCTGATACTTCTGCATCTGTGCAGAAATAGCAGAACCTGACTTGACTTTGAACTCCATTATCTAATTCCAAATCAATGAAATGATGGCATTCAAGATCAAGGCAGAATCTGTTATTTCGGCACGCTTGAGTGTGAACATCAAAATCAGATGGATTTTGGATGTCAGTTTGAAGTGCCCAATCCAAATGGATCATATATTTTTTTTAAATTGATAATTCAGATTGGATTCTGTATAATTTATACAGGTCAGTTGGGGCTTCCCTTCCCATTGTATGTCACTGCCAGCTATGGGATCACCCTTAAGAGAGAAGACCCTATAAGTTAGAGCTAATTCATGGGTGGAAAAAAGAAAGCTCTGTTGCCTACTGTTCAACCCAAAGCTGCAAATATTCTCTACTATTGAAAATAAAGCACATAGGGACAAAAATTCTCCATTCAGAATAGTTCATTGCTGTTGGGCTACCCATAGAACTTCATTCTGATAGTGATGATAAGCCACTATTATTATTAATTTTGTTCTTATAGTTTTTAGTTCATGTAAGAAATGCATGATATAAAAGAAAAACATGCCAGTGCTAATTATTCACTGGGAAAACGCAAGCAATGTTTCCAATTTGAAATAAACAAAAAATACAATTTCTTCTGGTCCTTCTATTGTTAGTTTATTCTGAGCTACTTTGGGTTCATTTTCTTAGAAGATTATTCAATTGTAAAAGAAGATTTATATCTCTTGTTCCAAGGATTGGAAGACAAAACTATCTTAGGATGCCTCCACTCAGCCCTGGAGGAATTACTTAAACCAGGAGTAACCTATAGGCTGCAGGCAATGCCCTTTACCCTGTATCCCTCAAAATGCCCATAGTCGCCCAAAATAATCCCTACAATTTTCTCAAAATTAGACAGAAGAAGGTCCAAATAAGTAAAAACAAAAACAATGGGCTTGTCTTAGCCCTCTGCCTCTCCATTGGTATTCATCCCAACATCTGGAATCTCCTCATTTCAGCAACCCTGGGGAGAAAGATAACAATAGCGATAGAGTTATCTACTGTGGTAAGACTATCATTGGGTCCTGCTCTTAACACTTGTATGTTGAACATTTCCATAATAGTGATTTATAATATCACTCACACTATCATTAGTCAGATGAAACTGCAGATACCCCTTGTTTAGTGACTGCCTGTTTAGCAATCTTCTGCAGTTATGACAACTGATGAAAAATTTACTTAAGATCAATTGTCACGTTTATGGCCTTTGCAGATCTGTAAAGGAAAGGACAGCTAAAGTGTGTGTGTGTGTGTGTTGTGTAGGCTTGTGATAGAATAGTTTGATCCAGGTAGGGTACTCTGCTCCTCCAACAGAATCATGACACCTTCTATAGCCTTCAAAGAGCAAAGGGATGGCATTGGTTCCATTGGTTTCTAGAAAGTAGCTCCCTCTGCTTTGCAGTTCATTTACACAGAACTATTCCTTGAGGCAAAACTGTTGGTTGAAATTTTCTCTTTCCAACCCAACTGGTGAGAAAGGGTATATATTGTTTTGTCATGAGCAATCCGCACACAAGATAACAGATAGCAGATACACAATACAGAACAACAGAGTTGGAAGGGACATGTAGGTCATCTAATCCAACCCACTGCTCAAGGAGGAGACCCTGTATCATTTCTGACAAGTGGCTGTCCAGTCTCTTCTGGAAAGCCTCCAAGTGATGAAGAACTCACAACTTCTGAAGGCAAGCTGTTCCTTCGGTTTTGATTGTTCTCACTGTCAGAAAATTTCTCCTTATTTCTAGGTTGAATTTCCATCCATTGCTCCTTGCCTGACCTTCGGGTGCTTTGGCAAATAGGCTGTCCCCCTTCTCTCTCTGACAGCCCCTTAGATATTGGAACCTATTATGACTATCTATGTGCCGGCTGGTGACTCCGAGTAATAGGGCCTTCTCTGTGGGGGCATCTGCTCTCTGGAATGGGTTGCCTCCAGAGTTACGTATAGCCACGGACCTGGGGACCTTCAGGCGTGCCTTGAAAACCTGGCTCTTTGACCAGGCCGGCTTGGACTGATTTTAGATTTGGGTGTTTTACTTTTTATATTAAATTTTAGGGTTTTGGGGAGGGGTTTTAATTGATTACAGCCAGGGCCTTAGTTTAATTTAGTTTTAACTTTTCACATATTTATTGTTTTAATTGTATGGCTGTGCACCGCTCCGAGTCCTTTG
Organism: Bungarus multicinctus; assembly: GCA_023653725.1. Classification (NCBI taxonomy): domain Eukaryota; kingdom Metazoa; phylum Chordata; class Lepidosauria; order Squamata; family Elapidae; genus Bungarus; species Bungarus multicinctus. The sequence goes on along the minus strand of CM042835.1, from coordinate 8,860,506 downwards.
GGAGAGGAGCGGTATATAAATAAATATTATTATTAGTATTAGTATTATTATTAGTATTATTATTATTATTATTAGTATTATTAGTATTATTATTATGTCTATCATGTCTCCCCTGGTCCTTCACTAGACTAGCCATGTCCAGTTTTTCCAACCATTCTTCATATGTTTTATTCTCCAGGCCCCTAATCACCATTTTTATAGTTTTTTTCTATTAGCAATCATCTATTGATAGAAACACATGGAAGAATCTGTGACAACCATTCAAAAGGAAACAACCTCAGACCAAAAGATGCAATATCACAGCTACCCAAGAACTCATCCCATCAAGCTGTCTTATAACAACATCATCTTAGCAATAGCAATAGCTCTTTGACTTATACACCACTTCACGGTGCTTTACAGCCCTCTCTAAGTTTACAGAGTCAGCCTGTTGCCCCCAACAATCTGGGTCCTTATTTTACCCACCTCAGAAGGATGGAAGGCTGAGTCAACCTTGAGCCTGGTGGGATTTGAACTGCCAAATTGCAGGCAACCGGCAGCCAGCAGAAGTAGCCTGCAGTACTGCACTCTAACCACTAGCCACCAAGGCTATAGCAACTTAACTTTTCTCACCACCATGGGAAGCCAAATATTGTGCTGGAATGTCTATGAAACCTTCACATTCTCTTGCTAGATGGATTTTTGATCTAATCCAATTTTCTTAGATCTACTTCATATCCTAGCTCACCTAAAAAAGCCTCCATAGAAAGGACTAAAATGCTACATTTTACAGTCAGAAATGATACCACATTGTTCCTTTAAAAACAGAATCTCCCTTACCGATATGCTTTCCTTTGGACAAAAGAGAAAAAGAAGGAGAGCAATTAGAACAGAGAGTTTCATCTTTACTTCTTCTTGGTACCATTCAGCCGTGAATCCACCAAAGTGAGAAGTGAGCCTTCTGAGTTTCTATATTTATGTTATTCAGCCTGGATGGCCAGGGACCTGCCTAATTCTCTTGTGAGATAAAAGTAGGATTGACATCATCATCCAAAAAACAATTGTTAACCCTAGAGGAGAGGACAACTTGGTGTAAACAAAAACTCTATTAGTCTATGGGTTCAAAGCAGCTGAATTTAACCTTTAACCAATAAAGTTGCTAATCCAGCTGGGTGTTCTCCAGATTTTCTCTTTTCCACCCAATTGAAGAGTCCAGGCTAGAACAATAGATGATGCAGGTAAAAGAACATTCGGCACAGTTGGAATGGATATTTAGAAAGCAAATGTATACTCAGTACCAGTTTCATGTAGCTCAAAAAGAAACTTCATTATAAATTAACTACCTCTTTCTTTTTTTATATAAAAAGTTTTTTTTATTTTTAACAACAAACATAAACATAAAACAACAAATAAAACCTTCTTTCAGTTATACAATGCGTTAGTTGGTACATAGTTCTTGTGCACAATATCTATAGTCTTTTCCTCTTAGGTTTACGTTCATATTACATTAATTAACTTTCCATGTCATATTATATTATTGTTACACCATCCTCAGACTTTAATTTAAAATCCGTCTTATCCTTTAGAGCAGTGGTAGTCAATCTGGCCCCCACCGCCCACTAGTGGGCGTTCCAGCTTTCATGGTGGGCGGTAGGAATTTTGTCCCCTACTTTATAAATCACCATTACTGTGGAACCAGTGGGCAGTTAGAGAAAATTTTACTATTAACAGAGATACAAAAGTGGGCGGTAGGTATAAAAAGGTTGACTACCCCTGCTCTAGAGCAAGTCTCAATTCTTACTAATTTTTGTTCATGTTGTAATTTATTCCACAATAGTTAGTTGTAACATATCATTGCTATACTTCAATTTCCTACTTTTCTATTTAACCATTGATAAGATAAATCCCATATCTTATAATACTTTTTTTCTTCTTGCTCTCTAATTGCTAATGTTAATCTGCTCATTTCTGCACATTCCATTACTTTCCTAATCACCTCCTCCTCCATCGGAATTTTCTCATTCTTCCAATTTTGAGCAAATACAATTCTAGCTGCAGAATTAACTACCTCTTTCATCGTGTTCAAAATAAACTGAGTTGGGCTCTTCACCCTGAACAAGGATGGAACAATCCTTGCCCCAAAGCTTCCAGGTTCCATCTTTCAATTTAGGCTTGTATGTCTACTTTTCATTTTTTGTCTTTTGTGATAACCTTTTCTCTTTGAAATCAGACATGTGCAAAGTGGTTTTATCAAGCATTTTTCAATATGGAGGCATTCCTTTTAATCATCCCATCCAGTGGTGGGATTCAATTTTTTTTTACTACCGGTTCTGTGGGCATGGCTTGGTGGGCATGACAGGGGAAGGATACTGTAAAATCTCCAGTCAGAGGTGGTATTTGCTGGTTCTATGAACTATTCAAAATTTCCACTACTGGTTCTCTAGAACTGGTCAGAACTTCTGAATACCACCTCTGATCCCATCCCTCCATCTTTTCCCCCTCATCCGTCTTCAGTCCACTTCCTGAATTGTCAGAGCCTTGTTAATGATGAACTCCCAGTAATCTGTTTTGGCTATGTACAAATCAATGTGTCCCTGAAGTTTGAAAATAGAAATAATTATATCGTGTTATTTACACTTATTTGACCTTGGTGAAGAGAACCGGAACTGGTTAATAGATGGATGGGAGATGACCACAAAACCCTATTGCTGTACATTAGATTTAAAAGGTAAAAATGAACCATCAATTTATTCTGGAACAAAGTGATGCCAAACCACTTCCCTACTTCCTTGGTATCAAAATAATTATTAGCAATGTTAATCAAGCTTGGGATTTGGAAGAGATTGTTTATCCCTGCTGCTTTGGGGTCTGGGTTGCTGAGAATCAGGGCAGAGGGACTATGCTCAGTTGTTTGATTCAGTGGGTTTGTTTTTGAACAGATTTTTACATATATATATATTTATTTGTCAAGCATGTATTAGATAACAAATATAATTAGAACATGATTATTATAGCAATAAAAATGAACCTATTACCAAGGTGGTTATACTATCTATTTCAGATGGTCCCTATAAAATTAAATAAGAATTTTTTTGAGGAATTGAATTGAATTGAATAGTGACGAAATTTATATGGGAAGGGAAAAACTCTACATAAGATTAAAATTATTGCAAGAGAATAGATATAGAGGTGGCTTTGGACTCCCAAACTGGGAATTGTACCAACATGCAGCAGCGCTAATTTGGATCAAAGAATGGATTGTCCTGAGTAACAAGAGGCTATTAACTCTTGAAGGACATGATCTACAAATTGGTTGGCATGCTGCCATGTGAGAGAAGAGAAATAAGAAAAGTTCTCATTTTTTTTAAACCACCGAATAAGAGAGGCACTATTGGAAATTTGGAACAGAACTAGGAAAAAACATTACATTAAAATACCAGGTTGGCTTTCCACCATGGAAGCCATGACATACCCAAATAATTTCGATATAAATAAAATGATTAGATACAATCAATTATTAGATGATCAAGGAATAGAATAGAATAGATATTTATTTATATACTGCTCCTCTCCCGAAGGACTCGGAGCGGTGTACAGCTATGCAATTAAAAACATTAAATATACAAAAAATAAAACTAAATTAAATACCCTGGCTGTAAAACAGTTAAAACCCCTACCATAAACCCTAAAATTAAAATAAAATTAAAATACTCAAATCTAAAATCAGCTCAAGCCAGCCTGGTCAAAGAGCCAGGTTTTCAAGGCACGCCTGAAGGTCCCCAGGTCCGTGGTTGTACGTAACTCCGGAGGCAACCCATTCCAGAGGGCAGACTGAAAACAAATCAAAAATTGAAAGTGGAAGGGAAAGTGATAGATTGGTGGCCCTACCTACAATTGCAAGCAAAATACAAAAAAGACGTAGAAGAATTTGGTACAGATAAAATGCCACAACAACTAAACAAAAATATTATTAGGATCAGAGGAAAAATTTATAACCAAAATATATAATTATCTTTTAAAATTTGATAGAGAAGAGGAGGTAGTGAAACCAACCATGATAACCTGGATGAAAAATTTTGGATACAGCATACAATTAGAAGATTGGGAAAGATTATGGACTAAAAATTATAAATTAACATTGGCAGCCTCATATAAAGAAAATGTATATAAAATGTTTTATCGTTGGCATCTAACTCTGGCGAGATTGGATAAAATTTATCTAAACCTAAAATCAGAGTATTGGAAATGCAAAAAGAAACCTGGTACATTCGTTCACATGTGGCGGACCTGCCCAAAAGCAGAAGAATTCTGGAATAAGATACAGATCTGGTTACAGGAAATAACAAGTCTAAAGATAGTACCTAAACCAGAAATGTTTTTATCAGGGATTACCAAAGGAGAATATACAAAAGAGAATAGCAATAGCACTTAGACTTATATATCACTGTGTAGTGCTTTACAGCCCTCTCTAAATGGTTTACAGAGTCAGCATACTGCTCCCAACAATCTGGGTCCTCATTTTACCCACCTCGGAAGGATGGAAGGCTGAGTCAACCTTGAGCCTGGTGGGATTTGACTGCCAAACTGTAGGCAGCTGGCTGCAGAGGTAGCTTGCAGTACTGCACCCTAACTACTGTGCCACAGAGGCTCTGTGTCTAATGTGAATGAATGTCTAAAGATACACATCTTAACAGTGGCTAGGATACTATATGCTCAAACTTGGAAATTAGTAATGGATTGCGCAGAAATGAACAAATTCACAATGGAATTGCAGGAGAGGGAAGATAAAGAATTCTATATGGCCTGGGGAAAATGGTATGTCTGGTTAGAAAATAGAAAGAAAATGTAATGCAAAAGTAGAAGCTTTAAAATGTAATTGTAAATAGTGAATGTATACGTATGTATAGGAGAATGGTATAACCGATGTCACAAATAACTGCAAAAAATGTATATAGAATTTGTTTTTTTAAAGGTGAAAATGTAATAAATTTTATTTAAAAACAAGAACATGATTATTATTACATGAGATAAGGTAGAATTGGGCAGCCAGTTGATGAGCTGTATTATTGTCCTGGTTCTCCCACAAGTATCCAAGACTCCTAGAAAATATAAGTGAGTGCCCAGATGCAGTTTTCATATACCAAATATTTGAATTCATATTTTAGTTGCTATTCTAATATGATTGTGATTATGATCAAGCAAGAATAACATCAAGACTCTTCCTTCCTTCCTTCCTTCCTTCCCTTCCCTTTCTTCATTTCCTTCCTTCCTTCCCTCCATTCATTTCTTTCTTTCCTTCCTTCCTTCCTTCCTTCCTTCCTTCCTTCCTTCTTTCCTTCCTTCCTTCCTTCCTTCCTTCCTTCCCTCCCTCCCTCCCTCCCTCCCTCCATTCATTTCCTTCCTTCCTTCCTTCCTTCCTTCCTTCCTTCCTTCCTTCCTTCCTTCCTCTCTCCCTCCCTCCATCCCTCCCTCCCTTTCTCCCTTCCTTCCTAGCTGCTTCCTGCCTGCCTGCCTCCTTTTGTCTTTCCCTTCTATCCAGAGGTGGTCTTCAGCAGGTTCTGACCAGTTCTGGAGAACTGGTAGTGGAAATTTTGAGTAGAACTGGCAAATACCACCTCGGACTGGCCCCTCCCCCATCTATTTTCTGCCTCCCAAGTCCCAGCTGATCGGCTGGGTCTTTTTGGTTGCCCTGCACAGGAGAACAGAGCTGGCAAGCAGGTTAGTGGGGTAGGAGGTAATGAGGATTTTGCAGTTAATTTTTCCCCAGGAGTAGGGAGGGAATGGAGATTTTACAGTATCTTTCCCCTGCCATGCCCACCAAGCCACGCTCACAGAACTGGTAGTAAAAAAATTTGAATTCCATCACTGCTTCTATCCTTAAAAAAATCTGTCATCCAGGAAGGCCAGACAAGCAAAACTAAAGTTTTGTCTTTCCTACTGCATTAAAAAACATGCCAAAGAATCCAGCCATTTTATTTGTTTGTTTTTATTCGCTTAAAATTGTTGCCACAAAATGCTGAATAACAATCCAATGATTGCACGTCACAACCTTTGCAACTGCCACAATCTTTCTTTTGGCCCAACCAACAGAGCATGAATAACATTGAAAGATTTACGTAGGTATTTTTCATCCAATAGTCAAGGTGGGGGTCATTTCAATGCTCTTGTAAAATGTGTTTTCTTTGCCACCAGGGAAGCAATAATTGCAGTATTGTTTTATAATTGTTATAACCTTTTGCAAATGAATTTAATTAAAAAGAGTAATGAACTTTATTTTGGAAAAAAAAGTATTTTTCTTGCACCCTCTTTATGAGAAAAACTAGTCAACATATGTATATCATGGTTTCTTAGGAAAACAAATCTGAAAGGCAAGAATGGGCTATTAAAATAAAGGCAAATAATACAATAGATAGAAGTGTTAAAAAGCCCTTTGCTTTGTATGGCTATACCTCAGGGGTGGGATTCAAATTTCCTAACTGGTTCTGTGGGTGTGTCCTAATTTGTGGGTGTGGCTTGGTGGTCATGTGACTGGCTGGGCATGGCTTGTATGCAAATATTTTAAATATTTATGTAGATGTTGATTTTTTTTATTTAAAAAAAGAGCAACTTTTACCCAGAACAAGGCAAAGCAGGCAGGCAGATTGAGTTGCTTGCAGAATCACAGAGTCACTCGAAGATCTACCTTTCTGCAATCTGCTGCCTGAGTCTGCACTGAAAAATAGAAGCTTCAGTCCTAAGGAAGGGTCAGCTCTGCTCTCAGGCCAGTGGTGTGATTTGCCGGTTCTCCGAACTGTGCAGAATAGTAACAACCGGTTCTATAGAACTGGTCTGAACTGGTAGAATCCCACCCCTGCTATACCTGCCTTAACTACACTATTTCATCTAGAGAAAATTGTTTTTGCTGCATGTGACTTCTGACTTGAATATTCAGTAAAACATGTGCAGCTTTTGCTATTTATGAATAGACAGAATATTTCAGGAGCAATCAGGCATTTAGCATTGTTTAATTTTTTAAGATTGTTAAAGGAACAAGGCAATTATTTTGGGCCTTCTTCCAACCCTTACATACAGTTATATGGTTGCTGTCTGCCTGAGAGAAACAAGACCAGATAAATTAATTTCTTCTTTTTGCCAGTTGCCTGCCTGCCTCCTTTCCTTTCCTTTCCTTTCCTTTCCTTTCCTTTCCTTTCCTTTCCTTTCCTTTCCTTTCTTCCTTCCTTTCCAAGCTGCCTTCCTCTCTTCTTTCCCTAGCTCCCTTCCTCCTTCCTTTTTTTCAGATTCCCTTCCTTTCCTTTTCTTTCCTTTTTTTCCCTCCCTTCCCTTCCTTTCCTTCCTTCTTTTCCAAGCTGCCTTCCTCCCTTCTTTCCCTAGCTCCCTCCCTCCTTCCTTTTTTTCAGATTCCCTTCCTTTCCTTTCTTTTCCTTTCCTTTCCTTTCCTTTCCTTTCTTTCCTTCCCTTCCCTTCCTTTCCTTCCTTCTTTTCCAAGCTGCCTTCCTCCCTTCTTTCCCTAGCTCCCTCCCTCCTTCCTTTTTTCAGATTCCCTTCCTTTCCTTTCTTTTCCTTTCCTTTCCTTTCCTTTCCTTTCTTCCCTTCCCTTCCCTTCCTTTCCTTCCTTCTTTTCCAAGCTGCCTTCCTCCCTTCTTTCCCTAGCTCCCTCCCTCCTTCCTTTTTTTCAGATTCCCTTCCTTTCCTTTCCTTTCCTTTCCTTTCTTTCCTTCCCTTCCCTTCCTTTCCTTCCTTCTTTTCCAAGCTGCCTTCCTCCCTTCTTTCCCTAGCTCCCTCCCTCCTTCCTTTTTTTCAGATTCCCTTCCTTTCCTTTCTTTTCCTTTCCTTTCCTTTCCTTTCCTCCTTTCTTTCAAAGCTGCCTTCCTCCCTTCTTTCCCTAGCTCCCTAGCTCCCACCCTCCTTGCTTTTTTTCAGACTCCCTCCCTCCCTTCCTCCCTCCCTCTCTTCTTTCCTTCCTTTTCATAGCTTCCTTCCAGAATAGAGCTGGAAGGGACCTTGGAGGTCTTCTAGTCCAATCCCCTGCTCAAGTGGGAAACCCTGAGCCAGGCACTCCTTTTTCTTTTTAAAATCTTCCAGTGTTGAAGCAGTCACAACTTCTGGAGGCAAATTGTTCCACTGGTTTAAGTTTCTCCTTAATTCCAGGTTGCTTCTCTCCTGGAATAGTTTCCATCCATTGTTTCTTATCTTGCCTTCTGGTGCTTTGGAAAATAAGTTTAACTCCCTGAACTTTGTGGCACCCGGTCAAATACTGGAATGCTGCTATCATATCACCCCTAGTCCTTCTTTTCTCTAGACTGGCCATACCCAGTTCCTGCAACCGTTCTTCATCTGTCTTAGTCTCCAGGCCTTTAATCATTCTAGTTGCTCTGCTCTGCACTTTTTCCAAAGCCTCAACATCTTTTTGTAATGTGCTGACCAAAACTGGATAACAATAGCAGTTAACTTATATACCATTTCACAATGCTTTATAGCCTTCTCTAAGCAGTTTACAGAATCAGCCTATTGCCCCCAACAATCTGGGTCCCCATTTGACCCACCTCAGAAGGATAGAAGGCTGAGTCAACCTTGAGCCTGGTGGGAATCAAACAGTCAAACTGCTGGCAGCTGGCAGTCAGCAGAATATTCTGCAGTGCTGTACTCTAACCACTGCATCAGCTCAGCTCATATGTATTTATGCTACAATTATTAAATCATGTATTCCAGGTATGGTCTTACTAAGGTTTTATAAAGCGGTACTTAATTGGGATGTAATTTTCCTGGCCAAAGTGTCATAGTTGCTTGCCATTGATTACAACCTTTTCCAAAGGCTGGTCTCTCCACATATGAGGGGAATTTTCCAAAAATGGTTGCCCTTCAGGTTCTTTGAGGCCATAGAATTCCCAATATCCCAATGTATCATAGTTAAATTATAAGGAACATGACAGTCTATTGTTGAATGCTGACCCTACTACCTGTGTCTGAACTTGTGGCCATGTCACTTAATACTATTTACTAATGCTCTCATGGATCAATGAACCAGAAGCTTGCTTCATGCTCAGGACAATGAACCATCATTCCTTTCCAGTTCAGTCTCATTGGGTTTTCCTATTTGCTGTCTTTGATTCTTGTGGACATGTAACTTCCATGACACCAACACATTTTGACTTGTTTTAAACTTCTGCTCTGGAATTTCCAAAAGTCCTCTGTCCAAGTCTAATCAAGTCTATTTATCTCACACCCAGCTGTCGTGCCATTTCCCAAAGCTGAGTTAGACTGAATGTTCATTCTCATCATTCAATGTTATTTTTTTTAAACCAGAACATTATTTTTCTTTTTTTTAAAAAAAAAAACAAGAAACAATTTTGGTGCAAATGCAATTATTTTATTTTATTTTAGCATAGCTTCTGCCATCCTCCAGAATAGCAAAGGGCAATTCTCACTGCCCGCTGCCTTCTGTTACAAAGGTAGGAAAATCAAACTTTTCAAAATTTATATCTAAATTATACTACTGAGATCTGTGAACTTCATTCTTAATTAAGGTTGGGATGGCAGGGTAAAAAGCGATGAGTGGGGCACTCCTTGGAAACCTGGTTCATCCGTCTGGGTATATCCAATCTGCTAAACAAACAAGCAAAATAAACAATTATCAAGATTTCCAGTCTTAATTTGTAGAAATACATTAGCTTTCTGCAGATCTAGATATCACAGCTTTGTTTAATGGCTTCCAGGGTAGCGATAAAGATTTAATTATAGGAAGTACAAATAGATATAATGGCTCTTCCCCCCACACCCCTTTTATTTATGCTTGATCTGCAGTCAGTACATTCTCTGGAAAGTGCAAGGAAAGTGCAAAGAAATTTTTGGTTCAAAAACCACATGCAGAAAACGTGGTACACATGGAATTTAATGGGTAATTTAAGAGTGCATGTAAAGGGAACCTCATCAAAAGTATGGGATTAACAGAACTGTGCAAACAGAAATAAATGCAAATCTTTGTTCCTTTTTATAAAGCAAGGAAACATCCAAACTACTGTAGAAATTGAACTGAATATATTGAAACTGGCAAAAACTGTCCATCGATGTGCTCATTCCTATTCTGAATGCAGGTACTTGGGAACAAGGACAAGACAAGTTATCAAGGTTTTTCAGGAGATTTAAGCTTGCCATTTGGATGCCTGCTACAAGGACATTAGTCTACTAAGCCACAGGCTTTTAATATACTCCATAATGGTATTTGGACATACTAGATTTTTGCTGAATTGAGACATGTTAGTATCTGAACTAACAAACCCAAAACCCCAGAGCCTACTTGAGTACAACCATGAGGTCTGACATTTTGGGAACAATATCATGCCAAACCATTAGAAATTAGAATCCCACATATCTATCGTTTGTGGAAATAATAGGCATAGCACAGCATACCCTTATGAAATGCATAGGTGGGTGAGAAAGCGACTGCTTAAACAACAGATGTTTAAGAAGATAAATTCAAGAAGTAGAGGTTGCCTTTGAACAGAATAAACTGGCTTACTTGTCACCTAGAACAGGGATCACCAACCTTTTAGACCTCAGGGACCACCAAACTCATAATTTTAATTCTTGGGGACCACTAATATGAATTTTGACTGATGGTGGCTTGCTGACGTTGGTGGCAGAGAGAGAGAGAGATTTGATCTAACCTCTCTCTCCCCCCCTCCTACACACACACACAAACACAGAGAGGAAGGGTGGGATTCAAATTTCTTAACTAGTTCTGTGGGCGTGGCTTAATTTGTGGGTGTGGCTTGGTGGTCATGTGACTGGCTGGGCATGGCTTGTATGTAAATATTATAAATATTTATATAAATATTGAATTTTTTATAAAAAAAGAACAACTTTTACCCAAAATCAGGCAAAGCAGGCAGACAGATTGAGTTGCTCACAGAATCACAGATTCACTTAGAGATCTGTGTTTCTGCCATCGGCTACCTGAGTCTGCACTGAAAAATAGAAGCTTCAGTTCGGCTCTACTTAAAAGATCTGAAGATTAGCTAGAAAGCAAGAAATCCAACAATTTCCTGCTTTCTAATTAATCTAAAACTCCCAGCACAGCCAAACAGCTGATTGTTGGAAAAAGGAAAAATAACAACTTAGCAGGCAAGTTTGTCAGGTAAGGAATGAGTGAGTGGGGAGGGTTCCCACGGGCCATGTGGGCGGCATAGCCTTGTGTTTCTGTGCAGCCTGGATTAATTGCTTTGGGAGGTGCTCTGGGGGTGACGTTTCTCTGCAGACCACCAAAATTTTCTCATGGACCACCAGTGGCCCACTGGTTGGTAACCACTAACCTAGAAGATCTTTATGGTTTGATATTTCAGGGGAATTAAAAACACTTGAACTATTTATGATTTGCGGTAATGCATGAATCCAAATCATGGCTTTTTTCACGAACCAAGTTTAGCATGTGCAGTGAATACAATCCTGACATAGTTGTTAGCCAAGCCAAGGTCCTTTGTAAAAAGGACTATTCATATTTGGTTTTTAGTTAGTTAATTGTTAATTAGATATACTCACCTATTATTGACCTCAGAGCTAAAATAGAATAAAATAATAGTCATTTTCCATTTAGTAGGTTACTGAATGGCTAGTAGGTTACTGAGGTTACTGAAGTAGTCTACTCAAGATTATTGAAATAGGTTACTGCTGAATAAGTTGCTAAGTAAACAGGTTACCAAATAGGTCACTAGTAATCAACTGTAATCAAAGCCCATGCATTACATTAGTTTTCCTTGCATAATTCACAATGGTCATACTCTGAATTGTAAAGCAAGAAAAAGGTGAAAGAATTGGGATGTAGTTAATTTGCACCATTTCCATAGTTCTTATTGGAAATCTAAAGAATTTGATTATTATTATTTTAGAAAAGTTCTTCCTTGATTTGACTCTGGGGGTTGAAGGTCTGTGCTTTATTTCCCCAGGAGTTCCTCCCCTGGCCATGGCAAGTCTGCTCCTGGTTGGCTTCCTACATTCCATTTTGTTCAGATCAAGAGACCCCTTTCTCAATTGTGGGTATCCATCACTCAGCCATCTGAGTATGAGGTTGGAACAAGGGAAAGGATGGCAGTGAACCGTTCTTATATTTCCAATACCTTCTCCTGTTCTTTCACTCTAGGAGAAATCTGCGTTCCCTCCAGAAACAAGCTACCATATTTTTCGGAGTATAAGATGCTCCAAAGTTTAAGATGCACCTAGCTTTTGGGGAGGAAAACAAGAAAAAAAAAAAAAACTGCCTCTGTCTACCAACAATTTGCCTCCTTACAGCAAATAGCAAACAGCTTGTTTGAGCTTCAGCACAGCCTGATTAGTGCAAGCAGCTGACTTTCAGCTGGAATGGCCTCCCAACAACCAGCAGTTTCAGACTTCAGGGATTGCCATAGTCTATTGCTGCCTTCGTGTGCCCTGTTTTCGGCCCAATTTGGACAGCAGGGATTAGAACAGGCAGAAAATGGTGTGCACAGAGGCCAAAAATGGAATGTGTGGAGGCCAAAAATGGGGCATGCGGAGGCGGCAATAGATTATGGCAATCCCTGTAGCCTGAAACAGCTGATCGTCAGGAGGCTGATCCAACCGACAATCAACTGCTTGGGCTAATCAGGCTGTGCTGAAGCTGAAACAGGCTGTTTGCTGCAAGGAGGCAAATTGCTGGGAGGCAGAGGCCAAAGGGTGGGGGCCAGCAAGTGGGCAGGGCTTCGACAACATTTGCTGTATAAGACGCACAGACATTTCCATCCACTTTTGGGTGTGGAAAAAGCTCCCATCTTTCCTGGTTCTGCCTTCCCTGAAACCTTGCATTTAAGGAAAAGCCATTGCCATGTAAAAAATAATCACTAATTCCACTCTAATAATTCATCTTTTGCAGACACCTATGTGTCATATATCCAAAAGGTTGCAGATTTTTAGGTGAAAAGAAGTTCAGACTTATAAAGTCAACAGTCTTGGCTGCAATTGTTAAAGTTTGAATTGTGTGCACTTGTTGAAAATACAAAAGTTGGTTTATCTTTGGTAGTTCTCTGGGTGGAATGGGAAAATTTTAACATGTTTGCAAAACATGTTTGCAAAATTAGTTTTTTTGTTTATAGATGGTACAGTAGATTGTTTGAATGTATAAAATAGGTTAATGGGTTATTAGTTTAAACATGCAACATAAATGAACTCCCCTTTTACACAGTATCCTTGCAAAATTAATAGTAACACTTACACTGCCTAGAACGCCACGAAGCTGTAATAAAAAGTTGGAAATTATTGTTTAGTTTGAAAAATTTAACAAAGTTCATGACACGTTTTCTGAAACATTTGTCTATTAGCAAGGCTGGATACACTGTTTACACAGCAGATATAAATGAAAATGGCCAATATAGTCCCTGAATTAAGTGTATGAACAAATTTTTAAAAAACCACTTTTATTTCCATTCTGTTCTTTCCTCTTCTGATGTATAAAAGACCATAACTGCTCTGCTTTTATCAAGGGTATATAGAACTTCATAAAAGGAATCTTATGAGTGTAAGGCAAAGCATGTTCAAAAATGCTGCAGAGTAAACATGAAAGAACATGTGCAGTGAACACAACCTATTTGCAATTTTGGCCTCCATGCCAACCACTATGGGAAGCAAGAGCAAAATTCAGACTTTGAAAGAGAACTGAAATGTTGATATATTTCCACAGAACTTTCATTAAAAAGCGACTCTTTATATCAACAGTTAACACCCAGTGAGGATTTGCTGGGGAAACTTGAACTGTCTATTCAAAATTGGACACAATTTTCTCTTTCAGGGTGCCCTATTAGAAATATTAAGTTTTCTGTCAGACAGCCAAAAGGTTGCAGAATTTTTAGGTGGAAAGGGGTTCTTTTTGCTGTGTCACCTGTCAAGTCATGGAATCAATTATTAACCAATCCATCATCCTCCGCTTAGAAACAAACAACCTACTCTCTAGTAAACAATTTGCTTTTAGGAAAAAACTATCATGTAATCTGCAACTATTACACTGCAAAAACATATGGACTACACAACTTGATCAGGGCAAAGCAATAGACGCAATTTACATAGACTTCTGTAAAGCCTTTGATTCAGTGGTACACAACAAACTACTCCTAAAACTAAAATCTTACGGTATCTCTGGACACTTGCATAACTGGATAGAAGCATTCCTGTCAAACAGGCAATAACTGGTCAAAATTGGGAGTGTCCTATCAAATTCTGTACCTGTCAACAGTGGTGTTCCCCAAGGAAGTATTCTAGGACCAACTCTCTTCATATTCAACATAAATGATCTCTGTGATCATATCAAGAGCAACTGCGTTCTCTTAGCTGATGATGTAAAGCTATTCAACACCACAGACAATACTGCTACCCTTCAAAAAGACCTTGACTATAGATCAGAATGGTCAAACAAATGGCAACTTCAAATCTCAACAAACAAATGCTCTGTCCTACATATTGGCAAAAAAAGTCAGAAAATAAAATACAGGATGAGTAGTCAAGACCATGTTAATGATCCAAACTCTGTCAAGGATTTAGGAGTACTCATCTCAAATGACCTAAGTGCTAGAGCCCACTGTAACTACATAGTCAAAAAGGCATTAAGAGTTGTTAACCTAATCTTACGTAGCTTTTTCTCTGGTAATATTACACTAATAACTAGAGCATACAAAACATTTGCTAGACCAATACTCGAATACAGCTCATCAGTCTGGAACCCACATTATGTATCTGATATTAGCACAGTGGAGAAAGTCCAGAAATATTTCACAAGAGGAGTTCTCCACTCCTCTACTCATTGTAAAATACCTTATGCCACCAGACTTGAAATTCTAAACCTAGAAAACCTAGAACTACGCCACCTTTGGTCTGATCTAAGTATAGTATATAAAATCATACATTGCAATGTCCTACCTGTCAATGAATACTTCAGCTTCAACCATAACAACACAAGAGCAAACAATAGATACAAACTCAAGGTTAATCGCACCAAACTTGATTGCAGGAAATACGACTTCAGCAATAGAGTGGTCAATGTCTGGAATACTCTACCTGACTCAGTGATTTCTTCCCCAAAAACTTTAACCTTAGACTGTCTACTATTGACCTCACCCCTTTCCTAAGAGGTCTGTAGGGGATGTGCATAAGCGCACCAATGTGCCTACCGTCCCTGTCCTATTATTTATTTTATATTTTATTTTTCTTATATGTATCCGTGTATTCATAACTATGTTTTACTTATACTTATTATCTTGTAAGGAATTGACAAATAAATAAATAAATAAATAAAAATAAACTTGTAGAGTGAACAGTCTTGGCTGCAATCACACATTTTTAGGCAGGTCTGTTAAAGTTTGAATTGTTGCACTTGTTAAAAATGCAAAGGTTGGTTAGGTTTATCTTTGGTAATTTTCTGGGTGGGATGGGAAAATTTAACATGTGCAAAACCAGGTTTTTTTGTTTATAGATGGTACAGTAGATTGTTTGAATGTATAAAATAGATTAATGCATTTATTAGCTTAAACACAACATAAATGAACTCCCTTTTACACAGTATCCTTGCAAAATTAATAGTGACACTTACACTGCCTACGACGCCACCAAGCTGTAATAAAAAGTGGGAAATTATTGCTTAGTTTGAAAAGTTTAACAAAGTTCATGAAACATTTTCTGGAACATGTGTCTACTAGCAAGGCTTGGTACATTGTTTACATAGCAGGTATAAATGAAAATGGCCAATATAGATTGTTTGAATAAAATGTGTAAAATTATTGTTTTGTTTCAAAGGTTTAACAAAGGACATGAATAACTTTCTTGGAAATCTGTCTAGTAGCAAGTCTTGATACATTGTTTATATAGCAAGTATGAATGAAAATGGCCAATGTAGTCCCAAAATTAAATGAACATTTTTTTTTAAAAAAAACCCACTTTTATTTTCTTGCTATTTTTCCCCTCTTCTTGATGCATAAAAGAACCATAACTGTTCTCTGTCCACCTTATATCTAGGGCACAGAGAACTTGTTCAAAGCAATCTTATGTATGTAACGCAAAACATGTTTAAATATGATGCAGACTAAACATGAAAGAAACAGATTAACATGTGCAGTGAACACAACCTTGAATAGTTGTTAGCCAAACAAATGTCCTTTATCTAGATGATTGTTCATAGGTGGTATTTATTTAGTTAATTGATAATTAGACACACTCACATTATCTTGGTTTTTGCTGACAAACTAAAAAGGAAAAAAGAAATGGTTAGTTGCCTTCTTACATATTAACAAGTGAATGATAGGTTACTGGATCTATAGATTACTGTGGTTATTGATATTTCAGGAACTCAAACCACTTGGTCTATTTATGGTTGATTGTAATATGTAAATGTTTAGCATGTGCAGTGAACATAACCCTGACATGGCTGTTAGCCAAATGAATGCCCTTCATATAGAGGGCTATTCCTATTTATTTATTTATTACATTTCTATACCGCCCCCTCTCCCAAAAAAGGGACTCGGGGCGGTGTACAGCCAACTAAAAACAAAAACAATATATACAATTAAAAACACATTAAAAACAATTACATTAGAGGCCGAATATATAATTTGAGAATATAAAACTAATAAAAAATTTAAAATTTAAAAAATTTAAAATACCAAGTTATAAAAACCCCAAAAATCGTTACTGGGCATGTTGATGTTTATTTAGTTAAGTGTTAACAATACACACTCACCTGAGAGATAAAACTAGCCTAAAATGAAAAAAAGAAATAGTTATTTTTCTTGTTATGAGTTACTCAGTGTGCAATAGGTTATCGGATCTATAGTTTATTTAGGTTTATTGATATTTCAGGGAAGCCCAAAGCAATTGATCTATTTATGGTTTGCTCTAGCGTGTAAATCCAGAGCATGGCTTCTTTCAGGAAGCATGTTTAGCATTTATGGTGAATACAAACCCAGCATAGTTGTTAACCAAACCAAGATCCTTCATAAACCAGACTATTCATATTTACTATTTATTTAGCAATAGCACTTAGACTTATATACTGATTTATAGTGTTTTACAGCCCTCCCTCAGCAGTTTACAGAGTCAACCTAATTTCCCCCAACAATCTGGGTCCTCATTTTACCGACCTCAGAAGGCTGAGTCAACCTTGAGCCTGGTGAGGTTTGAACTGCCAAATTGCAGGCAGCTGGCAGTCAGCAGAAGTAGTCTGCAGTACTGCACTCTAACCACTGTGCCACTGTGGCTCAATAACAAATTTAGCTATTGATTAACCAGAGAAACTCACCTTGTCAGCCAGTTCGACCTAGAATAGAAAAATGAAATAGTTATTTTCTTTCTTATAGGTTACTGAGTGGATAATAGGTTATTGGATCTATACATTACTGAGATTATTGAAATAGGTTATTCGAGCTTCATCAACAGGAGTAAAATAAACATGGGAAGAAAAATAAGTTTTTTTTAAAACGGAGCTGCTATCCAAAATGAACAAAAGAAAAAAGAAATCCAAATCAAGAATCCAAAAAGTTTTCAATTCATTAAGCATCTCTCTGAAATATATTACAACCCATACTTTTTAAGTTCAGAAAAGATTTGCAATACTCAGCCCGAGTATGTGTAAATAATAAATAATACAGTTATTAATTATCCATCCAATAGTTTCTTTACCTTTTAGTCATCCACAAAAATTAATGCTGCTTTGCAGTTCATTTAAACCATTCTAGAGAGTTGAACAATTTTCCTAACCTTACTTGCTTAATCATCAAGTTTTTGGCCAACACTCCCTAAAATAAATATTCATCTCTTCTTAATGCATGATATACCATAACTCACCTGCCTATTTGACACATGAAAATGTGTATTTAATTTCAATAGAAACTCAGATATATGTGTTGCTCTCCCAAAATATACTAATAACCTGCACATTTTATATAAACGAAGATTTGCAATATTTATCCCCTGTAGTTGTGAAAACTAAATTTAATAATAAAAGAATGTAGTTATTCCTCCAGGCAATTGTTTCTCTACATTTTATAGGCAGTTCTCAAATTACGGTCCCAGTTGGGACATGAACTTCTATTGCTAAATAATGCTTGATTTTACAACATTTTGTGCCACCATTGTTAACCAAATTGCTCTTGTTTTTAAGTGATTGTTAAAGTTAATTGGGCTTCCCTCATTGACTTTGCTTGTTGGAAGATGGCTAGGAAGGTTGCACATGCTAATCACATGACACCAGGATACTGCAACCATCATAAATACATACCAATTAGCAAGCACCCAAATCTGGATCTAATGATTGTGGTGATGTTCTGATGATTGTGAGTGTGATCATTGATTGTAAGTCACCTTCTCAATACCATTGTAACCAATAGCTGTACATTGAGAACTGCCTGTAGTCATCCACAAAATCTTAACACTAGTTTGCAGCTCTCTTAAATCAAAATAGTTTGCCAATTATCTTATGTGTTTAAGGCAAAACATATTCATACTCTGGTGTCTGTTCAGAAACATATCGTAGGCTAATGTAATGAAAGTTAAACTTTATAGGCTGCCCAGAGTGGCCTTGTAAGCAACTCAGAGCTGCCTCTAAGTGAAATGGGCAGCAAACAAATCTAATAAATAAATAAATAAGAATAAATAAAATTTGACACATGGGAATGAGTATTTAATTTCAAAATGAAAATTCAGGCATATTTGTTACACTCCCAAAATATGCTGGTAACTTGCACATTTTTTTCTAAATAAATAGAAGATTAGCAATACTCACTGTGTTCGTGGCCGGGATCTAAATTGAATTGAAAAACAGTACAGTTATTCATCCATGCAATTGTTTCTTTAACTTTGAATCATTCCCAAAAACATAACATTGCTTTGCAGATCTCTTAAACGAAAGCAATTCAACCAGATCCCTTTTGTTCCTATTTAAGGACACGTACAGTGAACGAAATCCTGGGGTAATATAGAGAACCTATTTGGCATTAACACCATTAATTGATGAATAGATACACTTAACTCTTTGTTTTGTAGGACCTAAAGTAGAAGAAAGAAATAGTTATATTTCTTCTAATAGGTTACTGGGTAGATAATAGATCACTGGATCTATAGGTTATTGCAAAAAGTGATCATAGAAAGAAAATTGGAAATTGGAAAGCTGCTATCCAAAATCATGAAAAGAAAAAGTAAGTTATTCCATGTATATTCTCTAATTAACTTGAGAGGGTATGAATTAGTAAATCCATACCAGAATCGAAAAATTGATAAATTCTTTAAGCAGCTGGAGAAACCCAAGGATGCTATGAAGATCAAGTGTCTCCTGGTAAGGAGATTCCAGTGGGTAGTAGATGACTATAGGTCATAGCAATGTAAGGGACAGATATATCTATTAAATGATCAGATTTCAAAAGCCTTCCCCTCCACCTTTGCATAATTATTAATCCAATTATACACGCAAACATTAGGAAACTATGAGGAAATTATCCAAAGTAAATATGTAAATATACATATACCGGTATATATACATACATACATACATACATACATACAAAAACTATGATAGAATATATATATATAAATATATATAAAAACAAGAGGTTTTTCTTAACTTTTGCTACATCTTAAATCTCTTTTAGTTTATTGATTTACACTATACTTGATGGCTGTGTCATCCAGGAAATTAGTAGTCTATCACACATTTCCCACAAGAGTCTTTCAGAAACATTACATCATCTCTTGTGGCTGCCATGCAAGTAATAACATGCAGTGTATTACTTGAACCTATGAAAATGGGTTATTGTGTTTATCATTGTCAAGTTTTAGACTTGTGGACTTCAACTCCCAGAATTCCTGAACTAACAGGAAGTCTTAAAGCTGTCAAGTTTTGAAGGCCCCTGGTTTAAACACATGGGAAAAATGTGTCCTTTGGGAAAATGACACAGTCATGATCAGAAATCTCAGCTCAGACATTCAAAGAAAGGACCCTCCCTTTTGGACAGTATCATTGCAAAATTAATAGTAAAACTTACAGAGCGTTGAACACACTGAACCGACTGGAATAAAAAAAAACACCATATAATTATTATTTTGTTTAAAAAGGTTAACAAAGAACATCAATAACTCCCTTGGAACATTGATATATTAGGATGTAGAAATCAATGTCTGGGGGATTCCAGGAATAGGGAATTCATACTCTCTTCTCTTCTACACCGGACCTACAAAGTTAGCTTAACAATTTCCATACAACGTCTTCCCAGCGTTCGTTTTCCTAATTCTCACCTTATTGCCCATCTCCTCTTAATTGCCTTGACAATTTAGAAATGAATAAATCCCAAAATAAGGACTCCAAGAAGTCAAGCATAAAGTTATTTTATGCTTCGTCCTCCAATGTTTCCACCCATTTATTACATTATGGAACCCAAAAAAGGATGCAGTTTCTCTGCCCAGCCAGTCCAACTGACCTCTTCAGAACCCTTTCTTCGCAGTTTCTGACCTATCTGGAGTCAGTCCCCACTTTTTCTGACACTGAACTACTTGAGCAATTGGGAGATGTAACTTTGCTTTGTACAGAAAACAATTTTATGACATTAAACATGTAAACAAGCTAAATTCACTACTAACATGGACAACATCCTGCCCACACACTTTTATCTTTCTTAGTGACTTCAATCTACCTCACAATAACTAAACGAATGTAAAACTGAACCCATACATGCAACCTTCTACAATGCTGTAACAAACCTGGGACTGGAACAACTAGTAACCAACAATACTAAACTGAACAAATACTTTGATCTCATCTTCTGCAATAGTGTGAATTCAATTTACAGAATACAAATTAAAGAACCCTTTTCCAATAGTAACCACAGCATGATTGACTTTTGTCTCAACATACGTTCACATAAAAATCAACACAACGATGTGATCCCCAAAAATAACTTCAAAAAAGGCAAGTATGATCTTATAGACAATGATCTCTCATCCCTTGATTGGCAATTTGTATTCCCTGGATGCAATACTGTAGAAGACCATTACAATATATTTTTACTTGAAGTCAAAAGAGTCATCAAACTATATGTACCAATAACAACTCCAAAAACCAGAAAAAACAAATTATCCATAACAATAAGGAAGCTTCAATCCAAAAAGAGATCACTTTGGCAGAAAAACAAATCTGGTCACATTGCCAACTTCAAAAGCCGATACAAAAACTGAATAAAGACTGAATGCACCAATTATCACATTAAAGAAGAGGAAAACCTTCTACAAACCAATTCCACCCATGCTTCTACAACTTTGTAAACAACAAACTAAAGGACTGAAGGTCCATCCCACCCCTGAAAGGACCCAGTGGTAAAGACTGCAATGATGACACCATTAAAGCCAACCTCTTTAACACATTCTTTGGCTCAGTATTTGTAAACAGCAATGGACCATGCCCAATATTTCCTAGTCGAACCACAGACTACTACAATGATCTAATACATATCGATTTTACAGAAGACAATGTTGAAAAAGCACAACGCAATCTAAAACCACCTCTATCTATTGGACCAGATGGTATATGTGCCTACTTCTTAAAAAAACTATCTACTGTCATAGCCGAACCTCTAAGCATAATCTTTGAAAAATCTTTCAGGACCAGCTCCTTGCCAAAACTATGGTCACAAGCCACGGTCATCCCCATCTTCAAAAAGGGAGACCCCAGCCTAGTTGAAAATTACAGACCAATCTGTTTATGCTGCATCACCTGTAAAGTCATGGAATCAATTATTAACCAATCCATAATCCTCCACTTAGAGACAAACAACCTACTCTCTAATAAACAATTTGGTTTCAGAAAAAAGCTATCCTGCAATCTGCAACTTTTACACTGCAAAAATATATGGACTACACAACTCGATAAGGGCAAAGCAATAGATGCAATTTACATAGACTTCTGTAAAGCCTTTGATTCAGTGGTACACAGCAAACTACTCCTAACACTAAAATCTTATGATATCTCTGGACACCTGCATAACTGGATAGAAGCATTCCTGTCAAACAGACAACAAATGGTCAAAATTGGGAGCGTCCTATCAAATTCTGTACCTGTCAACAGTGGTGTCCCACAAGGCAGTGTCCTAGGACCAACCCTCTTAATACTCAACATAAATGACCTCTGTGATCATTTTAAGAGCAACTGCGTCCCCTTCACTGATGATGTAAAGTTATTCAACACCACAGACAATACTACTACCTTTCAAAAGCATCTCGACTATGTATCAGAATGGTCAAACAAATGGCAACTTCAAATCTCAACAAACAAATGTTCTGTCTTACATATTGGCAAATACAATTAGAAAATAAAATACAGGCTGAATAGTCAAGATCTTGTTGATGATCCAAACTCTATCAAGGACGTTGGAGTACTCATCTCTAATGATCTAAGTGCTAAAGCTACATAGCCAAAAAGGCATTAAGGCATTAAGGCATTAAGAGTTGTTAACCTAATCCTACATAGCTTTTTCTCTGATAGTATTACACTACTAATTAGAGCATACAAAAGATTTGCTAAACCAATATTGATTTGATTTTCTGATTATTATCTATCTCTGCACATGCAACCTCTTTAGTCATTCTGTGATTCATTGTATTATTTGTCCTGCCATGGGAGTTATTAGCAGAAGTTTGCAATACTCACGTTCAATAGTTGGTTAGTCTAAATTGAACAACAAAAGAGTGCAGTTATTCCTCATGGAATTATTTCTTTACCGTTTACTCATCTATAAAACTTAACAGTGCTTTGTAGAGCAGAGGTGGTATTCAGCAGGTTCTGACCAGTTCTGGAGAACCGGTAGTGGAAATTTTGAGTAGTTCGGAGAACTGGCAAATACCTACCTCTGACTAGAGATTTTACAGTATCCTTCCCCTGCCACGCCCACCAAGCCATGCCCACAGAACCAGTAGTAAAAAAATTGAATCCCATCACTGTTGTAGTTGTTTTAAATCATGTTTTAAAATCATGGTTAGCAATATTCCTAAATTGAAGGACATGTAAAAAAAACCACCCAATTTTATGGCCTCATAAAATAAACATAAGCATTAATGAAAAAAAAATTATTTCCCACATTCTACTCTTCTTTATGCATGTAATGTCGTAACTGATGTCCTTATTTATTTTATCATCAATACAGAAAGCTTTTTCAAAGGAATGAAGATCATCTTTTATATATAAGGGAAAACAAACTGAGGTGTTTAGAAACTTATTAGAGGTTATGGTGTAATGGTTGGACACATGAAAATATATATACTTTTAAAATGAACACCCAATCATATTTGTTGCACTCTCAAAATACACCAATAAGGTCCACAATCTCTAAGTACAAAAAGTTTTGCGATAATCACTGAGAGTACTTACTCAGTTAAATTAAATAATAAAACTGTACATTTATTCCTCCATGAAATATTTTCTTTACTTTCTGTCATCCTTAAAAATGTAACCCTGCTCTACAGATCTCTCAATTCATTCTATAGAGGTGAGCAATTTTCCTAAATTTACAGACTTGTTGAAATTACTAGGGTTTTTTTTTTACCAATTTTCCCCACCCACCCCCAAAAAATCAATCAATAAAAAACATTTTTAAGGATTATTATTTCACACTTTTTCCTCATTTCACTGCATAAAGTGTCATAACCGACTTACATCGACATTTCCTCAAGGGTATAGAAAACTTTTCTAAAGCAATCTTAAGGCAAAGGATGTTCACACAACGATGTTTGTTCAAAAACATATCAAAGAAACAATCTGTGTTTCTACAAGAAGTTTAAATAGATAAATTTAGGAAATAGAGGTTGTGTTTGTACATGATTAACTTGCTTACTTGTCACCTAGGATATCTTTATGGTTTGGTATTTCAGTGGAATTCAAAGCACTTGATCTATCTATGGTTTCAATGTAGTATATGAATCCCCCCCAAAAAATGCTTAATTCAGGAAACAGGTTTAGCATGTGCAGTGAACACAACCCTAATGTGATTATGAGCCCAATCAATGTCTTCATATAGAGGGCCATTCATACTGGGTATTTACTTAATCATTAACACACTGATTTGGCGTGTGTCAGTGTGACCTAAAATAACAAAAAGAAAAAGTTATTTTTGCTCTCATTCGTTCCTGAGCAGGTAATGGATTACTGGCTCTTTAGATTACTGAGGATACTGAAATAGATCACTCAAGGTTGATCAATGGGATGGGGAATGAACACAGAAAGAAAGAAAAAGGGCTGCTATAAAAATAAACAAAAACCATGAATTGCATATGTATTCTCCGTTTAATCTAAGGATGTTCGATCGGGTACATCCATACCAGGAATAAAAAACTGATAAATTCTTTAAGCAGCTGGGGAAACCTAAGGATAATATTGAGGTCTGAAACCCTAAACAGAAGGGTTCACCTTCTATATAAATGTAATGCTACAGAAAGGATAGTTAGAGATGCAAAAGGTTTAATAATAGTTGTGAGTAAGAGCGTTCACCCAACATTTTTAAGAATCTCATCTAAAGAAGTTGCACCCCTATTGACACAACCTCCAAACCTAACTTAGCTTTAATGTTGATGTTATTTTTTTGATGCTTATCTATCTGTGCATATGCAGCCTCTTTAGTTATTTTGTGATTCATTTTATTACATGTTCCTCCATGGGAATTATTAGCACAGATTTGCAATACTCACATTGAGTGGTCCATTGTTCTAAATTGAACAATAAAAGAGTACAGTTATTCTTTCATGCAATGCTTTTTTAAAAACATTTTTATCATCCCCAATATGGCTTTGCAGATATCTTAAACAAAGCAGTTTGACCTGATCTCTTCTGTTCTTATTGAAATCTTCATGACATATGATTTGAACCTTTCTAATCAAGGCTTGATGCATTGTTTACAAGCGGATATAAATGAAAATGGTCAAGATACTCCCTAAAATAATGATGTGAACAAATGGAAAAAAAAAAACACTTTTATATTCATACTTTTTTCCTCTTCTTGATATATAAAAGGCTATAACTGCCCTGTATATACCTTTTATCAAAGGTATAGAGAACTGTTTAAAAGTAATCTTAAGTGTGTAAAACATGTTCATGCTGTTGTGTTAATTCAAAGATGTACTGTAAACTAAGGGTGAAAGGAGAAGATGGGGAGACCAATAGCCCATGTCTCTATAAAATGCTTAAGCAGGTCATTTCAGGAAGTAGAGGTAGGCATTTGCACATGATAAACTTGCTTACTTGCCATCTAGGGTTTCTTCATTCAGTATTTTTACTTCAGTGAACTCAGGACACTTGATAATTTATGGTTCACTGTAGTATAATGCCTTATTCCAGGAAGCAAGCTTAACATGTGCAATGGATATAATCCTGACACAGTTGTTAGCCAAACTGATACTTTTCATATAAAGTACTGTTCATATTTGCTTTTATTTAATTAATTGATAACTAGAGACACTAACCCCCTCTCCCAGAAGAAGCTAAAATAATAATAAAAAAGAAATGGTTATATTCCTTCTTATAGGTTACTGAATAGGTAATACATTCTATGCGTTCAGCCATAGTTGCATGAGAACTGACTATGTTCACCCAACATTTTTAAGAATCTCATATAAAGAATTAGCAGCCACATTGACCAAAGAAACAGAGCTTAGTTTTGTGATTTTCTAATGCTTATCTATCTGTGCACATGAAAACTTTTTAATCGTTTTGTGATTCATTTTATTACATGGGAAGCATTATCAGAGCTTTGTGATACTTACCCCAGGGGTTTGAGGGTTAGCCTAAATTGAACAGTAAAGAAGTACAGTTATTTCTTCCATGAATTTTTTTTAACCTTTTAATCATTCATAACAACTTAACATTGCTTCTCAGAACTCTTAACCCAAAGTAGTTTGAATTGATCTCCTTTGTTCTTATTTAATTCCACAGAATACCTGATTTAAACCTGTCTGATCAAGGCTTGATATATTATTTAAAGAGCAGGCATAAATAAAAATGGATAGAATACCCCCCAATTCTTTCTCCAACAAGAAGGCCTTTTTCTAGATCTGCCCTATCCTTCAACTGTAGGACAAAATATTGGGAGGTCTGAGACAAATCAGAAAGGTTCATCTTCTAGAAAGGTATAATGCTGTAGAAAAAATAAGTAGAGATGAAAAGGGTTCAGTAATAGTTGTGAGTGACAGAACTTCCTGTGTTCACCCAACATTTTAAAGAATCTCTTATAAAGAAATAGATGTCAATAAAAATAGGCAAACACTCCCTAAAATAAGCATGGGAATAAATTATAATTTTTATAACTAGGCATAATTGGTTACTGTTTCTGTAGATTTCTGAGGTAACGAAGGAAACAAGGTCCATCATGGTACTTGGATTCCTTACAGATCACCCCTTTCGTTCAGCTGCAGGAGAAAATATTGGGAGGTCCAAATCCCTGTCTTTGCATAGAGTACTGCTAATATTTGGTGTTTATTTAGTTATATGTTAATGGTGGTCAATGTCTGGAATATTCTATCTGACTCTGTGGTTTCTTCCCCAAAAACTTTAACCTACTATTGACCTCACCCCTTTTCTAAGAGGTCTGTAGGGGGCATGCATAAGTGCATCAACGTGCCTACGTGCCTACCGTCCCTGTCCTATTGTTTCTTTTATATTTTATTTTTCTTATATGTATCCATGTATTCATAACTATGTTTTACTTATACCTATTATCTTGTAAGCAATAGACAAATAAATAAATAAAAATAAACTTGTAGAGTGAACAGTCTTGGCTGCAATCACACATTTTTAGGCAGGTCTGTTAAAGTTTGAATTGTTGCACTTGTTAAAAATGCAAAGGCTGGTTAGGTTTATCTTTGGTAATTTTCTGGGTGGGATAGGAAAATATAACGTGTGCAAAACCAGGTTTTTTTTGTTTATAGATGGTACAGTAGATTGTTTGAATGTATAAAATAGGATAATACATTTATTAGCTTAAACACACAACATAAATGAACTCCCCTTTTACACAGTATCCTTGCAAAATTAATAGTAACACTTACACTGTTTAGGGCGGTAACAAGCTGTAATAAAAAGTGGGAAATTATTGCTTAGTTTGAAAAGTTTAACAAAGTTCATGAAACATTTTCTGGACATGTGTCTACTAGCAAGGCTTGGTACATTGTTCACACAGCAGGTATAAATGAAAATGGCCAATGTAGATTGTTTGAATAAAATGTGTAAAATTATTGTTTTGTTTCAAAGGTTTAACAAAGGACATGAATAACTTTCTTGGAAATTTGTCTAGTAGCAAGGCTTGATACATTGTTTACATAGCAAGTATGAATGAAAATGGCCAATGTAGTCCCAAAATTAAATGAACATTTTTTTTAAAAATCCACTTTTATTTTCATGCTATTTTTTCCCCTCTTCTTGATGCATAAAAGAACCATAACTGTTCTCTGTCCACCTTATATCAAGGGCACAGAGAACTTGTTCAAAGCAATCTTATGTATTTAAACATGCTTTGCATGTATTTAAACATGCAAAGCATGTTTAAATATGATGCAGGCTAAACATGAAAGAATCAGATTAACATGTGCGGTGAACACAATCTTGAATAGTTGTTAGCCAAACAAATGTCCTTTATCTAGATGATTGTTCATAGGTGGTATTTATTTAGTTAATTAGACACACTCACATTATCTTTGTGGTAGTTGATAAACTAAAAAGGAAAAAAGAAATAGTTAGTTGCCTTCTTATATATTAACGAGTGAATGATAGGTTACAGGATCTATAGAATACTGTGATTATTGATATTTCAGGAACTCAAACCACTTGGTCTATTTATGGTTCATTGTAATATGTAAATGTTTAGCATCTGCAGTGAACATAACCCTGACACAGTTGTTAGCCAAACCAATGCCCTTCATATAGAGGGCTATTCCCATTTGATGTTTATTTAGTTAAATGTTAACAAGATACACTCACCTCAGTGACTTGACCAACCTAAAATGGAAAAAAGAAATAGTTATTTTCCTTGTTATGGGTTACTCAGTGTGCAATAGGTTATTGGATCTATAGTTTATTGAGGTTTATTGATATTTCAGGGAAGCCCAAAGCAATTGATCTATTTATGGTTTGCTCTAGCATGTAAATCCAGAGCATGGCTTCCTTCAGGAAACATGTTCAGCATTTATGGTGAATACAACCCCAACATAGTTGTTAACCAAACCAAGGTCCTTCATAAACCTGACTATTCATATTTGGTGTTTATTTAGCAATAGCACTTAGACTTATATACTGATTTACAGTGTTTTACAGCCCTCTCTAAGCGGTTTACAGAGTCAACCTAATTTCCCTCAGCAATCTGGGTCCTCATTTTACCGACTTCAGAAGGCTGAGTCAACCTTGAGCCTGGTGAATTTTGAACTGCCAAATTGCAGGCAGCCAGCAGTCAGCAGTAGTAGTCTGCAGTACTGCACTCTAACCACTGTGCCACTGTGGCTCAATAACAAATTTAGCTATTTGTTAACCAGAGAAACTCACCCCAGCAGCCAGGTCGTTCTAAAATAGAAAAATGAAATAGTTATTTTCTTTCTTATAGGTTACTGAGTGGATAATAGGTTATTGGATCTATTATACCTTACTGAGATTATTGAAGTAGGTTATTCAAGCTTCATCAACAGGAGTAAAATAAACATGAGAAAAAAAATAAGTTTTTAAAAAATGGAGCTTCCTATCCAAAACGAACAAAAGAAAAAAAAAGTCCAAATAAAGAATCCAAAAAGTTTTCAATTATTAAGCATCTCTCTGAAATATACTAAAACCCATACTTTCTAAGTACAGAAAAGATTTGCAATACTCAGCCTGAGTATGTGTAAATAATAAATAATACAGTTATTAATTATCCATCCAATAATTTCTTTACCTTTTAGTCATCCACAAAAATTAATGCTGCTTTGCAGTTCATTTAAATCATTCTAGAGAGTTGAACAATTTTCCTAACTTTACTTGCTTAATCATCAAGTTTTTGGCCAACACTCCCTAAAATAAATATTCATCTCTTCTTGATGCATGATATACCATAACTCACCTGCCTATTTGACACATGAAAATGTGTATTTAATTTCAATAGAAACTCAGATATATGTGTTGCTCTCCCAAAATATACTAATAACCTGCACATTATATATAAACGAAGTTTTGCAATACTTATCCCCTGTAGTTGTGAAAACTAAATTTAATAATAAAAGAATGTAGTTATTCCTCCAGGCAATTGTTTCTCTACATTTTATAGGCAGTTCTCAAATTACGGTCGCAGTTGGGACATGAACTTCTATTGCTAAATAATGCTTGATTTTACAACTTTTTGTGCCACCATTGTTAACCAAATTGCTCTTGTTTTTAAGTCATTGTTAAAGTTAATTGGGCTTCCCTCATTGACTTTGCTTGTTGGAAGATGGCTAGGAAGGTTGCACATGCTAATCACATGACACCAGGATACTGCAACCATCATAAATACATACCAATTAGCAAGCACCCAAATCTGGATCTAATGATTGTGGTGATGTTCTGATGATTGTGAGTGTGATCATTGATTGTAAGTCACCTTCTCAATGCCATTGTAACCAATAGCTGTACATTGAGAACTGCCTGAGATCCACAAAATCTTAACACTAGTTTGCAGTTTTCTTAAATCAAAATAGTTTGCCAATTATCTTATGTGCGTAAGGCAAAACATATTCACACTCTGGTGTCTGTTCAGAAACATATCGTAGGCTAATGTAATGAAAGTTAAACTTTATAGGCTGCCCAGAGTGGCCTTGTAAGCAACTCAGAGCTGCCTCTAAGTGAAATGGGCAGCAAACAAATCTAATAAATAAATAAATAAGAATAAATAAAATTTGACACATGGGAATGAGTATTTAATTTCAAAATGAAAATTCAGGCATATTTGTTACACTCCCAAAATATGCTGGTAACTTGCACATTTTTTTCTAAATAAATAGAAGATTACCAATACTCACTGTGTTCTTGGTGTGGATCTAAATTGAATTGAAAAACAGTACAGTTATTCATCCATGCAATTGTTTCTTTAACTTTGAGTCATTCCCAAAAACATAACATTGCTTTGCAGATCTCTTAAACGAAAGCAATTCAACCAGATCCCTTTTGTTCCTATTTAAGGACACGTACAGTGAACGAAATCCTGGGGTAATATAGAGAACCTATTTGGCATTAACACCATTAATTGGTAAATAGACACACTTAACTCTTTGTTTTGTAGGACCTAAAGTAGAAGAAAGAAATAGTTATATTTCTTCTAATAGGTTACTGGGTAGATAATAGATCACTGGATCTATAGGTTACTGCAAAAAGTGATCATAGAAAGAAAATTGGAAATTGGAAAGCTGCTATCCAAAATCATGAAAAGAAAAAGTAAGTTATTCCATGTATATTCTCTAATTAACTTGAGAGGGTATGAATTAGTAAATCCATACCGGAATCGAAAAATTGATAAATTCTTTAAGCAGCTGGAGAAACCCAAGGATGCTATGACGATCAAGTGTCTCCTGGTAAGGAGATTCCAGTGGGTAGTAGATGATTATAGGTCATAGCAATGTAAGGGACAGATATATCTATTAAATGATCAGATTTCAAAAGCCTTCCCCTCCACTTTTGCATAATTATTAATCCAATTATACATGCAAACATTAGAAAACTATGAGGAAATTATCCAAAGTAAATATATATACACAATAAATATATATATATATATATACACACAAAAATCTATGAAAGAATATATATATATATATACGTACATATATATATATATATACACACAAAAAAATCTATGAAAGAATATATATATATATATATATATATATATATATATATATATATATATATATATATATATGTATATATATATATATATATGTATGTACGTACATATATATATATATATATATAAAGAAGAAGTTTTTCTCAACTTTTGCTCCATCTTAAATTCTCTTTTATTTTATTGATTTACACTATACTTGATGGCTGTGTCATCCAGCAAATTAGTAGTCTATTACACATTTTCCACAAGAGAAACATTACATCATCTCATTACATTTCAGAAATATTACATTATCTCTAGTGGCTGCCATGCAAGTAATAACATGCAGTATATTACTTGAACCCATGAAATGGGTTATCATGCTTATAATTTAAACCAAGGGTCTTCACACCTGTCAAGTTTAAGACCTGTGGACTTCAACTCCCAGAATTCCTGAACTAACAGGAAGTCTTAAAGCTGTCAGGTTTTGAAGGCTCCTGGTTTAAACACATGGGAAAAATGTGTCCTTTGGGAAAATGACACAGTTATGATCAGAAATCTCAGCTCAGACATTCAAAGAAAGGACCCTTGCTTTTGGACAGTACCATTGCAAAATTAATAGTAAAACTTACATTGCTTTGAACACACTCCATCACCTGGAATAAAAAAAAAAACCATATAATTATCCTTTTGTTTTAAAAGGTTAACAAAGAATATGAATAACTCCCTTGGAACTGGATCTGGGTGATTCCAGGAATAGGGAATCCATACTCTCTTCTCTTTTATACTGGGCCCTACAAAGTTGGCTTAACAATTTCCATACAACGTCTCCCCATCATTCCTTCTCCTAATTCTCACCTTATTGCCCATCTCCTCTTAATTGCCTTGACAATTCAGAAGTGAATAAATCCCAGAATAAGGTCTCCAAGAAGTCAAGCATAAAGTTATTTTATGCTTCATTGTTCTTCAATGTTTCCACCCATTTATTACATTATGAAACCCAAAAAAGGATGCCCAGCCAGTCCAACTGACCTCTTCAGAACCCTTTCTTCGCAGTTTCTGACCTATCTGGAGCCAGTCCCCACTTGTGTGTCCTGTGTATTCTTGTTCTGACACTGAACTACTTGAGCAATTGGGAATGTAACTTTGCTTTCTACAGAAAGCAAATTTATGACATTAAACATGTAAACAAGCTAAATTCACTACTAACATGGGCAACATCCTGCCCACACACTTTTATCTTTCTTAGTGACTTCAATCTACTTCACATTAACTAAACGAATGTAAAACTGAACCCATACATGCAACCTTCTACAATGCTGTAACAAACCTGGGACTGGAACAACTAGTAACCAACAATACTAGTCTTAACAACTACTTCGATCTCATCTTCTGCAATAGTTTGAATTCAATTTATGGAATACAAATTAAAGAACCCTTTTCCAACAGTGACCACAGCATGATTGACTTTTGTCTCAACATACGTTCACACAAAAATCAACACAACGATGTGATCCCCAAAAATAACTTCAAAAAAGGCAACTATGATCTTATAAACAACGATCTCTCATCCCTTGATTGGCAATTTCTATTCCCTGGATGCACTACTGTAGAAGACCATTACAACATATTTTTACTTGAAGTCAAAAGTGTCATCAAACTATATGTACCAATAACAACTCCAAAAACCAGAAAAAACAAATTACTCATAACAATAAGGAAGCTTCAATCCAAAAAAGATCACTTTGGCGGAAAAACAAATCTGATCACATTGCCAACTTCAAAAGCCAATACAAATTTTTTTGCCACCAGATAAAGACTGAATGCACCAATTATCACATTAAAGAAGAGGAAAACCTTCTACACAACAATTCCACCCACACTTTCTACAATTTTGTAAACAACAAACTAAAAGACTCAAGGTCCATCCCACCCCTGAAAGGACGTAATGGTAAAGACTGCAATAATGATACCATTAAAGCCAATCTCTTTAACACATTCTTTGGCTCAGTATTTGTATACAGCAATGGATCATGCCCAGTATTTCCTAGTCGAACCACAGAGAACTACAATAATCTAATATATATCGATTTTACAGAAGACAATGTTGAAAAAGCACTACGCAATCTAAAACCATTTCTATCTATTGGACCAGATGGAATATGTGCTTCTTAAAAAAACTATCCACTGCCATAGCCGAACCTCTAAGCATAATCTTTGAAAAATCTTTCAGGACCAGCTCCTTGCCAAAACTATGGTCATCCCCATCTTCAAAAAGGGAGACCCCAGCCTAGTTGAAAATTACAGACCAATCTGTTTATGCTGCATCACCTGTAAAGTCATGGAATCAATTATTAACCAATCCATAATCCTCCACTTAGAGACAAACAACCTACTCTCTAATAAACAATTTGGTTTCAGAAAAAAGCTATCCTGCAATCTGCAACTTTTACACTGCAAAAATATATGGACTACACAACTCGATAAGGGCAAAGCAATAGACGCAATTTACATAGACTTCTGTAAAGCCTTTGATTCAGTGGTACACAAGCAAACTACTCCTAACACTAAAATCTTATGATATCTCTGGACACCTGCATAACTGGATAGAAGCATTCCTGTCAAACAGACAACAAATGGTCAAAATTGGGAGCGTCCAATCAAATTCTGTACCTGTCAACAGTAGTGTCCCCCAAGGGAGTGTCCTAGGACCAACCTCCTTAATACTCTAACATAAATGACCTCTGTGATCATATCAAGAGCAACTGCGTCCCCTTCACTGATGATGTAAAGTTATTCAACACCACTGACAATGCTGCTACCTTTCAAAAACACCTCGACTATGTATCAGAATGGTCAAACAAATGGCAACTTCAAATCTCAATAAACAAATGTTCTGTCTTACATATTGGCAAATAAAATTAGAAAATAAAATGCAGGCTGAATAGTCAAGACCTTGTTGATGATCCAAACTCTGTCAAGGACGTTGGAGTACTCATCTCTAATGATCTAAGTGCTAGAACCCACTGTAACTACATAGCCAAAAAGGCATTAAGAGTTGTTAACCTAATCCTATGTAGCTTTTGCTCTGATGGTATTACACTACTAATTAGAGCATACAAAACATTTGCTAGACCAATACTCGATTACAGCTCATCAGTCTGGAATCCACATTTTGTATCTGATATTAACACAGTTGAGAAAGTCCAGAAATATTTCACAAAAAGTGTTCTCCACTCCTCTACTCGTTGCAGAATACCTTATGTCACCAGACTTGAAATTCTAGACCTAGAAAATCTAGAACTACACTGCCTTTGGTCCAATCTAAGTATAGTATATAAAATCATACATTGCAATGTCCTACCTGTCAATGAATACTTCAGCTTCAGCCATAACAACACAAGAGCAAACAGTAGATACAAACTCAAGGTTAATCACACCAAATTTGATTGCAGGAAATACATCTTCAGTAACAGAGTGGTGAATGTCTGGAATACTCTACCTGACTCTGTGGTTTTCTCCCCAAACCCCAAAAACTTTAACCTTAGACTTTCTGTCTTGGTGTAAATATTCTCAGTATATATATATAGAAAAGATACATTTATTAAGAATCAAGAATCATAACATACAATACTTAATGATAGTCATAGGGCACAATCAACAATCAAATCATACTAGGAAACAGTCAATATAACTAGTAAGGATACAAGGGACAAATTTTCAGTCCTATAATCACAAGTGGGAGGGGATGGGTGATAAGGAGTGATGAGAAGATTAGCAGTAATAGTAGTGCAGACTTTGTAATAGTTGAACAGTGTTGAAGGAATTATTTGTTTAGCAGAGTGATGGCTTTCTCTATCATTAAGTGTTGTATATTATGATTCTTGATTCTTAACGAATGTATCTTTTCCTTATGTATACTGAGAGTGTTTACACCAAGACAAATTCCTTGTGTGTCCAATCACACTTGGCCAATAAAGTATTCTATTCTATTCTATTCTATTCTATTCTATTCTATTCTATTCTATTCTATTCTATTCTACTATTGACCTCACCCCTTTCCTAAGAGGTCTGCATAAGCGCACCAACGTGCCTACCATCCCTGTCCTATTGTTTCTTTTATTTTTCTTATATGTATCCATGTATTCACAACTATGTTTTTACTTATACCTATTATCTTGTAAGCAAGTGACAAACCAAATAAAATAAAATAAATAAAAATAAAGAATGTTTGGAAAAAAAAGGGGGTAGTATTAGTGTCCACTAAGACACCCTATTGCGAAGACTTTCTTGACAGTTTTTCATTTTTATTGCTGTTGTTATTGCTTGGATGCACTTGCAGACTTTCCTTGCATCCAAAACTACATACATTTGAATGTGTGTCAGGAAAAGTTGTTTCAAGGAAAACAATAATATAATTCTTTTATTCCTTCCAGATCTACCCTATCTTTCCACTGTAGGAGAAAGTACTGGATGGTCTAAGACTAATCAGAAAGGTTCACTTCTGTAAGGATATAATGCAGTACAAAAGATATTTAGAGATGCAGAGGGTTCAGCCTTAATTACATGAGAACTTCACCGAACATTTTTAAGAAACTCAAGTAAAGAATTAGCAGCCATGTTGACTCAACGGGCAAAGCTAAGTTAGTTTCAGTATTGATTTGATTTTCTCATTATTATCTATCTCTGCATATGCAACCTCGTTAATCATTCTGTGATTCATGGTATTATTTGTCCTGCCATGGGAGTTATTAGCAGAAGTTTGCAATACTCACGCTCTTTACTTGGACAGCCTAAATTGAACAACAAAAGAGTACAGTTATTCCTCATGGAATTATTTCTTTACCGTTTACTCATCTATAAAACTTAACAGTGCTTTGTACAGAAGAGGTGGTATTCAGCAGGTTCTGACCAGTTCTGGAGAACCAGTAGTGGAAACTTTGAGTAGTTTGGAGAACCGACAAATACCACCTCTGACTGGAGATTTTACAGTATCCTTCCCCTGCCACGCCCACCAAGCCATGCCCACAGAACCAGTAGTAAAAAAATTGAATCCCATCATTGTTGTAGTTGTTTTAAATCATGTTTTAAAATCATGGTTAGCAATATTCCTAAATTGAAGGACATGTAAAAAAATCACCCAATTTTATGGTCTCATAAGATAAACATAAGGATTAATGGAAAAAAAAATATTTCCCACATTCTACTCTTCTTTATGCATGTAATGTCGTAACTGATGTCCTCATTTATTTTATCATCAATACAGAAAGCTTTTTTCAAAGGAATTAAGATCATCTTTTATATATAAGGGAAAACAAACTAAGGTGTTTAGAAACTTACTATAGGTTATGGTGTAATAGTTGGACACATGAAAATATATATACTTTTAAAATGAACACCCAATCATATTTGTTGCACTCTCAAAATACACCAGTAAGGTCCACAATCTCTAAGTACAAAAAAGTTTTGCGATAATCACTGAGAGTACTTACTCAGTTAAATTAAGTAATAAAACTGTACATTTATTCCTCCATGAAATATTTTCTTTACTTTCTGTCATCCTTAAAAATGTAACCCTGCTCTACAGATCTCTCAATTCATTCTATAGAGGTGAGCAATTTTCCTAAATTTACAGACTTGTTGAAATTACTAGGGTTTTTTTTTTTACCAATTTTCCCCACCCACCCCCAAAAAATCAATCAATAAAAAACATTTTTAAGGATTATTATTTTACACTTTTTCCTCATTTCATTGCATAAAGTGTCATAAGCTGACCTACATCGACATTTCCTCAAGGGTATAGATAACTTTTCTAAAGCAATCTTAAGGCAAAGGATGTTCACACTACGATGTTTGTTCAAAAACAGTATCAAAGAAACAATCTGTGTTTCTACAAGAAGTTTAAATAGATAAATTTAGGAAATAGAGGTTGTGTTTGTATGTGATTAACTTGCTTACTTGTCACCTAGGATATCTTTATGGTTTGATATTTCAGGGGAATTCAAAGTACTTGATCTATTTATGGTTTCAATGTAGTATATGAATCCCCCCCCCAAAAAAATGCTTAATTCAGGAAACAGGTTTAGCATGTGCAGTGAACACGACCCTAATGTGATTATGAGCCAAATCAATGTCTTCATATAGAGGGCCATTTATACTGGGTATTTACTTAATCATTAACTAAACACACTGATTTAGTGTGTGTCAGTGTGACCTAAAATAACAAAAAGAAAAAATTGAGGTCTGAAACCCTAATCAGAAGGGTTCACCTTCTATATAAATGTAATGCGACAAAAAGGATAGTTAGAGATGCAAAAGGTTTAATAATAGTTGTGAGTAAGAGCGTTCACCCAACATTTTTAAGAATCTCATCTAAAGAAGTTGCACCCCTATCGACACAACCTCCAAACCTAACTTTAATGTTGATGTTATTTTTTTTGATGCTTATCTATCTATGAATATGCAACCTCTTTAGTTGTTTTGTGATTCAT
Source organism: Bungarus multicinctus (assembly GCA_023653725.1). NCBI lineage: Eukaryota > Metazoa > Chordata > Lepidosauria > Squamata > Elapidae > Bungarus > Bungarus multicinctus. Next base: position 8,823,212 of record CM042835.1, on the reverse strand, counting down.
TTTATTACATGTTCCTCCATGGGAATTATTAGTACAGATTTGCAATACTCACGTTGACTTGTACGTTGCTCTAAATTGAACAATAAAAGAGTACAGTTATTTTTTCATGCAATGCTTTTTTAAAAACATGTTTATCATCCGCAATATGGCTTTGTAGATATCTTAAACAAAGCAGTTTGAACTGATCTCTTTTGTTCTTATTGAAATCTTCATTGAACATTTCTAATCAAGGCTTGATGCATTGTTTACAAGCGGATATAAATGAAAATGGTCAAGATACTCCCTAAAATAATTATGTGAACAAATGAAAAAAAAAAACACTTTTATATTCATACTTTTTTCCTCTTCTTGATATATAAAAGGCTATAACTGCCCTTGTATATACCTTTTATCAAAGGTATAGAGAACTGTTTAAAAGTAATCTTAAGTGTGTAAAACATGTTCATGCTGTTGTGTTAATTCAAAGATGTACTGTAAACTAAGGGTGAAAGGAGAAGATGGGGAGACCAATAGCCCATGTCTCTATAAAATGCTTAAGCAGGTCATTTCAGGAAGTAGAGGTAGGCATTTGCACATGATAAACTTGCTTAGTTGTCATCTAGGATTTCTTCATTCAGTATTTTTATTTCAGTGAACTCAGGACATTTGATAATTTATGGTTCACTGTAGTATAATGCCTTATTCCAGGAAGCAAGCTTAACATGTGCAATGGATATAATCCTGACACGGTTGTTAGCCAAACTGATACTTTTCATATAAAGTACTGTTCATATTTGCTTTTATTTAATTAATTGATAATTAGAGACACTCACCCCCTCTCCCAGGAGAAGCTAAAATAATAATAAAAAAGAAATGGTTATATTCCTTCTTATAGGTTACTGAATGGGTAATACATTATTGGATCTGTACATGATTGAGGTTAGATAACTCAAAATTGTGAACAAAGGGAAAAAAGTGAACACAGAAAGAAAAATTGGAAAAGAAAAAAAAACTGAGGTGCTCTCCAAATCATGAAAACAAAAAATAAGTTTTTCATATTTATTCTCCATTTAATCTAAGGAGGTATGATCTGATAAATCCATATCAGGTTCAAAAAAATGATAATTTTTTAAGGCAGCCTGGGAAAGCTAAGAATGCTGCATTGATCAACTTTCTCCTGATAATTAGATTCCAATTAGTAGATAGCTATAGGTTATAGCAATGTAAGGAATAATAATCTGTTAAATAATCTGATTTCAAAAATTATCCCTTCTGTCTTTGCGTGATTGTTAATCCAATTTACATGCAAGTATTAGAGACTACTGAGGAAACTATCCTAAGTAAAAAACTAAATATAAAACAGGAGGTTTTTTTTTTAACCTATGTCCCTTTTATTTACTGATTTTCACTATGATTGATGGTTGTGTTATCCAGTAAGCTAGTAGTCTGTCATGGATTTTTGCAAGTTCATAAAGCACATCAAATCATCTCTTGTGGCAGCTAATAACAAGTGCATTGTTTCAAGAAATGGGTTATTGCGCTTATAAATTTAAATTACATGGTAAAAACACATCCTTTGGGATAAGGATACAATTAGTTATTGGCAGAATTCCAAGCTCAGTCATTCAAAGAAATTAACCTCCCTTTTGGGTGGTACAATAGCAAAATGAATAGTAAAACTTACGTCGGCAATCTGCTTAATAAGCTGGAATAAAAAATGTGGAAATTAAAAGTTTAATAAAGGATCATGATAACTTCCCTGGCATATCAGTATACTAGGTAGCAATGTGAAATATCAACATCTGGTTAATCCTAATAATATGAATTCTGTGTTCTCTTCTCTTCTATACCGGACTGTAGAAAATTAACCTAACAAATTCCATACTACATATTCCTATCCCTCCTTTTTCTTAATTCTCATATTGCTGCTCATTTCTTCTCACAAAAGGATCCAATATCAATGAAAGAACAACCAGCTGAGGTATATAATCAGTGGTGGGATTCAAATAATTTAACAACTGGTTCTCTGCCCTGATGATTTCTTCTAACAACCAGTTCGCCAAATTGCTCAGAAAGTTAACAACTGTTTCTCCCAAATTGGGGTGAACTGGCTGAATCCCCTCACTGTATATAGGAAAAATATTATACTTTCTCCAAATAAAAGGATAACTGTCAGCAGGCAGTTTTTCTTCGACAAAGGATTAATGTGGGGTATTGACTAGAATGCTCTGAAGAAAGATAGCAGTAGTGGCAAGATTCATATACAGTAGTAAACCCAAGAGGAATTTTGCCTATTCAACAGGTCTCTGGCTTCGACTCTTATTAACCAAGGGACTTAAAACAAAACTCTTCCTAGCCACAGCTTAGAAGTGTCACTAAAAGGATGGCCCATAAGTAAATCTTTCTCCAACAGGAAGGTATCTTCCTAGACAAATATTTGTGCAACTCATCTTCATACTCCTGTAGTTATTTTTTTTTCAGTTAGAGACCTTAACTGATGTGGTCCAGGAAGCAATTTTTTTTATATAATAATTCTGAAAAAATTTCCAGGTTTGTCTGGAGTTTTAGAAAAAAAAATCAACCAAATGAGGCAAAGAATGAGATAATCCTCTTCCCTTTCTCATTTCCTATCTCCAATTTTACCTGCATGTAAGCAAACATCCCCCCTAAAAGTCCATTATTCCAGTCAAACCAATTTGTTTTCCTTTATAAGCAGAACAATTCCCTGGACAATTGAGAGATTAATCAAACCCAACGTAAGGACTCTAAGAACATTTTTGAGAAATACAGAACCATAAAATAACTTTATCAACTTTTAACGTTTCTGCACATTTATTGCATTATGAAACCCAAAGAAGGATGCAAATTTTCCTTGGCTGGCCAGACCAATCGATGTATCTCCAGAACCCTTGTAAATAGTTTCTGACCTATCTGGAGTCAGTCTATCCTCATGAATCTTGCACTTATTTCTATTTCTGCCACAAAATTCCTTGTACAATTGAAAGTATAGCTTTGCTTGGCACTGAGTGTTTGAAAAGGGGATTGGTAGTGTTCACCACTAAGATTCCCCATTGGAAAATCTTGATTGATAGGGAGCTTTTCTTTTTCATTGTTATTGTTTGGATCCACCTATAGAATTTCCTTTCACACAAAGCTACATATGTTTGAATGTATGCCAGGAAGAGAGTTCTTGCAAGGAAGGCGATAAGATAATTCCTTTATTCCTTCCAGATCTCCTGTATCCTTCAGACACAGGAGAAAATATTGGGAGCTCTGAAACTAACCAGAGAGGTTCACTTTCTATAAGGATATAATACAGCAGAAAGAATGCTTAGAGATACAGAGGGTTCAGCCATAGTTGCATGAGAACTGACTATGTTCACCCAACATTTTTAAGAATCTCATATAAAGAATGAGCAGCCACATTGACCAAAGATACAGAGCTTAGTTTTGTGATTTTCTGTGCACATGAAAACTTTTTAATTGTTTTGTGATTCATTTTATTACATGGGAAGCATTACCAGAGCTGTGTGACACTTACCCCAGGGGTTTCAGGCTTAGCCTAAATTGAACAGTAAAAAAGTACAGTTATTTCTTCCATGAATTTTTTTAACCTTTTAATCATTCATAACAACTTAACATTGCTTCTCAGAACTCTTAACCCAAAGTAGTTTGAACTGATCTCCTTTGTTCTTATTTAATTCCACAGAATACCTGATTTAAACCTGTCTGATCAAGGCTTGATATATTATTTAAAGAGCAGTTATAAATAAAAATGGATAAAATACCCCCAACTCTTTCTCAAATAAGAAGGCCATTTTCTAGATGTGACCTATCCTTCAACTGTAGGACAAAATATTGGGAGGTCTGAGACAAATCAGAAAGGTTCATCTTCTAGAAAGGTATAATGCTGCAGAAAAAATAAGTAGATAAATAAGAAAAGATAAATAGAGGTGAAAAGAGTTCAGTAATAATTGTGAGTGAGAATTTCCTGTGTTCACAAAACATTTTAAAGAATCTCATAAAGAATTAGAGTTAAATAAAAATGTGCAAAACGCTCCCTAACACCATGACATAGTTGTTAGCCAAATCCCTGCTTTGCATAGAGTACTCCTAATATTTGTTGTTTATTTAGTTATATGTTAAGTAGTGACACTCACCTGTCCGAGCTAAAAAAAGAAAAAAAGAAAAGAAAAGAAAGAAAGAAATAGTTATTTTTCTTCTGAAGGGGTAATAGTTTGCTGGATCTGTAAGCTACTGAGGTTACTAAAGTAGGTTACTCATGGTTAATTAATGGGGGGAAAGTGAACTTAGAAAAAAAATGGAAATTAAAAAAAAGACGAGCTGCTATCCAAAGGGTGAAAAGGAAAGTAAGTTCCTATATGTGTATTCTCCAATTAATCTGAGAATATACAATCTGGTAAATCCATATCAGGACTGAAAAATATAAATTCTGTTAGCAGCTGGGAAAGCCATGGATGCTACGCTGATCAACTTTCTCCTGGGAAGGAGATTCCACTGGATTGTAGATGTCTGACTCTATGGATTATAGCAATGTAGGAGTAGTTCGCTCAACAAATTCCATACTTTGTATTCCCATCCTGCTTTTTTTAAGTTCTCATCTTGCTACTCATTTCTTCTCACCAAAGGAACCAATAGCAAAGAAAGAATAACCAGTTAAGATAATATAATGTAGGAAGTATATTGTAGAAGATAGGTAACGTTGCTGGTCAGTTGTTGGTTTTTCTTCCACAAAGCATTAACTTGGGGAATTGAACAGAATCTCTGAAAGAAACTAGCAGCAGCAAGTTACAGGGGCAGACCCAAGAGGAATGGTGTCCATTCAACAGCCCTCTGATTTCTACTCTTATTCCCCAAGGCCTCAAAACAAAATTCGTTCACTTACACTCTTACAAATGCCACACTAAATGGATGACCCATAACTAAATCTTTCTCCAACAAGAAGGCCTTTTTCTAGATTTGCCCTATCCTTCAACTGTAGGACAAAATATTGGGAGGTCTGAGACAAATCAGAGAGTTTCATCTTCTATAAAGATATAATGCCACAGAAAAGATAAACAGAGGTGAAAAGGGTTCAGTAATAGCTGTGAGTGAGAGAATTTCCTGTGTTCACCCAACATTTTAAAGAATCTCTTATAAAGAATTAGAGTTAAATAAAAATGTGCAAAACGCTCCCTAACACCATGACATAGTTGTTAGCCAAATCCCTGCTTTGCATAGAGTACTTCTAATATTTGGTGTTTATTTAGTTATATGTTAAGTAGTGACACTCACCTGTCCGAGCTAAAAAAAGAAAAAAGAAAAGAAAAGAAAGAAAGAAATAGTTATTTTTCTTCTGAAGGGGTAATAGTTTGCTGGATCTGTAAGTTACTGAGGTTACTAAAGTAGGTTACTCATGGTTAATTAATAGGGGAAAAGTGAACTTAGAAAAAAAATGGAAATTAAAAAAAGGTGAGCTGCTATCCAAAGGGTGAAAAGGAAAGTAAGTTACTATATGTGTATTCTCCAATTAATCTGAGAATATACAATCTGGTAAATCCATATCAGGACTGAAAAATATAAATTCTGTTAGCAACTGGGAAAGCCATGGATGCTACGCTGATCAACTTTCTCCTGGGAAGGAGATTCCACTGGATTGTAGATGTCTGACTCTATAGATTATAGCAATGTAGGAGTAGTTTGCTCAACAAATTCCATACTTTGTATTCCCATCCTGCTTTTTTAAGTTCTCATCTTGCTATTCATTTCTTCTCACAAAAGGAACCAATAGCAAAGAAAAAATAACCAGTTAAGATAATATAATGTAGGAAGTATATTGTAGAAGATAGGTAACGTTGCTGATCAGTTGTTGATTTTTCTTCCATAAAGCATTAACTTGGGGAATTGAACAGAATCTCTGAAGGAAACTAGCAGCAGCAGCAAGTTACAGGGGCAGACCCAAGAGGAATGTTGCCCATTCAACAGCCCTCTGACTTCTACTCTTATTCCCCAAGGCCTCAAAACAAAACTCGTTCAGGTACACTCTTACAAATGCCACACTAAATGGATGACCCATAACTAAATCTTTCTCCAACAAGAAGGCCTTTTTCTAGATTTGCCCTATCCTTCAACTGTAGGACAAAATATTGGGAGGTCTGAGACAAATCAGAGAGTTTCATCTTCTATATAGATATAATGCCACAGAAAAGATAAATAGAGATGAAAAGAGTTCAGTAATAGTTGTGAGTGAGAGAATTTCCTGTGTTCACCCAACATTTTAAAGAATCTCTTATAAAGAATTAGAGTTAAATAAAAATGTGCAAAACGCTCCCTAACACCATGACATAGTTGTTAGCCAAATCCCTGCTTTGCATAGAGTACTCCTAATATTTGGTGTTTATTTAGTTATATGTTAAGTAGTGACACTCACCTGTCCTCCGAGCTAAAAAAAGAAAGAATAAAAGAAAAGAAAGAAAGAAATAGTTATTTTTCTTCTGTAGGGCACTGAAGGGGTAATAGTTTGCTGGATCTGTAAGCTACTGAGGTTACTAAAGTAGGTTACTCATGATTAATTAATGGGGGGAAAGTGAACTTAGAAAAAAAATGGAAATTAAAAAAAAGGTGAGCTGCTATCCAAAGGGTGAAAAGGAAAGTAAGTTACTATATGTGTATTCTCCAATTAATCTGAGAATATACAATCTGGTAAATCCATATCAGGACTGAAAAATATAAATTCTGTTAGCAGCTGGGAAAGCCATGGATGCTACACCGATCAACTTTCTCCTGGGAAGGAGATTCCACTGGATTGTAGATGTCTGACTCTATGGATTATAGCAGTGTAGGAGTAGTTCGCTCAACAAATTCCATACGTTATATTCCCATCCTGCTTTTTTAAGTTCTCATCTTGCTACTCATTTCTTCTCACAAAGGAACCAATAGCAAAGAAAGAATAACCAGTTAAGATAATATAATGTAGGAAGTATATTGTAGAAGATAGGTAACGTTGCTGGTCATCTGTTGGTTTTTCTTCCACAAAGCATTAACTTGGGGAATTGAACAGAATCTCTGTAGGAAAACTAGCAGCAGCAAGTTACGGGGGGAGACCCAAGAGGAATGTTGCCCATTCAACAGCCCTCTGACTTCTACTCTTATTCTCCAACGCCTCAAAACAAAATTCATTCATTTACACTCTTACAAATGCCACACTAAATGGATGACCCATAACTAAATCTTTCTCCAACAAGCAGGCCTTTTCCTAGATTTGCCCTATCCTTCAACTGTAGGACAAAATATTGGGAGGTCACAGACAAATCAGAGAGTTTCATCTTCTATAAAGATATAATGCCACAGAAAAGATAAACAGAGGTGAAAAGGGTTCAGTAATAGTTGTGAGTGAGAGAATTTCCTGTGTTCACCCAACATTTTAAAGAATCTCTTATAAAGAATTAGAGTTAAATAAAAATGTGCAAAACGCTCCCTAACACCATGACATAGTTGTTAGCCAAATCCCTGCTTTGCATACAGTACTCCTAATATTTGGTGTTTATTTAGTTATATGTTAAGTACTGACACTCACCTGTCCGAGCTAAAAAAAGAAAAAAGAAAAGAAAAGAAAAAAGAAATAGTTATTTTTCTTCTGTAGGGTACTGAAGGGGTAATAGTTTGCTGGATCTGTAAGCTACTGAGGTTACTAAAGTAGGTTACTCATGATTAATTAATTGGGGAGAAGTGAACTTAGAAAAAAAATGGAAATTAAAAAAAAGGCGAGCTGCTATCCAAAGGGTGAAAAGGAAAGTAAGTTACTATATGTGTATTCTCCAATTAATCTGAGAATATACAATCTGGTAAATCCATATTAGGACTGAAAAATATAAATTCTGTTAGCAGCTGGGAAAACCATGGATGCTACGCCGATCAACTTTCTCCTGGGAAGGAGATTCCACTGGATTGTAGATGTCTGACTCTATGGATTATAGCAATGTAAGAGTAGTTCGCTCAATAAATTCCATACTTTGTATTCCCATCCTGCTTTTTTAAGTTCTCATCTTGCTACTCATTTCTTCTCACAAAATGAACCAATAGCAAAGTAAGAATAACCAGTTAAGATAATATAATGTAGGAAGTATATTGTAGAAGATAGGTAACGTTGCTGGTCAGTTGTTGGTTTTTCTTCCACAAAGCATTAACTTGGGGAATTGAACAGAATCTCTGAAGGAAACTAGCAGCAGCAGCAAGTTACAGGGGCAGACCCAAGAGGAATGTTGCCCATTCAACAGCCCTCTGACATCTACTCTTATTCCCCAAGGCCTGAAAACAAAACTCGTTGAGGTACACTCTTACAAATGCCACACTAAATGGATGACCCATAACTAAATCTTTCTCCAAGAAGAAGGCCTTTTTCCAGATTTGCCCTATCCTTCAACTGTAGGACAAAATATTGGGAGGTCTGAGACAAATCAGAGAGTTTCATCTTCTATATAGATATAATGCCACAGAAAAGATAAATAGAGATGAAAAGAGTTCAGTAATAGTTGTGAGTGAGAGAATTTCCTGTGTTCACCCAACATTTTAAAGAATCTCTTATAAAGAATTAGAATTAAATAAAAATGTGCGAAACGCTCCCTAACACCATGACATAGTTGTTAGCCAAATCCCTGCTTTGCATAGAGTACTCCTAATATTTGGTGTTTATTTAGTTATATGTTAAGTAGTGACACTCACCTGTCCTCCGAGCTAAAAAAAGAAAGAATAAAAGAAAAGAAAGAAAGAAATAGTTATTTTTCTTCTGTAGGGCACTGAAGGGGTAATAGTTTGCTGGATCTGTAAGCTACTGAGGTTACTAAAGTAGGTTACTCATGGTTAATTAATGGGGGGAAAGTGAACTTAGAAAAAAAATGGAAATTAAAAAAAGGGTGAGCTGCTATCCAAAGGGTGAAAAGGAAAGTAAGTTACTATATGTGTATTCTCCAATTAATCTGAGAATATACAATCTGGTAAATCCATATCAGGACTGAAAAATATAAATTCTGTTAGCAGCTGGGAAAGCCATGGATGCTACGCCGATCAACTTTCTCCTGGATTGTAGATGTCTGACTCTATGGATTATAGCAGTGTAGGAGTAGTTCACTCAACAAATTCCATACGTTGTATTCCCATCCTGCTTTTTTAAGTTCTCATCTTGCTACTCATTTCTTCTCACAAAAGGAACCAATAGCAAAGAAAGAATAACCAGTTAAGATAATATAATGTAGGAAGTATATTGTAGAAGATAGGTAACGTTGCTGGTCAGTTGTTGGTTTTTCTTCCACAAAGCATTAACTTGGGGAATTGAATAGAATCTCTGAAGGAAACTAGCAGCAGCAGCAAGTTACAGGGGCAGACCCAAGAGGAATGTTGCCCATTCAACAGCCCTCCTGACTTCTACTCTTATTCCCCAAGGCCTCAAAACAAAACTCGTTCAGGTACACTCTTACAAATGCCACACTAAATGGATGACCCATAACTAAATCTTTCTCCAACAAGAAGGCCTTTTTCTAGATTTGCCCTATCCTTCAACTGTAGGACAAAATATTGGGAGGTCTGAGACAAATCAGAGAGTTTCATCTTCTATAAAGATATAATGCCACAGAAAAGATAAACAGAGGTGAAAAGGGTTCAGTAATAGTTGTGAGTGAGAGAATTTCCTGTGTTCACCCAACATTTTAAAGAATCTCTTATAAAGAATTAGAGTTAAATAAAAATGTGCAAAACGCTCCCTAACACCATGACATAGTTGTTAGCCAAATCCCTGCTTTGCATAGAGTACTCCTAATATTTGGTGTTTATTTAGTTATATGTTAAGTAGTGACACTCACCTGTCCTCCGAGCTAAAAAAAGAAAGAATAAAAGAAAAGAAAGAAAGAAATAGTTATTTTTCTTCTGTAGGGCACTGAAGGGGTAATAGTTTGCTGGATCTGTAAGCTACAGAGGCTACTAAAGTAAGTTACTCATGGTTAATTAATGGGGGAAAAGTGAACTTAGAAAAAAAATGGAAATTAAAAAAAAGGTGAGCTGCTATCCAAAGGGTGAAAAGGAAAGTAAGTTACTATATGTGTATTCTCCAATTAATCTGAGAATAAACAATCTGGTAAATCCATATCAGGACTGAAAAATATAAATTCTGTTAGCAGTTGGGAAAGCCATGGATGCTATGCCGATCAACTTTCTCCTAGGAAGGAGATTCCACTGGATTGTAGATGTCTGACTCTATGGATTATAGCAATGTAGGAGTAGTTCGCTCAACAAATTCCATACTTTGTATTCCCATCCTGCTTTTTTTAAGTTCTCATCTTGCTACTCATTTCTTCTCACCAAAGGAACCAATAGCAAAGAAAGAATAACCAGTTAAGATAATATAATGTAGGAAGTATATTGTAGAAGATAGGTAACGTTGCTGGTCAGTTGTTGGTTTTTCTTCCACAAAGCATTAACTTGGGGAATTGAACAGAATCTCTGAAGGAAACTAGCAGCAGCAGCAAGTTACAGGGGCAGACCCAAGAGGAATGTTGCCCATTCAACAGCCCTCCTGACTTCTACTCTTATTCCCCAAGGCCTCAAAACAAAACTCGTTCAGGTACACTCTTACAAATGCCACACTAAATGGATGACCCATAACTAAATCTTTCTCCAACAAGAAGGCCTTTTTCTAGATTTGCCCTATCCTTCAACTGTAGGACAAAATATTGGGAGGTCTGAGACAAATCAGAGAGTTTCATCTTCTATAAAGATATAATGCCACAGAAAAGATAAATAGAGATGAAAAGAGTTCAGTAATAGTTGTGAGTGAGAGAATTTCCTGTGTTCACCCAACATTTTAAAGAATCTCTTATAAAGAATTAGAGTTAAATAAAAATGTGCAAAACGCTCCCTAACACCATGACATAGTTGTTAGCCAAATCCCTGCTTTGCATAGAGTACTCCTAATATTTGGTGTTTATTTAGTTATATGTTAAGTAGTGACACTCACCTGTCCTCCGAGCTAAAAAAAAGAAAGAATAAAAGAAAAGAAAGAAAGAAAGAAATAGTTATTTTTCTTCTCTAGGGCACTGAAGGGGTAATAGTTTGCTCGATCTGTAAGCTACTGAGGTTACTAAAGTAGGTTACTCATGGTTAATTAATGGGGGGAAAGTGAACTTAGAAAAAAAATGGAAATTAAAAAAAAGGTGAGCTGCTATCCAAAGGGTGAAAAGGAAAGTAAGTTACTATATGTGTATTCTCCAATTAATCTGAGAATATACAATCTGGTAAATCCATATCAGGACTGAAAAATATAAATTCTGTTAGCAGCTGGGAAAGCCATGGATGCTACGCCGATCAACTTTCTCCTGGATTGTAGATGTCTGACTCTATGGATTATAGCAGTGTAGGAGTAGTTCGCTCAACAAATTCCATACGTTGTATTCCCATCCTGCTTTTTTTAAGTTCTCATCTTGCTACTCATTTCTTCTCACCAAAGGAACCAATAGCAAAGAAAGAATAACCAGTTAAGATAATATAATGTAGGAAGTATATTGTAGAAGATAGGTAACGTTGCTGATCAGTTGTTGATTTTTCTTCCACAAAGCATTAACTTGGGGAATTGAACAGAATCTCTGAAGGAAACTAGCAGCAGCAGCAAGTTACAGGGGCAGACCCAAGAGTAATGTTGCCCATTCAACCGCCCTCTGACTTCTACTCTTATTCCCCAAGGCCTCAAAACAAAACTCGTTCAGGCACACTCTTACAAATGCCACACTAAATGGATGACCCATAACTAAATCTTTGTCCAACAAGAAGGCCTTTTTCTAGATTTGCCCTATCCTTCAACTGTAGGACAAAATATTGGGAGGTCACAGACAAATCAGAGAGTTTCATCTTCTATAAAGATATAATGCCACAGAAAAGATAAACAGAGGTGAAAAGGGTTCAGTAATAGTTGTGAGTGAGAGAATTTCCTGTGTTCACCCAACATTTTAAAGAATCTCTTATAAAGAATTAGAGTTAAATAAAAATGTGCAAAACGCTCCCTAACACCATGACATAGTTGTTAGCCAAATCCCTGCTTTGCATAGAGTACTCCTAATATTTGGTGTTTATTTAGTTATATGTTAAGTAGTGACACTCACCTGTCCGAGCTAAAAAAAGAAAAAAGAAAAGAAAGAAAGAAATAGTTATTTTTCTTCTGTAGGGCACTGAAGGGGTAATAGTTTGCTGGATCTGTAAGCTACTGAGGTTACTAAAGTAGGTTACTCATGATTAATTAATGGGGGAGAAGTGAACCTTAGAAAAAAAATGGAAATTAAAAAAAAGGTGAGCTGCTATCCAAAGGGTGAAAAGGAAAGTAAGTTACTATATGTGTATTCTCCAATTAATCTGAGAATATACAATCTGGTAAATCCATATCAGGACTGAAAAATATAAATTCTGTTAGCAGCTGGGAAAGCCATGGATGCTACGCCGATCAACTTTCTCCTGGGAAGGAGATTCCACTGGATTGTAGATGTCTGACTCTATGGATTATAGCAATGTAGGAGTAGTTTGCTCAACAAATTCCATACTTTGTATTCCCACCCTGCTTTTTTTAAGTTCTCATCTTGCTATTCATTTCTTCTCACAAAAGGAACCAATAGCAAAGAAAGAATAACCAGTTAAGATAATATAATGTAGGAAGTATATTGTAGAAGATAGGTAACGTTGCTGGTCAGTTGTTGGTTTTTCTTCCACAAAGCATTAACTTGGGGAATTGAACAGAATCTCTGAAGGAAACTAGCAGCAGCAGCAAGTTACAGGGGCAGACCCAAGAGGAATGTTGCCCATTCAACAGCCCTCCTGACTTCTACTCTTATTCCCCAAGGCCTCAAAACAAAACTCGTTCAGGTACACTCTTACAAATGCCACACTAAATGGATGACCCATAACTAAATCTTTCTCCAACAAGAAGGCCTTTTTCTAGATTTGCCCCATCCTTCAACTGTAGGACAAAATATTGGGAGGATCTACAGACAAATCAGAGAGTTTCATCTTCTATAAAGATATAATGCCACAGAAAAGATAAACAGAGGTGAAAACGGTTCAGTAATAGTTGTGAGTGAGAGAATTTCCTGTTGAGAATTACCCAACATTTTAAAGAATCTCTTATAAAGAATTAGAGTTAAATAAAAATGTGCAAAACGCTCCCTAACACCATGACATAGTTGTTAGCCAAATCCCTGCTTTGCATAGAGTACTCCTAATATTTGGTGTTTATTTAGTTATATATTAAGTAGTGACACTCACCTGTCCTCCGAGCTAAAAAAAGAAAGAATAAAAGAAAAGAAAGAAAGAAATAGTTATTTTTCTTCTGTAGGGCACTGAAGGGGTAATAGTTTGCTGGATCTGTAAGCTACTGAAGTTACTAAAGAATTAGCAGCCACATTGACCAAACCTACAGCGCTTAGTTTGTATTAATGTTGTTATGATTTTATCATGCATGCATATATATCTGCACAATGCAAATGAAAAAATTTTGGTTGCTTTGTGATTAATTTTATTACATGTCCCGACCATGGAAAGTATTAGCAGAGCTTTATGATACTTAACGGATTTTGTGCAAACCAAATTGAACATTAAAACAGTATAGTTCTTTCTTCCATGCAATGTTTTTTAAAATCTTTTAATGATCCACAACAATTTAACATTGCTTTGCAGGACTCTTAAACCAAAGCAATTTGACCTGATCACTTCTGTTTTTATTTAATTCCTCAGGATACCTGATTTGAACATTACTAATTAGGGGTTGACACATTGTTTACAGAGCAGACATAAACAAAAACGGGCAAAAAAAAACTAACCCTAAAATAAACATGGGTTTAAATGACAAATTAAACACTTTTATTTCATAAGGAGACCTATTCTGTTCTTATAGGTTGCTGAATGGATAATAGATTATTGAATCTGTAAGTTACAGGTGTTACCAAAGTAGGTTATTCAAGATTAATCAAGAAAATATTTGCAGCAGTGTTAGGAATCTGTCCACCAATTAGTTGGGTTGGCAATATATAATCCAACAACAATGTATGTTTGTAGCTTTAAGACAAAATCACTGTATTGATTTATACTATATTCCAATTGGTTGATTATAATGCAAATTGCTATAAGAGGGAGCCAGAGATCATAGCTTGCTTTCTCTGACATTCTCTCTCTCTGACATTCTGTATCTCTGACATTATGTCTCTCTGACATTCTGTTGCTATCTAAGGTTCTCTGTTGTATTTATGCTGTGCTTATACTTCGATATTTTTGTTTACCGGAAATGACAAAAGCAACCGGTAAGAAGACTTTGTAATTGGATATTCTTTGGACTGTAAAACGTATATGACCTGGACTGTTTATTGGACTGTGCTATTTCTTAAAGTAAACTTTAACTCAATTTAGTGTATCTGTGTGTGGCTGAATAATTATTCATAACTACTCTCATAAACGTTTCCATGTGCATATCCTTGTTACTCAAGGGTTATTCTGTACACAAGCAGCAATATATAGTGGCAGACCCAAAAGGAATGTTGCATGTTCTTAAAACAAAACTCATCCAGATACCAGCTTAGAGATGCTATGCTGGTAGATGGCCTATAAGTAAATCTTTCTCCAACAGGAAGATCCTAGACAAAGATTTTTCTACATCTCATTTTCATACTCCTGCACTTATTTTTTTCAATTAGAGAAACTTATTGTTATGATCCAGGAAGTACAAAGAAGACCCATAATTTTTATAGTGCTTTCTGGTTTGTTTGGATTTTTAGAAAAGAAATCTGTAGAATGAGCTAATACTTTCCCCTTATTCTCAGTTTTACATTCATACAAACAAACATCCACCATGAAAGTCAATTATTCCAGTCAAGCCAACTTGTTTTCATTTGTGAGCAAAACAATTATCTGGATAATTCAGAGATTAATATGACCCAGCATAAGGATACTTTTGAGAAATACAGAAGCATAAAGATTTCACAATGCAATAAATGTGCAGAATGATGAAGCATAATGCTTCATCGTCCATCAACGATTCTGCTCATTTATTGCATTGTTAAATCCAAAGAAGGATGCCAATTATCTTTGGCTGGTCAGTCCAATTGATGTCTCCAGAATCCTTTCTAAGCAGTTTCTGACCTATCTGGAGACAGTCGGTCCTCATGCGTCCTGTGCAAACCTCTAGTCCAGACACAGAACTCCTTGTGCAATTGGCAGGTATAACTTTGCTTTGCATAGAATACTGGAAAAAGGGATTGTTAGTGTTGACCCCTAAGATATCCCATTGGGTAACTTGGCTTTATAGGGATGTTTCTTTTTGATTATTATTGTTTGGATCCACCTTCAGATTTTCCCTGCACACAAAGCTACAAACATTTGAATGTGTGTTAGGAGGAGAGGTTGGTGCAAGAAAGGCAATAAGATAAGATTCCTTTATTCCTTCCAGATCTACCCTATCCTTCAATTGGCAGGAGAAAATATTGGGTGGTCTGTAATATTGGGTGCTGTATTCTATCTTTCTTCTAGAAATTCTAGAAAGATAGAATACAGCAGAAAAGATGCTTAGAGATGCAGAGGGTTGAGCCATTGTTATAGCAGAATTTAACTGTGTTCACCCAACGTTTTAAAGAATCTCAGGTAAAGAATTAGCAGCCATATTGACTCAACCTACAAATCTTGGTTAATTTTAATGCTGATAAGATTTTTTTGATGCTTATCTATCTGTGCACATGCAAAACGTTTGGTCATTTTGTGATTCATTTTGTTACATGTCCCGCCACTGGAAGTATTAGTGGAGTTTTGCAATACTTACCCCATTTGCTAATCCTCCCTAAATTGAACATTAAAAAAGTATAGTTATTTCTTCCATGCAATGTTTTTTTTTTAATCTTTTAATCATTCACAACAACTTAACATAGCTTTATAGATCCCTTAAATCAGAGGTCCCCAAACCTGGCAACTTTAAGACTTGTGGACTTCAACTCCCAGAATTCTCCAGCCAGCATAAGTGTTTGGGGACCTCTGCCTTAAACCAAAGCAGTTTGACTTGATGCCTTCTGTATAGTGGTTAATCTAATGTAAACTATTTGAATATTTAGGATATTTTAGAACATCTCATGACCAAAATCAGTACAATTGTTTTGAAACAAAACAGAGGAATGGTTGAGTCTGTCATCTGCACCTCTATAAGGTTCTGCAACCCAAGAGGACAGACACAGACTTCAGAGAGTAATTAGGACTGCAGAAAAAACAATTACTACCAACCTGCCTTCCATGGAGGACCTGTATACTGCACGAGTCAAAAAGAGGGCTGTGAAAATATTTACAGACTCCTCACATCCCGGACACAAACTGTTTCAGCTCCTTCCCTCAAAATGACGCTATAGAGCACTGCACATCAGAATAACTAGACACAAGAATAGTTTTTTCCCGAAAGCCATCACTCTGTTAAACAACTAATTCCCTCAACACTGTCCAACTATTTACAAAGTCTGCACTACTGTTACTATTAATCTTCTCATCACTCCTTATCACCCATCCCCTCCCACTTGTGACTGTATGACTATAACTTTGTTGCTTGTATCCTTACGATGTTTATTGACTGTTTCCTAGTATGATTTGATTGCTTTTGTACCCTATGACTATTATTAAGTGTTGCACCTTATGATTCTCAACTCCTGATGAATGTATCTTTTCTTTTATGAACACTGACAGTATTTGCGCCAAGACAAATTCCTTGTGTGTCCAATCACGCTTGGCCAATAAAGAATTCTATGATACCAATTAATTTTCAAAGATAATGGTAAGCATCTAAATTGCAAATATTAATCTTGTTTACATTTCTTGACATTACCCATTTTAAATTACAAGCTGGGTTACTGGAATTGTTTACACAACTGTTTTACTACACTGGGCAGTTTATTGTATCGTGCCAAGCATGTTCATGACATGTTGTTCATTAAGGAGAACATATCACAAAACCATGCAGTTTAAGTTAACACACAAAAATAGATATTTATCCTCAGACTGGAAATCAGGCATATTTATGACATTCATGAAATGTAATGATTCTGCACATTCTCTAAGTACATAGAAGACTTATAATACTCACCAAAAGGGCAGAGACCTAAATTTTTTAAAAAAATAATCCAGTTATTCTTCCATTCTGTGTTTCCTTTCTTTTTAACCATCCATAAAATGTTTTGCAAATCTCTTAAACTAAAGCCAGTTTGGTGTAGAGACTAAGGTGCTGGACTAGAAACCAGAACTCTGTGGATTCTGGTCCTGCTTTAGGCATGGAAGCCAAGTGGGTGACTTTGGGCCATCACTCTCTCTTGCAGCCCAACCCGTGTGACCAAGTTCTATTGTTAAGTGAGTTTTCCCCCATTTTACGACTTTTCTTACCGTACTTCTTAAGTGGATTACTGCAGTTATTAAATTAGTAACATGGTTGTTAAGTGAATCTGGCTTCCCTCTTGACTTTGTGATCAAAGTCTTTTGTGACTGTTCAGAGTTGCAATGGCACTGAAAAATGTGACTTTCCCCCCTTTTTTCATAGTTATGACCTTTGCAGCATCTCCATGATCATGTGATCAAAATTCAGATGCTTGGCAACTGGTTCCTATTTATGACCTTTGCTGTGTCTGAGGATCATGTGATCACATCTTGTGACCTCCTGAAAAGCAAAGTCAATGGGGAAGCCATTAAATAACCATGTCACTAACTGAGCAACTGCAGCGATTCACTTAACAACTGTGGCAAGAAAAGTCGTAAAATAGAGCAAAATTCACTTTACAAATGTGTCACTTAACAATAGAAATTTTGGGCTCAATGGTGCTCGTAAGTCAAGGACTTTCTGTATAGTTTTTATATTATTTTTTTGCATGTGCATTTTATCCTTTTTTCTGCTGAACCTTTTAGAAAAAAAGTCCAGCTTTCATGGCAGACAGGGCAGCAGTCCAGAATAACATATCATTGAGCACTGGGGAAGCATTGGGCACTGGGGAAGCCTCATACCCATTAGCACACAGCACACAGATTAGCTAACTGGAATGGAGGCAGATAGAATAAAACAATATAGAGTCTCAACTGGTCTAGCTATACCAGCAGAGGGATAAAAACATTACTTTGAATGCACAGCAAGAATGTCTAGGTGGAGATCACCTTCCTAACAGACAAATGGTATCTTGCCTTCTCAAAGCAATAAGTGGCTCATCATTATGCTACATAAGCAAGTGGTAGAGATCAACACTAGCTCACCCAATACAGAACACCATTCCTCAATAAAACATGCAAAATTGTATTCCTACATCTCACTGAATACCTTGCTAAACATTCGGGACAGATATCAGAAGTATTCATTAAAAGACAGAACAGACTTACCAAAACATCATGTTGGCAAAGGAAAACGATAAGAAAAGCAGAAGCTACAGCCTGGAGATGCATCTTGGCTTGGCTTGGTTTGAGTTGACTTCACAACGATTCAGGAGTAAAGCCAATGATGTGAGGAAGGACAACTGCTAGTGTCTATATTTATAGCCAGTGTCTGGCTGGAAATTTCAAAGTTGATTGACCAAATGCAAGCCTTCCTTTGTTAAGGAGTCCAATCAGTTTTGTCAATAAGGAAAAGTCAACCTGTCTTAGGATTGTTGACAGAGAAGGAATTGCTAATGCCAAAAAGCTAGGGGCTAGTTGATTAAAAACTTAAAAGGCATTATTCATCTTAAACAAAGAGCCAACGTAATACAGTTTGACTTTTTCCATGTTTGGGCATTTGAATGACCTTTCTCTATAGAATCAAGAGGAAGCTGATCACAAAGATGTTTGTAATACTGATCCGAAGGTCATTTGAAATAGCAAAGTCCTAAAATTATAAGCATAAGGAAGTTTGATGCTTAGACATTCAAATACATTAAAAAAGACCATTTCATTTTTGTGTGAATGACCCCCCCAAAAAAAAATTTGACTGTACAAAATTTGAAAATACAAACCAAAATTAACTCAGGATATTCCATTTGTTTGAAATGGTCTTGGGTTTCCTGCCTGAGCAGGGAGTTGGACTAGAAGACGTCCAAAGTCTCTTCGAACTCTTCTCTTCTCTTCTCTTCTCTTCTCTTCTCTTCTCTTCTCTTCTCTTCTCTTCTCTTCTCTTCTCTTCTCTTCTCTTCTCTTCTCTTCTCTTCTCTTCTCTTCTCTTCTCTTCCCTTCCCTTCCCTTCCCTTCTCTTCTCTTCTCTCTTCTCTTCTCTTCTCCTCAGCTTCATTCTGCTCCACTCCACTCCATTCCATCCCATTCCATATTTTCTATTCTATTCTATTCTATTCTGTTCTGTTCTGTTCTGTTCTGTTCTGTTCTGTTCTGTTCTGTTCCGTTCCGTTCCGTTCCGTTCCGTTCCGTTCCGTTCCGTTCCGTTCCATTCCATTCCATTCTTATTAAATTCTAATTCAGCATTGCTGAACTGGGTGTACTAGTTTGATACAACTGAAAACTAGACTTGGCCTTATTTGAACAAAAAAGTGTAGATGCTCGCTGCCTGCTTTCAGGTCAGAAATGGATACTGGCAATAGTATGATACTTGGAAATTCAGGTAATCCTTGATTTACAACAGTTCATTTAGTTACTGTTCGAAGTTATGATGGGATTGAAAAAAGTGACTTATGACTGTTTTTCACACTTATAACCATTGCAGCATCCCTATGGCCATGTGATCAAAATTCGGATGCTGCAATGGTTATAAGTGTGAATAAAAGTGGTTATACGTGATCACCTTCTGTAACCTTCTGACAAGCAAAGTCAATCGGGATGCCAGATTCACTTAACTTAACAATTTCAGTGATTCACTTTACGACTGTGGCAAGAAAATGGGGGCAAAACTCACTTAACAAATGTTTCACTTAACAACAGAAATGTTGGGCTCAGCTGTGGTCATAAGTCGAGGAGTACCTGTACCTGAAATGTAAAATGAAAGGTGTATCAACGAGAAGATGACATTTTCCTGGTCTGCTTCTGTTCCCTGCGAGCAAAATCTGCAAAAAGATAGACAATGGGCCACTATTACTATGCAGCAGAGGTGGTATTCAGCAAGTTCTGACCAGTTCTCGAAATTTTGTTCTGACCAGTTCTCGAGAACCAGTAGAGGAAATTTTGAGTAGTCCAGAGAACTGACAAATTCCACCTCTGGCTGGAGATTTTACTCTATGCTTCCTTTGCCAAGCCCACCAAGCCACGCCCACAGAGCCAGTAGTAAAAAAAATTTGAATCCCACCACTGCTATGCAGGGTAGAGACACTGCTATAGATATACAGCAGCAATCCAAAAGACAGCAGTCAGATGCATTTTTAATTTTAATCTAGATGAGATTTTTTATGGCACAGCGTTTTGAGTACCTTACTTATGTGGTTAGCTTATCATTCAGTATATTGCACTAATTCAGAAAATGGGTCTATTCAATGGTCAGATTCACTATATTGTCTGAATGCCACCATTCTGGCCTTAGAAGCAAGGGTGATTTTGGTTCAGCCTGGGCTTCCCAAGATGTGGCAAGCAGTCATGAATCATGAGATTTTGGGGCTGCTTGCTGCCCCACTAGGCAAGGTACAGGACAGCCAAAATGACAGACATTTTTTGGGGGGTGGAGAAATAGGTGGGTGGGCGAAGTTGAAGGTAGTCCCTTCTCTTATTGAGATTTGGGGTCGGTATGGAATCTTGGCTTTCATGAGCGTGTATTCACTTAACCCCTGATTCTTACTTAACATCAGCAATGGGGAATGCCAGAATTGTAGTCGTTACGTCATGCAGTGACATGACATCTTGTTTTTATGACTGAATCACTTAGTGATGGAAATTCTAGCCCGATTGTGGTTGTAAGTTGAGGATTACCTGTATCTATAATATTGTTTTTATATATCTGGATATATACCAAGGACTACATTATCAAATATAATTCCATCCATCTAATCTAATCACCAAAGAGAAAGTCTGTTGAGGATTCTGCCAAGAGATCTCTTGGAGGGAAATATAATGACAGTCCTTTTCATTCATAGTCTGCATAGTCTAGAAACCTCCAAAAGTACAATTGACCCTAACATTCCTTTGGTTTAGAAATGTCCTGAAGATTCTTCTATACCAATGGGCCTTCATACTATGATTATTGGGCAATCATCATTTCCTATATTACAGATTCTTTTTATGTTATGTCTTTTGTGCTTTTTAAAAAGCATTTTATGATGATAGACCAGCCATAATTCTAATGATTGTTACAACAGACAAATGTTGTAAAATAAATAATAGAATTAATGATAATTCCTTCTAGGAGCTGAACCACCTGAAAATTAACCAATGGCTCAGTTGAGTTTTATTTCATTGATACATTTAATATATTACCATTTTAAAAAATGGGTCCTTTATTATATTTATATTATTCATTAGGTAATTCAAGTAGTTTCCTGTACTCTTTCCATAAGTTAAAACTACCATTGCTATAAGAATAATTGACTCCTTTTTAACCTCTAGCTAAAGGGTCCAGCTTTGATCAATACACAAACAGCACAGGTTTGCAGTTTTGGTCACAATAACCTCTCAGAAAAGTATTATGGATGTGAGTTTTGTCCTCTTTTGACTTGACTTACCTATCCACGTATGTGGATCATAATCTAATTAGATAGTACAGCCAAAAGGTTGAAGAAATATCTCTTATATAAGGGGCCAAGTTAAATGGCCAAGACTTATTTAACAATATTTTCATCTTAATCCATCAATGAACCCTCTTGTCATAGCCAGTAAGAATTGACATTCTATTCATTCAAATTGGATATTAATCCTTTGATCCAACTTCTTACGCTTGACATATCTAAGATCCATTTTTCCAGAAATGAAAACAATCACTCATCCAGAAAATTAATATCAACAAGAGATACTAGCTTCTGAAGATTAAGCTTTGTTGACCAGACATCACATGAAAATACCTGTTATCGCTATCAAAGAAAATGATGTCCCCACACCAGTTTGTGCAATGTGGCTTTTACTTCATGTTCTGGTACACAGAGGAATATGGTGAAAAGGGGAAGAAAGGAAAACAATTTCTGTGTCTGCCCAATACATTGAATCATGACGTAATCCATCAGCCTACATTCACACAACATACAACGCCCCCAAAAGCTCGTGATTTATCAAGAATAAAGCTAGGTTTAATTTGCTAAATATGTTATATGAATACAGGCAACAAGTGTTATATAAAAGATATATTTAAAAAAAGTTTGACCTGAAATTTTAAACAAACACTGGTGTATAGACAATATTAAACTACCAGAACTGTGTATATGTCTTCATAAAACATGCATTACTATGTTTCTAAGAAAGGAGCATTTGAATTCCAACCCATATTCTAGGATAATCTGAGAAATATGAGATGGGTGGCAAATAAATTTGGTGGTGGTGGTGATGATGATGATAGTGATGATGATGACAGACTTTACTAACCAGTCTGTCAACTTATTTATCATCATCAATCATCATCATCATAGGTGGGTATGAAATGTTGCAAGTACATCAGATGGTTGAAGAAGAAAAATGGGCTTTGGAAGAATATCTGAAGGAGAATGAAGAAGATGTACTGAAGGTAGTATGCCAGGAAGGCCTACTGAGTACTGGAGAGACCAAATTGGCCTAGAAGAAAGACCAAATGAAGAACAGAAAAGAGACATGCTGCACGAACAATGTATTATATTTTTGGGAGTGGCTGCTAGACAATTTATGTTTGGAAAAGAAAGAATTATTTGTCAATGTCAATTTGGTTTCAAGAACGTTGCCAAATAGCTTTAATAAAGATGAGAAGATGACAATATACCTAGTGGTTCTCTACCTTGGACCACCTTTAAATAACTTTCACGGCCACAGATTATGGCCACGGACCACCAAGACTTAACTCAGGATTGACTGATTGACTGATTCAAGGCTTAGAGTTAACCTTAACCCTAACCTTGAACTACGCCGGCTAAGATTGGACTTAAGCATAGTACATAAAATCATATGTTACAACATCTTACCAGTTAATGAAATTTCAGCTTTAACCACAACAACACAAGAGCACACAACAAATATAAACTTAATGTAAACCACTCCAAACTTCCTTGCAGGAAGTATGATTTCAGCAACAGAGTGGCTAATGTCTGGAACTCATTACCTGATTCTGTTGTCACCTGCTCAAACTCCCACTCCTTTACCCTCAAACTAACCTCTATTGACCTCACCTCATTCCTAAGTGGTCTGTAAGCACACAAGCGCACAATCGTGCCTACCATCCCTGTCCTATTGTCCCCAATTATTAGTTCCTATTTCTTATATTAAAACTTATGTTTATTCTTATTTCTATTATATTGTAAGCATTTGACAAAATAAAATAAATAAATTGAGGACCCAGATTGTTGGGGGGCAATAGGCTGACTCTGTAAGCTGCTTAGAGAGGGCTGTAAAGCATTGTGAATATAAGTCTAAGTGCTATTGCTATTGCAATTTAAAACACTACACATAACATGTAATATTTGCAATTCTGTTCTTTATTCTGTAGTGTCTGAGTGTCCGTATGCTTGTATATCTATCTGCCTAAAATATTTTAGGGCAAATTAATTCTATTAGAAATCAACATTTTTAAAACTCCAAAGCAGTGTCTGATTCTCTGAAATTAACTGATTTTATACCATGAAATGATGCAACTTGGAAAATCAACTTCAAGATCATTTGGAGGAATGATACCTTTTCATATTTTGGGTCATTCTTAATAGAACAGGCCTGTCTATGTTGCCTGATTTTAATATATCAGT
This sequence comes from Bungarus multicinctus, assembly GCA_023653725.1. Taxonomy (NCBI): domain Eukaryota; kingdom Metazoa; phylum Chordata; class Lepidosauria; order Squamata; family Elapidae; genus Bungarus; species Bungarus multicinctus. The sequence continues at coordinate 8,799,396 of CM042835.1, read as the reverse complement.
ATTGTTAGAAATAAAACAAAAATAATACTGTGGTTATAGCTTATCCTTGGAGGGTTTGTTTTTTTTTTTGCTTGTTTTCCCACTTCTTCTGTTTTGGTAAGAAATGCTCATTTATTTAAGATAAGATGTCCAGGACAAATCATGATGACATTAAAGCAATGGCAGGGGCATGATAATGTAAATGTGCAAATGCTATGCTTCACAACATCTCATGAAAGGACATAGGTCATGGTACCTGTGACATTATTATGCTTCTGTCAAATCAAATCTAAATCAAATTAAACCCTTATCATTCCTATAGGTCAAGCAAATGAATACAGATAAAATAAAGGTGAAAAAAACTCTTCAATTAGAAAGAAATTAAGTAAACATTTCTGTTACAAGAGAAATATATGTATGAGAACAATGTACACATTGATGTTCCCGAAATGACGCTTGAAGGATTTTGCTCTCAGGACCCTTTCTACTTTTAAAAATTGTGGAGGACCCTCAAAAGGGCTGCGGTTGTATGAGTTAAATACAACATACATCATTATTTACTGCATTAAAAATTAAAATTGATGCATTTATATATTTTTTTGTCTATTGAATGATTTAAAGTAATATTAACTCCATTGAATATTTAGATAGATAGACAGACAGATGATAGACAGACAGACAGACAGACAGACAGACAGACAGACAGGCAGACAGGCAGACAGGCAGACAGGCAGATAGGCAGATAGATAGAATTCTTTATTGGCCAAGTGTGATTGGACACACAAGGAATTTGTCTTGGTGCAAATGCTCTCAGTGTACATAAAAGAAAAGATACATTATTCAAGAGTCAAGAATCATAAGGTACAACACTTAATAATAGTCATAGGGTACAATAAGCAATCAAATCATACTAGAAAACAGTAAATAAAAATAGGAACATTTTTTTTTTACTACCAGTTCTGTGGGCGTGGCTTGGTGGGTGTGGCAGGGGAAGGATACTGTAAAATCTCCAGTCAGAGATGGTATTTGCCGGTTCTCGGAACTACTCAAAATTTCCACTACCGGTTCTCCAGAACCTGCTGAATACCACCTCTGGTTAGGATACAAGCCACAAGGTTACAGTCATACAGTCATAAGTGGGAGAAGATGGGTGAAAGGAAGGATGGGAGGATTAATAGGAATAGGAATAGTAATGCAGACTTAGTAAATAGTTTGACAGTGTTGAGGGAATTATTTGTTTAGCAGAGTGATGGCGTTTGGGAAAAAACTGTTTTTGTGTTTAGTTGTTTTGATGTGCAGTGCTCTATAGTGTTGTTTTGACATAAACAGAAGCTGGAAAAGTTATATTTTGAACACAAATTGAAAAGAGGGACACTTACTTTTTTGCCAGTATTTTCAATAACTGTCAAATAATTTTGATTTCTGTGGTCTTGGGGGGCACTCAGTGATCTTTGGACCACAATTTTAGAAATCCTGGTGTAGGGGAGAATTTTTTGTAACACCTCAAGAAAATGACTAAAGGTAGTGCATCCAGCCTGGCCAGAGAGAAAAAAAAGTGAAATTTCAGCTCTGTGATAGAAGAGAAATTGAAACTATTCCATATCCGTTTGGAAACCAGACTTAGATTCATTTGAAGATCAGTATTGGTTGTGGATTCTTTTTTAAAAAAAATCAACAATAGAAAACAATCACATTGATTCAGATTCAACAGACACAAAGAATGGGAAACTCAGACAATTGATTTTCGTATCTCCCTTCATTGGCTGGGGGGGGGGGGAGAAGCTTCTATTTTACAAAGGGAAAACTTATACATAGAAGGAAGGGAGAAAGGAAGGTAAATAATACATGCCTTCAACCAGGGCAAAAATTAATCTTAATGAAACTATTTTGTGGTTTAACTAATTTCTATTAGCTCTTTATCTCCTCTAAAGTCTAATTTCACTATATTCTTATTTCTTTTTCTTGTATCTCTCTCACATACCTGTTTATTGTGCTTCTTGTTTTTTAGTCTCTCGTTTTTAGTCTCTCTGTAAATGTTTAATTTAATGTCAATTTCTGGATTCAGGTCTTGAATTTCCCTTTGTAAAGCAAAGTTACAAACATAGACAATTCCTTTTTTTTAATCCTTCCCAACCTCTTTCAGATTTGCCCCCTTCTCAGGTTTGTCCTTTATTTTTGCCAAGAAAAGATGGTCAGTGTATGTATATCTCAACTACCACACTCAATAGAGACTCTTCCTTCCTTCCTTCCTTCCTTCCTTCCTTCCTTCCTTCCTTCCTTCCTTCCTTCCTTCCTTCCTTCCTTCCTTCCTTCCATTTATTTATTTATTATTTATTTATTTTTATTTGTCATTTGCTTACAAGATAATAGGTATAAGTAAAAACATAGTTATAAATATATGGATACATATAAGAAAAATAAAAGAAACAATAAAAGGACAGGGACGGTAGGCACTTTGGTGCGCTTATGCACGCCCCCTACAGACCTCTTAGGAAAGGGGTGAGGTCAATAGTAGAAAGTCTAAGGTTAAAGTTTTGGGGAAGAAACCACAGAGTCAGGTAGAGTATTCCAGACATTGACCTCTCTGTTGCTGAAGTCGTATTTCCTGCAATCAAGTTTGGTGTGGTTAACCTTGAGTTTGTATCTATTGTTTGCTCTTGTGTTGTTATGGTTGAAGCTGAAGTATTCATTGACAGGTAGGGCATTGCAATGTATGATTTTATATACTATACTTGGATCGGACCGAAGGCAGCGTAGTTCTAGGTTTTCTTGATCTAGAATTTCGAGTCTGGTTGCATAAGGTATTCTGCAATGAGTAGAGGAGTGGAGAACTCTTCTTGTGAAATATTTCTGGATTTTCTCAACTGTGTTAATATCGGATACGTAATGTGGATTTCAGACTGATGAGCTGTATTCGAGTATTGGTCTAGCAAATGTTTTTTATGCTCGAGTTGTTAGTGTAATATTACCAGAGAAAAGGCTATGTAGGATTAGGTTAACAACCCTTAACGCCTTTTTGACCATGCAATTACAGTGGGCTCTAGCATTAGGTCATTTGAGATGAGTACTCCAAGATCCTTGACAGATCCTTCCTTCCTTTTCATGCTTTCTGCATTTGTTCTGTCCAAGTCTTTCTTTTTGTTTTCTTTCCTTCCTTTCTCCCTCCCTCCCTTCCTTCTGTCTGTCTTTTTGTTTTCTTCCCTTCCTTTATTCTGTCGCTCTTTCTTTTTGTTTTTCTTCCTTCATTTTCATGCTTTCGGCATTTCTTATGTCCAAGTCTATCTTTTTGTTTTCTTTCCTTCATTCCTTCCTTCCTTCCTTCCTTCCTTCCTTCCTTCCTTCCTTCCTTCCTTCCTTCCTTCCTTCCTTCCTTCCTTCCTTCCTTCCCTCCTTCCTTCCTTTCTTCCTTCCTTCCTTCCATCCTTCCTTTTCATGCTTTCTGCATTTCTTCCGTCCAAGTTTTTTTGTTTTCCTTCCTTTCTTTCTTCCTCCCTCCCTTCTTTTCTTCTTTCTAAGTCTTTCACCTCTTCTCTCTCCCACCCTCCAAATTTTTGCTCCCTCTGAAGAAAGCGGACCCACCAAGAAGACTCCTTTCCCTGGTCCTCCTGAGATGGCAGCTAGTCAGAATGCCAACCTGCCAAGTGAAGACCCAGATTATACTGTATCTGTACCAACACAGAGGCTGAATGTGTTTTGCACATCCTTTTTAAGTGCCCTGGAACCTCAATTGGCACTCAAAACCAACACCCCTGCTCTTGAACTTGATCAACTCCATACACAATGAGGAGACTGAGTTATTTTTTCCTAAGGGGTCAATCAATATCCAGGTATGGAGAAATTTTTATTCATAGCCTTAGTTAGTAGAAACAGTTTCTGTGCCTTCCATGAAGTTTTAACTTGGTAGGGTCTCTTCTTTGTAGATATGTATGTATGCACTGTTATACAGCAAGCATCCATGCGTATTTTTTAAAAAAATCTGTCATTTGTCTTAAAGGAAACAAACAAATAAACGTTTCCCTCATGCAACTTTGAGGTAAGGACAAAAACACCTCTCAGTTTCCTCAGCTGCTGCCTCTTTTCTGGTCGACTTTTCAAATTAGAGCTCTCTAACTGTTAATTTTGCCGCTTTATTTGGGTCCTGGGCTTTGGCTCTGCTTATTCAGTCTCTTCCTCACAAGGCCTGTGGTGGCAGATCTCCCAGGCAGCCATCTTGTCCCCCTCCTTTTCTCCTCTTGCCCAGCATTCCTGCTTGTCATGTGGGCAGCTGTCCTTTGATAGGCAGCTGCTCTTTGATGGACTGGTGACATTTGATGGGCATATATTGTTTGATGGGCAGTGGCTGTTTGATGGGAAATGGTTCTTTGATGGGCAGGTGCAGTGTGATTGGCAGGTGCCATTTAATGGGCATATGTCATTTGATGGGCAGTGGCTGTTTGATGGGAAGCAGTTCTTTGATGGGCGGGTGCAGTGTGATTGGCAGGTGCCATTTGATGGGCATGTATTGTATAATGGGCGGCGGCTATTTGATAGACATACGCCATTTGATTGGCAACGGCTGTTTGATGGGCAGATGCCCTTTGACAGCATGTATTGTATGATGGGCAGTGACTGTTTGATGGACGGGCACCTTTTTCTATTTAATATTATCTTTCAGCCAAAATTCTTGGGTTATATGTACCTTTTCTAATTACCCTGATATTGTCAATTTAGTGTTGGACGTTTGAATACCAGTTCCCTTGTTATGATTAATGATTGCAATAAAGTTATAAAGCATAAAACCAAAGTATAAAACAAATACATTTATGAATATTTTTTCTTCATTTTTTCTTTTCATTTACAATATTATATTTAATTTTGAAGAAAAATCAAATAATCAGAATTCTTGTAACATTAATATCTGAAATTATAATTAATGTTGATAAAATATCCAATTTTTCTTATTTATATTCTATCATCTAACATACCTAAATAGTAGAATATTAAAAATCTAAATATATTATATAAATATTATTGTATTGAAGTACATTGTACCAAACCTGAAAAGATGGAGCAATAGATATCCATATAGCTTTAAAGATTTAATAATATGTTAAAGATTTAGGTAGTCCTATATTAATACTTTATTTATAGATTTTTAATTTGTTCAAATGTAATTCATTTAATCTCTGTTTTCTATATTCTTTTCTGTTTTTATTAACACTTATTTAAATTGTATATTTTATTTCATCAATTATTTTTTAAAAAAACACACACTCTTTGTAACTTTATGATCAGTGGACTTTAAGTCCCAAATTTCTAGGAGTTAAAATCCACAAAGTTTAAATTGGCTGAGGTTAAGAAATACTAATTTAGAATACTTCTAGCCTTTTCAACAAAGCTGTCCAACAAGAATCCTAGATTAGTGAAGTCAATAATCTTTTTTAAAATCATATTGACTTAAAGTACTGTCTAAGTATCAGTGTGAGACCAGACTGTCTAGAAGAAAAAAATGACTTTAGCCAAAGGTTATCATTTGTCCTTCTTGCCTGCCTGCCTTTTTTCATGCAAATGTTTTATTTCCAGATTTATTTCCCCTAACTGATTTCTTATCTTGTATCACAATTTCACTGCCATTTCCTCTGGGTTTGCTTTGTCATAAGTGAAGTATATGTAGGGGTTTTAAAAATTTTAATCTGGTTTTCATCTTTCTTAATCTCCTTATTTTAATCTTTGTAAGAGCCAATATATTTAATTCTTTTAATTTTTAAATATTGTATATGTGTTTTATATGTGCATTTTATTCTGGCTGTTCACTGCCCCGAGTCCCTTTGGGAGAGGGGGCGGTATATAAATTTAAATAAATAAATAAATATGTAAAGGTGATCAGCTGGTGGTGTTCCAACTTCTCTTCTTGATATCCCTTTTGAATCTTTTTGAAGATTCACTCACTGCAATGCATGTACTGTAAATTGGGGAAATATTTATGGTGACACACTTCAGTCATTGTCTACAACCATCTGATGCAAAGTTGGAAAAAAATATTGTATCTTAGGTACCAATTACAAAAGGTCCTGCTTGGAAACTCTTCTCCAGATGAATAACTTTAAATCATAGTCTAGTTTCTCTTTAGTTCATACAGGTCTTTTATATTCTTGAAATTATATTTGACTTTTCTTTCACTTATTCATGTACAGGCACTATCTTGTCAGTGCAACCATGCATTTTTATATGTAATGCTGCTTCTGCTTCCCTGTCATATAGATTTATACTGTTCATTTATTGTTTTAGCAAGTCCAGTGCACTATTTTTGCTATGAGATTCTAATTTCTCATTTTTGGCAATTAGACAGATATGAGTAAGAGATTTTAGTTGTTTGCATTGTATTTAGAATAAAGTTTCTGGATCTTGGACCCTTTTGGGATATGTGGATGGGCTTTAGGGGGGTCCATAAAATATTTGCCAAAAAAGATTGTTTTTTAAAATAAATCATTCTTTTTATTGTCTTGCCTTCGGGTGCTTTCAAGAAAAGGTTGCTCCCCCCCTTTGTGTCAGCCTCTTACATATTGGAAGACTGCTATCACCACTGGTCCTTCTCCTTGCTAGACTAGACATACCCAGTTCCTGCAACCATTCTTCATGCATTTTAACCTCCAGTCTCCTAATGAACTTAGTTGTTTTTCTATGCACTATTTCTAGAGTCTCAACATCTTTTTTCTACCATGGTGATCAAAACTGGATGCAATATTCCAAGTATGGTCTTACCAAAGCATTATAAAATAGTAACACTTGACATGATCTTGATGCTATCCCTCTGTTGATGCAGTATTTGTATTTATCTTGAAGTGTGATATATTTCATACAAGTATTCCTCTGATTTACACCTTGATAAAGCCTGTAATATCTTTTTACCATAGATCATCTTTCTTGCTGGTTCCCTTTTCCATAAACCTATGACTTTTTTTAATCAAGGGAAGGAGATGTTTCATGTTTCTTCTTGTCCTAGATAGCTAATAGTATCCCAGATGAATGAATATTATAGTCATAGGGTTTATGTCCCCATCTATAGCAACTCTTACTGTATATCCAACAGTCCTGAGATACAATTCTGATTACACGTGTATCCATTTGCTTTCCATGTTTACTTCCCTTTAAGAATGTGAATATTGTAAACTCTGAATTGGTTAGTGAACAAGTGGTATACTGCTTGAGATTCAGAACATAGCTGTTTGCCAGTCTCATCTTCTCTATAATTTCATTCCTAGTTTTAATAATTGTGGAGCTGTTCCCTGAACTGCAAAGACTAAACTATTTCTGCCATTAAAAGGGATAAAAAGAAGCAGGATTTTATTTTAAAAAGGAGGGGGGAGAATTAAAACAGACAAACCACATATGTTGACTTTGATTTGGGGTTGCTAATGTTTTAGGATAACATTTAAAAAAACATATTTTCATTTGCTTGGCATATATCTTCCTTGTCTATGGGATGCTTATGAGAATCCAAGCTGAGCAGATGTAACAGAAAAGCAGAATAACAAGAGTTGGAAGGGATCTTGGAAGTCTTCTAGTCTAACTCCTCTGCTCAAGAAGGAAATCCTATTGTCATAAAACATTTTGTACACACGTTTTATAGTTGACAACAGAAAGAAGGGGGGAGTTTCAAAGAGCAGACAGCAGTGTGGAATTGAAATACATTCCATTCATATTTTCTTCAAAGACTGATTAGATGACTGAAGCTTCTGCCATGCAAAAATCTAATTGGAGAGCATGGTTCTCTTGGCTATGGACATTTTTCATTGGATGATACACCCAGAGGGGTGGTGGGTAAAGTAGAATCAAGGGTGACATGAATTATGTATCTAAGAATTGGCTACGCCCAGATTAATGCCGGATGTAGAATGTTAACTTCAAATAAATTCTTTTTAGTTTTGGGAGTGTGGCTCGAGGCTCATGATTTTAATTGGAGTAACTGCTGGTATCCTGACATCTGTACCATTTCAGTCAAATAGTCTAATCTTTAGAAATTTCGGTGTTGGAGACTTACAACTTCTGAAGACAAGTCATTCCATTAATTAATTGTGATAACTCTCATGAAATTTCTCCTTAGCTCTAGGTTGGTTCTCTCCTTGATTACTTTATATCTATTGCTTCTTGTCCTGTCTTCATGTGCTTTGGAAAATAAGTTGACCCCCTCTTCTTTGTGGCAGCCCCTTAGATACTGGAACACTGCTATCATATCACTCCCTAGTTCTTCTTTTCATTAAACTAGACAGTCCTAATTTCCAATTTCAGATGGAAGATCTTGGCCTCCATCCAAAGCATTTGCAGACTAAAAAGTGAATCCAAGCACAGCGATGTTCACCCTTAGCAAAAGTGAAAAGCACATTTTTCAGCTAGTGTGGATTTTTATTTATTTATTATTTATGTATTGGAATTTGTCAAACAAAAATGAGAACAAGAGTAAGAGAATAAAAATATAATGACAGGGACGATAGGCACATTAGTGCAGTTATGCACGCCCCCTTTACTGACCACTTAAGTTTGAAGTAAGGTCCACGGAAGTCAATTTATGACTGAAGCAGTGAAAATTTGTAGCGGAGATAACTGCATCAGGTAGGGCATTCCAGACTTTGACAACTTTATTACAGAAATCTTATTTTTTAAGCTGGGTCTCAACTATTCTTGACTATGAAAAGGAGGCAAAGAAATAAAAAGAAATATGTGTAGCACAATTCAAATATGGATAGAAGAAATAATAAAACAACAAATTGAATTTCAACCAGAATTATTTTTATTGGGTATAATAAAAGGGAAATACAGTAAAATCGATAGGTATATTATGCTGCACATAATAACTGCTGCTAGGTTCTCATATACACAATTTTGGAAACAGGGAAATATACCACCAGAGAGAGCAGTTATAAAAAAAATATTAGACTGCGCAGAAATGGACAGGCTGACTCTAAAATTAAAAGATAAGGAGGAATCGATATACTATACCGTCTGGGATGCCTTGTATGCATGGTTTAAGAATAGGGCAAAAAATAATGCTGTAATTAAGTAAAAAATAGGAAACTATATATATATTGAATATAAAATAAGTGGAAAGTATATGATGAAATAAGTGAAATAAATATGGAATAAGAATAAGGAAAAGAATATGTAATTGTAATGTAATAGATATAATTATGCATAAAAATAAGACTATGAGATGTAAATGATGTCTTTGACGTTAGTATAATTGTGTATATACTTTTATTTTATATTTTTTAAACTGTTTGAAAATCAAATAAAGTTTATTTAGAAAAAGAAAAAGAAAAGAAAGCTATGTAGCCATCTCCTGGCCATGTTGAATGAGTGCAGCCAGAACTGTTACCACACAGCAATGGAATTGTTTCAGTTTTGAGAAATGAAGTATAAATGCCTGTCATAAGTGTGCAAAGATGAGGTTGCATTTCCATGAAAATGAGAGTCAGGTTGTTAATCACTAAATTATCCAGTTATTCAAGGAAAAGAAAAAAGATATTAATCTCAAATTTTCTGTTATAATGAAATGTACATAGACTTTTCTTTGCCTACAATTCAGGAACGAGCAGTTGTCTTCTGGACATAGTATAAGAATGTAATTATTCATTTCTAAGTGGTGGGGGACTATAGCAGCGATGTACCAGGATCAAAAAAGACCCTTTTTTGTCTAAAGGACTTTAAGGTTACATTAGGAAAGTCACTTAATATATCTATTAAGTCTATAAGACATAGTGACTTAAAAAGATTCAAATTTTTTTACTACCAGTTCTGTGGGAGTGGCTTGGTGGGCGTAGCATGGTGGACATGGCAGGGGAAGGATACTGTAAAATCCCCATTCCCTCCCTACTCCTGAAGGAAGGTTACTGCAAAATCCCATTCCCTCCCCACCCCACTAACCTGCTTTCCAGCTCCATTCTCCTGTGCAGGGCAACCAAAGAAGACCCAGCCAATCAGCTGGGACTTGGGAGGCAGAGAAGAAATGGAGGTGGGGCCAGTCAGAGGTGGGATTTGCCGGTTCTCCAAACTACTCAAAAGTTCTGTTACCGGTTCTCCAGAACTGGTTAGAACCTGCTGAATACCACCTCTGGTTTGGGGCTTTAAACTCAAAGTATACATAAATGATGGGCTTTTCTTTTATCAGAATCAACATAGTATCAATATGCCCTGAACCCCACTAAAATGATAATTTTCAAACACAGAAATAAAGACAACACTCCATGATAATGCTGCATAGGTATATATTTTTAAATGTTTATTTTTGTAGACTAATCTGCATTCACAATTAAGAGAAACTACATTAATCAACAAAAAGAAACATAATTGCTGGAGCCTTCTTGAAAGAAAGTTGCAGTTCCCTGTTGATTAGGAAAAAATTATGAAAGATGGAAAGAGAAAATGTGGCTCTCCATTTTATTCTCAGCACTTGCAATTGGTGGATCTAGAAAAAAAACCCAAGATGAGTGAATGTGCAATATTTAGCATAAATTTATCCATTTTACCCAAATAAAAAATACTTCAGAATTTTGCCTTCAGTCTCCCTTTACCCTCAATGACAATGACCCTAAATAATCCACATACCCAAAAGCAAGTTGTTGTAAAGCCCTGAGAGAAATATGCACAATGTAAATATTAAACCAAAAATATTTTCTATACCCACCAGAGTCCATTTTCCCTGTGAGATGCTTTGATTTACATTGCCTGGAAAAATAAAAGTAGATAAGCAGTTCAGCAAGAGTTAACAACTGGAGGATTGATCTTGGAGAAAGTTTATGGTTTAACTGCTACAACTGGTACAGTGGTAGTGGTGGGGTAATTAATCCATTTCCTTGGGGGAAAATAGTTGAAAAAATAAACAACAAACTTGAAATGACACAGAGGTGTCCCTACATGGTATCTACTTACAAATTAGGATTTTAAAACACAGGTGGAACATTTGTTCCCAATGTGTGTGCACTAGATAATTTTGCATCCTTTTTTTTTATGGTAAGTAGCGTCAACATGTGCTTATAATGTATATTACCCAATATACATTATATACCCAATTATACTCACCTTTTGTGGAGCTGGCATTCTAACATTGTAAGTCTGCAGGGGGGAAAAGGAAAAGAGAAAATATTGCTCAGCTTTCAAGTTAATGCAAAAACATGTAAGTTCGTTGGTATAAATGGGAGTCATAAATTGAAAATACCTGAAGAGACAGCAAGAGAAGGGGTGGAGGGGAAAGAATAAAATAAACTAAATGATTGTTCATCTTTTAGTTTCACAAAAACACCTGCGATTTTGTACTCATTTGGAACTCAAAGGCTGGAAATCCCTGAAAAGGCCACAAGGGAAAATAAATGTTTTAGGATTGAGGATAAAGCAAATTATTCAGGACAGTTTGAATGAAAAACATACTTGGGGCTTCTAAGCTAGCTATGATGGAAGAAACGGAACAAAAAAAGTTCAGCTTTCACTAGTGCAATGTAAAGATAATATAACTAATTAGCAACTGAATATTCAACTGTTAAAATATTTTAATTAGCCTAACAAAGTTTCTACCTCTGTATTTTTGCAGTAACATTTCAAGATAAATCAGAAGGTGGCTGCTATTTTTGAAACGGTTATTATTGACTGAAATATTCAAAGTATTTGAGATGACTTATAAAACAGGAAAAATAATATTTTATCATTATAATGATAATCCAAGGATTTTTTTTTCACACATATATTCTGGAAACTCCTAAAGGAAGAAACACAAAAAATCATAGGAACCTTAAATGATGGAAGTTCTTATAGAAAATTGATATTACTACGTTTTGCGAAAGGCAAGGGGAAAAAAGCCTTGAGAAATTATATCTAAAAATTTTGTGGGGAAAAAAAAGTCAGCCCATTGTAAATACATCTATCCCAACCAGCATGGCTATTGCCGAAATTCTGAGAATTGATGTCTGTATATCTGGAAGAAGCATCGATTGTTTTAATAAAATAACAGAGTTGGAAAGAACCTTGCATGTCTTCTAGCCCAACCCCCTGTTCATGCAGAAGGCCCAATACTATTTCAGATAAATGACTGTCCAGTCTCTTCTTAAAAGCTTCCAGCGATGGGACACCTACAACTTTTGAAGGCTATTCCACTGGTTCATTGTTCTCACCATTAGGAATTTTCTCCTTAATTCTAGTTTGCTTCTCTCCTTGATTGATTTCCATCCATTGTTTCTTGTCTTGTCTTCTGGTACTTTAAAAAATAGATTGACCCCCTCATCTTGATGGCAGCCCCTCAAATATTGGAACACTGATATCATTTCTCCCCTAATCCTGGCAGGATGGGAACACACAGTAGCAAAAAGACAAGTATTTCTGTATTTAGGAAAAAAAGTTGAAAGTCGTGGAATATCTTCATTATTTATATATCTTATATCTTCAACTATTTACAAAGTCTGCACTACTATTACTATTAATCTTCTCATCACTCCTTATCACCCATCCCCTCCCATTTGTGACTGTATGACTGTAACCTTGTCGCTTGTATCCTTACGATTTTTATTGACTGTTTCCTAGTATGATTTGATTGCTTATTGCACCCTATGACTATCATTAAGTGTTGTACCTTATGATTCTTGACTCTTGATGAATGTATCTTTTCCTTTTATGTACACTGAGAGTATATGTACCGAGACAAATTCCTTGTGTGTCCAATCACACCTGGCCAATAAAGAATTCTGTTCTGTTCTGTTCTGTTCTATTCTTTCTCCAGCATGTTTATACTTTTGAAATATGGATACAAACAATTTTCTTTAGGAATGATTGCTATTATTGATATTGAGAGATATTCTGAGAAACTAATCCTCAATGCAGTCATCAGAAGTTCAACTGACTTGCTGGAATCAACAGATTTTACCCAGTATGAATTCCTCTTGGGATGTTGTCCAAAGGAAGATACTACAGAAGAAGTAAATCCAATCTTATGCAACTCACCTGGCTATTTGCAGGAGGAAGGCCATTGTTACTATCGGAGGAACCAGCAACCTAATAAAGAAGGAAATAGATTCCGTGAATGATCCTTCCAAGTATTTAAAAAATAATCCTCATAGAAGCCAACTACCTGAAGCTGTGAATACTTGAGCATTAAGATATTTTGCAGAGTAAAATGCACGAACATCCACAATTAATATCAGTAATTAATCTAGACTTGCAGTCCAAAGGAAGATATTAGAGAAGAAGAATATCACATCTAATGGAACTTACTTGGATACTGGCAGGAGGAGGAGGAGGAGGAGGAGGAGGACCATTGTAACGATCGGAGGGTTCACCAAGCTAATGAAGAAGTAAATAAATCCTATGAATGTTCTTTATATTAATTTAAAAACCAAACTTCATGGAAACCAAGTACTTGGGTCTGCAAATGCATTAAACATCCAAGATATATTTTAATCTAATATATGACAACAGGAGCTTCACATTTGTCCTAACAAATTTGTGGAAAGTAGAAAGAAGAAATAAACCAATTAGCTGCTGGGCAGATATATAGGTAAAGGTTCCCCTTGCACATATGTGTTAGTTGTTTCTGGCTGTAGGGGGTGGTACACATTTCCGTTACAAAGCTGAAGAGCCAGCGCTGTCCATAGATGTCTCTGTGGTCATGTGGCTGGCATGACTAAATGCTGAAGATGCACGGAATGCTGTTCCCTTCCCACCAAAGGGGTCCCTATTTTTCTACTTGCATTTTTACATGCTTTCAAACTGCTAGGTTGGCAGAAGGTAGGACAAGTAATGGGACAAGCTCCCTCCATTACACGGTGCTAGGGATTTGAATTGCTGAACTGCTGACCTTTCTGATTGACAAGCTCAGCATCTTAGCCACTGAGCCACTGCATCCCTGGGCAGATACATAGGGAAGGTCATTTTCCCAAAAGTGTTCCTTCGGCAAAGCTGGATGGTAACACTCTGGAAGATGTTGTAAGTTTCCAGAGATTAACAAATGACACCAAGATACCAGAGTAAGGCAAAAATTGAGGTATCTGTGTATATTGACGTAGGGAGATTTTTCTATTATGCCGTGCTTCTGCTATGGATCTGATTCTCAAATCAATCATGAAGAGCACAAGTGACATTTTGGAATTAACAAATTTTCCTAAGTCGCAGAAATTAGTCTTTATTTGTTGTGGGGAAAAAAAATACCAGGGAAGAAGAAAATCCAGTGTTATGGAACTCACCTGGCTACTGACAGCAGGAGGAGGAGGAACTCCATTGTAAGAACCAAAGGGAACAACGACCTAATAAATAAGTAAATAGATCCTGTGAATGTCCCTTCAGATTATTTTCAGAATTAAAACTTCATAGAAGCCAAGCTCATAGGACAATGCATGCATTAAGCATCAAGACATGTCACAGAGTAACTTGAGTGAACAACAGTGAGTTAATTCTCTCTAAACAAATTACTTACTACATGGGAATGTAATAAGCATGAAAACATATCACAGAGTAACATGTAAACAGGAGAAACTTAATATTTGCCCTAAACAACTTTGTGAGAAGTAGAGCGAGCAACAAAGAAATATGTTATGCGATAGAGAGACATGAGGGAAAGATCAATTCCTTTCCAATGGTGTATGATTTCTCCATACTTGCTCCCAACTATTCTTTTAGTGATTTAAGATCTGTTCACATTTGTATTTCTTCAGCAAAGCTGGAGCTGGATGACTCCGGAAGATGCTATAAGTCACCAGAGTTTAAAAATATGTACATGCATTGACCTATGGAGATTTTTCTGTTATGCCATGCTTCTGAGAGCCTGATTCTCAAGTCAATCATGAAGAGCGCAACTGACATCTGAGAATTAACAAATTTTCCTAAGCACCAGGAATTAGTCTTGATTTGCTGTCCTAAGAAAGATACAAGGGAAGAAGAAAATCCAGTGTTATGGAACTCACCTGGCTACTGAAAGGACGAGAAGGAGCAACAACCTAACAAATAAGTAAATAGATCCTGTGAATGTCACTTCAGATTATTTTCAAAATTAAAACTTCATAGAAGTCACGCTGTTGCTACAATGCATGCATTAACCATCAAGACACAACTCAGGGTAACGTGTGAACAACAACGAGTTAATTTTTTAACCTAAATAAATTTGTGGGAAGAAGGAGCAAAAAATAAAGTCTGTTATGTGATGGAGAGCTATATAAGAAAGGCCACTTCCCAACCAGTAATCTATAATACCTCTATAGTACATTTAAAATATTGTTGAAGTGATTTAAAATCTTCCCACAATTTTGTTCCTTTGGTAAAGCTGGGGTTGGATGAGTCTAGAAGACATAGTAAGTTTAAAAATGACACCAAGATACCAGACTAGGATAATAGTCAAGGTGTGTATATGCATTGTCCTATGGAGATTTTTCTGTTATGCTATGCTTCTGAAAGACTGATCCTCAAGTCAATCTTGAAGAGCTCAACTGACATCTTGGAATTAACAAATTTTCCTTAAGCCCCAGAAGTCTTGATTTGCTGTCCAAAAAGAGATACCAGAGAAGAAGACAATACAGTGTTATGGAACTCATCTGGCTACTGACAGCAGCAACAGAGCAGGAGGAGGAGGAGGAGGAGGAGGAGGAGGAGGAGGAGTTCCATTGAAAGGACCAAAGGAAACAACAACCTAGTAAATAGATCTTGTGAATATCTTTTCAGATTATTTTAAAAAAGTAAACCTGATAGATGCCAAGCTTTTGGTCTGCAAATGTATTAACCATCCAGTCATATTACAGAATAACATATGTGTTACAATAAATAACTTAATTTTTGTTCTAAATAAATTTCTGAGAAGAAGGAACCAGAAAGATGTCTCTTATGTGATGGAGAGATATGTAAGAAAAGCCATTTTCCCACCAGTGAAGTATAACTTCTCCAAGCCACTGTTGAAGTTAGGTAACAGTTGTCAACGTTAATGTTCCTTTGGCAAAGCTGGGATGGGATGACTTTGGATGATGCTGTAAGTCACAAAATTTTAAAAATGGCACCAAGATACCAGAGTAGGGCAGTAGTCAAGGTGTTTATAGATATTGACCTATTGAATTTTATTTTGATGCCCTTCTTTGAGCCAGATTCTCAAAGCAGTCATCATCAGTTCAACTGACAACTTGGAGTCCATACAGGTTTGATTTGTAGTCCAAAGGATATATCAGGGAAGAAGCAGCAGCAACACAAAAAACCATTATACATGAACATTAGAAGATTGAAGTTTTTACAGAACATGCAATTGCCAGCCAGCATGACCCTTGCTGAAAGTGTGATAATTGAAATCTGGATTTGTAGAAGGTGCATGGATTGGTGAGATGGGAACATACAGTACAATGAAAGAAGTATCTCTATGTTGGGAAAAAAAGATGACATTTCTTGGAAGGTCTTCATTATTTCCTCCAGCTCATTTACACTTTAAAATATGGGTGCGAGCAGCTCTCTTTTAGAATGACTGCTATGTATGGCCTTGTTATTGGTATTTCTTTTAGCTCCTGCTTTGAAAAGCCTGGTCCCCCAGGCAGTCATCAGGAAGTCAACTGACATCTTGGGAATCAACAGGAGCAGGAGCAGAAATCATCTTGAGATTCTGTCCAAAGTAAGATGCTACAAAAGAAGAAAATTCAATCTTATGCAACTCACCTGGAGGCTGGCAGGAGGAGGACCACCGTTCTGATCATAGATAACAGCAAGCTAATAATAAAGTAAATAAATCATATTAATCTCCCATCAGATTATTTCAAAATTTAAATCTCATGGAAGCTAAAGTCTTGGGTCTGTTCATGCTTTAAATATCAAGACATATTACAAAGTAACATATGTGAATAAAAGCAACTTAAACTTTGTCCTATGCTGACTCTGTAAACTACAGTACTTAGAGAGGGCTGTAAAACACTATGAAGCAGTATATAAGTCTAAGTGCTGTTGCTAAACAAATCTGTGGGAAGAAGGAGCAGGAATGTAGAGACATGTAAGAAATGCCATTTCCCCACCAGTGATATAGAACCACTCCATAGGCGCATTAAACTATTTTTAAAGTGATGTAAAATTTGTCCATATATGTGTTTCTTTGTCAGAGCTGGGGTTGGATGACTCTGGAAAATGCTGTAAGTCACCAAAGTTTGAACATGACACCAAGATACTAGAGTTAGACAGTAATCAAAGTATCTGTATATATTGACCTACTAAATTATTTCTTTTATGCCCTCCTTCTGAGTCTCAAGGCAGTCAGCATGAGAACAATTAACATCTTGAGAACCAACAGATATTCCCCAATATACCAGAAATTAATCTTGACTTCCTCCCCAAAGGAAAGAAGAAAATCCAGTCTTATAGAACTCACCTGGCTGCTGCCAGGACGAGGTGGATTGTAAGGATAAGAGGGGACAGCAACCTAATAAATAAATAAATAGATCTATGAATATGCCTTCATAATATTTTAAAAACTGAATCTTGTAGAAGCCAATCTCTTGCATCAGTACATGCACGTATCATTCAGATATTTTGCAAAGTAACATAAGTGAAGAACAGCAACTTAATCTTTGCCCTAAAAAAATTTGTAGGAAGAAGGAGCAAGAAATTAGTCTGTTATGTGTGTGAGAGATATAAGAAAAGTCACTTCCCAATCACTTATGTAAATCTCCATAGTATATTCAAACTGTTGTTGAAGTTATTTAAAATCTGTCCACAATTGTGTCCTTTGGTAAAGCTAGGTTGGATGAGTCTAGAAGATGCTGTAAGTCACTCAAATTTAAAAACGACACCAAGATACCAGATAGCAGTTGAAAGGTCTGTATATATTGACCTATTGAGATATTCCTTTTATGCCCTATTTCTTGGAGATTGATCCTCAAGGAAATCATCAGGAGCTCAATTGCCATCTTGGAATCCAAAGTACCTGTAAATAGTCTGGACTTGCACTGCAAAGAAAGATACTAGAGAAGAAGAATATCAAACCTCACCTGGCTGCTGGGAACAGGAGGATACTCTTTGTAACGATTGGAAGAAGCACCAACCTGATAAATTAAGTAAATCGTTTCTGTGAATGTCCTTTCAGATTATTTTAAAATATAAATGCATTAACCATCCAGATGTATTAATCTACAGAGTAACATATATTAAAATGAGCAACTTAATTTTGCCCTAAACAAATTTCTGAGAAGAAGGAGCAAGAAAGAAATCTGTTATGTTATGGATAGATATGTAAGAAAGGCCATTTTCCCACCAGTGATGTATAACCTCTCCAAGCCATTGTTAGTTGTGTAACAACTGTCAATATTAATGTTCTTTTGGCAAAGCTGGGATGGGATGACTTTGGAAGATACTGTAATCAAGGTATCGGTATATATTGAATTTTTAAATCACCTTCTTAAGAAAGACAGATTCTCAAGGGAGTCATCATCAGCTCAACTAACAACTTGGGGCCCATACATTTTGCCAGGATCTTAAATGCCATTTTAAAAATGCCATTTTCCATAAGTGACACAGAATCTCTCCATAGTAGCATCAGGCCATTGTTGAAGTCATGTAAACTTTCCTTTGGTGAAGCTGAGGTTGGATGACTCTAGAAGGTGTAATAGTAACCAGAGTTTAAAAATGACACCAAGATTCCAGAGTATGTCAGTAATCAAAGTGTCTGTATATATTGAACTCTTGAGATATTTTTTGTATGCCCTGCTTCTGAAAGACTGGTCTTAAAGGCATTCATTAGGAGCTCAACTAGCATCTTGGAATCAACAGATTTTCCCCAATACCAAGAATTAGTCTTAACTTCCTCTTCAAAGGAAGATAGCAGGGGGTGAAAAAAATCCAGTCTCATGCAACTTACCTGGCTGTTGATAGGATAAGGACGACGGGAAGAATCAGAACCAAACTGAGAACCAGCCTAATAAAAAGTAAGTAGATCATTTGAATGACACTTCGGATTATTTTAAAATTTAAACCTCAAGGAAGCCAAATTCTTGGCTCCATGAATGCAGTAAGCATGAAGACATATTACAGTGTAAATACCAGTGCAAATACAGATATTTACACTGTAATATGTCTTCATGCTTACTGCGTTGCCAGCTGCTTACTAAATTGCCAAACTGCTTCTTTCATGTGGGAGCAAAAAAGGAGTCTATAATGTGATAGAGATACATGTACAAAGATCCTTTTCTCACTATTAATGTAGAGCTTCTACATAGTATCTCCAATATTAGAGTTACTAATCTCATTTGTTTCCCAAAATCCATAGTAAAGGAAGCCCAGCAACCATATTGAAGCCCATGAATGTAATTGGAAATAATTCCAAATAATAATTCCATTTATATTTCTATAAGCAAGAAACTCTTTAGTATAAACATAAAGTGTGACAGGCCCTATCACAGAGCTAACCCTCTGTTGTTTTGAAATCATCACACAGAGCTAAACTGTGTAGAAAACATTGAAATTTGGTCCTCTTCAAAAGTTTGGGATCTGTGGCCTGTCAAAGGGAGACATATGCATTTCCAACCTTCCCCATCTATCCTTCAGCAACCTGAATCATCAAGAAAGGATTTATGAATTATTAGCTGTATTGGGCTAAACACAAATTAGGATCCAGTTTTGACAAATTATGACTGTGATTATGGAGAATCTAAACTGTAGTCTAATGGGGATAAACCTAATGTTTGAAATTAATACGGAAGAGGGAAGCTGTAATTAAAATCGTTGTAACCTCTGAAACTGAGATTTTAGAGCCATGAAAACTGCATTTTAGCTATTCTATATGGCTTGGGGAGTTTCTAACTTCTGATGAAGTGAAACAGCTCTTTCAGGAGATAGGAAGTGGAGGCCATTCTCTACCTTTCCTGGTTCACCCCTTCACCTTAACAGTGGCATTCCTATTAGCGGTGGCAGATACAAAAGTGTTCAAGGTGGGGTGAACAGGGAGAAAAGGGGCGTTGTGATTCCATGTATACTCTCTTGCACCAAGACAAGTACTCTAAAGTTAGAGTACTTAATAAGTACTCTAAAGTTTCTCTTAGCAGTCCAGCTATGTTGACTGTTTCCAGAACTACATGCCTTTTTATATTCCTGAAATTAAAAAAAATACTAAGTGTATTATTTAGTTGCTAATAGTTCTTCTTCACTAAAAAGCCCTTCAGCATTCATCTGAACAAACCAACCATATATTTAAATTTTCCAGCAATATATTCAAAAAACCCAGCAATATATTCAAATTTTCCCCTGAGACTTACAAAATCCTTGGCTGCTTCCCACATAGTCTAGTGTAAGAAAGAAAAACTTCAAGAGTTATTTGGAACTATATTTTCCACTACTGCTCCTTCAAATAGGAGAAATGAAGCCATTATTTCTATTAAATAACACTCCCTTATGTCTCCAAGACAATAACAGTCAAAGCTGTTCTTCATTCCCCACTACAGAGTTTGCTTGGAAGTTTTATGGAAGAGACTTCCATAAATAAACTTCCAATCTACCATGCATTCTTGAAATTCCCTGATCCTCAATCATTCAAATTCTAAACAAGGCCAAGTCTGCTTAGTTTAACATGTTGTGGTTATTATTTTAAGTCCTAGTGGGTTTTATACAGGGGTGGCATTCAAATTTTGTAACAACCGATTCTGTGTGAGTGGCTAGGTGGGCATGGCTAGATGGGTGTAATCATGTGACTGGGCAGGCATGACTTTTTTTGTAGCATCCCATTTTTTGGGCCTTCTGGGACTCAGGGAAGCCTCCTGGGGGGTGTTTTTGCCCCCAGAAGGCTTTCCTCAGGCTCAGGAAGCAAAAAAATGAGTCTGGAGGGGGCATACAGCACTCCCCCATGTTTTGGGGCCTCCTGGGCAAAGCAGTAAGTAAATGAGAGGAATCCCAGAATAGCTGATCATAGGAACAGCTGATCATTGGGAGGGGGAAAAAAAAGAAATACCTTAAGGAGTGACTAGGCAAGGAAGAACGTAGTTAGTGATGTCGGGCATGCATGCAATGTTGCGCATGTGCGATAAGGACTGACTGGACAGGGAGGGGAGGGGCAGGTGGAGAGGGGTGGGGCCAGACAGGGGTACAATTGCTGGTTTTCCAAACTGTACAGAATCATAACAACCAGTTCTATAGAACCAGTCCGAACCAATAGAATCCCACCCCTGGTTTTATATGTGTGCAAAATAAAGCCAAGAGAGCTGTTCACACCCGCTGCATTATAGCTCAGTGCTATCTGTGAATCAGACCAATGTCTCTTCAACACTGGACAAGGCTTGGAATTAACCTTAATGCTTCTGTTTAGGAATATATTATTTCAAATGTTCCGCCTGCATTTGTATTTGGTAAACTAGGCTAAGAGAAGGAATTATTCAGATTTCCATCTCATCTGTTGCTGTATTGACATCCACTCTGCCAGAATGAATGAATGGAAAACTTAATGAATGAAAACTATAGTAGATAAAATGCAGCAGTGTTAATCTAAGCCAGACTAAAATACAGACAGCTTCACATAGCATCAATAAAAAAATTACACAATAAGATTTGAAGTCGGTATTTCTGCACCAAGTTTATTGTCTGGTACAGAAAGCAAGAAATAATAAATATATCCATACTTACACTCATCGCATCGAACTATCAAAAAAACAAACATAATATTTACAAAGGATTTTTTGCTCTTGTTTAATTGCTGAATTACAGACTAAAAATAACTTTATAATAATACAGCATGCCCAAACTTTTTAGCACATTTCATGTTTCTTCCTGAAACGGTTGCTAAATGATGTTTATTTGTTTAGGTTTGTCTAAATTGAGCAATATTCAATGCATTTAAATAATTCTTCTTACATAGCCAATTTCAGGAATGAGATATGAAAAAGTCCTGGTGCTTCCAGAAATGATGTGAAACAAAAAGAATGCCATGCTTTCTTTAATATTATTTTACACATAGGGGAGAAAATATGGAAGAAATGTTGCAATTGTTCAATTAAATCTTGAACTGGGTGTACTGACTTATTCAATGTTTCTTGGCCTCTTCATTCCTTTATCATCTAGTCAAAACTGCTATATGAATCCTTCTGGAAAGCTGGAGATAAGCTATAAACAATCGGTTTATTATTTCAGGGCAAAGTTTCCTCACAATGCAATCAATAATACATACAACTCAAATAGGGGCAGAGGACACAATCCATATTTATTACAATGTCCAGGAAGATAAATTTTATCTTTTTCCTTTTCAAAGCATAAATCACAACCTTTTCTTTGATCAAAATACATTGATCTACAGTTTATTTTGTGTTTTATTATATTTTTATATTATATTTATCTGTTTATTTTACCTGCCATGAAAAAAAATAATTAAAATTAAACTATCTAAATATTTTCATTTTTTGAAAAAAGGGCTCTTTAAATGCAGAGTCTGGGCAAATTCTTTTACAATTAAAGTCTTTGCATTAATTGAGTTATGTGAAGAAACCAGAATTATTAGCTTTAGAATAAAGTATTTCTTCTGATTTTACAACCTAGTAGTTTTTATTTATTATTCTTGGTCTTTTTTTATTAAACAAAAATTTTAGAAATATTTGTTCCCTTAGAATTCAAATATGGAAATTAAAAAAAGTTTTAAAGAAAATAATAACTCTTGAGTATGTATTTTGACTAGAAAACTTATAATATATGAAATTATCATTTAAAAGTTTTTTTAATTGCTTGTGTTGGTGGATTATAATTTAGCATGCCTAGTGGTTTAGAAATCAAAGAACAGAATTGATATTCTTTCTGAAAACAGGAGATATAAAATGGATAAAATCCAACATTAATGAACAAGTATATTGACAGCTCTCTGCAGATTTGGAAATACTGGCTCGAAAAAATTAGTTTCCATCCCCTTTCTGTTAATACCAATTATGGATCATGGCTCTTTCCCTCTAAAACTAGCTTTTAACCTTTTAATCTTAAAATATTCTGCCAGATCCCCAAATATTAACATTATCTACCTTGTAGGGAAATCCTATAATTGAAAACCAGATAAAATCTGCATTCTGATCTGATTTTGTACTGTTCAAATATTCACTGATACTTATTCACTGTATCAGTTGTTGGAGGAAGACATGTAGCCCTTTATTCATCTTTGTAACCTCTTGCCTCAGTACTGGACACTGAATTAGGAAAAGAAAGGACTTGCTTTTTACTTACTGGTTTCTGTGCAAATGAAGCAGCCTATGAAAGAGAAGACACTGATTAATCAAAAGAAATTACAGTCCAATCTGCTTACTCAATCCCAGTTAGTTTGCTGCTTTCAAATTAAGCAACTACATAAATGTCCCAATCTGTGCCTGAAATCACCAAAGCTGCTTCTTCCAAAGAAAGACAACAAGAGTCTGACTCCCACTCCCTTTCAGTTTATTGGGAAAGGGAATTATCATCCTCTCCATAAGGTCTGTGACAATTCACCAGGCCAATTTGTCATAACCAACTCGTTGCAGGACAACTTGCCATGGCCATCTCGCCATAGGACAACTCACTGTGAGACAAGAGTTAAACTGATACCAAAGAAATGGTGGAATAGAATCATTATAGAAAGGGTGCAATAGGAGGAACAGAATGAAAGGTGAATGGCAAATATTAAAATATTTTTATTTATTTTAAATAATTAAATAGAATTGTTAAATTGTCCCGCAGTGAGTTGCCTCATGGCGAGTTGGCCATGGCGAGTTGTCCTGCAGCGAGTTGGCCATGATGAGTTGGCTACAGCAATTTGGCTATGGCAAGTTCTCCACAGCCCTCTGATTTCCCCTGTTCCTCCTATCATTCTTGCCTCAAAATTAAGATTTTGCAAGATCTGAGTAAAGACATTGCTCGATAGCTAGAAAAAGGGTTCGCCTCTCTCCACAGGACTTCCCTCAGAAGGATGTTCAGAAGGTTACGAGAATAATTAAAAACTTAAGCTGTGAAAGCAAAATGAGTGCACAGGAGCCTGAGCGAAGGAGGTGGTTGAGAGAAAATTAGGTATTGCTGAAGTCAAATAGATTTTAGAAATTTGCAGGGGGGAAAACATGACCTCACATTGCAATGAAGTTTGTCTTTGCAAATTTATGGTTCTTTATTATTTCACCTTTGAGCAGGTGATAAACAAATGGATGGCTATCTTCAGGGAGGACCAGAAAAGTCAGGATGTTAGCTGATGTCAAAGCTCTATTTTATGTCAGACATAACCACCATCTTGACTTTTTACAGTTCTAATATGGTTAATCTTTCTCTTGCCTTTTATGCTTTCCCTCTCATGCTTTGATTCTTGTTTATGTTACAGTTCTATATCCAGTGCCTGCACTGGCTGGATTTCGAGATGTTTGATTTGGTTACTCCTTTAACATATTTTCTGGTTTGCACAATGTGCTGAATAATGAAGCAAGCAATTGGATTGTGTTCACACAAAGTACTAAATTATGATGAATGGTAACTAGCCAATTTAACCAAAAAAAAGCATTCCACATCATGCAGATGAAGGTGCTCAGCCTTTACCTGATCTGGTTAATTAATTAATTAATTTATTTATTTATTCAATTTATATACCGCCCTTCTCCCGAAGGACTCAGGGCGGTGCACAGCCAATTAAAACAATACATATAAAAAAGTTAAAACAGAATTAAATATGGGCTTCTCCCAGATCTAAAACCCCCAATACTAAAACCATGATTAAAACCCAATTTAAAATCAATTTAAAATCAGCCCAGGCCGGTCTGCTCAAAGAGCCAGGTCTTCAAATCACGCCTGAACACCCTCAGGTCGGTGGTCGTTCTCAACTCTGGGGGGAGCCCATTCAGAGAGCAGGTGCCCCCACAGAGAAGGCCCTATTCCTCGGGGTCACCAGGCGGCACATGGAGGCCGTCGAGATCCAGAGGAGGCCCTCCCTGTGGGAGCGCACCGGACGGTGGGAGACTACTGGCAGAACGCGGTCTTGCAAATAGCCTGGTTCGATGCCATGGAGCGCTTTAAAGGTCAAAACCAGAACCTTAAAGCGCACCCGGAAGGCCACCGGCAATCAATGCAGCTCTATCATATTTATGTGAACTCAGTTGATGAAACATTCTTCTAACAAGACATGCATACGATTATTATTATGAGCAACCACCAAGAGGCAAATGAAATGACAAATATAAGGAAGAAACCTATTACCATTAATGATACAAATCTATAAATATTATAATAGTCTGCTTCTGTATGAGAAATGAAAAATGATAAACATCCAGATGCTATGCTTGGAAGCTATTTTGTTTCAAATTCAAAATACTTTTCTTTCTGTCAACCATAAAAAAGGAAAAGACTGGAAACTGCCATTTAAAATCGCCTAATTTAGGAAAGGGCAAGGATGAGTAGCTTGCACAGCTTCACCATCACAGAAGTAAGTACAGATGAAGAGTATGATACTGAAAGAAAAATCACACACATCACCAATGCTACCATTTCAGTTTGAAAGAATTATCCCATTGTTTGTAATGCAATTAACCTATACCTCTGCTTACTCTGTATGCCCCCCCCCCCCCCCCCCCCCAAAAAAAAAAAAACCCTTGGTCTCCTCAACTCTCAAAAACTACTTTTCACAGAATATCTACCCCAGATTTGGGAACAGGACTAAACAGGACTCTATGATTTTCAGGGCCAAATAATTTGTTTTGGTTCTCTCAAATGGGTATAGTAAAAGCAGGCAAAGTCATACTTACAGTTGAAAAAAGCTGATTGAAAAATGAC
This sequence comes from Bungarus multicinctus, assembly GCA_023653725.1. Lineage (NCBI taxonomy): Eukaryota > Metazoa > Chordata > Lepidosauria > Squamata > Elapidae > Bungarus > Bungarus multicinctus. The sequence goes on along the minus strand of CM042835.1, from coordinate 8,773,719 downwards.
TGCAGAAAGAAGAAAAACATGGATTTTTTTTCTTAGTGAGATAGTTTTAACAAACATTTAAATAGTATAAAATGCAAATATGCATTCTCTTTCATCTAAACATATTTATGAGTTTATGAGTTCTATGTGTCTATGTGCACTCAAATCTTTATTACATTTCAGTTATATTCATGTACATATGTATGTAAAGAGACAAAGAATTTTAACACAATGCATATTAAAAAAGCAAGCAAGGCTTTGATCACAACTAACTAAAACTAAATATAAAACTATTGATACTAAAACTAACAAGACCAAGAAAACACCTGACTTAATACCACATGACCCACTATTTTGGCCAGAAGAAATAGTGAGTCACAAGGCATCAAACATCAGCAATGTGTGTCGACTACCATGAGAAAGATGAGTGCCAGAACAAATACTGAATTTGATGAGTTTTGAAGCAGTTGAAGGTTGAGAGATATGACTGTAATTGAAACAGAATTTGGAAACCTCAGACTATAAGAATGATGGTGGCAACTCTAAAAAGATCATAGAAATATTTTATGAGTTGATATTTCTATGGTCCTTTTAGAGTTGCCAATAGAAAGGAAAGGGGGAGCAGTGTGGCGGCTTGGAAACCAAAAATGCATTCCATATTCAACTATTCAAAAATAGTAACTAGTTGACTGAAGTTTTGCCACGCAACAAATTGCTCAACAAAGACAGAATATCAGGCAGGGAAGAAAGTTATACTTACAGGTGGAGGTGGAGGTGGAGGTGGAGGTGGAAAGTACTGTGGATTAGGGTTTTCATAATAAGTATTGACCCTGTAGCCACCGTTCCGCTACAGAAATTCAAAGATACATTAGAAATCAGAACTTTCAGCAACAACAAGAAGAAAAGAGATGGGAGATGATTCTAAAGAGACCCACAATTAAATCCACATATATGGATGATCTTAGTATCCTTCTTACGCAAGGCTCTCGCACATCCCAGATAATACTAATAAATAATGTTCAGATCCTGCCTTTTCTCTGAAATCTCCGGTCTTGCCTCATTTTATCCTTACAATAACTCTCAGAAATGTTGCTGCAGATAATCCTTTTTAAAAGACTGCCTCAGACACCTGCATTTAAAAACTTCAAATGAAATGACAGCTACCAGTGCTAATTTTCAAAATTTGTTTCTTTCAAGTGGCTTTCGGTTGTAACATCCAGCAGCAGCATGGAGTGAAGTGAAAATATCACATAGTTCTGCCTTCCCTTTCTGTCCCCAATGAGTATCTCTCTTCCAGCTTCATCCCAATCCCAAAGGGCTGCTTTTCACAGTATCAAAGATTTGAGAACACTATTCTTGAATGCCGGAGTCTAAAGTTCTGAAAATGTGGGTAGCTGTGTTTCTCCTAAAATGACCAATGCATGGGTGAGAAATCCCCAATGAAGGAAGAGGAGTTCCTCTCAAAATGGGTACCATATGAGCAAGTTAATTTTATACTCACTCCTGGGGGAGAATAGCTGGCTTGGACAGAAGCAGGCAAATTATATGACTTCTACAAAAAGAAGAAAAACATTAACCTTTTTACATGATTTAATTATTTGGGGTATATGCATAAATTGTAGTTTTGGATCAAGACTAGCCAAACCAGGAAACAAAGATAAATGTAAAATACATTTCTCTATCTATCTATCTATATCTATCTATCTATCTATCTATCTATCTATCTATCTATCTATCTACCAACTATTTATCATCTGTCTATCTATCTATCTATCTATCTATCTATCTATCTATCTATCTATCTATCTATCTATCTATCTAACTACCTACCTATCTTTCTATCTACCAACTATTTATCATCTGTCTGTCTGTCTATCTGTCTGTCTGCCTGCCTACCTATCTATCTATCTATCTATCTATCTATCTATCTATCTATCTATCTATCTATCTACCTACCTATCTTTCTATCTACCAACTATTTATCATCTGTCTGTCTATCTGTCTGCCTGCCTGCCTACCTACCTACCTACCTACCTACCTACCTACCTACCTACCTATCTATCTATCTATCTATCTATCTATCTATCTATCTATCTATCTATCTATCTATCTACCTAGCTATCATCTATTTATCATCTATCTATCTTTCCATCTTTCCATATTTCTATCATCTATCATCTATTTATCATCTATCTATCTTTCCATCTTTCTATCATCTATCATCTATTTATCTATCTATATCATATATCTATCTTTCTTTCTATCATCTATTCATTTATCTATCATCTATCTATTATCTATCATCTATCAATCTATCTTTCTATCATCTATCTATCTATCTATCTATCTATCTATCTATCTATCTATCTATCTATCTATCTATCTATCTATCTATCTATCTATCCATCATCTATCTACTCATATCTGTTAACACTTTTATATGTTTATTTATTCATTTGTTTGTTTACATATATAAATGAGTAACCAAATCATGGTTTGGGACTGGGTTATCTGAGGCACTGTCTCTTGCCAGTTACATCCATCCAACCCACTAGAACTATGAAGCAAGGAGTGTTGTGGGTCCAATAAGTATATCTATTGGGACCCAGAAGAAGGGCCTTCTCCGTGGTGGCTCTCTCCCTTTGGAATATCACCCCTTCAGAAATCAGACTGGCCCTCACTTTGACACTCTTTCGTAAGGTCCTGACGATTTGGTTTTGCCAATGGGCCTAGAGAACCCACAGTGGGATGGAGCTCATCAAGTGACTCATTTGACTGTGTGTTGTCACCAATGGGGGTGGAGGATTTATTGTTTTTTTATTTTTATATACTGGGCTTTTACTGCTTCTAAGCCACCCAGAGTCGCTGAGTGGGCAGCCATATAAATCTTCCAAACTACTAAATATGTATAACTATTAGAAATAACGAGTAGGACCCAAAACCTGCATTCTACAACCCCAGATATGTCTATATGCACAATATTTATTCCCATAAAATGTTCTGACGAGGAGCATTAAAAAAAGCCTTCATGTTCAAGCTTTATAAGAGGAAGGTCTTTTAAAATCAAGTTTGTGCAAACCTAGGTTCTCTTAGGTATCTGACTGAAATAGCCAATAACCATGGAATCGATTCCTTTCTTATAATCTCAAAAAATGTTATTTATTTTCAAAATATGATACATTTTCAAAATATACAATATGCCCTAAATAAATACACTTCCTCAGCAAATAAAATAGGGCCAGTGACTGATGTGGAAGAAAGAACTGTTTAGGATCATCCTTTTGATCACTGTCTCTTTCAGACACAATGGGATGAAATTTGACCAATTTTTCTAGCTGTTGTCTTAACCCTGGAACCCTTCTAGCTGACAAATATTTGAAACCTCCTATTCTTCAAAAGAAAAAGAAAAAAAAAAGGGGGGGGGGGTAAAGAAGGAAAGAAGGGAAAAAATAACACGGTACTTACAGATTCAGGGGGCTGTTGATTATAGTTTGCAGAAACACTGTAGCCCTGGGACCCAGAGTACCCCTATAGAAAGGCAAAAAAATACATTTATACACCTGTTCTTTCTCCAATAAAAAGAGGGAAGTGTGTGGGAGGGGATTCAGAGGAGACCCACATATGGTTCCCCTCAATGTCATTTGTACGGGAGAGTAAAGTTCTGGGCAGCTGTGTTTCTCCTAAAATGTTCAATGCATGGGTGTGACATGCCCTGTGAATGAAACTGTTGATTTCCTGCGGGGTCAGTCCTAACAGTGATGGGTCTTTGGGTGAGCAATATTTGAGGCTTGGTTGTGCCACTTTGGAAGGCGAGCAGAATTTGACCAACCAACTGATTCTTTGTGAGTGTGATCTCATTTGTCCAGATTTCCAACATCTATCAAAGTGCATTAAAAAAAGAAACACTTTTACTTACTGGGGGTGGAGGTGGGGGTGGAAGATTTGGAATATTATTCTGTAAGAGAAAAACAATAATCACCAATTAATTAATCCTGTCTTAGCCTGACACACACAATTCACACTGCGATAAATCTATTCATGGAAGGAAACCAAGGGATGGAAACATTTAACTTCACTAAACATAACCAAAGGGCTTGAATACTATCGTTGGCCTGGCTTTCCAGTTGACTGGAAGCCAAAACCAGACAAAACATATTTGACTCCAATATGTGAGCCCAATCAATTTTTGTTGCAAGCTACAAAACTCAAATTAGTTATTAAGAGTATGCAAAAATTCTGATCAGAATAGAATCATTGATTTGACTCAGATCATCAATCCAATTACCATAATGTTTGTGGCATTCTATGAGATTGAACAATTACATTCAGAAAAATGATTCCAATTTAGAAATGGATTTGAATAGTATAAGACTGGATCTACCCAGTGAAGTTTTACAAAGCCCTATTTGTTAAGTCTAATAATTAGTAGGATACAAAAGTGGCTAACTTAGTTTCAGATTAAGTCCTCCTATTCTTCAAATCACCTAACGAAGGAGAATTGAAAAGATCATACTGTACTTACAAGATCAGGGAGCTGTTGGTTATAGTCTATGTAGTTTTGGGAGTCAGAGTACCCCTATAGAAATGCAAAAAAATAAAATAAAAATACATTTATACACCTGTTCTTTCTCCAACAAAGAGAGGAAAGGGGGAATTCAGAGGAGGCTCACGTACGGTTCCCCTTAATGTCATTTGTACGGGAGAGTAAAGTTCTGAACCTCTGGGCAGCTGTGTTTCTCCTAAAATGTTCAATGCATGGGTGAGACATGCCCTGTGAATGAAACTGATGATTTCCTGCAGGATCAGTTCCAACAGTGGTGGGTCTTTGGGTGAACAAGATGTGAAGCTTGATTGTGCCACATTGGAAAATGGATAAAATTTGATCAACCAGCCGCTCCTTTATGGCTGAGTAATCTTGTTTGCCAGCTTGTCCAAATTTCTGACAGTAATCAGAAGTATCAAAGTGCATTAAATCAAGAAACTCTTTTACTTAGTGGAGGTGGTGGATTAAGAATATGATTCTGTAAGGGAAAAACAATATCCCCAATTACTCAATCCCTGTTTTAGCCTGCAATGAACCTATTGATGGAAGGAAACCAAGGGATGGAAATATTTAATCTCACTAAACTTAACCAATGGGCCTGAAAAGTATTAGAGGTATTTGTGGCCTGGCTTTCCAGTTGATTGGAAGCTAAAAGCAGATAAAAAACACATTTTTACACAATATGTGACTAATTAATTTTGTTGCAAAGTGCAAAACTCGTTATTAACTTATGCAAAAGAGTTTCCGATCAGAATAAAATCGATTGAATTTTCATTGATTTGCATTCAGATAATCAGTTTAATTAAATACTTGAAATCACTTTAAAAATTGTGGGATCCATGTGGACTGTCCAATTTGATTCAGAAAAATGAATGCCTTTAAATATGCCTTTGAATAGGGTAAAACTGGATCTCCTCAGTAAAACTTTATCAAATCCCTATTTATTATGTCTAAGATTTTAGTAGGACCCAAGAATGAGCAGTTTAGTCTTGAATTAACTCACAGGGTTTGAGCCACAGAGCTGTTTCTGCACCCCACAAGTTACCTTTCCTAAAATTCAGGTTTCATCTCACCTGAGCATCTGTGCTGAGCACAGAAATCAACAAGACAGCACCCACGAAGGACAGCTTCATTTTTCTCAACTTGAGGTTTCCTTCACCAGATGAGAAAGTGATCCAAGTCAGAATGGGAGGGTTGAGGATGGATCTTTATTGAAGTATCATCACAAGCCAGACTGCTCAAACTGAAAGCAGCAATTGATGATGTCTTCAAATTACCTTATCAGTTGGGAAAGGTTAGGATTCATTCATCACAAGGAAGGATCTACTGCCAAATGAAACATTCCTCTGCCCTTTAAATCATTTTTCTGAAAATAACTTGACTCGCAAGAACATATTGACCAACTATCATCCTCTAATTATCTAATGATAAGTGGAATGGAAAGTTTCTGAAAGGTCAAAAAAGGTTTAAAACCTTTTTTCCTGGTTTGACATGTTTCAATTATCTTTCTTTCAAAGTCATATGTAATTTGATTATTTTATCTTTGATCTATTTCCCTTCTCATTGAGTGGAAGGGCTTGAAGGTAGTGCGATGGCATCTTTTAAATACCTGAACTTTTGCTACTCTGAGAAAATTTAAAACATTTGAAAAGGATACAAAAAGATTAACTGTACTGTTTCAAAAGCCGGATTGATTGATTGATTGATTATGTGCCATCAAGCAGCCACATAGGTAGATGCATAGACTCCTTCAGGAGTTTTGTCCCTAACCTGGTCCTTCAAGTCTTATAATGTGGCACTCATCACCATTGAAACCAAGTCTATCCACCTTGGTGTTAGTCTACTACTTCTCTTTCTTTCCCAATTCCCAGCATTATATGTAATCTGAAGTTGAATAATTTGGATGTAATTATTTGTGCCTCAAGTGAGAATTGTGTTTTGATTTCTTGGATAATCCATTTGTTTGTTTTCTTGGCTATCTATGGTATTCTTGGGTTTTCTCCAACACCAACATCAGAAGTGTCAAGACTTTTTCCATCCTGATTCTTCAAAGTCCAGTTTTCACTTTCATTTGTTGTTGTTGTGAGTTGCGAAGTCATGTCTGACCCATCACGACCCCATGGACAATGTTCCTCCAGATCTCCCCGTCCTCTACCATCTTCTGGAGTCCATGTAAACTCATACCTACTGCTTCAATGACTCCATCCAGCCATCTCATTCTCTGCCCTCCCCTTCTTCTTCTTTTGCCCTCAATCTTTCCCAGCATTAGGCTCTTCTCTAGTGAGTCCTTCCTTCTCATTAGGTAGCCAAAGTCTTTGAGTTTCACCTTCAGGATCTGGCCTTCTAAAGAGCAGTCAGGGTTGATCTCCCCTAGGATTGACCGGTTGGATGGCCTTGCAGTCCAAGGGACTCGCAGGGGTCTTCTCCAGCACCAGAGTTCAAAGGCCTCAATTCTTTGATGCTCAGCCTTTCTTTCACAGCCATACATTGCAACTGGGAAAACCATAGCCTTGACTATATGCACTTTTATTGGCAGGGTAATGTCTCTGCTTTTTAGTATGCTGTCTAGATTTGCCATTGCTTTCCTACCCAGGAGCAAGCGTTATTTAATTTCTTGGCTGCAGTCTCCATCTACGGTGATCTTGGTGCTCAGGAAAATAAAATCTGTCACTACCTCCATTTCTTCCCCATCTATTTGCCAGGAATTGAGACTTCCATATTCACTTCTATAGAATTCACTTCCATAGAGTATCCAATCCTTTGGAGGTATAGACAATGATATATTTGGAGGTATCTTTTCCACTATTACTTTACCAAGTACTAAGCTGTGGTATATTTCTTGAATGCTAAATAGGTTTTATTTTTTTCCTTATTTATTTTGTTTGAGACAGGATGCAAAAATGGCTCCTGGTTATAAAATACTCAGAGCAAACTTCGAATAAATAAAGTTCAAAAGGGAAATAAAGTTGGCAGAGAAATAAAAGTGAAATGGTTTAACTGACAGGATTTTTAAATTAACAATAGTTTGTGGCTCATTCTGATACCAAAACAAAGTCACTCTACAGTTACTAACTGAACTGCTGCATAATATTTTCACTTCTCACTTTTGCCTTTTATTTTATTTTTGACTATAACACTGTGAAATTATTTATTATTATGCACTGTTGTTTTATTCCATTCACTTTCTTGATGGGAGTATATGCAATGTTGTAAAGCAATAGCCAACTGGTTGCTGGTGTTTATATCCTACTGAAATTTATTAAATCTATAAGTGGGAAAGGAAAAGCAAGTACAGAAATTGTTCTTTGCTTGGACCTCGATGAGTACCTGAGCAGTACAACATATCAAATATTGTTTGTCTTGGCTAGGAAAAATGGATGGAAATCAAGACAATTGAGACTTGGCACATAGTGCACAGACCTCTGCAGGAAATTTTTCAGAGAGACCCCTCCAATGCAAAAAATGATACACAGAAAATGAGCCTGTATAGATACACCAATTTACACAACACACTTACTAGCAATAGCATTTAGACTTATATACTGCTTTACCGTGCTTTTACCGCCCTCTCTAAGCGGTTTACAGAGTCAGCATATTATCCCCACAAACAATCTGGATCCTCATTTTACTGATCTCAGAAGGATGGAAGATTGAGTCAACCTTGAGCCTAGTGAGATTCGAACTGTCAAATTGCAGTCAGCCAGCAGCTAGTAGAAGTAGCCTGCAGTACTGCATTCTAATCACTGTACCACCACGGCTCTTTAATCAAGTTACAAGTTTGACATCTGACATTATACCATGTGTTGAGGACAATGAGTTTTCACTAGAGGGCTTGGGAAGGAGGTCAGAATCAAAGCATTCTCAATGCCAGTCATAAGTGTGCAAAGTGGAGACTTATACGTCTGCAAAGTGGAGACAACATTTTCATGAAAACTGGAGACAGATTATTAAACCTTGAATTATCCAATTACTCAAGAAAAGGAGAGAATACTAAATTCAAGATACTTCCCCATTTCTGTGGGATTAATTGTTCTAATTAATGATGCTCAATGTACGCGCAACCTGACCTTGGCTGCTGGAACAGGGAGTTTGCTTCATGTAGAGCCAGGAATGTGGTCTTATCTGGAACAAAGAAGTAACGGAATGAACTGATTTTAATGAACTGACTTTGTGTTATTATTGCTTGGCTGAGAATTCTGTAACCTTGCTTTTTCTAAATAAAAGAGTGCTTTGGACTTCGGTTCGGGGCATTTCATCTCGAGGAAAACCCTGTTTCCATGTCTCATGATTTGCCGGGTTAACCATTTAATTGCCTCAAGTGGTGACCTCCGACGTGATTCTTAAGGGATACGTCCGCTTTGTCCCCATCCTTCGCCAGGCATTGGCTTAAGCGCTTTCATCAGGTACACGGCTGGACCGCGTCTGATTCATCGTAAGTATGGGGAATGATCTATCTCAGGCTCAAGAAGAGCACGTCAGGGAATTGAAAGAGATAGTTAAGCGAAATTACTTTCAGTTTAACTCAGCTGGGAAAGCTCGGCAAGTTAAGGGAAAAGAGATCAAAGAACTTTTGAAATATGTATGGGAACATATGTCATATTACCCTTTGTCAGGCAGCACAAAAGTGTCTACATGGAGGAAGATAGGCGAGGATTTGCATAATGCGCCTCGCGCCCCTGCACCCATACTCTGTACATGGCGTTCTTTGATTGAGGCACTGCAAATTCAAAATAATCCTTTGTTACAACCCCCTCCTGATCCTGTCATTCACCCACCTCCTTATCAGCCAGTTCTTGTTCAGCCAGCTGATAACACAGCGGTTCGTAATCATGGGCTGCTGCTCCCTCCTTCTGCCCCTGCTCTTAGCGAGCTTTCGCTAGCCCCTCGTGGAGTGAAAAATGCGGTGGATGCTGGATTTGAAAAGGCAATGGAGAATGGGGAGCTGTCTCCGGAGGAATTAATCAACCTTCCGGTCTCAGCTTTTCCTGTTGTTGTAGAAATGGATGGAGTAGGGAATCAGGAACGTGTTTGGCGTCCTTTAGAATTAAGAACTCTCAGGGAAATTACCACAGCAGTAAAAGATTATGGGTTAAAAAGTAAATATACAACTGCTTTGCTGGAAGCTTTGGCATTTGGTCGAATGATGATACCAGAGGATTGGAAAGCTTTAGCCAGAATGATTTTGTCCTCTGGCCAATATATTGTTTGGGATTTTCAATATAGGCAGCAGGCATTAGCCAGAGGGACAGGACAGGTTACACCTGATCAGTTATATGGCGCAGGTCAATTCAACACGGTTGAGTCACAACGAGATAATCTGGCAGATCAGGTCTTCCCTATGATTAACCTTTGTGTGTTGGCTGCGTTTACTAAAGTAGATGAGGCTGGAGGAAGTTCCGTTCATAGTTTTGTTACCATTAAGCAGGGAAATGCTGAGCCATATCAGGATTTTATTACTAAATTGAAAACTGCAATTGAAAGATCGGTAGATAATGATATGGCGGCTGCAGAATTACTCCAAAAATTAGCCGTAGAAAATGCTAATGCAGACTGTAAGGCTATTCTGAAGCCCTTGATAGCTACAGGACCGAAGGAAATTGCACAAATGATTGAAGCTTGTGCTGCTGTAGGAAGCCAGCTCCATCAAATGGATGCCCTGGCTGCAGCAATGACTCGAGGAACCTTGCAAGGGAAGGGAAATTGTTTTAATTGTGGGAAGCCCGGTCACTTCAAAGCTCAGTGCCGGGCCCCTGGTGGTGGCCAACATCGAGGTCGTAAGGGACAATTAAGTAAGCCAAAAACAGTCTGTCCAAAATGCAAGAAGGGGTATCATTGGGCGAATCAGTGTCGTTCAATGTCACAACAAAAAAACTAACTCAGGGGGAGGTGGCAGAGCCCCCGGCAACAAATCCAGGAGTAAATAAGGAACTCTGCCAAGATAAGTCTAATAGTGGTTGCTTAAGCCATAGACCTGCAACTGCTCATTCTGCGGGCATAGATTTGCCGCTTGCCACCCCATGTTCGTTGACTTTTCCAGGTTTAATTGAAGTAGTTAGCACAGAAATGAAAGGGCCTTTGCCAGAGGGTACGGTTGGTTTGGTTTTACCACAATCATCGGCAGGGAAGAAAGGAGTTTTTGTAGTCCCAGGATTGATAGATGCTGATTATGAGGGAATTATCAAGGTGCAGCTTCATGCAAATACTCCTGTTTCTCTACCTAAAGGGATGGCAGTGGCTCAGTTAATATTGCTGCCCTGTGTAACCCCCCCTGGAGACTCGGCTAGAATAAGGGGGGAAGGAGGTTTTGGATCCACTGATGAGAACAGTTTTGAGAGCTCTGTTTTAACAGTAACTAAACAGATAGCAGCCTATAAACCAATCATGACAATTTTACTCAATGGCAAACCTTTTTCTGGTTTGTTGGACACAGGAGCTGATGTCTCAGTCGTTCGGTCGGCTGAGTGGCCAAAGTTTTGGCCGTTAGTGGCTACTCCTGCTGTACGAGGTGTTGGTGGTCTCCAAGAGGCTCAGGTTAGCGAGAAATGGCTCACGGCTACGCTGAAGCAGGGGGGTGCAACAGCGAAAATTAAACCTATTGTCATGCAATTACATGTCAACTTGTGGGGGAGAGATTTGATGAGTCAGCTGAAAGCTGTCATTACAGTAGAGGATTGATAGTGGTGGAATTATGGAGACTCTTTTGAAATTACGCTTGTTATCCTCTGTCCCGGTGTGGACGGAGCAGTGGCCTTTATCCAGTGAAAAATTATATAATCTTCATCAATTAGTACAGGAACAGTTAGAAGTTGGCCATATTGAACCCTCCACTAGTCCGTATAATAGCCCTGTGTTTGTTATTAAAAAGAAAAGTGGTAAATGGAGATTCTTGCATGATTTGCGAAAAATTAATCAGATAATATTGCTAATGGGCCCTCTTCAATGTGGTCTGCCCAATCCCAATCTGATCCCTAAGGACTGGGATTTAGTTGTTATAGATTTAAAAGATGCTTTTTTCACAATTCCTTTACATTATGATGATCGGAAGCTCTTTGCATTTACTGTCCCCGCTTTAAATAATGAAGAACCAACTAAGCGATATCAATGGGCCTTGGTGGTGCAGGCTGTTAATCATCTAGCACTTAGTGCAAGCTGCCTGCAATTAGTGCAGGTTCGAATCCCACAGGCTCAAGGTTGACTCAGCCTTCCATCCTCTCGGGGTAGGTAAATTGAGGACCCAAGATTGTTGGGGGCAATAAGCTGACTTTGTAAAAATGCCGCTTGAGGGGGCCAAAAAGCCCTAGTAATAAGCAGGCATATACAATGGAATGAAGGCTATTGCTGAGCACCTAGCATGGTGCTCCATAGACTGTAAGCCGCCCTGAGTCTCCGGAGAAGGGCGGCATATAAATGTAATTAAAAAAAAAAAAAAAAAAATGGAAGGTCCTTCCTCAGGGAATGCTAAATAGTCCTACTATGTGTCAAATGTATGTGTCTCTGGCGTTGTCACCCTTCCGTAAGGCACGACCAGGGTGGAAAGTTATTCATTACATGGATGATATTTTGGTGGCCGCTCCTGGCCCGGGAGGGACCGTAGCACAGTCAATGGCTCTTTTAATAAAACACTTATCTAGGTATGGACTTTGTGTAAGCTCAGAAAAAATTCAAACTCATAGTCCTTTTAAATATTTAGGCCACAAGTTGACAGCAGCTCACTCCACGCCTATGATGGTAAAATTCGATTTACCACCAGTGTTTACGTTAGTAGAACTACAAAAGTGGTTAGGAAATATTAATTGGGTAAGACCTTATTGCAATCTTTCTACCCAGGAATTAAGCCCTTTGTTTGATGCCCTGCGTCAAGGAAAAAATCCTGCTGATCCAATATCCCTTAGTCAGAAACAGTTAGAAGTTGTTCGGTTGGTTGAACGTCGGCTGACTGAGCAATGGACAGATAGATGTCAGGAAAATGCCCCTCCTCATTTAGCGATATTGCCTGGTCGATTGCCTACTGGTGTGATTTTGCAGATAACATCAGAAAAAACCTTGCTTCTTGAATGGCTTCACTTAGGCCATGTTGGGAAAAAATCTGTCTCCACAGGTGAAGATACCTTATCCACTTTGATTTTAAGGGGTCGATTCCGATGCCTTAAATTAATGGGCATTGAACCTATTATTATTTATGTTCCTTTTCGGCTTCACTTATGGGAACAACTCTTGGCTACCTCTGAGCTACTTCAATTGTCTTTAGCAAATTGGCAAGGCACTTTTGCTTATCATTTACCATCAGATCATAGATTGTCCATTGTCACCAATACACATATAATTTTGGCAGAAGTTCGCTGCTCTTTTCCTCTCCCAGATGCTTTGACTTTATTTGTGGATGGAGGAAAAACTTATGGTGCGTGCGTATGGAAACTAAACGAGAAGTGGCATACGAAAATTACCCCCCCTCAAAAATCAGCTCAACGAGCAGAATTGGCCGCTGCTAAGTTGGCTTTTCAAACTTTTCCTGACACGCCATTTAATCTAATTGTGGATAGTCAATATGTTTACAACTTAACTATATGCCTCACAGGGGCATATGTATCCCCAGGAACGGAGGAAGGGCTACTTGCTCTTTTCTTATCATATCAACAAATTTTAGAGCAGCGTAAATGTCCTTATTTTGTTGGGCATATGCGTAGTCATTCCCATCTTCCTGGAATCCTTGCTGAAGGAAACCAGCGAGCTGATGCCTCCACACGCGTGGAGCACTTACATTTATCTAAAACAACTCCGTGGGACAGCCATTCTTACTTCCATCAAGGGGCAAAAGCCCTTATCAAACAATTTGGCCTCTCAGCTACAGAAGCTGCTGCAATTGTCCAGCAATGTCCTACCTGCAGTAAAATTGCTACAGCTATACCCATGGGAGTAAACCCTAGGGGTTTGCACCGTAATGCCCTTTGGCAAATGGATGTCATGCAGTATCCCTCCTTTGCCCTGTGGAAATATCTACATGTTAGTATTGACACCTTTTCTGGGTTTATTATGGCTACCCCGCAAAGGGGGGAGACTGTTAAGCATGTCATTAATCATTGTCTCTGCACTTTTGCCTCCTCAGGGCCACCTAAGGAGCTAAAAACAGATAATGGTCCTGCCTATACTAGTTCAAACTTTGCTCAATTTTGTGATCGTTGGTCAATTTGTCATAAATTCGGAATCCCCTATAACTCGCAAGGACAGGCTATTTGCGAGCGAGCAAATGGCACTGTAAAACGCATGCTCGACAAATTTAAACAACAACAAAGGGGGAATTCCCCGGGACTTCCGGGAATACAAGACACTCTCAATATTGCTTTATATTCTTTAAATTTTCTAACTCCCACCGGCTCGCCTCCAGCTACAGCGGCAGACCGGTTTTTCCCTTCTTCTGTTTCTTCTACAGAAAATCGCCCTCTGGTCTGGGCTCGGTTTCTCCCAGACCCTACGTGGTGCGGCCCATTTAAACTTATTACGTGGGGCCGCGGATATGCTGCAGTGGAAAATGAAAATGGTGTTCGTTGGGTGCCTGGTCGCTGCATTCGTCCATATATGTGTGGCCAGCAACCTCGGAGATCCGAACAAGAGAGCGGACCTGGGAGTTTGGGAGCAGAACACCTTGGTAAATGATGCAGCTCAGATGGCTTCTATGCTTAACAGAACGAACTGCTGGATTTGTTTGCATTTACCAACAGGAGGTCATGGCGGATTAGTCTTGGAAGGTGTCCCTTTGAATCTGACTTCAATAGCCTCCCATGCAACCTTTAAAGGAACTTTTGCAGATTTACTGTCAGACGACCCTTTCCACAAGTCGGTGACTGCTCTTAGTCCCCGTCTCCAGGAAGAAGCGGATGTTTGTTTTAAAATAGTGAACCAGACAGGTGGGATCTTTCTGGGGGACTATCCTCGATGTAAACGGACAATAATCATTAATGCAAAGAATCTTTACACGTCTGGATGGACTGACATGAATTCAGACTTTCAATGCCGACGGACGGTATTTAATTGCACCCTGGACAGAAATTGTGTTCAACACAATTTAACTTGTGCTAAAGGAGACCTTATTGACCCAACCAACGAACACCCGGCAAATGCTAAGGCTACTCATTGTTTTACTAGCAAATTTATGCCTTCTTCTATGTGTCAGATAATTGGTATGATTATTGAGCAAGCAAATGCTTCTGCTGTAGAGAACCGTAGTCTCCCCTTATTTGTGGGAGAAGTTTGGTGGTTATGTGGGCACAATGCATATGCTGTCATTCCGAGTGGTTGGTATGGCACTTGTACGCTTGGTTGGCTTGCACCTGCTGTTTGGGTTCGGGACACACTCCCGACAGGGTTACGTGTCCGCAATAAACGAGGAACCGACGACCTAGATTCCGGTTTAACAATGGGGGGTAGCTGGTCAACTCAACTAGCCAGAAGTTTGTTTCCTAGTTTGGGGGTGGCTATGAATTATCGAGATTTACACCTATTGAATAATTGGACTACACAAATGTTTAATCTGACTATCAAAGCTTTAAAAGATATCAATGAAGAGCTTCAACAGATCAGATTGGTCTCTCTACAGAACCGTTATGCTTTGGATTACCTTTTAGCATCTAAAGGAGGAGTCTGTGCTTTGGTAGGTGCTGTTTGTTGTACTTATGTGACTGATCACGGCCCTAATCTAACCCTTACTATTGACGCCATGGAAAATTTGATTGCTCAGAATCCTTTGGTAGGGACTGGTTCTGGTACCGTAGACATATGGGGAGCCATGTGGTCCTGGCTGCCGGATGGGTCTTGGATCCGAAGGATGGCTATATCGATCATCTTGATACTGGTTGCTTTGGTAAGTGTCTGTTGCTGTATTCAGTGCTTGCCTTCCTTGATAGCCATGGTAAGAGGTTTATTTCAACAAACGCAAGAAATACATGTTACTACTTATTATGCTCGTGATGGTTATGAAATAGAAAAGGGGGAGATGTGGGATTAATTGTTCTAATTAATGATGCTCAATGTACGCGCAACCTGACCTTGGCTGCTGGAACAGGGAGTTTGCTTCATGTAGAGCCAGGAATGTGGTCTTATCTGGAACAAAGAAGTAACGGAATGAACTGATTTTAATGAACTGACTTTGTGTTATTATTGCTTGGCTGAGAATTCTGTAACCTTGCTTTTTCTAAATAAAAGAGTGCTTTGGACTTCGGTTCGGGGCATTTCATCTCGAGGAAAACCCTGTTTCCATGTCTCATGATTTGCCGGGTTAACCATTTAATTGCCTCACATTTCCTATTGCTGGTATGGTACATAGAGTCTTCTTCATCTATGAATCAGGGATGAGAGCAATTGTCTTTCGGACATAGAATAAGACTGTAATTAGTTATCTCTGAGATCAAAGGAGGCAAAAGCAGTTTATAATTTGGAACTTCTTAAGCAATTCAAGGTAACTTTGGGAACATTGCTAAACATTTATTAAGCCTGTTAGACACTATAGTCTCTAAGGTAATGAAATGTGGGATAAATATGTTTATGGCATTAAGATTAAAGTATGCTTAGATGATGGGCTTGTAGTCACATTTTCATATATCAGAATAAAGCAAACATTGATGTGGCCTGAACTTCACTATAATATTGGAAAATGATAATTTTCAGAGCACAATGATAAAGACAATAACCCATTATAATGCTGCATATATTTATTTGTAAATGTTTATTTTGGTAGCATAACCAGTGTTCACAATTAAGAAAAAATGCCCCCAAATCAACAGAAAGAAATATGATTGCTGGAGTCGTTCTCAGAAGAAATTTTCATATTGCCTCTGATCCTTGTTTGGAAGAAATTATGGAAGCCAGAAAGAGAAAGTGTGGGAGAGTGCTCCGGATTTTATTCTTGGCAATTTTATTCTGGTTGGACCTGGGGAAAAAAATGTGAAAGTAAAATATTTGGCATAAAATAATATTCAACTGATTGTCATGCATCTTTTATATGGAGGCAGGTAATAGTTTAGAATTCTGCCTTCAGCCTTCCCTTCCTCTCAATGACAAGGCCTCCTGATAATCTACTGTTCATAATTTGAAATCAAGTTCTCCTAAAGTTCTGGGAGGAATCTGACAATATAAATCTCTATTATAGCAACAAGTATATTTCATACTCACTGGCATACATTTTCCTACTGAGAAGCTTTGATAATGATTTCCTGGAAAAACAAAGGAGAAGAGAAGAGAAGAGAAGAGAAGAGAAGAGAAGAGAAGAGAAGAGAAGAGAAGAGAAGAGAAGAGAACTGGAGTGTTCATTTAATTGTGGACATTACTAGAAAAAGTATTGTTGAATTTGTAACAAGCATATGGGTATTGGCATTTAACTCTTTAAAAACAAAACACCATTGTACTATTTCGAAGTGCTAAAATGGCAAACCCTAATGGTTTGAGATTGGAAAGTGGTCCAAGTTGTGTACCACATAAAATTGGGCTAGAGGTTTAGCTTAGTGTACTAGACAACAAGTGTAGTTGTCAGAAGTCCTTTATGTCCAATAGCTTGAAAGATTAATCCCAGATATCAAAAGCATCGTACCTGCTTGATGGAATAGTTTTTAATAATCCAGGTACAATTTTTAGAGCAATTTGGAAAAGCCATTATTTTAGTTTTAGAGCGATTGATTTCCAGCTGGTTCTCTTTGCAATAACGTATGAAGGGATTCAAAGATATGCATCATCTACATAGAGCTCCCCCAGCAAAATCTTCTTACCACCTTCAGAGGAATTACAGGCCTCCAAGAATTGCCACACTTTAATACTTACCTGACCTTTAGAGGAAGAAGTCTTTTCACCAGAGTTTCAAGGAGCAGACCCAGGTTCTCCAGAGGCAAGCAATGTGGAATTACCAGGGAGTTTAACACCAGAGGGAACAGAGGCAGGCGGAGGAGGCTGTGCAGAAAAAGTGGGGACAGATTGTGGAGGGGAAAATGATGCAGGGCCCAGCAGGATATTGAGGACTGGGAAGAGCAATGGTGACAGACTAATTTTGTGTACAGGCAGCCGGCAAGGTGCCTGTAGACAAAGATGTAGTCTCTGATCTCATTTGGTTTCCACATCCCTTATTAAAAGATATCCACCAAAACATATTGAAGCCAATGGGTGTATCTCCTTCCACTGGCTGTCCTGCAAAGGCAGGTGACATGAGTTTTCTGCTATCCTGGGACATGTCTTTCTTCCCTCCTACTGTGATTATGATCCCCCACCAAAATATTTATGACCCCAGTTTGGAGTTCTGCTAGCTGCCCCATCACATGATCACCTTTTGGGCACTTTCTTCTTTCTATTTTCCTAACAACAACAACCCTGTGAAGTGGCTTGGGCTGAGAGAGAGAGTGGCTGGCCCAAAGACACCCAGATGTCTTTCATGATTAAAGTGGGACTTGAATCCCACAGTCTCTTGCTTTCTATCCTGCTGCCTTAACCATTAGACCAAACAAGCTCTCACAACTGTTTCCTCTTACATCTGTTTACAAAATCCCAGAGTCATATGAGTGTGGTATATTTCCAGTTTCTGGTTAAAAAAAAGATGCTGATTGCGGACAATAGGTTTGCTTAATGACCATGGCATTCACTTAATATTGTCTTTATAATGCTATATTCCATTAATGACCACCACATAAAAAGGGTCATAAAATCAAGCACAGTCACTTGGAGACCTACTTAACAACCAGCACAATTTATGACTGTAAACCCAGATTCCGTTATTAGGGGACATGTCTATAGCAATTGGAAACAATGCCACATTTTGCCATTTTTGCCCTTTATACATTTAGGGAAAGAATATTTTCGATATTTTAGGGCCAACAGAACCTTCTTCCTACCTTCAGGTGAGTAGGCCTGCAAAGGAACCTGTCACAAATTCATACTCACTGTGCCAGAAGAGGGTGGGACAGCAGACCCAGGTGGTTGAGCAGGGAAAGGTGAAGATTGTTGAGTAGTGCCTGCAACAGGATAGCCTTGGGGAGGACCATAGTAACCTTGAGGAGGACCAGAGAAGCCTTGGGGAGGACCAAAGTAGCCTTGGGGAGGACCAGAGAAGCCTTGGGGAACACCAAAGTAGCCTTGAGGAGGACCAGAGAAGCCTTGGGGAACACCAAAGTAGCCTTGAGGAGGACCAAAATAGCCTTGAGGGGCACCAAAGTAGCCTTGGGGAGGACTAGAGAAGCCTTGAGGGGGACCAGAGAAGCCTTGAGGTGGACCAGAGAAGCCTTGAGGTGGACCAGAGAAGTCTTGGGGTGGAGCAAGGTTGTTTGAGGGATCAAAAGATAAACTTCGGAGACGACCAGGGTGCCGTTGACGACGACGCTGCAGAATGAAATAATCAGAACAGAAAACCAAAACAGCTACAAATCTCAATTGTTTTTCACAATCCTCATGAAAAGGAATCCAACAGCCATGTTGAAGCCTGTGGATGCTTCTAGAGGTTGCCTAACGTGGGTTTTTCCCCTGTCCTACTTTCTGCCCTCCCATTGTGGTGGATTACAGTTCCTACTAGCATTATATCCTGCACCTGCATGGAGCCTGAATCTTAAACATTTATCAGATACAACAACTGACTTCCACAACATATTCTAAGAGTTGGGATTATTCCCAGTTTCCCTCTGGGTTCCTGTAGGCAATAAGCTACTAAGTATAATCTTAGAGAGTAACAGACTTACTATAGTGCTAACCTGGATGGTCTTGAACTAATTTCAGTGCAGGGAGCTGAGGGCATAGAAGAATTTGGGAAATTGAATCATCTGGATTTTGGCATTGTTGAGAGAAACAGATATAGGCCTCCAGCCTTCCCCAACTATCTTACAGCAAATAAAGGTAAAAATTCCCCTTGCACATCCGTGCTAGTCATTTCTGGCTCTAGGGGGCGGTGCTCATTTCCATTACAAAGCTGAAGAGCCAGCGCTGTCTGAAGACATCTCTGGTCATGTGGCCGGCATGACTAAATGCCAAAGGCACACAGAACGCTGTTCCCTTCCCACCAAAGTGGTCCCTATTTTTCTACTTGCATTTTTACATGCTTTTGAACTGCCAGGTTGGCAGAAGCTGGGACAAGTAATGGGAGTTCACTCCGTTACGCAGCGCTAGGGATTCGAACTGCTGAACTGCTGACCTTTCTGATCGACAAACTCAGCGCCTTGGCCACTGAGCCATCGTGTCCAGCAAATAGATACTTAACATTTCCCTGCACTGAAAGAAAAGTCCCAGTATGAGTGACGAGTTGTGTTTGACTAAACAAGATTCAAGGTCCAGGATGACCATGGTTCTAGATCCAAAGAGAACCATAGTTATGATCCAATGAAAAAGTCAAACAAAATAGTTGAAATTCATAGATAAGAGAAGAATGGACTATAATTTAAATAACTGTATCTAAGATCCTCTTTGGGCAATAAAAATTGTATTTAAATGTTCTATATGGCTCAGAGAGCTTCTCATTTTTGATGATGTGAAGTAGCTCTTCAGGAGATAGGAAGTGAAGGGGATTCTCTGCCTTTCCTGGTTCACCCCCTTATGGAGTCTTCTTCACCCTAACAGTAGCAGGGCCAATTCTATTCCTGTTAGCAAGTAACAGATCCAAAGGTGTTGGGAGGAGATGGAAAGGGAGAGAAAGGGCATTGTGACGCAGTTTACCATCTGGCCCCTGGACATTGCTGAATGGTACTCTTAAGTTTCTATTAAGGCCAGCTGTTAGTTGAGTGTTCCCAAAAATGACGTGCCTTTTCTTTTTTGAGACAAATGCTTGTCACATGGTTTCTAAGTTCATTAAAGTTGTTGTAAGTCTTTCTTCACTAAAAAAAGTATCAGGATTTTCTAACCAAACAAACCCTTTTGTTTCTCATGAAGCTTACCCAATGCCTCTTCCGGTTACCTTGTTTTTGAGGAATTTAACAAAACTTCTATATAAAGAAAGAAATGGGAAGGTGGTTACTTTGAACTGTATTTCCTCCACCTCTCCTTTAAGTAAGAGCAACACATGCCATTCTATTGCTAATATGCTAAAAATAATCAGAATATTAATAATTTAATCTACATTTAGTGTGTATATCTGACAACAATAAAGTGACATTCATTTAAATTTAATCAATTACTTTACTAAATTACTACTGTAATTCAAATAATACTTAGACTAAGACAGGGAAAAAGGAATGTCAAGTTAATTAAAGATTGAGTGGGATCTTTGAACAATATGTCATCTGGGGATGAAAGCAACTCAAAATTATATTTCCCAGTATCTTACAGAGAATAGTTGCATTACAAAAAAACATACATAATATTCAGAAAGGATCTTAGCATGTTGAAATTGCAGCTCCTTTCTATAAACGAAGTATTTTTAAAAAGGTCATGCTTTCTCAGTCTTTTTAACACCCCATATTTCTGTACAATTAGGAGTCCTCTTTAGCAACCAAAATTGAGAAAAACACTCAGTCACATAAACTATGACAGCAATTATGCTTGCATTATTTCCGCTTTCCTGTGCTTTACGCATCAGACTATACAACCCAAAAGATGGATTAACCCAAATAATG